>JARFIW010000731.1:5077500-7549551 GCA_036346225.1 Platerodrilus igneus
ATGACTTTAAAAAAACATATTGAAACGTATAAGAAAGATTCCGTTTCATATGTTTTACCAGCAATTCAAATGAAAATAATAAATTTGGTTAGTAAAAAGCACAGCAAAATCATAAACCGACTTAAGAAGGCAAAGTATTATTCAATTGTATTGATTGTACCCTTGATGTTTTAAGAAAGGAACAAAAGAGTGAAATTATAAGATACATTTACATTTATTTTAATGGTATACTAATAATCGAAGAAAATTTTATTGACTTTATTCGATTTCATGAAAAGACTGGAAAAAGTTTAATGACAGATTTTAGATACTCTACGAACTAACAAATTAAATGTACATGTTATTAGAAGGGGAGATTACGACAAGGGTGCCAACATGTCTGGCAAATATAAAGCGATTAGAGCTGCTCGTATTTTAGAAATTAATAATTTAGCATTATTTGGACTTTGTGCCGCACATAATTTAAATTTAGTTTGAGTTCTCGTTGTATCTATAACACCGGAAATGGTCTCTTTCTTTGGTACAGTGAAAAAAGTATTTAATTTTTTTTCAACAACGCAGGGGGGAAATTTAATGAAACGTTTAAACTTATCACTCAAAAGGTTGTCTAATGCAAGATGGTTGTCAAAGGATAACACCATAAAATCAATATGCTTACAAATACCGTAAGTAAAGAATAGAAAACGGTTTATCAAACCCTGAAACTGTATCAAATGCAAAAAATGTATAGCTACAAATTAATTGCAAACTTATTTATACTTTATCAGTGTGGAATAAGATTTCGCAATGCATCGAGTGAACAATTAGCGCTTTATAGTAAAAGTTTACATCTATAGATCGTGAGACAAAATTAATCCATAGTCTACATTTTGCGTTACACGGACTACGGGACACAGGTTTTGAACAAATTTTGCAAATGCTAGAAAAATCGCGTTAGCAATAAGCATAGATATTAAATTTTCTCAACAACGTAATAGGCGAGATAAAGAAGAAGATAGCGTGAATCCTGAAGATTTGTTTAGAATGAAAATGTACGTTTTTGGTATTCTTGTGACTGATACAAACTGGCGTTGTGGCGTTATGAACAAATAAATATTATATATGATAGTTACTGTTTTTTGTTTGGCTCACATCTAGATACAATGGGCGTTACAGATTTGCAAAAGGCAACAGCAGATCTGTCTCGACAGTATGAGAAAGATTTGAATTGTAACAAACTCAGTTGTGAAATTGAAAGCTTTACATTTCAAGTTCAAAGGCTGAATGAAAACTTCTAATTTGCTACTCTCCTAGATATATTACGGACCGTTTATAACTTTAAATTAGTTGTCATATCAAAATATTGTAGTTGCCCTATGCATATTTCCGATTCTTCCCATTTCAACTGGTTCGTGTGAGAGGAGTTTCAGCAATTTAAAGCTAATTAAAAACATTCAGAGCAACCCTTGCTCAAGAGAAGCTATTCGATCTTTTAATAATACCAATCGAGTATAATATTGTTCAAAGTATTAACTTTGATGAATTGATTACTGAATTTGCCAAAATGAAGGCAAGAAGAGTACAATTAGATAAATTTAAAGTTTAAGAGCAATTAAATATTATAAATTATTAGAACAATTAAAAACAATTACAACAGTAGATACAGATTATTTTTTTGTACGCGAGTTACATATCCCGCAAAATAGAAGATATATATATATATATATATATATATATATATATCAAACAGAATTATGAAAACTTAAGTTAGATTGTTACAATGTATAAATTGAAGGACATATTTAAAAGAAGTTAATAAAAGTTCACAAGCCAGACATGAGAACGGAAACAGACATTGTATTCCAGACGCAACATGATACTGCAGGTGCAGGTCACAGTAGGTTATAAGACAGCAATTATTAGAATTAAAATTACTAAAAAGTAATACATTGTATTAAATACAAAAATAAGCAGACATAAGATATGCAGTTCCCATAAGCAATGTGAGGGGCAGGGATAGCATAAATACCCCCGAGAGCCCAAGATGGCTCGTCAGTCTAGAGCTTCACAACTTTAACATTGTTGGTAGTTCAGCTACTCACCGTAATTTTAGTTTATTTAATTAAAGTGAGAGTCAACTTAGAATTATTTCGATCTCCACACGTTACTGCATATAACGTACTTGTAAATTAAAATTAATTGTAATCTCTGTATAAAATAAATTTGATAGATGAATTTTTTGAAGAAACTTTTTTTAAAAAGCCGCTTCGAGGTGCCCAAAACCTATCTCGCGTGTTACATTGATCACATATTTTATTCCTTTTCAAATAAAAAGTTAATCTGAAAGAATCAGAACCAGTGACCCATACTAACAGGGCAGGAGTAGGGATACGCCCTCACTCGCCTCAAAAAAAACAAGAAAAATACACGTATATTTAGAAATTGTTCGTTGAAATCAGTGGAAATATTTCTAGTTTGAAATATTGCAGCTATTTTATTTACGTACAGTATGGAACACTACCTATGTAACAACACCACACCAAAATTATTTCCAAAAACGTCTAAACTAAACGATTTTTTCTTCTTTTATTTTTCAGTATACACTATTGGAGTAAATTATTAGAATGCAACTTTTCTTGCTTTTGTCGACGCGAAATCGGCAATAATTTCGTCAATGCCCATACTAGAAACAATATTATTTTCCAATCCGTTAGGTGTGCCTGAGTCATGGAAGAACGGTAAGTTTTACTCAGTTTTAGTGTAGAAAAGCTACATTCTTCACTAGCCACTGACAAGGGCAAAGTTAACAAAATACGAAGGGCCACGAAACAATTTGGACAAACATTGGGCGTGGTTACGAATTATATAATACAGTACTTCAACTCGTCCGTCACCGTTCTTAAGCTGAGTTGAGATAAAGTCAATTTCTTCATAAAGTTCTTTTCCATTCACATCCTTTGAATCATTCTGTGTTAAAATAGTCTCTAAATGATTACAACGCGAGAGTACTTCTTCGTTATTCAAATCTTTAAGTTATGATATGTTATAGAGAAACCCAAAATGCTTTTTATGTTCCTAGGAATGTTCAAAACGCGCTTTTGCCGATTGAAGGACAACCTCTAATATTGAAAAATATACATTCACCTTAAATTTTTGTTTTTGGTTTAATATTGGATCGTCATAGCCTTTTTGTTATTTGCTTCACAATTTTGAATTCTTCATTAAACTGTGATTCGATTTCTAACTATCTTGCAAAGTCTATAACTTGACTGAGCATAATTTCGAATTCATTATCATTTCTTATCTTTTTTAGACTGAAAATAACATTTTCAATGGTTTTGGTAGTTTCTTCTAAATGGCATGTTACATCTTGTAACATTATGCTAGCAAAATTAATGTTATTGAGCACTTTGTACCATATAAGCAGTGAGCATATAAATTTATAAAATTTCATTTTTATAGCAATTCTTGTTGCTTCATTTCTTGTTTTGGCAGCATGAGTATCAATTAAATTTTCATCATCAATTATTTCTATTAACGCATCATAAATTTTTTCCAAATTAAATCGTAAGGGCGCACAGCTTCTATTCTGCTCGCCCACCTTTTTAAGCTTAAAGGCTTTAAAGTTTAGACCTTTCAGAAGTGTTTTGTAAACAGACTATCTGTTGAAGATGAAAAAAATGTTAAAGTGACCGAATAGTATTAAAAATATAACAGTTTCAGTGTTGTAGCTTGCAGTATCGTTCAAAACACTATTCATTGTATGATTGCTACAAGGAACATAAATTGCTTGAGGATTTTCGTTGATAATATGTTTCTGAAGGACAATATTTTTTCCTTATGCTTGCACCATTATCCTAACCTAGTCCTCGACATAAGGATAAGTTCATGTTTAAAAGTTCAAAAACTGTAAATCTCTTAAACTTTTGCCAGTGATATCTTCTACCGGCGGCTCCGTGGTGTAGTTGGTATGCGCATGACTACTATGCTCAAGGTCCCGGGTTCGAATCCCGACACGGTCTGCTTGAAAAATGTTAGGCGAGCATTTTTCACAAAAATACACCCTCGTTCGGATGAGAGGTAAAGTGGAGGGTCCCGTGTGTGAGTGTTGTCACGTACGTTAAAGATCCCTACTATGCTTGAAACAGCAAGGGTTCGGCAAAATTCAAAATTTGCAGGTAAAAAAACTCGCTTTCTGGTCAATGTAGTACCTTCGGGTGGAGTATTGGAAAATTAAATGTAGGGGTGTCTTCTACCGATAAAAACTTTATAAAATGTTCTTCTACGTGAACCTTTTCTTCAACGGAAACAAATCTTATTACGATAGAAAGTTGCTTTACGTTGCTTATGTCAGGAGTACAGTCTAAAATTACGGAATAATAATGCGATGCATATTTTATTTTATTTATTATCAATTCTTTGGCTTTTTTTCCCAGTAAATAAATTACCCCATTTTGCATGTTTCTTGCTAAATAATGCACTTGTTATTTTATTTACATGTTCTTTTAAAATCAGGTCATATTCACTTAATAGCTCAATGATTTTCATAAATACTCCATTATTAGGAACCAGATGTTCCTCTAAAAGGTAAATGTAATTGAGTTATTCTTTTGCATATGTTTGTAATTCTGTGTAGGACATTACGCCAGTACAATTTTTCTTTATTAATAATTGTTTCATGCTTAGCATTTTAGCTCAGAATAGAAATAAGTGGAGGTACGCGTCCAACCTGTTTCAAGACGATAAACCTTGTTCGAAAGGTTTTATTAGAAAACTATTAATTCGGCAATTGTTCGAGTGTTTGGGGATCTTGGTAGCCGCAGACTGCTTAACCCCTTTCACATACCACTAAATATCGGGAAAATAGGGATATATTTGTAAAACAATAGAAGGGGAACCAAACTGCATCTAACAAGAAAGAGCAGCGACTATATTCGAAAACAACAAACATAGAAACAAGAAGAAAATTGTTGAAAGTATATGTGGAAACAAAAAAAATAGGAAAAATATGTTCTAAAGCATTTTTGGGAAATAGTGCGGGATATACAGGGGGGGGGGCACGGGAACCTCCCACATTTCAATGATTGGCTGTGAGGGAATGGGCCATTCCACAGGGGTGGGGTTGGTCTTGTTTGGAGGGATGGATGATCTAGTTTTCAGTAGTAACCATGCCGTGGACTAGAGCGCAACGTGCATTTGTTATTGAGAATTTTATAAAAAATGGTAAATCTGTTATTGCGACACAAAGGACATTCCGCACGCGGTACAATTTGTCATCATCTGCTAGTGTTCCCGATCAGAAAACAATTTTGTGTCGGGTGAAGAAATTTAGGGAAAGCGGAACTGCACTAAATGTGGAGAAGAAGGGCCCTGCTGTGACCGTCAGAACCCCTGAAAACATCGGTAAAGTTAGCGCGTCGATGGAACAGTCTCCAACGCGTTCTGCGCGCAAACATTCTGCTGCTCTTCAGAGAACAGTGAGGCGGATTTTGCATTGTGAACTCAGGATGCACCACTACAAGATGATGATTGTGCAGGAATTGTCCCCAACGGACTGGAAGCGGCGTGTGGAATGTTATCAGACGATCCTTCGCGAAGTGCCCCCTACTGCAATTTTGTGGAGTAGCGACGAAGCTCATTTTCATATTTCAGGGTGTGTTATTAAATAAAATTTTTACTATTGGTCAAATGAAAACCCTCGACAGCTTCACGAAACACCCCTGCACAGCCCAAAAATAACAGTAAGCATTATAGGGCCTTACTTTTTTGAAGCGAATTGCGTCGCCGCTAGTGTTAATTCAAACCGGTACTGTGACATGCTTGAGAATTTTGTCAGGCCTCAAATAGAAGAATTTGGTCAAGAGCATGATCCACACAGCTTCTGGTTCCAGCAGGATGGTGCTAAGCACACACTGCCCGTCGTTCACGCACTATTCTTCAGGAGATGTTTCTGGCAAGGTGATCTCCTTGAGCGAGACGGTTGAGTGGCCATCGCGCTCTACAGATTTAAGCCCATGCGATTATTATCTATGGCGTTACCTCAAGGCCGAGGTTTCTAAAGTTCGTCCTAGAACCCTGGATGACCTGAAGACTGTAATTGAGGAAGAGATCGTGCAGATAACTCCCGCCACACTCGAGAAACTCATGCGAAACTTCCAGGAAAGGCTCAATATGTGTGTCGCCCGCCAACGCCATCATTTGAAGAATACTATTTTAAAAACATAGCTTAAACATTATATTACATTATATATCCTTTCCAGGAAATAAAACTTTTTGGAATATATCATTTAGTTTTGTTTTGCTTGCCTTATGAAATGTGAGAGGTTCTCGTGCCTCACCCTGTATTATAGGCAGAGATAAGAAAAAAAGAGGTAGAGGTAGGCTTAGATCAGACTGGTGCACGCAGATAGTGAAAGATGCAGGCTGTGGAAATCTCAAGGAAATGTGTAGGTTAGCTCAAGATAGGAATCAATGAGGGTACGCTCTAACCAGTTCCAAGACTGAAGACCTAATGATGATGATGCTTAGCATTTATTAAGGTATGTGTGAATAACCTTTTTGAACATTCTACTCACTACAAAAATGCCTTTACATGGATTCCCTTTTTTCTTCATGATAAGACAAAGATTAACTTATGTTCCCCCCATCACTGTATCCAGATACAAATCTATTATTTACTGTTCGCGCCGCAGGAATAAGACGCCAGATAGCTATGATCTGGATGATGCTGGTAGCTTTGGGGTCTTGTCTCGACGTTCTGTTCTGGGTTACAGCCTGCACCTCGGGGTTGTATTTGTACATTATAATCGCGTCGCTTGGGTTTGACGTAACTACAAAAAAAATAACGATATGAAATTAGAAGCCAAATGTCAATTTTGAGAACACGCAGTTTTAATTTATCGCTACCAATTTTTATGGTTTGTGTTCCACGGGTTTTCAACGGGTGTGCCAGCCGAAGATTGCTGTCCTGTTTCCTGGAGCAGTTTGTCAAGCAAGGCCACAGGTAAGTACTAGCAATCCTAGACTTGTAGTTATTTGTAACGTTGATTTCTTGGGGTACACATTCTCCACGCTATCGAAGGCCGCTATTATACAGAACATTGACTCGCTTAAGGGGGATATTGTACGTACCGCATCCCGCTCCCCCATAAAAGTTTGATCCTAATCGAACCGGATACAAAAAAAACAATCTGAAACTGCATTAGGTACTGGCATAATTCATAAGTTTCCGCATTGCGCTTCTTATCCGCTTCTTAACAAACATACTTGATTTATTGTTACCGGCGCTATAACTGTCATCATGCCCAGAGGTGCACGCGCATCTAATAAAGAAACCGCAATTCTTCAAACGAGTAAACGGACTGAAGAGGAGGCTCGTTTAGCTTTCTTGAGTCAAAGTTTGCGTCGTATTTTAGTTACGCACAAAAGCTAGTTGCTGCTATTCCAGAAAAACAAGACACGGTACAGATAGAAAGTTTTTTGTCCAAATCTTTGCATGTTATCGGACTACGCAGCGAGTTTATGACGTTAGCGGATGAAATCAATAGTTTATCAATGCGCTTAATTGAAGAGTTTGAACCTGAATTTGAAACCGTGTGGTCATTTACGGAAATGTGCAGCTCTATTCAGTCTGCAAGGGAACGCTTTTGTCAATGAAACAAATTGATAAACCGGAGATTGGGCATGATACCAAACGCAAAGAAAATTACTTTAAGTTGCCTCGCATTTCGCTAGCCCTTTTTCTGGAAATAATTTGGCTGATTGGCCTTTATTTATTCAAAACTTTAACATTTTAATACATGAGAATGAACATCTATCTGATACGGAACGAATTCAGTACTTGTTATCCGTATTAGTTGGTAAAGCAAAAATATTTGTCATGGTATAACACCAACACCTGAAAACTATTTACCGTTATACAACGCCTTAATTGCAAAATATCAAGATAATCGAGCTTTAGCATCTGCTTTTCTTGATCAACTGCTTCAACTCAAACCAATTAGTAACGCAACGTCAAAATCTCTTGAGTACTTTGTAGATAAGTTTACATCTGTTTACCAAGCCTTGGGTCAGTTAATAATTTGTGACTTAAAGGAATTTATGTTTGTCCATATTGGATTAAAGAAGTTAGATTCTGATACTGTTAAATCCTTCGAAAATGGGCACCGAAAAGCTGGTGATATGCCAACTTACGACGAATTTGTAACCTTTTTACGTGAACAGGTGAAGGTTTTAGAACGCACATCCAAAACTGAGTCTAAATCTACGCAGATACAATCGCATTCGAAGTTACAAGGTGGTTCTAAAATTACTCATTCTTTTGTAACCACGGGCAATAAGTTATCAAAAACTGTGACTTGTGCCTTTTGTAGTAAGTCGAATCATGTGCACTTGTACCAGTGTGCTGATTTTAAAAAATTAGTGGCTAAGGATCGTTATGCCTTTATAAAATCGAACCATGCTTGTATAAACTGTTTAAGCCTGTCGCACTCTAGTTACACATGCAATTCGCAAAATGTATGTAAAACATGCCACAAAAAGCATCATACATTATTACATTTTGATGCTCTACCTGGTGATGGAAATTCTTTGGCTAGTAATGAGTTAAATTTCAACGCATCGCATTCAAACTCTACCGCATTATGTAATGTTGTACCGCCTTCAAATGACAATAACTCACACGTCACGAATGACACTGTGACGTTAACATCGCATTCTCGCAGTAAAACCTTGAAAGCAATCTCGCCAATGAACAATGTTTTATTATCTACGGCGCAAGTTTTCGCTCGAACCAACAACAATCCAAGAAAGCTTATCAGATGCTTGATTGATTGTGCATCGCAACATAATTTAATCTCTATAACGTGTTGTGAACAGCTGAATCTGTCCATAACTCCGTTAAATAATTCTGTGATTAAAGGTGTTGGCATGAGCTCCCGTCCTATACGTGGGTACGCCACTCTTACTATAGAATCACGTATTCATCCGCATACCTATAACATCCAAGTTTTAGTAATTGATTGTATTACCGATAATTTACCTGCTCAATACATTGATTCATCGCATATGACACAGCTTAACAAAATGCCATTAGCTGATAGTCATTGGAATGTTCCTGGACAAATTGATTTAGTTCTGGGAGCACAGCTGTTTCCGTTCTTATTGTTAGACGGTCCTATTGATACTCCTACCAACGCGCCTTCTTTATTGAAGACTACTCTTGGGCATGTAATAATGGGTCAAATACCTATTACCGCTCCAGAACAACAGCATGATTTCACATCTACCACATACTGCGCATTAAATAATAATGATTTGCAAGAATGTTTACAAAAGTTTTGGGAACTTGAAGAAGTTCCTACTACTCGCTTCTACAGTCCACGAGAAACCGCGTGTGAAAATGATTTCATCAAAAATATGTCGCGTGAAAGTGACGGTCGTTATACTGTTGCTTTACCTCTCACTGGAGATGAACACAATTTAGGTAACTCTCGGGAGTAGCACACAAACGCTTAATCTATCTTGAACGTAAGTTTAAATTGAATCCAGACTTTCGCAAAGCTTATAACGAAGTTATAGACGAATATATTAAAAATCGCTATTTGGTAGAGGTTCCACCAGAGTTGGACAACGATCAGGGGTACTTTATACCTCATCACGCTGTTATAAAACCAGATAAAAGGACTACCAAGGTACGGATTGTTTTAGATGCAAGTGCAAAACCCATTCAGGGTTATCACTTAATGACGTCCTGTACCCTGGGCCGAATTTACAAGCTGATTTATTTAAACTTTTATTAAATTTTCGCCTTTTTCCAGTCGCCATTACAGCGGATATTCGACAAATGTATTTGCAAATTGGTGTTATTAAGGAACACCATCAATACCAAAGGATATTATTTCGCTTTGATAGTAACGAGAGCATTCGCTCGTTCAAATTCACTCGTGTTCCTTTCGGATTAAAATGCAGTCCATTTCTTGCTATGCGCACTGTCAAGCAGCTCGCCGCAGATGAAAGATACAGATACCCGGAGGCTGCTTGGATGGCAGAGTCAGAGTTTTACATGGACGATTTAGTGTCGTCTGTATTAAATACTGAAGAAGCAGTGAAGTTATCGCACCAGCTGATAGCTTTATTTACGGCCGGAGGGTTCGATTTGGTTAAGTGGGCTAGCAATTCACTCGAACTGCTTAGCACCCTACCTTTATCGAGTTGTACACCTGTGAATTTTACCGACGGTAATAACCAAAAGATTTTAGGTCTGTCATGGGATCCTAGAAACGACGCCTTTTACTTTCAAACCGCAGAAATCTCAACCGCATCATGCACCAAACGAATAATCTTGTCTTGTGTTGCAAGATTATTTGATATATTGGGGTTGGTCTCGCCTGTAATTTTATACGCCAAATTGCTAATAAAAGATCTCTGGAATGCAAACCTTGGATGGGATGATGTACCTCCTAAGCATATAACTGAATATTACTTCAAGCTTGTATCTGAACTTCCATTACTAAAGAATGCAGTTATCCCACGTCATTTAAAGGTCGCTAATGACTGTACTGTAAACATAGTTGCATTCTGTGATGCAAGTTTAAAAGCCTTTGGTTGTGCAGTCTACTTGCATGTAACAGATTCAGATGGTCATATTTTAATACGCCTCGCTTGTTCAAAATCAAGGGTTTCTCCTATAAAAATAGTGACTTTAGCTCGCCTGGAGCTTTGCGCTGCAGTTCTACTATCCACATTGGTAAGAAACGTGTATGATATATATAATTCACGTTATCCCATAGAAAACTTATACGCATTTTCAGATTCTACGATAGCCTTATCGTGGATTCATTCTTCTCCTCATCGTTGGTCTACATTTGTCGCTAATAGAGTGGCTAAAGTTCAAAGCAACTTAGACCCTAAGCACTTTTACCATATCGCTGGGATAGAAAACCCCAGTGACTGCCTATCTCGAGGCATGTTGCCCTTCCAACTGTTGTCGCATGATCTTTGGTGGAATGGTCCATCATGGATGTCGTTACCTCCTCATATGTGGCCCATTAAACAGTTTTCCGCTTCGCCAAATGAAGAAATTCCGGAATTATGTTCAAGAAATTTAGCTATTATTGTTCCCGAGCTTCCGGTATTGTATGAGAGGGCACAAGCTGTGTCCTCGTGGTCCGAACTTTTACGCATTATTGTATATGTGTTACGTTTTTGTAAAATTGTCAAGCTTTCTCTTAGAATTGACGCTGATGATCTAAATGTAGCAGAACAGTATTTAATGCATGCGCTACAACTAGTGCAATTTTCAGAGCTGATGGAAAGTTTAAAAAAGGGCACTGTGCCTTTATACATAAGAAATTTAAACCCCTTCTTAGATGAAGTGGGTCTTATTCGAGTGGGTGGTCGTTTATCACGATCGGGATTGCCTTTTGCCGCTTGTCATCCACTGCTGTTACGAAAAAGAGATCATATAATAAATTTATTAATTGACCACTACCACCGCATTAACTGTCACACAGGTGCTAATCTTCTTAATTCGCTTATTAAACAAAAATATTGGATTATTTCTGCTAGAGATATTATAAGATCAAGGATTAGATTATGCAATTTTTGTTTTCGAGTGAATCCAACACACCCCACACCAATGATGGCAGACTTACCAGCATGCCGTGTGCAGCAAGCCAAAGCGTTTACGCACACTGGGGTGGATTACGCTGGCCCTATCAATATTACGCTTTCCCGCAGAAGAGAGCAGCGCTCTCAAAAAGCGTATCTCTGTATATTTGTTTGTTTGACTACTAAAGCTGTCCATATAGAGCTAGTCTCGAATTTGTCGACCGAAACTTTTTGGACGCATTCAAGCGCTTTTGTCACGTCGCGGTCCAGTGTCCTGTATGTATTCTGACAATGGTACAAATTTTATAGGAGCCAAGTCCAAATTAAATGAAATCTATGATTTGATTACATCTTCAAAATTTCAAACTGCTTTAAATCTTGAATTCAATAATCGGCGCATCTCCTGGAAAATGAGTCCACCCCAGGCTCCACATTTTGGTGGAATTTGGGAATCGACGGTAAAATCTTTAAAACGCATCTGTACCGCATTGTCGGTGGTCATTTACTCACATATGAGGAACATTTGACTGTGCTGATCCAAATTGAGGCACTTCTAAATTCAAGGCCCCTTTGCGTGTTGTCGGAGGATCCTTATCCGGAAGTGTTAACTCCAGCACATTTTTTAATGCAAACTCCCCTACAATACTTACCCGCTTACGATATGTCAAAAGAGCATTTGACAGTGAGGGATCGTAAACGCTTACTAGATTCGTTAGTTCAATCATTTTGGCGCAAATGGAGGATTGAGTACTTGCACACATTACAGGTTAGAAAAAAGTGGTGCACGCCCGATAATCCTGTAACGGTCGGAACCGTTGTTATTCTAATGCAAGATGGCGTTTGACCATTAAGTTGGCCTTTAGGTATTATTGAAGAAGTGTACCCTGGGGCTGATGGAGTTTTTCGCGTGGCTTTGGTTAAAACCAGAACTACTAAACTTAAACGCCCGGTAGTAAAATTATGCCCAATACCTAATCAGTAATCTCACAATCGGGATTGTTTAGTTATTTAGCTTAATTTATTACGCAATACTAGTTTTTCTTTTCTTTATATACTTATTTCTTTTGTTTTCAATTTTTTTTCACAACTTGAGTTAATTGAAAGTTCTACATACTTTCAAAGCGGGGAGAATGTTCGCGCCGCAGGAATAAGACGCCAGATAGCTATGATCTGGATGATGCTGGTAGCTTTGGGGTCTTGTCTCGACGTTCTGTTCTGGGTTACAGCCTGCACCCAGGGTTGTATTTGTACATTATAATCGCGTCGCTTGGGTTTGACGTAACTACAAAAAAATAACAATATGAAATTAGAAGCCAAATGTCAATTTTGAGAACACGCAGTTTTAATTTATCGCTACCAATTTTTATGGTTTGTGTTCCACGGGTTTTCAACGGGTGTGCCAGCCGAAGATTGCTGTCCTGTTTCCTGGAGCAGTTTGTCAAGCAAGGCCACAGGTAAGTACTAGCAATCCTAGACTTGTAGTTATTTGTAACGTTGATTTCTTGGGGTACACATTCTTCACGCTATCGAAGGCCGCTATTATACAGAACATTGACTCGCTTAAGGGGGATATTGTACGCGCCGCATCCCGCTCCCCCATTTACTGTAGTAAATAGTTTGTACCAAACGCAATACACATAATTTTGTGCCTTAGAGTATATCAACCGACTTATTTTAATTTTCCCCCATTTGCTACTATTTTGTAGAAATGTGTATTTGTAAATCTCCTATTATTTATATCAAGGGAGTATAAATTATTTTCTAATTCACAAAAGATAGGCTCTTATTCTACGATTAGGTCTCCTACTTTTTCACCTCTATTATTAACTGTACTCCAGGTAACAGGATTATTAAAGTCAAAATTTTTCCAACAAATTTCAGTGCCACTATTAGTTATAGGAGTTTTAGGTGTTTCTGTTTCCATTTTCTCTGTTGTCAAGCCCCATGTAATTGTATATTTCTCCCTGACTTTTATATATAGCCGTTCGCATTTTTCTTCTTCGGTCATTGTCGATACTATGGATAATAGAAACCAAGAAGGTATAAGCGATATTCAAGTCATAGATGTTGATTTTCCAGGTACTATAATTAAAAAATACTTCAAAATATACGCCAGTAATAAACCTTAAAAAGGCTCACATTAAAAGTTTTGCGAGGTCCAGGGAGGGGGGGGCGGGCAAAGAACGTATTTACGCTACTTTTTTCACAAATTTAAACGATAATTCCACGAAACTTTTATGCAATAATTTGCTTGCTCCGCTTGTACCTATAGCCGGCCCTGGTAGCTACAGCAAACTGTCAAAGTAAACAAGTTAATCGAAAAATACAATTAAACTGTGAAAATTTTCGTGCAATAATTTTTTACAATTTTTGAAGACAATTATCTCAACAAAAATGTCTCGTCGAGTTGGTTTCTGTTTTCGGCAATGAAGCACCACATCAGTCAAGAATTTCTCATTGGTATGGAGAATTCAAACGTGGTCGGATTAATTTTAGTGACAATCCAAGAGCAGGTACACCAAAAACGGCAGTCACATCTATGTTGTCACAAGCAAATCAACCAAGATCAACATGTAACACATTGCGAAATTGAAGCATGATTGGGGATTTCAAAGACTTCGATTCGAACAATTTTGCCCGAAGAATTGTGTGAAAAAATTAGTTTCTTGTTCGATATCGCATCTCTTGGCCGAAGCACAGGAGGCAGCTAGGGCGAATCGGTGTCAAAAAACCTAGACCGCTTCAACGCAGGAAACTCTATAAACGTGTACAACATCGTAGTGGTGATGAATCTTTGTTTTACTCATACGAGCCAGAAAATATGCCAGTTGTCTGTTTGGGTGTTCCAAGGTGAAGAAAATCCGACAAAAGTCATCTGTTCTCAAAGTGTCTCCAAAAAGATGGTCATGTAGTAACAATTCCTCTACAAGATCAAAGTACTATTACTGGCGATTGATATACAACCACTTGTTTGCCGCAAATCATTGAGGAGCTTGGAAAACAAACTTCAAACGACGAATCATCCTTCACTAAAACAATGCAACTTCGCACACAGCTCTCAAGACAATTGAATTTTTAACTCAATAAAACGTCGAATTGTTAGACCGTCTTCCATACAGTCGTAACCTAAGTCCTAACGACTTTGTACCAGACCGTGCTGATAGATATAATAATAATTAAACCAATTCCCTTTATTTGTTTTATGTTTAATAATATTCTACGCCTTTGGCATTAAAAGATAAGAATTGTAGCATAAAATTTAAGATAGTATTTATTTACGTTACGTTGAGAATATTATAACAAAAGAGGGACAAACGTAGGGTGCGTGATAAACTTAGGTTATGTGAAAGGGGACGTAGTTCGCAGTTGGTTGCAGTTAGACGTATAAATTGGCAGCTGCGATGTAAAATACTGTTAAGTTCCTGCCCTTAAATGGATATTTTTAGGTAGGATCTAATTTAATTATACTTGCAAGCTTGATGTTATTGGTTTGTGGATTTATCCGAACACTCAACAAATTATTAACTATTATAACGTAATATCATTACGATTGATAATCGTAAAGAGTGCAATAAAATCCAATGTGGTTATCATATCATAAATTTTATACTACGTCGTTGAAATAGCAAGTGTGGTGCGTGCTCCTCGTGAGAAACATTGGATTTTACCGTGCATTCCGATTTATGAACACCGTTGAAGGGTTTCGTGCAAGAACTTTTTTTGGTTCGTTTGAATAATCTAACTTAACGGTTACGTTACTTGTGGTCGATAATATAATTTAAGTTATCCACGTAAATTAATTTTACAAGGACGAGGTTTATCTGTTTACACATTATGTTTAAGAGATTTGGTATAGATTTAAGTTTAATTAGAGCATTGGTCATAATTTACGGAGCGTTTCCTGAAATGGATCTGCTGCATTGTGCGTAAAGAATATTAAATTCATTTATTAAAGTTAGTTAAGTTCTCAAGGCCTTTTTATTGTAGTTTAGATTTCAAATACCCCTCCAATCCGAACCCCTCATGAGAAAAAGCCTGTTAATTGGCAGTGTTCACTGGCTCCCAACGTAGAGCGGAAATATTTGAAATTTTGAGTTGCAATAGAAAGGTGTTATATTGATGCGAAAGATTTATGTTGTAGTAGAGTAGGACATATGATTGAATTAGTCAGTAAAATTGTATAAAGGTGTCGGGGCGTAAGACGAAAATGAATAAAAGAAATAAAAGGGATTCTGAGGAGGAACGCGATGGTTCGTTGGGGATTTGACGAAATTAATGAAAAAAATTAGCGGTAGTTTACAAGAAAATAACAGGGTGTTGAGTGAGAATTTTGCTGCTTTAGGGAGGATGCGAATTTTTCTTCAAAGCTGCAAAAAGTATACGAAAATGAATACAAAAAAGATAAACTAGTGGTATCGAGTAGTGTGGGGAACCCTCATTATTTAACCATGTGGAAGGAGCTGGGGTAGTTCGATTCAATTTAGACCAGATGGAGGAATGAATCCCGTGATGTTTATAGATAAATTAATGTCAATATTCAAGGAGGCGGATGTGCCCGAAAGGAAACAATTAGCGTTAGCCGTTACTGCTTTAAGGGGTTTGGCGGTTTATTGGGGTAAAATTAAGCCTGTAATTTTTCAGCTTTTAAGGACATGTTTTGAGAAAGGTTCTGGGACAGATAGAAACAGAGAGAAGCGTTAAGAAAATTAGAATGTGGGTTATTTAATTACCCCTCTAGGGTAGATTATTTTCTTAGGCAGGTCATCAGCATCATTAGATCTTCAGTCCTGGAACTGGTTAGACGCGTACCCTCATTGTATCCTATTCTGAACTAACCTACACATTTCTCTGAAATTTGCACAGTTTTAGGCAGGTATGTGAGGCTAATTATTTGGATTATTCCTTAAGTGAGGATGAGATTATTAAAATGTTGGTAGGTTATTTTATGGTAACGTTAGACGAGGGATTGCTGGCTTGGGTTTGAAAACGAAAGATGAAATCGATGCATATTTAAAAAAAATTGATAATGCTGAAGCTGGTGAACGGAATTATAGGAGAAATCAGGGGGCTGTTTAACGGGTTAACACTGATGGGGTTGGTAGAAACAACGACAGGGACACTAATTTTAATGAGAATCGAGGAAAACCAAGTGGCTCATATCATACAAGAGATAACCGGGGTTGGGGGATGAGAAATGACGAAAATGTTCAGCAACCTGGGAACGGTGGAAATGGTTTAGAGAATAGTAGAGACCGGGATCAGGAGCGTCGAATCGTCGCTACAATTGCGCAGCAATGTACGTTGTTTAATTTGGCATTAAAAGATAAGGGTTGTAGCATAAAATTTAAGATAGTATTTATTTACGTTACGTTGAGAATATTATAACAAGAGAGTGCAAACGTGAAAGGGGACGTAGTTTGCAGTTGGTTGCAGTTAGGCGTATAAATTAGCAGCTGTGATGTAAAATACTGTTAAGTACCTGCCCTTAAATGGATGTTTTAAGGTAGGATGTAATTTAATGATACTTTATTATAGCCCCGCCGGTGCGGTACACGAGCCACTACAATCAGTTGGTAGCAATGTTAGATAATTGTAAACATGACGCGCAAATTAAAGATTACGTCACACAATATGCGAATTATTGCAACACAATTAAAAATTATACAAATTTTAAAGAAAATCCCAACGGGGTACTCACGAGAACATGTACGGCTTCTTGCAGAATTACTCCATAATGTCGGCGGCGGTTTCGCTGTTGATCCTTCTCGGGCGTGGGTGATCGCTGGGCCCTGGTCAAATCCAAATTCAATTGTCTTCTTCCTATATGTAGGGAACACAGGAAACTGGTATATAAGGAACGATAATCAAGAGAAGGCAAATGGAATCTACATAACACAAAAAAGACACAATTAGATACAAGACAACTACCCTTGTTCACATCTCGGTGGCTAGTCCAGACACGTATGCTGAAAATCACCCTTCCTCACACACCGCGTTGGCGCAATCCCGCGCAACGCACTATCTAAAGTGACGGAAATACGCACACGTCCTTTTAATCTTATGGCGCGAAATTCTTACAAATTAAAATTAATTGAGAATGTTTAGTGCCGATTTCGGCACCTAACAATCGCGACAAAGCCATAAAAGAAAAAACTTAAAAAAAGAAAATGACTGTAAGCACAGTAACATCTTAAAATCTAAATCCTAACTAACCTACATAAATCCTAACTTAAATCCTACAAAATGTTTATTTAAGGCGCCACCTGGTTTTTTTCCGACCGATAACACGTCTTCCGGATTACCAGGAAACGGAAAAGTGCACACACGAGTCTTTGGTATGGCGCAGTTATAATCGACAGCACAAAAATTGGTCGGGGAGCATGAAACTCTACTTAAACTAAAACAAATGCGACAAGTCGCCTAACCTATATACTAAACTAAAGCTATCATTACAGTTTCAAAGTGCAACGTTGCATCTAAACTATTTCTTTGTTGGCAAAAAAAGTGCCCAAATTTAAAAATGTTCAAAAAGTGAGTTACTCTACACTCTAACAAATTTTTAGTTACTGGTACTCTGGTTTAATAAACAATACACATCAAAACTTGTCCATGACATGGTTGTAAATCCACAAATTTACCAAAAGTACCACCTTACTAATTCCTTACGTTGCTAACCTAACAAATTACATTTCTACCATCAGGATAGCTTTTTCACTTAATATTCAAAAAAAAATAATTTCCACGTCTGGTCATAAATACCAAACGTTAGGAAGATAAAAAGATAAAACAAAATCTCAAATTTTTATCCAAGATAATAGATAAGATAACGATATTAAGCTTTAGTTATTATTAAAGATAATAGGTAAGATAACGATATTAAACTAAAGTTATTATTAAAGGTAATAGGTAAGATAACGATATTAAACTAAAGTTATTATCAAAGACAATAGGTAAGATAGCGATAGAGTGGCTCCTTGGAGCCGTTACATGGCCGTTACCTGTGAAGCAGGCCCGTTTACAATAAACGGCACGAGGGACCGGCAAAGGCATTTGGGTGCATCCCTGCAACCGGCGTTAATTGATATCGGTGATATAATCACCTGATATCCACACAATATATATCTACATACACTCACACATTCAGACACTCATACATACATTCACTGTTAGCGACCATGTGCGCTGACAGCGGCACCGCATGACCTCACGAAAGATTCCCAGAGACGTGGTCCGGGTGTCTGTGAAAACTTCCCGCGCAACCACACTGTGACTAACGGAAATGAAAAGGCAGTAGATATAGGAACGGTAGAAAGAGGGAGGCGGGTATTTGGAATGCATAAGAAGCACTTCCAGGTACAAGAAAATAGAGGAAGGGCTTGCATTGAGCTAAAGAGACAGAAATGGTGGACAGCAAAGCACTACTCAACTAGCCAATGTAGTCAGTAGCCCGGAGTGAGGGAAAAATCACTCTTATGTGGTAGACGGGTGTTTCGGGACGAGAACAGGTCTACCGAAAGAAAGATAAGGCAGAAACGGAGACAGCGGGATATGAAAAAGTAGAGTTTTTGGACAAGCGTCCGAGAAAAGGTAGAGAATGGTCCCTATAAAACACGGGTCGGTCTGAAGGACCACCTGCGATATTAATCCGACGAGTTAAGGTATATCAATAGTTAAAAAAATTCACTAGACTCTTAAGAGAACTAATACGATTATTTTCCTAACGAGTGCATCCACTGCGATAAGAAAATCAGTAAAAAGTTAACACAACAACTTAAAAGTATCACTACAGATACATTCACACAAAAACCCAACTGTTGCAAGGCAATTTTTAAAAACGATAACGCCCTAAACACACAAAAATGCCTAATTATAAGCAGTTAAATACAGACACACTGTCCCAATATGCTAAAACAACCGAGAATTGAATAAGATATCAATGAAAAGCGATAGCACCTCACCACGAAGTTCAATAAAAAACAACGAAAAAAATGTTTATATGTTATGATAATTTAGTAGAAAAAAAACAAATAATGATATAGAATAATGTGAGCGACTGTAATAATTTAGAGGAAAAACACATGGAATAGAAAGTCCTAGTTTTTTGCAACTGCGAGTATGAACTATTTCTTACAATGACATGGGCCGCGTTTCCTATGTGAGCCCAAAGAAGAAAGCATCCACTCTAACATCAGCTAAAACCAATCATAAAAATTCAATGAGTTATTGCAACCAAAGTTACGACAATTACCACAAAATTAAACAATGTAAGATAAATACCGCAAACAAAATAATATGCTGTAGGAAAAGTTCGAGGATTAATTAAATGAAACGCTAGAGTTATACTGGGGAATCTAGAGAATAAACGGATATATAACTAACGGTAAGTTGAAGGAAAAGTCAACCAGAAGCAAAAAGTTTAAGGTAAATAAGTTAAACATATAAAGGGTATATGGTGTATAAGAAAAGAAATAAGTAATTAAAGATACTAATTGGTAGTAAGGACAAAAACCATTAGGTAAATCGCTAAAGAAATGAAACGTAAAAAATTTTTGGATGTACGTAGGGTTGAACGACTTTAAAGATAATTTTATGCCATCTAGTGTAGTTTAAATCGATACGTGAAAGGATAATAGTAATCAAAACTCGATTCACTGATAAAATTGTTGAAAAACACAAGATATCTTGTAACATATATACTTGCTAGGACGACAAGCTCTCGTTTGAGTTTCTCCCAGGCTAATGAAGAAAAATTCCAACATCATTCTTAAAAAAATTATTCACAAATTGCTAAAACGACAAACTTACCAACCAAATTCTTGTCTAGAGTTACGTAATGCTGAGCGACCAGCCCTTCTTGGATCTCCTCTAGACTTACATACAGCTGGGCGACCAAATTCGACAGTAAATCTCGCTTAATAGATCTTAAAATGCTGCGTTGGAATATCGATGTCTAAAAAAATATGTTATCAAAACAAAATCATACTCGCTATACAAAAGAAATATTCTACGATACATGTATAAAGAAACAGTATTCCAAATTATTAAAATATTCCTTTGATATCGCGGAAATTATCAACAACTATCGTAAATTGGCTTAAATATAAAACGTTAACAACAACTTTATTATTGTAGTGTTTAGAGAGGCAGATATAATGAAATCCAGTTTATTACAGCGTTTTGAAACGCAAAAGATATCCTTAGATAATTGCGTTAGCTGTAGTTGAAGGCAAAATTTTTTTTAAAAAGGGATTTATATGTTATAGTTGTTTAAAGTACTGAGAAAACACTTTTAGCACGATATCAAAGCAAGATAATGTTTAAGGGAACAAGTATAACAAGATTATGTTACTATAACGTTTTAAAGGATATACTAAAAACTCAGTTAATTACCAAATCTATATTTTGGAAGGAATTTTCTTTATAAAGGTAATTGTAATTTACAATTGATTATTTAGGTTAGAAAGAGACACTCAAAATTATAGAAAAATACATTATATGTGTTATTTAAACGGTAGCTTTAAAAATTAATTTCAAAATCAAGTTAAGATAGGCCAAGAAAATTTCAAAAGTAAAGTGATTATTTTAATTAATCTTAAGTCAGTTTAAGAATTTTTTTCCTCTTCTTGTTCATAATGGATAGGAAATAAAGCTATTTACTTATAGTTAGAAATACTTACAGGCAAAATTATGTAATCCAAACATGTGTTTAAATAAGGTTATGTTATGTAATAGACAGACCTGAATGATATGCACTTTTAATTTTATTCGGAACCGAATTAGGTACTTATTTAAGAGAATTTAAGTTATAAACACGCTATTTTTTATAATGTTACGAGAATTACTTGGATTTGCAATACATTGTAAAAGTATACCAGAAAAATCAATAAGCAATATGACCACTCATATTAAATTAGCATTTCACTTCAGATGTTTATATAGTAACTTTCAGTGCTACCACTCTAAATTTTATGAGTTAATAGATATTAAAAATGTTCTTAATTATTTATTTTTTAAATAAAAAAGCTACAAATATAGTTAATTATTACATTATAAGGTATAAACCAAAAGAAAAAATTTTTATTTTCAACCTAAACACGTTTTGGGTGCCACTATTATAGCCCCGTCGGCGAGGTACACGAGCCACTACAATCAGTTGGTAGCAATGTTAGATAATTGTAAACATGACGCGCAAATTATAGATGACGTCACACAATATGCGAATTATTGCAACACAATTAAAAGTTATACAAATTTTAAAGAAAACCCCAACGGGGTACTCACGTGAACATGTAGGGCTTCTTGCAGAATTATTCCATCATGTCGGCGGCGGCTTCGCTGTTGATCCTTCTCGGGCGTGGATGATCGCTGGGCCCTGGTCAAATCCAAATTCAATTGTCTTCGTCCTATATGTAGGGAAGGACAGGAAACTGGTATATAAGGAACGATAATCAAGAGAAAGCAAAAGGAATCTACATAACACAAAAAGGACACGATAAGATACAAGACAACTGCCCTTGTTCACATCTCGGTGGCTAGTCCAGACACGTATGCCGGAAATCACACTTCCTCACACACCGCGTCGGCGCAATCCCGCGCAACGCACTATCTAAAGTGACGGAAATACGCACACGTCCTTTTAAATTTATGGCGCGAAATTCTTACAAATTAAAACTTAATTGAGAATGTTTAGGGCCGATTTCGGCACGTAACAACTTGCAAGCTTGATGATATTGGTTTGAGGATTTATTCGAGCATTCAACATATTATTAACTAATAGAACGTAATATCATTACGATTGATAATCGTGAAGGGTGTAATAAAATCCGCTGTAGTTATCATATCATAAATTTTATACTACGTCGTCAAAATAGCAAATGTGGTGCGTTGTCCTCGTTAGAAACATTGGGTTTTACCGTGCATTCCGATTTATGAACGCCGTTGAAGGGATTCGTGCATTAACTTGTTCGTTTGAATAATCGAACTTAACAGTTACATTACCTGTCGTCGGTAATATAACTTAGGTTATGCACTTAAATTAGTTTTAGAAGGACGTTGTTTATCTGTTTACACATTATGTTTAAGGTATTTGGTATATAATTAAGTTTAATTAGAGCATTTGTCATAATTTACCGGGCGATTCCTGAAATGGATCTGCTGCATTGTGTGTAAAGAATATTAAATTCATTTATTAAAATTAGTTCAGTTTTCAATGCCTTTTTATTGTAGTTTAGATTTCAAATACCCCACCAATCCGAACCCCTCATGAGAAAAAGCCTGTTTGGCAGTGTTCAACTTCTATACGTTTCCGAAAATCAAGGACTGCGTGGTCTAAGGTTCCGGTCAGAAGAAGTAGTCGATACCTTCAAAAATCAAATTTTGACTGTATCAACAAACGAGTGGATTAACTGCCACCAAAGTTCGAGCGCGTGCAAAGGTGCATTAATCTTCGTGCAGAATGCTTCGAAAACAATAAAGTTTTTAAAGGCTATCTACTGTTTTATTCCAGCTCTATTTGCAAAACTTACAAGACAACCCTCTAACAGCAAATGATTAAGATTTTTAAAGATTTCCAGGACTGAGAATATAGTTAAAGCATTTTCAAATGTGTAATAAAAACAAAAACAACTGAAATGGTCGAATAATGGGTTAGACAGTCATGGAAATGGAATGCTGTATATGTTGCAACTAATTTTCTTAAAAAGCACCAGCATGCTAGATTACTAACACTATGATCACAATGTTGCAAAAATAATTTCACGCTCCATCAACAATATTAATTATATTTTTAGAGTATTCGCGATTGCGCAAAAAATTGTAGCTGATGTCAATTACTGTAAAAGAACGAATAATTTTTCCAAGATCCAAGATTTATCGATAAAACAGGATAGGTTACTAACCTAAAAACATGTTACAACTTGGCGCAAGCAAAAGGTTAATAATCTCTGATTCACAATAACTTTAATAGCGCAAGAAGAGCATTAAATCGTGTAGGATGGTCCCTTGCAAATTTCAATTAACGTCAATGGGCACTTACATATTTTAGAAAGTTCTAGCGCTTTGTTTGGAAAAAAGGACGTATACATTAAATTATTAGTCATTACCATGTACTGCAATGAATGAGAACAACAAAAAACATGATTTGCATAATATTATAGGTAGAACAAGATTTTAGGCTGGACCTAAAATTTTTCTGAAGGTGTATTACCAGAACAGACAGTTGTTAAAATTTATATGAAGGCGTATTTACCACGACAGACAGTTGCGAAAAAATGCACTGAGGACGTTTGATGTAAATATAACGGATACACCTACTGAAGACATTGGCTTTAATACGGCATTAACGTTACAAAATAGTTTTTGTATATGGTATCTAATTGCGAGTATACCTTCTAGCAACAAAATCTATCGTATATTTGCATTGCCTTAATAAAAGTTTGTGTTTTCAAGGTAAACGACACATTAATTATAGTGATGGTCACTAACTCTTCTAATAATAAACTTACAGCTGGAACTAATAGTCACTCTTTATTATAATACAATTATAATTAGTGGGTACACATTTCGAACATCGTCCCTACGCTGTCATGGGAAGTTTAAAATTAAACAGCGATATCGATGTTTATAACTAACGACCGAAAATTAATGATACGAGATTTATTAGCTTGTTGCCATTTATTATTTACTACAAATGTAAATATAAGTTGACTACATCAGTTGTTTTGCAATAGAAATAGATGCACTAATATTATATAAATTGTTTTTCAGATTTATTACTAAATCAAAAATAACGTTTCGAATCAATAAATCTAAAGTAGCATTTCATCTACTATCTGTATATTGAGTGTCCACTGTAAAAAGTACCCTTGTGGTTGATTATATTTGAATTGAATTAAGTTGTAAATGGCAACTAACCAATAAAAACGAACAGCGGACCATGCTATTTTAAGGCATTTGTGATAAATTACTTTAATGTCAAGTAAAATTTAACATATTAGTATTAAAGTGGTTGTAAATATATGTATATTCAGCTATTGATTAACGGCCTAATTGAAGAGTCGGATGGATGAAGGAGGTAAGTAACATTTTTTAAAAAATCGAGCAATCTTCATGAATGAAGGAGGTAAGTGATAATCTTTACTTAGCCCCGACTTTAATATGAGAATATCAACCAGAACAGGGGATACAAATTGATAAAGGAGGTATGTACAGTGCTTTAATAAGATGTGATTGGACTAAAGGTGTAAGTAGTAACACATACACCCTTTATCCATCACAACCTATACATACCTCCTTCATCCACGAGAGGTTATACAAATAGCACATATCTCCTTTATCCAGTCAGTTCATGTCAAGAAGTTTGTTTTAATCATCTGACTATGTCCGCAAGGAGTAGACTAATTGTGCAGAGAGCCCTGGATAAATATGTTTTGATAAATCATTTTGTAGATCAGGACATCAAAGAAAATTCAAACCCTAACCTCAAAAATGCAACAGTTTCTGAATGCTCTGGAGTAGTTGTAGAATATGAGCAGCAGCTCGATTTATTGGAATTAGAAGGTGTGCATTCTTCATTGGTGATTTACAGTTTAGTTCGGTATATTAAATTTTTTAGCGGGGCCTTCAAGTTCTGATCTTATCTATAATGGTTTAAATAACAGTAAACTGGTCTTATTAAAATGTAGTTTTTTTAAAACTTATTCTACATAGTGTCTAGAGCTGATTCTGAAATTGATGCTGACGACCCATTTGAACCATCTGATGATAGCGATGAGTATATTCCTCAGACTCCGTGGAACCTGATGGACTACCACAAATGAAAAAACTTAAAAACAACACCAGAAAGTGAACGAGCTGCCATTGGTGAAAACAAGATTGCAAAACAAAAACTAAAACATTTAAACCATTCGAAAAAAATCTAGAAAAAAATTCAAAAACCAAATTTTTGGACACGTATGTTGCTGCAATAGCGAGACAAAATGGCGAGGCTTATGTAAACCAAAGGGGGAAACAACTACCGGCAAAGGTTGTAAATTTATACATACTATGCAATGAAACATGCAAGTAAAAGTGCAGTAACCAGTTTAACGTTGAACAAAGAAAAGAAATATTCTCTAATTACTATAAAATGAATATTGACATGAAAAATTTGCTACTTGTAGTAATCCGTAGTGTTTCTAAGTCGATTTCTCATTGGTTGATAATTATTACAAATATTATAGTGTACATTTCGATATTTGAAGGTATTTGTTAGAATAGCTCAGTAACCACTTGCAAGTTTCTGAACGCATTCCGTGGTGTCAGAATTTACAGTATAAGGGGTGCATATGTAGAGAGGATCGATCTAGTCGACAAGGATAAAGGACTTTGTTTTTAGCTTTCAGGTTGGCAGGGTGAAAGATTTCACTACGGTGTAGGCACTCTACAGAGGATTCTGTTGGTGCATTTTAGTATTAACACTATCCGAATAGATGGCGCCCACAATTTCATAGGCAATTATTGATTGTCATTTATTTGACATTAATTTGACGTTTAGAATTATCGTTTATCTATCCGTAGTGCTATTCAAAAATAGTTTAATTCGAATTGCTGCATTTCAAAAAATTCATTGTGAAATGTGATATTAATAATAGACTTCTTGCATATAGGTTTACTTAAAATTACATTACTATTGTTTTTGTAGGTATTTGTTTCACCGTCAATGGCTGTTACTACAGACTGATACTGAATGGACAAATAATTTATTGTAAAACTGAAAATTAAGAGAAACTGATATCTTAAAGTTAAACCTTGGTGTTTGTTTATACATTACTGTATTTAGGAGAGATTCACGTTTATTAGTATTTGTAATAAATGGTAAAATAATGGGTTACATATTTTTATCCAAATCGTGGATTGTGGATATGTTCTCTACTATGTGAGAGCTTGTGGAAATAAGAATGCCACTAGGCATAGATTTTCAAATCTTTATAAGAATAAAATTACGTTTTGATGATTATTTTTTTAATTTGTATGTCAGTGGCCTGTGTTTTGTTATATTTATCAATAGTACCTGAAATCAGATTCCTATAATATCCAATAATCCAATAATATATTTTGGTAAAATGTTCTGTTTATTTCATTTCTTAAAATGCATGTATGATGTACAAGTTTATATTTTCAGTTTTATTAATTTGACCTATATACATACACAATGTATGTATGTAGTTCATTTTAGTGAAATATGGAAATATAAATTTTTGCATCTATTTTACATTAATTTGCAATGCTATCTTAGATGTGAACCATAGCAGGGTTTTTAATCTTATAAGTATAGTGTAGGTACAAACCAAATCTATAATTACATCTAACCCATGGATTTCACTTGGCGGTTTTTTATTAAAGGTAATTTTTTATGTTGATAATTAGTTGCTATTTTAGGTAATCTGATTTCATCTTGTAGTTGCAGCTTTGTTTTGAGTGTGATGTTGGTACTTATTGTAAAACCTTATTTATGCAAACATTGAAGGAAATATTTTTATGATTACCTGTTGCTGCTTATGTCTCTGAATTTGCCAGTTGTTTTACTTATCAGATATAATATGTAATTTCCATGCGAATTTACGATTTTATTTAACATTTTTATATATAAATGAGTGTTGTTTGGTTAATCAACCGAAAACTAATATTTATTTATTTGAAATAATGTTTATTAATATTTCATACAGAGTTGTAAATCCAATTGCACTGCACGTGTTACCGAATCAATAGTAAATGTACCCTTACTGTGATTTTACGAGCAATTTGTACCAACATCTCTTAGATATATTGAATCAAATTATTAGGCAAGTTTGAATATGAACAGTATTATATTTCTACGTTATATTTGTTTTGGTTTTATGATAGTATTATATTTGAATTGACCACGTCGTTGTGTATATTTTTTGGTTGTAACTTGTAATGCCACGATGTGTTTAATTTTTAATAAGTACGTTTTAACCGATACTATTATAATGAATAATTTTTAACGTTTGCTTACTAGCTTTAATATAGTTAACTAACAGTTATATAAACATTTAGCGCCTGAATCTGGTCTTGTATTAGTGCTATAGAATTTTGATATGTATTTGCTGCCAAATTTAATAATGCTTGATATTTTTATGTTTCATTTGACATTTTATCATGTGTAATTGTTTTATTTCAGCATATTAACCACATATTCCACCTCAACGCTTATATCTCGGTTTAAACTTAATTATATTGCTATTGTTGTGTTTAGCCTATTATCTAGCCGATGTTCCTATATAATTAACTAGTATTTAACATTTGTGGTAATGGTTGTGATGTAATTAAATTGAACCTTTGGTATGATCGATCATCTCGTGTCTTTCGCGTTTGCATTTATAACTATGTTGGAGATAGTCTCGTCAATATTAATAAACGCTTTTTTTAACCCTGCGCAATCACACCATAAGTTCATTTCAGCGATTCATTTTGTTGTGTCAATGTACTTGTAGTTGTACTCTTGCAAATAATAGGAAGTCGACTAGCCTTTGTGAAATATTTTGCAACACGGGCTGGAAACTGTTAAAGCATGTATGTGGGCGCGTGTGATTGAGCCTTTGTTAAATATTACTTACACTTTATGTCCGTGCGGAGAGGAACATTGGTAGTCAAGGCAGATTTTACCTTCCTGGTAATCCGCCTCTTCAACTTTAGCTGGGTAGTATTGGTTACCCGACCTCAGTACCTACCAGAAAAGACTAGCTGGTTTACACTAACGTTTCTTCAGTTGTCATGTGTAGTATGTCTGGGTAACAGTTGACATTCCGTTAAATCCAATGTTGGTGATCTGGGTTGTACGTTATCCGCTCTTGTCGAGATGTGCCAAATGCAGTTGGAAGTGTGAGGGGTGTTTGGGGCTTTCTCTGCGGTGCTCTTTTTCCAATCGCTCAGGTTGAGTACGGCACTGTTTGCTTTAAATGTCATTTTTCTATGCTTTCATGCCAATGGCCTATTTAGTGGTTATTGTTTTGATTAAAAGTCAAGTTAGGTAAATTTTGTAGTTTTATTTTTAACCTTCCCGCCTTAACGCCATCTTCCCAGTGTGAACTTGGGTTACATTATAACGACACAACGTAGGTGTCGTCGGGCCACTACCACTAGATGCTAGATCGTGAAGCCCGGTGTACCGTTTATAGAGGGCGTTTGGGTCAGCTTTCAGGTCGGTTACACTACATACTGTTTAAAAGTATTGCCTTTTGAGTGCCAACAAGGTGTCGAAAAGATGCTACTAAGCATAAGTCTGCATCTTTTAAGCACGCGGTTACCATTAATAACACTACTGTTCCTGTATGCAAAAAAGCATTCTGCTGCTTATACTAGATTAGTAAAAAGAATATCAGCAGCAATCAATAAAAAAAGGTGTGCATACTTCAGTATGCGATAGGAGAGGGAAGCATCACAATCGGCACCATAAATTATCTGACAAAGTTAAGAACTATGCGTTGGAACATATCAAGCAATTTTCTGTGTATAGTTTGTATCTTGAACGCTGCACAGAAAAGAATAAACCTACTCACTTCAAAATAAATTATTGTTCATATAGTCGAATTTTCTCCAATGAATTCAACTATTCCTTTGGTAAACCTCATAGCAACACTTGCGATAAGTGCGAAAATGAGAACTGTGATGAAGAACATAAAGAAAATTATGAGGCAGCCTTTGCACTTTAACGAACAGACAGAATATGCAAAAGAAAATGAAGGTATATGCTATCTTACCATGGACCTGCACAAACACAGCCTTTTGCTCTACTAAGTACAAGTAAGGCTTGCTATCTGCGCCAAATGTGGCTGTATAATTTAGGGATACATTCTATCACAAAGCAAACTGAAAAAGCAGACTTCTTCACTTGGACTGAAGATACAGCTTATCGTGAAAGTTCTGAAGTATGCAGCTCGTTATTAACTATGTTGGAATATAACCAAAATTTTCAAAACAATGCAATATCATACTTGATACTGTGGATTGGCTAATGTGAAAGTCAGAACAAAAACTTTTTAATTATCTGTCTTTATCAATACCTCATTCTCAAAGGAATCATCGAAACCATCGATCATAAATTTCCTGAGGTAGGGCACAGCTATTTGGACTCTGATCGAGACTTCGGGCGCATTGAAAAGGTTTTACGAAGACATGAAAACATATACTTGCCAGAGGAATATTGAACTATACTCCGTCAGTCTAGAAGAGCGAGTAACGTGACAGATATGTATCAGAACTTCAGACAGTTTGAAGATCTGACCATCAAGCTGAATTTGATCAATCGAAAAAATAACACTCTAAAAGAGACTGTTCCCTTTCGCGATGGCATAAAATAGATCAAAGTAACTAGTTACGGATATTATTTATATAAGGTAATCTTTGATCTATACACACCCTTTACAAAAGTCAATATTATCCGGAAAGCACGAATTCCTACCCCAATAAATGTTGCAATTCAAAGAATCACAATAAAAACTGGAAAACTAACGGAAGAAAAAATAGCAAATCTTAAAACCCAGCTGCAATTTATCAAGGCACCATTTAAATGGTACTACAATATGATTACAACCAAACGGGAAAACCGAGCTCAATAAAGTTCAATATTGGCACAGTCTTAGTACATTATTAAGTACTAAGTTTTATGTTTGTTAATGTTTTTAATTTTAAATTTGTATAAAATTAACTAACAAAGATAATCTTAGACGTTAGCAATAATTTAAAAAGTTTAGGTAGGTATGCTTATTTTATTATTTTAGTATAGTTCACTCTTAATATTACTCTTAATTTATAGTTTGTAAAGTTTCGAAAACTAGGATATCTAATTTTTCTTGTAATATTTTCCGTGATTCCTTCTTTCATAGAGCATCCCATATTGAATGCGACACCTTAAAGTGGATGAAGGAGGCAAGTGCAATTTCTTTCAAAAATTGGTTTTTTTTCCAATGCATTTCAATTTCTATTACTGCTCAACAAAAAGAACTTTATAATCTATTTTTTGAGGAAGTAGTAGCACAATTAAAAAATTAGCAAACAAAATATTTAAGAAATGTATTTAATAAAATTGAAAGTAATTTTTCTCAAATGTAAGATTTTGTTACTTACCTCCTTCATCCACTCGGCTCTTCAATTATTGTAAATATTATATATTATAATATCAAAAGTAGTTTTACTTTCTTGCCAACAGACAGTAGGGTACATATGCCGGTTGAGGCGCCACCACCATAACCCTCTTACGACTACCATCCCTCCCATTTCATCTTTCACCTCACAGTCACCTACCACTTTCTACTTCCACATTACGTCACAACAACCATGTTAATTACTTTGTAACTGTCACGCCATCATGTTGCAATTTGTAGAGTTTATCTGTATATTTTTATTAACGAGCATCACTAAGTCACACAATTCTCAAAAAATACTGTAACAAAAAAAGTCTATTTGCAATAACAACAGTCCTCTATTTTCAAACTGATTATACAAACTTTTTCAGCGACTCGTAGTACTATAAAATTTTTAAAAGCTCACACAATAATTTAGTTTCAGAGCTTAACTAACAATACCGATATAATCTTCTTAACATTAATTTCTATCTTTTTAAATAACCTAATCTCGAATAACCACAATTAATTTATATACGAGGCACTAATCACTCTAATTAATTTATATCAAATTTATGTTAACAGTAGAGTAATCTATGTCACATATTTTAAAGCTTTAAACTAAACAAACACTTTACATCAGCACTCAACTTCCGAATTAACTCTGTGGTACATTATGATCGACGCCGCGGTTAGAACTGACTTTGCAGAACCTCTTAATATTAATTTATACCCTAACTAATTGTTCTGAATTGATCTACAGTAACCAAGAGTATGCAAATTATGATCTAAAAATTTCTTATAATTTCTCGGATATTAACTATTGTAATATTACATGAAAGTCGTGTACCCGTCAGTCAAGTGATCTCGCACAGCAGGACCTGCCAATTATCGGATATTTAAAGTTGCCACGCACCAGGGTGCACACCAATTATCTTTAGTGTATTCAATTCGTCGTCTACCTTCTAATTAGCACTCTTCTTACAGTTGTTCTGTCCCAAAACACTATGTAGCGGTAAGGACAATTAAAACCATTCTTACAGTTGCCATGTAGATAGAAGTAGGGATCAACACTTTTCATAGCAGGATCCGTACCGTTTGGATTGTAACGACACACCAAAATCTGAACAACGGTTTTGTGGAACAGTAACTTTAGCATATTTTGTACTACCCTCCAGTTCAATTCATCGAGCCCGCAACCAATCTTGGGTATGGCCAATTTCTTTTCTTCAAATTCGATCATTTGACCTATGAAGTCCACTAAAACCTTCCACAGATCCTGGTAATCCGATTTACCAAAAAGCTACTACTTAATCATCAAGTAGTAGATGTCCCAAAGTAGGTGTTTTATCCACATTGTCTTTCCAACTTCTGGTTGTTGTCGACGAAGTTGATAAAGATCTTCAAATTTATTTTTAAATGCGCGAGGGGTATTCTTACGTCACATCGAATAGATCAACTTGAATCTCTTTTGTAACTCAAAATCCAGTTTTGACGATGCCTCTGTGTCGAAATTGTAACGTTCAACTGCATCCCGATAGAACCCCGGATAAATAAGTAATAAAATACTTACCCCGTAATTCCAATAGGGCGCGGAGGTCGTCTTCCGGAGAGTAGGTTATCTGCTGCCTTTGTTGTGGTTTGTAGCTTGCCGCTATAGGTGCCGCTGCTGGTGATGCTTCACTGGACGATACGATAATAATAGATAAACGGGGTGGGAATGGCGATAGTCGAAGCACTTACGTCAGCACTACACGGTAGGCGGTAAGGTAGTGCTCACTTTACGGAAGGCGGTACAGTAATGTTCTGAGTTATTCTGCATTCCTCGCATAAAACGTTTATCCCCACCAACGTAGATTGACGCACCTCTTTTCGCGTTGGTGGGAACCAAACTTGTTTCCATGGAAAACTGTTACGTCAGCATGCTTGCGACCACAAAGATAAGTCAATGACGTCAACAACCGTGCGGACACCAACAAAGCATTGTTTTCACGGCGTCAGCGGTATTGCGATAATCTGCGAAAAAATTTTCACGAAAGTTCTAAAAAATCCCTAATCCCCAATTAATACACTAATAACTAATAGTTTTAAAATAAAGCGTAACAAGATATGAATCTATCATAACTTGGTCTAGTTCTTTATTCATCATCACAAGCATAGCTGTTTGTTTGTATTATTGAAGCCTTGCGGTTTACCAATGGTGCGCACAGCTGACACTTGCGGGACCACTTTTTCACATCGCCCTTGCAGTAAAATCTGGCGCGAACATTTTCCAGAGTCTTCTTAATACCGAGGTGTCCTTCCGAGGTTGTACTATACAGGTGTCTTAAAACCTCCTACACTACCTTCTAGGAACCGCCACCAAAAGCGTTTTTACGTATCCGTCCCTATTCACTAGAGATCATACCAAGATCCCATTCGCTACGTTCAGGGAATCCTATTATGCCCCGTATGACTTTACGGTGCTACTCAACAGGCTAATGCCCTGCCAAGACGAACATTCCTTTCTGGTTTTCCAACTCAGAATTACAATTAAGGGTTTGCCATTTGCCTGTTCCGTTCGCAACTGTACCGGTTTCTAATCATCGTTGATCACTATACTCTGACCAACAAGGTCTCACTTTTCCGCGAGACGTGAAATACACTTTTTGGGCAGAATCTGTGCAGACCGATTTTCGCTCAGTTTTGTCGAGAACCTCTAATAATTTCGGCTCCTCGTATTTTTCCTTTAGTCGCTTACATCGGTTCCGTCTGTACCTAAATCTGCGGCTCTGGCATCGTGGCTCTTTTCTCTCCGACTGCTCGTTACGCAGTGCCCGTCTAATCACCTCCTCCACGTTCCCTTGATTTCGCTCATCTAGAAAGTGTCGTACCTAACCCCAGATTAAATACGTCGCTTGCTTTGCCGCTTCAAACTCTAAAGCATAAGCCAACGCATCACATATTGTCTTTGGCCGGGCAGGTCGTAGTGCTTGCTCGATTTCCTCGTCGCCTATTTCATAAATGAATGTCTGCACTGTCACCAGTTTTAGAAAGCTATCCGGTGCTGTCGGGTAGGTTCGTTTCCCAAGCGTGCAATATCTATTTCAAAGTCTTATAAATTTTCGTTAGTCTTTTAGTAGCGGTTCTTTACTTCAGCGTGGTATACTTGCAAATGAGAATAGCCGTACCTTATTTCCAGCCTTAATATTGATGCCCCGTAGCTTCTATCATCATAGTCTGGTATGGTTTGCAGAATGTTTAAAGCCGTACCTTTTAATAATGCGGTTGCACTTTTACCATCGTTTCAGCCGTTATCTCTCAAGGCAACCTCAAATTGTTTAACATATGTTTGCCTAAGGGACTTTCCATCAACTGTGGACCTCTGAACCTTTACGTCAGTCCGCATTTTTCGATATTTTTAAATTGTGGAGCGCGCTCTTGTATCACTGGAGTAATGGGCATTGGCGCTTGTACTAGGGAATTCATTCATTCTAGTTTTTCCGCATTTTTATTTAATTTCCTCAAAAATTCTTTTAACTTCACTGACATGTTTGCAAATCTTTGGTCGTGTTTCTTTGTCAGGCTTACAAAATTTTTATTTAATTTTTCCACGAGTACCGCGAAGTTCTCGGTCAAGCTCTCTGACACCCTCGACTTAAACTTTTCCAACAATAAAAGAATTTCACTATGCATTTCAAGTTTTTGAACGCGAGCCACCGGCATTCAAATAGAAGTCGTTCAAAAAGTCTTTAATACCACCGCTTGACGCCAACGTACCAAAAACCTCGATTTACAATAACAGTTCTTTATTTTTAAACTGATTACACGACCCTTTTCAACAACTCTTTGCAAATCCCGCTTTAGCGGAGCCTCTGTGCCGAAATTGAAACGTTCAACTGTATCCCAATTAAACCATGGGTAAATAAAAGTCATAAAACACTTACCTCGTGATTCCAATTTGGCGCGGAGGTCGTCTTTCGGGAGTAGGTTCGCTGCTGCCCTTGTTGTGATTTGTAGCTTGCCGCTTCAGGCGCTGCTGCGGTAATGCTTCACTGGACGATACGGTAAGGATATGTAAAAAGAGTGGGAACGAAGATAGTAGAAACACTCACGTCAGCACTACACCGTAGACGATAAAGTAGTGTTCACTGTACGGAAGGCGGTACGGTAATGTTCTGAGTTATGCTGCATTCCTCATACAGAACGTATATCCCCTTCAACCGAGGTCGGCGCACTTTCTTCGCGTTTGTGGGAACCAAACTTGTTTCCATGGAGAACTGTTACGTCAGCATGCTTGCGATCACAAAGATAGGTCAATGACGTCAACAACCGTGCGAAAACCAACAGCATAGTTTTCAGACACTCAACGGTATTGTAATAATCTGCGGAAAATTTTCTACGCAAAGTTCTATAAAATCCCCAATCCCAAATTAATCTACTAATCCCTAGGAGCTTTAAAATAAAGCGTATTCGGTGTAGGCGAGTTTCTTTACAGACTTTCCTACTTTCTTTCTTGTATGCACGGAACATTAAAACAACCTTGAATCCCTTTTGTGACTCCAAATCTCGCTTTGACGGTACCGCTGCACCAAGGCTAGAATCAATTACAGCTCGGTCCAATCTTTTATTCATCATTACAAACGTAAATGTTTGTTTGTCTTATTGGAGCCCTGCGGTTTCCCAATGGTGCGCACAGCTGACACTTGCGGCACCACTTCTTTACATCGCCCTTGCAGTAAAATCTTGCGCGGACATTTTCCAGAGTCTTCTTAACACCTAAGTGTCCTCCAGAAGTCCCATTATGCAGATGTCCTAGGACCTGAAGCGTACTCGCGGATCCGTCTCCATTCTGTAAAGATCGCACCAAGATCCAATTTTGTACGTTCAGTTAATCCCATTGTGCTCAGAACAACTTCAGGATGCTACTCAACGGACTAATGCTCTGCCAGGACAAACTTTCTTCTCTGACTTTCCAACCCAGATTGACACCTAAATCTTTGTCATTTCCCTGTTCTGTTCGCAGCTGCACTGGCTGCCAATCATCGTCGTTGATCACTCTATTCTAACTAACAAGGTCACATTTTACCCGCGCGACCCGGACGACCAATTTTTTTGGGAGAATCTGTGCAGTACGATTTTCGCCCCGTTCCGTCGACCACCTTTATCAATTTCAACTCCTCGTATTTTTCTTTAGTCGTACACATCTGTTCTGTCTACACCTAAATCTTCCGTTCTAGCGTCGCAACCCCTTTGTCTCTGCGTCGAACTCTTGTAACAACGCAATTTCCCTTTTACCGTCGTTTAAGCCGTTTCCTCTCACGACAGCCTCGAATTATTTAAAATATGTTTGCCAAGGTAACTTTCCACCAACTGTGGGTGATTTTACTCTGAACCTTGACTTCGGTTTGCATTCTCGATATTTTTAAATTCTGGAGCGTGCTGTTGTATCACGGGAGCAATGGGTTTTGGTGCTTGTGCTGTTAGTGAATTCATTCGTTCTAGTTTTTCCGCATTTTCAATTAATTTCCTCTACAATTTTTCTAACTTCATTGTCAAGCATGTAACACTTTGGTCTTGTTTCTATGTCAAGTTTGCAAAATTTTTATTTAATTTTTCCATGAGTTCCACGAAGTGACCGGGCAAGCTCTCTGACACGCTTGACTTGAACTCTTTCAATAACAAAAGAATTTCACTATTCATTTGAAGCTTTAGAACACAACTCGCCGGCATGCAAATAGAAATCGTTCAAATAGTCTTTAATACCACCACTTGGCGCCAATGTACCAAAAACGTCTATTTGCAATAACAACAGTCCTTTATTATTAAACTGATACACAACCATTTTCAACAACTCGTAGTACCATAAAATTTCTAAAAGCTCACACAATAATTTACTTTCAGAGCTTAACTAACAGTAACGATATAATCTTCATAACATTAATTTCCATCTTTTTAAATAACTTAATCTCGAAGCACTACAATTAATTTATATACAAGGTACTAATCACTCTAATTAATTTAAATCAAATTTATGTTAACAGTAAAGTAATACATGTCACATATTTTAAAGCTTTAAACTAAACAATACCTTACATTAGCACCCAACTTCCGAACTAACTTAGTAATGTATTATGATCGACGCTGCAATTAGGACTGACTTCGCAGAATCTCTTAACATTAAATTATACCCTATTCAATTGTTCTGGATTGATCTAAATAACCCAGAGTATGTAAATTACGATCTATGGATTTCTTAGAACTTCTTGAAAGTATACCTATTGTAATATTAATTGCAAAGTTTTGTACCTGTCATCAAGTGATCTCGCATCTTGAAGATGTCACGCTACAGGGTGAACATCAATTATCTTTTGTGTATTCAATTCTTCGTTTGCGTTCTAATGTAATCACAGTGGACTGAGCGGTGTCACAATACGTCTGTCGCCTCGAAGATTCATCGATAAATAAGATCCCGCAATTTGCTCCTTTGGGCCGCATGGCAGTTCCTTATTATTTCCACCCTTTGCCAACTTAATCTCAACCTTTAATGAGGACTACCACTATAAACCTAAGAAAAAAAACATAATAAAAAGAATTAAACATTTTTTATTAAATGGTATATGTACAGCTATAAAATCTATTACGAGTAGATGTGCCTTTAATAGTTAAAGTGTCCACCGTAGCGTGGGTTTTACCCTTGACTACTGTTTTTTTAGATAGCAACAAAAGTTAGCTACCACAAGTATCGGGCGAGTGTAACAAAAACTTTTGTTATATTAAAATCTTTAAAGAAAAACATTTCTAGCCATTGTTATTCTACAGCATACGAAATTGTCATTTAGCGTGAAATCGTTAAATAATTTAATTTACTATAAGGAAGAACACCTCTTTCCTTTTTTACATTATCTTCACCTATATAAAGCATTTAATAGTGACTCCTACGCTTTTGATATCTGCAAATATCCTGAACGTAACTTGTGTTGCATAAGCTACAGGTATTCTTAAGCCCACTTGTGCAATTGCTGGACAGACACAACGCCTGCGCGTAAGGTGACGCTATAGGTAGGGTGTTGGCTGGTTGACAGGAAGGCAAGCGAGAGCGCGGCGATCTTGCAAGCAACAACGAGCAGGTATGGTTCGTTTTTAAGATGCGGAGTTTTCCATGCTCCAAGTGGGGCATTAGGATTGCCCTATTACCGAAGAGGGTATAAAGGTTGTCGTGGGGGGGGGGGCTTTGCAAAAGAGCTCTTGTAAAGCCGCCCCGGACAATGAAGAAGAGAATGTAACAACACGTGCTGGTGTGAAGTCCCTTAATGGTGAGATTGTGTAATAAAACTACCTTATATAAAACTAATAGATGCTTTAATTTCCTTAGCACATTTAAGTAGGCACATCTGAGTATGCTCATCTAAAGAATAAAAATTTTAAGAAAGCACGTTTGAGAATGGTAGAATTGAGAATTCAAGTGGTTTGTATGTCGAGCAGAATTCTATGTAATGTTATTGGAACGTAATTATGTATTGTGGAATCACTCGTTTTGAAGCTGTCTGTGGGGCTGTTCATGTAAGAATGCTGTATCTAGCAAATGCCAACTTCGTACCTTTTTAAAACTTCAATAAGATGGAGTATAATGTTGTTTTGGTTGGTCTAGAGCGTTTTGCAGCATCACCATCAAGCAGTTAAAACAAAACCATCCAGGTACTTATAAAACTATTTATTGAGTGAATTAATTTTACGTATTAATTACGGTCAAAGCTTTGATTTAACGTTTTCCAAATTATAAGAAACTTTTGTTAAACGAATGTTAGTGTTAAATTTTTTTGCAAGATATGTTTATGCTTAAATCCCAAATAAAAATCAGTTAGAGAATTATATCCTAGTAACCTAATAGGTCAAATACCTTTTTGTTCAGAACTAAATTTTTTTGACATAAGAGGAATTTTTGAACTTTTAGAATAATTAATTTAAGGTTATTATTCAAAGCACGTAAGTAATGCACATGTTAATTGAGAAAAATAAGTATAAAGTTCACTTTTGATTGAAAGATGCTTAACTACAATATGCCATATGATGAGTAGAATATCAATGCTGCTTCTAACATATGAACTTTTTGTATAATAAGTTCGTTAGAGAAATTTTGTAAGCCAGAACAGATCTGTTTTATGGATGTTTAAGAACCCGACTGTACTAAAGAATTTAAAAATGTTAAGATCTCTCTATGTAGAGAAACAAATTCAGAGATTTTTGAAACTTATTTTAAATTGATTATCAGATTTTTTATATATAATTTTTGCAACAAAGAGAATTACATTTAGATTATACTTTGGTTTAAAACTTTCGTCTTTTTATTTCACTAATTGAAATTAATAATATCCAAATTAGATAAACAAAATTTTGAACGTGGAAACTAGAAAAAAGTTGATACAGCATTAGGTATTAGAAACAGAGTAAGTAATTTTCAGTAGAGTACATTTTCATAGGTAAGGTGTTGTTGAGATTTTGAATTCAGGACAGTCGATCTATAAAGACCGAAATATTTAGTTGTCGTAGGACACAAACAGTGTCTTATATTTTATTTTTTTTGTGTGACATTTTCTTGCAGGTCTGACATCGCAGAAGCTGAAGCAGAGGTCCAAGAGGTTTCCAGAGGTATTGCTTATTTTAATTTGTACGCTTTTTGATAGTCATTATATCCTATAGGTTTCTGCGTTTTCCTGTAGGATATTTTAGTTTTATTTATTGTCCATATAGATGCAGTGGCGCTCATTTCCTTTTTTGTTCCCGTTTGTAGTCAAGCCCACCCTATATCCACGCCCAATCTCATTGCTCTCCCTTGGGGTAATTCCCAGACTATGCCGCGAATATAGTAAAGCCCGTGGGTCCACCGAGGTCTTGTTCACTAATTGACTCACTCCCCATTTAAAGAAATTTAATATGTCTCACTGATACCCAACGTCAGGACATAATTAAATTAAATAAAGAAAAAATTTAGTTTCACGAGACCATACCGAAAAATAGGCAAAGTTTCTACTTCTATTTAAAGCACCCTGAAATTTCTCAACAAACTCGATATCCTACCATTTGAAATTAGTGTTAATTTATAAAACTTCTTAAGTAATTACTCAACATAAAATTTTGCCTTATAAAATCAAACAGCTGCTTAAAAACTCCACATTACAAAGTCGCTACAAATAAATTCTACCACCTGCTGTACATTATAATTACAGTTGCATATAAATGCACAGATTTCTTCTAAAAGATAAGGCCACGTAACCATCTGTCTAGTAAATGAACCCTTGCAATGGGTTTGTTATCTGTTATCTTGCAGCTGTTAAGATGTTTCAAAGTAATAAGATTGCTTTCCTTTCTTTAAAAATCATTTACTAATTGCGTGATCTCCTTGTTTTCAAGCTGTAGATTTTTGCAGCTGTTGCCTGAGAATTCTGCATACTTGATTTTCTGGCCATATCTTTGAAAGCCAAATATCTACCCCCATACATGGCTCTTGCCTTATAAAATAGAGACCATGCTTTGAAAGGTACATTTGAATGCATCCTCTTAGCGAAGAGACATGTTGTATAGTCGCGCTATTCCCATCATCCTCGACTTTGTGGTGAGTGTTGATTCGTCCTTTGGTGTGTGGTAAACAGAAGTTTTACGCAATGATTATTCAACTTTTTTTTTAAAATTATTTTAAAAGCATTGATTCATTCTTTGATGTGTGGTAAAAAGAAGTTTTATGCAATGATTATTCAAGATACTTTTTCTAAATTATTTTAACCATATAACACTCACTCTAGATTTTCGTCATATTTAGAAGTATGCTTAATAAATACAATGAAACGTGTAACATAATGTAATACAAAAATTGATAGATAGTCCTCATGAAAAACTTTATTTATTAATATATTTTAGGGGTTAATTAAGTAATTTCAGCTACGTAATTAATACGTGATTTATTGTATATAGTTTCTTCTAGGATTGCGATAATGTTGTAGAGCTGTTTTTGGAGGACTAATTTTGTTTTTTTGTTTCTTAGTACTTAAATTAGGGTAGTACCTAAAAACGACAGCTCGCCCTTGGTTACAAAAATGCTTTCTTTTGAGTTTTCTTGTTGGGTTACATTGTAGTTATTGGTTTTCATTTCTGAGTACTACTGTGCTCATGTAAATATTTTGTTTAATTATAAGTTTTTTTGTGTATGTTTTGTTGTAATTTATGAATGAGTGCGAGTATATTTCTATTGCAGGTCTTCCCTTTAGGTTTCTTTTTTTGGTAGTTATAAAACCCCGCCTACTCACCAACTGAGCCCGGGCATTCTTGCATTGTTCTGCCGACTATGTCAATGTACGTAGCAGGGTTCAAGTACAATTATTTTTTTCGTCATTAGGTTTTCCGTTTTGGAGCTGGTTGCACACACCTTCATTGATTTCTATTCTGAGCTAGTCTACACATTTCCTTGAAATTCCAACAGCCTACATCTTAGACTATTAGTGTGCAATAGTCTAACCTAGATCTACCTCTACCTCTCTTTTTCTTATCTCTGCTTCTATTATATTCTGCAGTATTCCTTCATGCTTTAGTATGTGGCTTATCATCCTATCTCTCCGGATTTTTACTGTTTTCCACGTATTTCTTTCTTCCCCTACCATTTCTAGAACCTCTTTGTTCTTAACTTTGTCTGTTCATGATATCTTCATCATACGTCTGTAGCACCACATGTCAAACACTTCTATGTTTTTCCTACCGTCCAAGTTTCACAGCCGCACAGTACTGTGCTCCACACATATGCATACAGCAATCTTTTCCTTGTTTCTATGTTTGTTGTATTTAAACACAGTAGTTGCTTTTTCTTGTTGAATGGAGCATGACCTTGTGCTAATCTTTGTTTTATATCTTTTGCACTTTTCCCATCTTGCGCTATTTGGCTTCCTAGGTACAAAAATCCTCAACCTCTTGTAAGTTCTTGTTTCATATCTGTATTCTAGTTTTTGACTTATTTTCCCCTCCTTTACATACGAGTACTCTAGTTTTATTTTTGTTAATTTTCATACAGTACTTCTCTGTTAAAACTGTTTCCATTTCATTAAGAGCAGCTTCTAACTCTTTCTTGCTAGATGCTAATACCGCTATATCATCTGCAAAGCTAAACATATCAATCTTTTGTCCCTGTTACCTCTTCGATGTACAAGTTAAAAAATAACAGGGATAGGGCACATTTCTGTCTCACCCCTTTTCTAATATTTACTTCTCTACGTTCCAGCTCTAATTCTATCGCTACTATTTGCTCTTTGTATAAGCTATGTACTATCTGTCTATCCCTAAAACTCATTCCAATCTTTTTGAGTATTTCGAACATTTTTTTCCATTTTATGTAATGGAATGTTTTTTCCAGATCTACAAACCCTATATACACCACTTCTTCTTTTTCTATTGTCTTCTTCATTATCACCCTCAGGCCTAAAATAGCCTCCCGTGTTCCCTTGTTTTGCCTAAACACAAATTGATCTTTCCCTAGTATTTTTTCAGCTCGTCTTCCCATCTGTCTTTGTAGAATTCTAGTTAATATTTTTGACATGTGTGCTGTCAAACCTATTGTTCGAAAATTTTCACATCTATTCGCGTGTCTATTTTTTGATATAGTGACTATGATGCTACGTTTGAAATCTTTAGGTATCTTGCCTGTCTCATACATATAGTTTACAAGTTGGAAGAGACCTTTTGTAACCGCTAATCCAGCAGCTTTTAGAGTTTCTGCTTGCACATTATCTATCCCCGGTGCCTTACCATTTTTCAAAGCTCTTTAATGCTAATTCAAACTCATCTCTAAGTATAGGATATCCCAAGTCTTCCTTTTCAATGTCTGATTCCTGTTCTAGTGCTGCTGGTTCCTGTCCTGCATATAAATTCCCTATGTATTCTTGCCATCTAACCACTTTCTCTACATTTTCTATGATGATGTCTCCTTCTCGCCTCTTATATTTTTGCTATATGGTTTTATATCCCCAAAATTCATTTTAGTTAATTTGTATGCTTTGTCTGTCTTTCCTATTTCCATCTTAGTTTGTACTTCTTTGCACTTTTCATCGATCCATTGTTCTTTAGCTTTCCTGCATTTGCGAATAATTTCCCATTTTATGGCTTTCTATCTCTGTCTAATAAGACTGTAATATATTTGATATCTTCCTATATCTCCTGGCATCTTCCACATGTATCGTCTTCTAGCATGATGCTAAAATAATGTGTTTGTGATGGTTAAATTGTTTGTGTCGCAGAATTCTACCAGACTATTTCCCCTGTGGTTTCTCGTGTCTAACCAAATAAACCTATTACCGCTCCTTCCTTACCCACACCTACCACTGCATTCAAATCCCCCAAAATTATTAAATTTTCATGTCCTTTTACGCATCTTAGTATGTCTTCGATATTTTTGTTGATCACTTTTACCTCTTCCTCACTGTAGCTAGAGATGGGCATGTATACCTGTGTTATTACTATATTTAATGGTTTAGACTCTAATCTAACCATGAGTACTATTTCGTTATTTTCTAGGTAGTTTTCTACACAGTGTCCTATTTTTTTTCGTATAACTATACCCACACCTGAATTTCTTTCCTCTGATCCGGTATCAATTACTCTAAAGTCTCTACTCCAAAAAACCGCTGCCTCTGGCCATCGAACTTTGCTAATCCCTATTATGTCCAGTTCTCTAGTATACCTACTTGCTTATTTCTGACATTCCACACTTCGATTCATAGAATGCTCCCGGTCCTTCTTTTATATTTTCCAATCAATTCCTCCAAAGTAGTCATCTCCTAGAGATCCGAATGCGGGACCATTTTAACTCCGAAATCTTTTACCCCAGAGGCTGCCATCATATTAAACATCAATTTAAGTAGAAATATTGTTAAATTAATACTACCAGTTTATATTGTAGGTCGGAACAAGTGTAACATAAAGACTGCATTTATAAACGAAGGATCGGCAGTTCCATTGATGGACGAGTCACTTTCATTAGAACTGGTATCACCATCAGAGAAACAACCACTTACTTTACAGTGGCTTAGAGGAAATGTGGTAGAAGTTCCGTCCATGTCGGTAAATGTGAAAATTAAAGGTGTTAAACCAGGAAAAACGTTGTATGATTTAAAAACGCGTACCGTTCCAATGTTAGAATTACCATCACAAATGGTAAATCTCCACAGCAAATATCATGAGATAAAGAGAATCTTTCTAATTCCTGAGTACGCCCAAACAAAGCCACGGATTTTGATCGGCGTTTACTGCCACTTAACACGCTGCGTGAAAACTGTGCACTGCGACACCTAAGTCATCGCTGCAAACACACCATTAGATTGGTTTTTTATGGTATATTGCCAGGGGAAGAATTACTCCATAGTTACTGCTTGTCGACTATTTTACACATTCAAGAAGCGAAACAGTCAGAAGTAGAACATGTGGTAAAAGATTATTTCACCACAGAAAACTTTGGTGTTTCCATACTGGTACAACCTTTTGAAACTAAGGAAATAATAAGGGCGAGAGAAATGTTACAGCTAACCACTATACGAACGATCAATAGATTCAAAATAAGTTTATTATGGAAAGCGGATAATATGGAACTACCAGACAACTACATCATGGCGGTAAATCGTTTACGTTCCATAAAACTGAAAATAAAAAAAGACCCAATATTTTGCAGCATGTATAAGGACGTCTTGAACGGATACATAGATAAAATTATGCCAGAAAGTTAAGTCCAATGGATAAGGTAATGAAGGGGCTTAGAACTTGATACCTTCCCCTGTGGTTAACCCAAATAAACCAGGGAAGGTGTGTATTGTGTTTGACAGCACTGTGTGGTTGATGGAATTTTCTTAAATTCTATTTTACTGTATGGCCCCAATTTAAACCTGCTTTTAGTGGATATATTGTTTAGATTTCGTGAAAACTCCATTGGGTTATGTGCAGACATGAAAGAGATGTTCCTTCAAATTAAAATACACCAGGAGGATCTGCATTCGCAGCGTTCTCTTTGGATCAACAGGGATAGAGGAACGCCAATGAACACATCGTTTATGACTTCAATGCTGTTTGGAGCCTCATGTTTCCCATATAGTGCAGAAATCAACATGCTGAAGTAGTAGTGAATAACGAGACTGAAGTAATAACTACAAAAAAGGCAAACCATTACATGGACAATTTGGTTTCAAGTTTTAATAGTGAAGACGAAGCGATATGTATAGGTGACTGTGTAAAAGAGGTACACGTTAAGGCTGTGATTGAACTAAGAGGGTTTGTTTCTAATTCCAACGAGGTGCAATACAAGTTAAATGGCGATCAGAGCATTTGAATACCGTCATTCACATAAATCGGGTTGACAATATGGATAAAGTATTAAGAATGTGTTGAGACAGTGGCATCGACCAATTTTTTGTCCTAAAATTCGTTGCACGAAACAATGTTCAACTAATATACAATTTTTGAGTTTACTAATGCCAGTATTCGACCCATTTGGAATGTTTACAAACCTCGTGATTTAAGGTAAAGTACTGCTACAGAAAGTGTGGTATGTGGGAGTCCAGTGGGACGAAAATATTCCCGATGAGATTCACAAAAAGGTGATGCAGTTGATAAGGGCATTGGGAAAACTGCAAAACTTTTGCATGATTAGGAAGTTATATGAAACCTCCAGAGACTATTATCGAGCTCCATGTTTTCATGGATTCAAGCGAGCGAGCCTTTGTCGCAATTGCCTACTGGTGTGTCATATGGTCGAATCGTATTGAAATTTGCTTCGTAGCTGGGAAAACAAAATGTGCGCCACTTAAAGTCCTGGCTGTTCTGTGCTTAGAACTTCAAGCCGCCGTACTAGGTACATGACTACGAAATGCAACAGTTGAACATCACAATATACAGCCCACGAGGCCTTGATTCTGGAGTTTGTTGGACAAAATCACACCACCGACAATTCAAGACCTTTGTAGAGCACAGAATAAGCGTACTATTAGAATCAACACACACGAGAGATTGGAACTGGTTACCAACGGCACTAAACTTGGCCAATGTCGCAACTCGTACAACATATCTGTAAAGTGTGAGATGAACAATTTATGGTTGCCAAGACCCGAATTTCTAAAGTAAAGCGAAGATATCTGGCCAAGACTTTTAGAAAAAGAAATTCCTTTGGAATGTCTGAAAGAAAAACATCAATTTCACTCGATATGTTCGAACACCACAGTTATAGAATTCAGTAGGTACTCAAACTTTCTTCGATTGGTACAAATGGTCGCCTGGATGAGAAATCAGAATTAGCATTGCGCTAAAATAAAACTTGTTATTAACAATAGCTTTAAGTGTTGTCAGCGTTCAGTTATTGATATCACATCCTGAATAAATCTTGTTAAAGTTATTACACATGACGTATATTGGAGATTTTATTATCAGATTAGAGCGTGCTGTACAATTATAAAACGTCACTGAATTAGAACTCCCAGACCGCGGTACGTTAAACTGAAATAGGGACAGTAGTTGTATACAGTCAATCGTGTGATGTAGTAGATTATACAGAAACACCAAGCTATTAAGTATTTGACAATACTCAAGTGATTTCATACCAAACTGTAAGATTAGAACATTCTGTTCGATACCTATAGCTGGATAAAGTTCACAAATTTTTAGATTCATAAATTTTAAAAATTTTCTTTGAGTATTTTCCAAGCAATTCTTTTTGATATTGATAATGTGGGTACCATATAAGTGCACAATATTCCAGCTTAGCTCTGACAAACGCATAAAATAATGCTTTTAAAGCTAATTCCCTTGAAAATGATTTGCACTTCCTGATTATCAGACTTAATAATATATTTGCAGACCTGCATGTCGTGCACACATGTTCACAAAAGGTAAGTTTAAAATCAAATATATCGCCTAAATCCGTCACTAAAGTAAGCCTATTGAGTTGTACGGTATCACAGGTGTATCGATACATAACAGGTTGATCTTTTCTTATAAACGAAACTATTTTACACTTACCGATATAAAGATGCAAACTATTGGCTGTGCACCAACTTGTACAACATCTATCTTGTTTTCAAGTATTTACGCGTAAAAATATTTTCAAGTCGTAAGTATATAATAATTTTTCACAACATAAGTCCGGCAAATCATTGATAAAAAGAAGAAACAGTAAAGGCCCCAAATTTGAACCTTGGGGAACTCAAGATGATGCTCCAAAAGTACCAGAATTGTGATTATTATATGCCACGTACTGCCGGCGATTCTTGAGGTATGATTAAAAAAGTCGTATAAGCAACTCACTAAATACAAAAAACCATATAGTTTACTGGTGGTCGATTTTTGAAAGTATTGGAATATATTCTCTTTGGTCTTCCAACACACGTATATACTCCACTGACAAGTATTTATGCTATTTTTGAACTGCTGGAAAATGAGATTCCAATGGGAGTTATTAAAATTTGGCAATGGCGCTTATTCTCTTGCTAGTTTACATTGCAGTTGCTAAAGTGCCGCAAAATTTATATGAGTACATAGGTGAAAATAGTGTTTAAGTTAGATTTTACTACAAAAACTGACTAGTCGGGTACAACGGTCGTAAATATATCCGTAATTAAAAACAAATTACATTAAATCTCTCTTTAGGCTAGAACATTTCTTCTCTATTAAATTGTATATATTAATATATTCTTTATTGATAAAAGTCGGCGGACTTTAGCAATGGCCATTTACATTACAAAAACAAATCTAACTTAACCACAGTTTTTAAATGTGTCAATTAGTTTGAAGTATTTAATCTCAAGTCAGAATAGTATTTCAATTTTGAGGTTTTTGTTATTAATTTAATTATGGAGCGGCTCGAGTAGCGAAAAAAGAGTGGTCACTTATCCGACAAACAAAAAACGTTGTTAATTGAGTTGTTGAATAACGATGAAGTTTTACGAAGAGGAAAGTTTGGACCACAATTTGCCTATAAAGACGATCAAAGAAAGTGGTCAGATATAGCTATCAAGCTAAATGCTATTCCAGGTGCAAACAAAACTTGGAATGAATGGCGAAGGGTATGTGCAGTTGTTGTAACTGTAATTTACAATCATTTCTAATATTTATTTATAGACTTGGCAGGACATAAAGAAAAATACAAAGAAGAAATGCACCGAGGTGAATAGATATGCTCAAGGTACTGGTGGGGGTCCACCAACCCCAATTATCTTTACAGAAGACGATGAAAACGTTTTGAAAGTTTTAGATACCACAACAGTTGAAGGAGACCCATCAATAGTGGAATCAGTTGTTATGGTAGATATGCATTTTTAGTATATTTTTTGTATTAATTTATGTTGTAACAGATTGATAATAACCACATGTACGCTGGAGATCATCAATTTGATACAAGCAGAGAAGATTACAGTAGTGTGAAGGACGTGAATATGAAACCTATAGATATTAACCCTGTGTCTGAACCAACTTTGTCAACAGTGGTTCCCATAGTAGGTTCGTCCAAAAACAGCAATGATCCACCACCCAATGCCAATACCACATCTAAACTAAGCAAACCTAAAACAAAAAACTTTGCTACCCGTAGACTAACAGAGTCAATTAAGGCTAGCAACGAGTTTGCTGCTTTAACTAGAGAAAAACCAAATATAAAAAAAAACTATAATGAAAAGCTGATTTTGTTGCGGGCACAGGTAGAAGCAACAGAAAAAATTGCATCAGCCTTTTAACCACATTGGCATCAAATAAAAAAAACATGAATAATGTTTAATACATTTATAGTTTTAGTTTAAATATTATGTTTATGTTAGCTTATTTGTTTGATACACAAACTTATTTCATTAATTTTTTTTTTTAATTTGAATAAAATTTAAACAAGTGTCTAAGAAGTGTGTAAAATGTGTTGTTTACTATAATTTCCTTCAATCCTTAAAAAACAATCATTTGAAACTTTATTTTGGTATAATAATATAATTAAATTGTTACAATTACTGAAGCGAATTATATATACATTTTTTGCGAAATTTGGTAGTATGCACAAGTGCATTGTTTAAGAGCATTATTATGCAAAGTAGTTTCGTATGATGCGTGCTTGTAAATTTCTACCTTCATTTAGTTCTTGATTATTGCCTTGTGCATCATTAAACTCAACATCATCATTAATTATACCAAAATCAAGAACGTTGACGTCAACATCATCATCTACTTCAGGATCTGGAACGTTGAAATAGATACACATATTGTGTAGCACAGTGCAGGCATTAACAATGAGCGAAGCCTTAGATGGTAAATAATGTAACACACGGTGCTGCAATAAACATCGAAATCGTGCCTTTAACAATCCATTACAGCGTTCGATTGTGCCTCGAGCTGTAAGAAATGCTGCATTATATCGAAATTCTGCTGTACCAGGCTCTGGATTACGTACGGGTGTCTGCAACCATTCTCGTAGACGGTAACCAGAATCTCCTATACTTAAAATTATTACAAAAGTTCAGTTTGTAGTAGACTTGTTCTGTACCTATAAGGTAAAATTCAGGTCCTCTATTTTGTGTTACTGTACGTAATGCCACTTCAACTTGCGATCTGCTCCAAATATAGGCATCATGTGTACTTCCGGGAAACCATGCATTAACATTTAAGATTTTTAATGCTGAATCACAAATCTAAAATAATACACTACATATAACACAACAAATATACTGGGTAACTTACAAGTTGCACGTTAATGGAATGATATTTTTTCTGTTTATATAAATATGTTCTGGATATAATCTGTCATGTTCTTAGGGTGCTACTATTGCAACGTGACTGCAGTCAATTATGCCAATAATCCCTGGAATTCCATATAGCGTGTAGAATCTATTAACGAATACCTATATTTGTATTATTACTATCATAGATTACACGTACTTATCACGAATAGCAGACATTTCTTGTATATTCCTTGGAAATGCCACCCATTCGTTAAAAATTTCTGGTTGATTGAGGGCTGCGACAACTTCAGTTATGCTGTTGCTAACACTGCTCTGACTAACTGATAGGACCCGGACGCAAAAAAGGCTAATGCAATCAATACCTACAGAACAGGATTATTCACCACTTTTTGCAAAAGCATTATATCTTGGTTTGAGTAGTCAAGGCTGATATCCTTGTAGGTTGACATAGGAAATTGTTCAATAAATCTATTAAATATTGTGTCAACTCCTTGGACAATCTAAATACCTTTATAAAGGCTCTGTCATTTAGGGCAGTGAAAGGATCTTTTCTGAGTGAAAGTCTGGGAATGCCTAACACCATTTCGGCAAATTCAATATTTTCTATAGCGCCAATAAACATTAATTCGTTCATTGTTTACTGATTAATATTAATTCGAACCAGAAACTATACAATATAAATAAAACGCTCGCGGTTTAAAGTTTTGCGTGTCAATTTAGAATTGAAAATTTGACATTAAGGTTATGTCATGTTGTTTTTGTCATGACTATTCGTTATTCTCATACGAACTAGTATTGGTAAAATTTCCAATGCTTTTCATTGGAATCTATTCTCGCGGGAATTTCAAAAATGGGCTTTTGATGGTAGCATTGGAAAACATGGTTGCTTTCTCATTAGAATTAAATCCGTTTGGTTCAAAAATTGACCCCCTGATAATAATTTTATGATCGATGCGATCAAATGCCTTGGTGAAGTCCATGTAAATCACATCGACTTGTCATCAGAAAGCAAGAGTTTCAGATACAAATTGTGTAAAATACATCAAATTAGTTACAGTAGAGCGGCCTGCCATAAATCCATGTTGCCAGGATGATATGCAATTTTTGATCCATGGATAAATTTGGTTATACAGTAAAATTTCAAATACTTTTGAGAAATTGCAAAATATACTTATGGGTCTATAGTTATAGTTCTTTTTAGGATCAGCACTCTTAAGAAAAGGACAAATCTGGCTGATTTTCAAACAGTAGGAAAAGTTGATGTTTTCAGAGATAAATTATAGATAATTCTTAGTGGTAGTGCAAGAATTGTACACAAATCTTTAACCAAAAACTAGGTATATGGTCTGGTCCGGATGTCATTTTATAATTTAGGTTTCCTATTGCCATTTGAATTTCCTCTACTGAAAAGTTATCGATTTGTATAATAGGTAAATTGCTATAGAAATTATCATGCTTTGCAGTATCCTCATCCTGAAGAGGTAAATATACACTTCTAAAATATCCACTAAAAGCATTAACGATGGATTCTGGAGATTCGAATTGTTGTATATCATCACTCATCTTTATAGGAATGCAACTATAACCAGGTGTTTTGCTGTAAGAATGTCCAGGTGGGAATTGGTGGTAATTGCCTGCTGGATTTTAACTAGGTGCTTACTGTAATCTACTGTGATATGTGTCTTGACTATCAATCTAAGTCTGCTATATTCTTGATATAAAGATTGCATTCCGCTTTTCTTGTATTTTCGGTGATATAGATTTTTTAATTTAATGCTTTTAATTAGGTCTAATGAGTACCATACCGGATATAGTTGCTTTTTTCCATGATACATTGGAACATATGTATCAAACAGCAAATAAATTTTCTTGTAAAATTGCTCGCATACTTCATTAACATCAATTAGATCAGAAAGATAGGACCAATCAATATGTTGTAAGAATCTGTATAGATATACAAAATCTGCTTGACGAAAGTTATAGATTCTTTGGTATGTTGTATTCATAGAAGATTCATGATGTACGTGGTGGAAAAGCTTCAAGTTTATGAATAGTGCTGGATGATATATACCCTCTTTAACAAATTGAGACATATCTTTTGTGACTTTGCATGTGCCAATGTTTGATAAAATAATATCAAAAATTCGGCCTTGTTGATTGAGAGTTGTATTAAATTGTTTCATATCCAATAAATTAATTAAACCATTTGTTATTCTGCTTTTAGTATCACATGTATTTGGATTATTAAAGTTGGGTATGTTAAAATCGCCCTTACTATTATTATCTCCCCGTGAATTCGATATACGTGACACAACAGCAGTTGGTAGCTCTAATCCAATAAGTGGAAATTAACGCGCATATCTGTCAATGACGTCACCCAACATGCAAAATTAAACGCGCAATTAACGGAATATGCAAGGGTTAGAAATGAAATATAAACAAATAAGGTACTTACATAAATAGGTACAGCTTCCTACAGATTAAGTAAACATGGCGTCAGCAACGTCCATCAGGGCTGCTGATGGCCCCCTTCAAGATGTTTACCGGAGGGTACGCCTAGCGTCCTTCCAAATGACTCCGACTAGCTACGGCGGTCGCAGTTACTCCCAGGACTCGTTCGTCTAGGGTCGTGGACTACGGTTCAGCCAGGTTGCTTCAAATAATCTCCTACCTATGTAGGGAACGAATAAGGAACAGGTATAAGGACGACAAACAAAGATAAGCAAAGGCAAGGATCTACATAAATAAAAGATAAAGATACGTTACCGAAAACCCAACCACTCTTCTCGAAGTTCAAAGGCAAAAAGCTACGTTACAGAGTCCCCCGGAAACTTCCCCACTCTTGTTCTCCCGCCACTCGCGTCAGCGCGATCTGGCGCAAACGCACTCTGACGTGACGGAAATACACGCCAAGTCTTTTGAATTTAAGGCGCAAAAACTCCCGCACATCAAAATTAAACTAAGGAATGTTTACGGCCGATTTCGGCGCGTAACACTATAACATTTTTCTTATTAAAATAATCTATTTATTCTATATATTCAATAAAAGTGATATATTTGGCTAAAGTTATATTGGGAGGTATATAAATAACAAATACAAACAAAGGCTCAAGCTTGACATTGCACTTGCATCCTACTACATCTATTGTTGGTGTCGCTGCGGTAATAGTAGGTAAATCAAAACCTCCACTGATATGTTGTCATTAATTGCTATTAGAGCTCTGCCACCACACACTTATTAATTAATTCATGCTGACGATCCTGCCTATATATGTTATACGACACAGGAAAATGCTCAGAACTGGAAATATCATTTGCAAGAACTGTTTAGACTAAACACATTATATCAAACTCAAAGTCACTCACTGAAGAAAACAACTGTTCAGTTTTTGTATGCAGTCCTCTAACGTTTTGAAAATAACAATCTAGTTGCCACTGTGTTATGGCACTTAGTTTTTTTGGATTTGCTGATACAATTTTAGGAACCCCATTGATGTATCGTATAGTTAAGGCCATTTTCAATTCTGTTTTTAAGATCAGATTGGAAAGTGACTATCTACTCGCACTGCATTGGGGTTTTGTCCGATTTAATTTTAACTTGGCTATATGTTGTTTGTATCACCGCCTTATTTTTTAAAATATGAAAAGCATCAGCTGCAGAATCAAGAATTATTTTAAGTGGAAGTGGTTTTTATTGTTATAAAACTTTCCTAAACGAAAAGCACGAACACCATTGATCGCTAAGCTTGGCACATTTTTTAATAAGCCTTTGACATTATTTAGATCAGCAGAAACCTGAGTTTGACCAACTTCATGATCCTCAGGCAGATTAAACATGATAACATTATTTGCATGATGCTGTCGTTTTGCTATTTCATTGATGATTTCTTCTGTGCTTTGATACTGGTTTTGTTGAAAAGAAGCTGCTTCTTTCAATTGATTGATTTCTTGATTAATTCAATTATCAGCTGCTTTAAAGATTCTACTTCCGATTTCTCTTTGTTGCATTTGTCGCAATGATAAACCACACGCTTATCTTTATTCTGTATGCATTGAACTTCCAACCTTGTTACTCCAGAGCATGTTGAATGGATAGGATTTCTACATTTATCGCAACAAATTTCTTTATCCGGATTAACATCACGAGAACACACTGTACACTTGTTAATTATAGGCATTGTAATTACTAATCTGATAAATAACAAAAGTATTTTGTTTATAGTAATCTTAATGTATTTTTAAACACAACTCAAGGAACACATCGACAGCACGTCTTATACCTCGGCGGTCACACACGGTCAGTTGCCTGCAGATCGCTTGACACAATTTGTAAGACCATTCACCTACACAGATATGAACTATTTTGATCAGTTTCTAGTTGCCTGTGGTAGGAAAAGAGAAAACAGGTGGGTCGTAATATTTACTTGCATCACTGTTCGCACGGTACACATCGAAGTAACGACTGACTTATCCATTGATGCTTGCATAATATGTATTAGAAATTTCGTCAATCATCGCGGAATCCCGAACAAAATTCGATCAGATATGGGTACTAAGTTTATTGGAGCCGATAGCAAATAATGAAACGTGCAGGACATATTTGATCTAGAATTCATTTAAACCGAACTATCTGTGCGAAACATAAAACGGGAATTTAATTTTCCAGTCAACCAGCAGCAGATACTGGGAAAGACATTCAGTCGCCCAAGAAACTTTAAGCAGTTGTATTAAAAGAAGTAGCACCACGAGTGGAAACATTATGCAGTTTACTAATAGAAGTGAAAAACATAATAAACAGCCTTTGCTTACTCACTTACCAGTAAATGTGGATGATCCGGAACTGCTCATGGCAAACCACTTTTTGCTTGGTACAACGAATAATCAAGTAGTCGAAATCAATACCAAATCAGTCAGCAACTAAAAAATTGCTTCTGGAGTGATAGGATACATGAATATTTGACCACACTCATGAGGCAGACTAAGTGATTTTTGCCGCAAAAACCACTTAAGAATGGTAACATCATTATCAATTGTGACAAGAATTTTCCTAGAAGTTAGTGGTGCAAAGGGGTGGTCGTGTCTATGCTCCTCTTTAAAGACAGACAAATGTGTGTAGTTGTAGTTAAAACTGGCAGTGTTATCTTAAGACGCCCAGTGTCAAAGTTAGCAAAGCTAGACGTTTTGGTGGGTGTATTCGGATACCATAGCGATAACCATAGATTGCCAAACGTTCTTGAGAACGCCATTGATCTGTAAGAGAGAGGGGAGGGGCACAAAATGTAAGCTTTACCCAGTTTATATAGTTCAACTAATTTGAACATTTTATTAGTGAAATAAACATAATCCACAAAATGAGTAACCTGCCTGCCTACACTGCACACGCTTTGTCTTGCAAAAGCTCATTTTCTTTGATCCCCGATTCTCCAATCTCTACTGCGCGGAAGCGCCAATAGCCACAGCTGGAATGATAGCTCTACGATAGGCAGGATCGGTATACCACAACATGTTGACAAATTCCTTGTTTCTTTTGAGAGCACCAATTGTAAATAAAAGTCCCATATAGGCTAGTATTTCATTATTACTTGTTGGAACAAATGTCCTTGGTTTCAGAAGGATGCCAACATTCCATGGTTCGTAGAAGTCAGTATCCTTACAATTTGTTTCACTTACAGTAATATTTATGATTTCTTGCATAATAAACAGCAAAAATGCATCTCTGATGCTAGAAATTCCAGCACTGTAGGCCATTAGACCAGGAGTAACAATCAATATATTTGTTCAAGATCTCATCTCTTATAGTTTTTAGCTTTTTTTGATCAGTCGGTGCTATCTTTAGCTACACTGCACCATCAATTTTATAATCGCTTTCATCTAAACTATCACCAGAAAATTCATCCTTCTCCTTCTTAAACTGACACATGATCACTTTCCTTGTCGCTGTCTTCTTCTTGCAAAAAGTCGTCAAATTCTGGATCATCATTATCCAGTAGCATCAAATCTCCTCTTCAGTAAGGTTTTTTGGATCACGTATTTTTGAAACAGTACTCATAGCGTTTAAAACAAAAGGCACTAATAGGAATCACTACTTAGTGTACAACACTAGTAATGCAGCTAAACTGAAATAAATACATAGTCCAGCAGAATTTCAGAAAGGGGTAGAAAAGTCATTCTCCGGAACCAAGCTGGGAAGTCCATAAAACATGTCCACGTAACATACACACTTTTAATAGCAGTTAACTATCAACTAGAGTGCATATGCAACCCAGTCTACAAAAATAATGTCTTTCTTTTGATTCATATTTTAAGGATATATGTAACGGCATTTAAACCAAACATCAATTAAATAAAGCTACGCAAAAGCCCAGGCATCAAAAAAATTTAAAATAGTTTATTTTAAAAGAAAATTCAAGTCTGGGGTGTACGTGCAACCTGGTTGGGAAGATGAGGGTTAAAGATGGTAAATTAGCATCAGTTTCAAATTTTACTATTATTGATGATTTTGAAATTTTTGTGGAACAATTTTAACAGTTATTTCTACCAAACAAAATTGAAGAAGCCCGCAAAACACCAATTTTGCTTATATTGTAAGTGAAAATGTTTATAAGACTCTTAAGAACACATGTGATCTTCATAAACCTGCAAGCAAAATAAACACGACCCTAAGTGAATGTTGTTAAAGCAATTTAGGTCAAGTGTATCTGTTTTTAGGAAGAGAACACAATTCAATTCAGTTAAGCAATGCAACAAATCAGTAGGCGAATGGTATTTTAAAGTAATGGATTTGCGGCTCATTGTGAGTTTGGATTGGAGTCACAGTCGTATTAAAGATAAATTTGTGGTAGGTATGAAAGCAGGTAAAATTTTATATTGCTTGTGTGAGGAACCAATCACTATGATGTTGCTCTTAATAAAGAAGCTACATTAAAAGGCAGTAGAAACATGAATGTATATATATATATATATATATATATATATATATATATATATATATATATATATATGTAGAAGCATGAATGATATATATATATATATATATATATATATATATATATATATATATAGTATTCAGAAAGCTAATAGTACGACAGTAGAATTAACATTATAATAAAAGAAGGTGACAGTCAGAGGCAGATTTACAGTTTTGACGCCCCTAGGCCGTTAAATACTATCCGCTCCTTTTCTCAACCATTGGAGTAAGGTTTAATTCATTTACTGCAAGTGGATATGTTTAAAAGAATAAATTTAATTTTGTCTGTTTAATTACAGGTTTAATCAATATGAATACACAATATTTTGACCTATACAAGTAACAAACAAAAAAGTTCTAGAATTAAAGGAAACAATGTTACAAAACGCGCCTAGATTTTTCCACAGCAAATTTATCTATTAAAACTTCACAATCAATTTTCTTTAAATAATTCGCTGCAATGTTCAATAAGGTTAAATCATTTAACCTGTGCTCCGTCATTTTCGTGCGTAAGTAGTTTTTAACTGGTCGCAAACAAGAAAATAATCTTTTTCCGGAACAATTACTGGTAGGAGTACACACACATACGAAGTTCAATATCTATATTTGGGTAAACTGTTTTAAGACCATTGTAGCGATCTTGATAAAGTTAGTGCACTCATACTCTTCGGTTTTTTGTTGTTTGTACATCAGTAAGTGCGGAAATAGGGTAGTTCCCTTCCTCAAGATAAATCAAAAAGAAACGACTGCTTAAGCCTTACGATAACGTAAATGCACACTTCCTTAATAACCATCCCCTCAATTGTATAAATAGACACATGTTAAAAAATGTTTTCCAATTGACAAGTTATTGAATTTGTATGAAATTTAACTCATCATCATCATCATCATCATTAGGTCTTCAGTCCTAGAACTGGTTAGACGCGTACCATCATTGTTTCCTATTCTGAACTAACCTACAGATTTCCCTGAAATTTGCACAGTTTGCATCTATAACTATCTCATCTAGGTCTACATCTACCTTTTTTTTCCTATCTCTGCTTGTAATATATCCCATACTATTCCCCAAAATGCCATAGAACGTATTCTGCCCTTCTATTTCTCTTTTTCCCCAGATATCCTTGTTCCCCTACTATTTCTATAACTTAGTTGTTATTATCTTTGTCTGTCCATGCTACCGTCCTCATACATCTGAAGCACAGCATTTCAAAAGGCTGCTACCGTTTTTCTGTCTGCGTTTCAGGCTGCCCGTATTTCATAGGCATACTGTGGTTTGCTCCACACATATGCTTTCAACAATTTTCTTCTTGTTCTATGTTTGTTGCCTTTCCTCATAGGCGCTGTTCTTTCTTGTTAGATGCAGCTCGATCACCTTCTATTGTTTTACAGTTATATGCCCTATTTCTCCGACCTTTAGTGGTTGTGAAGGGGGGTAAGCAACCTGTGGCTGCCAATTTCCCCCAACACTTAACCATTTAACGATTTAATATATTTTCCAATTTATCTTTTCGCACAGCCAACATTAGTTGGAGATATTTCGCAACCAACAACTAGTTGTTTATACTAATCATCAGATTTATCTGCGCTTATTTTTTCGTCATTAGGTTTTCCGTCTCAAAATTGGTCGGACATGAGCCTGCACTTTTTTATATTCTCAGCTAGCCTACATCATCATTAGGTCTTCAGTCCTGGAACTGGTTAGACGCGTACCATCATTGTTTCCTATTCTGAACTAACCTACAGATTTCCCTCAAATTTGCACAGTCTGCATCTATAACTATCTGATCTAGGTCTACATCTACCTCTTTTTTCCTATCTCTGCTTGTAATATATCACATACTATTTCCCAAAAATGCCTTAGAACGTATTCTGCCCTTCTATTTCTCTTATCTTTTTCCCCAGATATCCTTGTTCCCTTACTATTTCTATAACCTATTTGTTATTATCTTTGTCTGTCCATGATTGTCCTCATACATCTGAAGCACAGCATTTCAAAAGGCTGCTACCGTTTTTCTGTCTGCGTTTCAGACTGCCCGTATTTCATAGGCATACTGTGCTGTGCTCCACACATATGCTTTCAACAATTTTCTTCTTGTTTTATGTTTGTTGTCTTTTCTCATAAGCGCTGTTCTTTCTTGTTAGATGCAGTTCAGTCACCTTCTATTGTTTTACAATTATATACCCTATTTCTCTGACCTTCAGTGGTTGTGAAGGGAGGTAAGCAGCCTGTGGCTGCCAAGTTCCCCCAACACTTAACCATTTACCGATTTAATATATTTTCCAATATATCTTTTCGCACAGTCCTCATTAGTTGCAGATATTTCGCAACCAACAACTAGTTGTTTATACTAATCATCAGATTTATCTGTGCTTATTTTTTCGTCATTAAGTTTTCCGTCTCAAAACTGGTTGGACACATACCTGCACTTATTTATATTCTGAGCTAGCCTACATAGTTCCCTGAAATTCTCACACAGCATGTGTACACAGCTCGTTCCCCTTCTATTGTTTTCTAATTTTATGCCCTATTTCAGCAAGATTCAGTGAAGGGGGTTAAGCAACCTGTGGCTACCAAGATCCCCAACACTTAGACATTTGCCGAAGTAATGGTTTTCCAGTAAATTTTTTCACACACGTAACATTATTCGAGAATATTGATCAGCCAATTCTTGTAGTTACTTATAATACTCATCACAGTTATTTTTTCGTCATTAGTTTATCCATCTTGGGATTGGTTGGATGCGTCCCTCCATTGATTTCTATTCTGGGCTAGCCTACACATCTCCCTGAAACCCCTGCCTACATCTTTTACTATCTGTGTGCAGTAGTCTAACCTAGGTCTGCCTCTTTTTCTCTTTTTTCCTATCTCTGCTTCTAATATATTCCACACTATTCCCTCATGCCGTAGTATGTGGCCTATCATCTTATCTCTCCTCTTTTTTACCGTTTTCCACATATTTCTTTCTTTCCCTACCATTTTTAGTACCTCTTCGTTCTTAACTTTTTCTGTCCATGATATCTTCATCATACGTCTGTAGCACCACATTTCAAAGACTTCTACCTTTTTCTTGTCCGCTTCTCCTACTGTCCAGGCTTCACAGCCGTACAGTGCTGTGCTCCACACATATGTTTTAAGTAATCTTTTCCTTGTTTCTATGTTTGTGGTCTTTGAGCACAGTAGTTGCTTTTTCTTGTTAAATGTAGCACGACCTTGTGCTAATCTTTGTTTTATATCTTTTGTGCTTTTCCCATCTTGCGTTATTTGGCTTCCTAGGTAGCAGAAATCCTTAACCTCTTGTAAGTTCGTGTTACATACTTGTATTCTTGTTTTTGATTTATTTTCCCCACCTTTGCATACTAGAACTTTAGTTTTAGTTTTGTTAATTTTCATGCCGTATATCTCTGTTAGAACCGTTTCCATTTCATTAAGAGCAGCTTCTAACTCTTCCTTACTAGCCGCTAATACCGCTATATCATCTGCAAATCTAAGCATATCAATCTTTTGTCCCTGCATAGTAATTCCAAAGTCTTCCTGCATTTGACAGTATTCATTGCGTCTTCTATGTACAAGTTAAAAATCAATGGGGATAGGGCACATCCCTGTCTCACCCCTTTCCTAATGTTTACTTCTCTACGTTCCTGCTCTAATTCTATTACTGCTGTTTGCTTTTTGTATAAGCTATGTACTATTCGTCTATCCCTATAGCTCATTCCAATCTTTTTGAGTATTTCAAACATTTTTTTTCATTTTACATTGTCGAATGTTTTTTCCAGATCTACAAACCCTATATACACGCTTTCCCCTTTTTCTATTGTTTTCTCCATTATCATTCTCAGAGATAAAATAGCCTCCCGTGTTCCCCTGTTTCGCCTAAACCCAAATTGGTCTTCTCCTAGTATTTCTTCCGCCCGTTTTTCGATTCGTCTTTGCACAATTCTAGTTAATATTTTTGACACGTGTGCTGTCAAACTTATTGTTCGAAAATTTTCACATCTATCCGCGCCTTTCTTTTTTTGGTAAAGTTACTATGATACTACGTTTGAAATCTTTGGGTATCTCGCCTGTCTCATACATATAGCTTACAAGTTGGAAGAGTCGTTCTGTTACTGCTTGTCCAGCTGCTTTTAGAGTTTCTGCTTGCACCTTATCTGTACCCGGCGTCTTACCATTTATCAGACTCTTTAATGCCAATTCAAACTCGTCTCTAAGTATAGGATATCCCCAAGTCATCATTTTCAATGTCTGATTCCTGTTCTAATGTAGTTAGTTTCTCTCCTGCATATAAAGTCTCTATATATTCTTGCCATCTACCCACTTTCTCTATGTTTTCTATGATGACGTTTCCTTGTGCGTCCCTTATATTTTTGATATACGGTTTTATATCTCTAATATTCATTATAATTAATTTGTATGCTTCGACTGTCTTTCCTATTTCCATCTTTGTTTGTACCTCTTTGCACTTTTCATCTATCCCTTGTTCTTTAGCTTTCCTGCATTTTCGAATAATTTCCCATTTTATGGTTTTCTATCTCCGTCTTCCTGTTTCGTCTGATTTATTTTTGTATTTTCGTCTTTCTTCTATTAAATTCAGGATATCCTTTGTTATCCATGGTTTCTTATGTTCTTTTTGTGTATACCCCAGAATATCTCTGGCCGCCATGTCTAGGCTGGATTTAATGTTGTTCCATTCTGTTTCTACTTCCTTAGTATCAGATATTTTCTCGATATCATTCAGCAATTCATTTGACTTTTTTTCGAATCTTTCTTGAATATCTTTATCTTTTAGTTTCTCTAAGTCCAAGTGCCTTTTTCCGTTCCTTTTTTTCAGATTTTTAAATTTAAGTGCGGCCTTCATAATTACGATGTTGTGGTCAGTATCTATATCTGCTTCTGGGTAGCTTCTACAGTCTTTTACTTGATTCCTAAATCGTTGTCTAACAAGAATGTAATCTATTTGATATCTTCCTATATCTCCTGGCGTCTTCCACGTATATCGCCTTCTAGCATTATGTTGAAATAATGTGTTTGTGATGTTTAAATTGTTCTTGTCGCAAAATTCTACCAGCCTATTTCCCCTGTCGTTTCTTGTGCCTAAACCAAATAAACCTACTACCACTCCTTCCCTACCCTCACCTACCACGGCATTAAAATCCCCCGTAATTATTAAATTTTCATGTCCTTTTACGTATCTTAATATGTCTTCGATATCTTTGTAGATGGCTTCTACCTCTTCGTCACTGTAACTAGAGGTGGGCACGTATACTTGTATTATTACTGTGTTTACCGGTTTAGATTCTAATCTAACCATAAGTACTCTTTCGTTCTTTTGTAAGTAATCTTCTACACAGTATCCTATCTTTTTTCGTATAACTATCCCCACACCCAAATTTCCTTCCTCTGCTCCTGTATGAATTACCCTGAAGTCTGCACTCCAAAAATCCCCCGCCTCTGGCCACCGAACTTCGCTGATCCCTACTATGTCTAGTGATAACCTATTCATTTCGATTTTTAGGTTCTCTAGCTTACCTACCTGCTTCATACTTCTAACATTCCACGCTCCGACTCGCAAAATGTTCCCGACTTTTATTTTTAACTTTCCAATCGCATCGTCCGAAGTAGTCCCCGCCCGGAGATCCGAATGGGGGACTATTTTAACTCCGGAATCTTTTACCCCAGAGAATGCCATCATGTCTGTAACAATTTAAGTACGCTGTGTACTTGGGAGATAATGTGGTGGTTTCCCGTTGCCTTCTACATCGCGGTAGTGTGTCTTAGACTGCCATACCGACCCCTATGGTCTCTGCCAATCTAAGTACCGAAAGAGCCGCTGCCCACTTTCGGGGACCTGTCTTAGTCTGGTTCCTCACTAACGACCCTACTACTTTGCTTGGGCCTTTAGTTTGGCTCTTTAGCTCATTAGAACACGCAAGCCATTTCACCTGTTCTAGTAATTTAGAACTTCGGCAAGGTGCAGGTCCATTCAAAATGGGAAATTTAACTATATAAAAATTAATCAGCTGATTTCACGTTAAGTGTATTCGCTACCTTGAACACAATACAAATTGAAGGCACTTATTTTTCTAAACTTTGAAATTTTCACCTAATGTATTCACATCAAACATTAATAAATCAAAGTGACCTTCAATTTTCAATTTATGTCATTAAACTTGAAATTTTTATTATTTTGACAACGATTCTAGGTCATGGATCGAAACGTAAACAAAGACGATTTTAACAGCTCTGAGTGGTTTAATTTCCAAAGAAGATTAAGAAAAATACAAAACAAACCATAACAAACATACAGGAAGTATTATTCTGAAAAGTTGTCTTCTAGGTCAGGGGAATAAGTCATTTGTAGGGTGTCAACCTTTTCTTCCACCTCTGACGTACTTAATTGTGTCAGGTTAGTAATAAAATTAAATCTCTTATAAAGTTTTTTATACGTATGTCGTCGTCGCTTCTGGAGTTTCCCTACCAAAGTATCAATTTTCACCAAAAATGTAGTGATTATGAAGTTTCCTGACTGTTCATTTGTTGCAGGTCTTTACCCCTGTATTAATCTCACCAGGCAGTATCTTTACTTTCTTCTGTCGTCGAGAATCTCTATCGTATTCATGTATAAGGGACAGTTCATTGGCTTTGCATTCAAAATCTTTAAAGTTCTCACGTGCTTTTCAATAAAATATATTAATGTGTTACGGTATTCCGCGTCGAATCAATGATCAGTGAGTAATATTTAGCAGTTGATTTTTCCATTAAAATTGTGTTTAAAACATTGTTTGCTATAAGCCATATAAATTGTTCACATATTGTTGAAGATAGCTAGTATTTCAAGAGCCAGCATTCCCAGAGTGTGTAATGTGACTAGCTAAAAGTCGACGAACTCGGCGATATGCTCCGAACTCATAAAAAAAATTCCATTTTGTAATGAACCAATTTTCTCGTCATGGTCTTTGAACGATAAACCGCGTAACGCCAGCGGTTTCACACATGCTACTACTCTTCTCAGAATGTTCTTCCAGTAATTTATATTTTCATCGAGCTGCATTGTCAGTGCCTGGTCAATGTGACATAAGCCATTGCTTCTGTTTGTCATTTGCAGAACAGATAATTTGTGTGTAGAACGGTTTTCATGATCTGATACACATTAATAGGAATTTTTCTAGTTGTTGAAACTTTCCTCTTCGTTGAACATACTCGCCCCGCCATTTAAAAGGAGACAAGGACCACAAAACATATCCAGTGCTCTTGGAATAAATTGCCACTTTCATGCAACGTTTTAGTCATTTAAAAACCGGCGTTCAAACAAGTGTTTTGACAACTTTCGCACTTTGTCCTTGTGAGTGTGTTCATTTTTGCAAAAATCGGTTTCAATGTTTTGATTGGCTCTTTGCTTAGCTATGTGATCACGTGTGAACTCGTTGATAATCCATTTGGCTGGATCATTGCCGATTTTGTATGGTCTCTGTCCTTGCTTGGGCTGCTTTGTCGATAAAAAAGAGTCTTCCTTTTTGTTCCACTCATCAAAACTTTTGAAGTACCTGCGCTGAAAAATGCTGAAGAAACTTCAGTTGAATCAATAACACATGGAACGTCATGGTTTGGATGCTAATCAGTCGTTGGATCTTCAGTATATAAAAGTGTTTTCCCAAAAAAATCGTCTAATTTTTAGGATCTTCTATCATATCCTGTTGTCACTCGTTTTCTTAGCACGTTTGCGATACTCTGCTCCACGTAGTCTTTCCTTCCCATCAGCTGACATACCTAATCAAATTAGACACTTTACTTAATACTCAAAACTAATAAGAAGTCTAAACTTCGAGACTACTAAAGCAAACAATAACTGGATTATGTTTGTGTAAGATAGTGGTAGGACACTCGTGCACTTGTGCACAGACGATTCTTGTTTATATAGTGCATATACCCACAGTGCGTTTAGCTGTGTTTACTGCTAAACGTGTGAAATGTAAACTGCCTATTTTACCCAGAGAAATGAAATTAGAGAAGCGTTTGTCCACTCACTTCAATATCTATGCCAACACTGACAGTGACACTGTTGCAATCAGTGCATGGATATAACTACGGGTGCTGGTGTTCCTTTCATACCCCACGCAGCCCATGCAGGCACTAAGCACTCCTACTCCAAATGCATCTCCGATGCAGATACTCCTTTAGGCACACTTTCGTATGGATCATAATTCTACTCGCTACTCAAATCCAAATCAACTACTTTCATAAACTTCAAGAAAGCTTTAATCAATTGATATTTAAAATTATCTACAAAACTAACATTTAGGTGTTTTCCTGGTATTGTAATCCTATATATTTAAAACACTATTGTAATGCTTAGTTTGAGGAATGTATCAAACAGTTTCTATCATTCGAATACCAGCAAATTAGTAGTAAAAATGACGTTTAAAGTTATCATTATATTAATTGCAATCGTTCATATTAAACATACAGAGCTTGAACGTCATCGATTTAAAACGAAGTATTACAAAGTACAATGTTAATAGGCAGTCTCTCAATATTTTTCCACACGCACTTCTTAGGGATCTTATTCCTGCAACATTTATACGACAAACATGCTTCTTCTGCCAGACTTAAGTTTCGCTCCCATACAGAACGGTTGGTACAAACACACTGTTGTAAATGGTCAGCTTTGGATTTATACTCAATCCTTCATTCCTGTTCACTGTCCACATACTTCCAGACACGTTTCTTCCAGCATTTGCCTTCTTTTTATTTCACCATCCAGCTTTCCATTACTCAAAAACTAACTACAAAGATACACGAAGTCATTTACTTTCTCTATCGTGTCATTGCCCATTCTAAATACAAAGTCGTCATTTCTGCCATCTATGTCAAAAATCATTACTTTTGTCTTATTTACTTTCACTTTTAATTGCATATTTTCACACGCTTCTGACCGTCTGCCAAGTACTCATTGCAAATCTTGTGACAATACAACCAACAGTCATCTGCATACAACAGCACGCTGACATTTGTTTTACCAATTTTCACTCCTTCCATTTCCTTGCAAGCCTGTCTGATACATTTATCCATAAATACCTTACACAGCCATGGAGACATCACACAGCCCAACCTTACATGTTCCACAATGTCAAATTATTGCCCCATATTACCATTCACACATGCACATGCTCTACTCTCTTCGTACATCACTTTGATAGATTTTCTCAAGCACTTGCTTACACTGTATTCACGCAGTGCCTTCCATACTTTGCTTCTGTTTACAGAGTTATCCGCTTTTCCAGATCTACAAATGCTGCATACATTTTTATTCTGGCATGCATACACTTTTTGACAATGTGTTGCATTGCGAACATCTGATCCACACATCTTCTTCCAGGCATAAAACCACATTGAACGTCCCATATGTTGCTCCGCATTCTCTTGCAAACTCTCTCAATCACAATTTTTCCATACACTTTACTGTGTATACTTAACAGACCTATTCCACGATAGTTTTTGCATTCATACTTGCTGCCTTTATCTTTGTACAAAAGGATAATGATTCCACTCTTCCAATCTTCAAGCACCTTTACTTGTTCTATACACAAATCGCCAGTTTGCACAAACATTCAATCAGTACCTCAGACCCATACTTAAGCATTTTACTTGTTATTCCATCTACATTTTCGACAAGTATATTACTGCTCTTTGCGTCATCCACACAGACATATGTATCCTTCTTGATACCACCATACAGTATCTTAAAATACTCCTTTCAACAGTTTCTCACATTCGTTTCGTCCCAAACTATTTCATTTCTACTGTTAACAATATCATTCACATGCTCATTTCCACCCTTCCTTGCCTTCCTTGCCCATTTCCAAACGAAGTTTTTGTTCCCTACAAATTCACTATGCATTTTTTCACCCTTCCTCTCCCTAAGTTGCTTTTTGCTTGCCTTCACAACTTCTTTCACATATGGCTCTTTCTTCTTATATACTTCCTGAAGTTGCTCTCTTAACTCAACACATTTTACTGCAATCGTTTTCTTATACGTCACTTTCCTTCCCCCGACGACCTTTTTGACCTCGTTGCTCCACCATATATTTTTATTATATGTACCAATCATTGTCGTTCCACATACTTCCAAAGCAAATTTCATGACATTTCTTCAAACAATCCCATGCTTTCTCCCCAACTATTCATATTGCTTAATAGTTGTTCGAGTAGAACAAAGGACACAGTCTTGACAGCAATTTCCTTTAATGAAAAATAAGGGGTGCGCTTCAAGCTACAATTTTAACAATTAATAATTTAAACTTTTTTTCTATAACTTACATTTAGTGCGCCTATTTGAATCGGTGACTATTAACTTTAAATATAACTGTTTGTAATACAATGAAAGAAATCTATATTAACTACCTTCTAGCTACGCTATTTCCCAAACTCTCTAATGTGACGGTAAGATTGACATTATTCGCGTTTCTCCGGTAACGCGTTTTTACTAACATCTACAGTAACATTCCCCTCCACGTAAGGATGTTCGTTGACATCTTTACCATCCTCGTTTACTTCTAGCAATGCCAACTTCGCCACCGCACGGTGGAATACTCCTGTTGGGGTTTGTACTAACGCTTGACGGGCGCGGCCATCTTGTCCATACCGAACTGTTAGAACTCGTCCTCGAACCCAACCGTTTCTTTTGCTGTCGTCGATAATAATTACAAGATCCCCAGGCTCGACCGGTTTCGTATCACCAAACCACTTGGTCCGTTTGGTTAGGGTAGGCATATATTCCCGTATCCATCGTCTCCAGAAATAGTTGATGTTGAACTGAATTAAGTTCCAACTATTATGTACAACTTTACGGAATCATCCATGGTTACAGTTGGTTGCTTAATTCGCTTGAGCTTCCCAATAGAAAATGATTTGGAGTAAGGGCTTCTTGCTCCTCCGAATCTAGTGGTAAGTACGTAAGCGGTCTTGAATTAACTATGGACTCAGCTTCCACCATTACTGTTTGTAACGCCTCGTCGGTAAGTTTACGTTCTTTCGGTAGATTGAGAATAGCATTCTTTACGGAGCGAACCATACGTTCCCATGCACCGCCCATGTGGGGTGTTGATGGAGGAATAAACAGCCATTTCGTTCGGGCATTGGTGAACGTTGCAGCAGACTCCGCCTCTATTCGCATTATCTGTTGCTTTAGTATACGATCAGCTCCTATAAAGTTGCTTCCGTTATCGGAATATATTTCTAGTGGTGACCCACGACGACAGATAAATCTGCGTATGCACATTATACACGACTGTGTTGATAAATCAAAGGCAACTTCTAGATGGATTGCGCGTATGCTAAGACATGTGAATAAAGCAATCCATCTCTTAGCATTTAATCGCCCTACCTTTACAAGGATAGGTCCAAAGTAATCAAATCCAATAAAACTGAATGGTCGGAAATAAGGAGATAATCGTGCTGCAGGTAGCGGTGCCATTTTAGGAACTTCTGGTCGTGCTTTATAAACTTTGCACCACTGACATTTCTTGCTAAGCTTTCTTACTAAGACACGCAGTCGCGGAATGTAATAACGCTGTCGTAGCTCGTTGACGACGGTTTCAGAATTGCCATGAACGTATTTCGTGTGGTAGTGATATATGATCAACGAGGTCACTAAATGGTCTTTAGGTAGTATGACAGGATTCTTGGTTTCCTCCGTTGTCCATTGAGCAGCACCGATACGTCCGTCAATTCTTAGAACTCCGTCTTTATCCAACATTGGGGTAAGCTTATAAAGAGGACTAGACTTCGCTAACTGTTCCGTTTCCTGCACTGACGATCTTCTCTTTGACAGTATTAATAATTCTTTTGCATAGGCCTCCTCCTGCACGAGCCTCCAAATCTGTACCTCCGCTTTGTGAAGCTCTGCCTGAGCGAGAGTTGATGTTTGTCGTATGCCTTCATTATTTTTAGATTCCCTACACGCATCAACAAATCGCAATACATAGGCCATCGTTCGTAACAAACGATTCCACTTAGAAAACCGTTGGAGTTGTATTAACGGAGTTGACACCGAGACGACGTTACTGTGTATACAACACGTTCTTAATTCTTCTTTAGTATCGGGAACAACTTGTTCAGGCTTAGGCCAATGTTCCTCAGCTAGGTACAAAAAGTCTGGTCCTCGATACCATCGGCTCGTTGTAAGAAAACTAGGTCCCTTTCCCCATTTAGTCGCTTCGTCGGCAACGTTGAGCGCACTGGGAACCCATCTCCAATCTTTTTCGGCGGTGGATGTCAAGATTTCTCCTATACGGCACGCAACAAACTGTCGGTATCTGCGATGCTCAGACCTAATCCACGCTAAGACCGTGTTAGAATCTGTCCAGAAAAATCGTTGATGGACTGAAATCGAATGCCCATTGATAACGTGTGAAATCAATCAGTACCCAAAACCGCAGCCATCAACTCTAATCGAGGATTGTCGTATACTTTAAAGGGGCCACTTTTGCTTTGGCTGTTACTAGCGCGCATTGTACACGCCCGTCGGAATTAATTATTCGAAAATACACCACAGCGGCGTAAGCAGTTTCACTAGCGTCAGTAAATATATGAGCCTGCAGAGAACCGTAAGTCTCACTGCTTACTCCTTTGAAGTAGCGTCTGGGTATACCGACGTCGTTAACGTGAGCAAGTAAAGTACACCATTTTTCCAGCGCTCATACAGCTCGTCATTCACTCTCTCGTCCCAATGAATACCCGTTCTCCAAATATCTTGCATTAGAATTTTGCCATGTACAAGTAAATGAGACAGTAAACCGAGTGGATCGAAGAGACTCATTACACATTTTAAAATCTGTCGTTTTGTTGGTATAGTTCCAGAAGTGACCAAACGTTCAATTTCTCCGCTAAAGCTCATCGAAAATTTCAGCTCGTCTACTTCCGTTTGCCAAAGCATACCCAAAACACGTTCTGAACCGTTACTTTTAGAAGGAACAAGTTGCTTTGAATCTGAAACGCTTTTCCCGCCGATATAGTTCAAAACAGCCTTCAGATTTGTAGACCATTGATGAATTTGAAATCCACCTTTAGAGTGAACCCATTCCACCTCCTTGGCGACCCTTTGTGCCTCTTCAACGGTCTCAAAGCTATCTAAATAATCGTCCACGTAGTGGCATTTCAAAATTCCTTCCACGGCTCTAGGGAAACGATCAATAAACTCTAAAGCGTTTTTATTTTTAACAAATTGGGCCGATGATGGCGAACAGGCTGACCCAAATGTAGCAACATCCATTAAAAGAATTTTAGGGTTTTCATCGGGACTGTTTCGCCATAAAAAACGTTGAGCGTGTTTATCGGCCTCCACGATTTGGATTTGGTGGAACATCTCTTTGATATCGCCTGTAACTGCCACCGAGTATTGACGAAAGCGAAAAGTACAGACAACAATGGCACTAAGAGATCAGGCCCTGGAAGCAACATGGAGTTTAACGACACCTCTCCCACTTTGGCTGCTGCGTCCCAAATTAGACGCCCTTTACCTGGCTTTTTGGATTCAGAACAACGCCTAACGGTAAGTACCAAACGCGACCCTTTGGTGCTTTACTTAATTCTTCCTCAGTTGCATAGTGAGCATATCCCTTTGTTTGATATTGTTGCAGCTGAAGATGAACATTTTCCTTTAAACTGGGATCTCGGTTCAGACGCTTTTCTAGGCACTCCAAGCGACGCATTGCCATTGGATAGCTATTTGGGAACTTCACATGGTCGCATTTCCATAATAGACCTGTCTTGTAACGGTCACCAACTCTGATGGTTGTTTCTAGGAGTATACGTTTTGCTCTCAAATCGTCCTCGGACTCTAAATTTACAATCGGAAGCGTTCCAACATCTTCAACACCAAAATACTCTTTAAGCATAAGTTCAGCTTTATTGTCAGACTCACAGTCACAAATATGGTAATTGAACTGTTCAGCTGTATTTCCCTCTTGAAGTTGCCCATAAACACACCACCCTAATCTTGTTTTTGTCGCTACTGGACCGTATTTGCCTTCAATTATTTTCAGTGGGGCGGCTAAAGGTAGATCACGCAAACCCAATAATAGTTTTGGGGTAGCTTTCTCATAACTGATCACGGGCAACCTTTTCAAGTGTGGAAATTTTGTGGCTATTTCTTCAAAGGGCAAAGATTGTGTTGGTAAATTAAGGTGTTCAACTGTTCGCACATTTTCTAATCTGTAACACTTTCGTTTTCCAACCGCAGAAACACCCAGCGATATGACCTGCGAATGACTTTCGGAACGTGACATATTCGCTGTCCACTTCAAACATAACGGTACATTCGGTCCACTTACCCCAAGCTGTTCTGCAATTTCTTGTTCCACAAGAGTTGCAGAAGAACCTTCATCTAGTAAAGCGAATACTTGAATGGACTTTGAGTTTCCATGCAAGATCACGGGTATTATCCGAAATAACACTGATTCGTTAATGTGGTGATATGAATGGCTTTCCGTTTTGGGCGGACCTGTTATTTTAACGTCTTTCTTAGTCAGAGAATGCAGCAGGGGATGGTGCTTCAGTTGACAACCATCAATTTGACATTTAATTTGCTTCCTGCATGACCTACGAAAGTGAAGTTTTAAGCAGCATCTACACAATTTTAGACGTTGAACATGTTTCCAACGGTCTTCAACACTACAGTCTAAAAATATCTTGCAGTCTTTTGCAAAATGTGCTTCATTAAAGCATAGGAAACATTTCTTTTCAGAGTTTTATTGTCAGCAGAGCCACCGGATGTAGGTAGATTTCTCTGGTCATGAGCGTGAAGATTTATCTTAGCTTTTTCTGTCCGTTCACACTGATTACCAGAGTATAATACTACCCTACTGACTGATTCCACTACGGACGACATAAAGTCGCTGAACGTTTGAAGTGATGGAGTAGAAAAGCTGTTCAATTGTTGGGCCCACTGGAGCTTTATGTTAGCGGGTAATTTTTCTACCAGTTCTTGTAAAGGACTGGATTTAACAGATGAGCGTGTTGTCCGACTGCAATTAGGTGCTGCGTGAGATTCCTAACCGACATCCCAAACTCGATCAACGTTTCTAGTTTTTCAGCTTTGGGGGATGGTATGGCTAATACGTTTTTAATTAGTTTATTTACTATCACCTCGGGGCGTCCGTAAAGCATGTGGAGTGTCTTTATCACGTCCGGCACGGACTCAGGGGTCAACAAGTAATACCCAACTGACTTGAGGGCACCACCTTTTAAAGATCGTTGCAATCGAGCAAGATTTTCGGAGTTACTGTAGCCACAAGCAGCTGTAGAATTATTATAGCTACTTATAAATATAGGCCACTGTTCCGGTTCACCAGAGAACTCCGGTAAGTCACGTGGCATAACCTGCCTAGCGGCTAGTTGCTCTGAATTGGCTCTTTGAAAGGTTGCATGTTCTCTCCTCACAGGTAGCAAATATTCCGCACCTCCGTGATTTGAACGCGCGGAATCAAAATGACGCTCCTTCGTATTTGTGGAATACACAGGATTTGTATTTAAGGGTATGAGGACGATCACCCGCTTTTAACGCCGATTGATTTCCAACTTCGCTTTGATCGAAACGTAAACTGGTAAAATGATCGGCTAAGTTCACATCACACGTGACATTTGCACTGCGAACTAAGGTATCGTTTGTTCTACCCTGATCATGGTCATTTTTCCTCTACAATATCTTTTAGCAAAACGTGACGTTTAGGAATGGCTGTTTCATATGGAATTTGAGAACACAATCCGTCCCGACGCTGCAACTGTAGTTGCCAAATCCGCCACTGCTCTTTTAGTTCTTCCAAGTCCTCTACTGAAGGACTTTGCTGCTCTTGAAGCCTAACCATTTTATGCTGTAGTAAACGAAACAACTGCTGTTCTGCTTCGGTTTAACTTTAGAATTGGAATCCTTGGCCGACGGTACGTTTTGTTGTGGTTTTAACTGGGTTGTACCCATTACCCTGCAACGTTTACTTCCTCGTTCATAGGATTCTCAGCTAAATAAACCGAGCGGTCAATTTCGGACAATCTCACGGATGCTACAGACTTTAAACTTTGATTGTTTGTGTATTTAGGAACCTGGTTCTCGACCCATGCAGCAACATTTTGTACTCGCTCGTGACATTCAGGTTCTGAGATGAAGCTGCAGTTATCTGCTTCTTCGTCTAACAAGCCCTTTTCCAGTAGTTCATATTTCTCTTGCATGTATCTTTTTTCTAATTCCTGTTCCTTCTTCTCTAAAGCGTGCTGTTCTTCTAAACGTTTTAATTTAAGTTCCAACTGCTGCGCTTTGAGTTTAGAAGTACTAGACCGTGAAGATTTAGCCATCGGGGGAACAGAAACGCATTTCGCACAAACCCAGATTCGATTCACAACAGATTCGCTTACACCCGCGCAAGAATAGTGCCACCAGTTATCGCACTTATCGCAGGCAACAAGATTATCTGCCGCATCTGGCCTTTTACATGCAATGCAACTGAAGCAAAAGTTGAGATCCAAATTATTATCTTCCATAAATCTTGAAGATTTTGTTCGAGTAGAACAAAGGACACAGTCTTGACAGCAATTTCCTTTAATGAAAAATAAGGGTGCGCTTCAAGCTACAATTTTAACAATTAATAATTTAAACTTTTTCTATAACTTACATTTAGTGCGCCTATTTGAATCGGTGACTATTAACTTTAAATATAACTGTTTGTAATACAATGAAAGAAATCTATATTAACTACCTTCTAGCTACGCTATTTCCCAAACTCTCTAATGTGACGGTAAGATTGACATTATTCGCGTTTCTCCGGTAACGCGTTTTTACTAACATCTACAGTAACAATAGTGGTCATTCCTTTCACGTTAGTCTAATGCATTTTTCAACTTTTGACAAAACTGTTCACACTCCCGATCGTCATTCACCGGAGCATAACAAGCTACTAAAAAGATCTTTCTGAAGCCCACTTTCATTCTAACCCACAAAATGCAGAGACACCAATTCGTATTGTTTTATGCATGCTTTTGCTTGATCATTCCCAATTAAACCAATACCTTTGGCCCTGAACTCATTGCTCTCTACCCCAGTCCACAAACCCAACACAGCTTTATCTAATTCAACATCTTTCCCCTTCTACTTTGTTTCATTCTAATACAGCACATCTATGTGCCTTTTTTCATTTCATTCATGATTTTATACTCTTTACCGTACACTCTCCTGACATTCCAAGTACCAATCTCCATTCCTGATTCATGCAGTTAATATCTGATAAGCCAGATATTTTCCATCTTAGTCGGTCACCATGACTTTGACCGTTCGAGGCTTATTCAAAGGTCTTGTTAGTAATTTTTAATTAGGTTGAACTATGTTACAAGACTTGATTACAATCGTGCCATTATAGCTTTCCCTACTAACGGTAACGACACGTTACGGTTCAGTGTTGGCATGTTTAGACTGTTTGCCACAGACGTCACTATGATTACCAGTCCTCTAGGTGTGCCTACCATTTTTCAATACGAGCCAAAACTTGCCCTTCTAAGGGGATTACCTTGTAATTTAGCAGAAAGAAGGTACATGCCATGCACTGACACACATCGAGCACGTTGAATTTTTTTTGGGGTTTATCTAGTATATTCTCAAAAGAACAGTTTTATATTACAATTTACTTTTTGCAAAATATAAACGAACAAAATTCAAACTTAACCGCACTACAAAACCAAATCAAAACATAATAAAACAGATAGCAACTTCAATTTCAATGTTGAATATTTTGACATTGACTGACATAAGCTAATAAACTCTGATGTTAAAGTTTAAACAATAAAGTAGCACTTTTGTTGCAATAATAACAATAAACACACTAACCTTAATAAAAATCTTTTATTTCATTTGAAATTGCTAGATGCATATTTTGTAATTTAAAATGTCAACTTTTATATTGTTTATTTCTTTCTATTTCACGCTAAATTATAACAAAACAGAATTGTTCCTCTTAATCTTCTTTGGGAATGAAACCACTCATAGTTTTTAAAATCTTTTATAAAAGAATTGTTCCTGTTTATCAGTAATTATAGCTTATTGTCACGTGACTACAAAGATTCACCTTTTTAATTGTAGTTCTGTGTTTTGTGTTCACATTAATGTATTTCTTTTCATCACACTCACTGAAATTGCCTACTCGGCCACTGGTAGCAGTCACTGCAGGCAGTAAAAAGATGGTTTGTATTCATGGTGCAGAAAGTGGTCATAATTTTTAAGTTAGATAAATTTAAAAATTATACTTGTAATAAGATTAAAAGAGTAGGCCACATTACTAAAGCATGTCGTTCAATAATTTATATCAAAGTCAATACTAATACTATAGAATAAGTTAATGATGAATGAGAAATTTTAAATATTGAGTGTAATGATTTGCAATTCATTGAATTTATTCATAAGGAAGTTGAAGTTAACGGTAAACTAATTTCATTGGAAGTTGATATAGGGGCAGGAACTTCTTGCATTATGCTTGCATGGAACACACTTTAATAAGGTTAAAGCTAGAAGAGCCAACAATGCTTAGACTAAGAACTTTTACCGGCGAAGTTATTTGTCCAGTGAAGAAAGAAAATTGCAGTTGGAGTTTAATTTAATAATTCGAAACATCGAAGTGAGCTGATTGTGGTTAGAGAAGCCGGTTAAGTTCTTTTAGGTAGAGATTTACTTGATATACTTGAAGCAGAACTCAATGTTTATAAAATAAAAACAAGAACACTTAGAATTACTTTTAGAAAAACATAAGGGATTATTTAACAAACAATTAGGAACATATTAAGGGAAGAAGATACAATTCGATAAAAAGCCTATACCTTTTGCTTTCCAAGAAAATGTTAAAAATAAGTTGCAAACTCTTAAAAATAGGGTGTAATTGACAAAGTTAAAAAATTCAGCATTGGTCACTACATTAGCACTGGTACTTACACCTAATGAGGTAGAAGCTAGGGACTGTGACAATTATAAAACGACAATAAATAAACATATGGAATTCTTCTTAATCTTCTTTGGGAATTAAACCACTCATAGTTTTTAAAATCATCTTTATTTACATTTCGATCCATGACCTAGGATCGTTGTCAAAATAATTTTGACAACGATCCTAGGTCATGGATCGAAACGTAAATAAAGATGAATTTAAAAACTATAAGTGGTTTAATTCCCAAACAAGATTAAGAAGAATGCTAAACAAACCACAACAAACATACAGGGAGTATAAACATATGGAAGATGTAAATCATTCTTTACCATAGACAGATGAGCTATTAAATGCGTTTTACAAGGTGGCCAGAAATTTACTCAATCAGATTTTGAAAATGTTTATAATCAGTTAATTATAGTTGAAAAAACCATAGCTGTGAATACACCATATGGAATCTATAAAGTTAATATATTGCCATACGATACCAAGCCAGCTTAATCTACCTTCCAACAAATCGTAGAAAAGCCACAAGAGAACAATTAATTTTCTCAATGATATTATGATAACGAGAAAAACCGAATCTGAACATTTGGAGAATTTATTTTTAGTTTTAGAAAGTTTAGAGAATGCAGGGTTTACATTAAATTTAAAGAAATACGTCTTTTTTAAGAGGGTATAAACTATTTAGGCCATGTAGTTTCTAAAGATGGTATTGAAAGGGTTGTTGAAAAGGTTAGAACAATTTTTGGAATTTCCCAAATCTTCTAATATAAAGCAAGTTCAAATGTCTACTTAAATACTAAATTACTATTCTAAGTTTAATTCTAATCCATCGCTTAAGGTACAACCTTAATACGAATTGAATTAGTAAAAAAGGGATGATTATTTACGTTGACAAAAAATGTCACAACTCTTTTAGGGCGGTATTCATAGTCAAATTTCAAGGTCCACCTCAAATTTGAGCATACCTTTCCTATTTCATAAAGCTAAAACTTATACTCAAGTATACCTTTCATGTAAGGTAGGTACAACCCATCCTTAATTAATATTTACCGAACATTCTAACCCATATAATATTAAATACGAAACTGAAATATTCAATTGATTTTGATTTTGATTTCTTAAAATGGATGATGAATTGGGAGATTTTTTGAATATGTAGACCTAGACGAACAGAGGATGGATAACTTAAGAAACAGGTACAAATAAATACATTCTGTTAAAAATATACTAAATTGAAGTTTTTATTGGTTACCAAAGCGTTATATTTGGGATGCGGATAATCCTATGGAATTTTATCAAGAAAAAGGGTTTATTAAAGCTATAGATATACTAAAATAGCTGTAAGGGATTTAATTTTACCACTGGTGAATGATCCTAATAAAATTAATGATCGAGGTCTACCGTTTCCCCCTATTTTGCAGTTGCTAGTAACATTGTGCTTTTTTGCAACCTGTAGTTTCCAGGTGTGTTTGTTGTAATTTCTAGAATTATGCCATATCATCTACATGATTATGTTATAGATTGCCCATGGAAATCTATGTGAAATTAACCAAGCTAGTGTCTTGACAATAATCAAACATCTGTAATGTTGGTAAATAAGTGCAGAGAGTATGTGAAATTACTCAACACAGAAGCGAAACAACGGACTAGCATTCAGCAGTTTTAAGAAATGCATTGTTTCCCTTCTGTATCAGGATGTATTGATGGTACTCATATACCAATAAAAAATCCCAGCCCGGAATTAGCAGAAGTTTTTTGCAATCAAAAGCATTATTTTTCTATAAAAGTGCAGGTATAATGTTAGATAATTATGAATGTAATAGATTTTTGCTGGACCAAATAACGAAATACTTGATATTGTTGATCGACACTCTGGATCTGCCCATGACAATACAATTTTCGAAAGGAGTGCTGTACGTATGTGGTATGAGAATAACAACATTCGTAGGTTGTTGCTTGGGGATAACGGTTATGCTTGTCGCCAATACTTTCTAACTCCATTACTAACTCCAAATACACCAATGGAGAATAGCTACAATAGAAGTAATATTTGTACACGCAATATTGTGGAGCAGTTATTTAGAGTATGGAAGCGTCGATTTCCATGTCGTAGGAGAACATTAAGTACTAATTTAGAAACGTCAGCTACAGTTATATGTGCTACTAAAATTTTCAATAATATTAACATTAGCAATAATGTAGAAGAGATTGATGAACCTTTATTACCTGAAGATGACATAACAAAGATTTTGTAAATAATTATTCTGTAGGGTTAACTTATAGAAGGTTATTCATCAAAATACATTTTTAGAGTAACTTTTATGTAATACTTTTAAATGTAGGAATTATATTTACAACAAATTCATAGTTAAGAAAATTGTTGCAATAATTAAATTTAGTTATATATATATAAAAAAAATTAATACCTATTTAGTTACGATAACATTATAATTCTAAAGAATGTTGTATTTTATTTACTAATGCTACATTTTAATTGTTCAAATCGAAATTTATGGTATTGTGCTTCTACTTTTGCTGCCTCTAAACCGACATTGTAAAGCTCCCGCTGTTGTTCAATGGCCTTTTTAAGCTTCAGTATACAAAGATGCTTTTCTTCATCAATTTTGTTAATTTTCTTAAAATTAATTATATAGTGAATAGTTTTTCAAGATGTTGCTGACGAAGATGGTCTTATAATAAATTGAATAATTACATAAATTAAACCTATCAACAGCACCTGATGGATTCGAAACTATAAGGTCCTGATCATCTTCCACAGGACATTTGGCATAATCGTGCAGCTTTTGTATGGTGCTTGAACAATGTTGAAGGTCAGTCTCCACTAATTCAGTACTCACAGGTGCTGAAATGTAACAATAATAAAAAAATATATCATCATCATTAGGTCATCAGTCCTGGAACCGGTTAGACATGTACCCTCACTGTTTCCTATTCTGAACTAACCTACACATTTCCCTAAAATTTGCACAGTCTGCATCTATCACTATCTGATCTAGGTCTACATCTTCCTCCTTTTTCCTATCTCTGCTTGTCTATTCCCCAAAAATGCCTTAGAACGTATTCTGCCCTTCTATTTCTCCTATTTTTTTCAACAGATTTCTTTATTCCCCTACTATTTCTATAACCTATTTGTTATTAACTTTGTCTGTCCATCCTCATACATACGAAGCACATCATTACAAAAGGCTGCTACCATTTTTCTGTCTACTTTTCCTACTGCCTGTATTTCACAGGCATACTGTGCTGTGCTCCACACATATGCTTTCAACAATTTTCTTCTTGTTTCTATGTTTGTAGTCTTTGATCATAGGCGCTGTTGTTTATTGTTAGATGCAGTTCAGTCCCCTTCTATTGTTTTATAATTATATACCCTATTTCTTCGACATTCAGTGGTTGTGAAGGGGGGTAAACAGTCTGTGTCTACCAAGTTCCCCCAGCACTTGAACATTTGCCGATTTAATATTTTTTCCAATATATCCTTTTGCACAATCACCATTAGTTGCAGATGTTTCACAACTAACACCTGTAGTTGTTTATAATAATCATCAGATTTATGTGCGCTTATTTTTACGTCATTAGGTTTTCCGTCTCAAAACAGGTTGGATGCATACCTCCACTTATTTATAGTCTGAGCTATCCTACACAGTTCCCTGAAGTTTCCACACAGCCCATAATCAGCTCGGTTTCCCTTCTATTGTTTCCTAGTTATATGCCCTATTTCACCGAGATTCAGTGGTGTGTGAATGGGGTTAAGCAGCCAGTGACTGCCATTATCCCCCAACACTTAGACATTTAAAAAGTATAGCAATTATAATAAAATTATTACAAACCATTGTTAAAATATTCGATACTTTCCCATGCCATGGGAATTTCAATTTCCATATCTAAGTATGAGACAACGGTTACTACTAACTCCATTACTTCATCTTTTGGAAATCTTTTGGAAGGACGTCCCCCCAGTCTTTCAAAAACTACGTTTTTCTTCCGTATTGAGTTTCCATTTACTGTAATTAAACACATATTTTAAATAAAATATATACTTCCCATTGTTGGATAGTTACCGTTGGTTCAAGTTATCCCATTTTTTTAGTTGCTTATCGGTTTTCCGAACAGAGAGTTTTCTGGCTGGGAGTTATAGACTGAAGCTATTTTCCGCCAACAATCTTGTTTTTTTTGCCAAGTTGTGCCATCGGTGTCTTTATTTTCTAAAACTTTTCCAAATTGTTGTACACATGAAACTAACAACAACTCTTTTTTTCTGTGTAGGCTTTTTTATCTCCACTGTAAACATGACATAGGTACTATAATTTATAGCTTAAAATATGTATTTGCCCCACATAAAATAACCAAAAGAAAACTAACCCGTTTTAATTTCCATGATAACAAGACTGTTGAAAAGATTAATTTCAATATCTAACAAGACTAAAAACAACAAAATTAGAAAAAACAATTAGGTTATGTATCACTACGGAACTGCAATATTTAGCACAAGATTCCCTAGAACCTTTACTTAAACTCCACCTTACACGAGAAAACACGAAGGTATGTTTATGAACGGAGAATGGAAGCTGAATACTAGATTAACCTTGAGGATAACTCGACTAAGGACTACCTTGAGATTTGACTATGAACACCGCGCTTAAAGTTGCTAGAAGAAGTTGAGCTCTGATAGACTTTTGATCCAATACAGTCTTTCTAAGCATATACATTTAATATGCGATGCTAGTTATTATGGCTCAGAGGCAGTATATGTTGTGTTAAAAGACGGCTCTGAGTGGCCTATTAGTTTTATTTCTAGACTTTAACAAAAACTGAACAAAATTATCCAATGGTTCATGTGAAAAAGATTCATAAACATGTATCCCTTCCTGTTGGTTGTATTTTTAATTTGTAGGTTTTACCGGTTAAAAGTTCAGTTAGTTTAGTCGTCGTTAATGCACCACCATGATTGATTTTTTTTGTTCGTTACTAGTTATATATAAAATAGTTTATAGTGGAATGTAAATTGAGACATAACTATAGATTGTAATAAAGAAATTAAACTAAAGACGACCGCTTTCTTATGATTTTGCGCACAGTTCACAAAGGAACTTGGGTAACACAAAAATTTGACCAATACTTAATTGGGAGGAAATTCGAATTAGTCACTGACCATAAACCTTTGCTAGCTTTGTTTGGTGAAAACAAAAGTCTACCACAAATGGCAGCAGGACGGCTATAAAGACGATCAATTTTTCTTTCAAATTTTGATTATAATTTAAAACTTACCAATGGCAAGAATAATATTAGAGCAGATGCTCTATCTAGGTCGCCTTTACCAACTAATAATAATGTTTGTACAAGAATTGAGTTTGAATATATCTATTTGGTAGAAAATTCCATACCAGTTGATATTTATGAAATTAGATCTAAGTAAAATATACAATCATATATGGTATATACTCTCTAAAGTTTCGAATAGCAGTATTGAAACCTTACTTCAATCACCAAAACGTGTTGAGGTTGTAGTAATTACGTTGGGATATCGTATTATAATTCCTCCTGTTTATAGATGTCAGTTATTAGATGAACTACTTTCTACCCATTAGGAAACTGTTAAGATGAAGACATTTGCTAAATCATATTTTTGGTGGATGTCTTGATAATGACATAGAGATATTAGTAAATAGTTGTAAAATTTGCTTACTGTTTATCTCTGATCCTAAAAATGTAAAATAAAAACGAGTACCAGTGCGCACTATTTCTATGAAAGAATCCATGTAGATTTTTTTGGTCCAGTATCTAGTAAAATAATATTAATTAATATTGCTAGTTATTCAAAATGGCCTGAAGTATTTATTATGAATAGTGAAAATTTGAATAAAACAATTGAGTTTCGAGACTGCTTTGCTCATTTTGGGCTGCCTAAAAAGGTTCAAATAGACAATGCAAGTCAGTTTATTTCGCCACCTTGGTACCCTGCGACGAATGAGTTAGCAGAAAATTATGTTAAAAACTACATTGACTAAACTTTATCCGTTAAATTTAATAAGGGTAATGATAATCAAGTTATTAGAAAAGATTGTAATGAAACATTTGAAGAAGGGGATAGGGTGTGGTGTAGATATTATCGTATCCCTAATAGAAAAAGTTTGTCAGAATATGAAATACATGATTTGTTAGCTGATCGGGTTTATTTGTGATAGTAGCTAATGATGTAATTTGGAAACGCCATTTAGATCAGATTATGTGGGGTAAGTCTAGATATGATTGATAAAAGTAGAAACAATGCTTTTTTGGAAATAAATTTATCTAAGCCTTCAGTCATAACAGAACTTGAAATCATACCTATTGTAACCTAGAGAAGGTATCAAACAATGTATCGACAGAGGAGGAGGTAATTGTAGCACCTCTGCAGATATGAATAGCGAAAGAAATTTGTCTTTAAATATTATTACTAGACCTAAGAGTGTAATTAAGTCAGTGGAGAACCAAAATGTGTGAGGAAGGTATTGTGATGTATTTACATTAGCACTATTAGCAAAAGTAGTTAGAAAATATGCAATTTTCAAGCTCTGTCAAGAAATGTTCCTTCAAATAAAAAAAAAACACGAATTCAGTTATATTAAATGCTTTTAATTGACAATCCACAAAAGTACTCTCATATATAACAAAGATGACGATAATAATAATATTAATAGTCTTAAAAGTTTTAAACAGTCACTAAATAGGACAGACAAATACAGAAGGTGTCACTGAAAACTATGATCGTTGCATTATGCAACTTTTGTGCCTGTTCTTGTAGCGTTTACACTCCTAGTTTTAAACTTTTTTCCCAAATCTTTTGCGGGCATCTATATCTTTTAGTTTTTCAAAGTCGAAGTTTCTTTATCTGTTCTTTTTTTCAAACTTTTAAATATAAACACAGTTACCATAATTTCTATGTTGTTGTCAGGAAGGAAAGCAGACAACAAATTCATTTCCCACAAGTGAAAATCAAACAAGTAGTTTATTAGAGTTGGCACATTCTGACTTGTATAGAACGATGGAAACAAGGTTTATTGGTATATCAAGGTATATTTTTTGTTTATTTTCTAAAGGAGAAATCTGAAACAATGCGTTGTTTTATTGAATTAGAAATATGGTGGAATGGGAGTTGAATAGAAACTTAAAGGCTATTTAAACAGACAATGACTCAGAATATGTAAATGTTGCATTTGAAACAATGTTGAGGAAATGCGGAATTAAACATAGGAATCAAATCTATACACACCTGAGCAAAATGGAGTAGTCGAATGCTTTAACAAAAAAATCATTGAAAAACCAAAGTACAGTAAGATCCTGCTTAACGCCGGTTTTGTTTAGCGCTGTTTCGGTTTAGCCCTTTTTTATTTCAACCCGGGGATTCCCGAAAATTGCTCGTAGCACTACGGGAATTCCCTGAAATTGTGCGCAGCGCTAGGTTTTTAAATACATACATGTACATAACATATCCAGAACAGTGCATAGTTGTGTTTCTTGTTTGGTGCCGTGCTGTACGGACGCATTTTTTATCATTTGAAACATTTGTTGACATTATTGTAAGTATAAATTTATATAATACTAAACGATTAATACAGTGACAAATATTAGGATTTTTAGTTTTTATTATGGATGATAATGAGAAACAAGAAGGAAAGCAACGAGAAAAAGCATTTCACTGAAAACTAAAATGCAAGTGATTAGAAGATTAGATTCTGGTGTACGTCTATCTCAAATTAGTGCTACATTGAATTTGACAACTTCAACAATAGGGACAATTCTTAAGAATAAAGAAAAAATACTGTCATCGGCAACTGCAACTATGTCAAGCTCTGCAACTAGAATTACCCGTTCTAGAAATAACATTATAGAGGAAATGGAAAAACGACTGTCTATATGGATTGACGACGAAATTGAACGCAATATGCCATTAAGTCAATCTATCATAATGGAAAGAGCTAGAAGAATTTTTCATTACATTCAGGCAGAGGCAAGTGACATAAGTGAAACTTTCGTTGCTAGTCGAGGATGGTTTAATTAAACATCGAAATAATTTTCACAACATAAAGATTGCAGGAGAAGCAGCAAGTGGTGATACGAAAGCGGCGGCTGAATTCCCAGCGACATTAAAAACAATAATTGAACAAGGAAACTATCCTCCAGAATTGGTTATCAATGTTGATCAAGCAGACCTATTTTGGAAAAGAATGTCAAAACAAACATTTCTATCCCATGAAGAGAAACGGGCACTGGGATTTAAAGCTGCAAAAGATCGCTTAACACTTCTACTGGGTTGTAACATAGGCGGAGATTTCAAATTAAAACCACTACTAGTTTACCACTCCAAAAACCCAAGAGCGATGAAAGGCATATCTAAATCAACTTTACCTGTAATTTGGGAGTCTAAGAAAAAATCATGGATAACTATGAAAATTTTCAGGATTGGTTCACTGAACATTTCTGCCCGTCTGTTAAACGTTATTGCAAAATTAAAAAACTTGAACAAAGAGCACTACTATTAATTGATATTGCTCCAAGCCACCCAACAAATTTATCAGACTTAACAACATGCATTCCAGTCGAAGTAATTTTCTTGCCGCCTAACACAACTGCCTTAATCCAACCGATTGACCAAGGCGTTATATCTAATTTTAAGGCTTATTACTTGCGGCGAACATTTAAGCAGATGTTTGAATAAACAGATGGAGAAGAGAAGCAATCAATAGAAGAATTTTGGAAAAACTACAATATCATGAATGCTGTAGCAAATATAAACCTTTATTGGAATGAGATAACAGAAAGATCTTTGAAAGGAGAATAGAAGAACATTTGGTCAGATTTAAGTAAGAGCGAAGACATTGGACACTCTGTCGATATGGATGAAATAGTGGAATTAGTGAAACAAGAACAAATAGTTCAAGAAACAGCAGCTAGTCTTTCTAATGATGAGCTCAAGGAATCAATTGAGCAAGAAGAAAGCAAAAATATTGATAGCAGTGATTTCGAAGAAGAGCAAAAAGAACTTTTGATGGCGTTTGTAAAAAGGAGTTTGACCACTATAACTGAAATTATGGACCAATTTATTGAAAATGATCCAAATTTAGAAGTTCAAAAGCAAGACGGGGTGTTATAGATGCTCTATCCACTTATCAACAACTTCTAACATAACGCAAAGGGAAAACACAAACTACATTAGATGCCTTCTTGACAAAAAGGCAGAAAATTGGAAACACAGAATAGACTGAATGATATAACTGACTTACAATTCTTTTTGTTTTTATAAGTATTTTTGTAAGAAATAAATGTTTGGTTATATTTTTATTAATAAAAACATAATTGTTAAATTTAATACCTAACCAATTTTCTAGCCATCTTTCCTTAACCCCATTATTTACATGTAAACATAGCCTCGTTTAGCGCTGTTTCGCATTACGTACTACTTTGATGGAACGTATCCTACGCGTTAAGCGGGGGTCTTACTGTATATGCTTTTTTATACAAATCCGGAGAAGCAATTTTGGTGTGGAGCAATTAATATGTCAATCTTCATATTATCCATTCTGCGGATGCAGAATTAAAGACATAAAGATGCTAGAAGAAATTTGGTCTGGCATTAACGTGAATCTAAGCCATTTGAAAATTTTTGACAGTCCCCTGATGGCTGATAGTCCCAAAACATAAATTGTCATCATCGAATTGTCATCTGTATTATACACATTGAGTATTGTTCGTTTTTCAGACCTGAATTCAAATGCTGGAGTACAATATGTGCCATAGTTTCCAAAATTTGTATTTGCGCTTGGTTTTATTGAATCTTTAAATAATAATTGCCTTAATGCCCATATCAATTAGTTTGTTTTGAGATTATTGTTCTAGCCACCTCTGGGTCTTATGTAAGAACAAAACAATTAAAGATGATCCTGTGAACATTTGTATGTAAGTAAATATTCAAGAGGATGTTCTTCTAAGGCAAACAGTTCTTTTGCTAAGTTCAGGGTTTTTATCAGGAAATCAAGAGCAAAAGTTTTCCTTCCATGATTTAAAATTGGAATTTTATTCACATACAATAACTTCAAATATATGGAACTGTTCTCCAATTTATACAATCACCTACTAATTATGGTAAATGAAAGTGATTTTTTACAAAATGATATGTTTTAGGTGGATAGAAATACAATGTATGAGCAAATTGTTTCATTAATGGTGTACGTGATTGGGATTTGTTGAATAATGCCTGATTGCGTTTCTGGTTAATTACAAAATCCAAAAGGGAAACCTATCAATAAATATTAAATAAGGACACTCACTGTGTACTATTAATACTATATTAATAACCTTCAAAATAATTTTTCAAAACAACAATCAAGTTTTCATTGTTGTAACCCATTTTTGATAGTTCTGCTGCCAATCCTTTCATATTTGCTATTTTTAAATCTCTCTGTCTCAATTTCTGTTTTAGAGTTTTTATCTTTCTTTGTTGTTGGTGGTGAGCACGATTATCTACATTAGTATTTCCTGCTCTGGTTTGTGTACCGATATCTACCTTAGCAGAAGAACATGGGGTATCTAAATCCATTTCTAATACATTAGCAAATGAAAAAACAATATTCTGAATAGCAACCTATAATTAAAAGCTATACAAAACAGAATATTTAAATATACCTACAGTTCGGTTTAATAATCGTGGGTTAGAAGGAGCAGATTTCTGCATGTACTTAGGAACAGCAAAAATGGTCCGTACTGCATCAGGTTTTAAAATTGTCTTTGTGCATCCAGGTTTAATTTGATAGTTTAGCTCCAAATAAATGTTTACTACAAAGCCCGCCACATTTTGCAAGTACTATTATCTCTTCGTATAGCATTAATCCATAAATGCAAAATTTCAGAACATTTAAAAGAAGACCTGTATATTGCGATCATAATTTAATATTTAATATATGTTAATACAACTTACCAATGAAATTGGATACTTTTCATAGAATTATACTCATTGGAACACCCAAATTCAACGCAGTGATTTACTATTTTCATATAACCTAATATAGATCACTTAAGAGCTTATATACTTCACTTTCTTTCAAAGAATACAATCTGAACCATGTGGGCTAAATATAAATTCAAGTAAATACTTAAGCGGGTAAGATAGAAACATGAATGTGCACAACTAGTTACTTGATACTTTTGTTAAATCTCTGTACCACGTATGTTAGAGAGAGACAACATTCCTCTGCAGTATTGTGCATCCTTGTTATTGCACCTGACACACAAACTGTGGCTTCGTGCAAGTGGTCTGCCCTTCCAGTTATGTGAATACATATGTAGTTTAATGACTAAAACTAAGTACAAGTGCTACTTCTGTGGAGGTGTACAATAATGACAGCAGAATTAACTGCATTGCTTAGGGGGTAAATTTAAAAACTTTTTGAAATGAGGACATTATATGGAGGTTTGTAAATCTGATTTTTGTTAACCACCACTGAAATGTAAGTCTCCTACAAAAAATAAAAAACATGCCAGCTGATGAGTGTGGTTGGTTAGTTAAAAGAAATATCTGAGACTGCTAATGCGACTTCTACAGAAAACGATAAAGAGTTTGGCAACTACCCTTATTATTAGCACTACACGCACAAGAATACATTCAACTTTACATAAATAAACTTCAATGGCAGCTCATACAAAACATATTCGAAGAACAAAACAGGGCATCCACACCAATGTCGTAGGATTCACAAGATTCTCCATACAGCAATATGTTGATACATTATGATGAGCAGCATTATTATGACCAGCAGCTGTCACAAGATTTACTGTTGTCACTACCATCCTTGGTAACCTTACAATAACTGGCCCAGCAACAAACGCCATCATTCACATCACCGCCAGAAGCTTCAAATCTGCGTGACATATTTCCATAGCAATAAAAGTGATAATGTCTAATTTTTGTTTACTGCTTCATTTTTTTAAATTAATGAACAAGTTTCTTAAATTATGTTTATCATTTATTTAATTTCACCTTGATGTCCTCCTTCGATGATTCTTAAATTGCATCGCACATTCTCTAATAAATTCTGAAATAGTTGATATTCCCAATCGGAAGAGATGTGTGTGTCCTTAAACTACATCCGATAGCAAGAAAATATAACGTGATCAGTAATTTTGTTACTGTGAGAATTGCACATGTTAATTTGATATCCTGTCATTGAATTTTTGATTCGGTTTTCATCAACATAAAATTGAAACACCTTTCAGTCATTTTCAATTTTACGAAGTCTCCTTTAAATGCCATTTCCGTGTTCAGAATATTTGTAGCTCCAAACACACCTCTTCGATTAATCCATTTTCCTATTCATAGTTCTTTACATTCATCTCAATAATTCCATCCTCTGACTCTTCCAAAATAGCTGTTGGTACAAGCATCATCATCCCATTTACGTTTTCCCATTGAAAGCGGTTTATTTTGAACACTTGCTAGCAATTCATTAGAAGTTCAATTTAGGTTAAATTTCATTTGGACTTATTTATGAACCAGGTAAAATTAGATCATTGAGAAAGGATATCCAGCCATCGCAGTGATAGAGTTGTATTTGAGAGAGGTACTGTATTTTTAAAATTTCTTTGAGATGAAAATTTTAATGTGTTTTTAAGGCATTGCAGAGAAAAGTAAAGTATAATGTGATAAATTTAATAAAACAAAAGCAAAGGAGACCTATCAGGAATAACCGTCTTCTGCATAGCAAAAATATCGAAAGCAAGAGACAAGACTGCTGGTGTCTTTTAATTTTGAGAATAGAAAAAGCTTTTTAGGCTAAGTGGATATTGTAACTTAGTTTTTGTATTTTAGTTCTTTCAAATGTTTACTTTTAGTATTTTTGTTATGTCTTCCTTAGGAACCCACTTTTATTTATTTATTTATTTATTTAAATTCCATAGAATGGCGAGCATTGTGGAAAAAAGTCAGACATTTTACATTACGCATAATAGTACATAATAAGTATATATAATATAATACATGATTAACGTGTTAGGAAAAGGAAATTGGCAAACAGTAAGCCATATAAAACTACATATAAAACATGTGTCAATATTACTAAAATCATTAAAAAAATTCATGCCAGTCATAAAAACATTGGTCCAAAAGAAACATTTTCAATTTGTGCCTAAAAGTTTTTAAATTGTGTGAAGATTTAATGTCCCTCGGAATTTTATTGAAAATTTGAAGGCCTAAAAAGGCTGGCGATAACCTCCCAATTCTATATTTGAAGTTAGGTAATCTTAGAGCATTATTACGGATATTGTAGTCATGGTAACTACTACTGGATTGATATTTATCCTTTTTTTTTATATATTAAAGTGGCAAGTTCCAACATAAGTATAGATGTTAAGGTCAAAATTCCATATTCTTTTAAAACCTTCTGCATGACACAATTTGCGAAACACCTGCAATGCATCTGATTATTCTTTTTTGACATATAAAAACATCATGTGCAGCTGAAGATGTACCCCAGAAGCTAATACCATATCTCAATCTTGAAGAACAGTACGAATGATAAACTGGTAATAGTTGATCAATAGGCAGTACACTTCTTAAATTTCTGATTAGAAAACACAAGGAGTTTAGTTTAGAGCAAACACTGTAACAGTGTGCTTTCCAATTTAGATGTTCATCTATAATTACTCCCAAAAACTTGACATTAATAACTGTGTTTATTTTGATATTGTTAATGAGAACCCTGACATCAAGAATTCTTTTATTATAATTATGAAAAATTGTGCAGCAGGTTTTAGATGCATTAATATGTAAAAAGTTCATATTAAACCAGTTGCACAATTTGTCCAAATTTACTTGCAAACTGGTCTGTAGAGTTGTACAGTTCTCCTCAGACACTATTGCAGTAGCATCATCTGCATATAAAAATAATGAACAGTCTAAACTAGTGTTTATATCGTTAATGTAGAGCGGAAATAAGAGTGGTCCTAGAATTGACCCTTGAGGTACACCTATATTATTACTGATTGTTCTAGAATTGAAATTAGTAGTAACACCATTAATATTGCAGGGAACTGAAACATATTGTTGTCTATTGGAGAGGTAACTTTTCAATCACTCTAGAGCTAGATCCCATATGCCATAACTTTCTGTCTTCAGTAGGAGTAATCAATGTACCACACAATCAAATGCTTTGCTGAGATCACAAAAGATCCCAGCAGGACATTGCCCAGATTCAATGTAGTTAATTATTACTTCTATGAAACTTTGCTTTGGTTGGAAACCAAATTGATTTGTTATAATTATTTTATTTGCATTCAAAAAGTTTAACAATCTTTCCAAATAACAGTATTCAAAATTTTTCGAAAAGACTGAGCAAAGTGCAATTGGTTGATAATTATCCATCAACATATTGTCGTTTTTTTATGTAAGGGTGTAACTTTATTGAGCTTTAATTTATTTGGAAAAACACCAGTGTGAAAAGATAAATTAATTAAGTATGTAAAAGGTTTGGCCACCTCTATCAAACATTCTTTCAAATGAAAGTTGGGCACATCGTCAAACCCACTAGATCTTTTTGTTTTTAGCTTGTTAATTATTAGAGATATAAATTCCTCTTCTGCACATGGAAAAAGAAACATTGAATTGTTATTGATTTTTATTAAATTTACATAAGGTACCTTGGGTATTTGATCCATGAGTTTAGTAGTACTATTGGCAAAGAAAACATTAAATTCATTGACAACCCTTACGGGATCCTTAATTTGGGTGTCTCCAACTATAATTTTAAATGGGTTGTCTTTCTTGATTTTATTATTTAACAACTTAATAATACTCCAACTACACTTTATAAGATTGTCAGCAGATTTTATTTTATTTTGATAGTATGCTTTTTTCGTCTCGCGAATCAGTTTACAATGATCCACTTTACATGAATGTTAATAATCCTTCATTTGTGGTGTGAGCTTTGTCTGTTTATAAAGTTCCTTTAGATTTACACTAGATTCTCTAATATTATTATCCCCCCAATCTTTAACCTGCCGTACGGAAAACTTTTTTAATGGAAAATGTAAATTAAAATAGTATAGAAAAACAGAATAAAAAATACCAAATGCCTTATTTATACTATTTGAGGAAAACACATCGAACCAATTTTCCTTAGCTAAGTCTGTTCGAAAATTTGCCATACTGAGCTTGTTATAAACTCGTCTATACTCAACTTTAGTAATGGGTTTTTGACTAGCCTCCAAGGCTATGCAGAGTAATAATGCTTTATGATTCGTAAAATAGGTTTCCTTTACAGTCGTTTTAGAATTAAGTATATTTGTAAAAATGCAATCTAAAGTATGGGCATTGCAAGTTTTCTCACAACTAGTGTTTTTTAAATTAAAACTATCAAGAATACTAACAAGAGATTGAAAAACTTGCACATCCCTTCGTGCGTCAATATTAAAGTCTCCACACAACACAATACCGATGTTAGGCTTAAAAATAAAATTTAGTACCTTATTAATATGATCTAAGAATATGTTAAAATTGGTACCAGTAGGGGATCTGTAACAGTTGAGAATTATCATTTTGACATTTAACTTACTAAAAACCACACCGCATATTTCAAACTGTTTTTCTAAGCAGAATTGTTTTAGCTATATTGGCTTAATTGTGATTGTATTTCTGTACCATATACCAACTCCACCGCCTTTTAAAAGAGTTCTACAGTAGCTGGTGGCTAAGTAGAATCCAGGGAAAAAAGTTTGTTCAACATTATCCTCTTCATACCACTGTAGTTAGCCGATGTACTCCTAAAATTGTAACGAAGTCCTCGCTCCTTTAGGGCAAATATAAATTTACAACTAACTGCTCATTTTATCCATAACAACACTTTGTGATTTGTTAGATATAGCAGGTTTGTGCTTTTCTCGTTCTAAAAGGCATGCTTTGTTACTGTTATTGAATAGCTCTTCATGGTATTTTTGCTAGATGGTTAATATTCCGTGTACATTAGATACTTTACTTTTTGATTGTTATTGAACAACCCGTTAACGTGGTGTTGCTTGTTAATTTTTGAAATGACTACATGTCCGTGGTATTGTAGTGCATGGAATTTTTTTGTATTTCCTCACAGATCTTCTGTATATATTTGTTTCGTTTGTTTGACTGTGTTGTATCTGTTTAGAAAGCATCTATACTGTTTGCGTTTCTCTTCCACAGCAATTTTCGTTTGATGTCATTTTACTATTGTCAGTGCTGAATCTGCAACTCAGTGTTTCTTTAGTGTTGTATTTGTGGGTAGTTTATAAATTGCTCCTTTGTTGTTTTCATAAGTTGTTTGATAATTAATTTGGCAATTGTCAATCGAGTTCTTGTGATTGTTTGTGATTCACTATGACTCTAAATTATACATTAATAATTTAGATTCGTTAATCTGCTCTTGCCACAAAACCTTTTTAAATATAGCTTTCAATTGTCCAGTGAAAAGTTTATGGTCACTGTTACAGTTTGTTCCTGGAATGGTTTTGGAGTAAGTATTGATGATGTTTCTCATATTTGTATAAGGTGTCATACATTGGGTTCTTATAATTTCCTTCTGGCCACTACCAGTTATAAAGTCTGCCATGCAGTTGGAAAATTGTGTTGGCAACTGAGAAAATAGTTTCAGTACAATAGTTTAATAGTTTTCCTTCGCCTTGTTTCCTTTCTTCTATTTTGTGTTACACAACTGCACGTCCATCACCATTCCTTGGTGCAGCATATCTTTACATTGATCACCTAAAATTATAGTTATTTTATTGCTTGAGATTTTTCAGAGTAGTTTTTTTAACATTTACGGAGCTAATTGATTTCTTCATAGGTTGATTCAGTGGGCATAGATTTGTATGATATTGATAAAGTATAGGTTTTCATTGCAATTTTATGATTATTATACGACCAGTCACTATATTCTGCACCCACAAGAGCATACTTACATTTGCAGACTGAACACAAGCAATATTATAAGAAGTACAGTTCAGACGCATATTGCTGGTAACTCCCATCCAGTTGGGCAATGTATATTCTATCTTTGAAATTTTTAACATTGAACAAATCTATGCGATTTTTCTGGAAATTTTAAGTTTTTGGTTGGAGTAAGTCGTCATTGCACTTTTCAACATCAATAGAGATTCAATCCTGTTTAATGAAACGTTTATTATTTAGCAGGGTACACAAGCATTGTAGCGCATTGCGTTATGCTAAATATAAAAACTAATGGGAAAGAAGGAATTATTCTTGAATGGGAAACTTGTCATTGAAGCACTCTGTATAATGCTAATTTCATGCATAATAGTATTCAAACACTAGACCTTGACATAAAATCAGTATTTTTATTCAAATAAACCAAAATCCGAAATACAATTGTTTTATCTCTGTTAAATACACATTGGAATTCAATTCGGGATTGAAAATCATTTTATACCATAAAAATGTTAACAAAACATTTAAAAACTGTGAGATTTGATAGTGGTAGCATATTATTTTCTAAAGAAAGTTTTCAGAACTATTTAGTATATAACAGTACATTTATTACTTGAATAAATTAAATTTAATATTATATAGTTGCAATTACCATAAAGAAAACCACAGACATTTTAATACAATTAAACAAATCAGATGCTGTGCAAGGAAAATACATTAGTGTAAAACTAAAGGTGAATTAACATTTTTCATACAATACATTACGATGTATTCATTTAAATGGCTTCATACAAAGAACACACAGATATATATTGCTGTGAATCCTCTCATATCTGCAGGAACTGGCCCTTTCAAAAAAAAAAACATTCGAGCCCAACAGATTGGGCGTCAAGAATGCTGTGAAACCTACAAAAAGCTATTAACTTAACTGTTCCGTTGACTTTCTTCTGTTAATCGCCTCTTTACTCTTTTCCGCCTCGGCTGCTCACCTAGTTAAAACTTTCATCCTCAATCATAAAAAAAACAAAACACATTCCTATCACAAACACCAACGTTAACTCTATTTACATCAATATTCACAATACATTAAAATTTCAAAATTAAAATTCAGCATAAATTTCAGTATCAGAAAATTTGAAGATTATATTTATTATCATTTTAATGTGCATCCAGAATTAAAGTCCTCGTAGATGCCTACTAATTAATATAACAATATATGCAGACCTGAGTCTGAGTACAAAGGGAGCATCTCCCACCCCTTTACGTTAATTAACCAGGTTCGTCTAATTGAGCTCAAAGACATACCCAAATTTTCATCATAATCCAGAACATAAATACTAAATACCCTTTCTACTTAAACAAGAGAATTTCACCTTAAAATTAAAAATTAGTTGTTAGTACAATTTCCTACTGTCCATTTTAAGTAAATCAATTATAAAGTTATTCAACACACACCAAAACATCAAAATCGAACAACAAAGCATAAGTTACCTGAAGGTTAATGCACTCGTGGCCCCAATGTATATCGTCCTCTGTTAATCACACCAATCCAACTGGGTTATGTTTAGGTCCTCGTATTGCTGGTCGCCTTTAAAATTTTCTACACCACCATTCATCTAAAGTTGTTTCAGTGCTTTTCCGGAACTCATTTGTGTATATCTGAAGCTTGTTTTGTGGATCCAGACACGTTTACGAATCATTTAATTATTAACACTCCCGAAAAATAGCAAAGAAATTCATACTTCTTTCACAAATATACGCCAAAACTGCCTACTTTTGTGTATTCATTTGTCGTTGCAAATTTGACTAATTGGTACAGTGATACTAGACTTTATTACCTTGTATCTTCTTTTCTAAGTGCAGTAAATTACATTCATTGCAGCACGTAAAGAACAAACTGTTTTAAATCACCAAAATATACGAGCAAACTGTTTAAATTATTTTATCAAAATCGGAAAACTAAAAAGCACTGCTTAACGCATTGAATCAAATCGAAAATCTAAGAGAGAGAAACTCATATTAACCCGGGTATATATAGTGGTTAGCCGGTCTGTCGGTTTTGTCCCCAAAACGGCCAGTTTCTAGAATTTCGTATACTATGTTCTCATCTCGACCCCCTGTGCGTCGGTTCTTATTAAATTTGCACTCGCACCAGTTAAATCTCAGAAATTTCGACACGGCTCGCAACGTCTGGGAATAACTAATTAATTTTTATACAGAAATGTTATTTTTACCTCTCAAGTTTGTCTCTTATTTTCAACCAATCGCAACCCAGTGACGTTGCTCAACTCACGCCTTTTACTATATGTGTCTCTGTCTTGCGCATATTATCTGTCTCTATCTACCCTGTTCCGAGTGGTACAAATCTATATTCTTTAGTATCGGTTATTTTCAATCCACGTGGACTTGTGAAATAACCCACTTTATTAGCATTTCCCGTAAATATTAAGCAACGGTTGCTCCAACATTCTCTGTAACCATTTGTTATCTGCAAATTTTACGCAGAACATAAAACATTTAAAAATACGCAGGTGTTCAAACATGATACTTCTACGATCTGAATATTATTGGGTTTTTACTAGCTTTTATACATATTATATGTTACTAATGGTCCAATTAACTCCAATTAACATAATACCCTTTAATTTTTAGTGACTCCTAATCAAATATTAATTATTATCTGTACATTTTGTTTAATACCGGTTACTTAAAATTGAGTTAATTAATATAAATTTTGCACGTAATTTCCATTTGTTTCTTTACTCGGAATAATTAAATTACATGTAGAGCATTTTAATACTGCTTTCTTTTTTATAGCAAGCGTCTTGTAAATAATTTAACTCCCTTATTTTTAATGAAACGAATGAACTTTTATGCTTCACGGTTTTAATAACGCGTACCTTTTCCCAAAGCTTCTACACGGTGATTAAAATTATTTGATGTGATTATTTAATTTTCTACCCTGGTCTAAATATGAGTAATATATACCCATGGAAATAACACAATTACTTTTAATTCAACATTTCGTATTTATATAGACTAGTGAAAGCGCATTTAACTACAGTATTTTATATCATCTAATTGTATTTAATTAATTTAATTAATACTAATAAATTGTAATAAACTTGATACGAACTGAATTGACGTTAAGCCTCTGAATTAATTTTAATCTACAGGGGCCAAGTGACCTAAGAACAAAATAGTGCATCGGCTAGCTTTCAGTGATGCGAGGTGAGTTCTGTAAAAGCAAATGCACTACTTTTCGGAACATACAAATCTTAAGACTTTTACGTTTATCTTGAAAAGTCTTTATTTGTCTTGGAAAGCCTTTGAGCGCCAACCCACCTGAACAAAACCCGTTTTAAAGCCTACCCGAAAGTTGGGTGTTCCGAGAAACAGTTTGGCGATTTCCAATGCAGTTAGAGGTTTATGGAGCCTCGTTTACATGTTTCTTACCTCCTTCTACTAGTTTAAAATAAAGACATAAGAAAAACTTCACGTTCTATACACCCAACCTATATTATCAAATATGATTATCGCAGTAAACAACAACAGAGAAAATTAAGATCTGCTCCTAATTGGTCTAATATGTGTGTATCTAAAAAAGCAACATAAATTTATCAATTATAGAAATTGAACCAATTTAATTTTTACTCATGAATAATGCTGATATAGTTGTGAACTTTTCCATATGAGAATTTATGTGTTTTTAATACGCTCTATATAAGCGTGCACCAACATAAAAGGCTCGTCTTAATAATAAGTTTTACACATTTTTGTTATAACCACCAAACACAATTATTAAATAGAAGACTGCATGTAATGTTTAGATGGCGGAAAGCAAAAATTCAGTTTTTTTTGTGTTTGTACTCAAAAAAACTCTATCAATCTTCTAGCGCAGGAATGGTTGCAGGCAAATTAATTACTCCAATTTGGTGTTGAATAAAACTCCTAACACAAGCCACACTCACGTTTAACCGGTATTTTTATATCTGCGCGTTTACTCACGTTTGGAAACCTGTTTACTTACAGTTTCGGGGATTAATGCCGTTACTTTAATTACCCGATTATCAACCTTGTCCTGTACGTTATGGTCGTTTATCAATTGAATTCGAAACTCTGATTTCTGTTCTCGAATAACTGAAGATGATCCCCTCTTTTATTATCCATGGGCTTTATAGGTTTCAATACTCCAGGGTTATTGCGAGATCTGTCGTTCTCACGGGATAGTGCATCTAAATTGTTCGATTTTCGAAGTTAATGTAAACAGTCAGTTTATTCCCGCGCTTTTACATTTGACACTAAAAACGGCGGCATTTGTTGACGTTCTCGATATATTTTTTATGGCTGTAATTTATGAATGTATGGTTATTGAGGTGAATTGGTCGGATCTTATGATTAATGGTTTTTCAAATCCCTGTGACAAATAACTTTAACATGCTGGTTATTTCCCGAGTGTTCTTCTGTAATTTTTCTAATTTCAATACGAAGAGGTGTAAAGTTTCGATATTTATTACTATTTGTATATTATGTACTAGTTGTTTTATTATTGTAAACCCCCAAGGCGTCTAACTCTTACGGGCTGCTTTAAAAAGGACGTTTTAAGGTAGATACATAAACTCTATTGGAATGAATTTTTTAAAACTTTTAATTTACTTTACTTACAAAATTAAACCTTTTAGAATTAGAAAATATCTATTGTATATAAATAACTTTTCTAAAAAAATTAAATGAATTCACAAACTTTAGTGATACAAAACAAAATTATTATTTATGAAACATTTTTGTCTCTTAAGACTTGGATGAGCATCAGATCTGATAATCACGTGCATATTTTAATTCAAATCTTTTTACAATAGTTATAACTGTAAATTCTTAAATATAAAAATCTTATCAAGTATCACTTCTAAAGAATCAAATTCTTTGGATAAGAAAATTTACTTATTAATAATAGGTTACGACTTACCGATGAGGTTTCGAGTCTTTCGGACTAACAACATGTGGCTCGGGATTTAGGACTAGTAGAAAAGTGGGTTGCCAAAACAATGTATAGACACTTTTGGGGTCCAGCAAAAGTCATTCTCCCTTAACCACTAGTGGGTGACAGCGGCTCTCAAGTTACTTTGGCACTGCTCCCGGTTCTATGGTCACAAAGCGTCGGCCCCAAGTTAATACGGTATGAGATGGATTTTGTTCAACAATTACCATCTAGTTGTCTCATTATTGGGGTGGTTAATTCTACAAGGGCCTCTTGCGCTGCAATAAAACCGATTGAGGAACTAAAGTTTTTGAACAGAAGTCTCACCATCAACGACTTTCCAGCCCGCTTGTCTCGAAGATGTAGTGGAAGTGAGCGGATTAAGGAAATTACTTCTAAATCCGCTCATCTTCAGCGGGGAAAGTCTTATCGGAACAAAACTTTAAACGTCCACTCGCCGTGTGTATGAAACAAGTTGGCAACTATAAGGTATTTGCTGAACCATAAGGTGTTTACACGGGCTTTTTAAAGGTTAAATTGTTATTTCTGATTTTACAAACCAGGTTTCATAACTGCTGGATTGTATTCTGCAAGATTGTGGATACGAAATGATGAACTTAACCTTGTGGTGGAATCAAATTAGAAAATAACAAGCTTGTTATGTTCCATGTGGGACCAAGGACTTATTAAAAATTACTATAAATAAGTGGTCTGGACGGATTTTTCAATTTTTTTTTTAGATTTTTAATTTGTTTCAACTAAAAATTTTTCTCTTTCAAAAAATAGTTTTACCAGAGCGTAAAATATGTGAATGCAGGCAAAGGTGCAAATATATAGTCAAAATTAAGAATCGTACCACCTTAAGGTGGTAGCTCAAAGAGAAGGGAGATACCCTAAACCTAGGGCTTTAAACAATACAGTTTTGAATGTTATATATGCAAGTGCAGGTTTATAAGCTGGAAATTGTGAGAAAATAATTATTAACACTTACGCAAAATTGCTCAAAGAATTCAAAATTATCCTAATTTTACAGGAAAAATGCGTTTAATCACATTTAGAGTTAAAGCAAGCAAAATATCTGAAACTATGTTGGAGTTCAAGAGCGTGCTTTTTCATTATCTACAGAAGCGAAAATCTATATAATGTGTTTAGTAAAAGGACCGATTTAATTTGAATATTTCACTTGAGATTGTTTATAAATATTTTTCTACAGCTTATGGTGTCTATAATGTGGGTAGATCGCATCTTGATAGTAGCGGTAGGGACCGATAAACTGCAGGAAATGAGTTATGATATAGCTCGATCAACATGTTTTAGCTTTTCGCGTATAAAACTCCTTATGTCGGTATAATCCCAACATTATTAAACTTCCGGGATATTTTTTTATAAGCCGGATCTTTGTTTTGTTTATGATATAAAAGAAATCTAATTTGATACTCAAAATATTGATAGATATTTAGTAGAAGAGGCTTTAGCGTTTGAGAGGTTTGTCGATGGGAGTTAGGCCTCTATATGTTATAAAAGCAAGAGTTTGCTTTATATATTGTAACGAATATCAATTTAAAGTTCTTTATTCGGCCTAATATAAGCTTGATATTTATAGGAAAACAAACTCAAATGCTGCTACAGAGATCACTGATGATAATTACTACTAAGTATTGCTAATTTATATAAACACCAACAGTTTTATTCTAATTTATATAGACGTAAGTGCAATTATTTTGACAACCTAAACAACAATTTAGTTCAATAACAATGATTCAACCGTGGAGTCGTATGGTTCATATATCGACCTTTAAGTTCGATCCTTGTAGCTGTCACTCATTTCATTGTTCGTTTAAAATGGTTTTATCTCTTTTAATTATATATCGTTTGGTGTTTCTGTTATAATACTAAATTTTATAAAAACACTATTTAATAAACTAAACCGAAACTAGGAAGTAGTTATTCTTAATTAACAAATATAAGCAATAATTTCTAAAAAAAGTACAATTAAAAGAATTTGCTTCTTCTATATGCTAGAAAAGTTTAATTCAGTTGCTATAACCAAACGAAAAGATATTCATTTCTCGCTGATGTTAAACCAAGCACCAAAATCAAGCCTGTCCAATTAAATTTGTTTAAGTAAAAATGTCATTTAATTTCGAAAAACTTCTTTATGCTGGAATGGTGGGAACTGTTTTTTAACATTTATATTTGGTTAAGCTTGCTCTTGCTGGTAATGTTTTTAAGTACAAAACTGAATTATTATTGTCATCGTTTGAAGCCTTACGAAGCATTTTTGAGTTTCACGTAGACAACGTCGATCAAAGTTCAAAATTCTGCAAAAATTTTGAGACAGTGTGTAATAAACTGCTGCAACTAATTTTTAAGCATCTTTGTAAAAAATAAGGTATATATATATATATATATATATATATATATATATATATATATATTAGGTAGTTAATTACACAAGGTAAGTAGACTTATATTTTCCATCTTTCAATTACTAGCTCGATTTGAAATGATCATTTGGGCTTTGCATAAAAGTGTAAGTTATTATTTTATCTTATTAACGATATATATATAGCGAAAAAGAATAATCCACATTTGGAATGCAAATGCATGTTTATTAATATATATTAACAGTTTTAAGATGAAATGAAAACCCAACTTTTCATGTAACGTTGAATTACCATTTCAAATCGAACTAGTAATTGAAAACCACCACTAAAAGAACGACTACAGCAGGATTTGAACCTGCGACCTTTGATTTTCCGGATCAGCGCTCTAACCAACTGAGCTATGTAGCCAATTGTTTAGATGATGTTATAATTAATACTACTGAAGCTTGGTTCTTGTTACCGATTTTCAATTTTCTTATCCAACGCATTTGATTCTTTAGAAGTGGTACTTGATAAGATTTTTATATTTAAAAATTTACAGTTATAAGTATTGTAAAAAGATTTGAGTTAAAATTTGTACGTGATTATCAGATCTGATGTTCATCCAAGTCTTAAGTGACAAAAATGTTTTATAAATAATAATTTTGTTTCATATCACTAAAGTTTCTGAATTGATTTAATCTTTTTTGGATGAAAGTTATTTATATACAGTAGATATTTTCTGATTCTAAAAGGTTTAGTTTTGTAAGTAAAGTAAGTTAAAAGTATTAAAAAATTCATTCCAATAGAGTTTATGTATCTACCCTAAAACGTCCTTTTTAATACTTGCTAGATACAGTGGCGTCCAACCTCACTTAATTTGATTTTCGGTTTAACTAAGAATATTTCAACCCTTCTTTAAATGCAAGACGTAATTGAAAATCGGTAACAAGAACCAAGCTTTAGTAGTATTAATTACAACATCATCTAAACAATTGGCTACATAGCTCAGTTGGTTAGAGCGGTGATCCGGAAAATCAAAGGTCGCAGGTTCAAATCCTGCTGTAGCCGTTCTTTTAGTGGTTTTTCGATTTTCAATTACTAGTTCGATTTGAAATGGTAATTCAACTTTACATGAAAATTTGGGTTTTCTTGAAACTGTTTAGATATATATATATATATATATATATATATATATATATATATATATATATATTGAAATTTCAATACGTAAGTATTTATCAACTTACCTTGTGTAAAAACTACTTATAATGTTTATATATATATATATATATATATATATATATATATAGAAATTAATAAGATGAAATAATAACTTAGACTTTTTAAGTAAAGCCCAAATGATCATTTCAAATCGAGCTAGTAATTGAAAGAAGGAAAATATAAGGCCTTGGACAGGATTTGAACCTGCATCTCAGTTTTGCCGGAACTGTGCGTAAGTATTTATCAACTTACCTTGTGTAAAAAACTAATTATAATATTTATATATATATATATATATATATATATATATATATATACATTGCTGTGCTATGCCCCACGATTGGGCGTTATTATTATTGCTGTGATATCCCCTTTACAAGCCGCACGATTGGTGCGCAATTAATATTGCTATGAAATAGTCCCTACGTTGGTGTGCCCTTAAGATTGATATGAAATAGCCTTTTTAGGATGTAAGTCCCTACGATAGGTGTCATTAAAATTGCTATGATATAACTCCTTACATGCCACACGATTGGTGGATTATTGATATTGGTGATGAATATCAACCCTTTTTGAAATTCTGTAATTTCTTGAATTCGTTTTCCCACGGCTAGCTCACTGAATGCCCTACTTCACAACAATAAAGACTGTTTAACCCCTTTTCTTTCTATCTGTGGAAATAATTTAAATAAAGCAATCCAAAATTATACAGTATAATGATTGATAATATGTACAGTTTTATGTCAATTGAAAAATGAACCCCTGAATAAATTATTCACATTCACCAAATTTAATTTTCCTGAAAGTCAGCAAAAATATCTTTGTAATTACTCTAAAGTACTTTTCGAACGTTCAAACATGCTTTCCCTATTTTCAAATTCTCAAATGACTTTTTTGTTGACCTTTACAGATATATAATATTTAGAAAATTATTAAAATTAAAACAGTCTTTAACTAATAACCTTTTAAAATCTCTAACCTGCGTTTTCCATGCTCGTCACTGGAATTGCCTAAGAGTGTCTGTGGTTAGTACCACTTGAAGGCTACGGCTCGAACTGCTTCACTTGATTTACCAGAATGATGGATTAATGGTTGCTTGTATTTTTCCCCTTGTATTTCTGGAGTAACTTTGAGTATATTTAAATATGCCTTTAGAGTATTTATCCAGATGGACCTTTTTCAAATCTTTATTCAAATACGTTTACTTGCATCTTTATTCAAATACGTTTACTTGTATGTTTACTCGAATACTTTTCTTGGATGCTTATTCGAAGCCGTTTTAGGCGTAAAAACGGCCTATTCTTCGTTGCACATATTCGCACTCTCAAATCTTTACTTTTAATAAATTATTTACCTTCACTAATTATTACTGGTACGTAATTTTCATTTTAAATCGACGTGATTCGTGCCTTTGTTGAAGATATACTGTCTATTTACGAGTTTCATATCCTATTTATAAGCTCCACCTTCCAACGTTCTAATTGGCGCGCATGGTGTGTTTATTGATAAACCTTTGTAATTTCCACCCATCTCTGTAGAACCTTGGGATTTCTCAAATTCGCTGGTTTCAATTGTTCCACTTTCATTCAATTCCGCACGTTGACATTCAATATATCATAGCATCTTCTTAAAATTTTCAAATATCCATTGCACTTTTGTCACGTATTCATTATTTGTTTCGTTTATAGTTCAAGGCTTATCGTATAGCGAACCGCCTGTTATTTATTGTTTGTTATTTGAAATATGTTGGATTTTCATGTAAATATAATATTTTTAGTCACGTATTCATTTTCTAATAATGACGTATTAGAATGCGTTTACTTATTCATGCGTTCACATTTTTGACAAAATTATTAAATATCTAGAATGCCAGTTTATCTATCTTTCCCGATAATGTGTTCATATTGATGCAATTTGTTGCATTTAGAACCTTATCTTTTACTCATTTCTATTTAATTTTGGACTTATAAACTTAACTTAAAACATATTATACGACGTACACATTCTAATTTTAGTTAAATATTATCTAATTATTGAAATTGAGCTTTTTTCTTATGCATGAAATTAAATATAATTTATATGAAGTGTGCTCGCTATTGACCTTTTGTAAAATAGTCGATTTACTCCTATAATTGGTGGAATTCTTTGTTTCTCTTAACGTTAAAATTATTTACATTTATTCTACATCCCCTGTAACTTAATCTACCCTTAAACAACCCTCTTATCATAGCTATATATATATATATATATATATATATATATATATATATATATTGCCGTGGATCTTGGATTAAAAATTGAGCCCCTCTAATTATCAATTTTATAACAAATTGAAAATTTGCACACAATAGATAATTTTCAAAAACATTAATTTCTTACCCAGATTCCTCTCTTTTTCGGTTGAATTGCTTTTTTCAACTGCTTCCGACTAGCTCAGTTGGACCTCCTCTTGGATACCTGGATTCACTCTCATATTCTCTATCGTTCACGCACACTCTCAATAAAACCACAAAATACAACAATCATACAATCTTTTATTTATCACTATTTACAAATAAAATTCAATATTATCCACATTTCAGTGATCAAGTTACACTTCAATAAATCCTATTTTGTAATGTCCTGTATTTTAATTTAAATTATCAAACACATAGAATGTACCCGGAGTAAATGGGCCCTGAATAATATCTTATTTCTCATTCTTTCTTTATAATTTATTTTAAATCTACGTAAGCTTTGGAGTATGGTGAGCTCATGATAACTCAGTTAATTATGAATAATGTATGCCCTTATACTTCGCATACTCTTACAACAAACAAAAAAAAACACACCCATGTACTCTTTACAAAATTTAAATTCCTGATGGAACGTTAATAAGCTTTATATACACCTTCAGATTTCTATTTAAATACCATTATAAAGTTAGTTTTACGTATTATTTTCAATACGCAAAATAATGCACAATACCTTCAAAATTCACTCTCACACGTCACCCAATATTCATATTTTCATAGTTTATAACAACAACAATTTTAAAGCGTTACCTGGAATTTCTAGAAGATCTCTGCTCCGTTGAAGATGCCGTATATTTGCTTCGCTCTGCTCTGCAGGCCGGTTCTAGCTATTAGTAAAAGAACCCCATTTAAGTTGTGCTGCTTGCGCTGCCTTCACGGTGTATCCAATTTCCAAATCCAAATTAATTATACTTCTTTCATAATTGTTTAATTTAATCCACGTTACATAACGTCACTACACGAGCTTGTTAAAAAATGTATGTGACACCTCAATAAAATTTTAAACTCGGCACAATCCGCGTACAAATTATGAGGGTAACACCGTGCTATATAATTTAAAATAATTTTCTATACTTACAAGCTCATGGTAACTTTCGTACGTAGTCTGAAACGATCAAAATACTAAGGGGACTTTTATTCATTTTCAAAAAGTATTTATACCATTTACGATGCCACCTCACGGTCGCATTTCGCCCGAAGTCCTTCATTTACAATAATATTTCTTAAAATCTTGGGTTCAACCGTTTTCTAAATCCTCGAAATTCAGCGCGTCGTTACGATATTTTCTGAAAATTAATATTCAATATTCTCGTGTTTGTCTGATGTACAACTAACGATATCGACCAATAGTCTATGCATTGACGTCTTACAAATCCCGCCTATACTAACGCTGTCCCTTGCTTATGCATATTCTATGTCTCTTTCTAACCTTGTTTGAGTGGTAGAAAATCGATATTCCTGTCCGCGTTCTACAACTCCATGTGGACCCCAAAATACCGCTTTAAATAACCCCTTATTAGCGTTTAATGCGAAAACATCCGACCGTTTACCCGATATTCTTTGAAACTTGTTTGTTATCTATAAAAATAAGGAGAAGTTGACATTTACAAAACCTGCAGGTGTTCAATTTTAACGAACGTTTTAACTAACATTTCTAGGAGCTTCTTTTCAACGTATTTTATATCCAACGGCTGTTTATGTGTTAGCAACGCGTTTCACTTTGGTATTATTGATTTTTCATGCTTTTATGCATATTATACATAAATAACCGTTCAATAAAACTCAGTTAAATTAATAAATTAATGGCATTTGCTTCCACAATTTATTTCCTTTGCAAACCTACTAAATTTTAATCATTATTTGTAAAATTTTGTTAATACCTGTTACTTAAAAATGAACTAACTAGAATAAATTTCGCACGTAAATTCTGGTTGTTTCCTTTATACAGGGTGTTTTGAAACTGCTTTGTTTATATTTACTTTTAACCCTTTAAAACCACTACAGTGTATATATATATGTATATATAATATATATATATATATGTATATAATATATATATATATATGTATATATTGCTGTGGATATTAGTGTACAGCTGCCCAAACCAATAAAGATGCAATGACTAGTAATTGAAACGATAAAAATGATACAATGCGGATTCTAACCTGAATATGCCTGTTTTACCTTGCTAGCTCAGATATAAATATGCGGTAATATGGTTAATTTAAATACTCTCCTATTATCCCGTCTCAGTGTGACTGATCAGTGACCCCCAAAAAATCTTTTGTAAGGGTCAAAACACCTCGAAGTTTGACCTCTAAATTGTATAAAATAAAATTATCAACTCACAAGTAATTTTCTATATGCAAAAATCTTATACTAGCTTGATCTACTTAATAATAGCATACATTGTCTCTCTAAAAATTTAAAACGATATTACACTTGTGTTTCTGGATCTTTAAATTGAAGGATTGATACTTGGTTGATTAAACCTCCGTTTCCAAATTGTTCCAATAATTTTACCCATAAAATTATTCAAAAAAATCAAATTGTTCCATTATATACTTCAATTTACTTTAAATAAAAGTTTATATCGGATATATTTTGTAGGAAGCAGCGTCAATTATGACTTACGATTATTAAAAAAAGCATCGCCGTAAAATAAAGAAATTAATGGTTTTATAGGAAACGATGTACTGTTAGGAAACACATTCCTGTACACAATGGCTTATACCTCCATACAAACACAATGACAATTTAAGTGGAAAACATCAATTATCTAATTATACATATTCAGCTACTAGAGTGGTAATTGAAAATGCCTATGGTATACTCAAAAGAAATTTTTGCAGGCTTAAACCTTTCAAAGATTTAAATACTTTTCCATAGTTCATTGCGTGATAGTTGCTACTGTATTGCATGATATATGTTTGATGTTTAACGATGTAGATATAAAGCATAATAAGAAAGCAACAGAGTGAATTGGATGAAGCAATAGTACAAAATTTAACCAATATTGTACCATATACCTCCAATAGAGAAGAAATGTTCAGAAGACTAAATGATTTGTAAATATATATTTTATAAACAAAAATCGTTCATAATCTTAGTATAGTATTAAGTTAGGCTGATTAGTTTATATTTTTTTAGGTTTAAAACTACTTTATTCGGACGAGGCCCAAAGAAAGCCGAAACCAGGTCAATAGATGTTTTCCTCTTTATGAAACAATCAAATAATTGTTTTGTAGTAGCCAGCAAATACTAGTTCGATTTGTATAGGTAAATTCGTTTGTTAATGTTAATTGTATTTAAAACTGCGGACTGCAGAGATAAATTTGTATTTGTTGTATTTTAGGTACCTTACAGGCAAGAAATGAACGACGTCACGAACAGATTGTTACTTTATTGCGTTAAATATGCTTGTACCATTTTTTAAGTCCCAAAGGCAGAACGTATATGTATGGCCATCTGTGAAATTAGAATATAGGTTCAAACTAAGTCCTGCACAAATTCAGCCTTAGTATTTGTTTTAACCAACTGATAGTGGTTTATTTATACTTTTGCTTATGCACAGAAATTCCTTTGAACATATACATTAAGATTGCTTGATGTTTTATTAGGAGTTAAAACTATTAAATTCTGACTAGGCCCAAACAAGGCTGAAACCAAATTGATGTTTTTCTCCTTATGAAATGATCACGTAATTATTTTGTAATGGCTATGCAAATACTAGTTCGATTTGTATAGCGCATTCTTGAACTATTTCACATTTTAGTGAATATAGATTTTCATAAAAATTTGGATTACAATAAAGTTTATTCTGCAAATGTCTTCACAAAGAAAATAGACAATAAATCTGGAGAACGTGCTGATCAGTATATTGCTCCTCCTCTCTCTATCTACCGGTTGGTAAATATATCATATAGAAAATTACGCACTTTCAATAAATTGTGTGCAGGACAGCCATCATGCTGTAATCATAGTTCATCCTCTAATACAAAATTTTCTAATGCAGGTGCTACTGACTCCTGTGGCAACTTAAAATACTTACTGCAGGTAAGGGATCCTTCAATAAAATAAGAACCAATTATTCGGTTTCCTAACATTCCTGCCAACACGTTAACGGCTTGTCTATACTGATTTCGATTTGGAACCGTTAAATGTAAATCTTCACTCCTCCAGTATCTAAATTTTTGACAATTTTAAGTACCATGTGTGGAAAGTAAGATTCATTGGTAAATAAAATCCGTTGTAGAAAAGGTCTACTGTTATGTTGCACATTTCCTTAATTTTTTCACATAACATCATTCTTTGAAAATTATTATTATCGAAAATTTTCTGTTGCTTATGGTACTTGAAAGACTTAAAAGTTTGGTGTTTGACTCTTCGATACTTTGAAAGCCGTAGTGCAACATATTCCTAAAGATTTTCTGATATGTCCAACCTCACATTCTTGTTTTCAACAACCATTCCCAACACATTGAAATTGTTCTCATTTTCCTTTACAGTGACATTTTTCTTGCACTTACATTGTTTATAGACACTACCGTTAATTCAAAATGTTTAATTTTGCTAATTGTAACTTTAGCAAGCACTTGACGATCTGCACACATTCCTGAAAATAAGTCTCCCATAATAAGTACGTAGAGAATTTCCTGCGTAAAACAATTTAACAAACAATATCTAAGGAGCAGATAGAACAACAATTCGGAATTTAATGGAACTTGAACTTTTATGCGCGTGAGTTGAAACTATAAAAACTTGCTGCTCTGGCGGCTAGCTTGGCTATTATTCCATGGAAAAACATGAGTAAAGGAAAGATTGAAATATTCTTCGTGACACGGAAAACTAATTAAAGTGAAGTTAGACGCACTGTATTTAGCAAGTATTAAAAAGAGGTGATTTTTGGGTAGATACAGAAATCCTATTGGAGTGGATCATAAAAAACTCTTAATTTACCCTTCTTAGAAAATTAAACTTGTTAAAATCAGAAAGTATCTATTGCATAATAAATAACTTTTATCTAACAAAAAATTAAATCAATTCACAAGGCTTAGTGATATTTAAAAAAATTATTATTTAAAAAATTTTTAACTCTTAAGACTTAAATGAGCATCAGATTTGATAATCACGTACATACAGTAATTTAAATTACTTTACAACGGTTATTATTTGCTGAAAACTCCAAGTGTATAAAATATGGATCAGTTATTACTTTCTAGAAATAGTATACTTTAAGTAAAAAATTTAACTAGTTAGTATAAGATTATTAAATTTGACAATGGAGTGTCAAGCCTTACAGACCGGGACTTGGCGGCTCGGGATATAGCCATTGTGAAAAGGGGTTGCATAAACAATTAAGAAACCCTTTTGGAATCCAGCAAAAGTGTTCACCCTCAACCACTAGTTGCTGGCGGCTGCCTTTAGGCTGGTTAGCACGGGTTCCAGCTGGATTACCAAAAGGCGTCGGACCAGACTAATGTAGTACGTGATAGATCTGCTTCACGATTAGGAACATGTTGGTCGACTAGAGATTACACAAAGACGAACAAATGGCTTTCACCCCTACGGCCTATTGTCTGGTTGTCCCACTATCATGGTTGTTAACCCTACTGGTAGTTTTTTGCATCAACGACTTTCCAACCCCTTGCCTCGAAGGTGTTGTGGAAGTGAGCAGATTTAGAAAATTACTTGCCAGGACAGTTCAAGCGGAAACAGTCTTATCAGAACAAAGTTTTTAATGCCCACGCGCCGTGTGTATGAAACAAGTTGAAACTATGAGGTATTTCATAAACAGTACGGTGTTTACACGGGCTATTAGAAGATTAAATAGTTATTTATGACTTTACAAACCAGGTTTCGGATCAGTTGGATTGTTTTCTGCAAAATTGTGGGTACGAAATGTAGAACTTAGCCTTGTAATTGAGCTAAATTAGAATATAGCAACGAGCCTGTTGTTTTCCATATAGGACAAAGTACTTATTAAAAAAGTTAGCCAAGAACGAGTCGAGCTTGCACTATTAGGATTCCGTACCAAAATTACAGTGAGCAATCGATATACCAAATTAAGCTGTCTCTATTTTCTATGTATATTTAAATCTTATTCAAATTTGATTGTGATAACTGAAAAATTAATATATTGTCCCACATTGCACTGGTACATTAGTAAATACGTTGTCTATTACTGTGTTTAAAAAAATTTTCCCAACAACTAATACACTGTCAAAAAAACCTGCAGTTTTCCAATAATCTACGACTCAACAGCTACTATCCCTATTAAAATCAAAATTTTAACTTTGAAAGTGTAAGAGAACGGGGGAACAGTCATTTTTGGCACATTTTGAGCTATATCATGAAGACTACTGGACCGAAAATTAGAAAAAAAATATGCTTGGAAGCCTTTTAGAATCCTCTTTCAAATGATACCTCACACGATATGTTTATTAAAACTTTTTTTCTTTTGGCGGAATTAACCCCGCCATTTTAATTTAAAAACAGTTTTTCCTATTTTCTGACTTGTAGTTTTCCAATGCTCCACCCCGAAGGTACTACATTGGCCAGGAAGCGAGTTTTTTACCTGGAAAATTTAGAATTTTGCCGAACACTTGGTGTTCCAAGCAAGGTAGGGATCTTTAACGTCAGAGACAACACTCACACACGGGACCTTCATTTTACCTCTTATCCGAGCGATGGTGTATTTTTGTGAAAAATGTTCGCCTAACATTTTCCAAGCGGACCGTGTCGGGATTCGAACCCGGGACTTTGGGCGTAGTAGTCACATACATACCACTACGCCTTCTCTCTATTTTCTGACTGTCGATACATGTGCGCGCCATAAAGACCTAGCATTGTGCCAAATTTCAAATTCCTATGTTACATAGTTTTCGAGAAAAACCTCTGTGACAGACGGACGGACGGACGGACACAAGAGTGATCTTATAAAAATTCCGTTATACCTTATAAAGTACGGAACCCTAAAAATGGAGGACCGATTTAATCTTGTAAATAAATGGTCGTGGCAAATTTCTTCAATTTCTTTTTCTCTTCGCTCATTCATGTACATTTCTTGTTCGTTTTATTAGCAATTTTTTCCTTTCAACAAAAAAAAAATGTGTAGAACTGTCAAATTCATAACTAACTAAGTATTATTTTCAAACCGCAATATGAGTAAACAGTCATCAATGTGTGATTAGGGTTTTCAATTACTCATCCTTGTTTGGCTATACTCACAAAGCAGTTTCAAATTTCTGAAAGGCAATCATGAAGAATGATGCATCTTATAATTCTGTACAATTTATATTGGAATTGACCAGGAAGCGAATTTTTTTACCTGAAAAATAAAAATTTTTGCCGAACTCTTGCTATTTCAAGTCCATGAGAAAACATTCACACACAGGACCTGCGTTTATCTCTCATCCGAACGAGGGCAAATTTTTGTGATAAATGTTCGCTTAACATTTTTCAAGAGGACTGAATCGGGGTTAGAACCCGGTACTTTGGGCATACTAATTACCCGCATACTAACTACGCCACGTAGACGTCTCATCTACAGGACCTCCATACATTTGATTTTTCAATGCTCCACCCGAAGGTACTACATTGGCCAGGAAGCGAGTTTTTTTTACCTGGAAATTTTGAATTTTGCCGAAACCTTGCTGTTGCAAGCAAGGTAGGAAACTTTAACGTGCTTGACAACACTCACACACGGGACCTCCATTTTACCTCTTATCCGAACGAGGGCGCATTTTTGTGAAAAATCTTCGCCTAACATTTTTCAAGCGGACCGTGTCGGGATTTGAACCCGGGACATTGAATATAGTAGTCATGTACAGGGCCTTACATTTGATATTTCAATGCTCCACCCAAAGGTACTACATTGCCCAGGAAGCGAGTTTTTTACTTGAAAAATTTGGAATTTTGCCGAACCCTTGCTGTTCCAAGCAAGGTAGGGATCTTTAACGTGCATGACAATACTAACACACGGGACCTCCATTTTACCTCTCATCCGAACAAGGACGTATTTCTGTGAAAAATGCTCGCCTAACATTTTTCAAACGGACCGTGTCGGGACCTTACATGTGATTTTCCAATGCTCCACCCGAAAGTACTACATTGGCCAGGAAGCGAGTTTCTTTTTACCTGGAAATTTTGATTTTTGCGGAACCCTTGCTGTTGCAAGCAAAGCAGGAATCTTTAACGTGCGTGACAACACTTACACACGGACCTCCAATTTACCTCTCGTCCGAACGAGGGTGTATTTTTGTGAAAAATGCTCGCCTAACATTTTTCAAGCGGACCGTGTCGGGATTCGAACCCGGGACTTTGGGCGTATTAGTCACACACGTACCACTACGCCACGGAGCCGCCTGGACCGTGTCGGTACCGCGTGATTGAGTGGATGAGTATCAAGCTAGTGCACTGTGAGTTTTCCTTGAAAGCTAAGGACGAGTAGCTTTGGACACCCACCCATACAAATCCGAATTTCAGGTGCTACAGACCCAAAAATTCCACTATACCTTATATAACATACGCTATACTAATTGCAGTTAAAGACTTGTAAGTTAAACCATTTAAATAAATAAGAGTTAAACAATTTTTATTACTTCGAGTGAACGTTAAAAGGAAAAATACGCACTGATTCATTTGCTGTTGAGTACAATTTGAATTTCGTTTAATTGTAAGAGTACTCAATAACACCTTCTTATCTATAATGAAGGAGTTTGTTTTGACCTAGTCTTATGATGTCATGACATAGCACTTAAATGTTGCATTACACCAGTGTTTTAATTTACTTATAAATTTTCCCTTTACCAGTGGAATTATGTGTAATTATAGCATTAATAGCAAAACAAATTGCAATGATATCAATACCCATCGAAAACGGTAGTGTTGTTTCAGTGTACATGGAATTCAAAATTACTCGTAGAATTGCAGGAATTCGCAGTACATGCTTCAATTTTAAGCAAATTTATGCGCAGTACAACTAGAATGTTCGTAGAAATTTATTGATCCGTAACATTATTTTCATTCAATGTAATATTGAAGATAATCGATATCAAGTAACATCAAGAACAATTTTTCTTTTTAAAGATCGAAACTAGTATTAATCTTTAAAGGAAAAAGGTCGGAAAAATTTATGATGCAACGATTATTCCTGAACTTGGTTTTCAATAAACACATGTTATATAATATTCAATAATAGTCGATTGACTGATTCTAATATGCTACAGTTCTTAAGGTGGAGAAAACGTTTTTAAGTTAACTGTACTCTAGGTATAATGCCAGATAGGCCAGTTACAGGCAACTCTGTATCTGAAATGGAATCATCTGTCAAGTAAGTTATTTTAAGCTTAATTGCACCTGTGTTTTAAAATAAATATTTCACACGAACAAGAAATACTTTGACACAATTACCTCTTTAATTAAATTATTTAAAAAATGATGTTTAGTTTGCAGAGTGGAAATTTGTTTTTGATTGCAAATGTATGAAAAATTGTCATAAGTATAGTTTCTCCAGTTTTGGAACTGCGATACAAAATAGAGTGTACTATTATCAGTTCGAAAACTTTTTGTTTGAAAATGGTCAAATAAAATTTGTCCTTTCCTATAGGATCAACCCACATTAATCATTAGTTACAATAGAGCGTCATTACTTATTAGTGACAACTGCAAAATTGGAAAAGGGTTTAGTTTGAACACCAATACGAACAAACACGGGATCTTTTATTTGTACTATGGAAAAACATCAATATTGTAACGATGGGAACAAATTTCAACTTCAAAGAACCCACTGGTCGGCGGCAGTTAAAAGCAAAGTTGACATATCCCAATCTACTTTATTTATACGTTACAAGTCGATGGGTGGAGTAGATCTACATGATCAACAACTAAACTGTCACCGAGTTACTGCACGGGGAAAAACGTGATGGTGGGTCCTATTCACCAATTTTATAAATACAGCAGTTGTTAATGCGTGGCGGTTATACCAAATGTAGATCAGCAGATTCCTGTACTTGAATTTCAAAGAACTCTGGTCAGGCATTACTTAAGTTGTTATGCCAAATATACTGTTACAGGAGACAAACCAGCGGGTATGATTTTACCTAGTGTTAGAAGCCATGAAGTAGGACATTTTTCAAAAAAATGTACTAAATCACTGATATGTGTTAAATGTTGCCAACGAATTCGCTGGTGCCGTGAAAAGTGTACCGTTACTCTCTGTATTGAAAGGGATTGCTTTAAAATGTTTCATTCCGAATAACGATTATTTTTTATTGTATAGTTTTAACAATAATTTAAATGTTGCGCGATCGATATTGACCAGAAATTTTGCACTCGGGAGTATCCGGTAGTGGTTAATACATTTTGGCTCATTTTTGTGTTTGTAAATGGTTAATATAAATGGAAAATTAGTGACTTTTGATAAAAATTTGAGTGACATTTCAAGTGACAGGCGAAAGATTATACAAATTTAGAAAATTAATAGTTTTAAATTACATATCAATACTCACAATATATAATAAATACGTTAAATGAAGAATCGCAATTATCACAGATGGTGGAATGCAAATTATGTAAAAAAAGTTTCAAACCACGCGGACTTAAAATTCATATGAAAAGAATCCACAAGGAATCATTAGAACATGATTTGATGAGAAAAGAATTGTCCCATTTACCAAAAAATTCAAAACATAATGACGAAACAAACCAATATGAAAATATTGATACGAATACCAAATATAAATCTCAAGAAATTTTATCCAATCTAACAAAATGTAGAGCTTCCAATATATTCATTATAAGACGTATACCAAAATCAGTAAGAAGTAAGTGTGTCCTCTTGTTATTAGAAGCAATTGATAACTGCATAAAATACAATTCAATTCCTGCTTGGGAAACGCTATTATCATTTGCTTACCACAAATTTTCAATACCTAAATGTAATACAAAATCGTTAAATATATCGAACCAAATCTTATACAACATTAAAAACCCTATTGTTTACGACGAATCAAACTCTACCATACAATTAAACATACCAAAACACTCAAACCACTGGCTGAACAATAAAATAGTGTCTAAAGTTGCAAACTGAGACCTTTCATCTGCAATTAAAATTTTGTTTTCAGAAGATTCTTTCGCTCCTTCAGACGAATCTACATTTTTAGAACTAAAAAAAACATCCTAAAGCTTCCCAAAACATTCAAAATCACAAAAATGATTATTCTAATATGCAAAATTCAATAATTGTATCAGAAAAAAATGTTTTAACTGCCATAAAATCTTTTAAATCAAGCTCCGCAAGAGGAATTGATGGCATACGCCATCTTACTTACAAGATTTACTAGCTATTTCAGTAAGAGTTAGTGCAAAAAAGCTCCTCAAGTCTTTAACCACACTTTGCAACTTCATGTTAGCAGGAAAAGTAAATTACAACATATTCCCGATACTATACGGTGCTTCATTATGCGTTTAAAAAAAAAGATGGTGGACGTCGTCCTATTGCAATAGGAACATTTATTAGGAGGTTAGTAGCCAAACTGTGTTGTAATCAGAATCAAGCAACTTTAGGAGACCTTTTTAGACCCACTCAATACGGCCTCAGCACACCTGCTGGTTGTGAAATAGTTTCACACTTAGCTCAAGCATTTATTAACTCTAGTTCAAATAAATCCAACAAAATTATGCTTAAATTAGACTTCTGCAATGCTTTCAATAACATACATAGAGAAATAATCTTTGAAAATATTCTTGAACATGTCCTTTCATTATACCCTTTCATCTCACAATGCTACCTTCACACCACCTTCCTAAACTTTGAGTCCAAAATCATTATGTCCGAAAGAGAAGTCCAACAAGGAGATCCATTAGCACCATCTTTGTTTTGTTTAGCCATAAACAATCTAACACAATCAATCACATGTGAATTCAATACTTGGTATTTAGATGACGGATGTATTGGTGGAGATACAGATTCGGTTTATAATAACTTAAAACAAATAATTGGTAGCGCCAAAAGAATAGGTCTAGATCTAAATTTTGAAAAATGCGAACTAATATGCACAACACCATCATACCACACCAACATTGCCGAAAAATTCAACTCGATTGCTCCTAATATCCAAATTCCCGAAAAAACAAATTGAATTTTACTCGGCGCCCCTATCTGCTTAGAATCAATTCCAAATTGTATAATCGAAAAGATCAAGACTTTGTCACGTACTTCATCTCGTTTACAAAGTATTAAAATTCCTACTTATACATCGTATGTTCTCATCAAAAATTGTCTCGCAATTCCTAAACTAGTTTACTTACTTAGATGTTGCCCTACTTGGAAATATGAAAACATCTTATGCCAATTCGACAATGTGTTACGCGCATGCTGGAAGAACAGATCAATGTTAAACTCACTTCAAAAGAATGGTTACAAGTCACTCTTTCTATAAAAAAAAGTGGTTTAGGTATCTGTTTCTCTTACTTTGCCAGCTTTCTTATCTTCTTTTCAAAATTCGACAACATTAGTTCAGAAGACCTGCTCAAAATTCATAAGCGCCCCATACAATGATTTATTTCTAGAAGGTGAATCGCTTTGGATTTCAAAAACAAATCAGTCTGGCTTAAATCATGATAAATCCATTCAAAAAGAATGGGATTTACGTTTGTTAGACTTCGATTTTAACAACTTGCTTTCATCAGCTACCAACTTCAGTGACAAGGCCCGTATTCGAGCAGTCTTATCCATACACTCTGGAGTTTGGCTACAAACAGTACCAGTTTCTTCTCTGGGAACTTTGTTAGATAATCAATCATTCAGAATTGCTATCGGCCTAAGATTAGGAATAAAATTATGTACACTACATACATGTATTTGCGGTACATTTATAGACGAACTAGGAATTCATGGTCTAAGCTGCCGGCTCAGTGCAGGACGCATCTCCCGACACAGAGCAGTAAATGACATTATTAAACGAGCTTTAGGTTCTGCAGAAGCTCCGTCTATTTTAGAACCAAACCATATCTTTCGAGACGACAAAAAGACCAGAAGGAATCAGTTTAGTCCCGTAGAACCGTGGCAAAGCTGTCATGTGTGATTTTACTTGCCTTGACACCCTAGCTCCTTCCCACGCTCTAGCATGTGCTAATAACTTTGGAGTCGCAGCAAAATACGGAAAAAATTTCAAAATAAAAAAATATTCTACCCTATCAGACCTTACACTTTCTATCCTATAGCGATTGAAACAATGGGTGTTTTTGAAACTCATGCTCTCCGATTTCTTAAAGAAGTCGGTAGACGTATACCATACAACACTCATGATAACAGGGCTACTTCCTTCTTGTACAAAAAATTAGCATTGCCATTCAACGAGGAAACGCCATTTCGATCCTTGGTACCACTCCACCATCAAAAGAACTATATGAATTGTTAAATCTTCCAAATTACAATTTGCGAAAACAAAATTTCACAAAATTTAAATTTGCTAATGAGAAACTCAATAATTTAACACCAATCGATTACGAAAATCAAATACAATATACACATTCAATTATTGATCAACACAACTTAAATCAGAATATAAAAGAAAATAAAAAGAATGAACATAGAAAACATAGAGAAGCAAGTGAAAATAGCTCAACCAACTCTAACAGACCCTGTAAAGAAAATAAAAACATGATTGAATGCTCTCATGTTATTAAAGCAGTTGACTTAACCCAAATTAAAAAATAATTACAGAAATCAAACATCAATATTAAAATAAGCAGTGATTCTGAATTTGGGGTTTCTTCATTAATATGTCTTAAATATGAACAAAAAGTCCGAGGACATTCGAAAAATAAGCAGTTATTACAACATTTTTAATTCCAAGATCCGACTGTCACTCAATATGCGTTAACACGGACACATAGTCTATGATATGTTATGATCGCGAGGTTGAGGTGAACGTGGCAGGCAAAGAAAAGTTACTGGAAGCCGTTGAATATATAAAAAAGTTATCCAATTCATGTAAAACCAAGAACGATATATATTTTGCCACGTCTCAAAATATAGAGGCATCTAATTTTTCAAGAATACGTGGTTTAACCAATTTAGGCAATTCTTGATTCTTCAACTTTGTGATGCAAATTCTTGGACAAACGCCATACTTATTAAAACTACTCCATCAAATTTCAGAGCTCAGACAATATTTTCAACCAACTGGTCTTTCAAATCCAAATCATAAAGATTTATGTAAATTAAATTCATTTGACAGAACTTTAGTAGAAGGGCAACCCATAACATTTATTTTATCACAAACGTTACAAGAACTACAAAATAATAGACCAGAAAATATAACCCTAACATGTTTTTTACACGATTAATGCAAAGAATGCCACAACTTATGAGAGGCCAACAACATGACGCACACGAGCTATTACAGCATCTGCTTGAAGAAATAAATAAGGAGAATTTAAAAAATATCAAACAGCAACACCGGAAACATTATTTGATACCAATAATAGCGGAAAGGAAAGTACCAATATTTACAGGCAACAAACACTTAACTTACTATTACCCACAGAAATTTTTCAAGGCGTCGTAGTTAACATACTACAGTGTCAAGTCTGTAAACATACTTCATGCCGAAACGAGCTCTTTCTCGATTTGAGTTTGCAAATTTTGCAAAATAAAACAGAATTAGTCGAAAACAAAATTTCAGAACTTCCAATAAAGAACATTCAACGTACGCCTAAAAAGGATAATAAACATAAAATGGGTTCCAAGCAACAAGGATTAAACTATAATAGAACCCTTACTATTAACACAGCTGAAGACGTAATGAACAACAAATCAGAAGACACCATTGATCAAATTTCCTCAAAAGAAAAAGAACCTAACGACGATCCAGATAATAGCAAATCGCCCAACGAAAACAAAGTTTATGCAAGCAGTTCAAATGAGTTTGACTATCCTAAATCTGGACTTGCTTGTTTATCAATAAAACAGGCGCGTGCTGGGATACCTTGGAGGGCCTGGGCACATTTTCTTTATAAGGCCCAATCCCGATTCGTTAATTGATTAAACGATATTTAACTTTTTCTAATTTATTGTCAACATCAAAATGTTGTATCGTGTGGTTGGTCATACTATCGTCATACATTAACCACCTGACTGTACAAGTGTTTCTTAAATAAAAGTGAATATTAGAATAAAAAGATTAAAATACCCTTGAAAAAATAAGTTCTGGAAATGCTTTTCCATAAAACATTTGAAAAACATAAAATGAAAACTATAGGTAAATATTCTGCTATATAGTACAAAGAAACGGTTAGGACCACCGAAAATAGTTCTTGAATACCTTACTTTTTCGCACATTTTTTCAATTATAGTTTCTGGTGTAATACTGTTTGTTATTTCAGGCTCGCAAGCCATACAAAACAAAGCTTCCAAATTCTCCTGCACAATACAACTGCAAAGTCTAGTATTTAATAACGATTGTTTGCATGACGCTTGTGTTAATGGAATTGTCAGAAGAAATTTGTAAACAATGTATAATTGCTTTAATTCTACGGAATATAGATTATAATCACACAGTATTAAATAAACACAAGACAAGCACGAGTTACACTGAGTTTTTTTGCACTTAGCGGTAGTCATATCCACAATCACCCCTTCGTTTTCGTCTTCTGATTCTGTACTTGAAAAATATGGATCCAGTTTCTAATTTATGATTTGAATGACTCGAGTAAATATCTTGCAACTCGCGTTTAGACAATTGAGGCCAAAGCTTAGAAAATGCCACAACTTCCTCCTTCAATTTTTCTTTTTGCATTGGTGGAATTACCTCACAAATTTTGTTTAACGAATATTTTGGAAGGGACTGACTTTGACCTATTAATGAATATCTTTTGGGATCGAAACATTCCAAGTCAGCATAAAGTGCTGCGTGTTTTGCAAATCTGGCCTCAAAACTGTTTACGATTGTGTCCATGACGGTATTGCAGACCGTTAAACGAAAATGATCTTCGGCGTCTACGCCAATTCTCGAGCAATTTCACCTGACATCACCTTTACAGCTCTTTTCCTTTTTTGTGGAAAAGCATCTTCTAAGAATATATCAGAATCCATTTTTTCGAGTTCTGTATTTATAACCCATACAAATCGGTTAGCCGATTGTAGTACGCCAATAAAATTTCGTTGTTCTGCTTTTAATTGGTTAGTTACGTTTAATATTTGTCGTCATGCCTGTACGTAATCTAAGTTTTCTGTTTGCAAATAATCGGAAGCCGGCGTAGTTATTTTAAAAATTTGTATATAAATCATAGCAAGTAGAAGAATTTCAAAGGAACAAAACCTGTTGAGTAGACTATTTGCTTGACTCCTTGCGATGGGTTTAAATAAGGAATTCGATTTTGAAATTGTCTTTAGGGACAATACTAAATTAAAAAAAAACAATCTTTTTGAGATGAGAACTGTCTTGAGTCTCCTGCAACCACATATATTTCCTTCCAAAGATTTTTGTAATGGCATTGCTTCTGCTTCTCCAACGAGTAATGCCGATTGCGTTGAGTTTTAGATGCACTCCGGTTGTATTACCAGATTTTTCAAACAAATTGAGCCTTTTATACGATTCTTTAAAAAAGACATGAACTTCTTGTAAAAGATTAAAGAATCATGTTATGAATTTTTCTCTCGCCAAGTTGCGATAGAAAAATAGCATGCTCTTGGTCTAAACTCAGGGTCTATTCCTGCGGAAGCATGAGATGGTCGGGGTACTTTCTAAGACTAAACATGTTTTTGAATAAACTAGGGCGCCACTGCGTCAATAAAGCTAGCACAAAGATTCATCCTAAGGACAGGCGCAGATAAACCTTAGGGGAATAATATCTACCTGAATTTAGAAATGAAGTAACATAATTTCTTTACTTATTTTTATCTAAATCAAAACGGAGAGGTTACTTATTTCTTGTATTGAGCTGTTGGAAATAAAATGATTGTGAGTTTTGACTAGTATCTAATAAAATTTGTTTCTTTTCGTCTATGTACAAAAAAATTAAAAAGGTTTCAGTGTAAATACTACGGCACAAAAGTGAATGTTGATGAAAAATGTTAAGTAGGCAAAATCACAGCTATTAACATTCTCTATATGCCGTAATCAAAGATCTTGGATATACCTCATACATTTTTTTTTATTTTATACTTTAGTCTTTCTAAGGTTTTTATTGAATTATTTCTATATCATGAATTATTTCAATACAAAGGTTGCTTAGCAACATAAGTGTCATCTGTTTCAAACAAACATGGAAAACTTGACTCTTATCACAACATATGCTGTTTTGAGGTGTTGTTCTTAACAAACATTTAACAAAAGAATATGACGACATAAAAAATGCCAATTCATCTAAACTACATCAAATAAAAATACGATTGGTTACAACAAAATATCATTCACTTGTAAACCAAAAATCCTTAATTTCGTAATTCCTAACTAATTAATTTCAGTTTAGCTAACTCAGCTTCTCAAACAAAACGTTCATCACTTACGTGTTGATTCCTCTGCATCACAAAAAAAAGGAATTGTACTCACCAAAGCTTCACGGCATTAAGTAATAGCAATAAAATATAGAACACCTGTTAACAAAGTATCTAAAGCCCGCAATCTTTTCCTGGGACCCACAAAAGCTTGTTTAGCAAAACTAAGATTTACATCTTGAGTTACGATGAATGGTATTAAAATAAGAATCTGTGTTATTTTTCTAATCCATAAATTATATATCTAAAGCTGCTTTTAAAAATTAAAACTTCTTTTAGTAGTAATTAAAACGCCATATTTTAAATAACAAACCGTTTTATAAATACTTCATCTTAGTTAAAACTACGTTCTAGCAGAGCTGTGCTATGGCCTCAACGCCAAGCTAAGCGCAATTGCCACAAATGGAACTTTCTTCTCTTCATAACGGCCCCAAAAACTCACACCACCTTTTAAAAAACGTGTATAGTGACTACATGCCAAAGACAAGAATGATCTTCTACGTTTTATTTCAATGCGCATGATTGTCCACTACGACTGCGCTAGAACTCAAACATATTAGCAGCGACATTCTCGCCTAACTTCAGGCAACCCACACAGCACTAAGTGCTCCACGTATTGGCCTGAAATTAAGCACATGAGCGTAACACCACGTATGAATATGAGTCGCAGAGTTTTCTGTTAGTTTTGTAGTCACTCCGTTATATTGCCCACTCATATTAGCGGTACCATCAAATGCATCGGCTATGCAATTCTTCAATAAAATGTTACTATTCTGTAAAACTGTTCTCAAAGTGTTATACAGGTATTCCCCTGTTGCAGAAGTTACATACTTTAGAGCAAGTGCACGTTCAACAACCCTATTACCTAAAACGTATCTAATAAATAATGCACATTGATCGTCACTGAATATATTTCTGCTTGCCGTACTTCTTCGGAAATTTTTCTAAGAATTTTATGACCAATTTCTAAAACAACTTGAGTAGTTGTCCTATTACTTAAAAGGGTTACTAAGTTTCTTTTTCTAATGCCACTTTTAGATTTACCACTTTTGACACCTGCAACAGCTTGACGACTTTGATTTTGTTTGCTTTCTTCGATAGCTTTTATGACGTGGGTATTTAAAACAACATCAAATTTGGAGACTAACAAAATTATCCTAAAACGTTTCCATGATTCACGGACGCGTCTTCTATGTTGTAAGCAGCTTCATTCCTATGATCACGAAAGGGTAGCATTTGTTTTACAATCAGTTTAATTACTTCAATTATTCGAACCATTACTGCTCTTCTATCCATTACTTCTTGCCGATGCTTGTCATACAACTCTCGATTGATATAATGTTTAATGGATAGTCCCGATTTTTCTCTCATGAAAGATTCAACAGCGTCACATTGATTTAATTTTTATGTTCTGCAATTCGTTGATAAGTATGCTTCCATTCATTAAAGCCCCGTATAAATTGTGACTTGAAGATGCATACTGTGCAATATAAACTATTGTTTACTTCATTAAAACTTAACCACTTTTTATTACAACTTGATTTATTACCATCAGTGGTAGTATACGGTAAAATGTTTTGGTATAATCAAACGATAACGGAGTTCCGTTTTTAATAGTTTAGGTTGTAAAGGACGAATACAAAAAAAAGTCAAAATTTGATCCTTTTTTGGTTTAAGAAAAGCGAGAATGTCTCTTCGTCACTCGTTTCGTCACTTTGCGATTTTAATAAATGTAGTTTTTCTGATCCTTCTGAGTGGGATTTCAAATCTAAAAATTAAAATTTGACACTTAAAATTCATACATACGTTACACAAAATGTCGTCAACTAAGTCCTCTACAAATCATGTACGGGGAATCCCTATAGTGAGGCCGAAATTTGTAATATCATTAATACCTGAAAGATATAATTAAAATTGAAAAAATCCAGTGGAACTCGCTCGCCAAGAGTTTTGTACAAGCAATATTAAATGATGACAGGTATCGATATTAAAACCTCTTTCTGCCTTACATTATTTATTCTGCCAATACCATTAAAATAGCTGTAATTATTATTATTATCATTATTATTAAATAACCTGCACTTCACATTTATATTTAGAATAAATTAGATGGGAATGGAATTACTTTTCGATGTTGTGTATTATATCAGGATAAGCTTTCAAATTTCAAAATAAAGCATTACAAACTTATACGAGTAGCATCCATAAGCTCTATCTCTTCATCTTCAGTAACGTTTTGTATAGTTGATGTTGATGGGCCTTGCTCATCTGAATCGTTTTTGTTTTCGGATATCTGACCTTTATGTGATAACCGTGATTTCCACAAATCTGTTAATTTTGTAGTCTCCGACACAGCTCGTTGCAATTCAATTGCTTCTTTAATTTGTCGCTTTCATAACCCGTTTTTCATTTTTATGTTCTTATTTATTAACTTAGCTGTATGAATATCTTTGAGTATTGTATTGTCTACTAATATACTTATCAATATAAACTATAACTGTTTAATCCATGCAACTTGCAACGTTGCAACACTACTTGTTGAATGTTAAAGAGAACAGTCGATTTAGTAAGGATTCAAAACTGTAAGAAAAGAAATACCACCTCGAATTATATCTACGGTTTTAAGAATGCTAAATCAGCGGCATCCGGTATATTCATGACAATAATTATAACATTTCATGTGATGTGTCTCTAGTGTCTTGGATCTTGTTACAAATATAAGTACCTATCAAATAAAAGATAAGTTCATTTTATACTTTAACTTTTATAGTACTTTATCTAAGAATCGTGCACTTATTATAATACTCGAGTAGGATATTTCTTTTCAGAATTAAATTTATAGTTCTACCGGATCGATTTTAAATAATTGAAGTGTCATTTATTAATCCGGGGCCCCTTTTATTATTTTGTGAAGGTCCCACCGGGATATTCCCGTTTCCCTGTGGGCCAGCACGCGCCTGAATAAAAATATTAACACAACATGCGATATAGAAAAATTATTTTGATTAAGTTTTAATGATAATATGGAAAATGATGGTACGTACAAAAGAATTGATGAACTGCATGATATAAATGATACATGGGGTAACACTTTTCTGCCAAGATTCCGACCTGAAGAAGGCGAATGCTCTATTCAATCTTTTTTAAACCAATTCACATCCAGTGAATTGCTTTCCGGAAGCAATAAAGCAGTCTGTGATTATTGCACAAACAGACATAGCGGATTTGATAAAGAAACCTTTAAAACTAATACCACTAAACAAATTCTGATCTACAATCCACCTGCAATACTGGTCTTACATTTAAAACGATTTCAAGTTTCAATACTTCGATCCGCAAAAGTAATTAAACACGTTTCATTCCCTATATTACTGGATTTAACGCATTTTTGTACAAAACGAAGCCAGGCTCATCCAGCGTGCAATCATAATCAAACTAAAGTATTATATACATTATACGGTGTTGTGCAACACTGCGGTTCAATTCACGACGGACACTATAATGCCTACGTTAAATTAAGAACTCTTGTAGAAAGTGATAGTTACCGTTGGAAATTTTTACCAAAAAATCAAAATCAATACCTCTCTTCGCAACGAAAAGGACTTGAAGAGAACTTAAAAATTCCACTGGGAAAGTGATACTACGTTAGTGACTCTTATGTCTCAGAAGTGCCCGGAGCAAAGGTTTTAGAGGCACAGACCATTCTTACTATTTTACGAATGAATTCTGTAATTGTTATAATTAGCATACTCTATACTCAATATATATATATATATATATATATATATTGTTGTGGATTCAAAGGGTTAAATCAGTGGTAAACAATAAAATTTCCACCACCCTGTATATAGAAAAGAACGATTTATTTACGAGCAAAATTAATTTGAGCCATTTAAGGAAAACGGACATGTATTGACGTATTTTTATAAATAATAATGGTATGTTAGAAATTACATAAAGAAAAAACAGTTTTAAGGCAAATAGAAGTTCATAATTAATTTTAATTTATTTTAATCCAACACGTATAAGCATAAGAGAACGTGCTTGCGTAACAAAATCAATAATTCCAAGGTAAATGTAGTTCGTTTTATACAAATACGACGAAATACAAAGTCTAGGAATTGTTTTGCTAAACGGTCGATAATTAACAAACACCTGCGTTTTAATAGGTTACGTTCGAAGAACTCGAGCGTGTATTACGATAGGACTTCATAGAAATATTTTCAACCGTCAGTTTGGTTTGAACAACAATGTTAACAAACACCTTAAAGAGCGAGGGAAATGCACAATCGGTTATATACTACAGATAGAGACAGATATAAAAGCGTTGGGATTGAAAATACATGTAACGTATACACGTGGAGTGGAGATGAGTGTCATTAATATCTATTTTCTGTAACTCAAATGGGGTTTTAAACGCGACAGCAGACATGCATAAGACAGAGATGAATATAGTTCAGGCGGAGTTTGTAATGACAGAGAATTTTATCATTGGTTAAAAACAGACAGTTTTCCAAACGTAGACACACGCGAAGGTTGAGAGCGCTTTTCGGATACGGCACGTAGACCGGAGTAAATTTTAGGAATTTTAAGACGGTTGTATTAAAATTTTTTAGAGTTTAGATTTGAAAATAAGCTTTTTACTTGAAGTGCGTCCCGGGTGGGGTTTTGAAACGATATAAATACTCAATCGAAATTATTAACGTTTTCTTGTCTTCTCTTCGCTTCTATATTACTTTACTACGATAAAGTACTGACTGCTGACCACCATACAGTAAATATAGTGCTTACAAGTGTAACTCAGTAGTAGCGGGCATCTATTTATTAACGCGAAGTACGTGTAGTGTATATTAAATTAATAAAGGTCCGGCTACTACACTACAAAGCACGAAAATCAATAAATGGAAGCATGATATATGTGGGTAAGCATCACAAATAACCAAGATTGTATGCTGATATATGAGATGGTACTATGAGATGAGGCGCTTGGCTCGCAAATGGTGTTATCGTCTGTGGATCCGCTGAGTATCACAGCAAATGGTAACGAAGCCGAGGTGTTCTAGCGATCATCTTCGTAGGAATGGAAGCCTGAAGAATTCACCAGGTAATTTATTTGAAATTTCTGTTGCTTGATAAACATTTGTGTAATTTTGGTGCTGTGTGATTGACTTGTTGGGGTTTATTTAGGGTTGTTAAAACTGATTGGAAAAGATACATGTACTGGACAATTTATTAAGGTTAAATATTGAAAAAGGGTGTATTTAAAACTTACAAAATTTTATTCTGGATATAAATTGGATTGTAGACCCGTTTAGGTCTATAAATTTTGTTTTAATTTATGCAAGGTGTAAAAGGCATATATAAACCAAACTGCGTTATTATGAGCTCACCATACTCCAGTGTACAGTCAATTTAGGGTGACATGTGAGACCCATCTACTCATATCTTATTGAATTTGTTTGAAAATAATTAGAAAAATCAAGAACTTTAAAAATATACCATATTTTGAGTTTTGTCATTAGTGTATCAAACTGTTTTTTATACATGTGAATAATTTATCTGTTAAAAGCTGTAAATAAAAGGTTGTATTGAATGGTGTGCGAGTGTAAAGGAGGAATGGTTGTAAATTTAGGTATCCGAGAAGAAGCACAGCTGAGCTAGCCAGGAAAGCTACAGAAGGTTTTTGAAGCAGAAATAAAATGGCAAGGAATTTTTTTTAAATTTTTACATTTTTGAAAATTATATGTTGTCCCAGCTTCGTCCAAGAATTTTTCTGAGGTTCCACGGCAATATATATATATATGTATATATATATATATATATATATATATATATATATTGCTGTGATATACTCCTTTGAATGCGGGAACTGGGTCCTTTCAACAAAAAAATTCTAGTCCCACCGATTGGGCGTCATAAACTGCTGTGATCCTGGTTTCGCTTCAGCTGCTCACCTAATTTTATAAACCTCCTCATTCATAAAATTAAACAACACATTCCTACCACAAACATCAACGTTAACTCTATTTACATCAATATTCAGAATACATTAAATTTTCAAATTAAATTTCAGCATAAAATTCAGTTTTAAAAGAATTTCAAGATTAATTTTATTATCACTTTAACGTGCATCCAGAATTAAAGTCCTTGTTGGATGCCTACTAATTAATATAACAATATAAGCAGACCGGAGTCTGAGTATAAAGGAGCATCTACCACCCTTTACGTTAATTAACCAGGTTCGTCTAATTGAGCTCAAAGACATACCCAAAGTTTCATCATAATTCAGAACATCAATACTAAATACCCTTTCTACTTAAACAAGCAAATTTCATCTTAAAATTAAAATTTTATGGTTAGTACAATTTCACTAATGTCCATTTAAAGTAAATCAATTATAAAGTTATTCAACACACACAAAATGTCAAACAAAATAGTATAATTTACCTGAAGGTTACTGTCCTCGTAGCTTCAATGTACATCGTCCCTTTAGTTAATCACACCATTCCAACAGGATTATATTTACGGCTTCTAATTCTCAACGCTTTTAAAATTTTCTCCATCACCATTTATTTAAAGTTGTTTCTGGCCTTTTCCGGAACTCATCTGTGTATATCTGACCCTTGTTTCGTGGATCCAGACACGTATTTGAACCATTTAATTATTAACACCCCGAAAAATAGCAAAGAAATTCATGCGTCTTTCACCAATATACGCCAAAACTGCCTACTTTTGTGTATACATTTGTCGTTGTAAATTTTGCTAATTGGTACAGTGATACTAAATTTTATTACCTTGTATCTAAGTGCACTGAAGTACATTCATGTTAGCACGTAAATAACAAACTATTTTGAATCACTAAAATATACGAGCAAAATTTTAAATTATTTTATCAAACTAAAATGCACTGTTTAACATCTTGAATCAAGTCGCGGATGTAAGAGCTTTTAACGCATCGAATAGTCAAAAGTCTAAGAGGCCGAAATTCATATTACCACCGGTATATATAGCGAATAGCCGGCACGTCGCTTTTGTCCTCAAAACAGACAATTCTTAAGAATTTCTCATTCTATGTTCCCAGTCCGTCGCTCGCGCGTCGGTTTTACGAATTTTCACTCGCCCCATTTAAAACTCAGAAATTCTCACACGGCACGCAAACATGTCCGAGAAAAACTAATTAATTTTGTACAGAAATTGTTGTTTCAACCTCTGATACTTGCATCCTATTTTCAACCAATTGTGACCCTCGTGACGTTGCTTAAATCACGCCTTTTACTATATGTGTCTTTGCTTGACGCATTTTCTCTTTCCTTTTCTAACCTGTTCGTATTGGTGCAAATTGATATTCTTTATTATCGATTATATTTTAGTCTATGTGGACTATCTGGGTTTAATAACCCCGTATCGCACCTTCTCGTGAATATTAAGCCCCGGTTTCTCCAAGATTCTTTGTAAACATTAATTATCTGCAAAATTTTCGCCGAATGAGCTTTTTAAATAAACCCTGTTTTGTATTTCGTGCTAAAGCATCTGACCGTTTCCAATATCCTTAGAATCGACATGTTTATCTAAACAAATTAAACTGAAATTGCCTTTTAAAATTCGCAGGTGTGTTCAAACATCCTACTTCTAACTAACACTTCTAGGATTTGCATTTTATTGGGTTTTTACAAGTTTATGTAGATATTATCTGTACGTTTTGTTCAATACCGGTTACTTGAAATAGAGTTAATTAAGATAAATTTTGCACGTAATTTCCATTTGTTTAGGAATAATTACATTACACGCAGAGCTTTTTAATACTGCTTCTTTTGATATAAAGCGTCTTGTACATGATTTAAATCTCTTATGTTTAATGAAACTAATAAATTTTTATGCTTCACGGTTTTAATAACGCGTATTATCTAATAATATTCATTATGCACGGTGATTAAAATTATTTGATGTGATTATTTAATTTTCTACCCTGGTCTAAATATGAGTATTTTCCCCCTATTTGAATACAAATAATCCAACTTATTTGAATGCAAATATTAAGCATTTAGCCCAAAAAAATTACAAAAATTGCCTATCACTCTCTACCCTTATCTATCTAACTTACCTACCTTATCTCCAATTCAAAAAATATTTACACCTATCCTATATCCCTATCCTATTCCTAACTCTCACCTAATTCTATAAACTGAAATTATCCCTAACTTCATCCTACTTATCCATCTAATCCTATATACATCCTATATACCTATCCTATTCCTAACTTTTAACTAATCTTCACTATACTTTACTTCCCCCTACCTAATCCTATATGCCTATCCTACTCTTACTCTATTCCTAACTCTCCACTAATCTTCTATGAAATATCTACACTTAACCTATCTTATTTTCTTCCTACATTTACTCTTTATTCCCATCCTAAACCTATTCCTAATTATCTCCCATATTTATCCTATACCTAGCTTTATTTTCTATAAACACTTACTTCTACTCTTCTATCTACACCTATTCTATCCCTATCCTATTTAAATCTAACTCTCTTCTTGACCCTCCAAGTCTTTCTTCTCACCATCCTAACACTCTTCATCCCTATCTCTCCCCCTTCTATATCTATACTTATCATCCCTGTTATCTCACATACAATAAACTTATCCTCCCTATTATCCTGACTTTCAAATATTACTTCTTCTTCAGTCCCTACACTTGTCTGTCTCTCATTTACTATTTTTTTCCTTTCTGCCGACAAACCAAACGATACTACTTTACAATTATCGATTTTTCCCTCTATGGAAAATCCTATGTACCTTCTAGAATTCTTATGTAATGGAATCCGCCAGAATGAATCCCTTAAATCTACTTGATTAAAAACAAACTTGCCATCTTTACTTAATTTCGCCTTCACCTGCTCCTGATATGCTGCTTCTACCCCTACTACTTCTGCATTTTCTTGTATTAAAGCTTGAACCTCTACTATCCTATCCTCTGGACATCTTACTGTGTTGATCTGTTTACCTTCATCATCCTCTACCTCTACTACATTAATACTAAACCCCGTGTCATCCTCTGTGACTTCATAACTGCCCTTCCATGGCACTACCCTATCCTTAATCCTTATTACCTTCCGTTCCATATCTATCAACACCCCTAACTTCATCATACAGTCAACACCTAAAATGCTCTGAAACTTCAGTCCAGGCACAATTACAAACTCGTGTTCACAGCTTAAATCTCCTATGTCTATCCTAAGCACCACAACACTATTTACTACAGCAAACTTCTTTTTATTTGGAGCTACTAAATGACTACGCTTTATAGGCATAATTCTATCACAAACCTTATCCCGAATTTTGCTGACGAATTCCTCCGATACTTAAACTCGCCTCTGCCCCTGTATCAAGTAATACTTCTACATTATTCTCAAAAATTTCTAAATTAATAATTGGCAAACATAATTTTTCCTCAGTTTCTGGCTCTACTTCCTCCTCAATTTTGAAAAATTCACGTGGATGTTCATATACATTTACACTGAAATCTAGTGGTCTGTCGCGTTCTAAAAATCCTGTCCAGGTCTGTTTTCCCTACTCGGTCCTGGTCTAGCCGTCACCTCAGCGTACGTCCTAGGCGTTTCCACTCGTTCCGTGTCTGTATTAGCAGTCCAGCTCATGTCTGGTGAACTATTCATTCTGGTAGGTCCCGGTCTCTGTGCAGGTCCCCTTCCTAAACTATTACTCCTAACGTATGGTCGTCTCTGTTCCCAATTCTGTCGCTGGTATCCGTAATTATTCCCCTTCTAGCATAGTTGTCCCGTCTATTGTCAAACCTAACTGTGTTGATCTGTCTTTCCCTGTTTTCCCGAGGTCGTCCACTACTTACGTCGTCGTACCTCTGCAGGTATTCCAAAAACATTTCTCTGTCCACTATGTTCTGTAGTGCTACGTGCTGTCTTATGTCTACCTCGAAGTGTCGTGATAAATACTTAATAATTTGTCGGTCCGTCAGTGGTGGGTTCAGTTGCTTTGCTATGCTATACTTGCGTATAGCATATTGCTCCCTACTTCCTGAAAATTCTCCCTTAAATTTCCCTGTGATTAAGTCGTCTCGTACCTGGTCTTGTCTGTGGTCACTCCAGTAGTGTTTTAAAAATCTGTCTTCATAGTCCTGATACGTGTCTATGTCCTGTCCTACTAAATTGTACCATGCTTCCGCGTTGTCCTTTAATAAAGCCTTTATCGTATTCAGTTTAGTCTGTTCGTCAAATAAATTTCCCACTAGATTTCTTACGCTATTAATAAAAATTTGTGGATTTACCCTGTTATCGCCATAAAACTTTATGTGTTGGTCCAATGATACTCCACCTGTAGAAAATCTGGGACCATCCCCCGTTAAATTTGACATGTTGTATTTAATACTACTAACTTCGCGTTCTACCCTGCCTAACTGATCCCTACATGAGTCCGTCACTTCAGTCATTTTACATTAATCTCTTCTTCACAGAACATGCGTACTTCGGACTTTAAATGTCCCATTTCCTGTCGAAGACCTGTAATATCACGCTCATTTTTTCAACCCTATTTTCAACTTCCCCATCTTTACGGTAAGACTATTTTTAAATTCTGAAACTTCTTTATTCGTCTTATCTATTTTCTCACTTAGGGTTTCCCTAACTCCTGTTAATGTCTCATTCATTCGGTCAAATTTTCGATTTGAGTCCTCTCTCGCTCTATTCGATTCATCGCTTAGCAGTTCTAATTTTCTGTTAGACTCCTCCATCGCTCTATTCGATTCTTCCCTAGCTCTATTAGATTCTTCACTCATCCTCTCTAACATTCTCAATATCATCTCGTTTCTTTGATCCCTGATTCCGTCCTCGACTGATCTCTACTGCCTCCAGCTTCTTCCATTTTAGAATTTTTCGCACAATGCACTATCGTCACTTCCAATTTCCACTCCTTGACTCCTTAACCACTCTTTTCTCTGCATACGTTCTACTCACTCACACACACTCAAAATACTCTTAAATTTATACACACAGAAACTCTCTCTCAGATCGCCAGTTTCCTGGAATAGTTAAACACTATCTGGAATTCGAGCCCTCACGTTGTGGTCGCCATAAACTGCTGTGATATACTCCTTAAAATCGAGCCTCACGAATTGGGCGCCAAGAACTGCTGTGATATACTCTTTTGAATGCGGGAACTGGGTCCTTTCAACAAAAAAATTCTAGTCCCACCGATTGGGCGTCATAAACTGCTGTGATCCTGGTTTCGCTTCAGCTGCTCACCTAATTTTATAAACCTCCTCATTCATAAAATTAAACAACACATTCCTACCACAAACATCAACGTTAACTCTATTTACATCAATATTCAGAATACATTAAATTTTCAAATTAAATTTCAGCATAAAATTCAGTTTTAAAAGAATTTCAAGATTAATTTTATTATCACTTTAACGTGCATCCAGAATTAAAGTCCTTGTTGGATGCCTACTAATTAATATAACAATATAAGCAGACCGGAGTCTGAGTATAAAGGAGCATCTACCACCCCTTTACGTTAATTAACCAGGTTCGTCTAATTGAGCTCAAAGACATACCCAAAGTTTCATCATAATTCAGAACATCAATACTAAATACCCTTTCTACTTAAACAAGCAAATTTCATCTTAAAATTAAAATTTTATGGTTAGTACAATTTTACTAATGTCCATTTAAAGTAAATCAATTATAAAGTTATTCAACACACACAAAAATGTCAAACAAAATAGTATAATTTACCTGAAGGTTACTGTCCTCGTAGCTTCAATGTACATCGTCCCTTTAGTTAATCACACCATTCCAACAGGATTATATTTACGGCTTCTAATTCTCAACGCTTTTAAAATTTTCTCCATCACCATTTATTTAAAGTTGTTTCTGGCCTTTTCCGGAACTCATCTGTGTATATCTGACCCTTGTTTCGTGGATCCAGACACGTATTTAAACCATTTAATTATTAACACCCCCGAAAAATAGCAAAGAAATTTATGCGTCTTTCACCAATATACGCCAAAACTGCCTACTTTTGTGTATACATTTGTCGTTGTAAATTTTGCTAATTGGTACAGTGATACTAAATTTTATTACCTTGTATCTAAGTGCACTGAAGTACATTCATGTTAGCACGTAAATAACAAACTATTTTGAATCACTAAAATATACGAGCAAAATTTTAAATTATTTTATCAAACTAAAATGCACTGTTTAACATCTTGAATTAAGTCGCGGATGTAAGAGCTTTTAACGCATCGAATAGTCAAAAGTCTAAGAGGCCGAAATTCATATTACCACCGGTATATATAGCGAATAGCCGGCACGTCGCTTTTGTCCTCAAAACAGACAATTCTTAAGAATTTCTCATTCTATGTTCCCAGTCCGTCGCTCGCGCGTCGGTTTTACAATTTTCACTCGCCCCATTTAAAATTCAGAAATTCTCACACGGCACGCAAACATGTCCGAGAAAAACTAATTAATTTTGTACAGAAATTGTTGTTTCTACCTCTGATATTTGCATCCTATTTTCAACCAATTGTGACCCTCGTGACGTTGCTTAAATCACGCCTTTTACTATATGTGTCTTTGCTTGACGCATTTTCTCTTTCCTTTTCTAACCTGTTCGTATTGGTGCAAATTGATATTCTTTATTATCGATTATATTTTAGTCCATGTGGACTATCTGGGTTTAATAACCCCGTATCGCACCTTCTCGTGAATATTAAGCCCCGGTTTCTCCAAGATTCTTTGTAAACATTAATTATCTGCAAAATTTTCGCCGAATGAGCTTTTTAAATAAACCCTGTTTTGTATTTCGTGCTAAAGCATCTGACCGTTTCCAAATTAAACTGAAATTGCCTTTTAAAATTCGCAGGTGTGTTCAAACATCCTACTTCTAACTAACACTTCTAGGATTTGCATTTTATTGGGTTTTTACAAGTTTCTGTAGATATTATCTGTACGTTTTGTTCAATACCGGTTACTTGAAATAGAGTTAATTAAGATAAATTTTGCACGTAATTTCCATTTGTTTAGGAATAATTACATTACACGCAGAGCTTTTTAATACTGCTTCTTTTGATATAAAGCGTCTTGTACATGATTTAAATCTCTTATGTTTAATGAAACTAATAAATTTTTATGCTTCACGGTTTTAATAACGCGTATTATCTAATAATATTCATTATGCACGGTGATTAAAATTATTTGATGTGATTATTTAATTTTCTACCCTGGTCTAAATATGAGTAATATATATAATTTAATAAAAAAAAAGTTATGACAATTAAATTTGGATAAGATCTAGAGGAGTTACGTTTTAGTATCCATTGTACTCTAATGGGTACACATATTTATATTACTAATTTGAAGTTTGTCAAATATAGCTGCATTTGAAAGTTTGTATAAAAGACTATTTTTAGTATAGATATGCAAGAAAATCGTATTTTTTGTTAAAAAAAATATCCTGGACATCAATGGGTTAATTGTATGTTTCCCATAATTCAAGAAATCTCGTATGTGCGTGCGCACGTCAATTGCTTTTTAGAGAAAAGTATCCATTTGTTCCACAAAATGTGATCTAACCAATAATAACGCAAGGATATTCTTCTAACTGTCTACATACGTATCTATTTGCAACAAACGCAGTTTCTTTTGTATTACATAAACAAAAAGGTAACTATTTTCTACTTTAATTAATCTTATTAACAGCGATGCAGTTTTGAGTAGTATTCAAAGCAATACTATAAATAGTAACACGCTGATTAAAGCTATTTAGTTTCGCTAGTAAAACGTAGAACATTAGAAAGCGGATACAATGTATGTCAGATCAAGTAAAGGATTTCAGGAAGTTTCTCGTATTTAGAGCGCTTATGTAGTAGCTGTTTCTGAAAGCTCACCCGCATGTTTATATTATGCTATGAAATGTCACTCAATATCCGATTGAATCTGGGCGTCGCTTGGATCAATTGACATTGTATTCTATTGCTTTGTGAATGTACAGGTCGTGGTCCTCTTTACTGAGATTGCAATATCTGCCAAAATAGATATATATGTTTCAGGTCTTAAAATTTTGCATCAAACACGTAACATGCAGAATTATCATAATACGGAGAAACAGTTTTTCGATGTGATTCAAGTTCCAGATTAAACAACGTCCTACGCTTTTTAGTAGAGGTTAATTAACCATTCGAAGTCTAGTTTTGTATTTACTACAATTTTAACGCTAAAAATGTAATATGAAATTAGTATCAAGCGCGAAGTTGGTTAGGTGATAAAATTTTGTACCGCATTATTTGCTTCAATGAGTACGCATATAAATTTTTTACAGTTTACAATGGGCAACGTTGTATAGGAATGGTAGGTCACAGATGAACAGAGAATCTGATTTATGAGAATCATCTATTAGTTGAATACTTACTGCCGTTGATGCTGCTACTTGTAATGTTCCTTTGAAAGTTTATAATCATATAATCGTTTAAAAGTTCTGCATTAGTAAATCCCATCAATAAGGTTAAGTTATTTACTTTAAGAAATATAATTTTTAGGTTACATGCATTCTTGATCTAGAGAAGAATTGCTTCTGTATCATATATTGTTCATACTCAAAGGTTGTCAAATTTAGTTTGGCGGTTTTTAAAAGGTTAGAAGTGAATTTAGCAACGTATCTTTGTGTTCTAAAAGTATTACAGTTTTAGGATTCATTTGTTTTGAATAAAAATGTATACCACTGATGCCTCCGACCACATCGTCTAGGCACGAAGATTTTTATATGTAAAATTTGAACTGAGTAAAATATTGGCAAGCCCTTTTCTTTGGTTCTAGGTAACTTTTCGCAAGTTAATTTTACATACATTAGAAAGAGAACAACGCCACACGGTAATTTCAACTAGCAACATTAATTCATCTGTCCGAATTCTGACGAAAACACCTAGAATTATTTTATGCAGGGAAAATAAGTCTTATAGACCACTTTGTGTTTACCATCCAAACAAGTAACAAGCAAATTGAGTAGGTTAGTTTAACCTTGAAGAACAGATATCGAATTGACTATTATTAGTCAATAAAGTTCAGATAATATCCTATCAAATTGGTTGCTTTCAATTTTAGGGACACCTTGGTTCTCATTACATCGACAACAAAAGCATGTTGATTACGAATTCGAATTCCCAGAAAGATTTGGTAAAAGCAAAACATAAAACCTGACGAGGCGTGGTATGATGACCTTGCCACTTTCAAAGTACAGCTAGAGTAAAAGTAAACAAATAATGGTGAAAATTAGTGGGTATGAACAGAACGACGTAGATATTTATTAATAATTGAGTATTATGCGCAGATCTTGACCTTTTAACCATCGTTTCGATTAATAATTTGTCCCGCCGCTGGAAAAGAGGAACTTGCCTTCTGTCACGTAATATACATTTAACCCGAAAGGTTTTCTGATTTGCTACATATATTGATGCAGCATTCTGGTTCGTATATTTTCCGGGTGCCATGTTTCATTCTGTGAGTCATAAGTCCAGGAGATTAAGGCTTTTACTGGCTTTCGAGTTATCTACAGACAAAAATCACTCATCAGGTGTTTATGACTAAAATATCTGAAACTATAAACTGCAGTTATTGTAAATGAATGCACATTTTTAATTAATTGTAGAAAATTAATAAACATACCCGCAGTTCGTTCTTGTTATTAGGTTAAGAATTTAAATAGTATTTTATTTTGCTGAACACGTTCTCCATTAAGCTAAGTAATTTTTGATATATTTGATTTATAATTTTTGCATACGAATGGTTATCTTGTACTTGTGATAAAAGTATAATTGCGTAATAGAGTAAAGACTTTTTATACTGGTGCTTTTCACAACTTATGAAATAGTTATAGTTTAGATTTTGTTGTAATAAATTATTTTGCAATTACCTAGAGGCGTGATTAAAATTCAGGTAATTTAACATTTGATTTTAGAATCCTTCCTATCAGCTATCAGTTATAAATAGGCTAAAGTTCATTTTATGTTTGTTTTAACAATAGTGTACTTAATGACTTCTCATTTAAATTTTAGGCAAAAATCACCTTCTTAATCCCAAGTTTTGGCATTGTTTCGTTATTCTTTCTGGAGTTCTCCGCTATAGCCTCATGTACCTCGAGATTAGGGGCATTTAAGATTTTTCCCGATTAAGATATATTTCACATACAAAAGCATTCCGGGACCCTTTTCGAACACTTACACCACCCGTCCCACTGAGTTAGTCGGCAACAATTTTTTTTTCACTCGAGGTTTCCGGCAATTTACCGAAACAGAATTTTTAGCGGGATACTACACTGTTGGCTTCGTGGATCAGACAGGTTCGCATATGGCTGCTTATCCCAAGAGTCCGATTCCCGCTTGAAAAATGTTAGGCGAGCATGTTTCACAAAAATATGCTTTCGTTCGGATAAAATGTAGGTCCCATGTGTGAACGTTGTCACGCACGTTAAAGGTCCCCACCTTGCTTGGAATAGCAAGGGTTTGACAAAATTTCAAATTTTCAGGTATAAAAAAATTGTTTAGCGGCCAATGTATATCTTTGGGCGGAAAAGTGAAAAAAAATCAAATGTAAGTGGTACTTAATCGATTTCTTCTGTGGATTGCCAGCTGGATCTTTTTGGAACCAAAAGTGTACGTAATATTCTTTTCAGATAAGTTTACATAAATATCTCTGGGTCAGTAATCGGTTCATCGGCCGTGCCGGCACTTTAACCATTAAGGCAAATAATATAAGTACTTCACAAATCCATTTATAATTTCTTTCTAGTACCTGAATGTTCATCGAAACAGAAAGACGTAAAGATAATATCACCTAACGAGCTGGCTATCTATATTTTAAAATTAGAATAAACAATTTTCTACAATACAGTTCTAGAACACAATACAATTTCAAAATCTAATTATTATAATAAAAATCTCAAAATCAATTAATATCCATCTGGAATGAGGTTACATCATCAACACGTTTCTCACAATGGACACTAGTCCATTGTGAGAGACGTGTTGATGATTTAAAATTGATTCATCTCTGAACGAAGGACGAAGGTTAGTAAGAAATTCAACAGGCATTCATAAGAGCGGTGGTCAATATCCAGCGATCCACTGATAACAAAAAATTATACTATTTCCATAGGCATACCATTGGTAAACCTTGAGTTTCTACAAATCAGATTCCGAATATCGCCGGTCCAATATTCGCTAAGAAATGATTGCATTCGTTGCTAAAACCATTTTAGAGGACTTCAAGTTAGAAGAGTTTCTGCTTCCTCTTCATGGAGGACTGCTATTCATACACCAACATGGAACTACTAAAATAAAACTGACAAATGGAACTCCTAAAATGGAATGACAAAAGGAATTGCAAAATCAAAACTACAGAACGGAACTTTCAAAATGCATTGGACAAAGATTTGAAATCACTCAATCATCCATTACAATTGTTAATCAAACTCTCTCTTGATAATTTGAAAGTAACATCCAGAAACGGATCAGGATCAGTTTTAGCAACTGTGATTGAGCATGGAAAGCAAATTGGAATTCACAACCTTGAAAGTGAAATAAACATGTACACAAACAATAACGAGATATGTATTGAACTATTAAAATTAAAATGATTAAACCTATTGTGTAAATATTCATACTGGTAACGCAATGAAGTCCCTGGCTATTTGCTACGCAAAATTAATTAGACAAATAGCGTATGCTTAATCAGTCGTAAAAGTAATCTTTAAGACCATGTTTTGTTCATGAACATTAAATTTTTGGATATAAGTAAAGGAATTAAACAATGAAAATAAAACTTAAATTACAATATTGCGTAAATCTTTCTTAGGCTTAACAACTCATTTATAAATAAAAGGCCATATGAAAACGACCATGCTAAGAAACCATTTACTTAATATCTGCAAACTTGACTTCTCTTAAGCAAACTGTAAATATCAAAATTAAGAAACCACACTGTTAACATCTAAAACCCACCTATTAGAATTGAATGATACAGTAACTGTCGATGGTTTATACCTTACCTGCCAATTGACTTAAGTACACTCGGAATGCTCAGACAACTATTTTTGCTTAAAAAATAAAATTGTAATCAATATTGTACGATACGTGCTTCAGACGACATTTTAGGAAATGTATGTAGTGTATGCTGAAACTATCTTTGGTAGGGCTTTATTAAACTAGAATTATAGAGCATAAAACTCAAACTAGAAATGACAATGATAAATAAAGAGTAACTAGCCAATTATGAACAATTATTTATACATCACAACATTAGTCCTTCTTTATTGCCGAAGACACATAGTCATTGGAATATCGGATAACCTGTCTTACCCTAACACTATTCTCGGTGACGACGACCCATAGGAGTCTACATCAATGGCTGGCGTTGGTACAGTTTCTGGGCCCACAACTACAGTCCGCGCACCGAGAGGTGGCCGACTAAGAGAATGCGGAAGCTTGTGCGTTCTAAGAACTAAACAGATATAATAGCATTTGTCTTACTGTAACCGAAAAAATATTTGTCTTCAAAGTGGGAGGGGGCTAAGGTAATGCCAGCTCTCCCACTGCAATTTTTTTTCAATTTTTTCTCTTGCACCTGATAGTACTAATATAGCACCATATAGCACCACCAGTGTCACAGTAGCACCCAAAAGTTGGCGTAGATATAGCAGTTTGAAGTTTAGTGCCCTAGGTTACGTCAGTTCCCACACTACACTTTTTTTAAATCTTTCTTCCTGCACCTTCTAGAACTAACATAGCACCACAGCAGCACTAGTTTCATAGCTACCAACCAAAAAATGGCGTAGATAACAGCTTAAACTTTGGAGGGCTAAGGTGATGCCAGCTCTTCACAGCACTTTTTTCAGCCCCCCCACTACTCTTTTTTTAAATTTTTCCTTTTGCACCTGCTAGGACTAACATAGCACCACCGGTTTCATAGCTAGGAACCAAAAAAATGTCGTAGATATAACAGTTTAAAGTTTGGGAGCTATGGTGATGCCAGCCGCTCCACAACACTTTTTTTCTTGCTGGAACTAGCATAGCACTACCAGTGCCATAGCTAGCACTCAAAAAATAGTGTAGATATAACGGTTTAAAGTTGGGAGGAAGGGGTTAGGTGATACCACCCTCCACCACATATGTTTTATTTTTTCTCTTGCACCTGCTAGAACTAACATAGCACTACATAGTACCACCAATCCTATAGCTAGTACCCAAAAAATGGCATAGATATAACAGTTTAGAGTTTGAGGGATTGGGTGATGCCAGCCCCCACAACACTTTTTTTATATTTTTTCTCTTGCACCTATTGGTACTAACAGCATCCTATAGCACCACCAGTCCATAGCTAATACCCAAAAAATGCCGTCGATTAAATAGTTCAAGGATTGGTGACTAACGTGGGTTGCTTCCCGAAGCTCCAGCACTATACTTTTTTCAATATTAGCTCTTGATTTTCTGTTACATACTACTATCATCAAGCACCATCAGTTTCATATTACCATGCCAAAAATAGGGATGTTGCAAGAATTCAAGTTTGTAGAGTCTAAAGTGATTCAAAATCCCCCCGATGCTACTACTACCTTTAAAGAGCTATTCTGCTTATGGGTAACTTACTTCTGACGCTATTCAAAACTTACAATTTATTTAAGATAAGAACGAATAGGGGTTATACCCTATTCGCGATATATATTTGGCGAGGTCGTAATGTCCCAGTGACTCCTCTAAAGTATATTGTGTCACAAGGACAGAAAATGAGCATTGACACCTCGCGACTATTAGCTACCTCAGCGAGCGAAGCCAGCGAGGGCAGTTGATAGCTAAGGGCCGCTAATCTCTTTTCAGCATTTGATAATTTGTGTAAATTTATTTTATGCAAAATCTCTAATTCTATAATTTTATACCACTACTTTCTTGGGTCATAGCACGTTTCTTTAAAAAAAAGTGATAGAAAAATGCATAATTTGTCATTATCCGTTTGGGTCACTGGGTCAATTTGGGTAACTGGATCAATTCGGGGCGATACACTTGACCCACCGACCTAATGACCCAAGCAAAAACTGACCCACTCTACTGCTTTTCACTTCTTGAAAATTACTTTTGCTTCGCTTGTCCAATTGACAGGCGCGTTTGCATTTTATTTTACTTTTTAGTAGATCGTTGAGCATAGCTTGTGTCAGCTGCTCGTACTATGAATCGTCGATAATAATTCAACATGCTTAAGAATCGTCTGAGTTTTGGCTGTCTCAGGTTTTGTGTAATTCTGTATAATGCTGACCTCTTCTGGTAGTGGTCTAACGTCATCTTACTTTATCTTGTCCAAAGATGTATTCAGCAGAGTTTATGCCACGCTACAATATTTTAATCCGTTGAAGAAAACTTCCAAATGTTTGTCGTGTTCTTCTTCAGACCAAGATTCCACCAGAATGTTTTCGACGTAGTCGTAACAGAATTCTAGTTTGTGCTCCGTTTCGTAATCTGAAAGTTATGTATTGAATTTCAAATAAACCGAAAGACGTTGCTATAGCTATCTTTTCTATGTCTTTTAAGCTACGGGGATTTGGTGATAAGTTATGACAAGATCGATTGTAGAAAAAATTATTCTGCCTTGCAGCTTTTGTGCAATATCTTCCACAAATGGGATATGATACCAGGAATTGTGCGAACCCTTGGAGCTCCTTTTATATCGTGAGTTTGTTTGTATTGTACGTTCGAACGGTTCTATTTCATATTTGAGAGAGGTCGGACGAGTCCACTATTGTTTGAAAGGTGTTTTAAAAGTTCATGCTATTTATTTGCATGCTGCGTGCTTATTGGTCAGTTAGTTAGGAGTATGGTTGGTTGCATACTCCTACACATGACGATGCTGCCAAGATGGCGCTAGAAATTTTTTCAACGCATTGCCGGAAAACCAGCCGTTTGGGAATTGAAATTAAATAAATAAGTATGAAGAGAAATTCCACAAAGTTAGTACGTCATGATTGAACTATAATTAGTTAACTAAATTAGTAAGCAAAGAATACTTCAAGCGGAATATTTTATACTCACAATAAACGGTTTAGAATTAAAAAATGTTTAGTTTCCAATTTTTATTTTAACGCTGTAGACACCTCGCAAGCAAAACAAAAAGAGATTATTGTGCAAAACGCGCCAGTAGGTACCAATAGGGCTACACAAGATTTGAGCGACGGTATAAAATTGTCGAACTATTCATTAGTTATAATTGTAATAATTATAATAGTCCTTGTAATTATAATAAGTTTCATATACCTTTAAGTGAATAAATATAGAAAAATGAGTAATAAAAATAAATCTGCAAATTTTTCAGCAACAGATCGAAATTACGAATATACGCAGAGGTGAAGGTGCTATACCAGTGTAAAGTTAAGAAATTTGTATTGTTTTTTAATTATAAAAGTGTAATAGATTAATTGCATAACGGAAATACAGGATAAGCCGTATGAGACTTTAGAAGATTTTAATAATTTATTGAATTCCAATTTTTATTAATTTAAGAAAATAAAACGCGCATGCTATGCGAAATCAGGTGTTGAATAGGAGCAAAGTTAAAAACAAATAAAAAATATTTTGATTTGCTAAAGGTTTATGTATAGAAATTGAGGCAAAACTTTCCAGCATTGAATAGAATATCTTTTCACGGTTATCAGCTGAAAATCTTTTGTCCGACATAGATTTAAATAACGAGTATGATATGTCGCCAATAGCGGCAAACTTTCAGGAATTGTTGACAGAACTAGAAGAACTTTATATATTTTTGGAAACATATTGCAAGGTTAACTTGCAAAGTATTAAGTTATTTTTTAGTAAATTGTCACAAGTAAATAATTTAGAGCGTAAGTTTAGGGAAATACGGGATTTTGCAAATGGAAAATAGACAAAAATGAATTAACATCAGACCAAAAAAATTTAATAATAATGTTAAAGTCTAAACTTACTAGAAAGACTGGAGATTTAATTTCAAATGAGGATGACAGCACGAACAGACAAAGTTAATAACAAATAGGTTATAGAAATAGTAGGGGAATAAAGATATCTGTGGAAAACAAAAAAAAAAGGAGAAATAGAAGAACAGAATACGACCAAAAAAATTTAATAATAATGTTAAAGTCTAAACTTACTAGAAAGACTGGACATTTAATTTCAAATGAGGATGACAGCACGAACAGACAAAGTTAATAACAAATAGGTTATAGAAATAGTAGGGGAATAAAGATATCTGTGGAAAACAAAAAAAAAAGGAGAAATAGAAGAACAGAATACGTTCTAAGACATTTTTGGAGAATAGAATGGGATATTATTACAAGCAGAGATAGGAAAAAGGAGGTAGACGTGGATCTAGATCAGATAATGATAGATGCAGACAGTGTAAATTTTAGGGAAATGGGTAGGTTACTTCAGAATAGGAAACAATGAGGGTACGCGTCAAACCAGTTTCAAGACTGACTGAAGACCTAATGAAGATCAAGAAGAAGATGCTTTCCAACAACAGTATCAAAATTGAAGAATGAAATTAAACCGGAAAACGCAAAAATGGTTTATTACAAAGTTATGCAATAAGTCAGTACGGAAAATCAAATACACAGTATGCCGATGAATTGAATAAATCAGCATCTAAGCTAAGAAGATCTACATTTCAAAAGGCATCCCTATTCAAGTTGCACGGAGTCATACAACGAAACATGTAGTAAGAAACATCATTGGTACCGCGATAAATCACGATGTCAAATTCGTTATGTAACCTGGTACTTTTAGTAAGGTGGAAGATGCAATTACCAAATAAATAAACATTTCATCAAAAATAGACAGAAACAAAACAACACTGTTATCTTCCAGGGTCAACAAACACACAGAGAAATAAATCTTCAACTTTTAATTACAATTACCATGGTAAGTCAAGATCAAACAGAAACTTTACGCAATCAATACATAATGGTATGCTTGACCAGAATAGAAACTATCTAGATAATCGCAATGAACGAAGGTATAAAGCAATACTAAATAGAAATGCATGTCATCAGAGAAAAAATTATTACCATAACCAAAGACCAAATTTGTGTAGGAGCATAGAGCATTCTGTACCTGAGAAGCTACGGAACCCAGAACCAGGGAAACGAGCAAGCCGCCAGTAGGATCCGGAACTAGACGAGACGAACAAACTATGAAAATATACACATTTAATTTACAAATGTCTAATTTTATAACAGTAAAGACATCAATGACAACCCAGGATGTAATCTAACACATTACGGTAATCACAAATACCTATATGTGTTGAATGGTAATTTTAAACAATTGTGAATATATTTTCAGTGTTCAGATAGGTTGTTCAAAACCATGTTACAATTACAAGCACGTGTTCAAATAAACTTAAAAAACTTTAAAATTAGCTTCTCAATACATTAAAAGTGTTATGTAAAAGAACCTTCTATCATTCACTTACGTTTCAGTACGAAACGCGATATTAATTAAAGCTTTATATTTTTATACTGTTTTAGTACCGAAAACTATATGTTAGTTACTCAACTTCCTATACTAGTAGAAGTCATGTTCTTAAATTTATTATATCAAAAAGATATGGTACTAGAGCAAAAGCAACAAAAGAAACTTGCATAAAAATAACGTATAAAATTTCTATTTAAACTCAGCCCTCATGTATGTGAGGAACACTTACTGAATCTATTCGTTAATCACACTATATCTAAGAGCTAAGTGATTCAAGGTGGCGAAGAATGAACATACGGCTTGCGGTTGTTACATGCCAAAATGGTCATGTATCATGTTTTAGGGTAAGAGATACTTTGTAGGTTAGTTGCCGCGTATTTTTGAAATGATACGCTAACTTCCGCCGTTGGTGAGGGTTGAGTCTGCGCAGAAGGAATGCGGAAGTGCGCGTGTGGAGGAAGCAGGATTAAGTAACTGGAGATGAACGAATCAACAAGGCGGTAGTGCGGTGTAGTTTTTATTGTTACAATTTAGGCGGCGTTATTATAATTTAGGCGTGGCTCTAACGCCGTTATATAACCTATACAGACCACGTTTTTACCGGAGGATGTTATCGCAATGTCTATGTCAATTTACATGCACATTTTAGGTAAAGTTCATATTAAATACGTAATATGTATATCTCGGAATCTCATCTCAGGTTCCACCACGTGTTATGGTTTTCGTAGTTCGCCGGGTTGAACATCAAATTATTACCGTTGGTGATCTTCTTATTGCTTCTTGTAGGGGATTTGGAAGGAAATAGGTACAAGGTAAGGGGAGATAAAGGAAACTACATACCGTCTTTTTTAAAAACTACACCGCACTACCACTTGTTGATTCGTTCATGTCCAGTTGCTTAATCCTGCTTTCTCCACTCGCGCACTTCCGCATTCCTTCTGCGCAGACTCAACCGTCACCAACGGCGGAAGTTAGCGCATCATTTCAAAAATACGCGGCAATTAACCTACAAAGTATCTCTTACTCTAAAACATCATACATGACCATTTTGGCATGTAACACGGTAACGAAATTTTTAACTTTCGTGCCTAGTAATAAGTAATGTTATTTCTTGATTAAACCCGACTTAGCTATTATGTAAATTTTTTGTCCGTACATGCTAATAAATCCATATTTATACTTACCTACTCTATAAATATGGATGACACGCAACATGTAACTAGACACCATCACAAACATGATATGCTAAGATCTTGAAATAGTTAAGATTTAGAATAAAGTCAAAATCTGGCGAAAGAGCTGATGTTGAGGTTAAAGTCAAAATCTTGAGAAAAAGTCAAAATCTTATGAAAAAGGCCAAGATTTTTAGATTACAGTCTAGATTTAGAGAAAACAAATCAAAATCTTGGGATTTAAGTCAAGATTTCGAGAAAAAAGTAGCGAAATTAAAATGCATAAGAAAAGGACTGCGTTGAGCCCTCAGCTCTTTCGTAATATTAACTGCAAGCCCAATACTTAGTTTGTAGGCTAACTCTAAGAACGTAAAACGCAATTGTGGTTTATTGTAACGATCAGGGCCGTAAGTAGACCACGTTATCTGGGGCGTGTTGTGGAGAAAATTTGCAGACGAAACTAATAGCGCATATGTAGGCATTATATTTTTATGTGAATACTCCAGTATTATTAAGCGATCACGAAAATAAACCTCCAAAAAATGCCGACTGAATGATTTATCGCCAAAATGCCGACTAAAGCAAAAAATTTGCCGACAACCACAACCTCCTATTTACAGCCCTGGTAACGATAACTAATTTAAGAAATAGCTTAACCAGCTTATTGTAGGACAAAACTGTAAGAAGGCAAAGTTAAAATCGTGGTGTTCAGTAAATTAATTTAACAAATTCATATCTATACAACACATTCTAGCTACGTCATAAAATTATAAAAGGAAATCTCTATTATATTTATATACTAGATGCAGAAGTCGAATTCGCCGACAACGTTTTTGTGTTTTGTTTTTATTTTATTCGTTTTTGTATCGTATTTCTGGGTGTATGCGGATGAGAATGGACAGGTTGAATTTTTGAAGATGCCTCCTTGGTAGCCAGAATACTGTTCAGCACGAAGAAAACATTCTAAAAGATACCAAAAGGACAATATTTTGGCTGCCAAGGGCATTTTTAAAAATTCAGACCGTCCATTCTCAACTACGCACGTGCAGGAACACGATACAAAAGGAATCAAAACAATAAACAATTCACAAAAAAGTTACAGCGCACACACTGAAGAAAATATTCTTTAACAAATTTTTGTGTCTGTGTATTTTTGCATGTTAGACAATTTGTTAAAGAATATTTTCTTTCGTTCGGGCACTGTAACTTTTTGTAATGTGTTCCTGTGCGTGAGCAGATGAGAATAGACAGGCTAAATTTTTGAAAATGCCGTTAGCGGCTGAAATACGATACAGAAAGAATCATAACAAAAGCAAAACAAAAGAAGTTACAGCGCCCGCAATGGAGAAAACATTTTTTATAATACTAACTTCTTTCGTGGGGCTGCTGTAATGATTTCTGTTTTTTGTTTTGATACTCTTTATATTGTGTTTCTGGGTGTGCGAAGATAAAAATGGACAGGCTATTTTTTTGAAGAATGTCTTATTTTTGTGTCAGTGTATTTTTCCATGTTAGACAATAAGACATTCTTCAAAAATTTAGCCTGTCTATTCTCATCTGGAACACATTACAAAAAGTACTGGAAGAATTAACAATACACAAAAAGTTAAAGCGCCCGCACGTAATAAAATTTTCTTAAAATATTGTCTAATATGCAGAATTACACAACGACCCAAAAATAAAACATTTTTCAAAAATTAAGCGTGTCTATTTTCGTACACACACACACACACACACACAAACCACACACACACACGCACACACACGCACACACGCACACACACACACATACACACACACATACACACACATACACACACACACACACACACACACACACACACACACATCCCCAACACTGCTCTTAAAACAGCTATTAGAAGCCGTCCGGATATCTTTGCATCCGTATATAATTCTTGTTTAAATGACGGTGTGTTTCCTCAATCATGGAAAGAACAGTTTCTAGTATTACTACCCAAAGATAATAAACCTCCTGACAAACCATCGTTATACCGTCCAATATGTATGCTGGACACAGCTGGAAAGATCTTGGAAAAGATTATAAAAAACAGATTAGAAATGGCTATAGAAGAGGCACTCGTACTTTCAGAAAATCAATATGGTTTCCGAAAATCGCGTTCTACAATTGATGCAATTAACTCGATTCTCAATATTATTCAGACTAAAATTTCAGGAAAAAGATGGAAAAGAGGATCAAAAAAATACTGTGCAATAATAACAATGGATGTCAAAATGCCGTTAACTCTATTAAGTGGAGTTCCATAGAGAAATCTATTGATATATCATCAGTACCTACATACATAAGAAGCATTAGCGGGGACTACTTTAAGAATAGAATCCTCAGATACGACACTGACGAAGGTCCAAAACAATATATGATTTCAGGTGGAGTTCCACAAGGTTCAGTTTTAGGCCCACTACTTTGGAATTTAACATACGATGTAGTCCTAAGGCTGAAATTACCGGATGAAGCTAAAACTGTAGCATTTGCAGACGATTGGTAGTAGTGGTTACTGCAAAGCTAAAGGAAGAAATCGTACAAATTTGCAATGAATCTGTGGAAATAATTAGGCAATACCTAAAAAGTTTAAACCTTGAACTAGCTGCAGAAAAAACTGAAGTTGTTCTTGTGTCCAGCAGAAAGATACGTGAAACAATAAACCTGCATATAGGTAATCACGAAATTACTTCTAGTCCTAGTGTACATTACTTAGGTGTAAAAATCGACGACAAATTATCATTTAAAGAACATTTGTACTACGTGAGCAAAAAAGCAGCAAACACGACAACAATACTCTCACGAATAATGCCTAATGTTAGTGGACCAAAAACAAGTAGAAGATTACTTTTGGCATCGGTTGTTACATCTATAATTTTATATGGAGCTCCTATTTGGGCTATTGCAGTAAAAATAGAATCGAACTGCGGTAAAATTTCTTCCGTGTATAGATTAAGCACTCTACGAGTAATATGTGCGTACCGCACAATTTCTTATGAAGCTGCATGCATTATGGCAGGTATGCCCCCGATTGAAATATTAACGCACTACCGTCGGGAGTGGTATTATAGAGATAAAACTCTAGAACAGAAAAAGAAAAAAGACAAGGCAGAATTAATAGCGAAATGCCAACAACGTTAGGATACATCGCAGAAGGGTAGATGGACTTACCATTTGATACCACTTATAGAACCATGGCTTATCGATATCATGGAGAATTAGACTTTTATCTAACCCAACTTCTAAGTGGTCACGGGTGCTTTAGAGCATACTTCTATATATTTAAATTAGATACAACTCCTAATTGTCCAACGTGTACTGACGTTCTTGAAGATGCAGAACACGTATTTTTTCACTGCCCACGATTTAACGAACCACGTGAGAAACTAACTGCTCTTACAAAAATAAACCTAAGTCCAAATACGTTGGTACAGAAAATGGTAGAATCAAAAGAAGTATGGTCAGCAGTTACCATATTTGCTGCAATGGTAATTAAAGAACTGCGACAAATTGACAATACAAGGAGAGAAGCGTTAAATACATAATACAATACACGACCTTGCTATCAGAAGAAATTGGTCTGACTTCGACTAGCTTCAAACGTAAAGCCCGATTTTGCATCCGAGGTTAAAAAAGGAAATTACATTAGACGGCCAGATCCAAATAATGGAACAACAAACTACTCATTCTATATAATCGAATCTTCAAAGAAGAGCGTATGAGCAACAACCACTTCTCGTAAAGTTATGCTTAATTGCGGTTCGGCGAGAAGATATGGGCATTGAGCATGCAGTGCATGTATTTATTAGTAATGTAACTTATTTATGTTGAAATAAAAATATTGCAACTGTAAAAAAAGAAAAAACACACACACACACACACGCACGCACACACACACACACACCTAGGAACACAATCAGAAAAAAGAACGGTATACAAAGAAAGTTTCAGTGCCCGCATGAAAGAAATCAGTTTTACAAAAAAAGTCTCTTGCTTTGCGGTCGCTATCGCTTTTTGTGTTTTGTTTAGTTCTAATTTTTTGTGTATTGTATTCCTAGGTGTATGTGAATAAAAATAGATAGGCTGAATTTTTGAAAATGCCCTATTGGCAGCCATAATATTGTTCCTCAGAAGAAAGCATTCTTAAAAGATATATAGGACAATATTTTGGCAGACAAAGGTATCTTCAAAAATTGAGTATGTCCATTCTCATCTACACATGCACAGGAACACGATACAAAAAGAATTAGAACAATAAACAATACATAAAAAAAGTTACAGCGACCGCTGAGTAAACAATCTAAATCACACTAGAAGTTAATGTTCAAAAGTCAATTCAAGTTAATGTTTATTCTGTTAATTTCAGAGATACACGCTTATTAAACCGCCGCCAATGCAGTATACTTCACTGGTTTTCTTTTCAAGATTCAAATGTATATCACGTTTCTAATATCCTATGTGATATTATTTACATACGCTATTCAATTAACTTCACGTTACTTACAAGATTATAATCAGTATAATTAAGTAATATTTAACTCACATTTATTAATTGTTAAACTGTATAAATGTTTGCTATTTGCTTTAAAAAGATAATAATAGATATTATTAAATACATAAATAAACTTTTAAAAGTAAAAGATCAGTTCAGGGCAAAGTCCCAGATATTTTTCCACAAATTCCTCAAGCACTAAGATTTTTCAATATACGACTTTGTACTAAACCTAAAGGTTATGTTTGAAAATGTGCGTTGTACATTATGCTTACAACACTTTTTAAATAAACAACTGATACAGAACACACAATACACTAAAAGAAAACAATATATTTGACAACGTAAATTTGAGACCATTGTTAGTGCCTTACAATAATATAGAATTATTTATTTATTTTTAATCTTAGGTTATCCTCATCGTCATCAGGTTTCTTCAGTCCTGGAACTGGTTAAACGTGTACTCTCATTGTTTTCTAGTCTACACTAACCTTCACATTTCCCTGAAATTTGCACAGTCTGCATTTATCACTATCTGCGTGAGAAAGTCTGATCTCGATCTACCTCTACTTCTCTTTTCCTATCTCTGCTTGTAATATATCCCGTACTATTCCTAGAAATGCCTTAGAACGTATCCTGTCTTTCTATTTCTCCTATTTTTTCGTTTTCCATAGATATCTTTATTCCTCCACTATTTCTATGACCTATTTGTAATTAACTTTGTTTGTCCATCCTCATACATCTGAATCACAACATTCCGAAAGGCTTCTATCTCTTTGTGTCTGCTTTTGCTACTGCCATATTTCATGGACGTACTTGCTGTGCTCCACACATATGCTTTCAACAATTTTCATCTTGTTCTATGTTTGTTGTCTTTAACATAGTCTCTTTTCTTTCTTGTTAGATGTAGCTGGGTCCCTTCTATTGTTTACAATTATCTACCCTATTTCCCCGATATTCAGTCGTATGTAAAGGGGAGTAAGCAACCTGCGGCTGCCAAGTTCCCAGCACTTGAGCATTTATCGAATTAATAGTTTTTTTAATATATACATTCGCACAATCAACAGTAGTTGAAAATATTTCACAACCAACACTTGTAGTTCTTTATAATTATAATCAGATTTAAATGCACTTATTTTTTCGTCATAATGTTTTCCGTTTTGAAGCTGGATGGACGCGTAGCTCTACTTATTTAGGTTCCGAGTTAGCCTACACAGTTCCCTGAAATTCCACAACAGCCTATATTCCATCCTGTTTTAGTACGTGGCATATCATCCTATCTTTCTTATTTTTTACTGTTTTTCACATATTTCTTTCTTCCCCTACCATTTCTACTACCTCTTTGTTCTTAACTTTGTCTATCCGTGATATTTTCATCATACGTCTGTAGCATTTCAAAAGCTTCTATATTTTTCTTGTTCGCTTCTCCTGCTATCCAGGCTTCACAGCCGTACAGTGCTGTGCTCCACACATATGTTTTAAGCAATCTTTTTCTTGTTTCTACGTATATTTGTTGTCTTTGAACACAGTAGTTGCTTTTTCTTGTTAAGTGTAGAACGATTTTGTGCTAACTTTGTTTTATATCTTTTGTGCTTTTCTCATCTTGCGTTATTTAGCTTCCTAGGTAGCAGAAATTCTTAACCTCTAGTAAGTTCTCGGTACCTATTTGTATCCTTGTTTTTGATCTATTTTCCTCGTTTGCATACTAGAACTTTAGTTTTATTTTTGTTAATTTTCATACCGTATCTCTCCGTTAGAAGTGTTTGAATTTCATTAAGAGCAGCTTCTAAATTCTTCTTTGCTGGATGCTAATGCTGCTATATCATCTGCAAATCTAAGCATATCAATTTTTTGTCCCTGCATAGTAATTCTAAATATCTTCCTGCATTTGACTGTATTAATTACCTCTTCAGTGTACAAGTTAAAAATTAATGGGGATAAGGCACTTTCCTGCCTCACCCCTTTAATGCTAATTCAAACTCATCTCAAAGTATAGGATATCCCAAACTATCATTTTCAATGTCTAATTCCTATTCTAATGTTGTTAGTTTCTCTCTTGCATATAAATTCTCTATATATTCTTGCCATCTAATCACTTTCTCTACATTTTCTATAATGACGTTTCGTCCTGCGGCCCTTATATTTTTGCTATATGGTTTTATATTGCTAAAATTCATTCTAATCAGTTTGTTTGCTTCGTCTGTCTTTCCTATTTCAATCTTAGTTTATACTACTTTGCACTTTCCATCAATTCATTGTTCTTTAGCTTTCCTGCATTTGCGAATAATCTCCCATTTTATGGCTTTGTATCTCTGTTTCCTGTTTCGTCTGATCTATTATAAAAATAGATTTTTGTATTTTCATCTTTCTTCTATTAAATTCAGGATATCCTTTATTATCCATGGTTTCTTATTTTTTTTTGTAAACCCCAGAATATGTCTGACCGCCATGTCTCAGCTGGATTTACTGTTATTCCATTCTATTTCTACTTCTTTCAGCAAGTTATTTCACTTTCTTCAAATCTTTCGTGAATATCTTTATCTTTTAGTTTCTCAAGGTCAAAGTGTCAATTTTTGTTTCTTTTTCAAATTTTTAAATTTGAGGTTGACCTTTATAATTACGGTGTTGTGGAGTGTCTGTGTCTGCTTCTGGGTATTTATCCCCTGCGGAGAAGCCACCGTCACACCTTGTTATGCTTTATTTGAAACTCCAACATAATATTGTATTAATTTAGACTACGGGCTTTTAACACCCTGCGTGGGGAAATTCGCAGCAGATCATAGAGCTAATGCCTGTGAAAACTACATCAAGATATGGTTCACACGAATATTTAGGACATTGAATTATCTTTGTGGTCGCTGAGTACGCTGACATGACGATTCTCACGTTCAAATGGCTTGGTTTTCACCAACGCGCATGAAAGTGCGTCAACGACGAGTGGAGGGTATAAGCATTTACGTGGGAATTTAGTATATCTCGAGAGCACCTTTATTAACGTCTTCTGTGGAGTGCTGACGAGAGAGTGCTTCGACTATTGTTCTAGTGGTTCCCACCTTTCCTCCCAATCCCTATATCGTATTGACGCGTAGCAACGAAGCAGCACCGGCAAAGGACCAACACCAAGCAGTCGGAGACAGCCACGGAACTCGCCCGGAGGTTCAAAACCTCTGCATCTGTATAGGACTACTGTGGTAAGTGTTTAATGAATATTATTTACCCGGTGTTTTATATTGGAATGTGAAGTTAAGGTAATAACCTTAGAACTCTGTTTGTCTACTAAATTTTAATCTGTTTTCGAACCAATCCCATTAGCGCGGCCTTCCACCTAATTATTTCTTGTATGAGCTTATTTTGACCTATCTAATCATCTGCTCCTGAATAATTAATTCATCCTTTTCCGTCGTGTGTCTAACTCCTATCAATGCAATAAGTTTAATCTATCCATAATAAAGGCTATTGTCCTTTTAATTACAGAAAAGTCACGTACTTGTGCAATTATATTTGAACTCCTTGCCATGTTTCAGATATGGTTCTGCATTTCGCACGTATTCAGCATTTTTGTATTACAATACAACGACGTATTTATTAACGAATAATACATTACATCCTTTATAAAAAATTTTATTTCAACGGTTTTTCTTCTTGAATTATTACGTTTATAATGTATTTAAAAAGATAATGTTATTTCTTATTAGCTAAATGAGCTATATAGAACCAAAATTTTGAAATATCTTGCTCAATTAAGATTAATAATTTGTAAAATCTATTATACAAAGGGCTATATTTAAATTTACTACTTTTTTCTTTCGCATCTAATTTCTAGCTAACGCATCGCAACGCGTTACAAAGGTAACACAAAATGTGCAAATACCTGAGTGAACAATACAAAGATTGGCAATGAAATATACAAATGAGAGTACTTACAAAACAAAATAATATAATATCTAAGTGAGATGAAATGCCACCATTAAAACTCATACTTGTAATGTAATAATACGCCAAAACTAGAATTTTTATCTGCTTAATATTCTATTTTTTAGTGGTATCAAATGAAGACTAAAACGATGAGTGTTCACAAAACCGTGTTATAATTGATCAAAATTCCTTTTATTGGCGAGCTGATAGCGTGAATGGTGTTGAACATATCAAACTAAAATACAATACAGCCACAATTTCTATATGTGAGTAGTGCTTCGTTTAAAATATTGAATTGAAGATCGCATAATGCTGTTCATTACTTCATATACCAAAAGGACATTGAATACAGTTCCATTTATATGATACTGGTGAATGAAGCGTTAAATTATTAAATTTCAAATTGCTTGGGAGGGTTGAGAATCCCGCAACCAATTTAGGAGGCACCCACCAGCTACAGTGGCGCGAGACTGGGATTTTTTATTTGGTATTATATAATAATTAAAATTACTTATATCTGTTCTCAATAAAAGTTAACACATGGATCTTTAATTTTAGAACAAATAGCAAGTACGTCCACAATGGTAAGGGCTCAAAGCAACATCCTGTAGGAAGCTATGATTATATCAATAGAGACATTTATGAGTTTGGTGATTATGGATATGGAAAAGCGCAGGTGAAGCTGTTGCATGTTTTACGGCAAGGACCGTTTCATTCAATACGCGAAATTGAAGTTGATACTTATCTAAAATTAGACACACAAAGAGATTATTTAGAAGGTGATAATAAAGATATAATTGCTACTGATTCTCAAAAAAATACGATTTATGTTTTGGCTAAAAAGCACGGAATAAAAACTCCAGAAGAATTCGGACTTCTAGCATGCGCTCATTTTCTGTACACCTACGAACATGTGTCGGCTGTTGAAGTCAATGTTCAGGAATACCCATGGGAAAGGTTGCAAGAGAAGGAAAAACAACACAACCATGCTTTTATGTTTTCCCAAAAAGCTACGCGATTTGCTATAGTAACGCAAACTAGAAATGGTGAGTTTTCCAAATGAACTTTTTTGCTGCATATTTGATTCAAAAGTGTAAAACTGACTTAAAAAATATTTCAGAATCGCCAATAATTAAAGCGGGACTAAAAGAACTTAGAGTACTAAAAACAACACAGTCTGCGTTTACCGATTTTATCCAGGATGGTTACCGTACCCTATTAGATGCAAAGGACCGCATTTTCAGTACAGTCGTAACAGCGATTTGGGAGTATTCGACAGCTAATGGTGTAGACTTTGATAGTACATGGACCATGGTAAAAGGCTGTATTCTAGAAAAATTTGCCGGTCCTTCAGATATTGGAATTTTTTCACCTTCAGTACAAAATACACTATATTTAGCTGAAAAATGGTTCTAGATAAGGTTCCGCAGGTACCACTCCTTTATTATTAGAACTCATGTTAAAATTGTTATTTTTAAATTTATCTTTACCTTAATTTATGTTTTGTGTAGTTCTAGACCGATTATTTATTAATTAAGATACATCCTTCTTTAATAGATTAGCCGAATCGAAATGCAGATGCCCAACAAACACTATCTACCTGTGGATATGTCTAGGTTTCCAGCTTCAGTTTTGGAAGATACAGTAAATGAGGAAGTATACAACGCAATAGACAAACCGTCTGGTGTTATTTACGCAGAACTACTTAGAAGAAAAGTTAGTTCCAAACTTTGATACATTTCTCTTTTATTTTTAGCAATTCAGAAAAGGCGCGGGGTAGTTATTTACGTCTTCCAGTATATAATCATTATTGGAACTTATAATCATTATTCTTATTTTTGCTATATGTAATTTTTCTTTTGTTTAATATTATGTAACAATAAATATTTCTAAAATATGTAGGATAATTCTGTTTCTTAAGATGTGATTTTGAAACTACGTAAGTGTCTCATTGTCTCTAAATATAGTTGGCACACTAAAAAAGAATAGTGGCCATTTAATTTGTACTGATCTTACTAATTTATTGAAAAAACCTGCAATGTTACTAGTTTTTTAAGAGTACGCTCAAAGATTGTAGAAACATTAGATATCAATTGGTATGCATTAATTTCAAACATCGGATAGTTGTGCCAGTAGTCGACCATAAATGAAAAAATTGTGGTTGTAAGTTCAACTATAGATTGACAACTTGGTACGTATCAACTAACTGGTACTTATATTAGAAGCATTATTAGTTTAGTTTAAAACTATTGCATCTTTTTTGACAATAAACTCAGTTTAGTGCAGATATATACATTTGTTTGAAGAGATGGCAGCTTTGACCGTTGCCGGCCGCTAAAATTCAGCACTCGCTCGTCATTGACTCAGTAGTAGGTTACTAGCAGTCATGGATCTAGCTATTTGTTGCTTATGGGTAACACTATTTTTGCCGCCTTTCAAACTCTATTGTTCCCTCCCAGCTGCTATGCATAGATACATCTAAAATTAACCAATATAATAGATAAACGAAAATAGAAACACCTTGTTGTGCAAAGAAAATTTTTTCAACAGTATTACAAAGCAAATACTTTCAAAGAATTAATAAAAAATGAAAGAATATTTGTTTTACTCACAACTATCTTTTATAACGGTTCTAGGGACGAAACTATGGGAGGGGGTGGCGTTGCAGGGAAAGCTCTCACACCAAAATTGGACAGTTTGAAAATTTACATTTAGTAGGAATATTTAAAAACTAAAGTTTGGGATCTGTAAACAAGCGAATTTTTATACTTTTTGACTAGATGGTTTTTGCATTTTAATTTCATTCTTACAAAGAAGGTCTAATTGAGTTACGATAAATGTAACCAGCCTAAAAGTTTAAAAGTAAATAACTCAGTAATATGATGGCCATAACAAGCATAAGACCGACCTCCAGCCACGGTGAGGAAGAGGTAGAAGCGATCTACAAAGATATCAAAGCCATACTAGGATACGAAAAAGGACATGAAACTTTAATAATTACGTGGGATTTTAATGCAGTAGGTGAGTGTAGGAAAGGTGTATTTGGTTTAGACACGAGAAACGACAGGGGACATAGGTTGGTAGAATTTTGCAACAAAAACAATTTAAGCATCACAAACACATTAGTAGTGTATTTATGGCGTAATCACCGCCTCATTTGCTCCAGAATCCCTCATTTGCTCCCTCATCTGGACCAAATTTACATGTAAATTCGCACTATAAAGTCTTATTTTTTAAGAATCTCCACCTGCTCTCTCCCTGTGGAGATGAATCTCCTCCTTGTGGAATTTTTTACCCCAACCATTTTGATTACATCACACCCGCATTCTTTCCACCCGCGAGATAAATCTTTCTCCACATTTCCACCCACGAGATAAACCTATCTTGTTTGGTATCAATTAATATTAGAATTTTCTCAGCTACCTGAATCTCTAGGAATTTTTCAGATTGCATCATCCCCAAGGGAGCTACCCTCATTTTAAGATTTCTTACCTGTAGCGACGTTTGAGCGTTCTTATAAATTTTTTTATACATGCGATACATCTTGTTAGTCTAAAATTTTACACAGAATTTGAATCTGCAAACAGATTTGAAATCGGACAACGCCCTGCAAAGTTATACTTTAAGCCCTCAAACCTCTTTAAAAATTTTGCTCGTATATATTTAACTCCATTTTTAAAACCTTTTCGCTACCCAAGACATATGCTTTAACCAAACAGTTAGAGGTAGTAACACAAAATTAAGAACACAAAATTTTAATAATTTATTTATCCAACTTACAGTTTAATAAACTTATAGAATGCAATTTTACAAAGTATAACATTATTTCCTGTGCGTAGCCGAAAGTTTAACCTGTAACAAAAGGAAATTAATGTGTTGTTTAAATAGACCTGTAATAAAAGAGATTAATGTAAAAAGGAGACATGTTTTCGGTTAATAAGACATATTATCGTTAATCTAACAATATGTTTTACCGTCCAGCGACATCACGTGGAGGTAAACACATTCCAATGTAATGGGTTTTAAATAGGAAAGTACGCTAAATACAAATCAATTAACAGCAATTAAATATTGCTTACTGACCTACCTTAATTAGGTTGCTGTGCTATTAGGAATGATGTTTAAGACTTCGTACGTATTTTCCGGATTATATGTTGTATTCTTTTTATTAAGTAATCGAATAAATCGTTCCTTCTGCTTCCAAAGAAACTCGGACACTCCATTGTCGACGCTGGCGTTATTTATGCGATAGCTAGCCATGCAGTTGTTAAACGCTGTGCTAATCATTTCTACACCATCTTCGTTAGTAGCGGTAACTGATGCATTTTATGTTTGTTGCTCCTTAAGTGTGCGGTATATGTATTCTTTTCCATTTCGAAATCGCATACTGTACACATAATTCGTGGTTGTTTCGTACAAGACCCTTTAACAGCTGGCGGAGCTGAACGTTTAAGGCTTAATGACATACCGTGCTGTTTTTCCTTGTGTCGCAGTAAGTTGTCCATTCGCGTAAAAGCGAAACCGCAAGTCCCACAGTTTAAGTACTTTGCTGCGGACGGCTAACCCTGGGCGATGTTACACTACGACATTTGTTCTGGTGCCGTTTGAGAGCATTTTTCCAGGTATAGGAAGCACCGCAAGGGTTGCACTTATAAACGTTTGCAGGTACCATTTTAGTACAAAACAAAACCCGCACTATAGCACTTTGGTTAAACTTGTAATCTAGCTAACTAAAAAGCTTACTCGAGCATACCTGATTTATGTTCCTTATAGAATGCATACCGAAGGTTTCGAAGACGACCGAACGATGTTGAGGATTCGGCGGGGAACTAAATGATGTCATATTCCTTGCTGCTCGTCCAATACATTTAGCGCTAATGCATGCACCTGCTTCGCTTCGTCGATGGTGTGAATGCCGTTAGTAGAAACACCGGAAAACATCTTCCATGTTATACGGATCGCATGCATATTAAAAATCCAAAAGGGTGGTAGCACACGCACACAAATTGTGTGCAAGTCGTGCTGTAGAAGATGCAATGCTACTATAACCAAAACACTTTAAACCATTACTAAGAAAATACCAACTTGTTGTCTACAGGATACTTACAACAATTTAATTTTAAATAACTTCTACGTCATATTTTAGGAAATGGGGGGCTTGAATATTTTTCCAAATGAATCACCAAGCGAAAGTATATGCTTAACGGTATTAGAATTACCCATTAATTTCCTATTTTACGACCGTGGTTAATTATAGATTGAAATTTAATTTGTGCACGCTCGAGCTTCTCGTAAACTAACATATTTTAGAGCAACAATGCGCTGTATAATACATGCATACCCCTTCGCCGCGCTACTGCTATTCTTGTAATTGCTAGAAAAAGTCACTCTCCTTTTTACTGTTAGGAGCGATGCAAAGCACCATTTTTTATACTTTCTATAGCACATCGCACACTTTTTCGTCTGATAATTAAATTTTGCTTCTGTAGGCTTTTACACTTTCGCATAGCGGTCGGCCGCACGTATTGATTTCTAGAACCGGTAAGTACTCGATATCCTCCAAATAGAGAATTAGATGCTCGATGTCTGTCAACTTCCAATTCCCTCGTAAAAGGTAGAAAAACTCAGTCAATCATCCATTAAACTTCGACCCGCTCCTGTTCTGATAATTTACAAACATTTTTCAAACGACAATGGGCCGAGAATTTTTAAACCTCCGAGGAATCTTTAAGTCGTGATCAATTACACATCCGAGCTATGCGTAAACTAACATATTTTGCAGCAACTGTATAATACATGCATACCCCTTCTCTGCGCTACTGCTATTCTTGTAGTTGCTTGGAAAAGTCAGTCGCCCTTTTTATTGTTAGGACCGATGCAAAGCACCATTCCTACTTTCTTTATAAGTGTAGCACATCGCGCACTTTTTGTCGGATAATTAAATTTTTGTTTATGTAGGCCTTTACACTTTCGCTTATTTAAACATCTAATACGATCAATTAACCACTTTAGATTATTCTAACGGAGACAACCATACATTCCGCCATATCGTTCTTTTAATTCCAACGATCCTATGGGCTTCCACGCACTAACACCTGACGTATCTTTCCTACTATTTGTTAAACAAAAACTACCGGTATCGCCATTGTGGACGTAAGCAGATGTTTGTGGATGTGTACGAGAATATGTAACCATATACATTAATTAGTCTAAGCTATTTTATTTAGTCCACGAAAACTACTATTTTTCTAATCCACAATTAATAATCGCCTTTATAGGTTTAACATTTCTACCATTACCCAATGACTGGTGCTACGTACATGGATAGGTTAGGCCAGCGCCGGGCGCTGGCCTAACCTATTAAATTTTCCTTTTATCTAACCTAGGTCCACACTTGTTTTTTAATGGAAAAACTCATTAAAAAGCAATTAGTGCTAATGGGTTTTTAATGAGAAAACTCATTAAAAAGCAATTAGGTCATGTGGTCATATGGTCATATGGTCATGTGGTCATGTGGTCATATGGTCATGTGGTCATATGGTCATATGGTCATGTGGTCATGTGGTCATGTGGTCATATGGTCATATGGCCATGTGGTCATGTGGTCATATGGTCATATGGTCATGTGGTCATGTGGTCATATGGTCATATGGTCATGTGGTTATGTGAGCAGGGAGATTAAATTTGGTATATAAGGAACCTACATATATCCGGACATGTGTTGATGCGCAACCCTGCCGACCTAGGTCGGATAACAAAACAGTTCCTAAACCAGAGAATGTAAGCGATATGGTGGTGTCCGACATATTCGACTATTTTCGGTAATATACGCCCCACTCTGTAGGATACATAAGGGAACAGATTTTCGTATTCAATTTAGTATTTGACGGTAGCTAGAACGGTAAACATGAGCGTCTCCAAGGTGATTAACGTTTCTCAACTTCTTGGGAATAAAGTGAAACCGACAAATGAGCGATTTGGATTATGGCTGTTGGCAGAAAATATGTGCAACAATAATCTGGTGACAGATATTGGTAATATTTGTTATGTCGAAGGCGAAAAGATGCTGACTGGCGGACTACACACACCAATTACAGAACCATTTTGTGACAATATAATGTTGGTTAAAATTTGTGACCTTTCTGACACCGAACAAGCATCTGCAAACAAACGGATGTTTATCCTAAAAAGAAATTTGTGGTGCATTTAACAGCTATCTACGAAGAAAGTTCAACCGATTTGTTTTCGCTAGGCATGGTGTTAAAGCTAAGCTTCCGTTTTCTCTGGAAAGCAGTAACAAGATAGGCCAGAGAGTAAAAGAAATTATCGGAAAAGAAGACATCGAATGCATTAATAAAAAATTCCAAAATCCTATATGTGTTCCATACAAAGTGGAACTAGCAGATGTTAAGTTGGAAACTTTATTGGAGGAACTACCAGATATATTAGACGAAGTCGAAAAGATTATTTCTATCTTTTTGACATGGATGTAACCCAAGATTTTGCAGGCATATTTAGCAAGATGGAGATGTGTAATTATTTAACTACAAACCATAACTTTTGCTATAAGGGCGAATACGAAAAAAGTGCAATATTATAGTTGACAACGATAAAACTGCGGGATTGATTGTTTAACATGGCTAACAACCAATGCAAGAATTAAGATTTACAACAAATTTGTGTGCCAGATAACAAGTCCTGGTGTTAATAAACAACTTGGCAATCATATACTAGATTTTTTACGTTGTCCAGATGTACGTTTAAGGGAAACATTTGCGTCTACTTTGGCCAAAGAAGATGGTATTACGCGATTGGAAGCGACAATATACAACTGTGCAATTGGAAGCTATGTCAGTGCGGAACGGGTGTATAAACCCTTAAAAGACTGTTTAACCTTATTGGAAGATAGTAAGTTATACTTCCTAAAGGCACCAATGTACTCGGTACCACTTACCAAAATGTGGAGTAAGCTATCGGACAAGCTACAAAATAGCTGCTGTTTAGTGTATAATAACCTGCTACAGTACGTGTATTGGGGGAATGGCAATACAAAGAAATTGACGGGCTTGCAAATTAAGTTGTCCAAAAACCAGAGGAAAAGGAAAATTGATAAAGTATGTGCTTTCGGCTTTTAGTTTTAACTATTTACCTGTAAATTATTTGGAGATAGTAGAGGAAGATGTCCAAGATAAAATAAAATCTTACACAAGTGCTACATTAAAGCAGGTAGTACATATTTTACACAATCTGCACACCATATTCTACAATTCCAAAAGAAATAGTAATTTCGGACTTGGGATTGATAGATACGCCTAACATTCGTCCAGAGGTTGTACGACAACGCGTAAATATTGGTAGTAAACTCTATCCGTTTACGCTAAAGGAAATTGCCCCATTATGTATACCATACGCTGTAAGTGGAAGGAAAAGACAACTGGAATTAGAGGAAATGGATGCAAAAGGCGAAAATTGGACTACATGGAAAACACTGCGACAATACGCGATCAATACAAAGATGTGTTAGACAAAGAACATCTTATTAGAGAAAATGAGGAAGAATTAAAAGATTATTTTATGTGCCGATGGACTGACTTAGATACATCTGGTTTCTACAAGTTGTATGCATTTGCGGTTAGTAAGAAAGACTCTTTTAGTTATGTAGGCGTTCTTGCAGAAAAGGATGGTACTAAATCCGTATACTTTTTAAAAGGTTATTCTAAAAACGTATTTATCAAAATAGCAGATAACAAAGACGAACTAAGGAATGCGGGTTTCGTAATCTTTGCGTACACCACACGCAAAGGGGGTCCGTTAAACATTGTATATTTGCCTAGTAAAGAACCTTTCGGATCATTTAAAACCGAGGGTCTTACAACCTATAACAACCATATATTCCCAAAAGTGGTGAATATGCAACTACACAACGGTGTGTGGGAGAAAAAGGATTTCCTCCAATACCGACAAGAAGAAGTCGATCAAGCTAACAAGATACGTATGCAGGATATAGTGGGAAAGCTGCGATTAAAAGATTGTCACAAGCTGGAAGAATTACACGAAGGAATGGATCTGGTTGTCGGCGGAATCAAAGACTTTAAATATAGAGGCAATCTTCGGTACATTTTACAATTCGAAAACCTAGACGGTCTCTATGTATCAAACTATTGGTTAGAAAAGGAGATAGAGGACTTGGGTATCGATTTAAATTTTAAGCTGCGAATAAAATTAGATAAAATTAAAGCCACTCCAAACAAGCATAAAGAAAGGACTGTCTTCTGTGTATAACTTTGTATTAAAATTAAGTTTAAATGGATCCATGCTTGGCATTAAATATTTTTAAATTTGTTATGTATAATGTCAGAATAAACATTTTATAATAGTATATAACATTGTTCTTTATTTATAAAAGGCTGTGACGTTACCCTGAAATAGCAGTCGCACAGAGAGGGGTGCGCATGGACAGCACGCATGGGCAGGGTGTGCACGCGCATGGGCGCGCATGGGCAAGGGTGTGCATGCGCAGGGTGCTCATGGGCTGGGATGTGTCTGGGCGTACACGAGGGAAGCGGATGTTAACAGTTACCAAGCATCCAATTCTTTATTTGGTGTGGAGTACTTGTCTGCGTATGTATCCGGAGTAAAAAATACGATTTGCATACGCAGCTTATTAATAAAATTAGTTTATCGAGGGAAGATGACAAAAGGTACATCATTCCTAATAGTACAACAATCTACGCATGGGGGGTGTAAAGATATAAGATAGTTGTTTAGATTTGTATATATTAGTTTTAAGATTCCATAATTTTTAAGTTCTTCTCCCACCTTCCAAATCCTTCCGGCTTCTATCCTGGTTGACAGAGGATACGTGTTATCTCCACGTGGTATTCGCGGGACACTGCGGTTTTAGATTTCTAGGGAAACGGTTGGTTAAAGCATATGTCTTGGTTAGCGGAAAAAAAGGGTTCTCAAGATGGTGTTAAATAAAGATGAGCAAAAATTAGTCTTTAAAACGCATAACTTTGTATGGGGTGGTCCTATTTAAAATCTGTTTACAGATTTGGGGTCCCTAGAAAAATTTAATATTAGTTGATACCTAGCAAAATATATTTATCTTAAAAGAGTGACTACCCCGCGTATAATAAATACAATATAACACTTGTCAACAAAAAAAGTTGTAGGGAAATTTAAAGACGTATTTAATGGGGGTCCAGTATTAGAATTTGTTGGTAGTAATGTTAAGTCCTACTGTATTGTAGGCGAGAAAGATACGATTAAAAAGATTAAAGGGTTTCACGAATTGTAGTTAAGTAAAACCGAGGGTCTTACAACCTATAACGAGCATATACCTCCAAAAGGGGTAGACATGCAACTACGCAGCAGTGCGCGGGAGAATAACAATTCTCTCCAATAAGAAATTAAAGTTTCCATGTACGTAGCACCAGTCATTGGGTAATGGTAGAAATGTTAAACCTATAAAGGCGATTATTAATTGTGGATTAGAAAAATAGTAGTTTTCGTGGACTAAATAAAATAGCTTAGACTAATTAATGTATATGGTTACATATTCTCGTACACATCCACAAACATCTGCTTACGTCCACAATGGCGATACCGGTAGTTTTTGTTTAACAAATAGTAGGAAAGATACGTCAGGTGTTAGTGCGTGGAAGCCCATAGGATCGTTGGAATTAAAAAGAACGATATGGCGGAATGTATGGTTGTCTCCGTTAGAATAATCTAAAGTGGTTAATTGATCGTATTAGATGTTTAAATAAGCGAAAGTGTAAAGGCCTACATAAACAAAAATTTAATTATCCGACAAAAAGTGCGCGATGTGCTACACTTATAAAGAAAGTAGGAATGGTGCTTTGCATCGGTCCTAACAATAAAAGGGCGACTGACTTTTCCAAGCAACTACAAGAATAGCAGTAGCGCAGAGAAGGGGTATGCATGTATTATACAGTTGCTGCAAAATATGTTAGTTTACGCATAGCTCGGATGTGTAATTGATCACGACTTAAAGATTCCTCGGAGGTTTAAAAATTCTCGGCCCATTGTCGTTTGAAAAATGTTTGTAAATTATCAGAACAGGAGCGGGTCGAAGTTTAATGGATGATTGACTGAGTTTTTCTACCTTTACGAGGGAATTGGAAGTTGACAGACATCGAGCATCTAATTCTCTATTTGGAGGATATCGAGTACTTACCGGTTCTAGAAATCAATACGTGCGGCCGACCGCTATGCGAAAGTGTAAAAGCCTACAGAAGCAAAATTTAATTATCAGACGAAAAAGTGTGCGATGTGCTATAGAAAGTATAAAAAATGGTGCTTTGCATCGCTCCTAACAGTAAAAGGAGAGTGACTTTTCTAGCAATTACAAGAATAGCAGTAGCGCGGCGAAAGGGTATGCATGTATTATACAGCGCATTGTTGCTCTAAAATATGTTAGTTTACGAGAAGCTCGAGCGTGCACAAATTAAATTTCAATCTATAATTAACCACGGTCGTAAAAATAGGAAATTAATGGGTAATTCTAATACCGTTAAGCATATACTTTCGCTTGGTGATTCATTTGGAAAAATATTCAAGCCCCCCATTTCCTAAAATATGACGTAGAAGTTATTTAAAATTAAATTGTTGTAAGTATCCTGTAGACAACAAGTTGGTATTTTCTTAGTAATGGTTTAAAGTGTTTTTGGTTATAGTAGCATTGCATCTTCTACAGCACGACTTGCACACAATTTGTGTGCGTGTGCTACCACCCTTTTGGATTTTTAATATGCATGCGATCCGTATAACATGGAAGATGTTTTCCGGTGTTTCTACTAACGGCATTCACACCATCGACGAAGCGAAGCAGGTGCATGCATTAGCGCTAAATGTATTGGACGAGCAGCAAGGAATATGACATCATTTAGTTCCCCGCCGAATCCTCAACATCGTTCGGTCGTCTTCGGAAACCTTCGGTATGCATTCTATAAGGAACATAAATCAGGTATGCTCGAGTAAGCTTTTAGTTAGCTAGATTACAAGTTTAACCAAAGTGCTATAGTGCGGGTTTTGTTTTGTACTAAAATGGTACCTGCAAACGTTTATAAGTGCAACCCTTGCGGTGCTTCCTATACCTGGAAAAATGCTCTCAAACGGCACCAGAACAAATGTCGTAGTGTAACATCGCCCAGGGTTAAGCCGTCCGCAGCAAAGTACTTAAACTGTGGGACTTGCGGTTTCGCTTTTACGCGAATGGACAACTTACTGCGACACAAGGAAAAACAGCACGGTATGTCATTAAGCCTTAAACGTTCAGCTCCGCCAGCTGTTAAAGGGTCTTGTACGAAACAACCACGAATTATGTGTACAGTATGCGATTTCGAAATGGAAAAGAATACATATACCGCACACTTAAGGAGCAACAAACATAAAATGCATCAGTTACCGCTACTAACGAAGATGGTGTAGAAATGATTAGCACAGCGTTTAACAACTGCATGGCTAGCTATCGCATAAATAACGCCAGCGTCGACAATGGAGTGTCCGAGTTTCTTTGGAAGCAGAAGGAACGATTTATTCGATTACTTAATAAAAAGAATACAACATATAATCCGGAAAATACGTACGAAGTCTTAAACATCATTCCTAATAGCACAGCAACCTAATTAAGGTAGGTCAGTAAGCAATATTTAATTGCTGTTAATTGATTTGTATTTAGCGTACTTTCCTATTTAAAACCCATTACATTGGAATGTGTTTACCTCCACGTGATGTCGCTGGACGGTAAAACATATTGTTAGATTAACGATAATATGTCTTATTAACCGAAAACATGTCTCCTTTTTTTACATTAATCTCTTTTTATTACAGGTCTATTTAAACAACACATTAATTTCCTTTTGTTACAGGTTAAACTTTCGGCTACGCACAGGAAATAATGTTATACTTTGTAAAATTGCATTCTATAAGTTTATTAAACTGTAAGTTGGATAAATAAATTATTAAAATTTTGTGTTCTTAATTTTGTGTTACTACCTCTAACTGTTTGGTTAAAGCATATGTCTTGGGTAGCGAAAAAGGTTTTAAAAATGGAGTTAAATATATACGAGCAAAATTTTTAAAGAGGTTTGAGGGCTTAAAGTATAACTTTGCAGGGCGTTGTCCGATTTCAAATCTGTTTGCAGATTCAAATTCTGTGTAAAATTTTAGACTAACAAGATGTATCGCATGACTAAGAAAATTTATAAGAACGCTCAAAAGTCGCTACAGGTAAGAAATCTTAAAATTAGGGTAGCTCCTTGGGGATGGTGCAATCTGAAAATTCCTAGAGATTTGGGTAGCTGAGAAAATTCTAATATTGATTGATACCAAACAAGATAGGTTTATCTCAAAAGATGCATTGGTCAGACGAAGAAAACTATTTGTTAGGTTTGCTTATAAAGCAAAGAGCAAAATTTAGAAGATCAGGACTTTAAAGGGGTATAACTTTGCAGGGCATGGTCCGATTTCAAATCTGTTTACAGATTTGAATTCTGTAAAATTCTAGACTAACAAGATGTATCGCATGTATAAAAATTTATAAGAACGCTCAAAAGTCGCTACAGGTAAGAAATCTTAAAATGAGGGTAGCTCCTTGGGGATGATGCAATCTGAAAAATTCCTAGAGATTCAGGTAGCTGAGAAAATTCTAATATTAATTGATACCAAACAAGATAGGTTTATCTCGTGGGTGGAAATGTGGAGAAAGATTTATCTCGCGGGTGGAAAGAATGCGGGTGTGATGTAATCAAAATGGTTGGGGTAAAAAATTCCACAAGGAGGAGATTCATTTCCACAGGGAGAGAGCAGGTGGAGATTCTTAAAAAATAAGACTTTATAGTGCGAATTTACATGTAAATTTGGTCCAGATGAGGGAGCAAATGAGGGATTCTGGAGCAAATGAGGCGGTGATTACGCCATAAATACACTACTCACATTATTTCAACATCGTGCTAGGAGATGAGACGATACACGTGGAAGGTGCCAGGGGATACAGGAAAATATCAAATAGATTACATTCTTATTAAAGGACGGTTTAGGAATCAAGAAAAAGACTGTAGAAGCTACTTAAAAGCAGATATAGATACTGACCACATTATCGTAATTATGAAGGCCGATCTTAAAATTAAAAATTTGAAAAAAGTGAACGGAAAAAGGCCTTTGACTTTGAGAAACTAAAAGATAAAGATATCCACGAAAGATTTGAAAAAAAGTCAAATGAATTGCTGAAAGATAGCGGGAAAATTTCTGATATTCCGGGGTATACACAAAAAGAAAATAAGAAACCACGGATAGATAACAAAGGATATCTTGAATTTAATAGAAGAAAGACGAAAATACAAAAATAGATCAGACAAAACAGGAAAACAGAGATACAAAACCATAAAATGGAAAATTATTCGCAAATGCAAAGAACAATGGATTGATGAAATATGTAAAGATTTACAAACTAATATGGAAATAGGAAAGACAGACAAAGCATACAAACTAATTAGAATGATTTTTGAGGATATAAAACCGTATAGCACAAATATAAGGGACGCGAAAGGAAACGTCATTATAGAAAATATAGAGAAAGTGGTTAGATGGCAGGAATATATAGGGAGTTTGTATGAAGGAGATGAACTAACACCATTAGAACAGGAATCAGACTTTGAAAAGAATGACGTGGAATATCCTATATTTAGAGATGAGTTTGCATTAGCATTAAACGGTCTGAAAAATGGTAAGGCGCCGGGTACAGATAAGGTACAAGCAAAAACTCTAAAAGCCGATGGACAACATGTCTTCCAGTCTGCAAGCTACATGTATGAGACAGGCGAGATACCCAAAGATTTTAAACGTACCATTATAATCATTATACCAAAAAAAAGAGTCGCGGATAGATGTGAAAATTTTCTAACAATAAGTTTGACAGCACACGTGTCAAAAATACTAACTAGAATTGTATAAATGGAAAACAAGCTGAAGAAATATCAGGAGAAGATCAATTTGGGTTTAGGCGAAACAGAAAAACACGGGAGGCTATTTTAGCTCTGAGGGTGATAATGGAGAAAGCAATAGAAAACGGGGAAAGCGTGAATATAGGGTTTGTAGATCTGGAAAAATCATTCGACAATGTAAAATGGAAAAAAATGTGCGGAATACTCAAAAAAGATTGGAACGGATAATACATAGCTTATACAAAGAGCAAACAGCGGTAATAGAATTAGAGCAGGAAAGTAGAGAAGTAAATATTAGGAAAGTCGTGAGACAGATATGTGTCCTGTCCCCATTCATTTTTAACACATACATCGAAGAAGCAGTGAATACTGTCAAATGCAGGAAGACATTTGGGATTATTAAGCAGAAACAAAAGATCGATATGCTTAGATTTGCAGATAGTGGTATTAGCATCTGGCAAGGAAGAGTTAGAAACTGTTCTTAATGAAATGGAAACTGTTCTAACATAGAGATACGGTATTAAAGTTAACAAAAATATAACTAAAGTACTAGTATACAAAGAAGAGGAAAATAAATCAATAACAAGGGTACACATAGGTAACGAGAACTTACAAGAGGTTAAGGATTTCTGCAACCTAGGAAGACAAGTAACGCGAGATGGGAAGAGCGCATAGGATATAAAACAAAGATTAACACAAGGTCGTGCTACATTTATCAAGCAAAAGCAATTGCTGTGTTTAAAGACAACAAACATAGAAACATGTGTGTGGAGCACTGCACTGTACGACTGAGAAACTTGGACAGTAGGAGAAGCAGACAAGAAAAAGATAGAAGCCTTTGAAATGTGGTGCTAAAGACGTATGATGAAGATATCATGGATAGACAAAGTTAAAAACAAAGAGGTGCTAGAAATGATAAATGAAGAAAGAAATATGTGGAAAACAGTAAAAAATAGGAGAGATAGGATAATAGGCCACATACTAATACACGAGGGAATAGTACGGAATTTATTAGAAACAGAAATTGGAAAAAAGAGAGGTAGAAGTAGACTTAGGTTGGACTATTGTATATAGATAGTTAAAGATGTAGGCTGTGGGAATTTCAGGAACTAGCTCAGAGTAGAAATCAATAGAGATACGCGTCCAACTAGTTCCAAGAAAGAAAAGCTAATAACAAAAAAAAAATTATACCTAAACCTGATAATTATTATAAGCAACTACAGGTATTGGTTTTGCAATATTTTTTTACTAATGTTAATTGTGCGAAAGCATTTACTTGAAAACTATTAAATCGGCAAATGTCTAAGTGTTGGATGATCTTGGCAGCCACAGGCTGCTTAACCTCCTTCACATACTACTGAATCTCGGTAAAATAGGACATATAGTTAGAAAACAACAAAAGAGGAACCAAGCTGTAACTATGTTGTGGAAATTTCTGGGAACTCTGTAAGCTAGCTCAGAACAGAAATAAGTGGAAGTACGCATCCAACCAGTTTCAAGGCGATAAACCTTGTTCGAAAGGATATTTTGGAAAACTATTAATTCGGCAAATGTTTGTATATTGGGCTGCCTTGGTAACCGCAGGCTGCTTAACCCCCTTCACAAACCACTGAATATTGGTGAAATAGGGTATATATTTGTAAAACAATAGAAGGTGAACCGAACTGCATCCAACAAGAAAGAGCAGTGGCTATGTTCGAAGACAACAAACATAGAAACAAGAAGCATATGTGGAAAAGAAAAAAAAATGTAAGAAATAGAAGGGCGGGATAGTTCTAAAGCACTTTTGGGGAATAGTGCGGGATATATTACAAGCAGATAGTGAAAAATGCCGGTTTTTCTGGCGTAGTGCAGAATTTATATGAATACAAGAAAATGGTTTTAAATTTTACGAAATCTCAACCATTAAGGTATATGGCACAAAAGTAGCTTTCTAACGCGAAAACTGTCCTTGAAAAATGTTATAACACAAAATGAATAGTACTTGAAATAGCAGTAGAACTGCAATTCAAGTATATTCTATATTGTTAGTGTAAACGATGAACAATGTCTAGCTGATATATTTATCAGTATGGACTTTTAAACAATTCGTATCTTGTTAAAAGTAAGCAAAAGCAATAGAATTGAACATTTGGAATTTAACCTAATTTACTTAAGATTGGTAGGATCATGACTATTAATAATAATAAGATAAAGCAGTAAAACAATAATTTATTTCTTTATTTATCCAGAAATAAACAGGATTTAATCTAATTACATATTTAAAAATGAATTAATATTAAAAACTAATATGTAATGCAATATGTGTTAATATACGTCGTTTACTTTGTACACAATTAAGATTTGATTATACATCTTCTCAATACCTAAACAAAAACAGAGGCACTTCTATTCTCCGATCTGCAATTACATTTCTACCAAACTATGTTTCAAGTCTTAACTTAATGTAGCAATAATAATACTTAAATTTAATATATATATAAATTGGATTTTCGCCATTAATTTTAGGTGTTTGATTTTCTCGTAGTAAATGTCCTTCAGTTGACGAGAATGATTTAATTTCCCACTTTCAAATAATAATAATATTGTCTTTATTGATAAGACAAAAAAATAAGAATGTAGTATAACAGGCGACGTTCAGCCAAAGGCTGTTCTACCACTTAACCTGCAACTAACAATACATTAAACATAAATTTACAAATAAGTATAGAAACATGTAAAAGAAGCTGGATGTTTATAATCCTGGTGTGAACGTCACTGCAAACAGTTTAAAACTAACATTAAGTTGGTGCTTTATGAGCCAACACTTATTTCTGCTAAAGAGTATGAGAACAAATAAATATAAATGTATAGACCAGTGAATTTATTGTGTTGAAAGTAAATACTTTTTAAATAATAGTTTAAAACTTGATACCGATTTGGTTTTCATAGAGTTGTCAATTGAATTATATAACTTAACTGCAGTGTACTGGAATGACCTCTGGAAGAGGGTGGTTGAGTGCCGCTGTACATGCAGCAAGTCACGAGATCTCACCTGAACAGAATGACAACTGCTATGCGGTAGCAGCAGATTGTTTATATAAATTGGTGCCGATAGAGAATTTATAATTTTATGCGTAAAAGTTGCAAGATGCAGTAAGCGCCAGTTTTCCATTTTTAACCAGCCCGACTGGCGCAAGGATTCAGAAATGTGATCTAATTTCCTTAAATTGAAAATAAATCTAAGAGAATCATTCTGTATTCTTTGAACCCTTGCTGTAGTAATAGAGTCTAAACAAGCGCCATAAACAACATCAACATAATAAAATGTAAACAGGATAAGTGACTCGCAAAAAATTTTACGAAGCTTTTGATTTAACGAATCTTTGTTTACGCAGAATTATGTATGATCTTTTAAATAAATTATTGATATGACAATCAAATCGTAATTTAAAGTCAACCGCTAGTCCTAGGTTTTTAACGTGATTTTGTATTTTAATTTTTTTGTCATTTACCACTAGATTTATGTTATCAACAACTATCTTCCTGTTTTTCTCAGGAACAAAAATAATTGCTACCGATTTCTTAAGGTTAATAGCTAAGGAATGATTTGCTCCAAAATCAGAAAGCTCCGTTAGATCATCATTGATCTGTGCATTTGCAACTGGTAACTAATTAATTTTAAATGAAAAATATATTTGTGAATCGTCAGCGTAAAATCTAGATTGACAATTACGAAGTTTACTTGCGAAGTCAGTTGTATACAGCAAAAAAAGCAAAGGACCTAAGATTGAACCATGAGGCAATCCACTAGTTATATTTTTTGTTAGAGACGTTTTACCACTAACATTAACCAACTACTTCCTATTACATAAATAAGACCGCTTAAGATGTAGTGAGTTGTTGTCAAATCCGTAATATTTTAATTTAGCAAGAAGTAAATTGTAGTCTATGGTGTCAAACGCCTTAGAGTAGTCCAACAACACTAGAACACTAACCAAATCCAAATCAGAAGACTGAAGAATATTGCTAGTAACTTTGATTAATGCACCAGTGGTACTATGGCCCACTCTAAAGCCAGATTGATTTGCAAGTATGATTTGTGCAAAAGAAGTGTATTCGTGAATTTGTTCATATATAATTTTTTCAAAAATTTTTGACAGGCGGAAGAATACTAGTAGGTCTTAACTCAGACAAATTAATGACTTTATTAATTTTAAGTATAGGCGTAATGACAGCCAGTTTCCAACATTCTGGAATATATCTTTTTATAATACAATTATTAATAATATTAGTGATGGGTTCAATATTTTTTTTGCGCATAATTTTAACATAAAAACAGATACAGAGTCACTTCCAATAGCATTAGACTTAATGGATTTGAGAGCTTTCCGAACTTTATCAGTTGTAGTAGTAGAAAATGAGAATAAGATATTGCTATTAAACTGATTGTTATTATAAAATTGAAACATATGTTGTGAGGGGTTGGTTTTTGGCTTGTTTATAGAGTCTACGAAAAATGCATTTATTTGGTCCGGATCACATAGACTTTTTGGTATACAGTTTAGTTTAGATGCTACGATCTTATAGTCCCTAAGAGCTTTCCAAGTAATATTAGCTGATTTTTTAGCAATAAAATCAAAGTAGTGGATTTTTCTCGTCTTATAGGGCTTGTTACAGAATTTCTTAACTGTTTATAGTGCTCCCAATCTGATTGTGTTCTGTTAGGTTTAAATTGAATATGAGCTTTATCACGTAGTTTCATCATAATTGTGATTACGTTGGTAAGCTACGGAACTTTTGCTTTGGTAATTCTACTCGTCCTTAATGGGGCATGTGTATCAAAAAGATTTATTAATATTTTGTTGAGCATTCGTATTTGTGGATCTATATCATCAATATAAAAGACCTCATCTACAGGGATATCCTCCAAGTGATTATTGAAGGCCGTTAAATCAAAGTTTCTAAAATCTCGGTGAGTGATGTATTTAGAGATGCGTGCAGGCTTTTCAAATATGAGGTGTACAACTACTAGGCAATAATCAGATAAGTCATGTACACCTATGCAATCCACTGTATCAATTATACTTTCATTATCTAGAAAAATAACATCAATTAATGTTGAACTATACTGCGTGATCCGCGTATAGTATTAACATGAGAATTAAATTTTTAAATACTCCCTGTATGTTTGTTGTGGTTTGTTTAGCATTTTTCTTAATCTTCTTTGGGAATTAAACCACTCATAGTTTTTAAAATCGTCTTTATTTACGTTTCGAACCATGACCTAGGATTGTTGTCAAAATAATAAAAATTTCAAATTTGACATTTATGACATAAATTGAAGACGACTTTGATTTATTGATGTTTTATATTTTTTGGTTTTGACTACATTAGGTGAAAATTTTAAAGTTTAAAAGAATGATTGGCTTCAATTTGTGTTGCGTCTTGGGACCGACTTTTTAGGTAGCCAATACATTTAACGTGAAATCAGCTGATTCATTTTTATTGGTAATTTCAAATAAATTCAAATTATTATATTAAATAAGAATTCAAATTTAAATTATTGAATTTATTTGAAATTACCGATAAAAATGAATCAGCTGATTTCACGTTAAGCGTATTGGCTACCTAAAAAGTCGGTCTCAGGACGCAACACAAATTGAAGGCAATCATTCTCTTAAACTTTAAAATTTTCACCTAATGTAGTCAAAACCAAAAAATATAAAACATCAATAAATCAAAGTCACCTTCAATTTATGTCATAAATGTCAAATTTGAAAATTTTATTATTGTGACAACGATCCTAGGTCATGAATCGAAACGTAAATAAAGATAAAACTATAAGTGGTTTAATTCCCAAAGAAGTTTAAGAAAAAGATTAAATTTTTGTAATGTGTGGATAAATTATTCATTGATGGTATCTTCTGAACAAGATAAATTTCCGTTTATTTTCATGGGACAATTTTCCAAGGATATTATACCGGTGGTACTTATAGAATCGTATATTATTATATTGTGATGGAATAAATATGAAATTTCCTTGAACAACCAAAATATGGTCAGTGCTTATTGGATTATAGCGTATTCCTGGACATTGTTTTCTCTACCATTTGTTAGTTCTGCAGGGCGAGGTTGATTCTAATATAGGTTATAGGTTTTAGAAAAAATAAACATTTCTTATCTCTGGACATCGTTCTGAAGGCTGTCTAGTATTTTTCGTTATAAAATAACAACTAAGGTTGTTCGGGATTTGAATGTCGTTGGAAGACCTGGGTTATAACTAAAGATATTTAAATTCCGAGGATGTCAGGAGTATGAATCAAGTTCTCATTTCAAAAGTAGGGATAATAAGTAATGAATTTTCACAAGGAAGGTGCTTGATCTGTTTCACATTGTAATTCAATTTTGAGGTTCAAATATCTAATTTACTAGATTAAATATTGAACTATGTAAAACATTGAGAGGAACAAATAATAGACAGCTTTAGCTTTTGTCCATTTCGAATGGTTCTAAATTAATAGAACAGGTGAAATGGCTTGCGTGTTCTAATGAGCTAAAGAGCCAAACTACAGGTCCAACCAAAGTAGTAGGGTCGTTAGTGAGGAACCAGACTAAGACAGGTCCCCGAAAGAGGGCAGGGGCTCTTTCGGTACTTAGATTGGCAGAGACTGTAGGGGTCGGTATGGCAGTCTAAGACACACTACGGCGATGTGGAAGGCAACGGGAAACCACCACATTATCTCCCAAATACACAGCGTACTAAAATTGTAATAAACATGATGGCATTCTCTGGGGTAAAAAATTCCGGAGTTAAAATAGTCCCCCATTCGGATCTCCGGGAGGGGACTACTTCGGAGGATGCGATCGGAAAGAGAGTCGGAAACATTCTGCGAGTCGGAGCGTGGAATGTTAGAAGTATGAAGCAAGTAGGTAAACTAGAGAACTTAAAAATCGAAATGAATAGGTTATCACTAGACATAGTAGGGATTAGCGAAGTTCGGTGGCCAGAGGCGGGGGATTTTTGGAGTGGAGACTTTAGGGTAATTCATACAGGAGCAGAGGAAGGAAATTTGGGTGTGGGGATAGTTATGCGGAAAAAGATAGGATACTGCGTAGAAAATTACTTACAAAAGAACGAAAGAGTACTCATGGTTAGATTAGAATCTAAACCGGTAAACACAGTAATAATACAAGTATACATGCCCACCTCTAGCTACAGTGACGAAGAGGTAGAAGCCATCTACAAAGATATCGAAGACATATTAAGATACGTAAAAGGACAAGAAAATTTAATAATTACGGGGGATTTTAATGCCGTGGTAGATGAGGGTAGGGAAGGAGCGGTAGTCGGTTTATTTGGTTTAGGCACGAGAAACGACAGGGGAAATAGGCTGGTAGAATTTTGTGACAAGAAAAATTTAATTATCACAAACACATTATTTCAACATCATGCTAGAAGACGATATACGTGGAAGATGCCAAGAGATATAGGAAGATATCAAATAGATTACATTCTTGTTAGACAACGGTTTAGGAACCAAGTAAAAGACTGTAGAAGCTACCCAGAAGCAGATATAGATACTGACCACAACATCGTAATTATGAAGGCCGCATTTAAATTTAAGAATATGAAAAAAAGGAGCGGAAAAAGGCACTTGAACTTAGAGAAACTAAAAGATAAAGGTATTCAAGAAAGATTTGAAAAAAAGTTAAATGAATTGCTCAAGGATATCGGGAAAATATCTGATACTAAGGAGGTAGAAACAGAATGGAATAACATTAAATCTAGCCTAGACATGGCGGCCAGAGATATTCTGGGTTATACACAAAAAGAAAATAAGAAACCATGGATAACAAAGGATATCCTGAATTTAATAGAAGAAAGACGAAAATACAAAAATAAATCAGGCGAAACAGGAAAACAGAGATACAAAGCCATAAAATGGGAAATTATTCGAAAATGTAGGAAAGCCAAAGAACAGTGGATTGATGAAAAGTGCAAAGAGGTACAAACGAAGATGGAAATAGGAAAGACAGACGAAGCATACAAATTAATTAGAATGAATTTTAGGGATATAAAATAAGGAAACGTCATTATAGAAAACGTAGAGAAAGTGGGTAGATGGCAAGAATATATAGGGAATTTATATGCAGGAGAGGAACTAACTGCATTAGAACAGGAATCAGACATTGAAAATGAGGACTTGGGATATTCTATACTTAGAGATGAGTTTGAATTAGCATTAAAGAGTCTGAAAAATGGCAAGGCGCCGGGTACAGATAAGGTGCAAGCAGAAACTCTAAAAGCCGCTGGACAAGCAGTAACAGAACGTCTCTTCCAACTTGTAAGCTATATGTATGAGACAGGCGAGATACCCAAAGATTTCAAACGTAGCATCATAGTAACTATACCAAAAAAGAAAGGCGCGGATAGATGTGAAAATTTTCGAACAATAAGTTTGCCAGCACACGTGTCAAAAATATTAACTAGAATTGTGCAAAGACGAATGGAAAAACGGGCGGAAGAAATACTAGGAGAAAACCAATTTGGGTTTAGGCGGAACACGGGAGGCTATTTTAGCCCTGAGAGTAATAATGGAGAAAACAATAGAAAAAGGGGAAAGCGTGTATATAGGGTTTGTGGATTTGGAAAAAGCTTTCGACAATGTAAAATGGAAAAAAATGTTTGAAATACTCAAAAAGATTGGTATGAGTTATAGGGATAGACGAATATTACATAGCTTATACAAAGAGCAAACAGCAGTAATAGAATTAGAGCAGGAACGTAGAGAAGTAAGCATTAGGAAAGGGGTGAGACAGGGATGTGCCCTATCCCCATTGATTTTTAACTTGTACATAGAAGAGGCAATGAATACTGTCAAATGCAGGAAGACATTTGGAATTAATATGCAAGGACAAAAAATTGATATGCTTAGATTTGCAGATGATATAGCGGTATTAGCGTCTAGCAAAGAAGAGTTAGAATCTGCTCTTAATAAAATGGAAACGGTTCTAACAGAGAGATACGGTATGAAAATTAACAAAACTAAAACTAAAGTTCTAGTATGCAAAGGTGGGGAAAATAAATCAAAAACAAGAATACAAGTATGTAACACGAACTTACAAGAGGTTAAGGATTTCTGCTACCTAGGAAGCCAAATAACGCAAGATGGGAAAAGCACAAAAGATATAAAACAAAGATTAGCACAAGGTCGTGCTACATTTAACAAGAAAAAGCAACTACTGTGCTCAAAGACCACAAACATAGAAACAAGGAAAAGATTGCTTAAAACATATGTATGGAGCACAGCACTGTACGGATGTGAAGCCTGGACAGTAGGAGAAGCGGACAAGAAAAAGGTAGAAGCCTTTGAAATGTGGTGCTACAGACGTATGATGAAGATATCATGGACAGACAAAGTTAAGAACGAAGAGGTACTAAAAATGGTAGGGGAAGAAAAAAATATGTGGAAAACGGTAAAAAATAGGAGAGATAGGATGCTAGGCCACATACTACGGCATGAGGGAATAGTGCGGAATATATTAGAAGCAGAGATCGGAAAAAAGAGAAGAAGAGGCAGACCTAGGTTAGACTACTGCACACAGATAGTAAAAGATGTAGGCTGTAGGGGTTTCAGGAGATGTGTAGGCTAGCCCAGAATAGAAATCAATGGAGGTACGCATCCAACCAATCCCAAGATGGATAAACTAATGACGAAAACATAGCTGTGCTTAAACATGATGATTATTATAAGTAACTACAAGAATTGGTTGGGCAATATTCTCGAATAATGTTAAGTGTGAAAGGATTTACTGAAATCCATTATTTCGGCAAACGTCTAAGTGTTGGGGATCTTGGTAGCCACAGGTTGCTTAACCCCTTCACTGAATCTCGGTGAAATAGGGCATAAAATTAGAAAACAATAGAAGGGGAACGAGTTGTATACACATGCTATGTGAGAATTTCAGGGAACTATGTAGGCTAGCTCAGAATATAAATAAGTGCAGGTACGTGTCCAACCAGGAAAACCATTAATTCGACAAACGTCTAAGTGTTGGGGGATCTTGGTAGCCACAGGTTGCTTAACCCCCTTCACTGAATCTCGGTGAAATAGGGCATAAAATTAGAAAACAATAGAAGGGGAACGAGCTGTATACACATGCTGTGTGAGAATTTCAGGGAACTATGTAGGCTAGCTCAGAATATAAATAAGTGCAGGTACGTGTCCAACCAGTTTTGAGACGGAAAACCTAATGACGAAAAAATAAGCACAGATAAATCTAATGATTAGTATAAACAACTAGTTGTTGGTTGCGAAATATCTGCAACTAATGTTGGCTGTGCGAAAAGATATATTGGAAAATATATTAAATCGTTAAATGGTTAAGTGTTGGGGGAACTTGGCAGCCACAGACTGCTTACCTCCCTTCACAACCACTGAAGGTAGGAAAAATAGGGTATATAACTGTAAAACAATAGAAGGTGACCAAACTGTATCTAACAAGAAAGAACAGCACCTATGAGGAAAGACAACAAACATAGAACAAGAAGGAAATTGTTGAAAGCATATGTGTGGAGCACAGCACAGTATGCCTATGAAATACGGGCAGTCTGAAACGCAGACAGAAAAACGGTAGCAGACTTTTGAAATACTGTGCTTCAGATGTATGAGGACGATAGCATGGACAAACAAAGATAATAACAAATAAGTTACAGAAATAGTAGGGGAACAAGGATATCTGAGGAAAAAGAGAAATAGAAGGGCGGAATACGTTCTAAAGCATTTTGGAGAATAGTATGGGAAAAAAGATAGATAGGAAAAAAGAGGTAGATGTAGACCTAGATCAGATAGTGATAGATGCAGACAGGAAATTTCATGGAAATCTGTAGGTTAGTTTAGAATAGGAAACAATGATGGTACGCGTCTAACCAGTTCCAGGACTGAAGACCTAATGATGATTAGCTTTTGTACTGAATATAATCGAGCTATTAAACTGCTAATCAGGTTTCTCTATCTAAAACAACGCTTAGTTTATCAACTCGTAAAATAATTTCAAATTATGAATTTTAAAGCGGTTATTGCGCTAGATCATGCTGTTTTAATGAGTGTCATGACTGCCGTCGCGTATCTAGTCAGTGTGACAAGGGCCCTGCTATAAAAGTTGACAAGTCCGACAGCTGACAGATGACTGGTAATAGATGACAATTTTACAATTTGATAAGTTTCTGTTTCATAAAACGTGACTAGTCTACAAATAAATGTCAACAAACACCGACAAATTTGTCAGAATTTTCTAAATTTTTATAAGTGACAGGCAATTTATGACAATTTGTCACTAAATTTCTTGACATATTTCTTTATGAAACAGAATAAATAGTAAGATTTACTTACAATTTGACATATTTGTAAATTTGTCATCTGAAGATTGACAGGAGAGTAACTGTGTCGCATTTTAGGACAAGTAATTGTAGAAAGGATTTCCGTGATAATAATATATTGATATTACTATTGGCTATTTCCGTGTTGTGATGAGTTTAAGTAGTAGCAGTAGTAGCAATAGTAGTAGTAGTAATAGTGATATTGATATGGAAATTAATAGGCTATCCAGAAATTTTAAACAAAGAATTAATATCAATGACCTTGTAAGTGAGTTCACATTTAAAGAAAAATTTTGTGTAAACCGTGTGGTTATTGACTTTCTGAATAACCGATTTGGTGAGTACCTGCAGCTAGAAACAACGCGCAACTATGCACTTAGCCCGACCGAGCAGATTTTAATTACTTTACATTGGCTAGGTTGTGGTGCTCAATACCGTATTACTGCTGATGCGCATGGGTTTTCAAAAGCGACCATTCACCGTTGTGTAAAACAAGTATGTTCGTTATTGGTAGAGCATTTACTGTTGGAAAAGGTTTCGTGGCCCGTAGAAAATATACAAGCAATCCCACAAATTTTTATGAGAGCAGCAAATTTGCCTAGAGTTGCTGGAGTCGTGGATGGGTAATTAATTAATATAGATGCACCCCATAATAATGAGGCTGCATTTGTGGACAAGAATGGAAATCACTTCATCAATTTAATGGTTGTATGTGACCTAACTTAGAGTTTTGTTATGTAAGTGCTAGATGGCCAGGTTCTGTACATGATACGTGAGTTCTGCGGTGTTCGTCATTACCACAGGAATGGGATAATGGTTGGCGGCCATTTCGAAATGCACTGCTTTTGGATAACAGTGGTTATAAATTGAAAACGTGACTTATAACACCAAACATTCTAGTTGAAGTCCCAAGAACGCAAGGATTGAGGAGATTTCTTAGAGCATTTAAATGTACTCGAAGAATATACTGGAAATTTTAAAAGAAAAGTTCCCTTGCTTAAACTACCTAAAGTTGCAACCATTACAAGCATGGAATGTTATTTTAGCATGCATTATACTGCATAATATTGAAAAACGGTTGGGTTCTGAAGTATACGAACCTAACGATAACAATGCCATTGAAGATGATGAACATCTCGATGAAATAGAAGAAGAGGATGAAGTTGATCCGAGAGCTGTTTAAGTTTTGAGAGATTTGATTTTTCAGTTTGAGGAGTAAAGTTTTGCAACAGCATGTTTAACCGTAAAATTTGTCAGTTACTATTTTATTGTTATTGCAAATATAAATGTGTGTGTCTTATATATTGTTATTAATTTAATGTGATTTTCATGAACACATCAACAAGATATCAAGATTGCATATGACACTCTTGGAAAACACTGCAGGAGAAATATTTTAAATCAATCTAAAAGCCATACCTAGCTTGATAAAATAATAGGAAGCAGACAAAACACTTTATAAATGGTCAATAATCTTACAACTAAGTGAATTATAAATAAAGAAAATTTTACAACAAACAAACATCTAACTGAAATTAAGAAAAGTAATGATTAATTTATTGCAGAAGCATTAAACACACGTTAAATTTTTCACTACAATTTCTGTAATAAAGACTATGAATTTCAGGCTTTGTATTTTAATATTATTTTTGGTCGTCTAAAACATCAGCAACACTCAGCAAAGCTCTCGTCCAAGACATTGTTTCCGTGTTCATTGACGAGGAATACCTCACCATCAGCATCAACAGGAATTTCATTAAACACCGGTAACTCAATTCTTGATTGATGTAGTTGTTGCGTAAACTCTGAAGGTGGCAACTTTAGCTGATTTTCTAATTTAAACAACTCTTAATCTAACTTATAATTTTCACGCTTAGTAATTTCTTTTTTTCTGCCAACAATATAGTTTGCTCCTTAATTAAGTCAATAAATCATTGTCAATAAACTTAACAACGCGTTGTTTTTTTTTGGTCTGCACTTCTCTCGATAATCTTCAGAAAATCTAGCTTAAAAGTCTCGTCCGTTTTCAATGTGTGCTGAATTATCTCTGCTGGTGGGGTTGGTAAAAATAATATCGGCAGTTGCTTGAGCATCTCTGCCCGAAGATCCGTGTACACTAATATCATCCAACAACGGTGAATCATATCCAATTATCTCAAGAATGAGCTTATCCAAATCATCGTTTTTCTTTCCACCCTCTGTTCCAGTTTTAGCTTCTCTATCTTTCTTCTTCTGAAACAAAAATGAAAGTACATTAGCAATGTAGTAAGAAATTGTGTGTTTCCGAATAGCAAATATTATAGTTACACGCTAATTTCTTCACAATACTTCAAAAGTTACTTTAGAAGCTCGTGCGTTTAACATATTTTTAAATATATAAATACAGCTTAAACCTAATTTAGCATTTAAAATGGACTTACCAGGGTTTGCTTTCTCCTATTTTGCCAAATTGTGTCTCTCAGGTACTTCCAATCATTGCAAAAAATTCCAACTGCAGTCGCTTTTTATGATATATCAGTCCAAGTCTTAACTTTATCATTGTAGGTTAATGCACTAGAAAACTTTCCAACCAGTATGTTCCGTTTATATTGTAAATAATTAAAGCTAAATTTTATTTTACGTTGAGTTTGTTGATTATTTACGTTCGCCTTGGTATATTTGGTATATTTAAATTTGTTAGAGTAAAATTTCCTTGTTTACTTCATGCACACCAACAAGTGCCGCGAGTGATAAGACTTTGTTATTCCGCATGTGCAAACAGTGTAGTGAATAGAAAATCCACGAAGCAAAAGAGTATCGATTTGTCGTTCGAGCAAACCGCATCGCTGCTTAATGTTCTAAGTAGAACTCCTAATTAGACGAACTGCTGTTCTTTAGAACACCATTATCTACATAAATGTGCTTTGCTACACCCGCAAAATGAAGAGTCGATTTTGCATCGTTTTTTTCGTTGGCACGGCTTTGTAACCACTAGGTGAGTGCTTTAAGTAAACGCTTGATCTGATTAAAAACATTAATTATATGCTGTTTGTTAAATTATCACTTAAATTTTGTATACAGTCCATTTCTCTCTACCATAGAGCTATATGTTGTTTGTTAACTATCATTTTTCTATCGTTTGAGTTATTTTACACAGTATATGTTTATTTTTTCTTATTAAATTGAGAATAGTGAGTTTTTCATCAGTCATGTTGACAAATATAACTATTTCAGTAAACAATGTGAGGTTACAGATATCAAATCAATCACCTGTCACAAAATAAATAAACTGACATGTGTTTCACGACAATTGTGAGGTATTATTAAACGATATTACTTTAGGTGTACAAGAAAGTTTTGAGTTTTTCATTGCAAAATTCAATATTTTTAAGAAACAAACAAAAAGATATTAATCAACGAAATATTCCCCGTTTGCATCGATGACCTTTTGCCATCTTTCTGGCAGCTTGCGAATTTCCTGATGATAGAAGTTCATCGGCTTCGAGGTGATAAAGTCATCAATGCATTTTCGTACCTCTTCAAGTGTCACAAAGTGTGTATCAGCCAAGTGATGCTGCAGCGACCGGAATAGATAATAATCGGAAGGCGCCATGTCTGGGTTATACGCCGCATGCGGGAGAAGTTCTCCGCCCAATGCAAAGATATGGTCCTTGGTTACTTTCGCAACATGTGGCCGGGCATTGTCATGAAACAGTATCACTTTACGACGTCCTTTGCCAGTAAATGGCCTCTTTTCTTCAAACGCACCGCTCAAATTGGTCAATTGTTGTTGATAGCGGTCTGCCGTAATTGTTTCACCCGGCTGTAATAAGTCGTAATACAATACACCTTTCCAATCCCACCATATGCAGAGCAAAACTTTCCTGCCGCGGATATTGGGCTGTGGAGTCGATGTCAAAGGTTGACCACGGTCAACTCATGATTTTTTACGCTTCGGATTAATATAAAGTATCCACTTTTCATCGCCTGTAATGATTTGATGCAGAAAATCCTTTTTCTGGAACCTTGAAAGCAAAGTGAGTGCGGTGTCACGCCGTCGATTTTTGTTGTCTTCGGACAGTGCATGCGGAACCCATCTGCCTTCCTTCTGAACTTTTCCCATTGCATGTAAACGTGTGAAAATGGCTTGCTGCGTAATGCTAAGCTGCTGTGCAAGCTGCTTTTCAGTTTGTGCAGAGTTTATATCCAACAATGTTTGCAGTTCGTCCGTTTCAATCTTTTGAGGGCATCCAGCACGCGGTTCATTTTCAAGAACGATATCTCCTTGGCAAAATTTTTTATACCACCTTTTGCACGTAGCATGACTTACAGCCTTCTCTTCATATGCAGTACAAATCATTTCAGTGGCTTCAGCAGCATTTTTCTTTATATGAAACGCAAAGTGGATGGAAAATCGAATATGCTCTTAAACCAAACTTAGTTTGGTTAATGGGATCTCAATGTCTGTCCGCCGCCGTCGTCGCCGCCGTCGCCGTCGTCGCCGCCGTCGTCCGTCACAGGGTTCCCGTGATTTTATAATATATATATAATATATGAATTGTATTCAGTTTTTATGCTGATTACGAATATGCTATACACTATTCGATAGCTCATTTACTTTTCGAGTTATTCGACTTTAAAATCGAAATCTTACAACCAACAAAAGTTTTTGTTAATAAAAATAATTATAACTTAAATTCAATTTTTATTGTAAATGTGAACTATATTTAATAATAGAATATTCGTAAGTTTGGTTGTGAGCCGTAGATGCGGCGCAAATTTTTTTGTTACTGCCATGGTAAACATTACTGATTTTGCAGGTTATGTGCCTCAAACGTCAAACCGCATAGTATTTTCAAAGACCAAATGCCAACGTTGTAAAACCGTAAAAAGGCGGGGAAAAACTAATGAATTTTAAATTGTGGTTTCGGTTGTATGAAATCTAAAGCTCAGAACTTTTTTCACACCAAATAGTTTGACAATTGTCAACAACTACAATTTTCTACCTGTCACCTGTCGATTTTGTATAATGGACAATTTATCATCAAATTCTTACAAATTTTTCGACTTGTCACTATTGTCGGACTTGTCAAGTTTTATGAAACAGGGCCAAGGTGGTAATAATTCAACAGGACATCGAACCCAAGTCTTATTATTTCCCATGCTAATCAAGATAAAAATATTCGCTTTCTAAATCCTATTTAGGAAAAAATATAACTACATTTAACATGATCATGTATTTAAAAAATTCAACAAATTCGGTTATTTTTGTAAGTGTGTTTAGCGGTTATGATCCCACTTCTGTTTTCTTTGAAAAAAAGGAAAACATAATAAACAAGATAAACAAGTGAACAGACTTGGAAAGTGTTGTCTCTATTGGTAACAATCCGTATTGTACCAAATCAAAAATTGCAACTGCTGAGGAGAAATTTAAACGTTCATTGTTTAACGTTAATCGATTCGCTAATTCAAAATACAAACCACCTACATATAATTAAATTAGGAGCTATAGGAGTTCAACATTCTTACTTCCTAGTCACACAATGTGATTAATAAATCCCTGATTGTAGTATCGTACTATGTTTGTATAATTAACCACACATTGTGGTGTTGCTCTTTAATTACTTTAATTTGGGATCAGCGGTCAGAGTTTGTTTACCTATAAACATGATAACATGTTTAATTGACTATAATGGTATATAAATATAGCTCAACTGGCGTCCTTTAGAGCTAATTGACCAACACCCAGTAAAGTTGTAAGATTATACAAATTTTCTTCTTAAATATGCAAAACACGGACACGTAAGTGCAGCTTAAATTAAAAAATATTTCTTAACTTCTATATTACAAATGCAAGATATTTATCAAAAAACTTACGACCCTTGAAATTTTAGAACAAGTGAAGAGAGTAACTGTGAAGATGTTGCAAGCGATACCAATGATGATGAAACTAATCAAGAATGCCAATGTAATATTGATGACACAAAAGAGGATTATGAATTTGGAAAATATGGTTATGGAAAGTCTCATGTAAAATTGCTTCATGTGTTGAGAGATGGACCTCAACATTCAATCCGTGAAGTAGAACTGAATATCCTTCTAACACTAAACTCAACGAATCATTATGTTGAAGGAGATAACAGTGATATAATTGCCACGGATTCGCAAAAAAACATAATTTACATTTTAGCGAGAAAACACGGAATAAAGAATCTTGAAGAATTCGGTCTTTTAATTTGCGATCATTTTCTTGATGCTTACCAACATATAGCAGCAGTTGAAGTAAGTATGGATGAATATCCATGGGAAAGATTGCAAATTGAAAAAGAAGACCACAATCATGCTTTCGTATTTTCTCCAAGTGCTACTCGTTTTGCTATTGTAAATCAAACTAGAAATAGTAAGTAGTTTTTTCGAAACTTTACACAACTCAGTAGCACAAATGATTCAGAAATTCTAAAAATTTAATCTTTTTCAGCATTGCCAAAGGTTAAGGGAGGTTTAAAGGGACTCAGAGTGTTAAAAACTACTATGTCCTCTTTTACTGGCTTTATCCAGGATGGTTATTGCACTTTACCAACTACAACAAATCGAATTTTTAGCACAGAAATTACAGCGATTTGGGAATTTTCAACAACTAATGAAGTTGATTTTGATAGAACATGGGTAAAAGTAAAAGAATATATAATTGATAAATTTGCCGGTCCTCCAAATACTGGAATTTTTTCGCCTTCTGTACAAAATACGTTATATACAGCGCAGAAGATGATCCTAGATGAACTGTCACAGGTATCAAGTTTAACTAGCTAATATTTTAGAATGTATGTATTCACAATTTTTCACGTGTGTGAAGTTAGCATCTAAATTATCTGCATCTCATAAAACAACTTCACATTTATTTGCATCTAGCATAGTTCTACAGTTCTTGATAAGTTTAACCAATAGTTCCGTTGAGTTAATCGTAAAAATTGAATTTTTACAAAAGAGATGCTAACTTTCAAAAACACATGTTAGCATCTCAACGTATTTTGAACATTTGAACTCAGGAGACATATAATTCGTTGAGTTCTATAGCCAAAACACATTTCCTCAATTGTTCTGACGATTAAGCTTGGCCGAAAATATTTTACTGTCAAAAAACTCGACCGCCAATGGTATACGTGTATAACATTGAGATATTGTCGGAGTTCTAAGAGTTCTGACTAAACTAAAATATTTATTCGGTAGTTCCGATCGCATTAAAACATAATCAAAACAGTTCTAGCGAGCATTGATGCGAAATCGTGTCCATAAAATTCTAACGTCCTTATACTGCCGCGCACGGTATACATACACGTACTCCTGTAAGATGCTGACCGACTTCGAAGAGTTCTGACTAAACTAAAATATTTTTTCGATAGTTCTGATCGCATTAAAGCATAATCAAAACAGTTCTAGCGAGCATCAATGCGAAATCGTGTCAAAAAAATTCTAACATCTTTATACCGCTGCGCACGGTACACATACACGTACTCCTGTGAGATGCTGACCGACTTCGAAAAGTTCTGACTAAAATAAAATATTTTTTCGATGGTTCTGATCGCATTAAAGCATAATCAAAACAGTTCTAGCGAGCATCGATGCGAAATAGTGCCAGAAAAATTCTAACGTCTTTACACCGCCGCGCACGGTATACAAACACGTACTCCTGTGAGATGCTGACCGATTTCGAAGAGCTCTGACTAAACTAAACTATTTTTTCTCTAATTCTAATCGCAGTAAAGCATGATCAAAACAGTTCTGGCCAGCAGCGATGCGAAATCGTGTCCAAAAAAATTCTAACGTCATTATACGGCCGCGTGCCGTTATAACTAATGTAATTTGCTAGGCATAGTTACACGGAAAAAAGAAGTTAAAATCTATGACAGCTAAAATCTACGGTTTGCGTGCAGTTACGTCAGTAATCTGCCGTCTCGATATCTGAGTCGATACATGCTATAGTAAAGTACGACGTTATAGAGGACGACAGCGCTGTTGTGGGGGAGTGCACTGAACGCTGCGCATAGAAATCTCACCTACAACCATATGCGTGCATACGAAATCTTTGCTGCAGAAGCAAATTTCCGACATAACAAAACCTAATAGCAACTTGTTGCCTTCATAACAAACAAATTTGATTGCAGCAAAAAAACTTGTTAATGCAACAATATTTTTTGCTCTCCATATATTACGACTATTTCAGCTGCCATAACAAACTTCTTTTTCCCATGTAACTATGCATAGCAAATTATATTAGTTATAACGGCACGCGGCCGTATAATGATGTTTGAATTTTTTTGGACACGATTTTGCATCGCTGCAGGCCAGACTGTTTTGATTATGCTTTACTGCGATTAGAACTAGAGAAAAAATATTTTAGTTTAGTCAGAACTCTTCGAAATCGGGCAGCATCTCACAGGAGTACGTGTATGTATACCGTGCGCGGCGGTATATGAACTTTAGAATTTTATGAACACGATTTCGCATTGATGCTAGCTAGAACTGTTTCGATTATGTTTTAATGCAATCCGAACTATCGAAAAAATATTTTAGTTTAGTCAGAACTCTTCGAAATCGGACGGCATCTCACAGGAGTAGGTGTATGTATACCGTGCGCGGCGGTATAAAAACGTTAGAATTTTTCTACGCACGATTTCGCATCGATGCTCGCTAGAACTGTTTCAATTATGTTTTAATGCGATCAGAATCATCGAAAAATATTTTAGTTTAGTCAGAACTCTTCAAAATCGGTCAGCATCCCGCAGGAGTACGAGTATGTGTACCATGCGCGGCGGTATAAGGACGTTAGAATTTTTTTGGACACAATTTCGCATTGATGCTTGCTAGAACTGTTTTGATTATGCTTTAGGGCAATCAGAACTACCGAATAAATATTTTAGTTTAGTCAGAACTTTTCGAAATCGGCCAGCATATCATTGGAGTACGTGTATGTATACCGTGCGCGGCGGTATAAGGATGTTAGAATTTTTTGGACACGATTTCGCATCGATGCTCGCTAGAACTGCTTCGATTATGTTTTAATGCAATCAGAACTACCGACTAAATATTTTAGTTTAGTCAGAACTTTTAGAACTCCGACAACATCTCAATGTTATACACGTATACCACTCGCGGTCGAGTTTTTTGGCAATAAAATGTTTTCGGCTAAGCTAATCGTCAGAACTTTTAGGGAAATGTGTTTTGACTATAGAACTCCACGGATTATACCTCCCCTGAGTTCGAATGTTGTTAATACGGTGAGATGCTAAAATGTGTTTTTGGAAGTTAGCATATCATTTGTAAAAATTCAAATTTTTTCGTTAATTCGATGGAACTATTGGTAAAACTTATCAAGAACTGTAGAACTATGCTGGATGCAAGTAAATATGAAGTCGGAACTCTTCGAAATCGGTCAGCATCTCACAGGAACGTGTATGTATACCGTGCGCGGCGGTATAAGGACGTTAAAATTTTATGGACACGATTTCGCATCGATGCTCGCTAGAACTGTTTCGATTGTTTTAATGCGATCAGAACTACCGAATAAATATTTTAGTTTAGTCAGAACTCTTAGAACTCCGACAACATCTCAATGTTATACACGTATACCAGTCGCGGTCGAGTTTTTTGACTGTAAAATGTTTTCGGCCAAGCTTAATCATCAGAACTATTGAGGAAATGTGTTTTGCCTATTGAATTCGAATGTTCGAAATACGGTGAGATGCTAAAATGTGTTTTTGGAAGTTAGCATCTCATTCGTAAAAATTCAAGTTTTACGGTTAATTCGACGGAACTATTGGTAAAACTTATCAAGAACTGTAGAACTATGCTGGATGTAAGTAAATATGAAGTTGTTTTATGAGATGCTGATAGTTGAGATGTTAACTTCACACACGTCAATTTTTCTTGGTTATGTAAGGCTATTTGGTAAAAAGCACCATACAAGAAAGCCTTTCACTTTAGATATAGATGTAATTGAATGATTCTTTGTGGTTCGTAATATTAAACGGGTATGCATTTTATATGCCTAATTTTCTAATAATGTTTAACGATTTGATTAGCTTTTTTTTCCATTCCAATGCCAAAATTGGAATAATTCTTAAAGTTGTCGATACCTATGTGAATTAGCATCTGAGGAAAGGGAGGCAGGTCTTGTTAGATTTTTTAACAATACGAAGTACTAAAATTTTAATTATAGTATTTTTGAGATGCGACTTCAAAATTTGATTAATTTTTATTGAAATAGCTCAATTATTTAGTTTTTTAATTAGCAGAAACTTTCCATGCTGTAGTTGAGTAACAGCACGTTCCGGAGTCAAAAATATTTAAGTAACTAGTTTCGTATTTTTGATATTTGTCCCAACGATTTTTCAGAGTTTATTGAATACTGAATTAGCAATATTATCCTAGTGAATAATAACAAAAACAAAATTTTAATCTTACTTTCAGTAACGGACTTATGTACTCGGAATAATGCTAACACAAAGAATACAAGTGGACTATAGTAATTTTTTCATTTACATGTATTGAAGTGTATCCTGGTATATAAGGTTGTCCACAATATAGACTTCAGATAGATGAAACTCACCCACTTACCGTACCAACGGCGGTTTGAAGTTCAATTCAGGAGAGGGCACGAGTTTTGGTATGAGTTTTTTATGATAACTCAAAAAACTTAAAACGAAACAAAGCACCACCTCAATTTTCAACATGTTCTGAAATAAATTAACCTTGAGGGAAAAATACCCTCTGACAATAAACACAAGGCTCAAACAAAATATTAAAAACGCACGAAAAATATATTCCTAAAACAGTGTCAGTATCAACGTACTACAGCACGATGTTAGGGTTGATTCTAAAAAGAAAATCGCATAATTAAATTATCACTGTGTCCTTTCAAAAATACAAAAGCAATAAATTGTAAATAGACTTCTTACAACACAAAAGTGTAAAATGCTGTCCCCTAATGGTATGCACAAATCTCTCAAGAGAACAATAGTCACTTTTAGGCCTAGAGGCAGACACAGATCCAGTCACCATCAGCAAAACTCAAAACTTTACCTTAAATACAAACATCTGGCTTCTCCAACAAAACCAAACCAAAATAAGTTACGTACTGCACTCTCTAAATACAAAAGGATCATAAAATTTTTATTAAACGCAGAACTAAATTATCCAGATTTAGTAGTTAAGATTTAAACAGAATTTACATGAAATACTTTTTCTCATTAGTTTTACAACTATTGATTTTTCTAGTGACTTCAGAATCATTCATTTAGAAGTTAGATAACCGAAACATTCACCACCAGTCCACTAACTTCAGTTCAAAAACTCATCTGAAATAAGGAATAATCCACTTCTAACAAAAGTGCAGATACCTGACAGCACCTCTGAAGGACATTAGTTGACCCAGGGCAGTATATTGTCGACTACCTGTGAAACACACACTCTAAATAAAGACTAAACTTTAAACCATTTGATTTCAAATACAAATTCTATATAATTATTATCTTCTAATAAATGAACCAACATAAAATTTGCAAAAAATAGGTAAATTCGCAGACTTTGTTACATATGTAAATCCAACATAACTAAATTTAAATATTATAATCGGAATAACTAATTAATAACCGTGTTCAATATTAATGTTCAGAATTAATATCATTATTTTTGCGCAAGTTAAATATCATCCAGAGTTAATAATAAACATACTTCATACTAACCACTAACGAAAAACAGAAGTGTTTCCTCTCATCTCTGTTAAACAAATAATAATAATCGCCAGGACCAGTTTAAAAGCGTTTCTGATGCTCCATGCCGCGACTCTCGCAAGGATCTTTACGTCTATAACAGCACTTAATAGAAAAATAGCCGGACCTCCTTCCTCTTCGTTATATTGTCGTGTATCTGTGAAGCGCAAGCGTTATTTAGTTACGCGTATATGCACGGAGCATTGTGTTTCAATCAACGCAGAAATAGTATTTGAAGTAGACGAATACTGACACAATAAATTTTTAATTTATGATTGCAAAGAAATAAACCTTAGATTTTATATGGCCAGTGAACAAATAAATACTATAGACCAGTAAATTAAATATTATACAGGAAGGACAAAACTTAGAGGAATTACTTAAAATCTGGGCATATTAATTGTCCTAGGAATTAAATATGTTACACTATCAATTATACATATTATAATTTTATATATTGGGTGTAAAGTTACTTCATGTACGTACAGCTAATGCCCGAACAGCTATCTCACTCATATAAGGAATTACTAGAATACTTTCAAGTAAGAAGTCGTATGGAAGCTTTTTGTACGTATTTCCATAATAGGAACCTTAATAATAATGTCTGTTAGAATTTATTTAGCTACTTCGTAAGCTCATACGTTTGAATTTTCTTATGGGATATCCTAAAAATCTATTTATAGAATAAATTTTTGAGATTATAATAAGCGGAACTGTTTCATAAACTTGATAGTCGCAAAATATTAATATTTTATTAATTGATAGTTATCTTGCTATGGGTAAAAATGACGTTACGATTTGCCTAGAAGAGACGGAAACTCCTAACAATTTTAAGGAGTCACCAGCTAACCACCGTGGTGCGAGAATGGGTTCATATGGAAAAATGATACAAATAATGTAAATATAAACATGTAAAATGACCAAAATACAATAGTACTTTATAAGTAGCACTTACCTTGAAAGACTTTACTAGTTCTCAAAAATAAGGGAGCCAAACCGTCCTTTCTCAGCAATCTTCGATATTTTTGCTACCCAAAAGACGGTTATTCCGGATAGGCCTACTTGCTTTTGATGCTCTAAAATTTTGTCGTCTCATTTTTTGCCTTTCGTAGCCATATTTTAAAAACACTATTAACATTCTGTCAAATTAAAGCAATTTTTAAAATAAATCATCACTTGGGGAGCTGGATATCTTTTCACAACGATCAACTTTCCCTATCTTATAAATAACTTTAAATAAAAATTCATCTAAGTTTAAACTCTATTAACATTAAATTCCGAAAATATAAATACACATACTTTAACCTAAAAAAGTAAACAATCTAGCATCTAACTGGCCAGGTATTATTCAAAGAAATTTTTAAAAAAACATTTATCGGTAAACGAGACTACTGTTCCAAGAAGATTTTCAATAACGTTTTTAAGTTATTTCTTGATAATATATATCAGCTAAACTGCATTATGTATTTAGTTTTAGATTTTATTTTTTAAATTAATTACATTACTTTAATCCGATGTTTTGTAACAGGTAATCCATAATTAAAGATTTTTGCACTATTTATATGTGATTTGTTTGGGATTAAAATTTTCTCAAAAATTTCTAAATGCGATTGCTCCAAAATATGGCAATATTGGCAACAAATACTTTTGCGGTTTATACGTGGTTTGTTGGATTTGACGATTTTTTGTTTGAAATTGTATAAATAACTTTTTAAAATGAAATTGACAATTTTTTCTTAGCTTCAGCTGATTTATTCGATTTTACAGCATTTTTCTTGAAAATCTTGAAAATGATTTTTCTAAATAACATTGTCACGACCGATTCTCTTAAATAAATGATTTCTTTTGATGTTTTTGTAGAAAAATTGATTTTTCAGGCTGAAAGCGTTTTCTCTTGTTTGTGTGTTTGTGAGAAGTTTCTAAAAATGGTTTTACAAAATTGCATTGGCCAAAAATTTCATAGGTACTGAATATTTCTATATATATTTAGGAAAAAACTTTCAGGACTGTCTAAATATCTACATTTTCATCGTTGCAGTCTTCGGTTTTGGAATTAGTGAGTTACGTATAATTGCCGAAAATATTGTTTTGCGTAGTTCTTTATTCCTTGAGAGTTAATAACGTCCACTTTTGAATAAACTGTTACGGTAGATTTCGCAGTACATGTCTAATTAAATGCACGCAGCTTTCTATCTATGTAATATGTTGCAGTTTTACTGAAGTTTTAACCCTATAATGCACGAATTGTCGTTTATGTTTAAAAGATATTTAATGCCACTTTTGTAACGGAAAGGGTATATCAATATATTATATTCACGTTTGATTTGAAATTTTTTATTGATAACAAACAGATTGTTTTCTTTTGGGTTCAATATGAGTACATACTACAGAATCAAATTTATTTATTTATTTACTTTTACAAAATTAAAATAAAGAAATTAACAAGTCTCTAATAACTATACTAAATGACTATCAATTCAGAGTGTGCAAACTTTTGAAGCAATTATTTTTGTTACCTAAACATAAATGAATATTATATTTATTACGGGATTTTCCTGTACAATTAACTTTTTTGCATCGCTCTCTATTTTCGGTGTGTGAGGACCAATGATCTATCTATGCTATCACCTTTGTAGAACGAGATTCTGTACGTTTCCTTTTGGGGCAGTCAACTGTAGGTGAAAGTCCAGAACTATTGTTGGCCTGCCTCTCTTTTTGTTTATTGCTTTGCCCACTGAACAAAGAGCGTGTGTCAAAATAATTTTGAATTGTAGCAGTGACATACTTTTTTTTTTTTGTTGCTACACTATTATATATTACCATTCTCTAAATAAGCTAGTAGACGCAAACTTAAAAAATAATTGTCATAGTATACTTTGCGGAAAGCATTTTTTGGAATGGACCTGCACAAACGAACTATTATATTACTAGCCGTGCCTACATCTAGTTTTCCATCTAGTATTAGTATGCCTGACTTATTATTTGTATAGAATTAAAAATTGTTGCTTAGGCCACTAACATCAGAAGAAACGTACATTTTACAATCCCATTTGTGGAGTATTTTAGGGTTGTAGCTCTTCATAGAAGTCCTTTCTTTACATGAAATTGTCTGTTCGTCACAAGAAGGATTTTCTTCCATAGGTATTTGCTTAAGGACTGCTTTTATTTGCTCAAGCACTGACATAATTTTATCCGTATTCCTAGTAAATTAATTATTATCATTAAAATGTTATAGCATCTGCTATTTGCGATTCTCTAGTTTGAGGTGTCTGACATTTTCTAGTGGTGTGTGGTCTTATCAAACACATCCAAAGAACAATACCCAGAAATTGTTCGATTTCAATTTAATTATTAGCCAACGGTTCATTTGGCCTTTGTTCAGTACTATACAGAAGCGGGTTTGGTCGACTATGTAAGAAATAAATTCATCAGTAATGAATAATTTGAACAAGAGTGTCTTGTAAATTAAGAATGCGTTTAAAAGATTTGCATTGCCTAAATATTCATTTTTGCTTAGATTTCTGGCAGTTTTGGTTTTCTCTCGAAATATCTTATCTTTCTTTTTTTTTGGATAAACCTTTCTATGCAGGGAACCCAGATAATTGATCTAGAGGCATTTCGTCCTCAAGGTCCTCTAAATTTAATTCTGTTTCTTGGAAAGCGCTTTCATTATATGTTCTTCCACTGGAAAAAATGTAACTGATTATAATCCTCAAGTATATGACTCAAAACATGAAAACCTTCAGCGTCATTGCCATCAGATAGTTTTGAATCTTCACTATCAGAAAGGATGTTGCGAATTATCTATCGTCTTTTTAGTTCATAGAAAGAATCAGGGGTTGTTTCTGGGAACTCTATTTCAATTACACAACAGAAACAACTAATGATAAAATAAATACATCTACTGAATATAAAACTTGAATACATATTGTTTGCAATCGAGAACACATACGTTGTACGTGTTTCTAAGTACAAATAGTTGAATAAATTGAAAAATGGTACATTAGATCATTGTTAACGCTGTTTATGAAACACCAAAACATAAAACACTTACCTGATGCACGCTTTGAAGGCAGAATTTTTCAGAATAAAATTAGCAAACCAGAACTTTCAAAAGAACCTAACTGTGGAGCATTCAATCTTATAAAAGGATATTACAATGATACATCTATCGCCAAGTAGTGTAATACTAAGTGTATAATTAAGCAGGAAACAGTTTTATATTAGTATGTCAGGCCGACAAAAACGAGACCTGCAATCGGACCTACAATATGTTGCCATTTGGGAACAATATGCAATATAGGGTTAAAATAGAAATTTTATAGTTAAACGACAATTTATTTATAATCAAACAAATCTGATTTGATGAAAGTTTTAATTGTATTTTACTTTTTACAAATAGGTCGAATTGAAATGAAAGATTTAAATTAAAATATGCACGTGATTATCAGATCTGATGCTCATCAAAGTCTTAAGAAACAAAATGTTCTATAAATAATAATTTTGGTTCATATCACTAAACTTTGTGAATTGATTAAATTTTTTCTTAGATAAAAGTTATTCGTTATACAATAGATATTTTCTGATTCTGATAGGTTTAATTATTAAATAAAGTAAATTAAAAGTTTAAAAAGAAAAGAAAAGAAAATCCATTCTAATAGGGTTTCTGTATCTATCCTAAAAACACCCTTTTAATACTTGCTAGATACAGTGGCGTCCAACTTCACATTATTTAGTTTTCAGTATAACGAAGAATACCCTGCCTTTTCTCATAATCTTCCTAGGGACCCGACGAATTCTTCTTAAATTAGGTATTTTTTATTTAATTAAAACCGCCACATTAGCGTCTAACGTCGTGGGGATAGAAATACAAATTATTACGTTGGTACAGCACGAGGAACCCGAGTTCGAGTAAAAAATTAATCTGTTATAAGAAATTAGAGGTTAATATTATAGGGAACTGTGCATGCTTGGCAAGGGAGTAAATTGCGGAACCTTAAGTTATTGATAAATTGTCAAGTTGATCAGCCGTACAAGTTAAATAAAGATTGCATTCTTCTGGTGCTGACCTCGCAAGCGATCTTAGGTTTAAGGTCGTAGTCCTATAAAAATTATAGGTTGAGTACAAGTCCAGTCTCCACGTACGCAAAATGCGCTCGTAAATAAAAATATACAGAGTTAGTCGACAAATTGTTTCAGGATGACGTGATAATTAAAATATTATCAAATTGACAGTCAATATTACTTGCATAATTGTATAGCAAAAGTGGAAATATAAAGGATGTCGCAACACTATAGGGTGAGTCAAACAAATCGTAACTTAATCAAATACGATCGCTATCAAAATGACGGATGTGTCAAAGTGACAGTTGTCAAATGGGCGGCAATGGATAATATTGACATGGAGTGGCAGTGGAGGGTGGTGGAAGAGGGTGGGGTGGATGGTGGGGCTGCAACTGGAAGGTGGATGTAGAGAGTGGGGGAGGTGGGTAGAGGAGTAAAGAGTGCCTCTGTGCCTCAATGCCACTTCTGCCACTACTAACTATTTTATCTGCCAGAAAATTGCCTTTATGCAGTTAGCAGCTTTTTCTAAAAAGGCTGTTCGAAAGAACGGCTGCTGAAAATAGGTTGCTAACTTTACATGCGTCATCATTGGCAATCTAATCTATGCATTACTAATGCAACATATTGTAACGAAAACTCTATTTGCACAAACAACAGTTCTATATTTTCAAACTGATTACACAAGCCTTTTCAATAACTCGTAGCTGCAATGGAATTCACTAAAAGCTCACACGCTTTACTTCTAATCGCTAACAGTATAACTACTACCTTCCTAAACTGCAATGCTATATTCTTAATTAACTTAATATAGAGGCACTACAATTAACTATTCAACCACTAATTATTAATTTATATACGAAGCACTATAACAAATTTATATCAAATAGCGTGATTTATATCAATAGTAATTTATATCACATATGTACTACTGCTTCATTCCATATTATGATTTTCAACGCTTTAAACCAGAACATATTGTAATCACAGCTCCAATTAGAACTGATTTTCAATATTTATGATCTGCAAGATGTGGTGCCGAAGAGTACATCAGTCATCGTTTTATATAAACACTTTGTTTATGTTCTAATGTAATTATTCTGGTCATAGGCAGACCAATCAGTGCTACACTGCCTCTACCCCCCACCTGTTCTGTCCCAAACACTCTGTGACCCGGACGTTTGAAATTCCTGTGACGATAAGGACAATCAAAACCATTTCTGCATTTTCCATGTTGATAGAAGTAGCAATCAACACTCTTCATTTTAGGCGCCGTACCATTTGGATTGTAGCCACTCCAAAATCTTAACCCCAGTTTTCCGGAGCAGTATTTCTGGTATATTTTACCAGCCTCCAGTCCAACTCATCGAGTGCACAACCGATCTTGGGCATGGCCAACTTCTTGTCTTCAAATTTGATCATTTGACCCTTGAGATCCTCTAATGCCTTCCACAAATCCTGAAAAATCAATTTACCAGCAAACCGTTGCATAGTCATAAGTAGTACACCCGATGTCGGTTCTTTAGCCGTATGGTCTTTCCAATCTCTAGTTGTTGTCAGCGAAGTTGATTCAGACCACCAAATTTATTTTTATACACCGAGCAAGTTCTCGGGACATACCAATAGATTACCTTGAATCCCTTACGTGACCCCAAATCTTGCTTTGAGTATGCCGCTTTACAGAAACATGAACCAATAATAGCTCGGTCATACCTCGTTCATCCTCACGAACGTAACTGCTTGTTGGTCTCACTGCTTGCCGTTCTTCAGCATTACCGGTGTCATCACTATCATAATATGCTAACCGGTTAATGTACACCACTAGTGTTCTTCCTCTTGGGAGGTTACGAATTTGATATGCCACGCGTCGATCCCTTTTACAACATCGTGTGGACTCTCCCAATGCAATTATAACTTTGACGACAGTTCACGCCTACGTCTGGGTTCGTATAGCCAGGCGCGGTTATAGCCAGGCGCGGTTGACCTTTTGAAAACTAGACTCTTGCGCCTTGATCGCATATGTGGTCTTCATCTGCTTCCGATCCGGATATTTTTCCTAACGTCATCATTGAGCGACATAGCTCTCGCTCACTATGTCATCTCCCGGTGTACACCAAAACTGAAGATCATAATACAGTAGACGTATCTCGAGCTTCAGCATAGCACATTCAGTGGTCTGTCCAGTACTCTCATGAACCGAAGACCGATAGGTCAATAAAAATAGATGTAATTATTGGTCCCAGTCTCTCTGATGATGAGAGACCACCTTGGAAAGGTACTTACCCAAGGTGTGGTTTATACGATCTACCATTAGATTGCGTGTGCAATGGTGTTCTTCAGGTTTTTTTCATCCCCAGCAACAAGTAAACTTTTTGAAATAACGCTGATTCAAAATTTCTGCCCTGATCGGGGTGCATCTCCATAGGAATCCTGTATGCGGTCAAGTTTCGATAACTCAACTTAGTAGAGAAGAATGGACTGTATTTTTTCTATAGCGTGTTTCAAGCAAGCAACACAAATAATTACTGTTTATGCACATGACAAAGAAACTAAGTAGCGTTTATTCTTTTTACTCACCTGCGACGGCAACGATGAAAAGTAGTTGTAACCAATTAATAATTGCAGCACACTAACTAGGGCGGTGCAACCAAAGTGTATAATATCCAATTAGCGGCATGTAACACGTGCACACTGGACGCGGCACTTGGACAAACGATGCAAACACCAACGCGGTGTGTAACAATTCACAAACAAGACGGCACTATAAAGTACGATTGCGGTTTCACGATAACATTTTTAGCGGCTTGTAATAAGCGAGGATATGCGGTTTCTTCAACGATATTTTTTGAGCGGTTTCAAAATACTAGCGCGGCTTGTTGCTACAGCGGTTCGATAACATTCTTCTAATAATGCGGTCTCTACGAATATTTTACTATCTGCGGGTTCTACGATACTTCAAGCTAATGCGGGCACTGTGATCACGACAAGCTAATGTGGACACACTACCAATACTTGTAGAACGATTTCGTTTTAGCAAGTTTCTTGGATATTCCAAATCGAATCTGGTGCCTCCGCGCGCGACAGACGCTCACCATTCACAAGGTTAATACATCAAATAAACGCATTGGGGAAATTTGACTAACAAAATTTAAATCTATCGCGTCGAATTGAGAACAGCAAGCAAACTCACGTAAATAATAAATCCTAAACTATAACTATTTACAAGGACGGAACAAATCCAAAACGGCAAAACATTTCCTTTACCAGCACGTCAGGGGAGGTTGCAGCTTCTTGATTTGGTATAGCACACTCTTCGGTTCACTTCGTAAAATAATCCATAGTTACCTAGATGTACATATTCCCGGTGTCGGTCTCAGTGAATGAACCGGCAATATCGATTGCCAATCTCTTAAAGGTATTTCCAACGTTGTATTGTGCATAATATTATGGAAATGCACCAGTTTTATTTCAAAGATGTACGTACATATGAATGCAGATGTGATGTTGTGCAGTATTTTTTAAATAAATGGAGTATTTGTCTCTTATTATGCCGCATGTTCAACTTTTTAAAGATGAAGCTGTTTATTTGGCATAAATATATCAACTGTTCATCAAGCGATAATTGAAAGTACTAACCTGAATCATTTCCATATTAGAATAATATATTGTAGCACCGATCGCTATGCTACCGGTTAAAATTAATTGTATATAAATATAGTCGCAGAAAGAAAAGCTAGTATTTTATTAAAAGATAAAACATTCCTAACTAGGCGAAAGTTCAGAATATCACAATAACTAAACTAGTAAAAATATTATTGGCAATAACTTTATTTTTCTCTGCAATAAATATGAATAGTGAAGGTACCATAATAGACACTTGGATCGAACCAAAGTTAATTGCACGTTTTATAGAAGTAACTAGTGTCATCCAACTTTCAAGTTGGCTTGTTTTTTTTCTATGTGAAATATACGAAAATAGTAGAAGTACAACAAAGCAATCTTGGCAGATTTCCAAGCCGGCAGTGCATTTTTTTCGCTGTGAAATAGACCAAAATAGACATGAACAACCGAGTACCATAAAAGCATCGTTAAATGAGGCCGAAGCGATAAGTATGTTTGTCAGCATTTGGAAAAACTGTCGATAATTGTTACGAAGTGTTACGCATTACTCTTTTCTACTATGATCAATTTTTTTTGGTTTTTAAACAAAAGTCTTTGTATTTCTGCTTTACCCACTTGTGGATGTTACTATGTTTCCTTATGTGACGAGATTTTATTCGGCTTCGCACAATAAATCTCGTGAGACTTCTCGAGTACAACGTTTTTGTGTAATATTCATATGACACTAATATATACAGTATATACATTTGAGAACAATATGCAATAAAGGATTAAAATAGAGACTATATATTTAAACGACAATTTATTTATCATCAAATAAATCTGATTTGATAAAGTTTTAATTGAATTTTTTTTTACAGATAGGTCGAATTGAAATGACAATGCCTAATAAGCATTACAACATTGTGGATATGTCAAAGTTTTCTTCGTTATTTTGTGAACACCATGTAAATGAAGAAGTTTATAATCCCGTAGATAAACCGGCCGGTAATATCTACGCAGAGCTACTGAGAAAAAATATCGATGAATAGTTTTGCTTAAATGCCATTAAGATTTAAAATTATCATGAATATATGTACTGGAAAATATAGACTAATAAAGAAAAAAAATTGTAAGGACGCTGTCTATTCAAAAAAATTAGGTCTTTTTTGAATTAATTCGATTCAATATTTAACTTGAGTTTGAATTTTTTTTGTGCTAACATGTAGCAAAATGATACATAACTTTGTATCTATTACAAACTGGAGTTCAAGAATTTTTCTAAATTTGAATTAACCTGAGAAATTTTGGAATAAATTATTTGCATGTGAACGAAAATAGAATTGTTAGTAAATTAATAATTGTTTTTATTTTATTTTAGTTAATAGCGGCAGGTAGACTATAGTTTGAGCAATCTAAAATTCAAGGTGCGTAATTAATATTTATGATGTCGTGCAGAGCACCACTGTAGTTAGCCGACGCACCCTCACGTAGCTACAGGGACCCCGACCCTACGCGGTAATTCAAAATTTATTATTGTATTTATTAACGTGTCTCGTGGATCAAAATGTTAAGACCTATTCTATAAACTTTTCAAGTACATACCTCATACGTAGAAACCAAGACGGAAACGGTTTCTCTACCAAACTGCACGTTTTGTGCAGAATATACTAAGCTATGGTAATAAAGTAGCCCGTACTTTTGGTAGTAAAAACCGGAAAACCTTTGGCCTGTGTTTCTGACACATTACGATAACTTTTCATTGGGGCGTTGATAAAATTCCAAGACCAAAACTGTCAGCATTTTTTTTATGAAAGTGTCGAATTTTCCCCAAAGTGGATTTGACACTAATTTACACTTCTAATGGAAAATAGGCATACGGTGTATCTGATAAGAGTTCAACAACATCGTAGCTCGACAGAATAGTAGAGCCAAACCTGTGACGTAATTACTCGACAAATTGGGTAGTAGATCAAACTTTTCAAGTACATACCTCATACGTAGAAACCAAGACGGAAACGGTTTCTCTACCAAACTGCACGTTTTGTGCAGAATATACAGTATTGCCCGAAATAAACAGTACTGAAACTAATTTGGCGGTGTTTTTATGCGTGCGCTGTCACACTCAAGTTAGCTAGTATAGACCTGTCAAGTAAACCTCAAACAAGTAATTAGTAGGGCCTAATTGTTAAAAATGGTGTTAAGTACAGAGGAGAAAGTGTTTCTGGTAGAGCATTATTTTCGTTCATACGGAATCGGCCGACGTAATGGTGCAAGTTTGCTATACGTGTCTGATCAATTCACACAAAGGTTTAATAAACGTTCTCCAAGTAATGCTGTAATTTTGAAGGTTATTGAAAAGTTTAGAAATACAGGTAGTGTATTGTGCCAACGAAAGGGAAACTCGGGCGTCCAAGGACAGTTAACAACAACAATAACCATGAACGTGTTTTTGAGCAAATCTTAGAAAATCCGAAAGTCAGCCAGGCAAGGACAGCGTTACAACTTAATTTAAAAAGAACTTCCTTTCAAAGAATCCTGAAGGAGCTGGGTACATTTTCGTATGTGATTCAGGTACATCAACAACTACATCCTCGGGATTATCGCAGTAGAGTGGAATATTGCGCCAGAATTCTCGCGTTACAGTATGAAAATCCTGAATTTTTGAAAAATGTTTGGTTTTCAGACGAAGCACATTTTCACTTGTCAGGCTATGTGAATCGTCGCACAAATCGATTTCTGGGCTTTGCCAGACCCGATGAGGTTCAAGAGGTTCCTTTACATAGTGAAAAAGTGAGTGTCTGGTGTGCTGTTTCCGGACACGGAATCATTGGTCTGTACTTTATCGAAGAGAATGGTAGGCAAGTCACACTTAATCAACAGAGGTACAGACAAATTTTAACACGATTTATCCCTGATCTACGTCAATTCTGTCGTGCACGTAACTTGGCATTTCGAAACCAATTTTTCAGCAGGACGGGGCAACTTGCCATACTGCTGCCGCAATTCGTCAATTTCTTCAAGAACATTTTCCAAGCAAATTCATATCACGATTTACTGACTTCCTTATCTTTCACATTCTCCAGACCTCACACCTCCAGACGCATACATTTGGGGCATGGCTAAAATGCCGTTTTCAAACGGGCACCACAAACCATCGATGAATTAAAGGATGCCGTTAGAGTCTTCTTCGCAGCCCTGAGACAACCCTTATTCAATAACATGACCAGAAACTTAGAACATCGTTATGAAGTCTGTCTCGAACGAGGAGGTGCACATTTAGAACATATAATAAAGTGTCAATAATATGTATTTTTTAAATATGCAAAACAATTACAATTTCAGTACTGTTTATTTCGGGCAATACTGTACTAAGCTATGGTAATAAAGTAGCCCGTACTTTTGGTGGTAAAAACCAGAAAACCTTTGGCCTGTGTTTCTGACACATTACGATAACTTTTCATTGGGGCGTTGATAAAATTCCAAGACCAAAACTGTCAGCATTTTTTTTATGAAAGTGTCGAATTTTCCCCAAAGTGGATTTGACACTAATTTACACTTCTAATGGAAAATAGGCATACGGTGTATCTGATAAGAGTTCAACAACATCGTAGCTCGACAGAATAGTAGAGCCAAACCTGTGACGTAATTACTCGACAAATTGGGCAGTAGATCAAACTTTTCAAGTACATACCTCATACGTAGAAACCAAGACGGAAACGGTTTCTCTACCAAACTGCACGTTTTGTGCAGAATATACTAAGCTATGGTAATAAAGTAGCCCGTACTTTTGGTGGTAAAAACCAGAAAACCTTTGGCCTGTGTTTCTGACACATTACGATAACTTTTCATTGGGGTGTTGATAAAATTCCAAGACCAAAACTGTCAGCATTTTTTTTATGAAAGTGTCGAATTTTCCCCAAAGTGGATTTGACACTAATTTACACTTCTAATGGAAAATAGGCATACGGTGTATCTGATAAGAGTTCAACAACATCGTAGCTCGACAGAATAGTAGAGCCAAACCTGTGACGTAATTACTCGACAAATTGGGAGTAGATCAAACTTTTCAAGTACATACCTCATACGTAGAAACCAAGACGGAAACGGTTTCTCTACCAAACTGCACGTTTTGTGCAGAATATACTAAGCTATGGTAATAAAGTAGCCCGTACTTTTGGTGGTAAAAACCAGAAAACCTTTGGCCTGTGTTTCTGACACATTACGATAACTTTTCATTGGGGCGTTGATAAAATTCCAAGACCAAAACTGTCAGCATTTTTTTTATGAAAGTGTCGAATTTTCCCCAAAGTGGATTTGACACTAATTTACACTTCTAATGGAAAATAGGCATACGGTGTATCTGATAAGAGTTCAACAACATCGTAGCTCGACAGAATAGTAGAGCCAAACCTGTGACGTAATTACTCGACAAATTGGGTAGTAGATCAAACTTTTCAAGTACATACCTCATACGTAGAAACCAAGACGGAAACGGTTTCTCTACCAAACTGCACGTTTTGTGCAGAATATACTAAGCTATGGTAATAAAGTAGCCCGTACTTTTGGTGGTAAAAACCAGAAAACCTTTGGCCTGTGTTTCTGACACATTACGATAACTTTTCATTGGGGCGTTGATAAAATTCCAAGACCAAAACTGTCAGCATTTTTTTTATGAAAGTGTCGAATTTTCCCCAAAGTGGATTTGACACTAATTTACACTTCTAATGGAAAATAGGCATACGGTGTATCTGATAAGAGTTCAACAACATCGTAGCTCGACAGAATAGTAGAGCCAAACCTGTGACGTAATTACTCGACAAATTGGGCAGTAGATCAAACATGAGAATTCTCTTTAAAGAACTTTGAATCCCAGGCCTACACGTTGGAAAAATAGGAGAATATTTGCATAATTTTACAACTTACTGGGTGTCTTCTGAACTAGTTCAGAAATACGTTTGCTTTACTACATTTATAGACCATGGTCAATTAAACATGTTATCATGTGTTTAGTAAAACTCTGACCGCTGATTTCAAATTATCAAAACTAAGGAACAACTCCGTAAAGTATTATAAATTGTAAAAGACGATCATGGCGCGGAGCCATTATTAAAAAATTTAATTGTTAAGGAAGTTTTATAGTTTGATAGGTAAGAATACAAGGCTTCCTATACCTTCTAATTTAACTATATAAAATAGGTTTACATTTTAAAATTGCACGATGTGATGAGAAGTTTTGGTACTATGTTTATAGCTGTAGTATATTTGAATGTGCCATTTACAGCAGCGTACCAAAGCTTGAGGTCAAGCAATAGCAGATAAGACTGTTTACCGAACAGCGTTAAGTATTATTATTTGGCACACGAGTTGATTACAAAGTTGCAAAGTTAAGCGGAATACTTTATCAAAAGTAATAAAAAAATATGTTTAGTATGACTTCTGCTTTTCACAACAATATTGTTAGTAATATGTAACATCACTGTAGATAAAAAATGAATACACATGCTAACTTTGTACGAATACATTAAATTATATTAACTCATTAGAAGAAACGGTGCTATTTCCTTAAAAATATTAAAACCTCTTTGACTATTTAATAGCAACTTTTCTATTTTGAGAGAAATAGTGTATGTATATATTCTGCAAAAGATCGTCCTCTCAGATACCGATTTTAGGCTATGCCTATTAGCGGATTTCCTAAAGTATTAATTATATTCCCAAAAAGTTGACAGACTTGCAAGTATGCCTTGCAGCGTCAACAATTCATTCTGTCGTAAACCGAGTTTAACAAAAGATCCTCAGAAAATCATTTGTGTTCTGCTAGTGGTGTGTAACTGTATCTATTGTCAGCTACTGCAATTTCAGAATGCATTAACTCCTTGATCTATATTGATTATATTCTTGAAGAAGATAAAAATTTATCGAAAGCTTGAATGATTACAGGAGTGTTTTACTAATTTGACAACCATTATACATATTTAACAAGATGAAATAATAACTTAGACTTTTATACAAAGCCCAAATGATCATTTCAAATAGAACTAGTAATAGAAAGATGGAAAATAAAGGTCCCGGACAGGATTCAAACCTGTATCTTAGGCATTCGATGCCTATACGTTTTCGAATTACGCCAGCAAAGACAATTGTAAAATTAACAAATCTAAATCGTGTACACAACCATACATCAATCTAACTTTCAATTACGTTTAGTATTTTTGTCAATTATATTCGACAGTTTCAAGTTTTTTTGACATATGTCACACGTCTCTGTGGCTTAATTGGAAAACACATGGGCCGCGAAAACCAAGGATAATGTTTCCATTTCTGTCCGAGATGTTATATTTTCCACTTTTCAGTTACTAGCGATTTAAAATGATCATTTAGGCTTTGCATAGAAGTTTAATTATTTCGTCCTATTAACTAATACTTTAGTATTAATCAACTTGCTCCGTGTAATTATCCCATATGTATATATGTTTTAGTATTCTCTTCTTCAAAAATCACCACATAAAGCTTATATAATATTTTCTCCTCTGCAAAAATACCCTTTTTTATAATTATTTATAAATTGCCTTAACTTAATTTATTTAATCGTGTAATTTTATTTTAAACTGATTAATGAAGGTCCACCTATTGTGGGTTCTGAAAAAAATTGACTTTCCAATTTCATTTTTCTTTTACACTATTAATGCCCTCTATCGAAGTCCTCTTATGCTTATAAAACCAACCAACCTTAGTTTTACAGTATATGATTTTAACTACAACAAAATGTTTGCCTATTGCTGGTGTTATACGAAACCACGTTCTCGGTTCAGAAATCTAGCTTTTAAAAACATTACTCTATTAATGAATTTTTACTTTCTAATTATGTCTGAATTTGTTGGCTCCTCCTTACAGCATGTTGAATGTGGAGAAAACTTCTCTCTTACAGGTTAGCATCTATAATTAATTTATGTTAGTATATTATATATAATTTTAAGGTTGTAACAGTTTGGTTCTACAATAATAATTGAATAAATGCGTAATCGATACACTGGTTATCACTTATATCTCCAATCTTAATGAAATTTTCTGCAATGGTACACGTATATAAAATTAACTAGAAGTGTTTCTGCTAGTCGTAAAACGTTGCTTTAAAAATGTCGTACTAAAATAGACTGCTTATGTTCAAAACCCTTATACTGGGTTTCTGTTGCGTTTAATTATCATACTTCATTTAGGTAAGCTTGTCAATACGCTAAGATTTACTTTTGTTTATAAAACATTAGGAGACACCAAAATAATATAACTTTCAGTCTATATTTCAAGTTTGCCAATTTTTTTATAACTTTGGTATCCTGGATACCTAAATTTCATTTTTTATACGCCTACCCTTTATATAATCCAAACATAGTTTTTAGAACTAACAATACAGATAATATAATATACACACAAACAAAAAAAAAAATTTTGCCCTAAGTTATAATTTATAATTGTCATAGAATTCATTTTCATTGGTCAACTTTGTTCATTTTAAATATCCTTTTTATAACCACTGCAAACTTTCAATGTCACTTTATTCTAATAACACAGTCCTTTAAATTACAATACCATGCCCTAATGTTCACCTACTACCACTTATAGATTAACCATCTACCAGACGAAGGCCCTTAATCTGAAAAGTTAAGTAACATACCGCTTGAAGGTTGATTTATGAATCATAAATTGTTCACCTTATTGTATTGAAATGTCTCCATATATTTTACATCCTATAAGCACTCTTTGAGCTGCGCTTAAAAGAGAGGCGTTGTCATAGCACTCTTTTAGTGACACTTTAACGTGCCCATTATCACATATAATTGAGAAAAAATACGTTAATTTAGTATGACATAATTAATAAAGAAACGTACATTCCAAGAAGCGGCCGGAACATTAAAAAACACAGAAAAGGTAATAAAAATAGATAAGAAATATTTATGATCTTACGCATTCACTGTAGGATAGAAGGAGACCGCGCGTTAACTTTGGGAATTAGAGAAAGACGAGGCAGAGCGCATCACTATTATAAATCAATCACGCGAGTAGACGATAATGAGTTTTTCTTGGATATCTTGCGTTACTACGATGTAAAATATTCCATATGATACTAGTACTTTTTAGAAACGAGATAAATTGTGTATATAAACGTAAACTTTGACAAAGAGATTCATTCATAAATTCGATCGTGAAAATATTACTTGAGAAAAGAAATTCGAAGCTGTTGTTTTGAAGTATGCAATACGCATACTGCAATTTAATAATTAAAATGTAACAGTGAATAAAGAAGTATGTTCTAAACGTTATCTGCACATAAATGTGGAAATTATTCAATGTAAATATATACAATGAAAATGGAAAATGCTTCGATATAAAAAGCTATTAAAAATTTTATTGAATAATTTAACCGAGGATGCACATTAGTTTCTAAATGAAGATTTAAATAAAAACTATATAAGCTGATTTTGAGCGACAATTTAAAATAAAGCCATTAAGCCGAAGATATTTAGTACCGTTGATTACAATTTAAAAAAGCGCTTAATGGATTTTGCAAGTATAATTTTATAAACATTGTTTGTAACTAATACTTGAATTTTGTCATTTAATTTAAGCTGGAATAAGTCTTAATCATATAAAAATTTTTTGTACGGGCATTTACCAGGAGGCTTGCGTTCAGAGTTCGAAACACTCTGACCTTTTAATAGATTATCTGTCAAGGATTTTTTGGTCAAACAAACCTTACAGGCGTAAAAATCATAACTAGGTAATCTATCCATAAGAGGTGAAATACAGTTCTATAAATTTAAATAATTAAGTAAATAGGTGCTTGTTAGAAATAATTTGATGTTTGAAAGAAATGATGTTGTAAATGTTCTATATTTTATGTACAGGATGGTACTCAATGACCTTTATATGATTTCTTATAACATCAATATATATATATATATATACATATATATCTGTGTGTCTATATATATATATATATATATATATATATATATATATATTGCTGTGAAACCTACAAAAAGCCTCACCAGAGTAAAAAAAAAATTCGAGCCTCTCGAATTGGGCACCAAGATTTGCCGTGGTTCTCGCCCTGTTGAATCTCTTCAGATAGTCGCCTTTTTACTCTTTCCGCCTCGGCTGCTCACCTAATTAAAACTGTCATCTTCATTCATAAAAAAAAACAAACACATTCCTACCACAAACATCAACGTTAACTCTATTTACATCAATATTCATAATACATTAAAATTTCAAAATTAAATTGTAGCATAAATTTCAGTATCATAAAATTTTAAGATTAAATTTGTCATCATTTTAATTTGCATCCAGAATTAAAGTCCTTGTAGGATGCCTACTAATTAATTTAACAATATTTGCAGACCTGAGTCTGAGTACAAAGGGAGCATCTCTCACCCCTTTACGTTAATCAAACAGGTTAGTCTAATTGAGCTCAAAGACAGACCCACATTTTCATCATAATCAATAACATAAACTACTTAAACAAGAAAATTTCACCTTAAAATTAAAAATTTGTTGTTTCTACAAATTTACTACTGTCCATTTTTTTTATCAAATAAATTATAAAGATATTCAACACACACCAAAACATCAAAGATTGAACAACAAAGCATAAGTTACCTGATGGTTAATGCACTCGTGGCACCAATGTACATCGTCCTTTGTTAATCACACCATTCCAACTGGGTTATGTTTAGGTCCTCGGATCACTGGTCGCCTTTAAAAATTTTTCTACACCACCATTCATCTAAAATTGGTTCAGGGCTTCTCTGGAACTTATCTAAGTATATCTAAATTTTGTTTTGTGAATCCAATCACGATTACGAATAACATTTGATTATTAACACCCCCGAAAAATAGCACTGAAATTCATACTTCTTTCCAGCTATACCCAAAACTGCCTACTTTTGTTTATTCATTTATCGTTACAAATTTGGATAATTGGTACAGTAATACTCGCAAATATAACTAGACTTTATTACCTTGTATCTTCTTTTCTAAGTGCACTAATGCATAATAACTTGTATCGTAGCACGTAAAGAGCAAACTGTTTTAAAGTATTCAATAATCACCAAAATATATGAGCAAACTGATTAAAGTATTGAATCAAAATCAAAAATCTAAGAGAGCACTGTTTAAAGCATCGAATAATCAAAAATCTAAGAGAGCGAAACTGTTTAAAGTCCGGGTTTATATAATAGCTCGCCTGCACGTCAGTTTAGTCCCGCGTCGGCCAGTTTTCAGAATTTCGCATTCTCTGTTCCCTTCTCGACAGTCCGGCATGCGATTCTACAAAATTTGCACACGCGCCAGTTAAAAATCTAAGAAATTTTCACACGACACGCAACGCGTCTGCAAACAACTAATTAATTTTATACAGAAATTGTTATGTTTACACCTCTCATGTTTGCATCTTATTTCCACCAATCGCAAACCCAGTGACGTTGCTGAAATCCCGCCTTTTCTTATTCGTGTCTCTGCCTTGCGCGTTTTATCTGTCTCCCTCTACCCTGGTCTGAGTGGTACAAATTGATATTCTTTATTACGGGCTATTTCAATCCACGTGGACCCGCGACGTTATTTACTTGAGTTAAATAACCCCGTATCTAGCCTTCCCGTTAATATAAGCTATGGTTTATCCGACCGTTTCCAATATACCTAGAATCTGCATGTTTATCAGCTCGAATTTATTAGAATTTGACATTTAAAATACGCAGGTGTTCAATCGTAACATTTTAAATAACACTTCTACGATTTGAATATTATTGGGTTTTTTAAAAGCTTTTATGCCTATTATACCTTAATAATCGTTCAATTAACTCCAATTAAAATAATAATGAATGGCATTGACTTCTACCCTTTAATTTCTAGTGAATCCTAATTAAATATTAATTATTATTTGTACATTTTGTTTAATACTCGTTACTTGAAACTTGAATTAATTAATATAAATTTTGGACGTAATTTCTATTTGTTTCTTTACTTGGAATAATTAAATTACATACAAGTTGAGCATTTTAATACTGCTTCTTTTTATAGAAAGCGTCTAGTGAAAAATTTAAATCCCTTATTTTTAATGAAACGAATAAATTTTTATGCTTCACGGTTTTTTAATAACGCGTATTATCTAATAAACGTCTATACAAACCCTACCTTCTAATTGAATGATTTAAATCTTTACACTAGGCATTTAATTACGCGTACTTTTTCCCAAAGCTTCCTTATACATGGTGATTAAAATTATTTGATGTAATTAATTAATTTTCTACCCTGGTCTAAATTTGAGTAATATATAGTTAAAAAAGATGATATAATACTTTTATGCAAAGCCCAAATGATTATTTCAAATCGAGCTAGTAATTCAAAGATGGAAAATATAAGGTTTTGGACAGGACTTGAACCTGTATCTTGGTCTTTCTAGGACCATGCGTTTTTAAATTACGCCACGGAGACCGACAATTGGAAAATTTACAAACCTAAATCGCGTTCATCAACCTAATTTTCAATTACGTTTGGCATTTTTGTCAATAATATCTGAGATTGGCAAGTTTTTGTTTAATGTTAGTTATAGACAAGAAGCAACGCTCAAAATTGCGGCTAAAAGCCAAGTATTAAGTATATAAATATTTTAGGTAGTTAATTACACAACGTAAGTTGATAAATACTAACGATTACATTTAATAAGATGAAATAATAACTTAGACTTTTGTGTAAAGCCCAAATGATCATTTCAAATCGAGTTAGTAATTCAAAAATAAAAATAGAAAGTCCTGGACAGGACTAAAACCTGTATCTTAGTCTTTCTAAGACCATGCGTTTTCAATTACGACAATTGGAAAATTTACAAATCTAAATCGTGTACACAACCATACATTAACCTAAGTTTTAATTACGCATGGTCCTAGAAAAACTAAGACACAGGTTCAAGTCCTGTCCAAGACCTTATATTTTCCATCTTTGAATTACTAGCTCAATTTGAAATGATCATTTGGGCTTTGCATAAAAGTCTAAGTTATTATTTCATCTTATTAAGTGTAATACGTTAGTATTTATCAACTTACCTTGTGTAATTAACTACCTAAAATATTTATATATTTAATACTTGAGAAGTCGTTGGTTCTAAAGTTTTTCTGATCTTATATAAAACTTCCATTTTATGTTAAAGTGCTACTTGCACTTGTTTTTATATATTTTATAATAAAGATCACTTAATAGTAAACTATTAAGTTAGTAAAGTTGATTGTCTGATCTTAGACATGTAAACATCTAAAAGTTTTCGGTAGTCAATCATGACAAATATCTATTGCAGATGTGTCCAATATTCATGTATCAATAATATTTATTTTATTAAAAAATATTTCCCTATTTCTCATATTTTGAATGTAAATACGAATATTAAGTATTAAATTGTGCCTTTCATTAACTTCAATAACCACAGATGGCGGAGACAGTAGACGGGTAAATATGAATAAAGTTTATATAAGCGGAACCTTCAAGTACTTACCAGTAATACTTCAAATATAAGCAGCGGCAGTGGCAGCACGAGGAATTGTTGAGCTTTTGCGGAAACAAACGTTAATTTTTTTTAGCACCGTACCTATAATCACACCAGTTTTTTTACAACTGTCGCGGTATACCACACAACAAAGCACTTGGAGGTTAATTGCGCTAAAAACCATAGATTGTACGGTACACGGCGGAGGAGGATTGACCTGCACGATCTTATGCGATAATTAAAATTAATTTTAACCATAATTGTAGACTGAACAAATTGAAAGGATACTAAATTAATAGAAATATCAAAATTTTGGTTAATGCTGTGTTTGAGCAAAACAGACTTCATAGAGTCCAATTTATATTTTGAATTGTTGATGTTATATTACAGGGATCAACTCAAGGCACTATAGACCAGCTCGTACGCAAATGATGAGTAAGTATGTGTTGTCTGATAACTTTATCATGAGTCTCACTCTTATGGATATTAGTCGTTGTTGATGGTTTCTATACTTACTTTTTAGTGTATTATTTAGATATCCATTATACTACAGGGTTTAATGGCCCTCATCATTTCATCTATAGTTAACTGATTAGACCCGTAAATCGTCATCCCTACATCCAAGTTTATGCTCACCGCAGAAAGTCAGTTAGTCTTTTTGCCAATGTATGTTCTTTTATTTACATAGACAAATTTCTAGCACTTATAACCCTGGATTTTATATTAAAACAGGAAACCTGAGCTTATTTTGTAATCATTATTTTATGATAATGATCCCAAAAATAACGATCCAAAGAAAGTGAAGATAACTATAAAAAAGTTAACAAAAATAATTATTATTAAAACTAATTACCTTGAATTCTTCGCATTGTGTGACAGTGATAAAACTAGGACGTCCTATTAGGTATAGATCTAAATATATCAACAACGAGAACTAGACTGTAGTTTTAAGCAGTCTGTCGAAAAAGACTAAGAATATATCGCCTTTGATGCATATCCATTCTAAAAAAAGGGTTATACACAACACACATATCAAAACAATACAAATACGCATGTTACAAATTTGGATTTAGCTTTTGCTTTTGCAAATACATATATAGCGTTACGCACATTATTAATATTATCTGTGTATGCAACACTCGGAAAATATTCATTTTCTTAATAAGAATTAATTAAAACGTATGTAAGACTTAATTCATCATAAAATCGTTTAGACAATTTATCATTAACAACAATACATATTTGTGATAGTTTGGATACTAATAAAATTATTGACGGGAGTTGCTGTTATAAAAGCTAGAAAAATTAAATTATAGATTATAAATAAGTTTTTATAAATAAAAACAAATTTGTTATTCTGACTTTTACTTTGTTTGTTGCATACCTTGTATTTCTTCACATTCATTTTTTATCCTAAATTGTACATGGTATATATGTTGTTGTAATTCATAAAATGAGTAATATATTTTCAAATATGTGTATTCTTATTTCATATATTTATTTAACCTATTGCGGGCAGAGATGCCGTAGGTTGTATACAAAAATAAAACAAGAATTCATGGGAAACAAAAGGATATTTTGAATTTAATAGAAGAAAAACGTAAATATAAAACAGATCAGACGAAGCAAGAAAAAAGAGATAGAAAGCCATAAAATGAGAACTTATTCGCAAATTTAGGAAAGCTAAAGAACAACGGATTGAGGAATATTGCAAAGACGTACAAACTAAAATAAAGATAGGAAAGACAGACAAAGAATATAAACTAATTAAAATGTATTTTAGGAATATGAAGCCATATATCCAAAATATAAGGGACACAGGAAGAGACACCATTGTAGAAAATGTAGAAAAAGTGGATAAATGGCAATTTATATTTATATGCAGGACCGCAACTAGAACTAGAACAGGAAACAGACATTGAAAAATACTTAGAGACAAGTTTGGACTAGCATTAAAAGGCATAAAAAATAATAAGGTGCCTGGTATAGATAAAGCGCAAGCAGAAACTCTAAAAGCTGCCGGACAAGCAGTAACAGAACGTCTTTTTCAACTTGTCAGCTATATGTATGACACAGGCGAAATACTCAAAGATTTCAAACGACACACCATAATCACTATACCAAAAAAAAGATAAAAATTTTTAAACAAGAAGATTAACAGCACTCGTTTCAAAAATATTAACTAGAATAGTGCAGAGACGTATGGGAAAACGAACTGAAGGATGAATAGGAATAGATCAATTTGGATTTAGGCAAAACAGCGGAACACGAGAGACCACTTTAGCTTTAAGGGTGATGATGTAGAAAACAACAGAAATAGGAGAAAGCGTGTATATAGGGTTTGTAAATCTGAAAAAAGCATTCGGCAATGTAAAATGGGAAAAAATGTTTGAAGTACTAAAAAAGATAGAAATGAGTTATAGAAACAGCTTATACAAACGGCGCCGCTGTAGTAGAATTATAGCAGGAACGTAGAAAAATAAATATTAAGAAAGGGGTGAAAAGGTTGTGAGCTATGCTTATTAATTTTTAACTTGTATATCGAAGAAGCAATGAATACTGTTAAATACAGAAAGACATTTGGAATTATTATGCAAGAGCAAACGATTAATATGTTCAGATTTGCAGATGATATAGCAGTATTAGCATTTAGCAAGAAAAAGTTAGTAGGCGCTCCTAATAAAATGGAGACACCACTAAAGGAGAGATACGGTATGAAAATTAACAAACATAAAACAAAAGTAGTGAAACAATATCAAGGTGTTTTTTGGGTTTTTGTAAAACTAACTCAATTTAATTTTACAATAGCCCTTTGTTTCGATTCCCTTATACTGAAAAGAAATTGACAGTCTTCTGATTAAGCTAGAGGTCTATTCCTCGGGTAGAGCTTATGAGGAGTGGTCGTGGGTTTTACAACAAAACATGATTTACTTACTGACTCTAAAATACAAAATAGGGGGTGCAAAGGGGCACCACCAAGTCCTAGAATTTTAAAGAACGGGTTTACCCTAAGGGAAAACTTGGAAATCCTTAGAGGGAAAAATTGCTGTTACTGCAGAAACAGGAGCTGTAAAAAGATAGTGTTAATATAGTACTGAAGGACACGAGAGATACACTCTTGCTACCTTATACCACAAAGAAAAAGAGTAGCTATTATTATTAATAGTTTAAATATAATTATAAGAAGAAAGTTAAATATTAAATTTCTAGAAAGCGTTGTTAGTATTTCTTTATCAGTGCACAGTTAAATAACTTTACTTTAATAAGGGGTGTGTATATATTTATCTTTTAACTCAATAAACCCAAACTTTGAACTCACCTGTGCAAAATAAAACAGTTACTCAATAGAATTTAATGATCGTTCTTTAATTTATCTTTCTTCAGTTAAAAATTTTATATACAAAATATACATAAAAATGTGGTCTAGTCTTTTAGACACATAGATTTAAATATTTCTACTATAAATCTGAATATCAATAATGTAATAAACATGACCGTGTAGTATTTAAATTGATTACCCAAATTACATAGATCTGTTAAATAACCAAAATTGGTTTACAAATGTGTATTATATTTTCAAAGATAAATAAAGTTAGTTCTCGTAATTACTTGGTGTATTATTGAACTTGAAAATAACATTTTACTGGAATACATAAAAAGCTTCCTGATTTTAAATATGCGCATTTACTTTAAAAATAAGCAATAATTAACACAATAATGAAATCTAAACTATGAGAGATCTCACGGCTCCGTAAAATAAAACTTGTAAAATACTATCATTTTAGCTTTCAAGTGTCCGCTTGATTATCAAATTATTTGAAACAGCTGGTATCCGCTCAAATATCTATCTTAGCGCTTACCTTGTAATAAGTTAAACTTTGTGACTCCATTGTAACAAATACCTTATCTAAGCCTCACGTGCAAGCTTACGGTTCTTGGACAAACAAATGACGTTAGCGAACATTCGACATCTGCATTTTTAAAGACGTAAATTTGAGCTTCTCTGAACTAATGATGAATTATGTTATAACGGCGTATTATACTGGACCACCTCCGGGAACCATCCCCATAAAGTTGCTGTACGATCCATTGAAGTATATCGAAATGTAAAAATAAAATGTGGTAATTTTGTGAGATTGTTGACGTGTTGAGATTAAAATTTCTAATATACTGAGCTTAAATTCAGTAAAAAGTAGAGTGCAAATTTGCCAAATTATTAAGCGTAAATTCATCCATACATAGAATCTGAATTCGTTTATATATAAAGTTTAAATATAAAATTTAAGTATAGAATTTAAATATGGAGTTTAAATATAGAATTTAGGTATAGAGTTTAGGTATAGAGCGCTACAATAAAATTCATTTAGTTCGCCTTATTACTTATTTAATTTGCTTACCATTTTTAGAACACACAGAAACCAAATGTATCTTGCATTTGATCAAGCTACAACTTTTATTGCCACACGCAGATTGCTGGCGTAGACCTTATTGACCTGCATGGTGCTTGTAACTCTACAAGTGGTTGGGCCAGACTGGTCGTCCTGTCGACGAGATGCGCACAATAGACAAAAATCGCCTGACATTGTAGATGAAATTCAAATGACCAACGTTTATAAATAGAAACTATACCAGTATAATTAAATAATATATGCCTTGTGATTGAGCTAAACGGTCCTGATCTGAATTTGCGTTGCAAAATTAATTGTTGATTTAAATAAACAGAGCAGAAAATTTTATAATTAAATTTATAGGCATTTGTAAAAAAAATTGTTACAGTGACGAAGAGGTAGAAGCCATCTACAAAGATATCGAAGACATATTAAGATATGTAAAAGGACATGAAAATTTAATAATTACGGGGGATTTTAATGCTGTGGTAGGTGAGGGTAGGGAAGGAGCGGTAGTAGGTTTATTTGGTTTAGGCACGAGAAACGACAGGGGAAATAGGCTGGTAGAATTTTGCGACAAGAACAATTTAATCATCACAAACACATTATTTCAACATCATGCTAGAAGACGATATACGTGGAAGATGCCAGGAGATATAGGACGATATCAAATAGATTACATTCTTGTTAGACAACGGTTTAGGAATCAAGTAAAAGACAGTAGAAGCTACCCAGAAGCAGATATAGATACTGACCACAACATCGTAATTATGAAGGCCGCACTTAAATTTAAAAATCTGAAAAAGAGGAACGGAAAAAGGCACTTGGACTTAGAGAAACTAAAAGACAAAGATATTCAAGTAAGATTCGAAAAAAAGTCAAATGAATTGCTGAATGATATAGGGAAAATATCTGAAACTAAGGAAGTAGAAACAGAATGGAATAACATTAAATCCAGCCTAGACATGGCGGCCAGAGATATTTTGGGGTATACACAAAAAAAAAAGAAACCATGGATAACAAAGAATATCGTGAATTTAATAGAAGAAAGACGAAAATATAAAAATATATCAGACGAAAGAGGAAAACAGAGATACAAAGCCATAAATGGGAAATTATTCGAAAATGCAGGAAAGCTAAAGAACAATGGATTGTTGAAAAGTACAAAGAAGTACAAACTAAGATGGAAATAGGAAAGACAGACGAAGCATACAAATTAATTAGAATGAATTTTAGGGATATAAAACCGAATACCAAAAATATAAGGGACGCACAAGGAAGCGTCGTTATAGAAAACGTAGAGAAAGTGAGTAGATGGCAAGAATATATAGGGAATTTATATGCAGGAGAGGAACTAACTGCATTAGAACAGGAATCAGACATTGAACATGATGACGTGGGATATCCTATACTTCGAGACGAGTTTGAATTAGCATTAAAGAGTCTGAAAAATGGTAAGGCGCCGGGTACAGATAAGGTGCAAGCAGAAACTCTAAAAGCAGCTGGACAAGCAGTAACAGAACGTCTCTTCCAACTTGTAAGCTATATGTATGAGACAGGCGAGATACCCGAAGATTTCAAACGTAGCGTCATAGTAACTATACCAAAAAAGAAAGGCTCGGATAGATGTGAAAATTTTCGAACAATATGTTTGACAGCACACGTGTCAAAAATATTAACTAGAATTGTGCAAAGACGGATGGAAAAACGAGCTGAAGAAATACTAGGAGAAGACCAATTTGGGTTTAGGCGAAACAGGGGAACACGGGAGGCTATTTTAGCTCTGAGAGTGATAATGGAGAAAACAATAGAAAAAGGGAAAAGCATGTATATAGGGTTTGTAGATCTGAAAAAGCATTCGACAATGTAAATTGGAAAAAAATGTTTGAAATACTCAAAAAGATTGGAATGAGTTATAGGGATAGACGAATAGTACATAGCTTATACAAAGAGCAAACAGGAGTAATAGAATTAGAGCAGGAACGTAGAGAAGTAAACATTAGGAAAGGGGTGAGGCAGGGATGTGCCCTATCCTCATTGATTTTTAACTTTTACATAGAAGGGACAATGAATACTGTCAAATGCAGAAAGACATTTGGAATTACTATGCAGGGACAAAAAATTGATATGCTTAGATTTGCAGATGATATAGCGGTATTAGCGTCTAGCAAGGAAGAGTTAGAAGCGGCTCTTAATGAAATGGAAACGGTTCTAACAGAGAGATACGGTATGAAAATTAACAAAACTAAAACTAAAGTTCTAGTTTGCAAAGGTGGGGAAAATAAATCAAAAACAAGAATACAAGTATTTAATACGAACTTACAAGAGGTTAAGGATTTCTGTTACCTAGGAAGCCAAATAACACAAGATGGGAAAAGCACAAAAGATATAAAACAAAGATTAGCACAAGGTCGTGCTACATTTAACAAGAAAAAGCAACTATTGTGCTCAAAGACCACAAACATAGAAACAAGGAAAAGATTGCTTAAAACATATGTGTGGAGCACAGCACTGTACGGCTGTGAAGCCTGGACAGTAGGAGAAGCGGACAAGAAAAAGGTAGAAGCCTTTGAAATGTGGTGTTACAGGCGTATGATGAAGATATCATGGACAGACAAAGTTAAGAACGAAGAGGTACTAAAAATGGTAAGGGAAGAAAGAAATATGTGGAAAACGGTAAAAAATAGGAGAGATAGGATGATAGGCCACATACTACGGCATGAGGGAATAGTGCGGAATATTTTAGAAGCAGAGATAGGAAAAAAGAGAAGAAGAGGCAGACCTAGATTAGACTACTGCACACAGATAGTAAAAGATGTAGGCTGTAGAGGTTTCAGGGAGATGTGTAGGCTAGCCCAGAATAGAAATCAATGGAGGTACGCATCCAACCAATTCCAAGATGGATGATAAACTAATGACGAAAAGATAACTGTGCTTAAACATGATGATTATTATAAGTAACTACAAGAATTGGTTGGGCAATATTCTCGAATAATGTTAAGTGTGTGAAAGGAAAACCATTATTTCGGCAAATGTCTAAGTGTTGGGGGATCTTGGTAGCCACAGGTTGCTTAACCCCCTTCACTGAATCTCGGTAAAATAGGGTATAAAATTAGAAAACAATAGAAAGGGAACGAGCTGAATACACATACTCCTGAAAAGAAGAAAAGAAGAAAAGAAGAAAACCACCAAAACGCAAAATCAAAGAAGCTGCCTATATAACCCTACATAAAAATAACTGCGTTGCAAACGAATCCGTGACTTTCAGTAAACAATGGATTCCATTACTAAAAGAAATAACAAAAGAAATAACAAATGAAAATCAAATACCCACAATATCTAGGTAGCAATGCAAGTTTTTCCTGGGTTTTCCTTGCAATATTAACATGAAATACAGCCTACATACATGATTTCTATTTATACATAAAATAACTAATTACATAAAAATAAGCATATTAACAATCCTTGTAAAACAGCATTGGTATCTGACAAGTATAAATCCACAATAAGGTTACCTCAAAACCATATACAATCTCCGTTGAACAGTATTGGTATCTGACAAGTGTAAACCCGCCATAGGGTCGCTTCAGATCCATATGCAATCTTCATAGAACAACATTGGTATCTGACAAGTGTAAACCCGCCATAGGGTCGCCTCAGATCCATATACAATCTTCATAGAACAACATTGGTATCTGACAAGTGTAAACCCGCCATAGAGTCGCCTCAGATCCATATACAATCTTCATAGAACAACATTGGTATCTGACAAGTGTAAACCCGCCATAGGGTCGCCTCAGATCCATATACAATCTTCATAGAACAACATTGGTATCTGACAAGTGTAAACCCGCCATAGGGCCGCTTCAGGTCCATATACAATCTTCATAGAACAACATTGGTATCTGACAAGTGTAAACCCGCCATAGAGTCGCCTCAGAACCATGTTAAAATCTACCAAAGAGGTAACTTAAATCATAATGAATTTTCCCCCTCAAAATAAATATAAAAAAAAACGACTACTTAAGCTTTTCAATAATGCAATCGCACACTTCTTTAATAACCATCCTCTCAATTGTATAAATAAAAACATGTTAAAAAATGTTTTCCAATTCCAAGTTATTGAATTTATATAAAATTCACCAATAAAAATTAATCAGCTGATTTCACGTTAAGCGTATTGGCTACCTAAAGAAAGCCGATCCCAGGTCGCAACACAAATTGAAGGCAATCAATCTGTTAAAGTTTAAAAAATTTTGCTTAGTATACTCAAACCAAATATTTCAAACATCAATAAATCAAAGTCACCTTCAATTTATGTCATAAATGCCAAACTTGAAGTTTTTATTATAATTTTGACAACGATCCTAGGTCATGGATCGAAACGTAAATAAAGTTGATTTTAAAAACTATGAGTGGTTTAATTCCCAAAGAAGATTAACCTGAATACACATGCTGTGTGAGAATTTCAGGGAACTATGTAGGCTAGCTCAGAATATAAATAAGTGCAGGTGAGATGGAAAACCTAATGGCTGCGAAATACCTGCAACTAATGTTAACTGTGCGAAAAGATAAATTGGAAAATATATTAAATCGCCAAATGGTTAAGTGTTGGGAGAACTTGGCAGCCACAGACTGCTTACCTCCTTCACAACCATTGAAGGTCGGAGAAATAGGGCATATAACTGTAAAACAATAGAAAGTGATCGAACTGCATCTAACAAGAAAGAACATCGCCTATGAGGAAAGACAACAAACAGAATAAGAAGAAAATTGTTGAAAGCATATGAGTGGAGCACAGCACAGTATGCCTATGAAATACGGACAGGCTGAAATGCAGACAGAAAAACGGTAGCAGTCTTTTGAAATGCTCCAGATGTATGAGGACGATAGCATGGACAGACAAAGATAATAACAAATAAGTTACAGAAATAGTAGGGGAACAAGGATATCTGGGGAAAAAGAGAAATAGTAGGGCGGAATACGTTCTAAGGCATTTTTGGGGAATAGTATGTGATATATTACAAGCAGAGATAGGAAAAAAGAGGTAGATGTAGAACTAGATCAGACAGTTATAGATGCAAACTGTGCATATTTCAGGGAAATCTGTAGGTTAGTTCAGAATAGGGAACAATGATGGTACGCGTCTAACCAGTTCTAGGACTGAAGACCTAATGATGATGACAGTAGTAGTACGCAAAAAAGAAGAAAATTAGTCAAAAACCAGAATACAAATAGAAAACCAGAATTTACATGAGGCTAATGATTTCTGCTACACAGGAAGCCAAATAACGCAAGATTGCAAAAATTCAAAAGATATAAAACAAAGATTAGCAACAGATTGTGCTTAGTTTAATAAGAAAAATCATGTACTATATTTGAAGACAACAAGCATGGAAATAAGGAAGAGACTGCTAAAAGTATATACGTAGAGCACAGCACTGTACGGCTGTGAACTGCGGACAATAGGAGAAGCGGATAGAAATTGAAAATGTGGTGCTACATACGTATGTCGAAAATATCATGGACAGACAAAGCGAAGAATAAATAGGTACTAGGGACGGTTTGAAAATATGTTCAAAACAAAAAATAGGAGAGATAGGATGGTAGGACACGATCTATGGCATGAGGGAATCGAGCGGAAAGTATTAGAAGCAGAGAAAGAAAAAAAAGGAGGTTGGGGTAGACCTAGATTTGACTATTGTTCACAGATGGTGAAAATTGTAGTCTGTGGTTATTTCAAGGAAATGTGTAGGTTGGCTCAAAATAGGAATCAATGGAGATGCGCGTCCAACCAGTTTCAGGACTGAAAACCTAATAATGATGATTTAATCGAAAGGACGCAATTTCAATTAGACATTGTAGCAGATTTTACCTTGTTCCGGCCCAGCCGTCAAGTATTGGCAATGCAATTTAGCCTGAGAACCGTTACAGATTAATTTATTACGGCACGCACTAGGGCATTTTGAACGGACTGTAAGGAATTACATACATTTTTACATTTTATAGAACTGATTTTTTTGTATTAGTTTTACAAAGCGGTATATTGATAATTTTTTTGTAGCTTTGTTAAAGACGATGTTTGTATCTGAGTGCAACGACACTCTTAATACGCAATATGTGTTTGCAAGAATAGATATCTCGTTGATTATTACTCACACCAAATATCGCAAATGCTTTCGCAACAACTTTAAACAGTATTAATAACAATAAAAACATTTATGATAAAAATAAGAATACATATTTGTTCTGTAGCAATAAAGTACTGAAAGACGTAGCAAATAAATATTTTCTAACTTTAAACTCCTTTTTGTAGCATAAATTCCATTTAATTAAAGTTTAGCAATAATATTTTTTCTTAGTAATTCTGCGTAAATAAGTCCTGACGGTTTATCAACTGGATTATAAACCTCTTCATTTACGTTATCTTCCAAAACTGACGGAGGAAACTTTGACATATCCACTGTTAGATAGTGCTTGTTGGGCATCTGCATTTCAATCCGGCTTATCTGTTAATGAATACACTATAATTAAGATTTGAAACGTTATAGAATTAAGCAATAATAACCAATCTAGGTTTACAGAATTGAGATATACATATTCAACCCTAGTTTCCCTAATGAAATGAAACACGGTCCTATACATCTTAAGTAAATCAATATCCTAACAAGAGAAGTTATAATAAACGAGTTATACCTGAGGAACTTTATCAAGAGCCATCTTCTCCGCTAAATATAAAGTATTTTGTACTGAAGGTGAAAAAACTCCAGTATCTGGAGGACCAGCAAATTTATCTAAAATGGAGTCCTTTACCATTAACCATACAGCATCAAAATCTACTCCATTAGCTGTAGAAAACTCCCAAACAGCTGTAACAACCGTGCTAAATATTCTATCTTTTGTGTCTGGTAAAGTACGGTAACCATCCTGGATAAAATCAGTAAATGCGGATTGTGTCGTTTTTAACACACGTAGTCCTTTTAGGCCTCCTTTAATTATGGGCGACTCTGAAAAATGTAAAGTTTGTAATCGTTCAATTTCAAGCAAGTATGTTTTTTCTACCATTTCTGGTTTGGGTTACTACAGCAAACCGCGTAGCACTCGGAGAAAAAACAAAAGCGTGACTATGATCTTGATCATCAGCTCGCAACCTTTCCCACGGATACTCTTCGATATTGACTTCAACAGATGTTACATGTTTATAAGTGTACAAAAAGTGAGCACAAACTAAAAGACCAAAGTCTTCCGGAGTTTTTATTCCATGTTTCTTAGCCAAAACGTAAATAGTGTTTTTTTGGGAATCTGTGGCAATTACATCAGTGTTATCGCCATCTAAGTAATCTTTTTGCGTGCTTAATTTCAAGTGTACGTCCACTTCAATTTCACGTATCGAATGTTGAGGTCCTCGTCTTAAAACGTGAAGTAGTTTAACATACGATTTCCCGTATCCGTAATCGCCGAATTCATAAAGATCACGATTGATGTAGTCAAAGCGTCCAACAAGTGGCGGTTTTGATCCAGTACCATTCCCATTTTTACCATTCTTTCCATTTTTTCCATTTTTCCCGTTCGTTCTGGAATTAAATGAACTTTAAAACAATGTCTTCCGATGATATGATTATACAGCAAGGATACTACCTTCAAAAACGTTTATACCTTCCTATTGTATAGACTAGTACTCACCTGTCTGTATTGTCCCAGCTTCTCATGTTTTAAATAATATTTTCACTTTCACAGCTGTAATAACTGAATGATGTGTAAGGTTTGATTACATTTATATATGTATGTTAAGTTATCGTATACTTAGGTAACCCGTGAACCCTTCAATCATCAGTAGTATATTTAAAACAAACACATTTCGCTGGAATATGTACTCAAATAAAAATAAATTAAATGCTGTTTGTGGCAACAATTATGTTTATTTTACTACTAATCGAATAATAATTGTTAAAATTACCGATAGTCCATAGTAAATATTATTTTAAATAGTACTTTGGTATTTCCCATTCCGTATGTATAAATTATGTTACTAGAAAGTATAGCAATATGATTGGGTGGGGACAAGATTCAATTCCTAAAATATCACGTGAAGTCAACAAGATAATAAATCATTATTCCAGTCAAATAAGCCAAAAGAAGCGGCTAACCTCGGAATAACGGGTAATAAGCTGAAAACTTGTTTAAACCTTTGTTTTGGCATTCTACACGATGTGTCAAAAGTCTCATATAATCTTGTGTCCGCGTCTTAAGATATTAGAGGTCAAAGGTTACAAAAATAAGTTATTCGCAAATATCTTGCTTCCTATGCGCTAAATGGTATTAGCAACTGTAATAAAAGTTATAGAGCATGAAATTTTACACAATTTTTGTTTAAAACATTTTTTATATGATTAACCATTTTTGAGATAGAGCGCGAGTTAAGGCTCGGGCCTTGGTAGCTGCGTTTTTAAAAAACTTCCAAAACTTAACAAATTTATTTTTAATTGATACAGAAATTAATGTGGAATTTTGACAAACTGATTTTAACTTTAAATCAAAATAAATTAATTAATTGAACTAATATTGTGAGTCGCTTAAGCAAACTGCAATGCTAAAGCTGAATACTTTGACTGACTGCCGGGTCCTTGAGCTCCTGGGCTTTTTATAATGATCCTACCCCCTCACATGGCTGTGAGATCTTGCAGATCTCGTGTCTGCTTTACTCTTAATTCTATACTTTGTTACATTGTTACAATCTTATTTCTAGGTAATTGCGATATCTTAACCGTCTGTGAACTGCCACTTGCAGTATCACTATCGTCTCGGATACAAAGTTGTGCTTCCGTTCTTATGAACTGTTAATAACCTGTTTAATTTATCTTTGTATTACATTGTTGCAATTGATTAATTTAACAATTTCTAATAATTACCTATTAGATTCTATTATTTAGTATATAGATAAATTGGAGGATACATAACTCGCGGAGCGCTCAGCCATATATGGCGCAATGCAAGGTCAACTGCGAATCCCAGTCAAAAGTACGTTGTAGGGAAGCGTGGGGAATATCGACTACCTAAGCACTTCTTCTAAACTTAGATCAAGCTATTGCTAAAAAATTGTAAATATTTAGTTAGAAGCTTGTTCATAAACTGCGTTAAACATTTTTCAACGAAAAGGTGGTAAATATTAAATGATTTTATTTAAATTTAAATTTATACAATTAAAGAAAAAAGGGGTAAAATCGATCGGTGGGGTAAAATCAAATGATCTGTAGGGTAATGTCGATCAAACAAAATAAGTCTTTTTTAAGCATTGCTATTATGAAAAAAAAACGTAATCAGATGTCACCGTTTTCACATACATATTGCAAAGCATTATCTGCAACAGTACACTGCGAATTAGCCCATGCACCGCATGAACGGCATCGCCACCACATCTCGTTATTCAATCCAAATTCGTTGCAAACAAAACAAACGTCTTGGTCTTGTTTACTTTGTATTCCTGTAAGTTTAACAGCTCTATCGTTTTTAGCCTTTGTTTTAGCAGAAGTATTAAGATTCTTTTTTACTTTTTTCAATTTATAATCATTTTTTTTTCTTTTCTTTTTCTTCTGCGGTTCTTCTTTTAGCGGTTTAGCTGTTAATACCTCAGAATCTTGTTTTTTCCTATTTGAAGTTCTTGGTTGCAAAACCAGTATGGAGCACAAATCTTTAAACGACACATTGAGAGAGTGTTGTTTAACTTTTATGGCTTTGTCTTCTTCATCAGTTATGTTGTCATCAAAAACTTCCTCCAGACTGAGTGTAGAATCAGAGGATTCCGAACCAGACTGAAACTCAAACTGCTTCATTTCTTTGGAACCGAATCCACTAGTTCCTGGTTTAGAAAACGATGTCAAAACAGGCCGGTGGCGAGGAGAATTAGATTTCAGCTTCTTTGCATCCGATGCATTCTGTTTCAATGGCGAGGGCGTTTGGTGTTGTGGTTTGGGTTGCTAAATATTTTCTTTTTCATCGATATTATTCAATATTGGTGCATACTCTCCTTACCTTTTAACTTTACCGAATTGTTTGGTTAATTGAATAATTAAAGTAACCCGTGGGTTCTTTAATATTCTCTGACGAAACCAGTGAACTTTAAGAAAGGATTTCCTTAAAATGACGGAACGCAACTATCTTCCGACTATGTTAGGAGTCTATTCCTCGGGTAGTGCTTATGAGGATTGGTTGTGGTTCTTTTTATAAAACATTATTTACTTACTGCGGCTTAATTTATACCAAAATAGGGGTATGGAAAAGACGCCACCAAGTCATAAAGTTATAAACACAGAGTTTCCCTAAGGGGGACTTGGGAGTCCTTAGAGAGGAATATTGTAATTACTGCTTACGCAGGAGCTGTAAAGGAAATTGAATTAAATTAACAAAGGAGGACATAAGAGGTATACTCTTGCTACCTCATAATAAGAAAAGCTATAAATATCAATTAGGCACACACTTTTATAGACACAAATATTAGGCATCAAATTTTGAAAGTGCTATCAGTGCTCCATCGTCAAATGGGAGCTACAAATATCATTATATTGAAGCTATTTATGCCTTTTATTCCTTAATCCAATTACCCTATTTTGAACTCACTTGTTTAAAATAAAACAATTAATTAAATGAATTAAATGGTGATTCTTTAATTAAATGCTGTTTCATGATAAAAAGTTGTATGCACAAGATTTACATATCAAAAATGGCACTTTAATTTCTTCTACACAGATGTAGAATGATAAATTCAAATAAATATCGAATGTGTTAAGCATTTCTTTTTGTTACAAAATTATCTCAAATCAATACCCAAAATATCAGATCTGTTATTAAGCTTACAAGTTTATATGGAAATATCAAAAATCTAATAATTTAACTTTCATATGCTTTAATTATAATTACACATAAATGAAACTTTGATCGGAACTCAATTAAGGTGTTTAAGTTCGTTAGTAATAATAACGGTTATAACCCTGGATTTAAATATTGACAATTACAAAATATCAAAAGTCCTTTATAGTTTGTTAAGCAAAATAATAATTATAGGTCATCACAATGCTATTTTTCAGATGTTGCCTTGTATTAATGTTCACCAAATGCGGACGTCATGTGAAAATAATAAAGAACGCTTACCTTGTATAGCCAGATTCTTGTTTATGTGATTGTGTTACATTGTATTAAACCAGATGTGCATACATACGGTTCCTCGACAAACAAATGACGTCCCTGTCCACATGTTGTAGTGCAGCCAATTAACTGCACGCTTCTTGTACCCAATTATACAAGCTTAAAGCGTATTTTTTCTACGCAAAAACGAAGCAAACCAAAATCCAGTCAAACAGTTATCAAAAAAAAAATGCTAAGCTTCCTTCTATTACGGCATTTCCTTCGTTACCAAACCATTATGTTGAGTGTAATTATCCACATTTTACTTGTAAATACATCGTAGAAGTTAAAGGATTATCGTAAATGTTAATTATAGGACGTTTAGATTAAAACAAAAGAATTGCTAATAAATTGAAGAACATTCCGGTTAAATCTCAAGTATTACGGCCTTATTAAGGAACGTTTTATTAAATCTCAACTATTACGGTCAAGTTGAAGGACGTTCATATTATATTAAAAATTATTATCGCCACATTGAAGAACGTTCGTGTTAAATTTAGAATATTTCAATCAAATTGAAAAACGTTCATATTAAATGGTAAAATTGAAGAGTGGAGACGAAAAGAAAAAATAAGATAAGAGCGCATTATTAAAAACACTTATTCAAGTGTATATTACACTTGAACTAAACACATTGGCATAAGGCCCCACGCAAATTGTTGGCTAGAACATTAATGTTCTCCATGATGTGCTCGTATCAGGTGCCCCAGCCAGCGTGACCGGTTGGCACGCTGCGCATATTATATCAAAGTCGTTTGACATTGAAGTGTTGTTAGCAACCAACCAAACTAGCATCTCTGTATTATGATTGGGCTACATGATCTCAATACGAATATTTATATGAATGACGATATTTACTTGTTTAATCGAATAGACAAAAAGACGTATGTAACTAATAAATTTTAGGTGATTTGCAGTCGTCAAAAAAAAATTGATACAGTCTTCCTCGCTAAAGACATGCCAATTTATAGGAAATATTCCAGTCGCTTTAAACCCGTTTACGCCATGCTTAATACTAGCAGCCCTATTATAAGCATTTGAAAAAAGTTTAGCTATATGGGTTTGGTTGATTTTCTCATAATTCTTTGATCTTATGTAGGTGTCACATTCCTGGCGATATGCAGTTTTTAATGACTTATAGAATGTGACATACGATATGACGTATGGGGTGGGATTGATAACAATTGTATACATGAAGCTTTACAAAAATTATAGAAAGACAAACCGAAATGTGTAAAATGGTTATCCAGCAGCAGAAAGACCGGCTGTTCTGGAAAGGGATGACTAAACCCGGAGAAGTGCTGTAACCATTCTGTAAACAGCTCTTCTGTAATCCATTCTGAATCTGAACATTTGTACACAGCTCCAACCGGTCCATTTTTATCCAGCCCTTCTTTCATGCTCTTTCTTTTAAAGATCAGCATTGGGAGAATGTATTGACCTGAAGCATTGAAACAGCAAACAATGGTGGTAGTTTGACCTCTTTCTTCACTAGTAATATCTCCAACTTGTTTCTGGCCTTTCTTTGCAACGATGCGACCTGGATTGAGGACATTAGTGACACCAGTTTCATCCACGTTGTATATTCGGTGACCTTCAAAGTTATATTTATTGCAGAGTGTATCTAGGTTATTGAAAAATATGTCTGTTTCTTGTTTATGAAACCCAGTAACTCGACTAATACTTGTGGCTTCGAGTTTCCTGAATGATAGCTCAGGATGTTGAGCCATCTGGTTTGCTTCTGCAAACTGGAATACTAAAGAACGTATCTTTTCGGCGGTCAACCCTTAAAACAGTTTTGACATCGTTAAATTGTAGAAGCAATTTCTGCTTCCGGTCGACAGAAAAGACTGGTTTTCTACCCAATACAATTTTTTTTCTTCAAATCGTCCTTTTAATCTGTCCTGTAATGTAGTATATGGTACTTGAAACATAGTTGCTGCGGATCTATTAGAAATTCTTTTCTCTTTAGTCTCTCGAATTGTCTTTTTATGGATTCTTCGCTCCAAGAGCAGCGTGTAGTTTTTCGAATATAGTGTCTTGGCATCTGAACAGTGGTAACTAAACATTACTCTGCGTAAAAGAAATGTCTATGTTTAGTACTAAAAACAGCTTTTAAAAAAAGTATATTAATTTTTAATTACAGAATGTCAATGAGGAAATATCAACCACTTGGGGGCAATATCGACTATGTAGGTCGACTTTACCCCAAAATATTCATCCAAATTTTAAATTTATTATCTGGATAAAACATCTAAATAATTGTCAAAATTCAAGATATAGGTATTGTACACAACACCCTACAACATACATTAAAGCTTTAAAATTCACACCCTTAACCACAAAAAATATTTAAATTACTAAATACGTATTTCGACCACTATGTGGCCATCATCAGTAGAAAATCTGTAATTAAAAAAAAAAAAAAAAGCTGTTGTTCTGGAACACTTCAGAGGATATTCTCCTCACCACTTAGGCTGAAGTGAACCTTCCCAACCTATAATTTACTATATTGTTGCTTTAAACACTATCGAGGATATTCTCCTCACCCGCAGGCTGGTGTTCTCAACAACAAACTAGTGAATTGTGACATTATAACTTAAATCTACTTAATTTATACTAATTCTAAACCTACTGAAGCGGAACCAGTTTAATCTTGCTTTCTCATTGGTTGTTGACCAATAGGAAAGCAAAGCAGATGACTCTATTGGCCCTTTATCGGTGTTTAAGAGGGTCCTTTATGTTTAACAATTTTAATTGATTCATAGGCATTTAAGGAGGAAAACGTTGGTACCGCTTTTAACAATTTAACATTTTCTAGTTTAACGGGTGGCTGGTTTCAAATATATGTTTGGCGACCTGAGACCTTTCATATTTACCATATTTGAAGTGAGCAATGTGTTCTTTAAATCTTGTTGTTATATTCCTCTTGGTCTGACCAATATATTTTGAAAACACCCTGGCCCTGCACAACTAATTTCATAAATCCCCGACTTTTGCAATTTTTCCCCTTGTCTTTTGGATTACCTAGCAAATCTTTAATTTTATTAGTATTAGTGAAAGCAATTTTGAAATTACACTGTTTGAATATTTTATCAAGACCCTTTGTGGTTTTGTGAAACGGAAGTTTAACATATTTAACATTATCGTTAGAGGTGGTTGATTGCAAAGTCGTTGATTTACGGATGTTGATCCTATTTTTACACTTTCTAAAAATATTATCTATAATATCAGAAGAGAAACCATTGTAATTCGCTATTTGTTTAATAAGAGCAAATTCCTTATTAAATCTGTTTTTATTTAAAGGAAATTCAATAATCTATTAATTAAAAGTTAAATGAAGCCAACTTATGTTGTATGCTATGATTAGAGGAAGACAAAATAAAGCGATTTACATTGGTTTCTTTTCTATAAATGTCAAATTCTAATTTATTACCATTTCTAATTACTAATGTATCTAAAAAGGGTAATTGTCCATTATTCTCTAGTTCATACGTAAATTTTATGCTTTGAAATTTTGAATTCATTTCTTTAAGAAAATCATCAACATTTGATTTAGAAGTGTCAAAAACTGCAAAAATATCATCCACGTACCTTAACCATATTCTTGGGAAGTATTTGGAGTTTTCTTTTAACTCGGTTTCAAAACGAGACATAAATAAATTTGCTATGAAAGGTGATAAGCTATTTCCCATTGTTGTGCCTTCATGTTGTTCGTACAACTTGTTGTTGAATTGAAAACAGTTCTGGGACATGCAATGCGAAACAAGCTTGATATAGTAGACATTATTGCTGGCATTGAAAAATCCATTTCAAAATTAGATGACAATTCAAAAAACTTTATTAGAAACGCGTGCAAAATTCAACTATCGAACAACTTACGCACTTGCGCAAGGAATGTCTCAGAACAAACAAGGAAAGATCATCTGATTATTAAAGATTTACGACAAAAGAATTGTTATTATTTAAAGGCTGATAAGGGGAATAGGTTGGTTATTCTGGATAAACAAGACTATGTTGATAGAGTAGAGACTTTGCTGTCTGAGGGTCCTTACAGACCAATAGTCAAAAACGTAAAATGAAGTTCCTTTAAATAAAATGATTAAATCAACACAGTCTGTTTTGAAAGAATGTCCAAACCTAATTTCGCCCACACTAAAATTAAAATTAACAATTTCAAATCCTGAAATGCCAAAACTTTACTGTTTACTAAAGATTCAAAAAAATAATAAATCAATGAGACCAATAGTTTCAGGTATCAACTCACCGACTTACTATTTATCACGATGGCTGTCAAATGAATTTAAGAATTTAAAGTTTAATAGTTTGTCTGTACAAAACTCTTTAGAGTTCATTAATAAAATTAAAAATATCACATTAGAAGAGAACGAAATCTTAATTTCATTTGATGTCAGTTCATTATTCCCTAGTGTTCCAATACCACGTACTTTAACATATTTAAAGGATGTTCTTATAGATAGTGATATTGATGATGATAAAGTTGAGGTCTATATCAAGCCTGTTTCGCATTGCATGTCCCAGAACTGTTTTCAATTCAACAACAAGTTGTACGAACAACATGAAGGCACAGCAATGGGAAATAGCTTATCACCTTTCATAGCAAATTTATTTATGTCTCGTTTTGAAACCGAGTTAAAAGAAAACTCAAATACTTCCCAAGAATATGGTTAAGGTACGTGGATGATATTTTTGCAGTTTTGACACCTCTAAATCAAATGTTGATGATTTTCTTAAAGAAATGAATTCAAAATTTCAAAGCATAAAATTTACGTATGAACTAGAGAATAATGGACAATTACCCTTTTTAGATACATTAGTAATTAGAAATGGTAATACATTAGAATTTGACATTTATAGAAAAGAAACCAATGTAAATCGCTTTATTTTGTCTTCCTCTAATCATAGCATACAACATAAGTTGGCTTCATTTAACTTTTAATTAATAGATTATTGAATTTCCTTTAAATAAAAACAGATTTAATAAGGAATTTGCTCTTATTAAACAAATAGCGAATTACAATGGTTTCTCTTCTGATATTATAGATAATATTTTTAGAAAGTGTAAAAATAGGATCAACATCCGTAAATCAACGACTTTGCAATCAACCACCTCTAACGACAATGTTAAATATGTTAAACTTCCGTTTCACAAAACCACAAAGGGTCTTGATAAAATATTCAAACAGTGTAATTTCAAAATTGCTTTCACTAATAGTAATAAAATTAAAGATTTGCTAGGTAATCCAAAAGACAAGGGGGAGAAATTGCAAAAGTCGGGGATTTATGAAATTAGTTGTGCAGGGCCAGGGTCTTTTCAAAAATATATTGGTCAGACCAAGAGGAATATAACAACAAGATTTAAAGAACACATTGCTCACTTCAAATATGGTAAATATGAAAGGTCTTAGGTCGCCAAACATATATTTGAAACCAGCCACCCCGTTAAATTAGAAAATGTTAAATTGTTAAAAGCGGTACCAACGTTTTCCTCCTTAAATGCCTATGAATCAATTAAAATTGTTAAACATAAAGGACCCCTCTTAAACACCGATAAAGGGCCAATAGAGTCATCTGCTTTGCTTTCCCTATTGGTCAACAACCAATGAGAAAGCAAGATTAAACTGGTTCCGCTTCAGTAGGTTTAGAATTAGTATAAATTAAGTAGATTTAAGTTATAATGTCACAATTCACTTGTTTGTCGTTGAGAACACCAGCCTGCGGGTGAGGAGAATATCCTCGATAGTGTTTAAAGCAACAATATAGTAAATTATAGGTTGGGAAGGTTCACTTCACCCTAAGTGGTGAGCAGAATATCCTCTGAAGTGTTCCAGAACAACAGCTTTTTTTTTTTTTTTTTTTTTTTTTTTAATTACAGGTTTTCTACTGATGATGGCCACATAGTGGTCGAAATACGTATTTAGTAATTTAAATATTTTTTGTGGTTAAGGGTTTTTATTTAATTTTATTTAAATCGTGCCACAGTGTTCCTATAGATTATTACTATCGACAGTGAAATTATTATACGAAATCTAAAGCACACCTTAAAAACTTCATACAACACTCAATTCAAGTTTTTAAATTCAACAAACGTGTCTATCCCAACAATTTGAAACGGTCAATCGGTAGAATTTGATAGTGGGGAGATATGGCGCCAAAGTTCTTAGAACGAAATGTGATCGACAATAATCCTCCGCTATAAAAATTATAACTATGAAAAAACTTTATTTTCGTTTAATAATACTTATAAATAAAGACTTATTGCTGATTTTTGTTTAATATGTGATAAGTCACTCTTAAAAGGTGTTTCTGTGAATGTTGTGCGCGACTTAAACACTTAATAAAGATAATTTTAAAAACTATGAGTGGTTTAATACCCAAAGAAGATTAAGAAGAATAATAATACTTACTTATTTTATGTAATTAAAGAGCAATTAAGTGCAATACTTTACCTATGTTTTAATTACATCTTAATTACATTTTAAGTACACAACAAATTAAGTATTTTTTCCTTTACACGTGTGTTAATGTGTACTTACTTATACTATTAAAGATTATACCTGGAAATAGGAACCCCTATAATACGACCTCTTCTATAGTAAGTTGAAACAGATGTTCCAGTGTATAGTTAAGACCGGTTTCTTTTTGGGGGAACCATTTTCTACTAACCAAGTTTATTCGTTAGTTTTAAATTGTATCTTAATAACGGCGGACGTACGATTTAAAGAGTTATTGCTGATTTTTGTTTAATATGTGATAAGTCACTCTTAAAAGGTGTTTCTGTGAATGTTGTGCGCGACTTAAACACTTAAAAAACTGCAAGTATTACAAGAAATGACGGACACATAGACTATGTAAATACCTTAACTTCTGTGAATGTGCATACCAAGTGTCGAAAAGTGTATATCAGTAAAAATTCTATAGCAGCATCGAAGCGGCGCCTGGAAGAGGGTGAACCTTCAGCACCATCAACATCAACTACACCTCGTAAAAAAAAGAAATAAAATGTTTGATTTCATAAAATTATGCTTATTTTGTGGCCAAGCAGCCGAGGAAGCAGCAGAGAGGAAAAAAAGAGAAGTACAGAGGCACCATTAGTAAAGTAAGTACTCTTAAATTCAAAGACAATGCCATTACAAAAGCAGAACAACTAAGTGATACTTTAGGAGAATTAATAAAAGATCGTATACTTTATAAGTATGACTTGATCGCTGCTGAGGTAATGTTCCACACCAATTACTACGCTAATTTTTTAAAGGAAGTATCATCTGCAGATAAAAAGTCACACAAGCAACGAAAGAGATTTTTCCTATATAGAAAATAATGACGATTCACAATTTACAATGAAAGAACTTAAAGATATCTCTACGCAGTATGCACCAGATGATAAGGCCATCATTACAAAACTGCAGCAACAGTATTTAACTGATATAATAATTACGAAAAAGGTAGGATCATTCACTAGCATATCTTTTCGTGATACACGGGCTAACATATTATCAAAAGCTTGGTCATTATCATTAGGTCTAAAGTCCTGGAACTGTTATACGCGTACCATCACTTTTTCCTATTCTGAATTAACCTACACATTTCTCAGAAATTTGCACAGTCTGCAGCTATCACTATCTGATATAGATCTACACATACCTCCTTTTTCCTATCTCTGCTTGTAATATATCCCATACTATTCCCCAAAAATGCCTTAGAACATATTCTGCTCTTCTATTTCTCTTACTTTTTCCCCACAGATATCCTTGTTCCCCTACTATTTCTATAACCTATTTGTTTTAACTTTGTCTGTCCATGCTATCACCCTCATGCATATGAAGCACAGCATTCCAAAACGCTGCTTCCGTTTTTCTGTCTGCTTTTCCTACTGCCCGTATTTCATAGGCATACTGTGCTGTGGTCCACACATATACTTGCAACAATTTTCTTCTTGCTTCTATGTTTGTTGTCTTTCATCATATGCGCTGTTCTTTCTTGTTAGATGCAGTTCGGTCCCTTTCTATTGTTTTACAATTATATACCCTAATCTCCGACATTCAGTAGTTGTGGAGGGGGGTGGCTCCGTGACGTACGCCCAAGGTCACGGGTTCGAATTCCGACACGGTCCGCTTGAAAAATGTTAGGCGAGCATTTTTCACAAAAATGCACCCTCGTTCGAATGAGAAGTGTGTGAGTGTTGTCACGCACGTTAAAGATCCCTAGATTACAAGGGTTCGGCAAAATTCCAAATTTCCCAGGTAAAAAAAAACCCCGCTTCCTGGCCAATGTAGTACCTTCAGGTGGAGCATTGGAAAATCACATGTAAGGTTGTGGAGGGGGGTAAGCAGCCGTGGCTGCCAAGTTCCCCCAGCACTTGAACATTCACCGATTTAATATTTTTTCCAATATATCTTTTCGCACTGTCAACATTAGTTGTAGATAATTCACAACCAACTCCTGTAATTGTTTACAATAATCATCAGATTTATCTGCTCTTATTTTTTCGTCATTAGGTTTTCCGTCGCAAAATTGGTTGGACACGTACCTGCCCTTATTTATATTCTGAGATACCCTACACAGTTCCCTGAAATTCTCACACAGCCTGTATACAGCTCGGTTCCCCTTCCATTGTTTTCTAATTTTATGCGCTATTTCACCAAGATTCAGTAAAGGGGGTTAAGCAGCCTGTAGCTGCCATGATCACCCAACACTTAGACATTTGCTGAATTAATAGTTTTCCAGTAAATCCTTTCACATAATTAACATTATTCGAGAATATTGCCCAACCAATACTTGTAGTTGCTTATAATAATAATCATGTTTAAGTAAAGTTACTTTTTTCGTCATTAATTTATCTATCTTGAAACTGGTTGGATGCGTACCTCCATTGATTCCTTTTCTAACCTAGCCTACACATTTTCCTGAAATTCTTACAGCCTACATCTTTCACTATCTGTGTGCAGTAGTCTAACGTAGGTCTACCTCTACTTCTCTGCTTCTAATATATTCCGCACTATTCCTTCATGCCGTAGTATCATCCTATCTCTCCTATTTTTTACCGTTTTCCACATATTTCTTTCTTCTCCTACCTTAGTACCTCTTCGTTCTTAACTTTGTCTGTCCATGATATCTTTATCGTACGTCTGTAGCACCACATTTCAAAGGCTTTTACCTTTTTCTTGTCCGCTTTTCCTACTATCCAGGCTTCACAGCCGTACAGTGCTGTGCTACACACATGTTATAAGCAATCTTTTCCTTGTTTCTATGTTTGTTGTCTTTGAGCATAGTAGTTCCTTTTTCTTGTTAAATGTAGCACGACCTTGTGCTAATCTTTGTTTTATATCTTTTGCGCTTTTCCCATCTTGCGTTATTTGGCTTCCTAGGTAGTAGAAATCCTTAACCTCTTGTAAGTTTGTGTTACCTATTTAAATTCTTGTTTTTTTATTTATTTTCCCCTCCTTTGCATACTAGTACCGTAGTTTTAGTTTTGTTAATTTTCATACCGTATCTGTCTGTTAGAACAGTTTCCATTTCATTAAGAGCAGCTTCTAACTCTTCCTTGCTAGATGCTAATACCCCTATATCATCTGCAAATCTAAGCATATCAAATTTTTTGTCCCTGCATAGTAATTCCAAATGTCTTCTTGCACTTGACAGTATTCATTGCCTCTTCAATGAACAAGTTAAAAATTAATGAGGATAGGGCACATCTCTGTGTCACCCCTTTCCTAATGTTTACTTCTCTGCGTTTCTGTTCTAATTCTATTACTGCTGTTTGCTCTTTGTATAACCTATGTACTATTCGTCTATCGCTTTAACTCCTTTCATTTTTTTTTAGTATTTCGAAATTTTTTTTTCAGTTATACATTGTCGAATTCTTTTTCCAGCTTTACAAACCCTATATACACGCTTTACCCCTTTTGTATTGATTTCTCCATTATCTCTCACAGCTAAAATGACCTACCGTGTTCCCCTGTTTCGCCTAAACCCAAATTGGTCTTCTCCTAGTATTTATTCAGCTCGTTTTTCCATTCGTCTTTGTACAATTTTAGTTAATATTTTTGAAAAGTGTGTTGTCAAACTTATTGTTTGAAAATTTTCACATCTATCCGCGCCTTTCTTTTTTGGTATAGCTACCATGATGTTACCTTTGAAATCTTTGGGTATGTCGCCTGTCTCATACATATAGCTTACAAGTTGGAAGAGACGTTCTGTTAGTGCTTGTCCAGCTGCGTTTAGAGTTTCTGCTTGCACCTTAGATATACCTGGCGCTGTACCAATTTTCAGACCTTTTAATGCTAGTTCAAACTCATCTCTAAGTATAGGATGTCCCAAGTCATCATTTTCAATGTCTGATTCCTGTTCTAATGCTGTTAGTTCCTCTCGTGCATATAAATTCCCTATGTATTCTTGCCATATACCCACTTTCTCTACATTTTCTATAATGAGGTTTCCTCCCGCGTCCCTTGTATTCTTGCTATACGGTTTTATATTCCTAAAATTGATTCTAATTAGTTTGTATGCTTCATATGTCTTTCCTACTTCCATCTTATTCTTCTAAATCTTCTTTGGGGATTAAACCACTCATAGTTTTTAAAAATAATTTAACTGACAGTATTTGATTAAGTTTTCCAATTTACTGCTGTCAAAATTGTCTAAATTTTAGTGTTGTAGACATTTTGGTAGGTTGAATATTTAAAATATGGAGCGAAAGGTTCTTTGCATGTGTGACAAAGTTTATTGTTTGGAGCAACTACGTGCACAAATAAGGAAGGAAATTGAAAAACTACATCAAAAATTTACAATTAGTTAAAAAAATGAAAGAGGCTGAATGTACAGTAAAGAAGCTTTTACGCGAGCATAATGGACAGCAGTGTTTTATGAGATTAAAAGAAGAACTATGTTGTCTACAACGTGATAAACAGTGGGCAAAGCACGAGCTTGAATACTATAGAAAATATATTGCTCAAAAACAAAGGGAATTATCAAGGTGTTCTAACAAAAATACAAAGAAACAATGTAAAATTAGGCAACCGAATTGTGATTGTGAAAACTAGCCTGTCTTATGTTTTTTAAATGATACTCTTGTTCATAGAGGATTTTTAAGAAATAACTGAATATAATGTTATTTGTCAAACATATCGGTTTAACTATTGAAGAAACCTAAACCTAGACACAAATATGAAATGCTAGCATTTCTAACATTGGGTCCATCTAATATCTTGTCGTAATATGAGTTTTATGTAAACATCAATGGTAGTGACTAGTGGGCATCTCAACATCTTAAACACGTGTTTTTATATTATAGATTTAAGGTTGAAGTTTGGATTTGATGAAAATTGAAACTAAGAAATTGTTTATGTAAACTTAGCCAAGTATAACCAAAAAACAGGGTTTTTATATTGTCATCGCTTAATATGCTAATTTATAGCAGCATTGAACCAGCCAGTGTGAATTTAGGTAAAACAGTGCAACTTGCTATTTTAAAAACATTAAAGAATCTGACTTTTGAAAATTGCAAATAAAAAGTTATTACTATTTTATAACATAGTGCTCTCAAACACAACTTAATATAACCCATACTATCTTGAACGCATTTGTAGTTATTGAATGATTACCACAAACATTCCAAAATAAAATTGCAGTGTATCAAATGGTCAGATACTCAGTTATATGTTAAAAAAAAAATAAAGATAATTTTAAAAACTATGAGTGGTTTAATCCCCAAAGAAGATTTAGAAGAATACTAAACAAACCACAACAAACATACAGGGAGTATTTACTTCCATCTTAGTTTGTACCTCTTTGCACTTTTCATCAATCCATTGTTCTTTAGCTTTTCTGCATTTGCGAATAATTTTCCATTTTATGGCTTTGTATCTCTGTTTTCCTGTTTCTTCTGACCAAAGGAATCAAAATAGGAATTATAAGAATTTTTAAAGTGGGTTTAAATTCGTGATTATCTATTTGTTTTTAATAGCTTCCATAAAGAAACAACAATTTTTATTCAACAATTCTCTTAAATTCTGTTTAGAAAGTAAAACAAATTATTTAAAAAAATTTCTAAGTTTTGCTTTTCAACGTAGTTTTGTTACAAGTGCTATAGATGCGTAAAAATGACAGCCTCTACCATTTATTATTTCATTTAACTTTTAAACTTAGTAGCTAAAGAATTTTAAATTAGAAACAAATTAGAAAAGTTTTCGCCCGAGGGAGGAATTTGTTTAAAGTGTTCCTTGTTTATTTTATGGAAAGTAAAACCTGAACAATTTTTTTAGGCAATCATGGAAATCTTTAGATAAAGAAATTATAAGACATTATTGAATGAAAGGATTCCCATACGACAGATGGTTATTTATTAATACTGAATTGTTTGTGTCTATAAATATTGCTTTCTTTTAGGAAGGTATTTTAGAGGCATACAACCGACTGAAAGGTAGATTAATATTGCAGGATTGTCAATATCGAGCTTTTTTAGTTCCAATTGCTTTCGTTGACGAGGGAGTCAATTGTAGTGGGAAGTACTCAACATTTAAATTCTTGTTGATGACAAATCTAAAAGTTTATTTAGCATAAAGAAACGTTATTTTTGGTGGAGCTTTCTTATAAATTGATTCAGTGTATCTTATAAATATTCGATCTTGTGTGTTCTGATTGCTCAGAGAATTCACCAATTTTGCCAGCTAGGTGTAAATCTGAATTATTTTGGTTTTCTAAATTTCATTGACTTGACAACTAAATCATTTGCAAGAAAATCAGTTTGCACACGTCACGTTCTAACTAATAGACTTCTGTAAGTGACAGTATCGAAATATTATCATCCGTAGGAAGTATTTTCTAATACATACTTACAAGGCGTAACTAGTTAATTGCTAATCATCTGGTGCGATTACACATTGAGAAAAGCGTAAATACAGTCTTTAACTTTAAGCATTTAGCACAATAGAGTGAAATCGGTAGGAGAATTGCTGGAAATGATTTATTCAACTTTAGAATTTTTAAAGGAAGCTGATGACTAATGTATTTTTCTCACCGTACCCAACACTCTTTACATTTTCAATCCAGTCACCTTGACATTGCCTTAGCAATAAACATTGGACAGTTATTCTAATTGGATCTCTTTTCTTATTTTCTACATCAATGAATAATTTCTTAAATTTCCAAACTAAAGAAGTTTCGGAATCCATTAGAAAGCGTGTTTGATATTATCCGTATTGAGTGCTTTAAAAGCGTTTTATTAAGAAAGCTTTAATTTAATTAAACTGGTTTATTTGCACTTATTAATTTATACAAACAGGCAAGGATTACAAAATAATTTTCACCCTTACAGCCCTGAATTCTATCAAATGAAAATGCAGTGGTAATTCAACGAGTAATATAGTTTTGTAACAAGTAAAACTGAAATTTTAAAGCAGTGTAGGAGTGTTGTATATTCGTACATTTAGATAAATATGTGGTAATTCAGTAAAGGGAAAATACGTTTACTATTGTTATAACATGCATTATTGATAGAATGTCGATCACTTTGGGTTGTAAATTAATTACAAGAGACTATTTAATACTGGAAAAGAACGAAATTTCTTTGATCGAAACCTTCGTCGCATTTTATAAAATAAGGAAGTATTTGATTATAACTGTATAAAAATAAAGTTCAAAGTATCTTAGAAGTAAGTGAATTTGGAAACAAAATTGCCAATAACCGGAAAACAGCTTCGTGGAGAATGTGACTCCCACTTTTGCTTTACGATAATTGAACGACACGTAACAGAAATGTATCCGTAGCCAATTACGGAATACAAGACGAAATACAGATAAAGTATAAGAATTGTATAAGCTTGTATAAGCTATTGTCCTTTTTAGAGGTTTTCTTCTACGAGCATTATAAAAATTTTTTTATCATTAAGGTTCCCATTCATTAAACAGTATATCTGTAGTTAGTGGACTCGCAGTTGAAACTGACGAATAATTGGATAGGTCACACATTGTTCAGTTCGATCCACATGCTTTCTCTGACGGCGAAGGATTGACAGATTATGGACTGCAGACCGCTTGTAAATTAGACAACACGCAACAATAGTTCTGGTCTTAGTGTCGTCTCCATTAATAAAAAAAAAGTTGCTGCATTTACAAAAGGCCGACTTTGGAACACCTCCTACGCCTAATGTACTTGGAGTCAATCTCGTACATCTAATTACCTATTTGGTGAATCGGACAATCAAAACTGTTTAACTGCGTTGAAACGTCGGACCATTTTGTCAGTGTATGTCGTCCATGTTTTACGGTAGACCAATAAGAAAATCTGACGCATCGAGTCGAATTTTTCCACCCTTTTTGTAATACGTTTTAAATCACTTACCATTATCGCAGTAATGCTACAACTGTAATAGTTGCACATTTATACCCCACCTCACAGAGAGGTTAGAATGGGGCTTCTGATACACAATTGCCTCTTCACGACCCTTTTTTTCTAATAAGAGCCCAGGTATATCTTCGCCCTTCCTAATAAGTGCGTTAAAAAAATCTCTGATTATCTCCTACCGCTACTTTGCTTATTGAGGACGCCCTAATAGATCATACTCTCTGAACAGTCAATCGGAATACGGGAACGTGTTAATATATGCTGACCACGTTTTACGGGTTCTAATCGGAATGCTGGAACGACTCGATCTTAATTAATCGACACTTTTGTCACACAATTGTAGTAAACTGAAAACTCAGGCTATTCTGGGATTTGAATTCAGAAACTTGAGAATGGTAGCCCATGCTTTAACTTTACGGTACTAAGCGCATACAATAATATCACTTGCAATTTATAATATACAATGGAATTTATCAAATCATATAAAATTTGACTTAATTTATTTAGAGAAAAGAAAGCTTTCGGCTGGGGTTACATAATAAATTAAATTTAAATATCAAATAAACAGTACATACGAAATTTACTAGCTTCTGACATTAAGGTATTGATATTTAAATCTGACATCGCTTTATATTATGAGAGCTTATGAATGGTTTAATAAAAATAATTTAATTCTTACGTGACGTAAAAATGCAATGTTTAATTGTAATATTCGTTATTAGATAATAATAATTGAAAATTGACCCTGGATTTAATTAAATGACTAATATTTTGGTTACTGATAATTACATATTGGGACACAATATAATTTACTGTGTCTTGGGTCAGATATATATATATATATATATATATATATATATATATATATATATGATATTACATTCTAATTGTTAGGAAACAGCGAAAACAATCAAAACAATAATTATGATGGTTTTTGGTTGAAGCCAACTTTAATAATGTACAATCACCACTGGCTTGCATTAGAACCATTCTTAGTTGTAGATCTTAATAGCCTTTTCCAAATAATTAAATCTTGTTCGTTTTGATATATATAGAATGCTGTGAATCTTCTCATATCTGCAGGTACTGGCCCTTTCAAAAAAACATTCGAGCCCCACAGTTTGGGCGTCAAGAATGCTGTGATACCTTTAAAATCCGTTAACTACGCTTTTCGCCTCGGCTGCTCACCTAATTTTATAAACCTCCTCATTCATAAAATTAAACAACACATTCCTACCACAAACATCAACGTTAACTCTATTTACATCAATATTCAGAATACATTACATCTTCAAATTAAATTTCAGCATAAAATTCAGTTTTCAAAAAAATTTCAAGATTAATTTTATTATCATTTTAATGTGCATCCTGAATTAAAGTCCTTGTTGGATGCCTAGTAATTAATATAACAATATAAGCAGACCGGAGTCTGAGTATAAAGGAGCATCTACCACCCTTTACGTTAATTAACCAGGTTCGTCTAATTGAGCTCAAAGACATACCCAAATTTTCATCATATTCCCGAACATCAAAACAAAATACCCTTTTACTTAAACAAGCAAATTTCCTCTTAAAATTAAACTTTTATGGTTAGTATAATTTCACTAATGTCCATTTACAGTAAATCAATTATAAAGTCATTCAATACACACAAAAATGTCAAACAAAATGGCATAATTTACCTGAAGGTTACTGTCCTCGTAGCTTCAAAGTATCGTTTCTTTAGTTAATCACACCATTCAACAGGATTATATTTACGGCTTCTGATTCTCTACGCTTTTAAATTTTCTCCATCACCATCCATTCAAAGTCGTTTCTGGGCCTTTCCGGAACTCATCTGTGTTTATCTGACCCTTGTTTCATGGATCCAGACACGTATTTGAACCATTTAATTATTAACACCCCCGAAAAATAGCAAAGAAATTCATGCTTCTGTCACCAATATACGCCAAAACTGCCTACTTTTGTGTATACCTTCGTCGTTGTAAATTTTGCTAATTGGTACAGTGAAACTAAATTTTATTACCTTGTATCTAAGTGCACTGAAGTACATTCATGTTAGCACGTAAATAACAAGCTATTTTGAATCACTAAAATATACTAGCAAACTTTAAATTATTTAATCAAACTAAACTGCACGGTTTAACATCTTCAATCAAGTCGCGTATGTACGAGCTTTTAACGCATCGAATCGTCAAAAGTCTAAGAGGGCTTGTTTATCTTCATCTCGGTATATATAGCAAAAAGCCTGTCTATCGGTCTGTTCCCCAAAACGGGTAATTCTAAAGAATTTCTCATGCCATGTTCCCAGTCTGTCGCTCGCGCGTCGATTTTTACGAATTTTCACTCGCCCCATTTAAATCTCAGAAAATTTCCACACGGCACGCAAGCATGTCCGAGAAAAACTAATTAATTTTGTACAGAAATTGTTGTTCTACCTCTGATATTTGCATCCTATTTTTAACCAATTGTGACCCTCGTGACGTTGTTAAAATCCCGCCTTTTACAATATGTGTCTTTGCTTGACGCATTTTCTCTTTCCTTCTCTAACCTGTTCGTATTGGTGCAAATTGATATTCTTTATTATCGATTATTTTAGTCCACATGGAGTGTGAAATAACCCAGCTTTAGCAATTCTCGTAACTATTATGCGACGTTTTCCCAAGATTCTTTGAAACATTAATTATCTGCAAACTTTACGCCGAATGTGACATTTAAACTACGCAGGTGTTCAAATATAATATTAATTCTCAGAGCCTTATTCCGTGGTATTTTAATCTTGGGTTTTACAAGTTTCTATAGGTATTATATGTTATTAACGGTTTAATTAACTCCAATTAAAATTGATTTCTATCCTTTTCATTTTTAGCGAATACAACTTAAATATTAATTATTATATGTACACTTTGTTTTACTACCGGTTACTTAAAATAGGGTTAATTAATATAAACTTTGCACGTAATTTCTCTTTGTTTAGAATAATTACATTACACGCAGAGCTTTTCACTACTGCTTCGTCTTATAAATAATTTAAATTTCTTATTTTTACTGAAACAACCGAGTTTATTTATGCTTCATGGTTTTAATAACGCGTATTATTTAATGAAATTCCTTATACACGGTGATTAAAATTATTTGATGTGATTATTTAATTTTCTACCCTGGTCTAAATATGAGTAATATATATATATATATATATATATATATATATGGTTGGAATTGGAGCACGTGAATAAAGCTCCAAAACGAGCAAGATTATATATATATATATATATATATATATATATATATATATATATGTTCCGTTTATATGTAAGTAATTTTTAGCTAAATTTTATTTACATCGAGTTTGCTGATTATTTTAAATTCGCCGCGTGTATATTTAAATTTATTAGAGTGGAATTTACTTGGTTTACTTGAAGCACCCGCTGACCTGTGCCGTGAGTGGTGAACGTTGCTAGTGCGTGTCTGCAAACAAGTATCGATTGGAAAGTCCACGAAGCCAGGGCAGTATAGTGTCGTTTTTTGAAGTAACCGCATCGCATTTTGTACTCATTTTATACGTAGAACCAACTACGTATGGGCCGCTGTGTTAATATAGTTTTGTCTGTCGAATACACCTCGTCGAGTTTGCACGCGTTGCATGAAGTTAATTGGATGAACCGCTTTGTTGCCCGCCGCCGCTATTTATAATAAGTATTACACTTATGAACCGCTTTGAAAACCGCTGTTGTAAAATTGCTGCGCTCCTTCAGTTAAAGGAAGAGCTGTATTGGTTCCAATGTTTTTCATCTGCATGGCGCATCATTAACAGGTGAGTGCTATAGTAAACGCTTTTGTTTTGATTTGTTTAAGAATATTTAATTATTTATTGGTTGTTACAATATCATTTAAATTTATATACAGTCCATTATCTCTCTACCAAATTAGTTATCGAAATTTACACCGCAATTAATTTTACATCTGGTATGTTTCTCGCCGGATTTGGAATAAATAACAAACTCATAATTAATTATACTGCTCGTCAAAGCAGTGACAGCCAATTAGCATAATTTGTAGCGTTAAGTTATTTACGAGTATTTTTTATCTCCCATGCAATAGGTTTACTTTTGTGTTATCGCCGCTAGGCAATTATAAATTGTCAAGTTTTCGTTCATGTCTTCTCTGCGTTGTTTTGTATTTATATTTAACTATGGCAGACAAGCTAAAGCGTAATTGTTTTTTACGTAACATCGCTATCAATTCGCTAGAAGAAATGTTTGAGATTGCTCAAAAATCTACAGTCAAACCCGCTTTTTTAGATTTATTTCGCGCTCAGTATCAATCTTGGGAAATCGTCAAGGAAAATTTCTTCACGCATCACAATTGGATTGTGGGTGCACTTTCTTCAGCCGACGACGCGGATGAAAAATTTAAACTCGAAGATGCTATCCGTAGACGGTTTGACAACCACTATTTCCAAATAAAAGCGCTTTATATCAAGCTGTTTAGCAACAAATCTTCACCGCAGGCAGAGGTGTCCCCGCCGCCGCTAGATAACTTAAGACCAAAAGTTTCATTACCCCCGCTGACCTTGGCTACATTTGATGGGGTATCCACTCTGTTTGAAAGCTTTATCGATCGTTTTGATCGTCTCGTTCATTTTAATAACGATTTGTCCGACGTAGATAGATTTTCATATCTTCAATCGTCACTAAAAAATTCTGCACTTGCAACTATTAAAAACTTCGGCCTTACTGAAGCCAATTACGCTCTTGCATACACAAAACTTCGTAAAAAATATTGTAATATTCGTCACACTACCTCTGCTCTATGGAACAATATAGATAATTTTTCTAAATTAAACTCTGATAACCCCGTCGGTTTGCAAAAATTAGTTGATACTTTTGTGAATAATTTACAGGCGCTTAAAAAATTTGATTTGTCCGTAGAGCATTGAGATTTCATTCTTGTACAAATGATATTAAACCGCTTGGATGTACACACTGCTCGTAGTTTTGAAATGCATCAAGATCCGACCGCTATCCCATCTTATAGAAAGTTAATTGCTTATCTGGAAAATACGTGTAAATCCTTATCAAATTTGTCGGTAAATTATAAAACTGATTTAAACAAAGTTATTCATTTTAGCAACCCGTCTAAGCCTCGAACCGCCGTTTCCATGTTAGTTAAGACAAAACCTAATTTTAATAAATGTCTGCTTTGTAAACAAGATCACAATCTTTATCGCTGTAATGATTTCGTTAAACTTTGGTCGCAAGAACTCTACAACTTTGCAAAAAACCAACATCTGTGTATTAATAGCCTCAGTAATTCTCACATTTTAAATAAATGTAAGTCTACTTTTTCGTGCCGCCAATGCAATCAACGTCATCATTCGTTATTGCACTTCGATCGCGTTTCGTCTAAACCCGCTTTCGCTGCTAGCAACCAGGCTCGCTTGGGCCCGGACACCGCCGCCTCTAAGGTAACACCTCGCACTATTCCCGCTATTCAAGACCGCTACAAGCCTTCCGCACCCCGCGCCTCTGAGGAATCATTGTGCCAATGTTCTCTATGGTGGGCGGCTTCACTAGCCTTGTATAGGTCTGTCGAAAACTACAGCCCATATATTCCGCCATCAGATATTCCTGAAGTTCACACTGAACAACGCTCTATTGTTTTATCCGCTGTCGTAACTTCCTCTTGGATTCAATCCATTCTAGAAAATTACTCTTCCTTTCCATTTATTACTCGCATTGTTGCTTGGATTCTCCGTTTTTGTCATAATCTACGTCACCCACTCGAAAGGTACTCCGGACTTTTGTCATCTTCTGAGTTGCACAATGCTCTGATCGCTTTGCTTGTGTATACTCATAAAATCTTATTTCACTATCAAACTTGAGGCCATTCATTCTGATTCTCCCTTAAAAAAGAGTTTTCGCAAATTGTCCCCTTCTATTCGTGATGGAATCTTGCACGTCGGAGGTCGCCTGGTTCACGCGCCTTTGTCTTCTCACCGTAAATTTCCCGCTTTGTTACCTAGCAAAAGTCGCCTCACCGATCTGTATGTTACTTACGTTCATTTGAAATACTTCCACGCGGGTGATCAAATGGTCCATTTTCTCGTCAGTCAGCACTTTTGGATTATTTCTAGAAGGCGATCTATCCGTCGTATTTTGAGTCACTGTCTAACGTGCTGGAAGACCAATCCTGTCGTATTACAACCGCCCATGGGTAACCTGTCTTCATGTCGACTTACTCAAGTTAAACCTTTTTTGAGTTCGGGCATCGACTTCGCTGGTCCCTTTTCTATTACTGGGTCAAAGCTCTGCCCTTTGCCCTCAGTGTAGGAAAAAGAATACCTCTCTTTTTTTTGTTTTTTAGATCCTTTTTTCTTGTTCGTTTTTTCTTTTGCTTGGTCAATCCGCCCCCCTCCCGCCTTATAATTATTTTTCTTTTAAAATGCCTTGCATTTTGGAGGGCGGTATGTTCTGTTTATATGTAATTTTTGGCTAAATTTTATTTACATCGAGTTTGTTGATTATTTTAAATTCGCCGCGTGTATATTTAAATTTATTAGAGTGGAATTTCCTTGGTTTACTTGAAGCACCCGCTAACCTGTGTAGTTTCGTCTGTCGAATACACCGCGTCGAGTTTGCACGTGCTGCATGAAGTTAATTGGATGAACCGCTTTGTTGCCCGCCGCCGCTATTTATAATAAGTATTACACTTATGAACCGCTTTGATAAACCGCTGTCGTAAAATTGCTGCGCTCCCTCCGTCAAAGGAAGAGCTGTATTAGTTCTAACGTTTTTTCATCTGCATGCCGCATCATTAACAGGTGAGTGCTATAGTAAACGCTTTTGTTTTGATTTGTTTAAGAACATTTAATTATTTATTGGTTGTTACAATATCATTTAAATTTATTTACAGTGCATTATCTCTCTACCAAATTAGTTATCAAAATTTACACCGCAATTAATTTTACAATATATATATATATATATATATATATATATATATATATATATATATATATATATAGCTATGTGTAAGGCATTGTTTGGGGACGATTTCTCAAGCGGCGCATCATTTAAGGACTTTGTATACTTTGGGGTCTGGTCTCAAAGAGATCTTATATACAATAGATAGTTTGAGTACATTCTATATATATAGAAATTTGTATACTTTCGGGTCGTCCTGGTTTATTTGCTTGTATAACAGATGGAGCCTTAAGTATTAATTGTGGAGTTAATGTGTCTCAATAATAGGTGTCCTCAAAATAAACATTGCATAATAATATTTAAATTACACTGTTTCTCACACGTTTAGATAGTAACAAGGAGTATCATCCGGTGAGAAATTGTCCTCAAAGTATGCATTTACGAATTTATAAGGTACGGTAGTCATAAACATTACTACTTTTCTAAATTAGGAGAATAATATTATAAAACACATGATTACTTAGTTCTGGGTAAATGTATATTATTTTCCGGATGGTACTATTTATAGTTAGCTGACTGAATTCCTTTTGGTATAACGTTGTTTCTACAGTTTAGCGATATAAGGGCATTGTTGTTTTACATATGGTAATTTTTATCATAATCAATTTCCTGTAAGCGTTGGGATCATTGAACTGATCCATATATTTATGAGTGTTGATGATTGGGTAGCTATGGAAATATGACGAATCTGCAAATATGTTTATCTGTTGACAGGCCACGAGTGGTAATCATTTATTTTAAAGATGTCACAAACTCTGGAATCTGAGGGATTATAATGTTCCCGATAGAATACCATTAGATATTGAACAAAAATTATGCAACTTTTACTAAATATGCTTATACCTGCATAATACGTTATCTGAATGTTATTTAAGATATGATGTCATCTGTTGGATGCATATAATTCAAACCGTTGACAATTTTGTGCACTTACTGATGAATCATTTACCAAGGACATTTGTGAATTTTATAGATCTGCGAACTGGGCTCAAAAGTGCAGTTCATGGTTTATTGGTTTTGTCGATTATTGTAGAAATACAAAGACGTCCATACAATTAAAAATCCCACCCCAAAATTGACTTCTGCAGATAAAATATAAATTTTCAAAGCCCAAAAGCATAGAGTTCATTTCTGGATAAATTTTTAATTTACGGTCACCTCTTTAACCTCTAAAATCAAAAAGTCACCACTAAAAATGAGTTATGCAAGTAAGGTATCATTTTACAAAATCCAAATGCCTAGATTTTATTTCTGGAAGAACTTTTAATTTAGGATCATCCTTTCAACCCCTAAAATTAAAAAGCCATCCCCAAAAATGACTTATGCATGTGAGGTATCATTTCTTAAAACCCAAATGCCTAGGTTTCATTTTTTGGAAGAACTTTTAATTTAGGATCATTCCTTCAATTCCTACAATTAACAAAACCCTATCCAAAATGATTCATGCACGTGAAGTACCGATTCTCAAAATCCAAAGGCTTAGATATAATTTTGGGAAGAATTTTTAATTTAAGATCATCCCTTCAACCCCTACAATTAAAAAGCCAACCCCAAAAATTACTTGTGCATATGAGATATCATTTTTCAAAATCCAAATGCCTAGATTTTATTTCTGGAAGAACTTTTAATTTAGGATCATCCTTCAACCCCTAAAATTAAAAGTCATCCCCAAAATGACTTATGCATGTGAGGTATCACTTCTTAAAACGCAAATGCCTAGATTTCATTTTTGGAAGAATTTTAATTTAGGATCATCGCTTAAATTGCTACAATTAACAAAACCCTATCCAAAATGATTCATGCACTTGAAGTACCGATTCTCAAAATCCAAAAGCTTAGATATAATTTTGAGAAGAATTTTTAATTTAAGATCATCCCTTCAACCCCTACAATTAAAAAGCCACCCCCAAAAATGACTTATGCATGTGGGGTATCATTTCTCAAAATTCAAATGCCTAGAATTCGTTTCTGGAAGAACTGTTAATTTAGTATCCTCCCTTCAATTCCTACAATTAAAAAAAAATTCAAAATGATTTATGTACGTGAAGTACCAATTCTCAAAATCCAAAAGCTTAGATATCATTTCGGAAAGAATTTTTAATTTAGAATCATCTCTTCAATTCCTAAAATTAAAAGCCCACCCCCAAAAATAACTTATGCGCATGAGGTACCATTTCTCAGAATCCAAAGACCTAGATTTCATTTCTGAAAGAGTTTCTAATTTAGGATTACCCCTTCAACCCCTAAAATTAAGAAACGAATCTCCAAAACGATATGCACGTGAATTATCAATTCTCACATGTCCAACAGCCTAGATTTTATTTCTGGAAAGTTTTATAATTTAAGATTTTCATTACACCTTTAAAATTGTAAAGCCCATCCTAAAAATAATTTAATGCGTGACGTACCAGCAATCAAAATTCAAACCTTGGGTTTTATTTCTAATAGAATTAAGAGCCCTTGAGCCCGTCAAATTTTAATAACCAATCCCCAAAATGATTTATGCACGTGTTACACCAATTTTTAAGATCCGTAGGTGTAGTTTTTATTTTAAACGGACTACCTTTATGTTGCACATATTTGCACAGATTTGGAGTATTGAAAACTCCCCTCCTCCTCAATGTTTGTAGCACGTGACGTATCATTTTCCAAAACCCAAAAGCGTAGATTTCATTTTTGGTAAAAAATTTTTACCTACCGGTTATCCCCAATAACCGATATTGGGGATGACCGTCCTTGCAAGATTTTAAAATTTTGTAATTGCAAATCGTTTGTTTAGGATTGTTTTGCCATTTTGGAAGTTTGTTTAGGCCTACAGATGCGCGGACTTTTAAAATCAAATTCGCGCCAACCGCATCCATGCAATATTTTAAGATTTTGTCATTGCAATAGTGAAACAATCCCAAACAAACAATTTGCCTATACAAAATTTTAAAATCTTGCAATGACGGTGTTGGTGCAAATATGGCCCCATGTAATTAGATTTTAAAAATCCGAGCATTTGTAGACCTAAACAAACCTACAAAATAGTAAAACAATCACTTTGCCATGACAAAAATTTTAAATTTTGCTAGGACGGGCTTGGTGTAGATTTCGCCCCACCCAATTTGATTTTTAAAAATCCGTGCAGCTGTAGGTCTAAACAAACCTCCAAAATGGCAAAACAATCCTAAACAAACGCCAAACGAACAATTCGCCATGACAAAATTTTAAAATCTTGCAAGAATGGAGTTGGTGCAAATTTGGCCCAGTGCAGTTTGATTTCTAAAACTCCGCCCATCCGTAAGCCTAAACAAACCACCCAAGGGAAGTGGGTCAAGTTGGCCCCCCACTTTCAGTTATAATTTTTATCTTTCTCACCAATTGTGCTCGTTTTGTGCTCAATTGTGCCGGTGTTTGTTTCAATTGTGCTTATTTGTTTATAACGAAAAACCTTCAAAACAAATCCGCGGGGTCGAGGTAGCTGTACATTTGATTTTTCAATGCTCCTCCCGAAGATACTACATTAGCTGTTTTTACACACGGGACTTACATTTTACCTCTCATCCGAACAAGGGCATATTTTTATGAAATATGCTCGCTGAACATTTTTTAAGTGGTCCGTGTTGGAACTCAACCCCTGGACCTTGGGGATTAGTACTCATAGGTGAACCAAGGTCGGCATACATTTTACTTAAACATTCATTGTAGAAAGAGGTTTATGTTCATTTTGCTAAGCACAAATGTTTTGATTATTTAGAAATCTTGTCTGCTTTATTACTATAGATACTAGTTGAAATTGAAAATCGGAATTTATTATTTACTTTAATTTTTCAGAGGCGTAACATGATTCGTATCAAACTTCTGTTGTAAAAGATGTTTATTAACGGAATGGGACGATTTGACACCGTCGTTTCGGCACGGCAGATTCGGCGCAGAGACGTGTCGGCTCAAGGAAATTTCGGCGCAAGGACGTTTCGGCGCAGAAATATTTAATGCGCAAAATTGCTTGCTATTTGTCCATATTGCAATATTGTGCATATCTGCAGTGTTGTGGCGAAAATAGTCTTGAGGTTTCAAATTAGGTTAGTAGTAGAAAAGTTTTACTACTAATAGAAAATTATGGATTGAGCACATGTGCGAAAATAGTGTTGATGTATCAACGTCTCTGCGCCGAAACGTACCTACGCCGAACCATCCCTGCGTAGAGACGTTCCTGCGCCGAAACATTCTTGTGCCAAAACGTCCCTGTACCGAATCGGCCTCGCCGTTGCGTCGTGGACATGGTATATTTAAGTATTACGTTCCTTTGGACCTGTAGTATATATACCGGGTAATCGATTTTAATGTTAGGTTTGTTAATGGTTTCCCCTTGGTGGCTAGAGTTTTCTATATTTAGTTAGCGTAGCGCTCAGGGTTAATTACTTGTCAAATGTGGTGTACAAGGGCCGTCATATGTTGGTCAAATGCCGTCAAATGTTGTTAAATGTCTCGAAATTTTCAAATGTCGCTCAAATGTTTCAAATGTCAAATAAGTGTACACAATTTTGTAAGTGATCAACCCTTCGGTAGCGCTTCAAGTCGTTTGTATGAAACATTTTAATGTCATCATCCGTCTAATATTATGCGCAATATTATTCTAAAGACCACGTTGAGAGTATAGGTAAAATATTCGGCACCGTGACTCCAGCCGGCCTACCCCAAAATTTAAAAAAAATATAATAATACAGGAACATTGCACCCCTGATGCATCCTCATGCACCAACATCACATTTTATTGCACCTCTTCAATTAAATATTTATTGACAAATTTATAGTGTGCGGCAGGGTCACATGACCCTAACCGGCCGACACTTCAAAATAAAAATTGAGACATACTACCGTTTCTATAAAGCAATGCACCTTTGTGCTCCAGCAAAATTAATCTTTTCACCTTTTCCTAAACCACCCTCACCTCCTCCGAAATTTTATTTTTTGAAAATTTTATTAAAACATTTACATACAGAATGCACTCATTAAACACCATCTAGCACTCACCTCACATTTATTGCACCCATTTGGTTAAGGACTTATTGACAAAATTAAACTGCACGGCCAAGGTAACGTGACCCTAGCCGGCCGACACTTCAAAATAAAAATTAAAACATACCACCGTTTTTAGAAAGCAATGTACCCTTATGCTCCACCAAAATTAATCTCCTCAGCCTTTCTTAAACCACCCTCACCCCATCCCAAGAATTATTTGTTGAAACAGAAAGTTATTATTATCGCTTTGCTAAAAAACATAAGAATGAAAATTTATAATTATCTATTACCCTACAACATTAGCGGACTTTCTAAGAAAGGACTACACGTAATGCTGATAGGGAAGTTGGCCGTCAGAGAATAAATGCCTCTTTCAAAAATAGTAACATTTTGTCTGGCAGAAAGACTTCTACAAACATATTAGACAAAAATGATTTGTTGATAATTTATAAACCGGTCACTGGTTATTCTCTATAAATTGTCAACAAATTATTTTTGTCTAATATGCTTGTAAACAAAATGTAGACAAAATGTTACAACATATAAGAAGTCTGAATATTTTCTAGAGACTTGAATGCGTAACATTTTTCAACGCTTTTGTACACGATCAAACAGAAGCAGCATCGCCATGGCATCAGTTCCTAGTGTCATATTAAATTTTAAATACTTCTTGTATTTAATACTTCACAATATAAATATTTTACCTATATTTTGAATGTGGTATTTAGAATAATATTACCTATAATATTAGAGGGATGTAGACATTAAAATGTTTCGTACAAATCACTTGAAGGGGTTGATCACTTACAAAAAGCATGTACACATATTTAACATCTGAAACATTGGAGCGGCATTTGAACATTTTCCAGATATTTAACAACATTTGACAGCTTTTGGCCAACATTTGACGGCTCTTGTACACCACATTTGACAAATAATCAACTCCTCGAGCGCTACGTTTTAACTAAATATAGTTAAAAAAACTCAAGTCACCAGGGGCGTACCATTAACAAACCTATAACTAAAATCAATTACTCAGTATTATATACTTTACATGTGATTTTCCAATGCTCCACCCGAAGGTACTACATTGGCCAGGAAGCGAGTTTTTTTTTTACCTGGAAAATTTGGAATTTTGCCGAACCCTTGCTGTTCCAAGCAAGGTAGGGATCTTTAGCGTGCGTGACAACACTCACACACGGGACCTCCATTTTACCTCTCATCCGAACGAGGGTGTATTTTTGAGAAAAATGCTCGCCTAACATTTTTCGAGCGGACCATAATACTACAGGTCTAAAGGAACGTAATACTTAAATAAACCAGTCTACAACGTTTTGGCGCTGCCGATTCGGCGCAGGGACGTTTCGACGCAGAGACGGTTTGGCATAAGGACGTTTCGGCGCAGAGACGTTGATACCTCAACACTATTTTCGCCTCAACACTATCTTCGCACATTCACCTTTCGATTATTATATTTTTTGTAGTAAAACATTTCTACTACTAACCTAAGTTAAAACCTCAACACTATTTCTGCCTCAACACATGTGCCCAGTCCATTATTTTCTAATAGTAGTAAAACTTTTCTACTACTAACCTAAGTTGATACCTCAACACTGTTTTGCCTCAACACCATTTTTGCACATGCACCGTATCTAGAATTACCTCTTAGTAGTAAAACAATTCTACTACTAACCCAAGTTGAAAACTCAACACTATTTTCACCACAACACTGTAGATATGCGCAATATTGCTATATGGACAAATAGCAAGCAATTTTGCGCGTCGAGTCATTTTCTGCCCCGAAACGTGCTTGTGTCAAAACGTCATTGCGCCAACACGTTGTGCGCCAAATCGGCCGTGCCGAAACGACGGCATCGTATCGTCCCATTCCGTAAATAAACACTTACTACAACAGAAGTTTGATACAAATAATGTTACGCCTCTGAAAAATTAAAGTAAATAATAAATTTTGATTTTCAATTTCAATTTACCTATAGTAATAAAGCGGATAAGATTTCTAAATAATCCAAACATATTTGTGTAGACCAAAACGAACATAAATGTCTTTCCACAATGAACGTTTAAGTAAAATGTATGCGTTTCGTATACATCACTTCCAAAATGCGTGACAATTTATATAAATTAAATTACCAAAACCTAATTCATATAAAACTTTGCAAAATGGCTTAATTTTTTTATTTATATTGCAAATAAGTCCTTAACCAACAGGGTGCAAAAATGTGAGATAAGTGCTAGACGGTGCATAATGAGTGCATTCTGTATATAAATGTTTTAATAAAAATGTTCAAAAATTGAATTTGGTAGTGGGTGAGGGTGGTTTAAGAAAGGACGAGAAGATTAATTTTGGTGAAGCACAAGGGTGCATTGCTTTCTAAAATGGTAGTATATTTTAATTTTTATTTGAAGTGTCGGCCGGCTAGGGTCACGTGAGCTTGACCGCGCACTATAAATTTATGAATAAATCTTTAACTGAAGGGTGCAATAAAATGTAAGGTTGGTGCATAAGGAGTGCAATGTTTCTGTATTTTTTAAGCTGTGAAGTGGGCCGATGGGTATCAAGGTGTCATGGAGCCACCTGGCTGTGGCATTGAGTGATTCGATAGTTTTTTAGTCCAATAAATTTTGCCTTTTGTTTACGCATACTATAAAATTCGCAAAACCAATTGAATAATTAATAAGCAACGTATGTAATATAAGCAAACTTATAGAATATAAACCCAGAAAGTCAGTTTTCATCGATAAAAACACAAGTAACATTAGTAACAAAACTTTATAAAAATAATTTTAAAAATAACAATGCGGTAACTACCGGATCCCACTATATTTGCGGAAACTGCAAGAGCTTTCAACTTTTAAGCAAATAAAGATACATGCGGTTTTTACTGAGGTGCTTCACAATGACACAAAGTTTAATTAAACACATTCAGTTAGCCAAAAACAAAATGGTGGTTTATTTGAATTTTTCTTTAAACACCGGCGCAATTGTGCACAAAATAAGCACAATTTAATGGAATAAGATAAAATTGACAAAGTGAAAGAAAGCGGGAGCTAGCGATCAACCTGCCCCCCTTGATTTGTTTTCATTTTTGGCTATAAGCAAATGAGCACAATTCAAACAAACACTATTAGATTTGAGCACAAAACGAGCACAATTTAATAAACTAAAAAAATTGAAAACAAAAACCACGAGGGCGAGCGGTCAACCTAGCATTTGTTTTAATTTTTCGCTATAAGTAAATGAGCACAATAGAAACAAACACCAGCACATTTGAGCACAAGTCAATGGACTTAACAAAATTGAAAATCAAAATAACACGGAGGGCTAGCGGTCAACCTGGCATTTGTTTTAATTTTTTCGCTTATAAGCAAATGAACATAATTCAAACAAACACCGGCACAATTGAAAACAAAACGAACACAAGTCAATGGAATTTAAAAATTGAAGAAGTCAAAAGAAACCGGGTGGGGTCAACCTGACCCCGGATTTGTTTACAATTTTTCGCCAAAAGCAAATGAACACAATTGAAACAAACACCTGCACAATTGAGCACGAAACGAGCACAATTAGTGAGAAAGAAAAAACTTGAAAACTGAAGGGGAGAACTTGACCTACCTCTCCAAGATGGCGAAACAATCCTAAAGAAACGCTAAACAAACGATTTGCCATGACAACATTTTTAAATCTTGCAAGGACGGGTTGTTGCCAATAAGATCCCCATGCAACTTGATTTTTAAAAATTCGCGCATCTATAGGCCTAAACAGTCCTTCAAAATGGCAAGCAAACCTAAACGAACAATTTGTAATGACAAAATTTTAAAATTTGGCAAGGACGGGGTTGGTGCGATTTGGTCCCGTCCAATTTGATTTTTAAAAATACGCGCAACTATAGGCCTAAACAAATGTCGAAAATGGCAAAACAAACCTAAACAAACGCTAAACGATCAGCAGCGATCAAATTTTAAAATCTTGCTTGCGCAGAGCCAACTTCACTGACGTCCTGGATCAACGATTTCAAGATATACTTAATTTTAAAAATTGGGAATTCTTCACAGGTATCTTATAAATCTAAAGCTTTGTATTTATGGTAGCCATGGGCCTTCAGATATTCTTTTGTATCTATATTCTATTAACATAAGCTACAAATTCAAACATGCACATTTAAAAAAGGAGAATATGCTAAACTGTATAAGTATTAAAATGTAAGCAATCACATGCATGAGAAACGAATGTCTTTGATTTCTGATGGCTTGCAGTTTCGTAGCCGTCGCCAACTCTCATTCTGGCGCCTAAGTAAGAAAATTAATCTGTATAGAATACTGATTTAGCATTTTTTAATGTACGGTAATATAACGTATAGATACGTACGTACCTTTATACAGCGATACTCTTGAAATGCGTTTTTTTTTTACATAGCATTCTAACAATCTGAGATTGGTTAACTATAAATATAAATTTTTTCACTGAATCATCTGGTGTAGGATGTAGTATACATTTTCAAATTTACTCTGTTACATAAGTATATTGTAGTGCATGAGGGAGGCATTTATGTTCTTGCTTTTTAATTAATTGTATCTGAGCATGGTATTAGAGTATTTTATGGGATTATTTTGATAAAATGATTAAAACCTGGTTTCGTGAATAAGTTGTATAAGCTGTGTCGGAGTATTGATGTGTCGATGCGAACTCGATTTTAGTGACCTACCTGATATAGCAAAAAATCGATACCGGTATGCCGATACGTATCGATATATTGCGTATCGGTATTCGATACATAAATATCTGTATCACCCACCCTATAGTTGTAAAATCTCTTTTATGAAATATTTCAAAAAGTTAGTTACAATATTTTATTCAGGCATAACCTTAATTTCCGCAATAGCTTGAGCTTAAAATTTGGCGATGATAATCTCCGTCAAAATTTAATATATTTAAATGTGCACTCACTGCAACTTGTGTACCAAATTTCAAACTCCTAACCCACAAGTTTGGTTAAAAAAGTGTTTAAAAACAGAAACCTTTTTCCAGAATTTCTTGAAAATGGCTTAATGAACTTGAAATGTAAATATATTAACAGAAGCAGCATTTCATTTTTAACAAATTATTCCTTTACCATTTCTCTATAAAATAATTAAGGGAGCCAATATTCACCAAAGTTTCATTTTACATGTGATACGCTATGTATACAAAACCAGTATAATTTTGCCTTTTCACATTTAATTTCAATATACAGGGTATTTCAAATTCTAGGGCAACCATGGGGATCTCCTATAATATAAATGATAGCGGGTAGGTTTAAGTTTGGCACTTTTACAGAATTTTGTGCTTAACAATATGCCATAAAGAAATTTCGCCTAACTGCATTTATTTCTGTGTTAGGGTAAAAAAAACAAAAAAGTTGATTTTCGTTTTTTATTTGTAACTTTGTTATTTGAAAACATATTTGAAAACTGTAACGATATTCAGTAGTGTATTTTTACAGATCCAGGTGCCACATTTCCTCCAGCATCCACATTTCCTCCCACATCTGGACCAAATTTACATGTAAATTTCCATAAGGAGGAAATGTGGAGATAAATCTCCTCCTTGCTCAGACACCCCCCAATCATTTTGATTACGTCACACCCGCATTCTTTCCACCCGCGAGATAAATCTTTCCCCACATTTCCACCCACGAGATAAACCTATCTTGTTTGGTATCAATTAATATTAGATTTTTCTCAGCTACCCGAATTTCTAGGAATTTTTTAGATTTCATCATCTCCCAGTGAGCTACCCTCATTTTAAAAATTTTTTACCGCTAACATTCTGAACCAAATAGCTTTCTTCGACTAGACATTGCATCTTTCGATATAAACCTATCTTGTTTGGTATCAATTAATATTAGAATTTTCTCAGCTACCCGAAACTCTAGGAATTTTTTAGATAGCACCATCCCCCCAAGAGCTACCCTAATTTTAAAAATTTTTACCAACAACGATATTTGACCGTCCGCATAAATTTTTTTATACATGCGGCACATCAAACTAGTCTAGAATTTTACGCAGAATTCGAATCTGTAAACAGATATAAAATAGGACCACGTCTTACAAAATTACACACATACCTTATAGCGAGCATACCGCGACCGTACCACTACTCGCTTTTAATGTCATACTTTCTATCTTGTTTAGCTCATCTTTCGAGATAAATGTAACTTGTTTGGTATCAATTAATATTAGAATTTTCTCAGCTACCCAAATCTTTTAAAATTTTAGATTGCATCATCCCCAGGAGCTACCCTCATTTTAAGATTTTTGCTGGTAGCGATTTCTGACCGTCCTTATAAATTTTTTAGTCATGCAATACATCAAATTCGTTTAGAATTTTATGCAGAATCCGAATCTGTAAATAGATTTAAAATCGAACCACCCTTACCATTTTACACATCCTCTAAATTATAAATTTCCTGCAGCTCATACCTAAAAGAAAATCTAAAAACCATTCTTAAAACTTTTTATTACAGACAATTTTTACTAATACAGTTTAAATTTTGTAAACCACATTTCTAAATACATATTCACAATTTTTTATTTTCAACCTAGAACTCATATCGGTTTATACTTATTAATATTTATTTCTAAATAGAGCACCTTTTCCAAAGACCAACCGGACCCACATGTTTCAAATTCCTCTGATTTTGTTCTCATGGTTTCGCTTAAGACCTGGTACATATTTTCCAGATTACTAGAAGACGTTATAACCATATTTTTAGTGTTAAGGGATTTCACATCGGTAGTCTCTTCCCCATTTTGGTGTAAACGCCGTAGAGTTTGCAATAGACTTTTATTGCTGTATGTTGTATTCTTTTTTCAATAACTAATCGAATAAATCGCTCTTTCTGCTTCCGAAGAAACTAGGACACTCCATCGTCGACACTGTCGTTCTTTATGCAATAGCTAGCCATACGCTTGTTAAACGCTGCGCTAACCATTTCTACGCCTTAGTCTCTAGTAGCGGTAACTGAAGCATTTTATGTCTGTTGCTTTTCAAGGGTGCGGCATAGGTAGTCTTTTCCATTTCGAAATCGCATACTTTACACATAATTCGTGGTTGTTTCGTACAAGACCCTTTAACAGCTGGCGGAGCTGAACGTTTACGGCTTAATGACATACCGTGCTGTTTTTCCTTGTAGTCGTTGTAAGTTGTCCATTCTCGTAAAAGCGATACCGCAAGACCCACAGTTTAAGTACTTTGCTGCGGACGGATGTATAAGCTTAACCGTGGACGATGTTACACCACGACATTTGTTCTGGTACCGTTTGAGAACATTTTTCCAGGTATAGGAAGCACCGCAAGAGTTGCATTTAAAAACGTTTGCAGGCACCATTTTAGTACAAAACAAAATCCGCACTATAGGACTTTGATTAAACTTGTAAGCGAACTAACTTATAACTAAAGGGTTTACTCTTGCGTACCTGCTTTATGTACCCTATAGAATGCAAACCGAAGGTTTCCGAAGACACCCGAACGAAGTTGAGGATTCAGCGGGGAACTAAATGACGTCATTTTGTGCCAATCCTTGCTGCTCGTCCAGTACATTTAGCACCAATGTATGCACCCGGTTCGCTTCGTCCATGCTGCGAATGCAGTTAGTAGAAACATTGGAAACGTCTTCCATGTTATACAGATCGGCAATCACATCGCGTGCAGATTAAAAGTCCAAAAGGGTGGTAGCACACGCACACAAATTGGCTGCAAGTCGTGCGGTAGAAGATGCAGTGCTACTATAAACAAGAACTTAATAAAACACTTTAAACCTTTACTAAGGGAACATCAAACTTGTTGTCTACAGAATATTTACTAATAAAGCAATTTAATTTTAAATAACTTCTGCGTCGTATTTTCGGAAATGGTAGGCTTGAATATTTTCTAAATGAATCATCAAGCGGCATTAAAATTAACCATTAATTTCCCATTTTTACGACCGCGGTTAATTATAGATTAAAATTTAATTTGTTCACGTTCGAGCTTCCCGTAAACTAACATATTTTATAGTAACAGTGCGCTGTATAATACATGCATACCCTTTCGCCGCGCTACTGCTATTTTTGTAGTTGCTTGAAAAAGTCAGTCGCTTTTTTTACTCTTAGGACCGCTGCAAAGCACCATTCTATACTTTCTCTAAAAGTATAGCACATCGCGCACTTTTTATGTTATAAATAAATTTTGCTTATGTAGGCTTTTACACTTTAGCATATTTAAACATCTAATACAATCGATTAACCACTTTCGATTATTCTAACGGGGGCCACCATACATTCCACAACACCGTTCTTTTTGAATACAACGATCTGATGAGCTTCACACACTAACACCTAACGTACCTTTCCTACTATTTGTTAAACAAAACTACCGGCATCGCCATGTCCGTATACGGACGTAAGCAGATGTTTGTGGATGTGTACGAGAATATGTAACCATATACATTAATTAGTCTAAGCTATTTTATTTAGTCCACGAAAACTACTATTTTCTAAAACCACAAAAATAATAATAGCCTTTATAGGTTCCACATTTCTACCATTTCCCAATGACTGGTGCTACGTACATGGAGACTTTAATTTCTTATTTGAGAGAATCCTTATTCTCCCATGCACCGTTGCGTTGTTGCATGCCCACCCCTTTTGGAGATATATGCTCGTTATAGGTTGTAGGACCCTCGGTTTTACTTAACTACACTTTGTGAGACCCTTTAATCTTTTTAATCGTGTCTCTCGTTTACAATACAGTAGGACTTAGCCCTACTACCAACAAATTATAATACTAGATCCCCATTAAATTCGTCTTTAATTTTCCTACAACTTTTTTGTTGACATGCGGTATATTGTGTTTATTATCCGCGGGGTAGTCACTCTTTTAAGATAAATATATCTGTTTTGGTATCAACTAATATTATATTTTTCTAGGGAGCTCAAATCTGCAAATAGACTTTAAATAGAACCACCCTTTACAAAGTCGCGCCTTTTAAAACCCAAACCTCTAATTTTACCCATCTTTATTTAACTCCATCTTTAAAACCCGTTTTTTGCTACCCAAGACATATGCTCTAACCTATCATTTTCCTAGAAACCTAAAACCGCTTTGTCCCGCAAACACCACGTGGAGATAACACGTATACTCTGTCCACCAGACCAGAAGCAGAAAGGATTTAGAAGGTGGGAGAAGAACTTAAAAATTATGGAATCTTAAAACTAATATATACAATAGATTTACAAAGTCAAACAACTATTTTAGATTTATATCTTTATACCCCCATGCGTGGGTTGATATGCTTCCAGGGATGACGTTACGCTTGTCATCTTCGCTCGATAAACTAATTTTACTAATAATGTGCGTGTACAAATCGTTTTTTTTTTACTCCGGATACATACACCGGCAAGTACTCGATACCATCCAAATAAAGAATTAGATGCTTGATGACTATTAATTTCCGCTTTCCTCGTGTACGCCCCAGACACATCCCTGGTGGTGATGTCATAGCCTTTTATAAATAAAGAACAATGTAATACTATTCTAAAATTTTTATTCTGACATTATACATAACAAAATTTAAAAAATGTAATGCCAAGCATGGAGCCATTTAAACTTAATTTTAATACAAAGTTATACACAGAAGAAAGTCCTTTCTTTATGTTTGTTTGGAGCGGTTTTAATTTTATCCAATTTTATTCGCAGCTTAAAATTTAAGTCGACACCCAAGTCCTCTATCTCCTTTTCTAGCCAATAGTTTGATACATAGAGACCGTCTAGGTTTTCGAATTGCAAAATGTGCCGAAGTTTGCCTCTATATATAAAGTCTTTGATTACACCGACAACCAGATCCATTCATTCGTGTAATTCTTGCAGTTTGTGACAATCTTTTAATCGCGGTTCTCCCACTGTATCTTGCATACGTATCTTGTTAGCTTGATCGACTTCTTCTTGTCGGTATTGGAGGAAATCCTTATTCTCAAACTCACTGTTGCATAGTTACATGTCCACCACTTTTGGAAATATATGGTTGTTATAGGTTGTAAGACCCACGGTATTAAATGATCCGAAAGGTTCTTTACTAGGCAAATATACAATGTTTAACGAACCCCCTTTGCGTGTGGTATACGCAAAGGTTACGAAGCTCGCATTGCTTAGGTCGTCTATGTTATCTGCTATTTTGATAAATACGTTTTTAGAATAACTTTTTAAAAAGTATACAGATTTAGTCCCATTCTTTTCCGCAAGGACGCCTACATAACTAAAAGAGTCTTTTTTACTAACCACAAATGCATACAACTTGTAGAAACCATATGTATCTAAGTCAGTCCATCGGCACATAAAATAATCTTTTAATTCTTCCTCATTTTCTCTAATAAGATGTTCTTTGTCTAACACATGTTTGTATTGTTCGCGTATTGTCGCAGTGTTTTCCATGTAGTCCAACTTTCGCTTTTTTGCATCCATTTCCTCTAATTCCAGTTGTCTTTTTCTTCCACTTACAGGGTATGGCGTGCATAATGGGGCAATTTCCTTTAGCGGAAACGGATAGAGTTTACTGCCAATATTTACGCGTTGTCGTACAACCTCTGGACGAATGTTAGGCGTATCTATCAACCCCAATTCCAAAATGACTACTTCTTTTGGAAGTGTAGAATATGGTGTTGCAGATTGCGGTGCTTCCTATACCTGGAAAAATGCTCTCAAACGGCACCAGAACAAATGTCTTGGTGTAACATCCTCCACGGTTAAGCTTATACATCCGTCCGCAGCAAAGTACTTAAACTGTGGGTTTTGCGGTATCGCTTTTACGAGAATAGACAACTTACAGCGACACAAGAAAAAACAGCACGGTATGTCATTAAGTCGTAAACGTTCAGCTCCGCCAGCTGTTAAAGGGTCTTGTTCGAAACAACCACAAAACCTTTTATTAAGAATAATGAATTTTTTAGTACCAATAATATAAGGATATTATACATTTTTGAAATCAGGAAAAATTCTCTATACAACGGCATAAAATCGAATATGGCGTTCATAAGATATACAAAAGTAGATGATGTTTGAAAAGAGTTATGTTAGGTTAGTTGGACTTAGGTTAGATAGTCCACACAAGTCCAACTAACCTAACCTAACTCCAGACAACACTAGCTAACCTAACTCTTGACAAGTCCACATCCAACCTAGGTCGGAGGCAATTTCATTCTATGGGGTAATTTCACCCTATGAGGCAATTTCAGCCTATGGGGCAATTTCACCCTATGGGGCAATTTCACCCTTACCTAATATCCTACAGTTCTTTTACCTTGCCCAGTTGGGCGCCGTTTAATCCTTAACACGAAGGTATCAACATATCCAGCAATTTCTGTGAGCAACCGTTGGCTGGTTTATCTTTTGTGTCGTCCACACAACGTTTAATATGGCATACTGGAATGCAACTTCCCACAATCATGTCCTTCTTCAGGATCACCGTATGCGGATTAATGTTTAGCACCCTTACTGGTATCATATTTGGAAACTTTACCAGCGTTCTTCTAATCAGTAATCCTCCTGACTCATTTCCGATTCAAATGCTTCTATCATGCATATTTGTCCTTCCCGGAGCGTACCATCCGGGCGTCCCATTACTTTCATTTCCGCCTTCTCGGGTATCTTCATATCACAAATCATTCAAACTTGCATCGTCTGATTACTCGTCCCTTGAAATGGAATCCCATCATCATCTATTCGAAGCACATTTTTTTTCATGTTTACATGAAACGCATATTCTCTCATGAAATCCATTCCCAAGATCACTTCTTCTGTAATTTCAGCTACCAACACCTGATGAGTAATTAGTTTGTCCCCGATTGTCAACGTATCGGCAGTCTCTCCGTGATTACAAATTTTCTCACCACTTGCCGTTCGAAGACACACCGATGCAGGTAGCACTTTTCCACGACCAACCAAATCTGGTTTCACAATAGTTCTTGTTGCTCCTTTATCCACGTGTAATCGGGCAACCCTACCATTAATTCTACCATCAATATAGATGCTGTCTAGACTTCCCATCGACAATGCAGCAAGGATGATAATCTCCGGGGCACTAGGTTGTGCTGTCGACGTATGCCCCCTTACGTCGACTTGCTTTAGTTTCCCTGCTGCTCAACCGTCTCTGTATATGACCAACTTCACCGCAGCTCTAGCATCGCAGACGTCATCTCCGAGGTCGCTGTCTTGCCAGCCTTTCCGCCACACTGTTAATTATTTCATCTATGCTGTTCTGCGCTTGACCAGGTTATTCTAAGGCAGACCGAACTTGATGACTCATCCTGTGTGATGTCTGCTTAGCTGCTTCAAATTCAAGCGCATGGGCCAGTACGTCATCTAACATTTTGGCCGTGCTAACCTTAGCGCTTGCTGTATTTCGCCATCTTTAACGCCATCCACAAATGTCTGTACAGCTAGTTGTTCGAGAAAGCTATCTGGTGCTGTTGGGTATGCCAATCTAACTAATCTGGCGAAGTCAGCTTCAAATTCTTGAAGACTTTTATTTGTCTTTTGCGAGCAGTTCTTAACTTGTGCATAGTAAACCTGTTGAAGGTGAGCGTCTCCATATCTCATTACAAGCTTTGATGTTAAGAGACCGTAATCATTCTGCTGGTGATCGGAAATCGTTTGTAAGATGTTAAGAGCTTCCCCCCGTAGGGCCACTATTAAGGAGATAGCCTTCTCTTTGTTGCACCAACCGTTCGGTATTGCAGCAGCTTCAAATTGTTTCAAATATGTGAGCCAAGGTGTTTTAGCATGTTATGTGGGTGGTTTTACTTTAAATTTTGACGGTATTGAATCGCTTTCTTCCATGCTTCTTATTTCTGGGATGTTCTAATTTACCACTTGGTTTACTAATTCAAGTGGCCGCGTTGTTAGTGAAATCACTTGTTTTGTAGTCTCATCATATCTTCTTCCATTTTTACCAATTCACTGTCCAACTTTTGTTCAACTGTTTTTACCTGTTCAGTGAAATCTTCTTTCAATGCAATGGAGCTTTCCGTTAATCTTTGTTCTAACGTGGCTGTACTTTCATTCAACTTTTCTTCCATTTTGGCAGCATTTTCACCTAACCTTTCCATTTTCTCAATATTTTCAATAAACTTTTCTTCTCTTTTCGCAGCATTTACACTTAATTTTTCTTCTATTTTCTCAGCATTTTCACTAAGTGCCACTTCCATACCGTATTTAAACGTTTTAAGGGTCGATTCCAGTTCAACTGACCGCTCTACGTTTTCATTTAGTGTCAGTTAGCCGACCTCTCTCCATTTTCTCAACATTTTTACTAAGCTTTTTATCCATTTTTGCAGCATTTTCACATAACTTTTCTTCTACACAGGATTTAAAATCCTTAAGGAAAATCATTAAAGTTTTTGCGTCCATCTTACTTTGGCTTCTTGTTACAGGTATATACAAACTACTTAAATATCTGTAGACTTGTGTTTTTTTTAAATTAATCACTATATACCCCACACAGGCTGACACCAGTGTAGCGGGTTACTACCACCGCGCTTCACTGGTTTAAAACAAGTAATAACAAGAGTCTTTATTGCTCACCGTTCACGATCCTAATTAACAGTATATGCCTTATTTATAGATGTTTTCAGTCCAATTAACAATGAAGCACTATCATACTAATGAATTTACAAGCACTAATATCTTCTTAAACTAACTGCTTAACCATAGGTCCATTAACAATACTAACACAACTATTATAATTTATTTATTACATTTTGTCTATTTATGTATTCTACAAGCTGTATGTACATTAGACACTTTCACATCATATAACATTTGTTTACTGTTGGACTTCCAAAAGCTCAACTATTTAACTTTACACGACATAATTTATATTAGACATTCTCATATAGACTAACATGTCAGTTAATAATAATATTTCAGGCAAAACATAGCTCACAAATGTGCATAATTTACATAATCACATAAATTACAAGGGTCACTTGTCATTTTTATTTATATGCCCTTATTTCCAAAATTATTGCAACTTTACTATAAAATGTTCAGTTCGAGACATATTATGTTTAACGCATAGTTTGAACCAGGGTCTGAAACTATACATTCAGCATGTAAATGAGACATATTATGTTTAACGTGTAGTTTGAACCAGGGTCTGAAACTATACATTCAGCATGTAAATGAGAAATACCCCCAAAGTATGCGTATGATGCCATAAATACTTATGTTTCTGTGTCTTATCGTTTGACAAGGTTGGAAAAACGTTTAGTATTATTTAGTACGTTTATGCTGTAGTTGCATAATATACCAAGAATGTTTTAAGGTTTTCTTTATATACATATAGTTAAATGATATGTAAAGTGTTTTCTCTTTAGCTAATAGCTACGATTCCTAGATAGGTTTCCTATTAAGACCACCTATTGGGTAGCCGATATTCAATTTAACTTTATATGGAGATGGTTTTGTCTTTATTTTACATTTTGTAATATTTTGTTTGCTTACGAATTAAACAGATAATTTTTCTGTTAGACTACATAGGGCTATGTATATACTTTTAAAAAAGACACATCAAGGCATTTAGCCATGTCCTGTATGTGGACAACTAATCATACATCATTTGAAAATTGTTAGTTTCTTAATAAGTAATTAGTCTGGTATTTCGCCAATTTCTTGTCAATTATCGGTTTCAGTCGTCTTTGATAATTTCCAACAATAAAAGTGCACCTTTTTTTATTGCAGGAGCGGATTCTGCAGCTTCTTTTGTGTGTGTGTATGTGTGTGTGTGTGTGTGCAGGGGCAGGGGGGAGAGAGTATAAACATCCCTTAATACACTACCGTTATTACACGGTCTCAAAAAATCATTTATTTGCCAATGTTTATAGTGTCATCCTAAACATATGTAGTTCGAGCTATTTTAAGCATGTTTGTAGAGTACAAAACACATAGTTTGATCTAATGACAAGAATAGCAACGCCATCATAGTGATGAATGCATTTAACAATTATTTAGTGTGACACGTAGAAACACGCCTATTTATGGTACTATAAGTAATTCTTTGGGGTATTCTCATTTAACATATATTAAATGTATAGTTTTCAGACCCTGGTTCAAACTATGTATTAAACATATAATAGGTTACATCATCATCATCATTTTATTTTCGACCTTACTTAAGGTCGGTTTGACGCAGCTCTAACTTCTTTTCTATTCTGTTCTAATCTAAAAAATTCTACATATCCTTCACAACCTAAATTTCTGATAAATTGACTAATATAGCTTGGTCTAGGTCTTACTACACTCTTCTATCTTTTCTTATCTAGCTAGCTCTACATAGATATTACCAACCTGATGGTTGTTAAAGAACTCCAACATGTTTACATGATTCCCATTTATAAGGAAATGAAATACCACCTAGTTTCCCCTCCAAAAAAAAGAAAAGTGTTAAATTATATTGTTATGGTAAGGTTTAAGCAGCGAATCGCTGCCAACATGCCAGACCGCTAACTAATCGTGAGTTATGTCATGGTGACGTTTATTAAATTATATGGTATGGTAAGGCTTGAGCAACGAATCACTACCAACATGCCAGACCGCTAACGAATTGTGAGTTATGTCATGGTGAGATTTAGTTAACTGATTTTTATTTTTTTTTTTTGTGTTGTTTTCGAACTTACTTAAGGTCGGTTTGACGCAACTCTAAATTCCTTTCTATTCTGAGCTAGTCTAAAAAAGGTCTACATACCCTTCACAACATAAATCTCTAACAATTTAACTAATATAGCTTTGTCTAAGTCTTTCTACTCTATCTTTATTTGGTAGTTCATAATCTATTACCTTACTAAATAGTCCCTCATGCATTATCTGGCGCCCTATCATTCTATCTCTTCTGATCATTAATTGTTTCTACATACAGGGTTCCTCACCTATATAGGTTACATAATAAACATATTTTTAAGAATTAGCATATCTTGAGCTTTTGCCCGTTTGCACCAAACACGTCTTAGGTAAGGAATAGTAAAGGAATCCTTAAATCATAAGTAGTCCTTAATTCAAAATGCACTGCACCAATGCTTGAATGTCAACATTTTAACTAAGTAGGTGATACTATTGGCAACGTTGTAATTTAAGTCATCTTTAGGAAGTTTCAGGTTTATTACAATAAGGGTTGGCAATTTGGCATTGCAGATGCAGAAATGCAGATCAAGTTTTGTCACATGTAAACATAGATTTAAATTTCTTTGTAATTTTGCTTTATACCTATAATCCTGTCCAAGTATTATGATGGAAAATAAAAAGAGAGTTGTTAGCACCTCATTTATTAAAGTAGCACTGTTATTTCTAGAATAGTTGTTTACACTATTAGATAATATAATAATGTATTTTTTAAATTTCTGCGTGTTTTAAATTTTTGGCACATTCCTAACATGCAACTTACTTAACAGCACCCTTATTAAATTCTAACAAATGCTCTATTTCAGCTAATACTTGTAAGACAGTCCTTTTGATTAATCTAAATTTTTGAAACACAAACAAATGTAAATTATTTATCCTTCCCATTAAAATAATTGGATCTTTCATTAATTCGTGTAGGAAACCCATTGTACATAATATACAAAATCTTATAATACAAAAATAATTCAACACTAGAAACACACAGCGGATAGATGTGAAAATTTTCGAACATTAAGTCTGACAGCAAACGTGTCAAAAATATTAACTAGAATTGTACAAAGACGAATAAAAAATCGAGTAGAAGAAATACTAGGAGAAGATCAATTTGGGTTTATGCGAAACAGGGAAGCCATTTCAGCTATGAGGATGACAATAGAGAAACAATAGAAAAGGGGAAAGCGTGTATATAGAGTTTGTAGATCTGGAAAAGCATTCGACAATATAAAATGGAAGAAAATGTTTGTAATACTCAAAGAGATTGGAATTATATAATGGGAACTATTTTACCTCCGGAATATTTTGCCTCAGAGGATGCCATCATTTTAAATACAATTTAAATACGCTTTGTACTTGGGAGGTAACGTGGTGGTTTTCCGTTGCCTTCTACATCGCGGTGATGTGTCTTAGAATGCCATACCGACTCCTATGAACCACTGCGCTATTTCGGGAACCTGTCTTATTCTGGTTCCTTACTAAAGACCTTACTAATTTGGTTGAACCTGTAGTTTGGCTCTTTAGATCACTGGAACGCAGTAGGCATTCCACCTGTTCTAGTAATTTAAAACTTCTTCAAGGTGTAGGTCCATTCGGAATGGCTGTTGTGCCCGTTCAGTCATATAAAGTAGTAAAACATTTTTTCCAGTAACCTAACCTATCCACTATTTTCGCATACACATATTATTTCGACTCTGTAACAACCGCAAAGATGACCGCAGGAGCACGCAGGTTACATCACCAATGGGTGGCCAGGGTTGAAGCTTTTTTTATGCAGTTAAACTTGGTCACTTGGACAATTATCAGATTATCGTTCAAATAATCATATATTTGTGAATTATAATAAAGATTATGCTAATATAATTTTAACTTTAGTTATGACACGAAGAAAATTAAAACCATAATTGCAGTAGTTTTAAAATGGCCGTTTGCACCACATTCATAATTCCAGATTTAATTAGTGTTAAGTACCCAAAATTCCTTTCTCAAATATATTAAGGAACGATTTCTAACCTCACACCTTAAAATGTAAACACATATCAATATAATTCCTTTTTAATCTATAATTAAACTTTTCTTCCTGTGTGTTTCTAGTGTTGAATTATTTTTGTATTATAAGATTTTGTATATTATGTACAATGGGTTTCCTACACTAATTAATGAAAGATCCAATTATTTTAATGGGAAGGATAAATAATTTACATTTGTTTGTGTTTCAAAAATTTAGATTAATCAAAAGGACTGTCTTACAAGTATTAGCTGAAATAGAGCATTTGTTAGAATTTAATAAGGGTGCTGTTAAGTAAGTTGCATGTTAGGAATGTGCCAAAATTTAAAACACGCAGAAATTTAAAAATACATTATTATATTATCTAATAGTGTAAACAACTATTCTAGAAATAACAGTGCTACTTTAATAAATGAGGTGCTAACAACTCTCCTTTTATTTTCCATCATAATACTTGGACAGGACTATGGGTATAAAGCAAAATTACAAAAAAATTTAAATCTATGTTTACATTTGACAAAACTTGATCGGCATTTCTGCATCTGCAATGCCAAATTGCCAACCCTTATAGTAATAAACCTAAAACTTCCTAAACAATGACTTAAACTACAACGTTGCCAATAGTATCACCTACTTAGTTAAGATGTTGACATTCAAGCATTGGTGCAATGCATTTTGAATTAAGGACTACTTATAATTTAAGGATTCCTTTATTATTCCTTACCTAAGACGTGTTTGGTGCAAACGGGCAAAAGCTCAAGATATGCGAATTCTTAAAAGTATTTTTATTATGTAACCTATATAGGTGAGGAACCCTGTATGTAGAAACAATTAATGATCAGAAGAGATAGAATGATAGGGCGCCAGCTAATGCATGAGGGACTATTTAGTAAGGTAATAGATTATGGACTACCAAATAAAGATAAAGTAGAAAGACCTAGACAAAGCTATATTAGTTAAATTGTTAGAGATTTAGGTTGTGAAGGGTATGTAGACCTTTTTAGACTAGCTCAGAATAGAAAGGAATTTAGAACTGCGTCAAACCGACCTTAAGTAAGTTCGAAAACAACACAAAAAAAAATAATAAAAATCAGTTAACTAAATCTAACCATGACATAACTCACAATTAGTTAGCAATCTGGCATGTTGGTAGTGATTCGTTGCCTAAACCTTACCATAACAATATAATTTAACACTTTTTTTTTTTTTGGAGGGGAAAACTAGGTGGTATTTCATTTTCTTATAAATGGGAATCATGTAAACATGTTGGAGTTATTTAACAACCATTAGGTTGGTCATATCTATGTAGAGCTAGCTAGATAAGAAAAAGATAGAAAAGTGTAGTAAGACCTAGACCAAGCTATACTAGTCAATTTATTAGAAATTTAGATTGTGAAGGATATGTAGAACTTTTTAGATTAGCACAGAATAGAAAAGAAGTTAGAGCTGCGTCAAACCGACCTTAAGTAAGGTCGAAAATAAAATGATGATGATGATGTAACGTATTATACGTTTAAAGCATAGTTTGAACCAGGGTCTGAAAACTATACATTTAATATATGTAAATGAGAATACCCCAAAGTATTACTTATAATACCATATATAGACGTGTTTCTACGTGTCACACTCAATAATTGTTAAATGCATTCATCACTATGATGGCGTTGCTATTCTTGTCATTAGATCAAACTATGTGTTTTGTACTCTACAAACATGCTTAAAATAGCTCGAACTACATATGTTTAGGATGACACTATAAACATAGGCAAATAATTGATTTTTTGAGACCGTGTAATAACGGCAGTGTATTAAGGGATGTTTATACTCTCTCCCCCCTCCCCCTCACATACACACACACACACACACACACACACACAAGAAGCTGCAGAATCCGCTCCTGCAATAAAAAAAGGTGCACTTTTATTGTTGGGAATTATCAAAGGCGACTGAAGCCGATAATTGACAAGAAATTGGCGAAATACCAGACTAATTACTTATTAAGAAACTAACAATTTTCAAATGATGTATGATTAGTTGTCCACATACAGGACATGGCTAAATGCCTTGATGTGTCTTTTTTAAAAGTATATACATAGCCCTATGTAGTCTAACAGAAAAATTATCTGTTTAATTCGTAAGCATTCACTTTAACAAAATATTACAAAATGTAAAATAAAGACAAAACCATCTCCATATAAAGTTAAATTGAATATCGGCTACCCAATAGGTGGTCTTAATAGGAAACCTATCTAGGAATCGTAGCTATTAGCTAAAGAGGAAACACTTTACATATCATTTAACTATATGTATATAAAGAAAACCTTAAAACATTCTTGGTATATTATGCAACTACAGCATAAACGTACTAAATAATACTAAACGTTTTTCCAACCTTGTCAAACGATAAGACACAGAAACATAAGTATTTATGGCATCATACGCATACTTTGGGGTATGTCTCATTTACATGCTGAATGTATAGTTTCAGACCCTGGTTCAAACTACACGTTAAACATAATATGTCTCATTTACATGCTGAATGTATAGTTTCAGACCCTGGTTCAAACTATGCGTTAAACATAATATGTCTCAAACTGAACATTTTATAGTAAAGTTGCAATAATTTTGAAAATAAGGGCATATAAATAAAATGACAAGTCACCCTTGTTATGCAGCTCCGGATAAACGATTTTCCAGTGCAAAAATCGCAGTCTCAAAATATACGTTTTACATAATATATATATATATATATATATATATATATATATATAAATAGATAGTTTAAGATGAAATGAAAATCCAACTTTGTATGTAAAGTTGAATTACCATTTCAAATTGAACTAGTAATTGAAAACCACTAAAAGAACGGCTACTGCTATATACATATATGCTAACAGTAGTGGATCTATCTAGTTCGTATCCTGAATTCCATTTTACAACGTTTCTACAGCAACGATTGGTGTGTGGTATACGTATAGTTTAACTATATTATTAAGCGTATAGTTTAAAAATATATAATAATTTTTTTCGGTCTTGAATCAATTAAAATTTTAAAATTAAACAAACAGTTTAAAAATAAACAGATGGACAATTATAGAAAAATCTGGAATCCACAATATGTAAATAGTTGGTACTGCGAATGTTATTCCTTGATCTATCAAGATTATAGATAGTTATATACTATTTTTCTTAATCTTCTTTGGGAATAAAACCATTCATAGTTTTTAAAATCATTTTTATTTACGTTTCAATCCATGACCTAGAATCGTTAGATTGAAACGGAAATAAAGATGGTTTTAAAAACTATGAGTGGTTTAATTCCCAAAGAAGATTAAGTAAAATGCTAAACAAACCACAACAAACATACTGGGAGTAGAAATATACTATATAAGAAATGGAATTGTGAAGGTGTTTTCATTCCTCCTAATTATCCGAATATTTTTCAATTGACTAAATATTGAGGAATCCTGGAAAATTTACTGACCAGTTACAAACGGAATATTGACTTTGGTAGGAAAATTCCAATAAAGCAATTTTATAGTGCTAAATTAATTTTAGGAAAATTATTTCTTGAGAGAATTTCGACATAAACGGAATCTTCGTAAAAGATATTAAGAAAGTAGAACACGATAGGTTTTAAACTGAGAGGAGCTGAGAAAAAGCCAGCCGCGCTGCGCGGCAGTAGGTACATCCAAATTCTTACTGTTGTGTCCTTTAAATTAATAAAAGCTGGGTAATTAGATATCTACATACCAGAGAAAGGCTAAAAGAGAGGGATGGGATCTAGGTAAGCTTAATGATAGTGAGGTAAAAGAGGAATATAAACAAGTATTAGATAATAAGATGAAAGAGATAGCTATAGGAAGGAACGTAGAAAATAGATGGAAAGAAATAAAAAGGGTTGTACATGATACAGCAACACAAACTATAGGTAAGAAAAAAGTAGAAGCGAGAAAACCCTGGGTAACAAAGGAGATATTAGATTTAATAGAGAACAGAAGAAAGCTTAAATCTTTCAGAGAATTGGATAGTGAAAGTAAGCAAAAATATAATAGAGTTAGAAATAAGATAGTACGTGAGTGTAGAAAAGCTAGAAATAAATGGATGGAGGATAATTGTAAGGGAATACTAGATGATTTGCGAGTAAGTAAGACAGACAGGGCTTACAGGGCAGTTAAAAAGTTTTTCGGAGAAGATAGAAAAAATTTAATGGTAATAAAGATGAGAATAATAAGCATCTAATAAATAAATTTGAGGTAGCAGATAGATGGAAACGATATTTAGAAGATTTATATAAGGGAGACGATATGGATGAGTTAGAGAACGGTCAAGAAGAGGATGTAAAAATAGGGTTCTCAGTACTGAGAGAGGAATTTGATAGAGCTGTTAGGGATTTTAAACTAAATAAAGCGCCTGGGATAGACGATATACCGCAGAATTAATAAAATATGAAAGTCAGAACACTTTAGACAGATTATATGAACTAGTAAAAGTAATATATGACACAGGTGAGCTCCCAATAGATTTCGAAAAAAATATTATTCCAAATCCCAAAAGTCAGGAGCCGATAGGTGTGAGAATTTTAGAACGGTTAGTTTAATTCTCACGCTTCCAAAATACAAACAATAATAATTAAAAATAGAGTAGACGCTTTGACTGAGAATTATTTAGGCGAAGACCAATATGTTTTTCGTAAAAACAGGGAGACTAGAGAACCGATACTAATGATTAGGGTAATTATTCAAAAAAGGTTACAAAAAAATAAAAAGACTCATTTCGCGTTTGTAGATTTAGAAAAAGCATTTGATAGGGTTAATTGGATTGTTATGTTCAAGGTTTTGCGAAAATTAGGAATCTTTCATAGGGATAGAAAAATTATTTACAGTCTATATAAAAGCCAAAGCGTAGTAATTAGATTTGATGAAATAGAAAAGGAAGCTAAGATTAGAAATGGTGTTAGACAGCGTTGTATACTATCTCTCTTGATTTTTAATATTTATATTGAGGAAGCTTTAAACTTAGCTAGAGAGAGAAAAGAGATAGGTATTAGTATACAGGGACAAAAAATAGACATGTTACGTTTTGGAAATGATACAGCCATTATAGTAGAGTCTAGAAAAAAGGTAGGAGAGTTTTTAAGTATTTTAGATGAGATACTACAGAGATACCACTATAGTATGAGAATTAACTCAGGAAAGACAAAGATAATGAAAAGTTACAGCCTAGTTCTACACCAAAATTAAAAATAGTGATACCGAGTTAGAGGAGGTAGATAAATTTTGCTTTTTAGGTAGTATAATTACAAATGACGGACGTAGCAGAAAGGATATAGTAGCTAGAATAGCTCAAGGTAGAAAAATGTTTTAAGAAAAAAAAACTTACTAATAGCTAAATAATAGCTAAAAAGCCAAATAATAGCTAATATTCAGAGAATAGAAAAAGCTTCTTAAAGTCGTACGCATGGAGCGTTCTATTATACGGCAGTGACACTTGGACAATTAAAGAGGTAGATAAGTAAAAGATATAAGCTTTTGTAACTTGGGGTTATAGGAGAATGTTAAAGATTAGTTGGACAGATAGAGTAACAAATGAGGAAGTTTATAGAAGGATAGGTGAGGAACCCTGTATGTGGAAACAATTAAAAGTCAGGAGAGATAGAATGATTAGGCACCAGTTAAGACATGAGGGACTATTTAGTAAGGTCTTAGATTATAGACAACCAAACAAAAATAGAGTAGGAAGACCTAGACAAAGCTATATTAGTCAAATTATTAGAGATTTATGTTGTGAAATATGTAGACCTTTTTAGACTAGCTCAGAATAGAAAAGACTTTAAAGCTGCGTCAAACCGACCTAAAGTAAGTTCGAAAACAAAACAAAAAAAATTAATAAATAAAAATCACTTAACTAAATATCACCATGACATAACACAATTAGTTAGCGGTCTGGCATGTTGGCAGCGATTCGCTGCTTAAGCCTTACCGTAACATATAAATTAACACTTTTCTTTTTTGGAGGGGATAACCAGGTAATATTTCATTTCCTTATAAATGGGAATCATCTAAACATGTTGAAGTCTTTAACAACCATCAGGTTGCTAATATCTATGTAGAGCCATGCAGATAAGAAAAGGATAGAAGAGTATAGGAAGACCTAGACCAAGTTATATTAGCGAAATTATTACAAATTTAGGTTGTGAAGGGTATGTAGAACTTTTTAGCTTAGCACAGAATAGAAAAGAAGTTAGAGCTGCGGCAAACCGACCTTAAGTAAGGTCGAAAACAAAATAATGATGATACCAGAGATCAAATATCCATGATGAAGTATTTTAGTAATTTTTGGTTACTTACAACCAATTTACTAATTTTTAAGTAAAAAGAAATTAGGACATCAAAATACAAAGTTTGCTTTGTAAAGATTATAGATATAATTAACCCGATTGAATTGTCACATTGATTTCATAAGAATTGCTAACGTTAAACTCGCGTATTGCAATAGTTTTTATAAAATTGTTATAACAAAAAAGTGTAAACAGAAGAACGCAATTACATTTTCATCGGAAATGTACCAGTAGAAAAAGACAAAATATTTTAAAATATTTCGACATCGGTTTTTATAACTGTTACTGATAGAACTTAAAGGTTAACATAACTAACTTTGATATTTTAGTCAAAACAATTAATTGTGGAATTTTGCAGACTGTTCTACGTTAAGCATTGGAAAATTACTGGACCACTAATTGTAAAGGAATGTATATTTTTTACCGAACAAATTTTTTAAAAACCTGGAGCGCTATGCTACATGCATACAATCCAACGGGTAGTATAACAATGCATATATACAATTCAAGCGTGCGAATTTATATTTTTATTTACAACATTAATAAAATGGTGTAAACCGATTCCTATAACTAACAGTTCTTAACAACAGTCTAAGCCCTCTGAAAAACAATTCTTTGAAACTTTATAAATTGGAGGATTAACAGAGAAAATTTAATTTCCATTTGACTTTTTTCTTGCAAACATACAAGGAGTTAAAGGGAGCGGTCGAGACCAGACCTCTACCGACAGGGCATTCTTAAGTTATATTAAACGATATACCACAATACCGTATCTAATATCACTTTTCGTGTGCTTTTAATTTTTAAATCCCAGCATACATCAAACAACCATTGCATAAGTCGTAAAATCTGTGTCAGGAGGCACCATGTACCTGCAAGTTAGTCGAGAGCAACAAATGGTACTTATTGAGGACACACAGCAGCTGTCGCCAAGAGAACTAGGTACATATCTACAGAATAAGATGTAGTATCTTTTCCACTTGCATAAGGTATTCCGGCGTCTTATAACTGAGTTTAAACACCTTAGAGATCTTTTTAACGATCGGTCGCCAAGGATCGCGTCTATGAGCACATTATACTCGAGGCAGAATTAAGCCGTTCTTTTTGTTCTTCCCCACCGAGAATTAGTTAATGAGTTCACAGTCGGCAATTGTTAAACACAATACCTTCTATTAAATCAACTTTATTATTTCTATGTGTTGTGTCTCTATTAAAGGTAACGGAACTTGCATTCCATAATACCCAAGTTAAGGGAGAGGACTCACTGAAGAAGCAAAACTAACAGTTTAGAAACCAACCAACTAAAATAAAAGCACAATCAATACGTACACCCTTGCATACATGCATTCATAGTGAAGAAAACCCAGAAACCAATACTGGGACCAAAACAAAACTCCACTGAAAGAGTATAGCAAGCAGCGAACAACACTATATTCATTACATCCATGATTGGAGAAGATACACGAAAAGTGGTAGGAATAGTTTACAAAAATTATCAAACCAGCGGAACAAAACCTAAAAATATAAAATATGAGAACCACAAATAAGGTACGCATAATCGAGACCGAGTCGGAAACATATATACAAAAAATAATAAAAAGTCAAGATCTAACCGACGCCCTTAAATACGAAATACCAAAATAAAAGGAAACCTCTTGTTGTAACTTATGACGTACTCACAGTGCTAAAAGAGGACGAGGTACTAGATACTATATACAGATCGAATTTAGAAGAACAAACGACAAAAGAAGATTTAAACTTTTGAGGTTCATGCAGGGTCAAAGGGTAATAAGCACTACAACACATGACGAAAGTCACGCCTGATTTAAGGATACAATTACTAAGAATAGGGAAAATATAACTAGTATTTAGAGCTTTGCAATAAAAGTTTAACTGGTGGTACCAAAGTGCGTCAGTGCTAAGATCTGGAGCATGTTTCAAAGCATTGCTCTTGGGCTAAGGAAACCTGTGCCCATTGCGGTTCTGAAAATGATAAAGAAAACGATCACCAAAGAAATAACTGTCCAAACAAAGATAAACGAATGACATACAACTACTGCCAGAGAATGAATAAAAAGTGCACAGGAATGCAAGCAACCTATTTAACGCACAAAGCGCTACTAGACAAAATGATACAAGGGCAGATAATGGAAAAGCACACAGAAACAACACACAGTAAAGCGCAAAACGATAATAAAAACAAATTCACTACACAAGATCGGAAGGACAAGACAAAGAAGCCTAAACCACCTTCACAACGAAAACGCACTTTTTAAGAGTTCAAAAATATAGATCAGGGCAACGAAAGGAGACAGTAGAAAACAAAGACTCTGGCAGCAGCTATAACATTAACAGGTATAAATCCAGATACCGATGAAAGACAAAAGAAGAAGAATACCAAAATTAACAAATTATTATTAACCACGTTGAAAAAAAAATACTAGTAAAGACCATACACATAAACGAAAATTGCGAAACGCCAAAATTAGAAAATACATCTTAAAAATATTAATCCAGCAGACATACATATAAACATATAGAGAGCTATACAGCTCGCCACGCTGGAAACCCACAAATTTTTACAACAGCGCTGCCATACTTGACAAGATCGGACATTCAAATGGAGAAAATATAGACTTTCCCACAGTAGCAGAATTTATTTAAAACGGCACGCTTTACCAACAAACTTCAACGAACTGAAAGATTCACTTCAAGCAGTCTCTAACAGTAGGGAAAAGCGACTAGATATAGAAGAAATATACTCGCAATATGTAATGGCACACGGAAAGTCATGATCGATCTTGTAAACGATGGTCGCAAGCCCTAATAATTTCGAAATATGCTGATGGACAAATATCTAAGAATTGTCCAGATAAACGCAAACGGAAATAAAACCGTAAATGGTGAACTAAAAGAAAATGCCGAAATTCAAGATGTCGACATCATAGCTCTACAAAAGCCTTACACACTGAGGAATCAAATAAGAGGAATACCGATTACTGCACGAGGCATGTGCAGCGGAGAAACCACAAAATCGGTCATTATAATATTAAACAGAACTGTAGCGACAATACTCATACAAAAATTTAAAAAAAACACTCATAACACATGTATAGAAATAAGTACAAAGCAAGGAGGCACATAGATAATATTAAATATGTATTTCAAATTTGTAGATCCCACTGAACCACCATAGACACAATACAAAACACAAACGAGAACATTATGACAAACCAGTAATCTTTATGACTGATGTTGCAAAGTCATCACTGTGACAGAGCGACAGAACAATGAAATGGGAGAGAGAAAATGGAGGATCTCATTATTGAAAGGAACATAAATCTAGAAAATAAAATTGGTTACGCGCACACCTACTCAGGTAAGGCAGGTGCAGCGACAAACATAGACATGACCCTAACAAACGTAACAGCGAACGGTAAAATACACCAATAGAACGTACAGGAAAATATGACTTTTAGTGACCACAATTCAATTAGCTGTAGCATTTTTCCGCACGTCTGGCAAGAAATGAAAAACCAACAAGTTATGGAGTGCAAATACAAGCATAATTTAAGAAGGTTAAATAGGGGGCAGTTGATAGAAACCTTTCAACCTCCAGACCATGTACAACAGTATGAGAGAATCAATAGATATGCAAGTATACTAACCAATAAAATAAAATAAGCTAACTAGAAATCCATATTATACACCAAAGCCATTGCTACACTTAAAGAAGTAAGATGGATTAGAGAACTACAAACAATAAAAATAAAAGTGAGAAACCTAAAGGAAAAGGTATCAAAGATCTATCACAAACGAGGAAAGATAAAGACAAGACAACCTAGAGATACGCCAAGACACGAAAAAGATATACAGCGACAAAGTTGTGAAAAAACCACAAAAAAACCGAAACAACATTGTCGAAGAAAACATGCAATTAGATATATAGATATGCTCTACAAAATCATTAGGCAAAAAATTAGACCACCCACCACCTTTTCAACAATAAAACTTCCTGACCAAAAGGGATTATACACAATGTTCGGGTTCAACTCACAAGATACGCCCCTGCTTGTATGTTTCTATCATCCCTTCCTACAGCGGTTACCCCCGTTAAAACACCATACAACCAAGGTTCACAGTTCACTTCCGTTTTCCATGCGGTTCGCACGGGCGACCGCACTCTTCTTAATTATTACTAGTTTTTTTTGTGTGTGCATGTTATGCAAGTTAGAAAAGTGAAGCAAGCAGGTATAATATGTATATAATTTTAGCATTTGTTATGATAAGCATTTAGTTACTGCATACTTGAGGATTCGTCACTAATAAACAATTGATTTTAATGCTTTATAAAATAAATGTGTTGGCTATCCGAGTCTTGGTTTTGTTAATTGATTTGAGCGGTCTATGGTTGTTATACTACACTTATATCGAAGGTAAAACTATTTCCGATCCAGAGGAGTTAGTAAAGGAATACAACCTTCACTATTTCTCCACACAACAACGTAGAAAGAAATCATGTCAACATTGTTAAAGGAGCTTTTGTTTGGAGATAATAACAGAAAAGATACTGAACAACACATAGTACAGAGAGGACAAATAAGAACAAACTACGATACCGAATATGACAAAGAAATATATAGAGAAAGAGGTAACTCACACCATAGAACAGGGAAAAACAAAGAAAGCACTAGGACCTGACGGGATGCACGTTGAAGTCTTGCACGCCTTAAAAACAAACTTGCACACCCTTTAACGACATACATAAACGAATGACTGAAACAGGGAAGAGTCTGTAACTCTTGGAAGATCGTAAACTATCAATAATTGAAAAGGAAAAGATAAAGGTTTTGTAAAAGCAGACCTACAGGCCTATATGCCTACTTAACTGCATGACAAAGGCAAAAGAAGAAATGTGTATTTTGCACCGTATAATTTTTTTTAAAACCTGTAGCGCTATGCAGCATTCATACTCCCTACGCAAACGCAACGGGTAATGCGACAGGGCAACTACACAAATTTAGCGTGTCAATTTAAATTTTCAAGAACGTTCCAAGAAAGGTTGTTATACGTACGGTTAAAATATCTCAGAGAACCAACGGAAAAAAATTCGTACCAATTTGGGTTACGGAAAATACTATCCACTGAGGATGCAATTAACTATCTAATGGAAACAGTTTGATTCACTTAAGAGAAATACTGCATAGCAGTCTTCATAGATATAAAAAGGGGTCTTCAATAATTTGTGATGGGCCTCACTTTTCAAACGATTACAAACAATAAAATGTCCAAAACTTATATAGGAGCATAAGAAGATAGTACCTAGACCATTATACGTACACTAAAAGCGCTAATGACATAACTAAAATACAAATAACTGAAGGTTCTCCGCAGGACTCAATCTGCGGGCCCTTGCTATGGGACATTGCTATTGAAAGACTACTGCAACCATTAGCTGAATTAACAGATAGTGCCTCGGTTCCGGTATATGCAGACGACATAATTGTAGCAATCAGGAGTAACTCCATAAACCAGCTTAAATGAGAACCACAAACGTAATGAACCGAATTAATAACTCGTGCCTACTCAAGCTACAGATATCAACGGATAAAACTACATATTCAATGCCAGTAAAGGCTACAGAGAACGGTCCATACTGTAAGATCAATGGAGTCACGGTTAAACGGAAGACAATCTCCAAGTACCTAGGAGTGTAAAGTGTACATACACGAAAGAAAAACTTCCAAAAGCATATCGAACAAATGTGTAACATCGCAAAGATAACTATGAATATAATCGCTATCCTAGCACACAAAGATGAAAATTTCACTTGTCAGTATACGCACTTTTATGAATGTTATTATGACGGCAATGATTTTAAACGCAGTCAGTGTGTTGGCCCATCGATTTAACACACTAAATGCAATAGCAAGCGCAAAGAAGAGTGATGATTTGTTTATCCGGATGGTACAGAATAACGTCGTCAACGCGCTTGCGGTAGTACTGGACAAGGCGGCTTCGTGGGGTATTTCGTATGCGTGTGACTATTATGCCCAAGGTCCCAGGTTCAAATCCCGACACGGTCCTCTTGAAAAACGTTAGGTGAGCACTTTTCACAAAAATACGCCCTCGTTCGGATGAGAGATAAAATAAAGATCCCGTGTGTGAGTGTTGTCACGCAAGTTAAAGATCCGCACCTTACTTGCAACAGCAAGGGTTCGGCAAAATTTTCAGGTAAAAAAAACTCGCCTCCTGGCCAATGTAGTACCTTCGGGTGGCGCATTGGAAAATCAAATGTAAGGTAGTATTGGGCATAATCCCGCTAGCTCTGCACATTAAATACAAAGCTGCAAACTACTGGTTAAAAAAGCTAGAGCACGAATACGAAAATAATTTAGTGATTGGGGAAAACAGAACTACAAAAAACCTCAACAAAACTACAATCTGCACATAACAAGACCGAGGGAAAAATACAGAGCAGACTGAAAATTACACACTTGAACCACACAGAAGCAATGATCCAGTTCTTCACGGGCCACGGTCCGTCTGGCACAAACAAACATGCTCGAGGGTTGGAATAAAAATGTCAATTGTGAATGCGGACACCAGAGAAGGCCAAGACATTAATTTGTGAATGTCTAATCTTTGACGTAGATGCCAGAAAATTAAGAGAGATACCACGAGACACCGTATAGAATGCTGAAGAAACTTTCAACATTCTAAATTACGTCACCAGTAAAATAGCACAAACAGTCAAAGGGTAGTATTTGGAAAGCCTATACAAAAGACAAAATAACTGAACAATAACAAACAGAGAGAACAACATAGCTAAGGAGCACAAAAGTAAAAACATCTTTCTAGAATACCAGGCGTTTGCCCTGATGTCATAAAACACCGGACAATTGGCACATACAGCCTACAACGATCGGCTCCGTCGAACAGAAGGACTAATTATGAAAAGTTATACCAATACCACCACCAACAAACAATACACTAAAGAAAAGAAATCAACACACACAATTGAAACAATACCGTATTGAGCAAATGGAATACGTGGTTTAGTAACTCAACATAGATTTTAGAAATGGGAACCACACCGCATACGAACAATACACATAAATTCAAACTATCAACACATAAGGATTATAGTAATATAAAGTATGGGACAGAAATAGGTTAAGTTGTGGTACTGTAAGGTAAGCTAGGGTAGCTTTTAAATAGACTAGGTTAGGTTAGATGTTGGAAGTAATGTGAGGCGTCAAAGGTCAGTTCTAAATTGTGTTATACCTAAACTTGGGGAAACACGATCTTTAGCAGATTGCTAGGTTACAGGCTTGTGTAAGGTACAAAAGACAGTATCTACCAAAAGAGTACTGTATGATAACATTGCCAACGCACACTCTGAGTTTATTATTATTAATGCCTCTGCCCAGATGCCCTACGTACTCTCAGTAGTTTATCAATAATTTGAAGCATGACTACTTGCTAATATAGCACACTTTCTCAAGGTAGGACACGCTAATACACACAATAGGTGTACGTGGAGCGCTCATATTTCTGATATTATTGTTGAATCTTCAATACAAGTTTATAAAATATCACTTCTGTCTGACGAATAATTAGTCCTATTTTTTCAGTTTCAGAAACAGTATTTTCAATGAATTTGTTCAACAACTAGGGGGTGCTGTCCTTCAACATGACTGTTCTGAGAAACTACAGATTTTCTTTTGTACTTGTTTGATGAACGGTTGATAAATTTTAATACAGAGAACGAAGTTTCCTCAGAGATAGTATGAACTGTCCGTTAGTGACTGACTATTTATGTTTCCTTACTTAAATAGTTGGACATTCGGTACCGTGCCAATAACTTGTAAAAACTTCAACAAAGAACTATGGAAGAGTGTGCTAACACAACACTTATTGCAAAACGTTTTTAACAGTATGAGAAGAATAAATTTGTGTAGTGAACCAGCTGAAGTACATTTCCAATAATTACTGAAATTCGCTAATGACAATGTTTAGTCGTTCCAAAGGTTTCCTACATTTCTTCCTAATTATAATCACTCAATGACGTCAATAGTCACACTGTTAAATTATTGAATGTTTTAAGCTAATATAAAGGGTTTTTCTACAGCATGACCATTCCTGACCAAGATAATTTTTAGTATCGCGTTACAAGGTGGTAAAAGCATTCGTTTGCAGTGTTTACACCAACTACGTATTCTGTAAATAAAATTTACCATTCTATTTTTTCAGGTGAAGCTATAGAAACAAAGTATTAATATATCCGGTGTTATATGGATTTGTTTGCTAACGCACCTAATTCCATGTTCTATGTAAGTATGTACGTGGTTGGAAAATTTGATCTTCCCTAACTTAGTGTTGGTTTTAAATACCATTTATTAACATTTGCAGCAAACCAAACATACATTTCCTATAAGAAAAATGATCTAACAAACCATTGTTTAATTTAACCTTGTCTCACTTACCATACTAATAAATTGTTGAGATTTTTGTGTCAGTCCAGTTTAAACGGTGCTCGTTACAAAGTGATATTAATCGAGAATAATTTCTTCATTATGCTGAAATTAATGACTGTGCTATTGTTGTGTAGCAGTTTTACATTTGCGCAAGAAACTAATACAAATAACACAAAATGCCTTAAAATTTTCAACAATGAACAGGTTGTGCTCGAATCGCCAGGTTATCCGAACGAATATCCATCAAATTTAAAGTGCTCTTATGTTTTCAAAGGTCCAGTGTGTTCTACATATTTTAATTTTCAATTTTTGGACTTCAATTTAGTGTCATCTCAGGGTTGTGTGAATGATCGATTGGAAATTGGGGACAAGTATGTTTTATGTGGGAGCAAATCTGGCGTAAAATCGTATTTTTCTGAAACAGGCACTCTGCATGTTCGATTTATTTCAGATGCACAAACTTCAGAACGAGGCTTTAAAATTTTAATCTTAAGATTACCATGTAATGCAACTCCAGAAGCGACAAGTACGAATTCGGTAATTCCTTTGGAGAATCGTGCTTTTTCGAGCATCACACAAAATGCAAATATTCATTTTTGTTGTGCTAAAGCGTATAATGAAAAGAATTTTTTTCTATCAAGTCCTGCTTTTCCATACAGTAATAGTAAACCTGCAGACTGCGTTTATTATATTTACAGAGTGAATTCCAATATTTGTCGCTTAAGAATTTCTTTCCACTTTTTTAGGAGTGGTTTACAAGCTGAGGGCTGCACAAAAAGTTTCTTGCAAGTAGACGGGAAATTTATTTGTGGCTGTCGTACTGGAATTAAGCTTATTTCGGCATTTGATTCTCGACGGAAAGATTCACCCAAGGTTTTTCGATTTAAAAGTAGCGGATTTTCTTTAGATCCTCTCTATAGCGGATTTGTACTTGAAGTTGTTCAAGACGAATGCCCTATTCGATTATCGCCCAACTCAAATACCAGAAATGTTATTTCTAAGCATCCTTACTTTGACTTTTATAAAGATCAAATTAATCAAGTACTGTGGCCAACGAATATAAAAACAAGTGATATCGTAATCGAGCCTGCTACTTTATATTCTGAAAACACAGAAATTGAGGATAATGAAAACGTTAAAACTGCGAATCACATATATGTATTTGATACACTTGATGAAGAACGTGATATTGAAGAAGCTACATATTTTGATACGTCACTAATCAAAACATTCTTAGCAGACGACATTTCCGGTGATTATGTGTGTAACAATTGGGAGAGCTTCGACTGGACGTCATTTGCACAAAAAATACCAGTTTGCTCATCAATTAATAAACCTTTAAGTTTCCAATGCCATGAGTTGAGTTACATCGAGGGATTTATACAAAGCCATGGCTATCCTTATTATTACCCAGGAAACGTAATGTCATGTTACAGGTAATTAATAGTATAAATATCTTGCTCTAGTGCTTGCATAAATATTCATTATCATTTGAAGTATTCAAGAAAGTTATACCACCATTAAAAGTATGCTTAAATTTGTGAATATAAAAGAATTCTGTTATTCATAATTAGTAGGCGCGCAATTTTAAAAACAATTATATTTTACTGCTTCGAAGATATTCTGTAAAATTAAACAGCGTAGTGTTAATACGTATAAACAAATTTAGTTGGCTATTGTCTAAACGGTTAACGAGAAAACTACATTTTCCACTTTGTCATTTTTTTGGGTACAAGATGTGTTACAATGTTTAACAACAAAACTATAAACAATTGAATTTAGTGGAAGCATTTCTTGACTACGCTTTTCATGTATACCAGGTGATGATTTGAAAGACGCAGAATAAGGACTTCAATGCTAACTCCTTTATGTTGAATTATTGACTTTCCTAATTATTTTAGAGAAAAAGCGTAAAGAAATATTTTGTAAAGAAAAATACTGCACCCATACATTACTGCTCACAATTTTTCATTTCACAAAACCAACATATAACAGAAATAAGATTCTAATTTCAAAATAATCGGTGATGCCATGGAGTTATTAAAATGAATAATGGCACTGTAGCGGATTATTTTATTTTTCATAGCGAACCAAAGTTATTACACATTCCGGGCCCCACATTGGGAATGCCATTGCAATGGAATTAAATAATGAAAAGTTGGAATTATAAAAACTTGCCGCTTTTGCCGCTAGAGTGGCTATTACCCCTGGCAGTTCATGAAAAAAGGCATGGTTGAAATATTCTTCGTTAAATCGAAAATTAGATAAAGTGAAGTTGGACGCCACTGTATCTAGCAACTATTAAAAAGGGTGTTTTAGGGTAGATGCAGAAAGCCTATTGGAATGAATGTTTCAAAACTTTTAATTTACTAGAAAATTAAACCTATTAGAATCAGAAAATATCTATTGTTTCACAAATAATTTTTATCCAAAAAATTAAATCAAGTCACAAAGTTTAGTGATATGACAAAAGTACTATTTATAGAACATTTTTGTCTCTTAAGACTTGGATGAGCATCAGTTCTGATAATCACGTACTTTTTACCTAGCTGGAAATTCTTAAATATAAAAGTTTAATCAATTATAATTAAAGAATCAAATGCTTCGAATAAGAGAATTTACTCCTTAGTACTAGGCTATCACTTTTAAAGGACTACTTGGTTGCTAGGGACTTCGCCTTAGTGGAAAAGGGGGTGCCAAAACAATAGATAGACCCTTTTGGGGTACAGCAAAAAGTAACTCACCCATAACCACTAGTGATTGGCGGGGCTTTCAAGTTGGTCGGGCACAGGTCTTGGCGGTATGGTCACAAGGCGTTGCGTCGGTATGGGACGCACCTTCTTCAATATTTGCGATCTGGTTGTCTCACTATTGGGGTAGTTAACCCTACAGGGAGTTTGCGCTGCAATAAAACCGATTAAAGAACTAAAGTTTTTGAACAGCAGTCTCACCATCAACGACTTTCCAGCCCGTTTACCTCGAAGATGAAGTAGAAGTGAGTGGAATAAGAAAATTACTTTCCAGGACAGTTCAAGTCGGGGAAATCGTATCAGAACAAAACTTTCAAAACCCACGCGCCTTGTGAATTAAACAAGTTGGAAACTATAAGGCATTTCCTGAACTATAAGGTGTTTACACGGGCTTTTGAATAATTGTTATTTTTGATTTAACAAACCAGGTTTCATAATAGCTGTATTGTATTCTGCAAGATTGTGGATATGGAATGTTGAACTTAAATTTGTGAATGAATCAAATTAGAAAATTACGACCTTGCTGTTTTCCATATGGGACCAAGGACTTATTAAAAATTGAGAATCAACCTAATGCTGCAAATAAGTGGTCAACACGGATTTCTTCAATTTTTTTTCTAATTTGTTTCAACCAGCAATTTTTCCCTTTAATAAAATTGTTACAGTATTTGCATTTCAGTGTCTTTAAATTTGAATTACTGTAAGAGTAGCTACAAAACCATCTATAGAATGATAGGAAACATGATTTTTATTTATTTTAACTAAACAAACAATAAACAACTTACAACAAAAATAGAAAATCCCAGCAAATGTTCAAACAGACCACCATTTCTGCTTTGATGTTAAATGTTCCCAAAGAAAAAAAATCGTTGGGCGATAGAGTGAAAGACCTAGCAGATCAGTCAATTGTATAATTGGGACCAATTACTTTATTGGAAAAACTGTCCTTCAAAAATTCGCGCACATCTCGGCTGTTCTGAGCGGGACAACCGGCACCAAATTTTTTGATTATCTCTAGCAACTTTAGCCACTGACGGAGCTATATCCTCTTCCAACAACTGCAGGAAATACCCGCCTGTTAAGTTTTCGTGTAAGAAAAGTGATCTTATAATGTGACGGTTTAATTTTCCCGCTCAAAGATAAACTTTTTGGGAATATTGGGTCTTGCTGTGTGGATTGCTAGTAGTCGATACTCTGCAATATTGCACATGTAAACGTGCATTCATTTGTAAACAAAATATTATTCAATAGCTCCCTGTCTGCGTTACATTTTTCTATCATCTGGAAGCAAAATGTACTCCTTCCTTCCAAATCGTGTCCACGCGACTCTTGATGGCATTGTGTCACGTGTAACTTTGGTGCTAGTGACATTTGAATTTACTTTACCTTGTAACTTAATAGTTTAGTGCAAGAGATGACTTCAATAAAGAAGAAATGTTTTCAGGAATGTAAAACTTTAACACATGCAAGATATGCGAAAAAAGGTCTTTGAACTGTTATTCTAATCATAAAATGTTGAGCGGCAACTCACCAGGCGTAATCTTATCTCTTGATGGTGAGTGATTTCTGAGACGACTAAATAATTATTTGTGTGTTTTTTGACAGGCTGATGGAACCATACTCATACTCACTCCATCTGGTACTTTACTCTAAGCACAAATAAAAGAAACAGCAATACTTTTACTTTAAGCTAAACTAGCAGATATGAAAATCATAAGTTTCTACAATTAATGCCACCAATACAGATAAACTAGATTATAACCCTAACCTTAAATTAATTTAATTATCCAACGAATTTAACTTTATATCAATTTCTATGAGTGCAGTCGTGGTGCTTATTATTAGTACATTTTGCTTGTATACAGCGTGCATCCACGTAAAGGCTTAAATGCCATTTAATTAAAGGTGCCTAATGTCAACAAAATATAGCAGGTAGGAAGTCAAAAATTTGATCACTTACAGCTTTTCGGTTCAATGAAAGGTTCAACCACCTTCTTTCAAAGCAAGACAAACCTCTGACGTCATAAGTAATCTTTTTCAATTCAACTTGTTTTGCTGAAAGTCTTTCATTAATCCGGGCCACTTTCTTCTATCGGTGAGTCATTTAATACCGAGCTTACGAACGGGTTATGGGGAGCTTTTTGTTGGTAAACATGAGTTTTAGCTACCGTACTTTATATTACTTAACACTGTTATCGCTCAATTTGGTTGATGGTCGATTTATAACCGTTACAAAAGGAAGAACACAAACTCTCTCCAATTCAATTGGTATATTTAATTTCACAAATATTTTAGACATACAATTCACAACAAATATCAATGATAGAGCAGAATAAGTAAGCAGAGCAAAGCAAGTCACATAAAATGTTAAAAATTTATCAAAGCGTCAATTTACACTACCTCATACACCGACAGTTACCACCAGTTAGTTCTCTTACCTCCGACTATTACTTTAAAAAATACTTTTAAACCAAAAATTCGTGTAAATCACTTTTCGTGATCAATTATTTCCTAAATAGATATTGAATTAATAAAATCATATAACTGTAAAATATTACATTAAGATTATTCAATGCGCAATGCACATTTCTAATTGTCTTTTGTAAGAAAACATAAAACCTATAATGTAATTTGACCTTCATTACAGAAGTTTTTCAATATAGACATCTTTCTCAAGAGTTAAAGTACAAACAAAGTTACGTTACACAAATTGACATCCAGTTCAAATCCAAAACCCAAATTGACACAAATTGTATTTCAGCAATATCAAACTAATTGAGCTAAAACAATTACATCCAGTAAACGCATCAATTTTTGAAGAAGAAGTGTTTAAAATTTTCTATTAGAGTGATTAAAATAATTTAGGAAAATACTTATAATATTATGGAGGTGCTTAAAATTACTTCGAGACGTACTTGGAAGTCGTTTTCAATCGGCTAAGTCAAATTATGGTAAATTTCGCTTTTCAACATTTAATAACCTTTAATTGTTACTTAATCTTAGCACTTTATTTGTTTTCACACAGTACTGGCTCGCTAAAAAATCAATAATCATTGTTTCTTAGTACGTGTATTATTATTTATAACATTAGTTTCAATAACAGCAATATTCCTCGGGTGCAACTTCAGGAAATGCACGTACTGCTCGTACAGTGAGCGACGTGCACCTTAAAACAATAAAATCTATTCGTTGAATGCTTTGAATATCGTAAGTTTGACGTTATATTCATAGGTAAATTCTAATAATGTTAATATTTTATTAATTCTGTAATCAATAAATGTAAATAACAGAGTTGTCGAGGACATTAAATAATTTAAAACTTATAAAATGAGTCGAATGTGCATCGATCGTTGAAATAGATAAAACCTTTAGTATAAATTAAGAAATATATCAAGTCTAAAAATTTTTAAAATTAAAACAGTGTGTTGTAGTTGTCTTGTTTTCATACTCAGCGCAAAAGCTATGGAAAAATTCTTTATAACTTTGGCAATTATTATGATATTTTTGTTGATCGTAAGCAAGTCAATTAGTATGATAAAAAAATTCCACGGTTACTGCTAAAAGATGAGATTTATGGCTTTAAAGTGTTCAAGGTCTTAGTAAAATAAGACCAAAAATAATTAGGCAAGTGGGTCAAGTATTTTAAAATAGATTGTATTATTTACACAAATGTCATCAAGTAGTATCTCATTACGTAATAGCATATCTTTTATTAGTAAACTTTTTGTTATTTTTTTACTATGGATACATTTGTACCATTTTTTAATTTATTTAACCTTTTCACCCATAAAATATAATTTATCTTTTATTATTCCAGCGAGGTTCTTACTATCACTATTTGGGAAAACAACACCGAGTCACTTCACAAAGTTGAATGATTTATCTTTAAACAGTGATTAGATAAAAAGCAATTGTTCTTAGGAAGAATGTGCCTGGTTATCTAATGCTTTGTCAGATTTGTTACTAGGGTCATATTTTAGCTAAGGAGTAGATTCGCTGAACTTACTTTTAAAAATGCTTGCTAGTTTCTATGTAAAGATAAATAGCAGCCGAAAATTACCCTAACGGTTTACAAAGTGAACATTTATGATGTAAGTGAAAGATATTCAAGAGAACTAAATATCAATTTGTCTGATATATTGTTTTAAAATAATAATAATAAATTAGAACACTGTGGCACGTACCAATTAAAATAATTAATACCACTTTACCACAAAATATTGTTAAATAAACTAAATACGTATTTCGACCAATTTGTGGTTATCAGCAGTGGATCCGCTAAAACAGTTTTAATTTTAGTATAAATTAAGTGGTTTTGTTTATTTTGTAGAGATCACTAGCCTATTTGGTGAAGAGAATATTCTCTGGTGTTCAAAACAAATTTTAGTAAATTGTTTGTTGAAAAGGATCACTTCAACCTACGTGGTTAGGAGAATATCCTCAGAAGGGTTCCTGAATAACTTCCACATAGTGGTCGAAATACGTATTTAGTTTTTTTAACAAAATTTTTTGTGGTAAAAGGGGATTAATTATTTTAATTAAAATAATGTATTCTAGCAATAATTTTTTATTTAATTATTAATGGTGATGATATTGTTCATAAAACGGAATCTCTGCAGCGTGCAGTTCATTAGCCGACCTCACAAGAAATGGAAAGGTACATTATATTGTCTTCTTTTGATGCTTATTATTATTACTTTGGAGGAAATTTGGCTCCGTTATTAAAAGACAATCCTTAAATTAGAATGGCCTCTGTATTCAGTATTGTCCAAAGATTGATTTTGGTTTATATGGAATTGCTTGCTATGTAAAAACAAAGCAAACTGTTGCTTTTAGCCAAAACTGATAAGAGTTTGCTAATCTTATTTTTTCCATTGTTGTTACCATTTTGACCTTTTTGAAACGGGTAAACAAATAACAAAAGCATTTTTTCGATGTTGACTTTATTCTGTCAACTAATTCATTTTCTATATGAATAAAGCTACAGAATTACACAGTATCCCATTATTTGTTGAGATGCAATTGAAATGTAAATATTTGCTCATTTTAAATAGTAACATGTGACGCAATTAGTGATTAGTGTCGTTACAAAATAGATAATGAATGGAGTGCTTAATAACTATTACTCTTATGATTAGAGATTTAATTTGCCTACAGAAACGTTTCTCCAAACTTCCCATTTCAAAGTTCCTGCACCAAATAAACTATATTTTTTTACTATTAGAAAAATTTGAATTATGAGCTCATAAATACTTAAAATGCCTTTACATCAATTAGTATCTCTGACTTGCATTAACCAATAATGAATAAGAATATTTAATTTCCATATAGTTTGTAAATATTATTATTAAATTATTAATACTTCATCTTCTTTTATTTTACTTATTATGCTTTACTAATGAAAACTACCCGAGCAGCAAATTTCAAATTCTTCCGATCCTTTGCTCTTCTAACAAGGTAATGATTTTAATGTAAATTCAAACGTTCAGCACACGAAGCCTACCGCTATACCTCTTCTTGGAGAGAAAACATTCGTGCACCAACATGGTTTTTGTTTCCTGACGTCTGATGGGTGACCTCTAAATATCTTTGGTCGCTAAAAGCGATTCTGTATTTAAAATTTTTGGATCACCCTCGAGTAATGATATATTCATTAAAAACGGATTATTTTTTATAACATAATACAATGAACGTAATCCGGCGATTGACTCACTTTAAAAATGTCTGGCAAAAGTTCTAGAAATCCCTGGAAAGGTCGGTCCAAAATATATAAGCGCCGGGAGCAGGATGAGCAGAAGTAGATATCCTAAATGTGTCTATAAATAGATATAAAATATAAATAAAGAATTACTATTCTACTATACAGTATATGTTGCTGATAGACCTAATAGAATGTCACAAAAGTGTGTAAATCTAACGTATACGTTTTGTTACGTATGTGGCGAGATTAAATCTCATAAAAAGCAATAACTACGTTAGTCAAAAAACTTATTAGCTTTGTTTTGGATGCAAACTAAGGGATCAGGATAAATCTTCGTGCCACATATCATTTGCGCAACGCATGGTTGTGACTCTAAAAATATGGCTTAACGGTGCCGTAAGTCAATGGCTTTTGCAGTGTCTATGGTGTAGAGGGAACACAAAAGCTCATACTACAGGTTACTATTTTTTCTTGACGAATCAATCTGGAATTTCACTAAAGTCGAAGCCTGGTTTAGAGTACCCAAACCGGCAATCAGCTCTCAGACAAGTTCTTTACTTTTTTCTTAATCTTCTTTGGGATTTATCCACTCATAGTTTTTAAAATCATTTTTATTTACATTTCGATCCATGAGCTAGGATTGTTGTCACAATGGTTTTTGTTTCCTATGTCATGGATGGAAACGTAAATAAAGATGATTTTAACGATTACGTGTGGTTTAATTCCTAAAGAAATTAAGAAAAATGCTAAACAAACGACAACAAACATACAGGGAGTATTTACAACTTCTTTACTGCCAGAATTAGTCTGGCCCTAAAGATCCAGAATTATATACACTTGACAATGATATGAATGCTGCTGAAGTTAATATGGTTGTGCCTATGGAAGAAGACGCGGAACCTGATTTCCAACCGTCTGATATAGGTACTTCACATTTATCTTCACAAGACCAACTTAACGACAGTACGGGATTTAAATTTGTCAGAAGCCCAACCGAACTCTTTGGATCCAGACTGCAAGGTTGGAATATATTACAGTCCTACGCATATTGCCACATATCGGAGATTTTCTTCATTTTATAGCATCGTGTGATCAGTTGGTGTACTGTGGAGATGTTCCTGGACTAATTGATGCATTATCATGTAAATACAAAACTAATAAGTGCATACTCTTTATTGATTCATGTACTCTAAGCTTGATGGGAGTTCTTTTCTACAATGAAAATTCGCAGCCCTCTGTTCTTATTGCTCACGCAATGTATATGAAAGAAAACTATGACAATATAAAAACTTTATTTGAAAAAATTAAGGATACACAACATGGGTAAAAGATATGCGATAATTTAAAGACCATAGCACTTTTGTTAGGAATGCAATTGAGTTATATAAAGCACTGCTGTTTTCGCTAAGAATGGGACAGTAAAGCCAACTATAAACACTACTTTGTAAAAGACTGGGAAATGCGAGGAACCTTGCTGCTGGAGATAAAATTTCACAAATCCTTTTCTAGTTGATACGAAAAAAGTTTTACAATCTCCTCTGCACATTAAATTGGGACTGATGAAAAACTTTGTCTAAGCATTAAATAAAGATGTTGAAGGATTCCAATATATGAGAGAGAAGTTTTCGGTCTGAGGCAAAAATAAAACAAGGATTTTTATTGGTCCGCAAATTTGTCACATTTTGAACGACAGTGTATTCAGTTGAGGCTGCTGCGTGGGTATGATTTAAAGATGTGTGTTTAAATTTCTTAGAAAATACAAAATCAAAAAATTGTGAATAAATTGCAAATACTTTGATTTCCACTTACAGAGATTGGACTGCAATGTGTCTTTGAAGAATAATTTTTTTCACTCGCATTTGGTATTTTCCCCCCGCAAATCTAAGGTCTGTGACCGACGAACATGGTAAAAGGTTTCACCATGATATTATGTATTGTAAAAACCAATACCAAGGGAACTAGAGTCCCACAATGGTCGCAGATTATTGTTCAAAACTAATCAGAGATGCTTTTAAGGTAATCTACAAACGGAAATCACACGGAAAAAATTTTGAGATTCGGTAGTAACATGGTGTGCTTAATTTGTATTATAGAAAATGTAAACATCATATAATAAAACGTTCCGCCAGAGAAATATAAATAACTTTTGACGCGAGGGTAATAAAAATATTCTGTTAACGGATTTGTAATCAGCAGGAAAAATCTCGTACACAACATCCATCGCACATTTGGAAACAAAACCCAATTACAATTTGTTGTTCAGTGAGAGAAAGTGCTCGACTTCCTTATTATACCGGTATCACTGTTGGAAGATAAACCTTGGGCTTTAAATCAAGAGTTATATACGACATATATTACGGGCAATTAGCATTTGTGATTTTGAAAAACATAGGCTAAACAGTAGATGCAGACTTGTACTGCTTACGTTAATTTAGCTATGACAATGAATGCAAGCAACTTTTAAATATCAAAGTTCTACTTCAAAAAAGCACAAAAGGATTCCATTTTCCAGTCTGTGACAAACAATCTTGGCAACTTGTTTATCTAATAATTAATTTCCTTAATTTTATTTTAAATGCCTACGCCTCTTCTCTACGTAGATATTAATGTTAATAGTCACAAAATATAATCCAGGCGTACAAGATTGCATATCTATGCAAAGATCGCTGGGTTTTAAGTGAAGCTGGGGATTGAACTGTATTTATTATAGTACGAGTGAGAGTCGAGAGATGTAGCTAAGAAAAAATACATGGCGCGGCGGTTATGTTTGAATTGCAATGAACTCACACCCTAAGGATTCTTAATTGGTAATATTAATTAGTTGTTTTGTTATTCAGTGGATCACTCACAACTCAATGAGTTCACGTAACGAAAGCTTAATTATTTTTGCGGATAACCGTTTTCGATTACGGTTACTCTTATTCGCAGCAGCTGAATAGGTGTCTGCAGTTTCATTAATTTTCTACTATACAGTGATTTTATTAAGGAATAGTTCCTGAAGCAATGCAGAAACTGAATGTTGTTTACTCAACATCCCCCGAATTATAATCACAATGATTTCAAGTTTAGGTGAGAGCAGGTCTTGTTACGTGCCGTAAATTTCGGCACTAAACAATCATATAGTTTTAATATGCGGGAATTTCGCGCCATAAATTTAAAAGACTTGTTGCGCGTATTTCCGTCACTTCAGAAGTGCGTTGCGCGAGATCCGCGCCGACGCGTGTGGACGACAGAGCAGTGGGAAATTTCCGAAAGACGCGTCAGGACTTGCTTTCGAAACGCGAAGAGAGTGGTATCGTATCTTACCGTGTCTTTTTTCCGATATGTAGGTTTCCTGTGATCCCATTTATCGTGCCTTTAACTGCCTTCCCTACCTTATTTGTCTACATATAGGAAGAAGACCAGCGAATTTGGATGCAACCTGGTTCAAGATCCACGACCCGAGGACCATCATAAAGTAATCCGGATGCAAGCCGCCGCCATCAGGAAGTAATTCTGAAGGAAGTTTTACCTATTCACGTGAGTACCCCGTGGGGTTCTTATATAATTTATACAATTGGAAAACGTGTTGCAATAATTTGCATATTGTGTGACGTCATTGACAATTGACGCGTTGATTTTCACATTATGTAATATCGTTACCAACTGTTATTTGTGTCGCATGTACCACGTTTACGGGACTGTAATAGTCTATAAGAATACGATAGAGGTAAGGTCAGCTGGCTTACGTGTTAAAATAGTCCCCCATTCGGATCTCCGGGAGGGGACTACTTCGGGGATGTGATCCGAAAATATAAAAAAAAGTCGTGAACATTTTGCGAGTCGGAGCGTGGAATGTCAGAAGTATGAAGCAAATAGGTAAGCTAGAGAACTTGAAAATTGAAATTGGATATGTTAGTACTAGACCTAGTAGGGATCAGCGACGTTCACTGGCGTGAGGCGAAGGATTTTTGGACTGGAGATTTTAGGGTAATTCATACAGGATAAGAGTAAGGAAATTCGAGCATGGGGATAGTTATGCGAAAAAGATAGGACAACGTGTAGAAAACTATTTACAAAAAAACGAAAGAGTACCCATGGTAAAATTAGAATCTAAACCGGTAAAAACAGCAATAATATAAGTATACATGCCCACCTCTAGCTACAGTGAGGAAGAGGTAGAGGCGATCTACAAAGATATCGAAGACATACTAAGATACGTAAAAGAACATGAAAATTTAATAATTACGAGGGATTCTAATGCAGTGGTAGGAGAGGGTAGGGAAAGAGCTATAGTAGGTTTATTTGGTTTAGGCACGAGAAATGACAGGCGAAATAGGCTAATAGAATTTTGCGACAAGAACAATTTAACGATCACAATAACATTATTTCAACATCATGCTACAAGACGATGCACGTGGAAGAAGCCAGGAGATATAAAAAGATATCAAATAGATTACATTTTTGTTAGACAACGGTTTAGGAATCGAGTAAAAGACTGTAAAAGCTACCCATAAGCTGATATAGACACTGACACAACATCGTAACTATGAAGGCCGCTCTTAAATTTAAAAATCTGAAAAAGAGGAACGGAAAAAGGCATCTTGACTTAGAGAAATTAAAAGATAAAGATAACTACGAAAGATTTGAAAAAAAGTCAAGTGAATTACGGAAATATATCGGGAAAATTTCTCATACTAAGGACGTGTAAACAGAATGGAATAATATTAATCCAGTTTAGACATCGCAGCCAGAGATTTTCTAGGATATACACAAAAAGAAAATACGAAACCATCGATAACAAAGGGTATCCTGAACCTAATAGAAGAAAGACGAATATACAAATATAGATCAGTTGAAACAGGAAAACAGAGACATAAAACCATAAAATAAAAATTTATTCGCAAATGCAAGAAAGCTAAAGAACAATGGATTGATGATAAGCGCAAAGAGATACAAACTAAGAAGATGGAAATAGGAAAGACAGACGAAGCATACAAACTAATTAGAATCAATTTTAGGGATATAAAACTGTATATCAAAAATATAAGGCACGCGGGATGAAACGTCATTATAGAAAATGTAAAGAAGGTGGATAGATTGCAAGAATATATAGAGAATTTATATGCAGGAAAGGAACTAACAGCATTAAAACAAAAATCAGACATTGAAAAAGATGACTTGGGATATCCTATTCTTAAAGATGAGTTTGAATTAGCATTAAGAGGTTTGAAAAATGGCAAGGCAGCTGGTACAAATAAGGTGCAAGCAGAAACTCTAACAGCCACTGGACAAGCAGTAACAGAACTTTTCTACCAACTTGTAGGCTATATGTATGAGATAGGCGAGATACCCAAAGATTCCAAACGTAGCATAATAGTCACTACACCAAAAAAGAGAGGCTCGTATAGATATGAAAATTTTCGAACAATAAGTTTGACAACACGTGTCAAAAATATTAACTAGAATTGTACAAATACGAATGGAAAAACGAGCTGAAGAAGTACTAGGAGAAGACCAATTTGGGTTTAGGCGAAACAGAAGAACGCGAGAGGCTATTCTGAGGGTGATAATATACAAACAATAAAAAAAGGGGAGAGCGTGTATATAGGGTTTGTAGAGCTGGAAAAAGCATTCGACAATATAAAATGGAAAAAAAATGTTTGAAATACTGAAAAAGAGTGGAATGAGTTTTAGGGATAGACGAATAGTACATTGCTTATACAAGGAGCAAACAGCGGTAATAGAATTAGAGCAGGAACGTAGAGAAGTAAATATTTGGAAAGGGCGAGACAGGAATGTGCCCTATCCCCATTAATTTTTAACTTTTACATCCAAGAAGCAATAAATACTATCAAATGCAAGAAGACATTTGGAATTATTATGCAAGGACAAACGATTGATATGCTTAGATTTGCAGATGTTATAGCAGCATTAGCATGTAGCAAGGAAGAGTTAGAAGCTGCTCATAATGAAATGGAAACAGTTCTAACAGAGAGACACGTTATGAAAATTAACAAACATAAAACTAAAGTACTAGTATGGAAAGGAGGAAAAATAAATTAAAAACTAGAATACAAATTGGTAATCAGAACTTACAAGAGGTTAAGGATTTCTGCTACTTAGGAAGCTAAATAACGCAAGATGGGAAGAGCGCAAGAGAAATAAAACAAGTATTAGCACACGGTCCTGCTTCATTTAACAAGAAAAAGCAATTACTGTGTTCAAAGACAACAAACATAGAAACAAGGAAAAGATTGCTTAAAACATATGTGTGGAGCACAGCACTGTACGGCTGTGAAACCTGGACAGTAGTAGAAGCGGACAGTAGAAAGATAGAGGCCTTTGAAATGTGGTGCTACAGATGTATGATGAAGATATCATGGACAAACAAAGTTAAGAATAAAGCGGTACTAGAAATGGTTGGGAAAAAAAAAGTATGTGGAAAACAGTAAAAAATAGGAGACAGGATGATAGGCCACATAGTACGGCATTAGGGAACAGTGCGGAATATATTAGAAGCAGAGATAGGAAAAAAGAGAGGTAGAAGAGACCTAGGTTAGACTATTGCACACAGATAGTGAAAGATGTAGGTTGTGTGAATTTCAGAGAAATGTGCAAGCTTGCTCAGAATAGAAATCAATGGAGGTACGCATCCAACCAATTCGAAGATGGAAAACCTAATGACGAAAAAAATAACTGTACTTGAGCCCTACAGGTATTGGTTTTGAAGTACTCTCAACTATGTTAATTGTGCGAAAGGATTTACTGGATAACTATTAATTCAGCAAATGTCTAAGTGTAGGAGGATCTTTGAAAACCACAGGCTGCTTCACCACTTTTACATACCACTGAATCTTTGTGAAATAGGGCATATTATTAGAAAACAACAGAAAGGGAACGAGCTGGTTCTAGGCTGTGGGAATTTCAGGGAACGGTGTAGGCTAGCTAAGAATCGAAGTACGTGAAGGTACGCGTCCAACCAGTTTCAAGGCGGAAGCCATTTCATATATGTACCCGAGCAAAAAAACGCCGAGAAACGCGTTATTTTTGTCCGACCTGTAAACAGAAGCCAGCCCTTTGTGTGCAAGATTGTTTTAAAAAGTTTCACAAACAATAAAAATTTTCTTTTACTTCTTGATTTTGAATAAATTTTTTATAGTTATATTCTCTGTTCATCTATAAATAAATTTTTTGTTCATGTAAGCCAGCATTGATTTTTTGTTTTTTTCTCAGAATCCTTCTATCCATATTAGCACTGACATACTACGAGTTCAATCGTAGCTGCACGAATAATGCAAGTAAACACAGTATGAGATAAATCGTAGTCGGCGTCCTACAAAAGAACGCAATCTACGAGTTATCTCGTAGTTGGCAGTCAACGTGTTAATAAGATGAGGTAGCGTGCGAATTACGATAGAGTAATATAACTGCATTTAAAATCTGTCTGCGACATTCTTGCAAACTACACCGACTATTTTAAATCATTAGAAATTGCCCAGAATTTTCTCTGTTAATGCTTTTTGCTGATGACTTAACTATACATATAACGAGAAATTATACAACAAACTATTTTGTTAACAAATTGTCAAATAATCGCGATTGCTTCGTATTTATCAACATCTGGAAAGTATGGAATTCAATTTATTTTGCATGGTCTTCGTACACCAAGTTATTAAAACAATACAAATATAAAGTTTCCCAAAAACGCTGTATTATACCTTATGATTTTGTAGAATCTAATGAAATGATATACACTTTGTTAATGGTGTAAAAACCTGCTAATGCATACATTTTCCTACCTACAAGAGTAAATATGCTCACACAGTAAGTAAATATGTTGGATTACCTCGAAATATTTACTGACAAACCCAAGCGTTCGCTTTGTTGTCTGTGCGGTTGTAAAAACTTTCACTTTAGCTATAATCTTATATAAGCAGCCGATGTATTCTAATACTGAAAATGCTCTTTCTTATAACCACATTTGTATATTCTGTACGGACTTGACGGATTTTTATAGAAATCAATTTATGATAAAGCTGAAAAATTCCATTTTTGAGGTTTCAGTATGAACTCAATTTACGTTTTAAACTACACTTCATCTCCAGAACTGCTTGCTTCAATATTTGATCTTTAATACATTTATTATTATTAAAATAGCCACCAAATAAATTACCATTCTCTTAGTTTCTACATAATTTTGTTATAATACTTAAATATATAAATACAAAGCAGACTATAGATAAAATAGTTTTAACCAATTAGATTTATAAATCGTCACTGATAAATCATTGTATACTATATTAGCTCATAAAATAACTTACTGCCATTTAATGACATATTTATAAATATTGCTACATTTGTATACATATCATGAATCACCCTTGGAGTTCCTTACAAGGTGCAAGATGGTGTTTTTTAGTTACCCGTAAGGTAAGAGGAAATGCAATTACGGTAGATAATGTGAGGCTGATGAAGTTGAAGTAGGAATAATCGTATAATGCTGGTGACAGATCCGAAAGTTTTCCAGCCCAGCACATATTCGTGAACTGCATTGTATTTGTTAAGAAGAATTGCGCTTTTCCTACCCGGAAAAGGGTTCTTCGACTAATACGTTGTTGGTAGTTGGTATATATGTTAATTACTATTTTGTATATAGTATCTGCATTTTTTGGTATTGTAAAAAAAAAAAAAATGCAGATACTATATACAAAAAATTACCCTATATACAAAACTTAACACCACTACTCGTTCGAACACTAAGAAGACCCAACATAATCATCACATACAACTACAACAGATCCATAAAAAACATTTTCACACATCTCAAAGAAAAGACTGAAACCATTATGTGCAACAACACAGTATAGAAGATTCGTTGCAGTTGCAATTATTTCTACATTGGGCAATCAAGTCAATGGCTCCGAGACAGGTTAACCCAACACCGCAGTGACACAAAACTTGGAAAAAATAACTGCTCTCTTGCCATACATGCACATACCACAAAACACAAACCGGCATTCGATGAAACACAAATTTTGGAAATAGAACAGAACTACTACAAACGTTTATTCTTAGAATCATTTTTTATACAAAAAGAACTAAACTGCATTAATAATAAACAAAACCAAAAAAATTTAGGCATCATTTACTCCCAAATTTATAAACACTAGAAAGTATTCCAAAGTTTTGTGACACAATCCATCTTACTACAACAACCTATATTTTTGAAATTCATGGAACGTTCCAATAGTTATAGTACCTTTCCAGTGTCTTCATGATGTATGTCATCTAGTAAAATCATATGTCATAGTTTATTTCTATTTTAAATATTTCTATGTAAGTAATTTAACAACATTGTAATTTATTTATTTTATAAAAAAAACATATTTCAGACGTGTTGTTTATTTCTATAGAATATTGGATATTTGACCAAATGTGATTTCTTCCAAACACGTAACGATTGGTGTTGTTTATTTCTATAGAATATTGGATTTTTGACCAAATGTGATTTCTTCCAAACACGTAGCGATTTTCTAATAATGAAATATTTAGAAAATCGCTACGTGTTTGGAAGAAATCACATTTGGTCAAAATCCAATATTCTATGAAATAAACAACACCAATCGTTACGTGTTTGGAAGAAATCACATTTGGTCAAAGTCCAATATTCTATAGAAATAAACAACAGCAGGAGATTCAATTTAGATGATAAAATGTAACAAACATTCGAATTCGTGACTTAATAAAAAGCAAAAGTTGGAATTTTTCAAATAATACCACGATATGCAAAAGGCGTACGTGACAGTCTAGGCATACATTAAAAGATTTGAACTAAATAAGTGGTGAAAATACCAAAGTATACAAGATAAAGGTAAAAGTATCGTCCCAGAACGTAAATAAGCTAATGAAATCAGGTGGAGGTACGGCTTGTATATACGATAGTGACGAAGCGACAAGTTAGTCTATATTGAAACTGAGCTACGACTATGTTCAAAAGTGTTAAGAATTTACGTAACCAGTGAATTAAAAATAAGAGTTAAAAAGTGCGTGAATTTATGTAACAAAAAGAAGCCGATCTATAAATAAGACGTAAGTAAAACGACTTAACTAAAATCCATTTCTAATAGTAATAAAACAGGGCTTTTAATTCTAATTTCAAATAAGACGGCTTTAATTCTAATTTCAATCTGGATAAATACACGACTTTTAATTTTGGATTTCAATCTGGACTTTAATTTTGGCTTTTATTTCGACTTTCAATTGGAAACATATTTTGTTTGAGATGGCTCTTATTTAGAATATTTAAAACGACTTTAATTTAGGACTACGAAATTTGAACATACTCAAATTTTGGAGCTAGTTTAAAAATAAAAGTGTTCTGATTTGGATATATTCTGACTCTGAAACAGTTTATGGGGCAGGACATTAATAATGAAAAAGGACACGGAAAGGGGATGGGGATAATGGACTAGGATGGAACTACAGAACCCATTCCAGGTTAGCAATCTTAATACACTTTATTCTTGAAAACTGTTTTAATTTAATATTTATCACACTGTGTATTTGTAAGAGTCAACAAAAAGGATAATTTAACAATTTATGACAAGGAAATAGGCATCTTGGAACGTTCGAGGGTCCCCGAATTAGTAAAGAATATTTTTGCTGACTTTCAGAAAACCATAAATCTGTTATTGTAGATATTCTGTAGAAAAGGAAATTTTGGGAGTTGTAAATATTATCAGTCATTATATTGTGTATTATAGTATTGCTTTATTTGATTCAATAAGATCCATTCAGGATAAAAGCCTAATTTATAATTTCATTACATAAGGGCTTAAAATAATAAAGGAATCAGGGCAAATATCACAGAAATTTTATGACGCTCATCGCAGGGACTCGTTAATCATAAAATAATAAAAGCCAATTTCATAGTAAATTTTATGGTACATCGAATCAAAGGGGATTTCACAGAATTTTATGACATGCCAAATCGTGGGCTCAATAGTAATATTAGGGAAGAATAACACGGCAATTTTATGGACGGCCCAACGCTGGGGATAAAAACTGTAACGGGTCAGTTGCACCGTCACAAGTTCTGTAGTCAGTCAACCATATATGCATCATATTAAAAGAATATGTTAGTTATGCAACTTTAAACACACAAGGCTTTCCTATTATGTTAGACAAAGAGCAGGTTTTCTCTGTCATAATTACAACAAGTTGTAGTAGGGAGTTATAAGATGTGTTGTGGTAGTCTGCGCCATAAGTTAGATGAGGGTAGCCCCTCTTCTTCTTCTTCCTGTTTTAAGCACCTTTAACGATGGGTCGAGTATCATTTTCTTAGTGGCGACGCCATTATCAGAATATCAAATATTTTATATATTTGATAATAAATTATATAGGGGTATGTGGAATTTTATTATTATTTATTTGTTTACCTGCATTTTATATTACAGCACTTATGGCAGGGTCATTTAACATTGAAATTTAATCAATTAGTTTATTATCGCGACCGATGGTTTTATTTGGCCGCTTGTGTGATTTATCCAAGTCCAGCAACTGGAAAGCTGTTTCTAACAATTTGGATTCCGATACTTGCATTTGCAAGCAGTTTAAGGAAGATTTTTTACTAAGGCAGATTGGTTCAAAAAGAAATGGAACTTCGTCACTTTCATATGCCAACTATTCGAGTAGGCCGTTTGGAAACATTGAATTGGCTTTTTATTTAATACATAATTATTCTGCAGTATAAGACTATTTATGTTCAGTTATATTTTTTGTTCCCATTTAAATTATTGTTAATTTACAGTAATCTTTCCAAGGTGGTTGACTAGTGATGGATTCGAACCGAACCGAACCGAACCTTGCCCTAGGTTCGGTTCGGTTTAAAAACTTTTTAATCCGGTTCGGTACGAGGTTCGGTTCGAAAAAATATATTCCAGTTCGGTTCGGTTCGAAAAAACGAACCGAACTTCGAACCGAACCGAACCGGGTATGATATTTTAAACAACTAGTGCGTTCAACTACAACAATTTAAATGTTTAATGTAGTTTTTATATTTGGTAGTTGCTACTTTCAAATAAACCCAACATTAATTTGCTTTAGATTTTAGTAGCATAAATCATATTAATACTATTTGTTCAGGTTTGATTTTTCAATACGTACTATCCTTAACGAAGCGTAATTACAATTAGGTTAATAGTGAAAGCCACCTCTAAAATTTAGAATGTGTTAATAATTGATGAGTTTTACTAATGTCATTTTACCGTGCAAGAACGATATCACACGATCTTTGCGATTGCTTTTATTTTAGTTTTAGTTAGTATAAAAAGAGTATCAAGACAATAAGGTGTTACAGATTTCTGATAAGGTACAAGTAAAAAACTGTTTGTCAGTATATCTTTATAATTAAAAATTAAACGATAAGGGAATTTTATACACTTCGTACAATATAGGAATAAAGAAACTGTGCTTATATAACAATTTGAATTTAAATAAATTCTTCCAAAAATCGTCTTTAATACTTAATATAAAAACATGAAAAAAAGTTCATACGTATTTGCAAAATTCTATACCTTGACTTAATATTTAAAATCATTGTATTGCTTCACTTTATTACTATTATATATATATATATATATATATATATATATATATATATATATATATATATATATATATATATTGCTGTGTACCCTAGTAAGAATTGTACTTTCTCAAAACACATTCGAGGATTTTATTTATTTTCCAAAAATTGTCATAAATTTAAAAAAAAAATTTCTTACCCAGATTCTGCTTCCATCATTTAATTACTATAACCGCTCCCTGGCTAGCTTAGTTGGGCTCCCTCTTGGATACCTAGATTCACTATCATACTCGTTATCGTTCACGCACACTCTCAATAAAACCACAAAATAATACAACAATCATACACTATTTATTTACCACTATTTACAAATCAAAATTCAAGATTATTTACATTTCGGTGCTCAAGTTACACCTTAATAAATTCTATTTTTGTAATGTCCAGGATTTTAACTTAAAATATTAAACACATTGACTGTAACCGGAGTAAATGGGCCCTGAATAATACCTTATTTTTCTTTTTTTATTTATAATTAATTTTAATTAGGACACTCTGGAGTATGGTGAGCTCATGATAACCAAGTTTTTTTTTATGATTAATGCATGCTTTTTACTTTGCACACGCTTACTACAATCACAAAAAAAAACCATGTACTCTTAACAATAAAAAAATTTAAATTCCTGAGGAACGTTAATAAGCTTTATATACACCTTTAGATTTATATTTACATACCATAATAAAAGTTAGTTATACGTATTATTTTCAATACGCAAAATAATGTAAAATACCATCATAGTTCACTCTCACACATCACAATAACCTTCACAGTTTATCAAAAAAACAACAAATTCTAAAGCGTTACCTGGAATTTTTTGAAGATCCCTACTCCGTTGACGAAGCGGTTAAGTTGTTTTGCTCTCGGTTTCGTGGTTCTGCTCTGCTGGCCGCCTCTAGCTATTTGTAGATGAACACCATCTAAGTTGTGCTGCATGCTCTGCATTCACGATGCATCCAAATCCAAATTCAAATATGTTACACTTCTTTTATAATTGCTTAATTTAATTTACGTTACCTTACGTCACTTCACGAGCTTGTTAAATTATATGTTGCACCTCAATAAAATTTAGACTCGACACAATCCGCGTTTCAAATTATGAGGCCAACACTGTATTATTTAATTTAAAATTTTTTATATACTTACAAGCTCGTAGTAAATTTCTGTACGTATTCTGAAGCGACGAAAATACTAAGAGCGAAGTTAAAAGAGAGCGATGCTAATTCTCTTAGAGTATTTATACAATTCGAATGCCACCTCTCTGCCACTTTTCCCGCGAAATACCTCATTAAAAATAATACTTACTCAAATTTTGGTTCAACCGTTTTCGAAATCTCTGAAATTTAGCGCGTCGTTACGATATTTTCCGAAAAATTAACATTCAATATTCCCGTGTTTGTCTGTTCTACAACTAACTATATCGACCAATGATATATTTAGTGACGTCTTGAAAACCCCGCCTATATTAACGCTATTCCTCTCTTCTGCATATTCTATATCTTCTTCTACCTTTGCTTGAGTGGTAGAAAATCGATATTACTGTCCGCGTTTCAAACTAACCCATGTGGACTGAATACGTGCGTTTCGAAGTGAACTGCTATTATGCCTGTCTTAGTCCGAAGCATATCATTCATCGTTCATCCCTTCTGCGCTTTAAGGAAACTTTTAGTTAGCATTTATACAAACCGTCCGACCGTTGTCCGATATACCTCGAATACAGTTTTTTATCTACACAAATTAAGTGGAACATGACCTTTCCAAAACCTGCAGGTGTTCAATTAACGAACGCTTTAAAATAACATTTCTAGGAGTTTACGTTTCAAGATATTTTATATCCAACGGCTGTTCATTTGTTAGTAAAGCGTTTCACCTTGGTATTATCGATTTTTCAAGCTCTTATGCGTATTAGACGTAATAACCCTTTCAACTAAACTCTTTTAAATTAATTAATAATTTGCATTGGCTTCTACAATTTATTTTCTTTACGAACCTAACTAAATTTTAATCACTACTTGTAAATTATGGTAATACTTGTTACTTTAAATTAACTAAAGGAAATAAATTTCGCACGTAAATTTTGGTTGTTTCCTCTATACAGGGTGTTTGAAATTGCCTTGTTTATACCTAAATTTAATCCTTTAAAACCACTACAATATATATATATATATATATATATATATACATATATTATCTTCGTGTAATTAAGGGGTCGTTGGGATATATAAGGGCACAAATGAACTCATAGGTCGAGAGCTTTTGAATAAGAGAAAACAAATTTATTTAATTAGGGAGTTGGAATACTTTTAACAAATTATTTTTTTAACTTAAGAAGTGTAAGATTAATGTAATTTAGCCAAGGATAATGTAACATAATATTTGTATAAACACAGGGCAGAACAAATAATAAGTGGGATTCGAAGTGAAATTGAACAACTAAAAACGGAAGTTAGAATTTTTTGTGAGGAGGAGATCAACGGAAAAATAACTGAAGTGAGTGAGTCATGTAGAGACCAGATTAGCAGAGTTGAGAGAGAGGTGACAAGAATTAAACAAAATATAAGTGCTTTAGCGGGAGAGAGTCCAAGGTTGTTTGCGAGTAATATTTCAGTAGAACAACAAATGAAATTTTATGAAGACAATAGGGTGAACCCACAGATTTTCATAAATAATATCCGGACGTTAGTGTGTAATGTATATGACGACCAAGCTAAATTAAATGTTAAAAGATAACGCAGAAGCCTGGTATAATTTGGTAGGGTCAGATATTGAGTCATATTTAGATTTTGAGGAAAAATTTCTCAAGCATTATTGGAGCGATCATAGGCAGGATCAGGTTAGGGATGATATAATTGCAGGGAGATACAAGGGAGAATTTGGAGGATCTGCGATTAGAAAATATAGCATCGCTAAGCAATTAAATCCATCTTGACGGATCGTCAAATCATCAAATATTTGTCAAGACATTTTGAGAGTGGAGCAGATGAATGAAACATTAACTGGAGTTAGGGAGACGTTAAGTGAGAAGATAGAGAGGAATCAAACCGAAAGTTTGAGGAGATTAGGGAAATGGATGAAGAATCAAAAAGAAGAGTTGAGCAGATGAATGAAACATTAACTGGAGTTAGGGAGACGTTAAGTGAGAAGATAGAGAAGTCAACCAGAGAATTCTCAGATTTCAAAAATAGTTTAACAGTAATTATGGCGCCCAACGTGAGGCAAGATTTGAAGTAACTACACAATAATTATGGCACCCAATTAGTGGGGCACTATTAATTAGGTATAACCTAACAGTAATTATGGCGACCCGAACGTGAGGGGCTCGATTCCAGATAAAAAAAAAATTTTTTATTTCAGGAAACTAGCGACTTGAAAGTAAAAGGTGTATGGTTGTAAATAATTTTAGTGATAGTTTTAGATATAATTTTGGGGTGTGTGTTGAACGGATGTTGAAAAAGGAGTGGCTTAGGCGTGAAGGCGTAGAAATTGGAAGTGACGATAGTGCGTTGTTTGAAAAATCAGGAAAAATGGAGGAAGCAGGAGGTAGTAAGGACCAATCAAGAAAAAAATGAGCTGATAATGAGAATGTTAGAGGAAATTAGGTAAGAGGAATTATTAGGAGCAGCCGAGGAAAAGATTCGAGCAAAAGCATCACAGAATTGTCAGAATTTATGAAGCCCAACAGTGGGGCAAGATTCGAGGTAATCACACAATAATTATGGCAGCCAATTGGTGGGGCACGATTAATGGCAAGTGACACAAATTCAGCCACGAGGGCATCCCGTAGACGCGGTTCGCTCTAATTGGGGCTCATCAGAACAGTATTAGCAAAGTTGTAATATTTAATACAGACACCTAATGGGAAATTCAGCATCACCTAGCTCACAATTTGTGTCTTCGTGTCGTTTTATCTGACATCACAGGTTTTTTGCAACAGTCGGCACGGAGGAGATCCGGCTCAACTGCTTTTTTTCATAGCCAAAAGTTATAATATAAAAAAAAGTAGGAGTTTAATGAGTCTTAAATTATACAAATTGAAGAGGAATTATTGGCAAGTGACTCAAATTCAGCCACGAGGGCATCCTGTCGACGCGTTTCGCTTTAATTGGGGCTCATCAGGACAGTAGTAGCAAAGTTGTAATATTTAATACAGACACCTTATGGGAAGTTCAGCATCACCTAGCTCACAATTTGTGTCTTCGTGTCGTTTCACTTGACATCGCAGGATTTTTGCAACAGTTGGCGCGGAGGAGATCCGGCTCAACTGCCTTTTTCCATAGCCAAAAGTTATAATTTAAAAATTATAAAATTAAGGAATATTTCTGACAGTTACGTAGTCTAGATATAATGAAAATTTGTATTTGCAATTGAACGTAATCGTAATAATGAGCCGTTCTAGATATCAGAATTGGAGATAATGAACCTATTTGAACAAAAAGGTTAATTGTGTAATTTAAATGCATATTCGTTTACAACTATTTTGTACAGCAAAGAATAGCATTTGTGGAATTTTTATAATTTCTGTACTTACCTTAGTTTGCCACAGTTCAGGTAGCGTTCTTTGAGTTATATCTCTACTGGTTCCAGGGTGGCTAAAATTTTGGAATGTGTCACTACAAGTACCGCTAAATTCCTGGTTGTGTTTTCGTTTAAGATGTCGCTTTAACGTTGTGGTAGCGCCGCTTTTCACTTGAAGTTTTACGTGAACTTTTTTATATTTACATAGGAGACAAACAGCAACTTTAGAGTTAGGTTGTTGTGTAGACTTGAATTTATTTGCCGGTACGGTTCGAGGTTTGGTTCGAAAATAAAATGTCCGGTTCGGTTCAGTTCGGTTCGAAAAATCGAACCGAACCTCGAACCGAACCTCGAACCTGTTCGGTTCGTGTCCATCCCTATAGTTGACTACTAGGGTCAAGGTAATCAGCAATAAATAATGTGTTCACGCGAGAACTAATAATATCTGTCGTCAAGGTCGTTGACCTTCTGCTCTGGTTATCTATCAATAGTTCACCTGCCAACAGGTATTTATTTTTATGCATTTAATTTAAAAGTGAACGGATGATCCACTTTACTAAACTAGAAGCCTTCAGCATTATGAGTTTGATTTAATTTATCCCAATAATTTCATATTATTAATTTTTTTAATTTATAACTAACAAGTTATTTGTTAGAAATGAGCTCATTTTATTTACACCATTCTTGTTCAAGTAAAGGATATGTTGATAATATGCTAAGAAGTAACTAAATATTTATTTACTGAATAAAAATATTTGTACATATATTATTTACAGCCTGTAACTTGAGATAGCCCAATACACTGGCAATTTTTTTTATAGAAATCTAGTAAACATGATAGTTAATTTGAATTGTTTTTTTGACAACTTATGCTAAGTTAGAAGTAATTCACTTTTCATTCGTAGCAAGGGAATACATCAAAGAACCCACGAAATCCCTGCAGATAAGATCTTATTGCAGTAACTGGTATTAATGGTTTCAATAGCTGATGAAATCGAAATTCATCGCGATTAATCAGTAGCCGCCTTTAGCAAACATTTTTATCGTAAACAGTAACTGAACATAAGCCGTTACAAAACATAGCAATTTTATGACGGCCCAACTGTAGGGAGAATAACAGAGCAATTTTATGGCGCCCAACGTGAACAAACTTCACATTGGTCCAAAATTATTTTGTTTTTATTTTTTTACTATTTACACAACTCCTACATTATTTTTGCAGCCCTATTCTTGTTTTAATTTAATCTATTCTATACCTATATACCTATTCATTTCAAATATTTTATTATGTTTTATGAATTACTACTATTTACACACGCCTCTGTGAATGTATACAAAACATTCTCTTTCCCTGTTTTCTATCTATCTACACTTTTCCTATCTTTTCTAAATTTATACTACATATTATAATCTACTAATATTTCAATCTCTCTTTGTCTATACTTTTTCTATTTTCACACTACCTATTATAATCTACTACTGTTTCACTCCCTATTTATCCATACTTTTCCTATTTACATATACTTTTTCGATTCTTCATAATTCTTTATCATCTCTTCCTATTTCCAATGAACCACTCCTATTTATCTATTTCCACTTATCTATACCTTTTCTTATTTACATTAATCCTTACTAAATATTGTTTTCTATTTACATATTTTTCCCATTTCCATCAACCTATCCTACTTTTCCTAAACCTATCCTAATTTCTTATTAACCTATCCTATTTTGTGATTATATCCTTATTTATTTCTCCTATCCTAATTTATGTTGATATCCCTATTTAATTCTCCTATTTGTCTATATCTATCCTAATTTATAGTTAAATCCCTATTTCCACTAGTTTATCTTACAGTATGTACACTTTTCTCCATTATCAAAAGTTTTCTCTCGGCAATTATTTTATCCTTCTTTTTTCCTCTTTTCACTATCTTTTCGAAATTGTTTTCTAAAGTTAAGTTATTATCTGCCTTGTTGTCTCCGTAAAATTTGGAATATTGCTCAACTGATATTTCAGGTCTATTTATCTTAGTGTATTTTATATACAGTGTGCATCTCAATTAACAATATGTAGGGTGACCGATTTACTCTTATAATTGCTGAAATTGTGTGCCTTTCCTAATGTGGAAGTTGTATTTCTTTATTCTACGACCCCCATGACTTAATCTACCCTTAAACTACCCTATTATCATAGCATTATATATACAACGCATACATATAAAATGTAAAAAGAAACCATAGGCTACTAAATGCTTTGTTTTAGCGTATCTATGACGTATAAGAAGCGTGAAACTGCTTGTAGAAAGAGGGTAGGCAAAACTTTAAAGATTCGATCTTTGTAATTTACACTTCTGACACAATTTGAACTTTTTTTCGACGTATAAGTAATATGAGATGTGTTTTATGAAATTACAAAAACTTGATGTTATATTACAAATATTTTCTGCCATGCCTTTATACTTGATCAAAGTGCCTTTTCATCGCTTTTATATCTTAGCTTGAAAAATTATAAATTTATATTTGCGCGTGTTAAAGAGGTTCATTTAATATGTACGAAAAACGCGAAAAGCAATCAAAGTTTATGTATCAAAGAGCAGCACTCGAAAGCTAAAAAGAGTTCGACTTAAATTACAACCAATTTAGAATCAACAGAGATCCTTTGCGATAAATTCAAACTGTTTATAATTATGAATACGGAGTATGACTTTACGAAACCAAAACCTTTGAACGCTGGTTTATTGAACCGAATTCTAGCTTGATTAAGCATAAATTATTATAGGGGATTTTATAAATACTTTGCTAGTGTTCTAGAATTAATAAGTGTTGACGTCAATCTAAGATTTCAGGATAATGAGCTAAATCCCTCATTAGTCTAGATATCGCACAAAGCAACTCGTCTAATACTCTAAGAATAGTGTTACTGCTTATTCTTTTTCAGATTATGTCCGAGAGCCTGTGCAATATGACACGATGTTTTTGTAAATTTTGTAAAGAGAGCCTTAACATCATATTTATTTTAGTAAACAAATTATTTCAAATGCTTAAATTTAAATGCTTATGCACACTAAGATTATTATAAGCATCATAGTTTATACATTAAGTTCAACTAACTTATAAAATAACTGTTGCTTGTACATTAGTTATTATCGTTCATGACATTCTTAATCTATACTCGAAAACTATAAAAATATGTGAAAAGGTTAAAGTTAAAATGTTGAATTGAGACGAACAAGAAAACATTAAGAAATCTATTTTTGGAACCGATAAATTGAGTTTGTAAAAAATTGTGTTTAGGTACTTGGCTACTTACGACTTATTTTTAAATAATATATTATGTTCCTCAACCCTCCCAAATAGAAGGAATTCCGCATTTCAATAAGAAGGAATGTTTCGCGATCATTAACTTTGTTTAATAGAAGAGGATAAACCCCACGTTTTACTACATACATAAATCATAGTTGACACTAATTGTATTGTTAGAACCATGGAATTCGCGGAAATATTACATCACGTAGGTGACTAAGATTTGCATTATATCACAAAAACTGTGAAAGAACGATGTATTTAGATAATTTTGTATATAAGCAGAAGTAATCCACATTTATTTTTTCATTTCAATTTACGAGATTGACCATGTAAAATACATAAATTCGCGATTGACTATAAGACATCGAACATGTTACGTGGACGAAAGTCATTCATTAAGTATGCGGCATGCATGTAGTATTTGACATTTAAGGTGTAACTTTGACTAAGAAGATAATTATTAGAACATAACTCTCCATAAATATGGAACATAGATAATCCGGATGCTAAAGAATACGCTAAGTTAATTAATTAAAAATAGAGGACGCAGTTTAAAAATTAATATTCTAAAAAAGGTTTTATCAAAGATAATTTAGAGAAGTTAATGCAGAAAGTCATATCTATTAAAAGAAATAATTTAGTATCGCTAAATAACAAAAAGCTTGCAGTTATCAACAATATCATAATTTTGAAAGTTACGTTGGGAGGGATAGAGGTTGGACAAGAATTTTTAATAGTGACAAGGTTAAGAGTTGATGCCATTCTGGGAATGGATTTTATTAGTAAGATAAAGAGGATATTTCATACAAAGAATAAAGTGTTGATTACGAAGGATGAAAGGATTAAATAGGACAAGGGAATCCATGTAGCAATAGAAAGTGATTGTAAGAATTTGAATCAATTTATAAGGAGATAAAAGCTTAAGTATTAGGTGCCCTGGTGAAGTTATAAAAGAAGTAGAGAAAAGTCAGAATTATTGGAAAATGCAGAAGATAATGTTGAAGAAATGTAAATAATAGTTGAAATGGATGAAAATAGTATAATTGCAGAAGTTGAATAAGAGGCAAAAAACTTTCTGAGAATACAGATTTTAAAAATAAAATGAATAAAGGTAAAAGTTTTAGATAATGTTAAAATAATTTGGAAAGCAGAGCTTAATAGTTCGTTTGGAATAATTTCGATTAAAGGATCAAAGCTTTCTGGAAAATGGGGTATGTATAAGTATGGAGGAATGGCGTTTAGTTTGTCGAAACATTTATTTAATTATGCAGATGTAGAATTGGTAGACTAGGAAAAGGAAAGGGATTGGTGAAATGAAAGAGGACGAGGCAGTTAAAAATATGAAAATAAACTAGTTTAACAGAAAATTACAGGAAGAAGTACGAATTATTTTTAAAGGTCCAGGCAAAGTCAAAAATTAGAATCATTATTAAAGGAGGAATATTCTGAATTGGTAAATAGAGAGTCAATAATTTCCATCAATATGAAAACAAGTTAGAATTTATTAATACTGAACCATATAAAACTAAAGTTTAGCCATATCAAGAGATTTAATTAAAAGATGTCCGTTTGAAAATAACGTAAGTAGGGTAGATATTGGGATCCTATACTACATATAAATGACACGAGTAGTATTGCTAGGTAGTTTGTTACCTACATTTTCGGAAATAATTAGTTAGTATATGTACAATAATTTTTAACTCAAAAACCTTTGGCGTTAAACACGAAAATTAATTCCGTAAATTAAAATAACCCTTTCACGTGTTTAGAATTGTATTGTAAGTAATAATAAATATCCTATATATTTTACTTGATAAATCTTTCTGCTCATTAAAAATAAATATACTTTCTAAGAATTCCTAAACGTGGAATTTACGCCATAATTAGATAGGCGAGAACTTCTTTCCAAGTATCCGATAATTAATGCTTATGTGCTTTCTCTTAGTAAGAATTCGTCGAATAAAAGCTGCATATTATTCCAATAAACTCGGGTTTTCCTGTTCTATTTTTTTAACAACAAGATTACTTTGAGCTCAGTGCTTTAGCTTAACAAATTGCTGCTTCTTGTTGTAATGGGAGGCCAAACGCGTTCTTCCTGGGCGTAGGCCTACCTACTCGCTGACGTGGACCAGCTACTGACTCAACCCCGACGTCAGCAACTCGAGGGTGTTTTTTTGTTTTATCTCGTTACTTACTTTGGAACCAGATCGCCCGAGATTTTACTGTTTCAGTATCATGCATTTTCAAATTTAATTGATCTACACAATAATTATTGCCGTATTTTGGTATTTATTGGCATTACATAAATGCAGTACTATTTTGTTTTTAAATAACTAAAAATACACTACTTGTTAACGTAAAAATGGTTTAAAGACTTGCTGGCATGCGTGAAAGCGTTGTTGCCATTATATTTGTAACTATAGGTTAAGTTTATATATTTATGATGATTTAGAGCTGTGGTTTTTAGGGTTGAGTTTGGTTCTTTTTTACTAAATAATGTCAGGGGGTAATTACCTAAAAACTAGCGCTCGCCATTTTTATGAGTAATTTTTTTGGTTGTTTGGGGGTTTCTCATGATGTATATGTAAATTGGGGACATTGATTTTTTGGTTGGGTTTGGGAATACCGTGTTCGGTAAATATTTTGTTTAATTATAAGTTCTTTTTTTTCTTTGTATTTTGTATTTTCCTTTGAATTACTGCTTTTTAACAAATAAAGCTCGTATAGATTGTAAGTAACACCAGTTATGTAGATTTGTATTATAACTAATATTCATAGGTCATGATTAAGGGAATAAATTATCCGAAACGCAGACAAATTTATAAATAAGCGTTTTTCTTATTGACTAGTGGGCGAACATATTCCCAAAGAAGATAATTAACAACTTAAAAATATATATTATATTTATATTATTTATATATATATATATATATATATATATATATATATATATTATTTATATATATATATATATATATATACATATAGTGAATAAACTTATAGTTTGATATATATTATATACATACATACATATGTATATATACTTATATACGTACATTATACATATATAATTTAGGATAATAAAACTAAGTGGAATTAAACCCTAATTAATAATAATCTATATTAGCGCAACAATCAATTAATAATAATCATATATACCGAGCGACAGAAACCTACATATACTAAATACTTAGTTACTTAAAGAATTAGGCAAGTTAATGTTTCAACAAGAATTCATGATTGTACCTGGATTAAGTATGAAGGCGATTTTTTGGAATGGATCTGAATGATAAGTTAAGGTTGATAAAAAATGCGACGAAGATTTAATGTGTTGAAGAATATTTGAGATGGAATGATGCAGTAGATGTAGAAATCGAGGAAGGCTGTACTTGTTTGAATTTTTGTGAAGTATTTGAAGAAGTTAATGAAGAATATAAAGAAATAAGTGAAGTTAAACGAGAAGTTAATGAAATAGAAGAAGAAGTAAAAGAGGTACAGGAAAAAGTAAGTAAAGAAGACTTAAAGAGTATTGAGGACCCAGGCTAAGTACTAGATAAAGTAGAGTTAGCCTTGTTTGAATGTATTGAAAATGTGAGCTGAAAAATGAAGTTCTGAATATTTCTACAAGTTTTGAAGCTAAAATGAAAAATTTGAGGAAGAAAAAATTAAAGATGAAGTAAATAATAATCTATTGGAACACTGTGGCACGATTTAAATAAAATTAAATAAAAACCCTTAACCACAAAAAATATTTAAATTACTAAATACGTATTTCGACCACTATGTGGCCATCATCAGTAGAAAACCTGTAATTAAAAAAAAAAAAAAACCTGTTGTTCTGGAACACTTCAGAGGATATTCTCCTCACCACTTAGGCTGAAGTGAACCTTCCCAACCTATAATTTACTATATTGTTGCTTTAAACACTATCGAGGATATTCTCCTCACCCGCAGGCTAGTGTTCTCAACAACAAACAAGTGAATTGTGACATTATAACTTAAATCTACTTAATTTATACTAATTCTAAACCTACTGAAGCGGAACCAATTTAATCTTGCTTTCTCATTGGTTGTTGACCAATAGGGAAAGCAAAGCAGATGACTCTATTGGTCCTTTATCGGTGTTTAAGAGGGGTCCTTTATGTTTAACAATTTTAATTGATTCATAGACATTTAAGGAGGAAAACGTTGGTACCGCTTTTAACAATTTAACATTTTCTAGTTTAACGGGGTGGCTGGTTTCAAATATATGTTTGGCGACCTGAGACCTTTCATATTTACCATATTTGAAGTGAGGAATGTGTTCTTTAAATCTTGTTGTTATATTCCTCTTGGTCTGACCAATACATTTTTGAAAACACCCTGGCCCTGCACAACTAATTTTATAAATCCCCGACTTTTGCAATTTTTCTCTCTTTTGTCTTTTGTGACAAAGTGCTCAAAGTCGTTAATCAACTACACTGAGAGAAGGGGTAATGTAAGAATATTTAAATTATCTAGAAAAATTTAAAGAAAATTTTGTGACTCGCAAAAGTGTTTTGGGGTTTTCTAGTAATTAACGAGGATTAAGTGAAAATTTTATTAATTAGTAGGTAGTAATAAAATGTTGTTTAATTCTAAACTTATCTGTAAAAATGTATTTGTAAGCGTTCTTTATATCTATGCGCTTAAGTAGATTCCTTAGATAATGTGTGTAAAAGAAAGATGTTTTTGAATGTTTTGAGGTTGTTCATAAATTTTTCTTGAGATTTCTTTGTATCATTGCATTTTCGAAAAATCCACAGCATGTTTGTTGACGAACTAGCAAAAGAGGAAAAAGGCAAAATAAGGTAGGAATTCATATTTTCTCTTAAGCAAGCAATCAACGCATCCTTATATTTGTCAGAGCGGCTGTAGCCAGATATTACCCCAAATATTCACAGCGTTATTTAGTGACGCTCAACGTCAGGGCAGTTTCACCAAGCATCATAGCAATATATTTATATATATATATATATATATATATATATATATATAAAAATTTAATATCAACTTTAAATATTGATATAATAGTTTTTGCTCCTACTCATCATTACCACCCCAAGAAGAATATCACCAAATGTTCGCATTTAAATTGCATCTGCTCCTCCATCCGACGGTACTACATTGGTATGGAAGATGAGTATTTTTTTCTTTATATACAATTTAACAGAATGCTTGATAATCAAAGTAGGTGGAAATCTTTAACGTGTTTGGCAATAAGCACCGGACTTAGAATTAACTTGCTTGTCTAAAATTTTTCACGCAGCTGGTGTCAGGAGTCGGACCTTGCGTTATACGTGAACCAATTCAGCAATGGAGCCGATTTTAACGGTGCGATAACACATCTGTTCTTGTAGCAAATTAGCACAGATCAAGACATTGTATTCAGTACCTTAATTTTTTTAAAATTTCACGGAGTGGGATGGGTGCCTGTAATATAAGCCTCTCTCAAAGTAATGAATGAACCTTCCTATTAGTGGGTAGCACGAATTATCAAAATTCCTCACTCATTAGCAGAACTGCAGCACACATCATTCATATATTAAATTTAGCAAAGCTCTGTAGTGGGATAGGAGCTACTTTAACACGCCTATTAGCAATATACCTGCTTTTTGGTATATCCTAAAAGGAATTGTATTAGGGTTCAATCATTGTTCTAGCCAACCTTTGAAAAGAGCTCGTATAACTTACTTCGGGTCGAACTAAACTTTAATTTCTGAAGCTCAACTCGTCTAGTTAGTATTCATATCTAAATATTATTGCATTGGTACTTAAAATTTAAATACTATTCGAAAAAAAAATTTGTGGTCATTGTAAGCAACGCCCTGACTGATTGTGAAAACTAAATGACAAAAATAATGCAAAAAAATGTAAAATATTAATCAAACGTATTTTTTGTGGGAACTGCATTCTCTTCCAAGATTCCTTTGTTTCCTAAAAAGTACATAGTTCTTACTTTATTTTTAGTTTTTTGAATATGACGTGCGGTCTAAATCCGTGCTTACAGTGATTGAAAATTTTAAAGTAGAAATTTAAATTAGTTTGCAATTTATACAAACATTTTTAAAGCTTCTTATCTTTTAGGAGCAAATAAATACGATAACAACCTCAAACTTATTTTTGTAGAATTAAAAGATGTGTCGGATACTGTGCTCTCAGGCTGTCCTTTATGGATTTTGATTTACGCAACAGCTATGACTGCGGTTCAGATTATTTATCTTTCGGAGGAAAACACAGATATTGTGGGCGAGCTTTGCATAAAGCAGTTTGTAAGTAAAAGATCAAATTTAAATTTAAAATTCAAAATAAGTTTTCCTTAATTAATATTTATGATTAAAATCTTGGAGGGCATTACTCGAATAAAGTTAATTACAGAAGTTTCAGAAATATTGCCTTACCTAATTGTAGGAAAAGTTTATTTTGTGTGTTTGTAAACAATTCATATTATTTTTGTACTTTCAGTAACATTCGACATCTCGAATAACCTTTATCAAGAACTGACCTTTAAATCTGTTGGATATTACTGCGGACGCGGTTTTAGAGCAATATATGAGCAAATACCATGTATTCATTTGAATGACCCCGTAAATCCGACTTATCCCACACAGTCACCTCCAGTAACAGCGAATCCGCTGCAGCCTTGCGGCAAGAACATCCAGAATGAAAACTTTGTTATTGAAGTTTATGGCAATAATCAGCCCTATTGCTCCTTTCTCATTCTCCAAGGCAATTCGGTACGTATTTAATTAGTTAGAAAGGTTATTATATGATTGTATGCGCATTATTCATATTTGCAAACATACTCATCGCTTTAGTTTTAGACTGTTTGCAGAGTCGCTTTAACGTTTCCGTATTTTAATTTACTTTGTGGATATGAGCAACTACAAGTAAACGAAAAGACGTATTGTGGTCCAATAAGTGGCGAATCATGTAAGTAGAAAATTGACCTTACAGGTGGCAGTGAGGGATATTTACTTATGCAAGCAACACGTAGGAGTCTGTTTACTATTTAACCTCGTTATATTTTAATCAAAAGGTAGAAAACTAAATGAAAGCACTAAAAATGTCACAGCAAACTGAAAGTAAACGTGTATCTGTAGCCTATCGAAAAATACAAGACGTTTTTGAAACCATAAAACTGCTCAATCTGGTCAGGTACTGTTAACAAAGATCTTAAAGAAAATAATTAAATTAAATCCATTAATAGTGCTATCATTCCAATTTTTCCCCGTTTCCCATATCAAATTACACGACTCTCTAAATCTCAATTTCTAGAAATGTCTTTAATAACCAACATAGAAAACAGTTGAACACCAACTTTCCATTAACCACTTTAGGGTTTATTCAAAATAGTAAGGTTTCGTACTTTAACTAATGCCAAATTTCACAAATCAAACTTATATTTAAACATTTGTTAATTTCCTACTATATAAATACATTTATATTTACATACATACATATACATTTAAACAGTCACATGTGTATAATTATAAAGTATCAACTTAAAGACTCATATTTACTCACTGTTCAATTTCCAAATATATCTTTCTGTTTGAAAATTTCCAGACACTAGAAGCACTTCTATTACTTGCTTGTTTTCCAATAGACACAGCTCCCTTAATACACACAACCTACTTGTTAAAGTCATCCTTGCAGGTAGCCCTTTTATTACGACACACACGATTTTTAAAAATCCTTTGCACTGAAAAAAGCAATTCTTTTCAAAGCTACAAACGAAGTTTCACACCAGTTCGCGCGCCGTTTAATTTTTTCGGTGTGGAGAAATCACGTTACATACCAGAAGCTGGTTTTGTTTTTATTACCTTTAGCTTAACGTAGTACCAATTCTCAATCATGCGACCCCTACTTTCGTATTATTATGTTTTCGTATGATTATGAAATCTTCAATTTCAGTGGTTGTTATTGTGGCAACGTTAATTCTATTTAATGATTAATGCTTTATTTTACTATTGTATTAAATTGTACCAATTTATTTTAAGAACATTCAATTTTTATTGCTTTAATTATATTGTCTGTCTTAATTATAATATATTTTTTAGCAACAAAAGAATAAAAATATTATGCATAATAGTAGTATATAGTGCGGGTTCTGGTCCATCTAGAGGCGGTCATTCACACCTGGTAACGTCATATTTCGGGTTTATTATTCTTTGTGGGTGACGTCAGCGTTCGAACGTGTGTTGGGGTCGTTGAGCTTTACATTTCGACGGGGGTTATTGGTTTAGGGTGACGTCTTTGGTCGGGTTAATTGAAGTTTGGCGTGCGACTTGAGTGGTCGTAGTTAAATATGCGCCATTGACCTTTGTGTTCTGGTTCTTGTTGCAGAGGAGGTTGTTAATCTTTGCTTTTCGCGTGTATTTTCGCGTGACTTTAGCAGCTGCAAGCCGGGGTCAATGACCTGTCGGTGATGGGTCTGTTGACCTTTGGATTTCCGCGCCTATTACGAATGACTTGTCGCAGCGGGTACTACTTGGTTGGGGTCGTTGAATTCTTACATATGACTGATTGATGATGACCGAATTTAGTGACATCTCCAGACTGTGTTCTTAATCCAGACAATGACCTACTTCCAATTGTTGTTGACCTAGTAACCTACAGACCTGCTGACATACTCCCTAAACTTATTGACCTACTGACCTGTTTTCCGAAAATTGTAAAACTGACCTACTTTTAGAAGATTTTAAACTTATTGATCTACTTCCGGTCGTGATTGTAATCGGTGCAGCTGCCTTCAAGGTACATTCATTTCTCCAGTCACTGTTTCATATTATTTTTACCATAAATTTTTGCATTTTGTTGTATTACAATATGCTTTCATAATTTGTATAGTTAGAAAAAATATATTGTATAATTTTACAAAAAAATCTAAAAATCCAAATGGAGAAATTCATGGCACAGATATCATGTCCATAAGAATGGACATTCAGTACCAAATATGTTTTTAAGGCCATTGGTTACAAATATACCAAAAATTGTTATTTTACCATCTAAATAATTCAATTTCTTCTCCACCAAAATGTTGCGAGAAAAATATGATCTGCAAAATCCGCAGCATGTTTAAGACTTACTAGATTGATTGGAAAATAGCGACTTTTCAGATAATGACAAAGAAAAAGAAAATGATGAGGAAGATGAATTAGCTTCTGACTCAGGGATTACGCCAGTTATTAGAGACGGAGTAGATGTAATTACTAGGCAGGATACTGAAAAATCATCTGAATTAGAAAGCAGTGTAAATAGTGTTGACACCGAAGCAGAAGTAGAAAGAGAAAAGAATAAATACATTACAGAGACGAAATCGCCCAAGAAAACGAAAAACAAGTAAGAACTTCAAACGGAAAAGAGATGAAACTTCTGAAGAGAGAATAAACTTGTTTGTGATTTTGTAGAAGGGAATGAAGAATATGAAGAAGAGAGTGGAATTTGGTTAATGAAGACGTCGTATTTCATTGATTATTTTGCAAGGTATATATCTACCACGAATTTCTAGAATATGGCTTATTACAAAAACATATGCCATTTACATTTAGAAAAGCCTCAAATTCAGTCACAAATTTTATTTGGATCCCATATTCTAATCGAAAATTTGAGAAAATTACCTAACAATAGAATGTTCTGGGAGAGAGTATATGGAATTAATGCATTTTTTGATAATATGTCTCGGGATAGCTTCTTTCAGTTAAGGACGTGTCTGAACTTAGTGAATAACTTAGAACTTCCACAAGATTACAGGGATAAGTTTTATAAAGTTATACCTTTGATGAATTGGGTTACAGAAAGATATCTTCAGCTAAAACTTGAACAAAATCGCAGTATTGATGAACAAATGCTATCATTTACTAAAAACTTGTACATCAAGCAAGGATGTCCGTGAGGAATTAAAGCGCGTGTTTGGACTGGAAAAGTGGATTCGTTTATGATTTTATTCCATACCAAGGCAGCTAAAAGAACTGGAGTAAAATGATCAGAAACAATATTGACAAGGAGCAGCTGTTGCTCTGCATTTTTGTAAATCATTACAGAAAAGAAACCATGAGCTGTTTTTTGACAATTATTTGTTTTCGCATGATCTTCTATGGAAATTACGCGAACGTCACAATTTTGCAACTGGAGCTATCCGTATAAATAGATTTTTTAAACCACCATTTATGTATATGGAATTGATGCATTTTTTGATAATATGTCTCGGGATAGCTTCTTTCAGTTAAGGACGTGTCTGAACTTAGTGAATAACTCAGAACACCCACAAGATTGCAGGGATACGTTTTATAAAGTTATACCTTTGATGAATTGGGTTACAGAAAGATATCTTTAGCTGAAACTTGCACAAAATCTCAATATTGATGAACAAATGCTGCCATTTACTGAAAACTTGTACGGGATATCAGTGGGGAATTAAAGCGTATGTTTGGACTGGAAAAGTAGACTCGCTTATGATTTTATTCGATACTAAGGCAGCTAAAGAAACTGGAGTCAAATGATCAGAAGCAGTATGGACAAGGAGCAGCTCTTGCTCTGCATTTTTGTATATCAATACAGAAAAAAGACCATAAGCTATTTTTTGACAATTATTTGTCTTCGCATGATCTTCTATTGAAATTACCAGAACGTCAAAATTTTGTAGCTGAAGCTATCCGTATAAACAAATTTTTCAAACCACTATTTATGACTGACGCTAATTTAATGAAAAAAGCTCGCGGCATCGTTGACCAAATTGTTAGCGAATATGGAATCATTGTTGTAAAGTTGAGGGATAGTAAAACTGACATATGGCATCAAATTTTGTAGGAAAAGGTAAAGTCGACAATGTATGTAGATGGGGGAAAAAGGGAGGATAATATAAATATAGATCGTCTGCAAGTGGTAAAATAATATAATCATAGAACGGGCGGATTTTAATAAAATTGAGAAAATAGATTCTTCGGGTGATAATTCATTTTGTGGATTTCGCTTTAATAAATAGTAGGAGTGAGTACAAAGCGGGCATGCCAAAAAAAAAGTAATGGATCTTCTAACTTTCATAGCAAGATTTTCAGAAAGCTTCATTCTATATGGCGAGACGATTCAAAAAGAAACAAAATGGTCGACTAACATTTGCTCAAACAGCATCGAGTTTTCCTACAAGAATTTTCCGAAGAGGAGAAAAACGTCCATGCACTGAAATACAGAAGGATAATATAGATCACGTGCCAAATATTGACGAAAATAAACAAACACTAAGGTGCAAGCAAATCAGTTGCAGAGGTAGAATTTGCATGTACTGTGACCAATGTAAGGAACATTTATGTTTAGTCAGAAAAAGAAACTGCTTTATATAGTTCCACAAGGATTAGCAAATCAAAAATTTTATACATGTATATGAATACTCTTATATTGATGCAATATATTTCTCTCAACAGACTTTGTTGCTTCTTTCATTGCTTACAATAATAATCTACATAACATGTACATTGTGGTGCACAAATATACTTCGTACCATATGTACATAATAATGCATTCCGAAAAATACGCTAAAAATTAAAAAAATAAAATTCTTGATTGAATATTCTATTTAGATATTTATTAATTCAAATCCATAGAAATATTTTCTTTTGCCGTAAATAAAATAATTCCTGTCTGAAGGGGTTTAAATAAATGTGCATTGTTGTACATAAATGTTTGAATCGCTTATGTAGCGCAACATATGTTTGTGCCAGCTGTTGAATCAGCTCTAAAATTCAACTTCTTTTATAACTCTATTATAAGACAAAATATTCAAGTGATTCATCAAAATAACTAGTTATTTCGCAATTGAAAAGTATAGATGCAGTCACCATTGCCTTAAAGCTGTGTACTAAAAATGTCAAGTGTTCTATGCTAGGTAGTATAATACACCATTCTTATGTAAACTCAAGAGTTTTAGGGCCTACAGGACGCCAGTAAAATTATAGATTGATACTTGTTCCAAAGATTTTCTGTTGTTAAGCATTTTGATAGCATTCTTAAGCCCTGGCAGTGAAAATTTTGTGACATATTATTTAGTCACCACGATTAGCTCTTAGATGTTAATAATTTTACTTTAACATAATTCTATATTTTCACAGTGCCGTGCTTAATTAATAATTAATTGTGAAGCATAATTAATTACCTGCCATACTTAGAAGAGATTTAAATTACACCTAAGAGTAGCACACCAGTTCCTACTCACTAATAGTAATTTTTACTATAAGTCAGGTAAAACGGTGTCTACTGGTGATAGGTGAGCTAGTCATCGCGTTAAGCCAATAAATATAATTACTTGGAGTATAATGTACAAAATTTTATACGTTACTCATTTGTAAATTACTTTATCTAACCCCGTTACGAATTGTCAAACTTTAAATGTATTTTTGACGTTATGTAACGTCAAATTTTTTATAACTGTCAGTCCATTACATCACTAGTGATGTAATGAAATTTTACGTAACTGAACGCTTAAGCCTCCGTTTAGGTAACCGTAGACATTTACATAAAAATCAATCAATCCATAGCAACGCTCAGGTAAAGCAATGAAGCTGAATTTTCTACATTTGGAACCGTATAATCTTTTTGTTATATTTTAAAGTGGGGTTATATAAAATATTGTACTTAACACGCCATGAAACCCTAATTTTATTTGGCTCATGTAATTTGCAAAACTCGCTCACTGCGTTTGTTCGTTTTGGCAAATATTACATTCGTTTAATAAAATTAGTCTTTTCGTAACTGGTTACGTAAATATCTATTTCATAAACGCAAAAATGATTCGTATGTACAAAAAATGCTAAAATATCAGTAGAGAAAATTGAAGAGTCTTTAATAACTGCACCTGACGAACTATGACTACACAGACCAACACGACTTTTGTTTCCATATGTGTGATGGGTGTCTTTTGGTCGCATTCAGAATTTTTGTAGCGCCCCAAGTATTCAAATGTTCGTTAAAGACTGTTTACATTGTATAACATATTGTAACGAACTTAATTTGGCGGGTGACTTATTACCGGAATGTAAACGGTATCATAATGTTTAGCGAAAGTTCTAAAAATCGCTGGAAATGACGGCTTAAGATATATAAACAAGGTGGATAGAATGAGCAGCAGTTGATACTCTAAGCGCGTTTATAAATAGATATAAAATAGAAATAAAAAATATTATTTTACTGTACAGTATATGTTGATGATACGCTATAGAATGTCGCGAGTATATGTAAAAACGAATACGTTTTGTTACATATGTGCCAAGTTAACGATTAGATTTCACTTTCAGTTAATAGCTATGTTTATCATAAATGTGTATAATCTTTATTTTGGATGCAATCTAAGAGATTAGGATAAACTTTGGGCGCCGCATATCATTTGCGCAATGTGTGCTATGAATTTAAGAAGATGGTTTACAGCACCGGCAACTCAATATCATTTGCAGTTCCCATGGTATAAAATAACATAAAGAACATGTTACAGATTGCTATTTTTGCTTTACGAATCTGTCTGAAATTTCACTGAAGTCGAAGAATACTGTACAGTACTCAAACCTGCAATCAGGTTTTAGACCAGTTCCTCACACCCAGAATTTTCCTATTCCCAAACGTGTAGAATCATATACACATGACGATGATATGAATGCTGCCGAGAATAATATTGTTGAATCGATGGAAGATGACACGGATACTGTTTTCTAACCATTTGATGTAGGTATTCCACAGTTACTTTCACATGATGAACTTAACGGCTTAGTACGGGATTTTAATTTGTCAAAAGTTTAAACCGAACTGTTGAGTTCCAGGTTGCAGGGTTGGAATTTTTACAGAGTGGTACGCATATTTAAAAATATCGTAGACGCGAGCAAAATCATCTTAATTTTTCTTACATCATATGATCGGTTTGTGTACTGTGTAGGTGTTGCTAAATTAACTGATTCATTAGGATGTAAATACAAAACTAATGAGTGGATGCTATTTATTAATTCATCTACTCTAAGCTTCAAAGAAGTTTTCCTCTACAATCGAAATTCGTACCCCTCGTTCATATTGCTCACACAGTATGAACAAAAACTATGACCATATGAAAACAATATTTGAAAACATTATGTTTACAGATCATGGGCGTTACATATTTGGTGATTTAAAAGTCATAACAATTTTGATAGAAATGCAATTGGGTTACACCAAGTACTGGTGTTTTATCTGCGAATCGGACAGCATTATTTTGTAAAAAACTGAAAAATGCGACTAAACCTTCTTCTTGAAGAAAAAAATTATACATATCATCCTTTTGTTGATATAAAGGGAGTTTTGTCACCACCTTTGCACATAAATCTGGAACTTATAAAAGATTTTGTCAAAGTATTAGATAAAAACGGCGAAGGATTGCAATATCTGTGAGAGAAGTTTTCCAGATTAAGTGAAGCAAAAATAAAAAGGTTATTTTTATTGGGCCACAAATTCGTCACATCAATCAAAACTGACCAAGATTGAGGCTGCTGCATGGGCAATACGTAAAGAAGTTCTTCAATTTTTTGAGAAACACAAAGACAAAATATTACGATCAAATTGTGAATCGTTTAATTTCCACAGTGATGTGGGTTGCAATATGTCCTTAAAGGTTTATTTTCTTCACTCGCATTTGGACTTTTTCTGGGCAACTCCAGGGTCTGTGAGTGATAAACATGGTGAAAGGTTTCACCAAGACATTATGTACTGCAAAAGCCGATACCAAAGGATGTGGAGCCTTACAATGCTCGCAGATTATTGCTGGAACCTAATCAGGGACGCATCAGAGATACCCTGCATAAGGAAACATATGCAAAAAATTTTGAGATTCGGTAGTGACATAGTATGCATAATTTGTATTATAACAAATGTAAACATTACATTGTAAAAATATAAATAACTTTTGACTGAAGGGTGATAGAGAAATTCTGTTAACAGGTTTGTAATTAGCGGTAAACAAAAAAAAATACAATTTGTTGTTTAGTGTTATTATCAAGGTTATGACGGATATTGAACTATTTGACACATGTTGTTGTGATCAACTGCAATATTTCACTGCGGATGATACAGAAGATGTTGAAAAATACATTGTAGCTTCTTTAAACAACACAAAAACTCGCACATCAACATGTTTGACCATAACTTATTACACTATATTTTTTTAATCACAATTTATCGTGCTTTTCCACACTGCTTTTATTACGCTATAATATTTAAATATAGACATGAGACTCAGTAACGTAATTTAATTCTTTATACACTTTGTATAGGGGATAAGACTTAACATGCCACCACAGAGTATGTAACTGAATCCAGCAAACTTACCCGTTGCGTTATAATTGAATGAATGTTACCTCAATTAGCCAATATACTCAACCAGTAAATGTAGCAATGTATCCACAATCCTAAGTGTACGCTAATTAATGGCAAAAGATAATCTACAAATAAGTCAATCTAACTCAATGATCTCTATTGTAAAATATTCCCAATTACTGTTTGTACATTGATAAAAATGAAATAAATGCATGACATAATTAAACGTAATTTGGTTTACGGGTCTCAACACAAATTTTAAGAAAGTCTTTTCTTGTTTCACTTGAAGCAATTGCTCGAAGCTCACAATTTACATATAAATCACATATAATATATAGATTAATTCGTTTCCGTTTTAACTGAACAAGAACGATATTCTAATCCTTAAACTAATTTAATACACCCTGAATCACAATTTAACTTCCACAAAAATAAGTCATTTACGAGTTAGAGATCCACACTTAACTACTAATCCTAATTAGTTATACTCATCTAGATACACATGACATGGAACGGCACGCCATCAGCATCCTTAACATTTCTACAACCACCACCGGCAGCCTTTAAACTCCAGTCCAAAATGGTTTCTTATTGTACAACATATACCCAAGACAAAGACAAGACTCCAAACAAAAATGAAAATGAAATAAAAATAAGAATAAAAATCTGTAATAATAATTGTGTTTAATTTTCCTAATTTACTTAAGGATTTACTTACCCTGGAAACCAGGATGAAAGAAATATATAACAAATAATGCACGCGACCATGTGCTACCAAACAAGCAAGGTTGAAATATAAAATCCAGTTCAACTGTTCCAAAAAATATTCTACTCTTCAGCAATATTCTTTTTCGTTATGCTAGGCGATAAATCCAAATATTTTGGATGACTTTCTCTTACTCTGATATAGTCAGAAAATTCGCACTAGCATACACCATGCTTTAACCAAGCTGTTCACAAAACAATCAGAAAGGAAATACCTTCTTCTCAGATAATCCAAATCAAAACAGGAATGCAATATAAAGAGATTAAATTTCAATAATTAAAAATCAATAAGACAGGGCAGCATTTCACATGCTAAACAATTATAACATTGAGTAACTCCCTTTTTAAAAACAAAAGAACTCTTGTTAGGTACATGTAACAATTCCATAACATTTAAAATTAATTTCATGATATATCCTTTTTTATTTTGAGATATATTTATTAGAATGTAATGCATTCAAGTTCTAAATAACTATCATTTCCCTGAATGCAGACCTGTGTTTATTCTTTCAAATCAATCACATCAAAACTGTCAACTTATTTTCTTAATAAACAATAATCAATAATAGATATTATTTCAATTAAGATGAAGTTTCAAAACAACAAATTACTAGATGAATTCAATTGGTCAGAATGAAAGTTATTGTAATTAATGCTGTTTATATTTTCAAATAAGAAATAGACAATTAAAAATTTATAATACCAAAGCCAAAATGAATTAAGTTCTTGTAAATATCATGTATGTAAGATAAGTGTTTGCAATAAAATTAATTTGAAGTGTAATGAAAATTTAAACCGTAACATCACTCCCTTCTCAAAAAAAAATTTCGAAGAAATTTTCAAAATCCAAATTCATACAATTTCGTCATCGAACTTTCAATCAGCATTCTTCCAATTTTGTTTATTTGTAACGTGTTCGTTTTCTGTGTTCAGGCCAATCCTCTGTGTGCGTTTGATCAATTTTTAAGTCTTTTATATTCCACTTTCCCTGAGGAATACCTTTATCATCTTCTAATTCATAAGTATTTATTCCTAATTTTTTTTTGATGACATATGGTCCTGAAAATTTTTTATCTAATTTTGCTGAATAATTTTTACTTTTATCAGATAATTTATATGTCTTTTTCCAGACTAGCTGACCTTCCTGTAATTGTACTGGTCTGTGTCTAAGATTATATGAATGTGTTGCTTTTATATGAGCTATTTTTAATTGTTTTTCAACAAAGTTATGAATTTCTTGTAATTTACGAGCTTTTTCATTAGTTAAAATTTCCTTAGTTTCATTTATTTTGTTAATATCTTCTTTGGTATGCGGATCTGATTCATCTAATTTTTCAGTATTTGTAGTTAAATGGCGTTTTTTCCTCATTAATTTAAAATAATTACCATCTGTACTCATTTCGTTACCAAAATTTACAGAATAGGGTGAATTTTTTGTAACTTCGGACTTAGCTGTTCTAATAGCACAATCAAGTTTAGGTAAGTTAATATCCCAATGTTTTTGGTTATCATTTATATATGAGCGTATCATAGTTTTAATTACTCTATTATACCTTTCAGTGAAATTTGGTGAAGGATTGTATAATGGATTTGTTAAAATGTAATATTGTATTCTTTAAAAGTTTTTCAAATTCCTTAGATTTGAATTGACCTCCATTATCAGAGCGTAATAATTCAGGAACTCCAAAAGCATACAAATATTGTCTTCAATTATTTGAGCGACTTTTTCGCTGTAGCTGTCCTTAATGGGTAAAGTAAAGTAAATTTACTGAAATAATCTACTATGACTAGTATGAAACAATGACCTGATGTACTTCGAGGAAGGGTCCCATGAGATCTGTAGATATATATTGCCAACATCTTGTAATTTCTGGTTTTGATCCCATTTCACCTGCAATCTTCTTCTGTTCAGGTTTTGTTCTGCACAAATACGGCATTTGCAAATATAGTTCGTTACGTCTGACTTAAGTTTTGGCCAAAAATATTTAGAAAGAATTTTATGGTATGTTTTATAAATACCTAAATGAGCAGATTTCGGATCATTATGCGATTCGTATAAAATGTTTAATCTTTCAGGTTTTGGAATGACTATTTTCCATTTATCAAAAGGTTCATAAAAAGCATTATCATTTACATATTTATAAAGAATATTATCTTCGTCGACTTTCCATTTACCATAACGAAGTGGATGTTTTCTTACTTCATCACACATTTTGATGTACCAAGGACATTTATTCCAAGTATTTAAATTTATATTGTCAATAAATCCTAGTGGTGCTCTTGATAAACAGTCGGGTACTAAGTGATCTTTACCGGGTCTGTGTACTACTTTGAAATTGTATTGTTGAAGACGTAGTGCCCATCGTCCAAGACGCCCTTGTGGATTTTTAAGATTGGTAATCCAAACAAGGCTACTATGATCTGTTACTACAGTAAATTCTGCTAGTTCTAAATAGCATCTAAGTTTTTCAATTGCCCAAATTACGCATAGTAATTCTTTTTCAGTTACTGTTTAATGTTCGTGATAAATAACAAATCACATGAGTTTTACCTCCAAATTCTTGTGTAAGAACTGCTCCTAAGCCATAACTGCTTGCGTCACAATGTAATGTATATGGTTTTTCAAAGTTAGGACATGATAGTATTGGTGTAGAAATTAATTTGTTCTTGACGTTATCAAAAGCTAATTGACATTCAGTTGTCCATTTAAATTTAGAATTTTTCTTTGTTAAATTTGTTAGTGGAGTTATAAGACATGATAGATCAGGGATAAAACGTCGGTAATAAGATACCATTCCTAAAAATGATCGAACCTGTTTAGGAGTTTTTGGCATTGCCATTTCTACAATTGCACTAACTTTTTCTGGGTCAACTGATAAACCAGCTCTGTTTATTACATATCCTACAAATTTCAATTCGCTTCTGCAAAAATAACATTTTTCCCTGTTTAGGATTAAATTTGCCTGTATTAGTCTGTGAAAAACTTCTTTTAGAATTTTTGTATGTGTTGAAAAATCTTCTGTTACAATTACCAAATCGTCCAAATATTTAAATACAAATGGTTCTAGTTCTGGACCAAATACTTTATCGATTAATGATTGAAATGATGCAGGTGCATTGGTAAGACCAAATGCAAGTCTGTTAAACTGAAAATGACCACGTCCTGGTATTGAAAATGCGGTATATTGTTTTGAATTTTCTTCCATTTTCACCTGATAGTAAGCTTTAGTGATATCCAATGTTGTTATGTATTTGGCATTGCCCATTTTATCTAAAATTGAATTTATTAATGGTAAGGGGGTATGCCCATTTCTCTGTAACTGCGTTTAATTTTCGGTAATCCACGCATAGTCTGTATGAACCATCACTTTTCGGAATCATAATAATTGGCGAATTCCACGGGCTTTCGCTTTTCTCAATTACTCCAAGTTCTAACATTTTTGTTATTTCTTGGTCAATTTTTCTTGCATTAGCGGACTAACAGGATAATATCTAGACCGTATTGGTGGACTATTTGTCTTTATCACATGTTTTATTAAAGGCGTACAACCTAGTCGAATATTTTTATATTTTCAAAATAGTTATTTACTATGTGATTTAATTTTGTCGTTGTTCAGATGTTAAGTCGTCTGCTGTTTGAATAGAAGATAATAGTAAGGAATTAGAATCTTCAATTCCAAAATACCATTCGCCTTTGCGTAAATCAGGGATTATTCCCATTTTTATCCAGAAAAATGTTCCTAATACTATACTGTGTCGTATCTGAGGTACAACATAACAGTCAAAAATATGAATTTTGTCCTGTAATCTAATAGGTACAGTCATATAACCTATGCATTCTAATGAATCATTGTTAGCTAATGACTGTTGTAGTTTTAAACTTTGCAAGCTAATTAAAATACACCGAGCTCTCGCCACAAGAAGCAAGAAACCTAAAAGACTGAAAGAAAATGAGAAGTAGTTGGATTTATAAGAATCTGAGTCATACATCGATAATTTATTTCGTAGTTTATCTTTAACAATTGCAGTAAATATAGCAGGTATTTTGATGTTGTATCACATTTTTATTATAATGACGTAAACAAAACGTTTAAATGGTGAAGTTATGCCTAAAGGTGCCGTCGAAATGCTAATAACAAAATATTCCTGCCAACGGTCGGAGGAGATAAAATAAATGACTAACTTGAATGTAAAAACCCTGCAAGATAAAAATAGCTAGCCAGTATTAGGACCAAGGTGGCATAAGTAAAGGAGGGGGAAAATAAATAGGCAAAACTAGAAGATGGCATTACCTAACCAGGGTTATAACTGAAAAAGTGTGGTTAGGGTTCCTTTGAATAAAAGACGAAACTAGACGGAAAATACTAAATGCTGTTTTCCAACTCTTGTTGAATACTCAAAGTATACCAATTTTTTACCTCGGAAATTTGATAAACGAAAAATAAGCTTCCTAAATAAGCTTAACACACAGAAAGATTATTTGAATAATTAATCAACTGAGTTCTTGCTAACTCGTAAATCTTATACTATATCAAACAAAAAAAGTTAATAGTTATTACAGACTCATAATGGAAATATTTCTTTACTTTCGTAATTGTCTGTGGAAGGATTACAAAACTTAGAGGTGGCAGCCAGATGTCATTAGATTCATGAATAAGTCAACAGCCAATAGGATCAAGTTAGGAATCGTAAATTTTGTGAATTCTATATTCTTTGCAAAAAAATAAAACCTTTATTTACATAGACAAGAAACTGCAAAATTAAATTTCAACTTCGATCACAATTTAGTACTTTTATCTGTCTGTAAAAGAAGCAAATGGTTAATTAAAATATTATATTTTCTTTATAAGTGCAAGGTTATTTAGCAAAGAAATGAATATTATATTACGAGGTGCGCATATTGTCCAAAAAATTTATTTTAGTATCTCTAAAAGAACTTAATTAAAAAAATAAAGTTAACGTTTTTTTATCACATTGATAAATTCTCAAGAGAACTGCTAAATTATTACTTCTAGGTTTAAAACATCATGTACAGAACAGGTGATCTAAGTTTGGCATTCATGTTTGCGTAAAACAATCAGTTCTTTAGTAAAGCGCAAATTGCATACAGCCCAAAAAAGATCTGTAAAATTTCCTAATAACTTATATTAAAAACACGTACCTCCAGGCGCTTAATAAAAATAATTATCTATCGGTGTGAGTTGACTAGGGGCAGAACAAAAATACTAGGTCTCATACAACAGGAGTTTCATAAGTCGTATTCGCTTATTCGAAACAGATTTACATAATTTTGAACTAAACTGCGGCAGCATCCATCCATTATTCAGGGATGACAACATGACAACATGATCAGTTCAATAAAACTTAACATTCAAATGCTGAATTTAAAATAACAAGCATTTTGTTTTAGCAACAGAAACTAAATGGAACAATATCCGTTCTTTTGTTGTACTGTAAATTGTGAAAGTGTTTTCTAAGAAATTAAAATTATATGGATTTTTAAAAACTTGTCACTGATCGATCCATTCATGAAACTAAATTATAACTTACACCATCGGTCACGCACGGCCAGTAAGTGCCTCTTAGGCACCCCTTTACACTGCCAAAAGTTAAAGCATTATGCTCTCTTCTAAAATTTGAAACGCTCAGGACGAGGAGTAAGGTACCACCTTAGCAACCACAAGGAACATCTTGCAAACCGACAAGTTTAAAAAAATACGATATGCATTTGAATAATAAACAAGATAACTAATACTAAAACGAAGTAACTGACCAAATTAAAGTCGTTTACATCAAAATAGTTTAAAGAATTTGGACTTTGCGAAAGTTTTAGACAAATAACAGGTGATCGGAAAATACTTATGCCACAAATTTAAAACATGTACAAAGTTGGAATTCTAGAGCGGTCGCATAGGAATATGTAAAAATTCCGTCAATCAGGAATTAAAGTTTACAAACATATTTTCTTGTCGAAATCTACAAAAAAGCTTGGAAATCAAATCGCAAACCCTAGAAAAGTCTCATCCTATGGAATTACAATCTCTGGCAACGAATATGCACTTTTATTTTTACATGACGCATAACAAAAATCAACTACCATCTGTCAATCATGCTACCAACTTGTTTAGTTGCGTTTTATAAGCTACCCACTTGTAAAGTAGATCTTTTGTTTTCTCTTTTGGGATTAAATACAAACTGTTTACAAATGAGTAACAAATAAAAATTTTATACGACCGCAAACTTTTGCGACAGTTGTCTAACAAAATTCAATCTAGAAAGTAAATTTTCTTAGATGTTTACAATTCTCACTTTCTTGGTAAATGTAATCTAACCACAAAATCCTTTTCGTATTAAATTATCATATTCAAATATTGATACAATTGTGAATTATTTGTTTCAGTGAATATAACCTTTCGGAGTAAGGATCAATTTCAAATAATTTATGAGCGAACAGTTCCTAGTCCAGCTATAACCGGTTTAAGGTTTCAACTTGTTGGACGACAGATAAGTGAAGGATGTGACCCTTATGTGTGTAAGTAATATAAAATAAATAAAAATAGAAAATGCTGTGTGTATAATACAGTTTTAATAGTAGTTTAATAAATAGAGTAATTTAAACCGATGTCTGAAGATCAGAGAGCATTTTAATGTAATAAATGTGACCGTGGGTCAATGTAGTTAACTACTTTCATTGATTATATTATTAACTTTGCTGATCTGTTCAGTGGCCTAGAAAAATTGCTTAAGCCATTGGAGTCAAAGTTTTATATGGCTTATTTCAAATAGCTAAATTAAGTATCAACAAGTGCACTAGTTCTATCTTCAAAGTTTGACTTCGATTTCGAAATTTAGTTAAATTTCGACTTCGATCTCGAAATTTAGATAAATTTCGACTTCGATCTCGAAATTTATTAAATTTCGACTTCGATGTCGAAATTTAGTTAAATTCCGACTTCGATCTCGAAATTTATTAAATTTCCACTTCGATGTTAAAAATTAGTTAAATTTCTACTTCGCTCTCGAAATTTATTGAATTTCGACTTCGATCTCGAAATTTATTAAATTTGGAATTCGATATCGAGATTTAGTTAAATTTCGACTTCGATCTCGAAATTTAGTTAAATTTCGACTTCCATCTCAAAATTTAGTTAAATTTTGACTTCGATGTCGAATTTAGTTAATTTCGACTTCGATCTCGAAATATCAATAAGAATAAACTTTTGACTGTAAGTTAAAAATTCGGCAAAATTTCGAAATAGAATACTCCCCGTATGTTTGTTGTGGTTTGTTTAGCATTCCTCTTAATCTTCTTTGGGAATTAAACCACTCATAGTTTTTAAAATTATCTTTATTTACGTTTCGATCCATGACCTAGAATCGTTGTCAAAATAATAAAAACTTCAAGTTTGACATTTATGACATAAATTGAAAGTGACTTTGATTTATTGATGTTCGAAATATTTGGTTTGAGTACACTAAGCAAAAATTTTTAAAGTTTAAACGAATGATTGCCTTCAATTTATGAGGCTGGGACCGATTTCTTTAGTTAATCACGTGAATCAGCTGATTAATTTTATTGGTGAATTTTGTATAATTCAATTACTTATTGAAAAATTTTTAACATGTTTCTATTTATACAATTGAGAGGATGGTTATTAAAGAAGTGTGCGATTGCATTATTGAAAGGCTTAAGCCTGCGATTGCATTATTGAAAGGCTTAAGCCTTTCAATAATGCAATCGCACACTTCTTTAATAACCATCCTCTCAATTGTATAAATACAAACATGTTAAAAAATGTTTTCCAATTTCCAAGTTATTAAATTTATATAAAATTTACCAATAAAAATTAATCAGCTGATTTCACGTTAAGCGTATTGGCTACCTAAAGAAAGTCGGTCCCAGGCCGTGACATAAATTGAAGGTAATCATTCTGTTAAACTTTAAAATTTTTTGCTTAGTATACTCAAACCAAATATTTTGAACATCAATAAACCAAAGTCACCTTCAATTTATGTCATAAATGTCAAACTTGAAGTTTTTATTATTTTGACAACGATCCTAGGTCATGAATCGAAACGTAAATAAAGATAATTTTAAAGACTATGAGTGGTTTAATTCCCAAAGAAGATTATGAAGAATTCGAAATAGAAGTCGAAATTTAAGTAAATTTCGACATCAAAGTCAAAATTTAATAAATTTTGAGATCGAAGTCGAAATTTAACTAAATTTCAACATCGAAGTCGAAATTTAACTAAATTTTGACATCGAAGTCGAAAATAAATAAATTTCGAGACTGAAGTCGAAATTGAACTAAGTTTAACTAAATTTCGAGATGGAAGTCGTAATTTAACTAAATTTCGAGATGGAAGCCGAAATTTAACTAAATTTCAACATCGAAGTCGAAATTTAACTAAATTTTGACATCGAAGTCGAAATTAAATAAATTTCGAGACTGAAGTCAAAATTGAACTAAATTTAACTAAATTTCGAGATGGAAGTAGTAATTTAACTAAATTTCGAGAGGGAAGTCGTAATTTAACTAAATTTCGAGATCGAAGTCAAAATTTAACTAAAATAAGTAAGCAATTTTATGTGGCCCTTCTACGCCTTTGTAGGTTCCGAACTAATAGCTGTTCTGAATAGTGTGGCAATTTATTTTTGAAAGTTTAATAGTGCACATAAATGTTTACTCATTTCAAGCCCCAAAGCGTTGGGTGTTAACCTATCAATTTCGATTTTTAATTCGGGTCCCATGATGCGGTGCCATTGTAGTAGTATTAGCTTTTTAAATAACAGGTTGTGTGATCTTGCCTGTAGGGAAAAGATAGAACAATTCAGAACTTAAAAGGACTCAAAATTTTTACGCGTGCTAGGTGGAACTATAAAAACTTGCTGCACCGGCGGCTGGCTTGGCTATTATCTCTTAGATCATGAAAAGGGCAGGGTTGAAATGCTTATCGTGAAACGGAGAACTAAATAAAATGAAGTTGGACGCCACTGTATCTAGCAAGTATTAAAAGAGTCTGATTTTACCCTAGCGGAGTGGATCATTTAAAATTTTTTAATGTACCCTTTTTTAGAAAACGGAACAAACTAAAATCAGAAGGTACCTATTATATTACAAATAACTTTTATCTACCAAAAATTTTATAAATTCGTATGTTTGAGTGATATTAAAAAATTATTAGTTAAACAACATTTTTTTTCTTATGATTTATATGAGCATCGCATCTGAAGTTCACTTACAAACTTAAGCATAACTGTAATTCAAATTATTTTACAATTATTATTATTGAAAATTCCAAATATACTAGATTTCTAGCAAATATTACTTTTAAGACAAGTATATTCTAAGTAAAAAGATTAAATGGTTAACATAAGATTATCATTTGTGACAGTTGGGTACCGGGTCTTACAGACTGGAACGATTAAAATTTTTCTGGGTGGTTCGAGACATAGACGTTGTAGAAAAGGGGGTTGCAAAGCAATTAACAGATCCTCTCGGGATCCTGTAAAAATCATTCACCCGTAACCACTGACTGCTGGCGGTGACCTTTAGACTGGTTCGGCACAGATTCCAGTTGGATAATAACAGAAAGCGATGGCACCAGACTGATGTAGTACGTGATGGATACTCTCGAGAATGCTCAAAAATGTTTGTCGGCTAGAGGATACATGTGGGCTAGCAAGTGGCATTCGACTTTATTGCTGTGCATCTGATGGTTGCGTGACCGTTGTTGACATAGTGTTTTTGTGGTTGTTGGTTCTACTGGGGGTTTGCGCTGTAATAAAAATCGATTGAGGTGCTTAAATTTTTGACCGTAAAACTCACTATCCACTTTCCAACCTGCTTGACTCGAAGATGGCGTGAAGTGAGCGGATTTAGAAAATTACTTGCAAAGACAGTTCAACCGCGAGAAGCCTTATCAGAACAAATGTTTATTGCACACGTGCCGTGTGTAGAAAACAAGTTGAAAACTATGAGGTATTTCTTGAACAATAAGGTTTTTACACGGAATTTTGGAAGATTAAACTGATATTTATGACTCTACAAACCAGGTTTCAAAACAGCTGAATGTTTTCTACATGATTGTGAGTACAAAATGTTGAGTTAGCCTTGTAATTTAAACAAATTAAAAAGTAATAGCTAGCATATTGTTTTCTATACGGGGCCGAAGACTTATTAAAAATTGAGAATCTACCTAAATTTGCAAACAAATATTCTTGGCGAATTTATTTAGTTTTTTCTTCCTCTTATGCCTTTATACTTCTAAACTGTTTCAACTAGCAATTTTCTTTCTTTACAAACAAAAAAAATTGTTACACGCCTTCCTCCAAACAAAAAGTAGAAAAGGTTCTGAGTTTAAGAAGAAAAGCAAACAACGGTATCAAAGTCGAATAAATAAATATTAAAGTAATTAGGGTTAAACTCTTAAAGGTTTTAATTACAAAATTATTCGTAAAAAATTTGTTATTTTATTATAATTCCTAGGACTATTGGGAGATTCAAGGGATTAGAAAGATAACTGGATAAAATTATAAATCTGAAAAATTATTTCTAACGCTATTATAGATCCAAAAGGTTTAATGAATAAATTAATAATTAAGCTAATAAATGAAAATTAATAAATGCTCAAACCATTTTGTTTTGAATGTACAAACCTTTTTATAACAGCGTTTTTAAAATATCTCACAAATTATATCTAAAATATTCCTGAAAATATTAGCATTTTTATTTATGAATATAGAAGAACTAACTTTTAAATTATATACACACGCAAATTTTACAATAACCTTCATTGAATTCAGTTGACTTCTCACATCAAGTAAAATCATGTATAAAAAATTTGCCCTAAACAATATTCAAAAGATGTAAATACTATTCACCAACTACAATTAAAATAATAGCTGAAGCACTACAAGTAGTCTATTGCTAAACTGTTCTACGCAAGTTAAGAATGGACACAATATGGATCACAATTTTGTAAATGTAGACAAGAACTGCCTTTAATTGTTCTATTTTACACGTGTTGAACTCTGAACTTTAAATTTGATCAAGTAACTTTAAATATCGCTAGGTCAATACAACGAGAACAAACCATAAGCGTCAAACAACTGCTTGTTAGATGTGGAATGAAAGCGATGTAGTACAGCATAATTTATAACCCACTTACAAAAATTTGATGAAAAATTCTACAAACAAGAAATTTTTACGAACCCATAAATTTGTAAAGGACTATATTTCTTAATATCCAACGGAAGCTGGAAACTTTTAGATGACTAGCCACCAAGTGTAGGATGTCAAAGTTTAACAAACAGACAGAATACACCCAAAAAGAAGACATCTCCATCGGTAGTTAAGGGGTTCAGTGATATTCATTATTAATCAAAACAAATAAATACTATAACTATAATAATTTTATAGAAAGTAGCCATGCTGAATTTAACAATCTTTGAGCATGAAAAATATTAGACACAAAAGTAATTCTTCTTAAGATTGAGAATGCATGGAACCTAAAAATTACATTTTCTAAAGGAATTAACCTAACCCTATTGGTGGGATTTACTAACACATGAAATATGATTATAAATATTTCTAAGAATCGCCACAAACTAGATACTAGAAGATGTGTGAAAAGATTTAAGAAAAAAAGAATCATTGTAAGAATTCCATAACTATCTGCAACAATTTCCAAAATGGCTGTGTAAATAGTCACATTGTGACCAGAACGGAAATTGTAGAGAAAAGTCCATTTTAACAAGTGTCTTTTTTTGTTCCATATTATTGTCTTTCGTCTCATGTATTTAGTGGCATTACCGAATTTTAATGCAACGATAGGTCCCGCCTAGACACAGCCATTTTTTGTCCAGTAAGCTGTTCTAACCTAAAGCTTCATTGTTTGCCAAGTTTCTAAGCTATTCAAATTTTAGAACATCATAGACGAACCAATAACTGGTTAAGCTAAGGCCAGCAAACATGAATCAAAAAACTTCTGCAACGCGAAAGACAAGCGAAAATTCTCCCAATTTCTGAGTAATTTACAACATCTGACCGACACTGTAGTTCTTGTACCCGGCGACAATCTATCTGGTTGGGTAGCTACAAGCTCACATGTAGAAGATACTAGCGACCTGGAACTAGACTTCTCTCAAAGACACCATATATGAGACTTAATTAATTCTACTGCACAAATTTGGTAAATAAAAAGATTTATCTTTGAAGAAGCTAATTAAAGATTTAACAGCAGTAAAAAAGCACCCCTAAAGCACGATTAGGAGAGGCCAAAATCTCCGCAGTCAGCAAAAATATAGAGATACATGTTGGTACCATTTAATATTTGGCACTAAAGTACGTAAATACAGGGAACCCAGCAACAATTAGGCCAGAAAAAGCAACAGCAGTAGTTAGAGGCGGATAATGCCCTGAACTCTATTTCTAGCCGTGGAATTTTTAAGTTGACACCGGCGCATGGTTTTGCATATATCTAAAACTAAGTACGTGGTAGACATAAACTTGCAAACTGCCAACTATACGTTGCAAAAGATATCATCGTCAAATATATTTTGTACCGTGATACTCACACTAGATTTATGACTGAGAATATCTTTTACTTACTAATTCGTCATTGCGTCTTGTGATTATGCTTTTCTCTTTCTGATCTATAGTGTATTACGGTTTAGGGTGACGATTCTATGTACTGTTGCTGCAGCCTACGATTGTCTGTCATGTACAATTTTTGACATGCTTTTCCTCATATTATTCTGTTAATTGTAATATCAATGTCTAATATTTTTGAAAGTAATTGTGTTATTCCATTTAATGTAAGAAGCTTGCTTAAAGACTCACACCGCATACTTCCTACTTAAAAATTGCCTATTTATTCCATAGATGACATACTTTTTACATACATCTCTATTTTTCAAATTTCCTAATGAAATGAGAAAGATGGATGATCTTCTACATGAATGTTCCACTGACAGATAAACAATGGATACAGGCGACATTACCCGTGAAATATGGAGGAATCGGAATAAGAAGAATTTCAGATATCGCTCTTCCTGCCTTTCTGGCTTCTGTCTACGGATGCAATGACTTCGTCTCACGTTGTCTCAAAAATATGGACGTAACGCTCAATATGCGTTTCTTGAAAGAAGTTTTACTGATGTGGAAAGAACAACAAGATGACATCGTTACCCATATTTTCCATGTTCAGAAGAACTGAGCTAATATCATAATTACCAGAACAATCAGATAAAATTAACTTTTACATCATCAACGGACATTGCCAGGTTCATTGCTTTAGGAGTAAGAGAATCAGGAGCTTGGCTACAAACTTCCCTTCCGCAAATATGAGGACACTACTAGATGACCAGACTTTCTAAATTTGCGTTGGTCTAAGGTTGGGTTGTAAACTTTGCCAGAGTCACATGTGCAGCTGTGGCACCTTGATTGATGAAGAAGGAGTACATGACTTATCATGCAGGAAAAGTAGATGACGCTGGATACGACATAGTGAACTTAACCAAATGTCCAACGTGCTTTGTCTACCGCTCATATTCATTCCACATTATAACCAACAGGACTTTTTAGAAATGACGGGAAAAGACCGGATGGAGTGACACTAGTTCCGTGGTCAAAAGGCAAACATTTAGTATGGGATATGACCTGTGTCGACACTCTTGCAATGACACACCATAGACATCAGTGACACCTGGATCTACAGCAAAGGTAGCATGCCAACATAAACACGATAAATACAGAAACCTGACAACATCCAATTTTATTTTCAAAGGACTATCTTTCGAGACCTTAGGACCGTGGTGCGAAGAATCAATGTCATTTTTAGATAAATTAGGCTCGATATTGGTTAAGGAATCAGGAGACTTCAAGGCGAAATACTATTTATTCCAAAGAATTTCACTAGCAATACATCGTGAAAATGCAGCTAGCATCCTAGGGACTTTACCTTAGTAAAAATTTCGATGGAAGAAATATTCATTTTATAGTTTCAATATTTAACTTATCTGTTTTTTATTAAGTTTTGTAACTTATAAATAATATATTAAGTCTTATATAATTAAAAGAAGAAAAGTTGTTTTAGATGTGGTTATCATTACAGCTGGTGACTGTGGTTTTTTTCGACTTTTACATAAGTTACTCTGGTATCAGCCGCCGAACCTAGATGTAGTTGAAAGGAATATTGTACTTTTGTTACTTGCTTTTGTGGATATCTCATAGGATCTCCCGTTAAGTTCAATTACTACCCTTTGATTGATGCAGGATTAGTAATTAATTACGCTTTATGCAGATTGAATGAACTATATGTCTGGTTTGTTCACAAGTGCAGAACATCTGTGACTGTAGATTGATACATTTATACTTTAGTGAATAATAATCCCTTTTTTGTTAGTAAGTTTTTTACCTATTGTAGCCCCAGAGTGAATATTTTTATTATTGTATGCAATATTTTAGATGTTTATTGAGGAGTTTAATTTTCACAGAACTTATTTAATCACGTGCTGCTTTTCACCTGTAAATTCAAGATGAAATTGAAGTAATAACTGGTGTTAGCTCTCTGGTGCCGGGAAATATGTTATTTAGAAGCTTCTAAACGTTAACTAAAATCTGCCTACGGAAATTTTCTTACTTACAACTTGTTGGTTGGAATCTAGCCCTGCAGCGTAACTAGTAAACAACGCATTATATCTGGTCGTACACGAAGAACTTTGCCCGTTGGTTATATTGTTCTGAAGTTCTCAGCTGTTTATACTTGGATCGGAATCGATCGTCAATGGTTTGGTCTTTCTGGGTCTGTAGAAGTGACACCTTATAAGGTTGTGAATATGATTACCGTTTGGTTATTTTAGTAGTTATAGTCTTGGCGATCTTTTATTGAGTAGCTTTACAGATGCTTAAACACCTTGTTGTGCAGTAAGAATTCCAGTCCTAGTCATCAACTCAACGTACAAGTGTCCTTACGCTGAGCTACCCAGCAGCTTTGAGCGGTAATGGGCAAAGCAACCTTGTATTTACTTTCTAAATTTGTAATTGCAATTTTGTGCCGTGTTAGACTGTCAAGAAATGTATGATTGGTATGGATTCCGCACACATCATGCATTACTGGTGAACCCCAGAAATAAAAGAACTGTCGACTTAGATACAAAATTCAGTACTACTGGCAAAGACATCAGTAATCATAGTACAATATCTACTGCGCTATCTAATACAATGCATCGCATTCTTAGCAGCTGCTCATATGTATTTCGTCGGGAAGTCTTTTGAAGCTAAAATGATACGAATTTGAGCATCACACCTTAATTTTTCAAAAACCTCCTGTGCACAGTCGTCCACGTGCAATTTAACTTTGTTCCATTCTAAAACCTACGATTAATCAATGAAACAAAACATCATACAAGTCTATACGTTGCAAAAGGATCAAAAAATCTCTTCAAGCAAAATATGAAAATCCGTACAGAGATGTTCACTGTCGAAAATGGACATCAATTAGCAGCATATTCAAAAATTGAACAACACTACTACAATAAGTGACAGAAAAATTCACTTTTCCAAGAAATAAATCACCGTGTTTCGTGACAAACTTTTCTATTAAAGAGGGGGATATAGCAACCCTCTGCTGCCGCTAGACAAAGAAGTCAACAAGTATTTTTAAAGAATCTAAATAAATAAGCAAGTATATTATTTAAGTGTTATTTTCTGACTGGAAATGTAGATTTACCTTTACGCACGATGCCCGGAAGGAATTAAATTATGGCTGCATACTAGAAGCTGCATGTTTAACCAATCTTGTAACATTTTTCACCAATGAGAATTATTACAAGAATTCCGTAGCGCCTTACTCAATTCTCAAAATAGTTTTATAAAATAGCCGCACGGATAAGAAAAAACTAATTATTTTTCTACAATAATTTAGTGATTAGAACCGGAGATTGCAAAAGAATAGCTACCGCCAGCAAGTGGCATTATATGCCCGATAGTTCTGTTATTATTTATTTATTTCTGCAGTCATGTATATTCTCAGCGGTAATACGGAAGTTCAATAAAACCACACGTCTTATCTAAAACGAGACTTTTTTCTAGTAGACGGATTTTATTCGACGTTCCATTACTCGTCAAACACCACCAACCGCTAGCTCAACAATTACAACTATAGACTCTCGTTGCAATCCGTTGCGTCTCTGACCTTACGTTTGATTTTCCAATGCTCTACCCAAAAGGTACTACACTGGCCCCCTACATTTGATTTTTCAAGGCTCCACCCGGGTACTACATTAGCCAAGAACGAATTTCTTTTTTACCTAAACTCTTGCTGTTCGAAGCAAGGTAGGGATCGTTAACGTGCCTGATAACAATCACACATGGGACCTAATTTTTCCTCTCGTCCGAACGAAAAAGTATTTTTGTGAAAAACGTTCACCTAATATTTTTCAAGCGACCCGTGTCAGGATTTGAACTCGGGATTTTGAGATCAACAGTCATACACAAATCTATCTGATCCACGGAGTCACCTTGCGTTTCTGACCGTACAAAGTTTAGAAGGAGTTTTTGCTTCTAGCACCAGATGCACCTAAGACCCCGAGTCTTATTATTTAAAATCAGTACGTTCCAGTATTTCTCTACGATTAGGCGGCTCTGTGGCGTAGTTGGCGTGCGTGTGACTATCATGCCCAAGATCACGGGTTTTTGAATCCCGACATGGTCCGTTTGAAAAATGTTCGGATGAGATGTAAAATCGAGGTCCCGTGTGCAAGTGTTATAACGCACTTTAAAGATCTCTATCTTGCTCGGAACAGCAAGGGTTCGGCAAAATAAAATATTTCCAGATAAAAAACTCGCTTCCTGGCCAATGTAGTTAATTCGGGTAGAGCATTGGAAAATCAAATGTATGGTTCTTCTACAACTTTATTGAATTGCATTCGGCAGAATTTAACACCACTGTCCAGACATTTAATGTTGCTCAGCATAAAGCGTTCAATTATAGTCACCGCTTGTATGCCAGAATTAAGCGTAGACGTTTCCTTCTGGGATGCTTCTAGATACCGCATAATCGCATCAAGTGCGCGCATTATAGATATTATGTTTGGTAGCGTAAGTACTGCCGCTACTTTCAAAATTTAATTGTGAATGCATTAAAGCACTGTCAAAGCTTAAGAGCTAAATCAACTCTGATGTTCAATTCGTTACACTATTTGTAATTTTGGGACTGATTTTTAATATGAATTATTAATAAACTTTTATATGCACATTTAACTCATTTTATGCTAAGTGGCCCCATAATATAAACAACTAACAATAAGAATATTGTTTTGGAATTGCATACTCATATGACTAGTACTTATACCTCAGAATACGCTTCTTGTTTATTCAAAAGCAGAAAACACGCATTAATAAATCGTTCTCATATTTCAACTGATCTAATCGCACGGAAACATTGCAACCATACGCCCATACTCTAAACAGGAAAAAACTGCTGATAAATATGAGTCCAGTGTTATCACATACCGAATAAGTATCATTTCGGATATAAAAAGGTTTTCAGACGTTTTTACTACAGTTGTAAAAAAGAAAATACACATCTACGATACGTATTGTTACAGATACACAATAACACCCACGCCAATATGGCAGCCTTTCCTTCACAAACGTGACCGCATACATTGTTTACTTTACGATTGAAAATAGCATTTCAGGGAGAGAATTCTGGATAATCATCATTTAAAAGCTTCGATGTAATCTATGGGTTACTTAATCACTGAGGGACTAGCAACGGAAAGGAGAAGTATAAAGCTTGTTCAGTTAACAATTGTTGGAAGGAAAATAAGGGATCTAAGGACGATGGAGCGGATTCTGCTGCATCGAGGATTGGTGTTTCTTAAAGTGCGCTATAAATACATTATAAAACTGAACGTTGTAAATGTTTAACTGACAACTGTTATTCTCTTTATAGTTTATAGCATTTCGTACTAAAGCGACAAAATTTGACAATTTCAGTTATTGGGTAACAAAATACAGAGCAATTTCTTTTAAGCTCGTGTACTATAAAACTTAACTCATATCTTAATACAGAGATAAATAGGTATTTATGTCATGATTTACAAAATATCAGGTTTATGTACCAAGAAATCAACAACAAAGAAACTGTAAACAACCATAAGAGTGTGTGTGTGTGTGTGCGTGTGTGCGTGCGTGCGTGCGTGTGTACGTGTGTGCGTGTGTGCGTGCGTGCGTACGTGCACTGGTGTGTGTGCGCGCGTGCGTGCAGGTACGTGCGTGCATAAGCACGTGCATCCGCGCGTGTGTAAATGTGTGTGTGTGTGTGTGCGTGCGTGCGTATGTATGTGCGAGCTGTGTGTGCGTTAACAAATAAACAATGTAAGCGCTGTATTTCTAAAAAGTAATGAACTGAAATATAGTAGTTGGCAGAATTTCTTTTACGAATCAACCTCTGAAATGATAATTTTGGTCATTTGCTTGTACCCTGAAACATCTTCATAAAAACGAGGACAACCTAATTAAAACAAATTTCCTTCCTGTAGCAGCCTCGTTTTGCATGTTAGTCTGATACTAGGATCCAATAATGATTTTTAATTAATTTCTCTTTAGTATGCTTAAATTATGGATTGAGGTTATTAATTTATTTTTCTTGTTTTGGTTTATTATTTATTCTTTAGTGGAAACATTTATTAAATAGTTGTGTCCTTCCGGTATTTAAATAAATGCAGGTATTTCCCTTAATTTAATTAGGGTCAACACCATAATCATTTAGACTGTTTGTTTCTAGAATATTTTAAGATTATAGATATTTGTAGGTTATTTTGTTGGTGATTATCATTTAGTGATTGTGGTGCACATGTGCGTTTTCAGAGAATGTAAAATTTTAAAACCTGCACGCAGTGGTGCCACTGTTTCCGCTAAGTGAATTATACTTTATTCAAGATTAGACCTTTAAGTCATTTTTAATTTGTATTTCAGTAAGGGAATAATTTATCTTTTAGAGTATAAGGATTCTCTATATTTTTGTAAATAAATGTGCCCAGATCATGTCATATTTTGTTGTTAGATATTCCGCCCATGGTTTGGAATGTATTATTCAAAAATGAATAGGTCATTAGTGTTATTAAAATATTTTTAGCAGCTTTTTGGGAGACGGTTTTCTTCTTCATCTGGAATGTAAAGCAAGTGGTGGAATGGGATCATCTAGAAATGTAAATATAAAAATATAAATTGTAGTATAACAGAGCCAACATTAGAAGTTCGAGATTTTAATAGTTAAAGCCTTTTAAAGCTCGATTTAATGGTTATTTTGAGTTACTGGCAAATAACTAGATTTTTTAGTACACCACGATGTCTTTTTTACTAAAGAAACTTCTGAGTATTTATAATAGGTTTCATTGGTTATTCAGTTACAGTTATGTTGTATCGGTACCCTTTTCCTTCTCACTTTATTTATATATGTTCTGTTTACTTGGTATTTGTTCTTTTGAATTTCAATGGTAGTTTTCAAACACTCGTGGTTGAAGTGTTGTGCAAGTCTTCGTAGATAAATTTAGGAGGTCAGATTTAATACCATCTACTTTTATGAGTACCAGTTGTTACGTTCCATCCCTGTAACTAAACAATTTGGCGTACATTTAATTTAAAATTGCATATCCAGTACTTTTTCCACGGTTATTTTGCATACTTATTAACAAGTCCGACTCCGTTTCAGTTTAACGGATTATTTGTGCAACCCGCAGGTAAATATTTTAGTTTTATGTAATTAAACTTCATATTTCCTAGTGTACCAGGCCATGTGCAAAGTTGTTAAGCGTTTTCGACTTTCCTATAAATTGAAACGATTGCTTATTTAACACCCTGTAGATTTTATTAGTACATGTGATTATAATTTAAATATAGCAAATTTACTCTTTCAACATAGTATTGAATTCTGTATTTTCCGTAAAGATTGTGATACGTTTAAAAACATGGTTTTCGATTATTAAAGCATTTGTTACGGAAATATTACAATCATTTAACTACGTGTTTTACCAAATGGGTTTTACGTTATGGGTTGTTGTTGGCTTTGAGTTTCTAATGTGGCATACTTAATTGATTCCTTGTCAAACTTTTATTTTAAATTCACCTAATGACTTGTACCGGTCCGAATGAAAGGATATTCCTATGGAAATTCACGAATAGATTTATAACATGGAATTCTGAAATTAGTTTGTACGAAGCTATTACTTTGGGAGATAAAATTTTTACAATAATAAAATTATTTATGGCGATTGGTGCTAAATTACTTTCAACTAATTCAACCCATCACTGCGTAATATGCATAGACATATATCTTAGGTCAAATAATGATTTGCTACTAGTCAAGGAAAGTCAAGAGTTGTTCTATACCACGTAACTTCCTTTGAATCCGATTCACTTGGTTTTCCAAGAAAAAATGTTGGCATACTGTGCCATGTAATCCTGCACATGTCTACTGTTGTCAGTTGTGGGGTCGTAGCAAAACTTCCGGCCAACATAATAATTCCTATTTCTTTTTGTGTCGCTTTGATAACCTACATCAAGAATTAAGTCTGTTTTTTGTTAAGCTTCCCGGTTGCTCATCGCACACATAGAGGTATCACGGTGTTGAAATTAAATTTACATCACTCAAACTGGCGGAATATGTTAATGAAGGCAACTTTTTTTGTTAGGGTGTTACGAATAATCTTTTTTTACTTATACAAAGTTTAGAGTATACTATTATAAAAATGCAATGCTTTTTTACATAATTTCTTTTACAGCTGTTACGAAATGTTTTTTGATCAGCGGATTATTTTCTTCTTAATGCCCAATTTTGATGGCAAATGTTTAAAAATTGCACTAAGATAAGTATTTAGTTATGTAAATTGTTCTTTGAACGAATAATTGTTTGTCCATAAAGATTTAACAATTGTCGTAAGCAAGCGACTGGGATAAACCTGTAATGTATCTTTTTTTTATTTTTGTTTTAGGTTAAAGATTAATTTGGGGTACTTGAGTGTACTAATTAATTGCGTAAACTTTTGTACTGTAAATCTTCCGGGATACATGGAATAAATGTTGTTTTCTATACGAGTTGGTTTTTCTTTAATACCATGTTGAATTTTTTAGGGTTTGTTAATAAATTTTTCTCTCTTGGGGTTTCCTTCTCTTTCTGTGTGACCCACCCCACTCTACGACATTTTAGCAAGTATGGCATTCTTTGGTTTACACTTGTTGTTGCTACGGCACTCAGTGCACTTACTTTTCGTTTACTAACTGTACTTTACTTTTCTCTTGTCGCACGAATTGATGTAACACAGCATTTAATTTTCTTTGAAGATACGCTTAACAACTCCAGTTACTGGTTTCTTGTATACCTGTGCGACCAACATCACCGTAACTAAAGTTTGTTTTCAAGTTCTGGTACTATTAATTAATAGCCTGTTTTTTCAAGCCACTATTAAGTACTACGAAGAAAAAGGGAATTAAAAAATATTTAAGTTTCAAGATTGCGTAGCATGTTATGTTTAATTTATACGTAAACCATATGCATGCATATGTCTCCCCACATTATTTTGTTCTGGTACTTAAAATTTTCATTTTAGTTATTCATAATTAATTTTTGTTATTAGACGCATTGGGTCAACATCGATTAGTTTTATATGGTATCTTTAGTATTTGATTTTACAGGTGTAGTAGGGTTGAAAAAGTTCGCTTGAGAGAAGTCGAGCCGGGTGAAATTACATTACAGCTTGTCTCCAGCCAGTTAACTGCTTCTTATGGGGACAACTTTTCCTGTGGAGCAAGTTCTGAGAAGTAAAGTGTTCAGTCAGGCTTTTGGTAGAAGACAACCATAAACCAGCAGGAATTCACTTTAGAGAATGTGGTTTCACAATGAAAAAAGGTTTCCTATACCTTGAAGCACGCCATTGCCTTAAGTATTTGAAATTTTAGCAAATACGTATAACATAGATAAGAAATAAGTATGCAATTAAAGGAAATTGGTAAACAATTGCGTTAGTTTTATAAAAATTGGTGACACGCGGATATAATATTTGAGTAGTTTCAGAATATGCATGCAGAGTTTTCGTAAATTTGAAAAATGTTTCCGATAACATTGATTGAAGGAGCTTATTTAGCAAAATAAATAGAAGATAGGATTTGTTATAGAGCAAATGATTCACACAAACAAGAAAAAAGGGTGATTGTAATATATAACATGAAAATAGACATGAATGCGTTTTGTCAAATATAATAGAAAAAACAATAGTACTTAAGTAGGTAGATCACATAGAAATCTTATTAAAATGACAAACCGATTCAAAATAATGTTGAGAATATGAACAAAGCAGTCACCCAACGTCATTAGGTTTTCAGTCATGGAATTGGTGGGACGCGTACGTTCATTGTTTCCTATTCTGAGCTAACCTAAAGTTTTCCCTAAAATTTCCACAAACTACATCTTCCTCTATCCGTGTGCAGTAATTTAATCTAGGTCTACCTCTTTCCCTCTTTTATTTTTTTCTGCTTCTAGTATATCCCGCACTATTTCCTGATGTCTTATAGCGTGCTCTATCATCTTATACTTTCCATTTTGTTACTGTTTTCCACATTTTACTTTTTCCCCTAGCATTTCCAGTACCTCTTCGTACTTAACTTTGTTTGTTCATGCTATCTTAATCATACGTATGTAGCACCACATTTCAAAGGCTTCTATCTTTCTCCTGTTCTCCTCTCCTACTATCTACATTCACAGCCATACAGATCTGTGATCCATATAAATGTTTTCAGCAATCTTTTCCTTGTTCTCATGTTAGTTGCGTTCGAGCAAAGTAGTTGCTTTTTTTTACTAAATGCAACACGCCTTTATGTTAATCATGTTTCATATCTTTTACACATTCCCATCTTGCGCTATTTGGTGTCCTAGTTAGCAGAAATCTTTGTAAAGCCTGGTTTCCTATTTGTATTATGGTTTTTGACTTATCTTACCTCCTTTACATACTAGAGCTTTAGTTTTCTTTGCTGATTTTCATACCGTATATCTCTTTTAGTACTATTACCATTTCGTTAAAGAACTTCTAACTCTTCCTTGCTCGATGCCAATATCCCAATATCGTTTGCAAATCTGAGTCTATCAATCGCTTGTCCCGGCATAATACTTCCAAGTGCCTTTCTGCATTTGAGAGAATTCATTGCCTCTTCGATATACAAGTTAAAAATTAAAGCGGATATCGCATGTCTTGGTCTGGCCCCTTTTCTAATATGTAATTCTATATGTTCCTGCTCTAATTCTATTACCGCTGCTTGCTGTTTATACCTTTATCCTTGTAACTCATACCTGTATTTTTAGTATTTTGAACATTTTTTTCAAGTTTATATTGTAGAATTTTTTTCCAGATCTACAAACTCTAATATCCTTGGGTATCCGTCTGTCTCATACAAATAGCTGACAAGTTGGAAGAGATATTCTGTTACTGTTTGTTCAGCGGTTTTTAGGTTTCTGTACCCGGTGCCTTATTGTATTTTAGACTCTTTAATGTCAGTTCAAGTTTTTCTCTTAAGTATGAGATAACACAGGTAATCCTTTACAACTTCTCTTTCCTGTTCCCTGCATATAAATTCCTTATATATTTGCCATCTACCTACTTTCTTTATATTTTGCTCCTCCCGCGCCCCTTATGTTTTTGCTATATAACTTTATATCTTTAAAATTCATTCTAATTTGTATGTTTCATCTGCATTTCCTATTTCCATCTTAATCTGTACGCTTTTGCACGTTCCCTTGGTCCATTGTTCTTTAACTTTCCTGCATTTGCAAACAATTTCTTATTATATGGCTTTGTACCTTTGTTCCCATACACCGTCTGGTATGTTTTTGTATTTCCGCATTTCTTCTATAAAATTCAGAGTATTCTTTGTCATCGATGGTTTTTTATTTTCTTCTTGTTTATACCCCAGGATATCTCTGGCTACAATGTTTAAGTTGGATTTAATGTTATTCTATTGTATTTTTACTTCCTTTGTATAAGAGGCTTTCCTGATGTCTTGCAATGACTTGCTTGACGTGTTCTCAAAATTTTTTGTGGGTATCTTTATTTTTTAGTTGCTCAAAGTCAAAATACCCTTTTCCCTTCCTTTTTTCAAATTTTTAAATTTAAGCGCGACTTTCATAATTACTGTTTTATGGTCGGTGTTTATACTGCTGCTGGATAGCTTGTATAGTCTTTTACTTATTTCCAAAGCCGTTGTTTAACAAGCATCTAATCTATCTGATATCTTCTTATGTCTCGTGGCATCTTCCATGTGTATCGTTTTCTAGCATGATGCTAAAATAATGTATTTGTGATAGTTAAATTGTTTTTGTCGAAAAATTCTATAAGCCTATTTCCCATGTTGTTTACTTTGCCTAAATCAAATAAACCCACTACCGCTCTTTTCCCACACTGCCTTCCACTGCACTAAGATTTCTCGTAATTATTAAATTTTCAATACCTTTTTACGAATCTTAAAATGTCCCCGATATCTTTTACCTCTTCCTCACTGTAGCTAGAGGTGGGCATGTAAACCTGTATTATTACCGTACTTCTAACTGAGTTTGTCGATCCCATCTTCTGAAGTTGTCCTCTGCCGGGGATACAAATGCAGGAGTGTTTTAGCTCCGGAAGCTTCTATCCCAGAAGATGCCTTCATTTTCTAAAATGTTTTTTATACGCTGTGCACGTACCAAGTATTGTGATAGTTTCGCGCTACGTTTTACATCGGAGTGGGTGCCTTAGAATGCCATACCGGCCTCTATAGTTTCTGCCACTGTAAGTACCAAAAGAACTGCTGCTCACTTTCGAAGACCTGTCTTAGTCTGTTTCCACAATAAAAACCCCGCTAATATGATTAAGTCTATAGTCCGGCATTTTAGCTTACTGAAACATACAAGACATTCTACACGTTCTACGTAAGATAATATCAATAACAGTTATTGCACATGTACCTGATATGTTGATAATATCATTTTTTATAGCTTTTGAACGCGATCAAACGTAAAATAGAACATAAGACTGTAACAACCCGATTTTCAATCGCTTTGTTGAGCATAAATTTTATAATTATTTTTTATATAATGTTACGCTACTGCGTACCAATTCTTATAGTATTAATAGTTGACACAATTTAATTATCACTTGTATATTTCACGAATCGTGGTGGAATTATATGTACGTTTTACAAAGCCTGCATACACCGTGGTGGAATAACCTCATACAAGCGAATTCTTCTATATTTTAAAAAGCTTTCGTTATACATCTACGGTACCTGAGATCGCATAATATTTACAATACAATGTAGTGAGAGGGTTTAGTTTCTGGTATTTAAACATATGGTGCGGCCTATGGCCGCAGGACCGGACGAATTCATTGGGGTTTTTGCAGGAATGTGGCTGCAGGAATGTGGTTGCAGATGTAAAGAAACAGCAATGATTCTTGGCTTTTTTTTTGATGTGTGTCTTTGAGTGAAGACGTGTTTGAGTGTGCTTTGAACACGTAAGTACTTATTTTGATTGAAAGGACATTTATTTTTAATAATGCAAGTAACACTTTGATATAAATTTCCTTCTGATTCTACATCGATTTATTGAATTGTAACGAGTTAACCTGAGTATTAATTCTGAGTACCGGTGTACATACATTATCGGGCCTGTCAAATAATTGTTACTTCTTTATGAACAATGTTGCCCGCGAAGTTATTTTGTTGTTTTGTGTTATGAATATTTACAAATGGTTGGTTACAAAGACTTTTCATTGTTGTTTTCTTTGTAAAAGTAAGAAATGGTTTAACACAAGATGTACAGCATTAATATATTTTTATAAATAACGTTTCGCTTTTATACTATACTTACAAATACTTTTTGTAATATATTGCATCTGTGCACAATATTAATTTTATTAGTATAATTTTAAAATAGATTCTTGTACTTTTTGTATTAAACGCTGATGCAGACATTTGATAAGGTGTGGTATTGCGTCTATTTGGAATTTTAGTTCTGTTTTATCAATGAGCATAGTGGCTTGTAAAACAAGTAATCTGTAAACAATTAAAAATAGGATATGCAATCTTATTAGTGCTTTTGTTAAATTAATTAAAGGTAAAGTTAATCATAGTTAGGCTAAGGTTAGGTATACGTGACGACGTGCACGTCCCTAGATATCAATTAGGTTAGATAGAATTACGTTTATTTTATGTCGGAATAGTGGGCCCTGTAGGCCCTATTTCATTTCGAGTTCAAGACTGTTTATTTATTTGTGTATATATATGCTTTTCCGGACAGTCGATGGTATAATAAAATGTTATTTCTTTTTTCTAAACTATGAAGTTTATTTCATGATTACTTTTATTAGGTATCAGTGCCTTTCCGCTGATTGGCGCCCATGTTTATTATAAATTGTTAATATATGTATCGATGATTTTTATCCATATCGCATATTTGGTAAGTACAAGCAAGGGTTTAGTTAAGAGTTGAACCACGACCTACGCCGCTGAGTTTAGTCTGCCTGGCCTTAATTAACCGTCTTGACTGGTCTTTACAGGCCCTCGACGGACGGTTGATTAGGTAATTATTACACTAGCGCCTAACGCTTGGGGCTCGAATTTTGTATCGTTTTACGTTGCTCAATTTTCAAACATAATTGTACTGACGCAGACACTTTTGAATTGTTGTGCTGAAGCATTTGCTTTTACTTGCCAAGTTGAATGTACATTATAATTTTTTTGTGGAGTTAACATATGCGTGTATTTTGAATTTATTGAACTGATATTATTATTGAAAATGTTTATAGTAGAGTCTTTAAAAGCTGACGAGCTGAGTCACGAATTATTAATTCGAAATTCAGATCCTTCTGATAAAACTGTTGATGTTAAAAGAAAATTATTACGTTCCAAACTTGCATTAGAAAAAATGGATGTTTCAATTTTTTCTAACTACGAAAAAATTCAAATTAATCAAAAAGACGAATTAAATTGTTTAGAACAAAAATTAATGAATTGGAATCCTTGCTTCATTCTTATAAAATTACTCCTAAGAAAAATGAATATTTACGGTTGCATACCAGACTTTCACACGTCTATCGAAGGTTAACATACACAACCTTCAATGAAGAATATTCTTCATTTCATTCACAAATATTTTCTCGTTGTATTAAGTCTATTGAAATGTTAGAGCAAGTCCATGAAGAACAAGAATTTAATTCTAACTTTACGTATTTTTCTTTAGGTGTTAATCGCGACTCTACTCATGTTCCTACCGGAAAAGACCTACCTTCTACGTCCAACGTTGTCACCCACACTGAGCCTTCAGTTGGTATTTCAACTAAGGACCTTAGTACCTTAATTGACTCGCTTAATAGAACTCGTTCAGCGGTTCCGATTTATAAATGGGGTCTCCAGTTTACGGGTGATCCGAAAAATATTTCTGTTTTATCTTTCATTCAACGTTGCAATGAGCTTCAGGTTGCTCGGAAGGTTTCTTCTGAAGATTTATTCGAAGGAGCCATTGACCTATTTTCTGATTCGGCTTTGGCTTGGTTTAGAGCCACCCGTTCCTCTGTTCATTCCTGGGATGAATTAATTTACAAACTTAAACAAGACTTTCTCCCGAGGACTACAATGAAAATTTATTGGCCGACATAAAGGCGCGAAAACAAAAATTGAAGAGTCCCCTATTGTTTATATTTCTACCATGGTAAATTTATTTGCTCAATTGGATGAAGCTATTGCAAACTCGAACAACTGAAAATTATTAAAAGAAATTTGCAATCTTTTATGCCACTCAATTGGCTTTGATTGAGGTTACGGACATTTCGCACCTAATCTCTTTATGTAAAACCTTGGAAGGTATTAAATTACGACATGCACCTGTCGAGGAGCTTCCCACTTCCAACAGATTGCCATTCAGTCCAAATCCTAGGGTCCTTGTTTCACCTACTACAAAAATATAGTAGCAAGAACTGATATTTCTAATTTCTCAAAACGAATACTGCCAAGTCTACTACAATTTGTTTCAACTGCAAAAATTAGGTCATTCATTTCATACCTGTGCCGAAAAGCGCGCATTATTTTGTTATTTGTGCGGACAACACGATGTTACTTCATTGGATTGTCCAAAATGCTCCCAGAAGTCAAAAAACTAGTTTCGAAGAGTCATTTCGTTAGCCGATGTACCTCTTCACCAAAATTTGCGCTGGCTGACAAAAGATTTGGCCCGATTGGCTTCAAAAGTCAAAATTTTTACAAACTACTAAAATTTCTTCTAATTTCTATAATTCTGAAAGAGATTCCAGACCTCATATCGCTGTTAAAATTTTTAACGATAATTTAGTTGCTCTATTGGATTCTGGCGCAACGACCACGATATTAGGGAAATCGGGAATATTTTTAATTGACAAATACGATTTAAAATTAAATCGTAACGATGAGTTTTCGTCACTCTCTACGGCTGATGGTACTTCACAGTCTATTCTTGGTAAGATTACTTTGCCACTTTGTGTTAATGGTCTCACTCATGAATTATCAATTTTGGTTTCTGATACAATTGAGAATGCCCTTACCCTTGGTGTAGATTTTTGCCAATTATTTGAAATTAAAGTAGATTTTTCTACAAAAGAATTTTTGCTTGTTCTTCTGAAATTGATACTTTTCATATGATTAAATGTGCTGATGAATTGGATGAAGGTCAAAAATCCGAATTGAATCGTATTATTTCTTTATTTAACTTACTTGATCGTCCAGAATTGGGTCGAACTGATAAAGTCACTCATACTATTATTACTGGCGATGTTATTCCAATTAAACAACGTTATTATCCTTTATCACCTGCCATGCTAGCACATGCAAATAAAGAGATTGATGAGATGCTGGCTCAAGGCATTATTAGCCCGAGTTCTAGTCCTTGGAATTCGCCGATGCTGTTGGTTAAGAAGAAGTCGGGAGAATTTCGTGTTTGCTTTGATGCAAAAAATTGAATTCTGTAACAAAAAGATGCGTATCCTCTTCCATTTTTAAATGACATACTTGATAGGTTTCGCAATGCCAGGTACTTAACCTCTATTGATTTAAAGAAAGCTTTTGGCAAATACCTTTAGACGCGGCGAGTAGAGAAAAGACTGCCTTTACAGTTCCTCGCCGAGGTTTATTCGAGTATAATGTAATGGCTATGGGTTTAACCAACGCGCCTAGTACACTTCAGCGGCTCATGGAGTCTATTTTGGCCATTCCTTGTCGCAAAATGTTTTTGTTTATTTAGATGATATTATTGTCGTATCGAGTACTTTTAAAGAACATATTGAAATTTTAGAGGAAGTTTACAAAAGACTTAGAGATGCGAATTTTACCATTAATCTTTCAAAATGTGAATTTTGTAAACCCAAGTTATTATATTTGGGTTATGTTGTTGATAAAGACGGTCTTCATACCGATCCTTCTAAGATAGATGCTATAGTCAATTTTCCGCTACCTAAGACAGCCACAGAAATTAAACGTTTTACTGGAATGTGTTCGTGGTATCGTCGATTCATCAATGATTTTTCCACAATTTTGGCTCCGATTAATGACCTATTAAAAGCAAAAGGAAGTCTCAATCTATTACCTGGAATGAAGAAGCTCTTAAATCCTTTGCAAAAATTAAAGCTTGTCTTGGCCAGGCTCCCATTTTGGCTAGCCCTGACTTTACTAAGCATTTCTACTTACAATGTGATGCGTCGAATTATGGTGTTGGAGTTGTGCTGACTCAAGGTGAGGGCGACAACGAAAAGGTAATTGCTTACGCATCTCGTGCTCTTAATAAGGCTGAGAAAAATTACTCGGTGACAGAAAGGGAATTGTTAGCTGTCATTTTTGGCATTCAGAAATTTAGGCCTTACATAGAAGGCACACACTTCAAGGTTATTACCGATCATCATTCTTTGATCTGGCTTAATAGCCTAAAAGATCCTTCAGGTCGATTAGCGCGTTGGAGCGTTAAGCTTCAGCAGTTTGATTATGAGGTGATTCATAGGAAAGGTAAACTACATGTTGTACCTGATGCTCTTTCCAGAGCTCCTGTTGAAATTAATTCTTTAAAATTTTCTTCTCATGATATCGATGACTGGTACAAAAAGATGCTATCAGAAATTTCTAATAAACCTGATTCTTATCCGGATTGGAGAGTTGAAGATGGAAAAATTTATAAATATATTTCTAATAATTTATCAATTGAATCAAATTTGGTGGAATGGAAACTAGTTGTTCCAAAGTCGAGTCGTAATGAGATTTTGCAAAAGTGTCACGATGACCCTACCTCGGCTCATTTAGGAGTTTTCAAAACTTTTCAAAGATTAAAGAGTTATATTATTGGCCCAAAATGAAGTCGGACATTTCTAAATATATTCGCAATTGTAAAATTTGTTGTGAAAGCAAATCTGCTCAATTTAATCATTATGGATTTATGGGCCAGGAAAAGCAGATCTCTTTCCCATTTCAATGCCTTTCTATCGATTTAGTTGGTCCTTTTCCTCGTTCAAAACAAGGGAATACAGTTCTTTTAGTCATCAGTGATTGGTTTACCAAATTTACTCTAATCCACCCAATGCGCAATGCCTCTGCACAACGCATCTGTGAATATATTGAAAATTATGTGTTTTTGGTTTACGGGGTTCCACAAATTTGTATGGTGGATAATGGTCCCCAATTTAAAAGCGTTTTGTTTTCAAAATTAATGAATACTTATAACGTTCAATCCGTTTGGTTTAACGCAAATTACCATCCGCAGGTAAATTTTGTCGAAAGAGTAAATAAAGTTATTGGAACAGCCATCCGTAGTTATATTAAAGACAGTCATAAGGAATGGGATGTTGAAATCCATAAAATAGGACACGCCCTCCGAAACGCTGTTCACGAATCAACAAAATTTTCACCATCATTTTTGGCTTTTGGCCGTACCGTTCCTATTTCTGGAGATTTTTGGTCGGTTAAAGAATTTCAAAGAGGATGAGTTGTTTTAGAAAATCGAGAACAGTTAGTTCGAGACATGAATGAACTATCTCCAATTTTTCGGGAGGTAAAAGAAATCTTCATTTGGCGTATGAGCGCAATACCCGTTCATATAATCTAAGACGAAGACCTTTGAAGTTTAATGTTGGTGATATTGTTTGGAGAAAGAATTTTGTTCTGTCGGATGCTACTAAATCATTTAATAAAAATTAGCTCCTAAATATTTGGAAGCTAAGATAATTGAGGTTGTTGGTACTACGACTTACCGCTTAGCGACGGTGGATGATAAACCGTTGGGTATTTTTCATGTTAAAGATTTAAAGCCACATTAAATATTTTCCTATTACCTTTATTCCCAGTTCTCAGTTGTTAAGTTGAATTCAAGCTATTGGATTTAAGCCTTGTGCATTCACTAGTATTCACATTTTATTTCTGCCTTTGCTGGTGCAGAGGTTGTTGTGGACGTTGGTCCATACACTTATTTTTAGTTTCGCCTAGAAGTCTATTTTTTGTATATTTTGTAGGTTATTGGATTTGAGTTTTGTTGGTGTTGGAACTGATCACTCCATTCACTTTCGCTTATTCAAACTCTGTAGTTGCAGTTTGGACTGCGCATTTTATTTAATGGAAGCTTGGCTTCTAAAGTAGATATTTGCCGATTATTAAGTTTTAATACTTAGGAACTTAGCTTCAAGAGTTGGATTTGTAACTATTGTTTCGATAGTTGCTGGAGCTAATAGTTTTCAAGTTACCTTTAATCACTTAAATGTGTGAAACATTTTAACTTGTTGGAGGTTGTAGCAAGTCATTTTGTTTTAGAGTTTCGATAATCGGTGTTAGGTGTAGAATCTAATATTGACTTGGTGAATTTAACGTATTTCAAGTTCAAAATGTGTTTAGTATGGTTTCCTTACGTTGAGAGGTTGAAGGGTTGAAATTTCTTCCCGCAATTTCAACTTTTGTGGGGGGGGTGTGTAACAACCCGATTTTCAATCGCTTTGTTGAGCATAAATTTTATAATTATTTTTATATAATGTTACGCTACTGCGTACCAATTCTTATAGTATTAATAGTTGACACAATTTAATTATCACTTGTATATTTCACGAATCGTGGTGGAATTATATGTACGTTTTACAAAGCCTGCATACACCGTGGTGGAATAACCTCATACAAGCGAATTCTTCTATATTTTAAAAAGCTTTCGTTATACATCTACGGTACCTGAGATCGCATAATATTTACAATACAATGTAGTGAGAGGGTTTAGTTTCTGGTATTTAAACATATGGTGCGGCCTATGGCCGCAGGACCGGACGAATTCATTGGGGTTTTTGCAGGAATGTGGCTGCAGGAATGTGGTTGCAGATGTAAAGAAACAGCAATGATTCTTGGCTTTTTTTGATGTGTGTCTTTGAGTGAAGACGTGTTTGAGTGTGCTTTGAACACGTAAGTACTTATTTTGATTGAAAGGACATTTATTTTTAATAATGCAAGTAACACTTTGATATAAATTTCCTTCTGATTCTACATCGATTTATTGAATTGTAACGAGTTAACCTGAGTATTAATTCTGAGTACCGGTGTACATACATTATCGGGCCTGTCAAATAATTGTTACTTCTTTATGAACAACGTTGCCCGCGAAGTTATTTTGTTGTTTTGTGTTATGAATATTTACAAATGGTTGGTTACAAAGACTTTTCATTGTTGTTTTTCTTTGTAAAAGTAAGAAATGGTTTAACACAAGATGTACAGCATTAATATATTTTTATAAATAACGTTTCGCTTTTATACTATACTTACAAATACTTTTGTAATATATTGCATCTGTGCACAATATTAATTTTATTAGTATAATTTTTAAAATAGATTCTTGTACTTTTTGTATTAAACGCTGATGCAGACATTTGATAAGGTGTGGTATTGCGTCTATTTGGAATTTTTAGTTCTGTTTATCAATGAGCATAGTGGCTTGTAAAACAAGTAATCTGTAAACAATTAAAAATAGGATATGCAATCTTATTAGTGCTTTTGTTAAATTAATTAAAGGTAAAGTTAATCATAGTTAGGCTAAGGTTAGGTATACGTGACGACGTGCACGTCCCTAGATATCAATTAGGTTAGATAGAATTACGTTTATTTTATGTCGGAATAGTGGGCCCTGTAGGCCCTATTTCATTCGAGTTCAAGACTGTTTATTTATTTGTGTATATATGCTTTTCCGGACAGTCGATGGTATAATAAAATGTTATTTCTTTTTCTAAACTATGAAGTTTATTTCATGATTACTTTTATTAGGTATCAGTGCCTTTCCGCTGATTGGCGCCCATGTTTATTATAAATTGTTAATATATGTATCGATGATTTTTATCCATATCGCATATTTGGTAAGTACAAGCAAGGGTTTAGTTAAGAGTTGAACCACGACCTACGCCGCTGAGTTTAGTCTGCCTGGCCTTAATTAACCGTCTTGACTGGTCTTTACAGGCCCTCGACGGACGGTTGATTAGGTAATTATTACAAGACTACCTACATCATTTACATGAACAAAAATACACTAAGGAAATTTTAATTTTCGACATCTATATAAAAATTGAAAACGAATAATTATATTCGTGCGGTTGAACGTTCATCGTACCATTTCGAACTTAACTTATTGCATCTATGGAAACAACCACTCCGGCCACTCTGCGCCTCTTCGACACCACTTTAATTACGCCGCCAAAGGTTAATATGTTATCCATTATTCTTCAAGTATCTTTTGCCCAAAGTAAGTGATTATCATAACCACCTCCATAATCATAAGGCATATTTCGCTAACAAGCCAAGTTTGAAATAGAAAACCCTTTATACTGTTGTATCTTCAAATTTGACATATAATCTTAGAAATATTTGTATCATACAAACAACTGTACGCCTATTGGTGATGTTATTGGAGCTCTCGTTTTTTCAAAATTTCTACATTGGAACGAAGTCATCTAAATTACATTATTTAAAAATTGAATATAAGTTCACGCTTGTTTTTGATGCAAAATGGCACTAAGATTTAACATTATCTTAAAATACTGAATATATCAATATTTATATTAGAATTTGACGAATTAAATTTCTTCAATGAGATACGTCATACCTCATTATAATAAACGATTCTGCCTAAAGAGGGATCCTTGTTCGTCCACATTAAGTAGTTATTGAAATATTTGCAATTAAAGGGCATCACGCGATCAATAAGAGCAATTTGTAAGTAGGGTTTAACTGCTAAGGTAACAACAGAATTATTTAAACGGATATTGAACGGTATCGAATGCATTCTGTTTCAGGTCGGTTGCTGCAGAGATATACATGAAGTGCCTTGCTTTTTATAAATCAAGATTATTTTGAAATTATTATCATTCATAACGAAGTCAATATAATTTTTAAATTTGGAATATTTTCCATCAAACGTAATTTGCGGAGAAGCTTATACAAGAAGGTAGGCCATATAAAAAATTTATGATATGCTCTACTAATAAAGAATCATTTATAAAGAAAACCCAAATCATATCCTAATTTCTATAAGCATTACTGGAAATATCTGGAGTTTTTAAAAATCCTACTGCATTTATTTTACAAAATTACAATTTGAAATTTACCTGTGCTAAAAGAAGCAAGCGTTACAGCAGCAGTCATACGAATGAATCTGAATTTTGCACTTATTTTGATAATATTTTAATAATAATACATTTAATAATCAGAGATGAAACGGGTCACCGAAAGAGTGACCCATGGCCCAGTGGCCCAAATAGGTATGTGATCCACGACCCAGTGACCCACTGACCCAAATTGACCCGGTGACCCAAATTGATTGGGTGACCCAAATTGGCCTGGTGACCCAAATTGACCCATGGACCCAAGATAATTTACGTCTACGCTTATCAAATATTGTCATCAACAAAATACTTTATTTTAAATAATCGCATAAAATGTAAACAAAAGCACTAAAAACAAGAAAGAATTATAACATATAAATACAAATTATCTTATACACCAACGTAATAAAAGAAGGTTACATCACTTATGAATTTATGATGATCAGGCTATATTCTTAAAATTTCGTTATTTAAAGATAAGTTGACTTTCTACCGCGTCAGCCTGGAGTCGTGCCCTATCTGTGACTGTTATTTTTCCAGCACCAGAAAAATGTCTTTCCGACTTAGCAGATGAAGCTGAAATTACTAGGATTTTTTGGCAATTTTGCTTAGAAGTGGGTACTTCTTTTAATTATCACCCCACCATTTTAATGGGTCAAATCGTGCTTTATCATTATCGTTATCGCCATTAAAAAGACCAATTAAACTTTTATAAGTGCGTTCTTCGTTGCTTTTAAAATTCTGCAGCTCTTCTTCGGTCTGCTGTTTAAAATCTAAAGTGCGTGTAGGAAGTCACTAACTGAACCAGTAACTTAATATATAATCTTGTGAATGTACTTAATAAACTGACCTGAAAGTTCACTAAACTACGGCTTTACCTAGAGAAAACCAATCTGTTACTAAATTTGGGTCACTAGATCAATTTCGGTCACCGGGTCAATTTAGGTTACCGGATTAATTTGGGTTGCCTGATCAATATGGGTACTTACAATTTAGTGATAGAATAATTATGGTTAGATTGAGTACAAAACCCACAGACACTGTTTTAGTACAGGTTTACATGCCAACAACTCAGTACGAGGATGAGGAAGTAGAAAAGGTATACGAGGATATAAATAGTATAGTGAGAAAAGTAAAAGGAGATGAGAATTTAATAGTTATGGGCGATTTTAATGCGTCAGTGGGAGAAGGTAGTGAGGGAAAAATGGTAGGAAAATTTGGGTATGGCAGACGAAATGATAGAGGAGAAAGATTAGTTGAGTTTTGCCAGGAACATAGATTAGTAACTGTAAACACCCTATTCGAACAACATGTTAGGAGAAGATATACCTGGAAAGCGCCAGGTGATAGGGCTAGGTACCAAATAGATTATATTTTAGTTAAACAAAGATTTAGAAACCAAGTTAAAAACTGTCGTAGCTATCCAGGGGCTGACATAGATAGCGATCATAACTTAGTTAAAATGAAGTGTAAACTAAAATTCAAAAATTGAGAAAAGTTAAAAGAGAGGATGGGATCTAGGTAAGCTTAATGATAGTAGGGTAAAGAGGAATATAAACAAATATTAGATAATAAGAGCAAAGAGATAGCTGTAGGAGGGAATGTAGAAAGTAGATGGAAAGAAATAAAACTGACTGTACATGATACAGCAACACAGACTATAGGTAAGAAAAAAATAGAAGCGAGAAAACCCTGGGTAACAAAGGAGATATTAGATTTAATAGAGAATAGAAGAAAGCTTAAACCTTTCAGAGAAGTGGATAGTGAAAGTAAGCAAAAATATAATACAGTTAGAAATAAGATAGTACATGAGTGTAGAAAAGCTAGAAATAAATGGATGGAGGAGAATTGTAAGGGAATACAAGATGAATGGAGAGTAGGTAAGACAGACAGGGCTTACAGGGCAGTTAAAAAGTTTTTTGGGGAAGATAGGAAAAAATATAATGGTATTAGAGACGAGAATAATGAGCTTCTAATAAATAAAGTTGAGGTAGCAGATAGATGGAAAAGATATTTAGAAGATTTATATAAGGGGACGATATAGATGAGTTAGAGAACGACCAAGAAGAGGATGTAGAAATAGGGTTCTCAATATTAAGAGAGGAATTTGATAGAGCTGTTCGGAATCTTAAACTAAATAAAGCGCCAGGGATAGACGATATTCCCGCAGAATTAATAAAATATGCTAGTCAGAAAACTTTAGATAGATTATATGAACTAATAAAAGTAATATATGACACAGGTGAGGTTCCAACAGATTTCGAAAAAAATATTATTATCCCAATCCCAAAAAAGTCAGGAGCTGATAGGTGTGAGAGTTTTAGAACGGTTAGTTTAACTTCTCATGCTTCCAAAATATTAACAACAATAATTAAAAATAGAGTAGAAGCTTTGACTGAGAATTATTTAGGCGAAGACCAATATGGTTTTCGTAAAGACAGAGGGACTAGAGAACCGATACTAATGATTAGGGTAATTATCGAAAAAAGGTTACAAAAAATAAAAAGACTCATTTTGCGATTGTAGATTTAGAAAAAGCATTTGATAAGGTTAATTGGAGTGTTATGTTCAGGGTTTTGCAAAAAATAGGAATCTCTCATAGGGATAGAAAAATTATTTACAGTCTATATAAAACCAAAGCGTAGTAATTAGATTGGATGAAATAGAAAAGGAAGCTAAGATTAGAAATGGTGTTAGACAGGGTTGTATACTGTCTCCCTTCATTTTTAATGTTTATATTGAGGAAGCTTTAAACTTAGCTAGAGAGAGAAAAGAGATAGGTATTAGTGTACAGGGACAGAAAGTAGACATGTTACGTTTTGCAGATGATATAGCCATTATAGCAGAGTCTAGAAAAGAGCTAGGAGAGTTTTTAAATATTTTATATGAGATACTACAGAGTAACTATAGTATGAGAATTAACTCAGTAAAGACAAAGATAATGACAAGTGAGTTACAGCCTAGTTCTAAACCAAAATTAAAAATAGGTAATACCGAGTTAGAGGAGGTAGATGAATTTTGCTATTTAGGTAGTATAATTACAAAGGATGGACGTAGCAAAAGGGATATAGTAGCTAGAATAGCTCAAGCTAGAAAAATGTTTTTAAAAAAGAAAAACTTACTAATAGCTAATAGTATTAGTTTAGATAATAGAAAAAGTTTCTTAAAGTCGTACGTATGGAGCGTTGTACTATACGGTAGTGAGACTTGGACAATTAAAGAAGTAGATAAGAAAAAGATAGAAGCTTTTGAAACTTGGTGTTATAGGAGAATGTTAAAGATTAGTTGGACAGATAGAGTAACAAACGAGGAAGTTTATAGAAGGATAGGTGAGGAACCCTGTATGTGGAAACAATTGAAGGTCAGGAGAGATAGAATGATAGGGCACCAGTTAAGACATGATGGACTATTTAGTAAAGTCTTAGATTATAGACTACCAAATAAAAGTAGAGTAGGAAGGCCTAGACAAAGCTATATTAGTCAAATTATTAGAGATCTAGGTTGTGAAGGGTATGCAGACCTTTTTAGACTAGCTCAGAATAGAAAAGAATTTAGAGCTGCGTCAAACCGACCTTAAGTAAGTCGAAAACAAAATGATGATGATCAATATGGGTCGCCGGGCCAATTTGGGTCACCGGGTCAATTTGGGTCTATACACATGACTCATTGAACCGGTGACCCAAACAAAAAAGTGACCACTTGCACCCACTGACGCACTTGACTCATGACCCATTTCATCTCTGTTAATAATTCAAGAAACAATTTCACAACTAAATGCACAATACTGTAGAAGGGAATGAAATTGCTTTAATACGCAAATATAACTGAATGAACGCGTATTTAAAGAGTTTTTCTAAAAGATTACAGCTACAGATATGCTAAAGTACGTTAAGAACATTTTAGGTAAGTTGCAAACGATTTTACAGCTTTCAATTTATTTATATTTTACACAAATTTTAATCGGACTATATGTAAGAATTTAGCGCTATAGATTTAAATTTCCCGCCTCATCAAGCTTCTAAAAATTTTAGAAATTGATATGTGGTGACCAAAAACAACCATTAGCCTATAAAGTTAATTTTGGATTGACATATTTTTACACCTAAAAAAGATTTTAAAAATTATTATGGGGTCTGTGAAATGTTAATGCATTTCTAAATCCTAATTTCGAATGCAAAATATCATATAGAAACGATCGCGAAAATGTGAAAGTGACAATGGATAAAGCGTACATTCCCTTGTAAATATGTTCACTGCGTAGAAGGATTGGATGCAGCAATTTTTAAATCTACACACGGAATGCACAGTAATCCGCATAATTATAAAAACCTTTTTTCGTAATTAATGCTAGTGCTATTATTTGGTTGGTAAATAGCACACCACATTGGATTTTCATGGAATCGTAATGTCATGTATTCTTTTAACGAACATGCTACTGAATTTAGTACTGAACCTTTTAGATTATGTGTATGGGTGGTTCAAATTTGAATAAATATTAGGTGTCTCGTTATATTGGCAGTTCATAACCACGGTGTACAAACGTCAGCACTGAGGGTTCAATTTTACGAATGAGTTAGAAATTTGCATAAATTAGAATTTCGTCACACCAATAACCTCAGGAATTGTGTGACGTATCAAAGTTTGTAATATCTTCGTACTATGTTTAATACAATTTACATCCTCTATTAGTACTCAGATTTCCCAATTTAATTTAAGCGGCAGTTTAATAAGTACAATAGTTTTATACGCGGCACAAATAAAGTTTAATACATTCTCGTTTATTACACTTGGGCTGAAAAATTTCGCAAAATTGCGAAATAAATAAAAAACTATATCTTTAGCATGAAAATTTATTAGTGTTTTCCAAAATTTCTGCTTTTGTGGCCACATATGTCACTCGGTAATTTTTAACGCTGCACGCACAATGATGGGTTTCCACATATTTCTTTCTTCCCCTACCATTTTAGTACCTCTTGGTTCTTAACTTTGTCTGTCCATGATGTCTTCATCATACGTCTGTAGCACCACATTTCAAAGGCTTCTACCTTTTTCTTGTCCGCTTCTCCTACTGTCCAGGCTTCACAGCCGTACAGTGCTGTGCTCCACACATATGTTTTAAGCAATCTTTTCCTTGTTTCTATGTTTGTGGTCTTTGAGCACAGTAGTTGCTTTTTCTTGTTAAATGTAGCACGACCTTGTGCTAATCTTTGTTTTATAGCTTTTGTGCTTTTCCCATCTTGCGTTATTTGGTTTCCTAGGTCGCAGAAATCCTTAACCTCTTGTAAGTTCGTGTTACACACTTGTATTCTTGTTTTTGATTTATTTTCCTCACCTTTGCAAACTAGAACTTTAGTTTTAGTTTTGTTAATTTTCATACCGTATCTCTCTGTTAGAACCGTTTCCATTTCATTAAGAGCAGCTTCTAACTCTTCCTTGTTAAACGCTAATACCGCTATATCATCTGCAAATCTAAGCATATCAATTTTTTGTCCCTGCATAGTAATTCCAAATGTCTTCCTGCATTTGACAGTATTCATTGCCTCTTCTATGTACAAGTTAAAAATCAATGGGGATAGGGCACATCCCTGTCTCACCCCTTTCCTAATGTTTACTTCTCTACGTTCCTGCTCTAATTCTATTACTGCTGTTTGCTCTTTGTATAAGCTATGTACTATTCGTCTATCCCTATAACTCATTCCAATCTTTTTGAGTATTTCAAACATTTTTTTCTAATTTACATTGTCGAATGCTTTTTCCAGATCTACAAACCCTATATAAATGCTTTCCCCTTTTTCTATTGTTTTCTCCATTATCACTCTCAGAGCTAAAATAGCCTCCCGTGTTCCCCTGTTTCGCCTAAACCCAAATTGGTCTTCTCGTAGTATTTCTTCAGCTCGTTTTTCCATTCGTCTTTGCACAATTCTAGTTAATATTTTTGACACGTGTGCTGTCAAACTTATTGTTCGAAAATTTTCACATCTATCCGCGCCTTTCTTTTTTGGTATAGTTACTATGATGCTACGTTTGAAATCTTTGGGTATCTCGCCTGTCTCATACATATAGCTTACAAGTTGGAAGAGACGGTCTGTTACTGCTTGTCCAGCGGCTTTTAGAGTTTCTGCGTGCACCTTATCTGTACCCGGCGCCTTACCATTTTTCAGACTCTTTAATGCTAATTCAAACTCGTCTCGAAGTATAGGATATCCCAAGTTATCATTTTCAATGTCTGATTCCTGTTCTAATGCAGTTAGTTCCTCTCCTGCATATAAATTTCCTATATATTCTTGCTATCTACTCACTTTCTCTACGTTTTCTATAATGACGTTTCCTTGGGTGTCCCTTATATTTTTGCTATACGGTTTTATATCCCTAAAATTCATTCTAATTAATTTGTATGCTTCGTCTGTCTTTCCTATTTCCATCTTAGTTTGTACCTCTTTGCACTTTTCATCAATCCATTGTTCTTTAGCTTTCCTGCATTTTCGAATAATTTCCCATTTTATGGCTTTGTATCTCTGTTTTCCTGTTTCGTCTGATTTATTTTTGTATTTTTGTTTTTCTTCTATTAAATTCACGATATCTTTTGTTATCCATGGTTTCTTATTTTCTTTTTGTGTATACCCCAGAATATCTCTGGCCGCCATGTCCAAGCTGGATTTAATGTTATTCCATTCTGTTCCTACTTCCTTAGTTTCAGATATTTTCCCGATATCATTCAGCAATTCATTTGACTTTTTTTCGAATCTTACTTGAATATCTTTATCTTTTTAGTTTATCTAAGTCCAAGTGCCTTTTTCCGTTCTTTTTTTAGATTTTTAAATTTAAGTGCGGCCTTCATAATTACGATGTTGTGGTCAGTATCTATATCTGCTTCTGGGTAGCTTCTACAGTCTTTTACTTGATTCTTAAACCGTTGTCTAACAAGAATGTAATGTATTTGATATCTTCCTATAGCTCCTGGGATCTTCCATGTATATCGTCTTCTAGCATGATGTTGAAATAATGTGTTTGTGATGATTAAATTGTTCTTGTCGCAAAATTCTACCAGCCTATTTCCCCTGTCGTTTCTCGTGCCTAAACCAAATAAACCTACTACCACTCCTTCCCTACCCTCACCTACCACTGCATTAAAATCCCCCGTAATTATTAAATTTTCATGCCCTTTTACGTATCTTAATATGTCTTCGATATCTTTGTAGATGGCTTCTACCTGTTCGTCACTGTAGCTAGAGGTGGGCATGTATACTTGTATTATTACTGTGTTTACCGGTTTAGATTCTAATCTAACCATGAGTACTCTTTCGTTCTTTTGTAAGTAATTTTCTACACAGTATCCTATCTTTTTCCGCATAACTATCCCCACACCCAAATTTTCTTCCTCTGCTCCTGTATGAATTACCCTGAAGTCTCCACTCCAAAAATCCCCCGCCTCTGGCCACCGAACTTCGCTGATCCCTACTATGTCTAGTGATAACCTATTCATTTCGATTTTTAGATTCTCTAGCTTACCTACTTGCTTCATACTTCTAACATTCCACGCTCCGACTCGCAGAATGTTCCCGACTCTTATTTTTAACTTTTCGATCGCATCCTCCGAAGTAGTCCCCTCTCGGAGATCCGAATGGGGGACTATTTTAACTCCGGAATCTTTTACCCCAGAGAATGCCATCATTTTGTTATAATTTAGGTACGCTGTGTACTTGGGAGATAATGTGGTGGTTTCCCGTTGCCTTCCACATCGCGGTAGTGTGTCTTAGACTGCCATACCGACCCCTATGGTCTCTGCCAATCTAAGTACCGAAAGAGCCGCTGTCCTCTTTCGGGGACCTGTCTTAGTCTGGTTCCTCACTAACGACCCTACTACTTTGGTTGGACCTGTAGTTTGGCTCTTTAGCTCATTAGAACACGCAAGTCATTTCACCTGTTCTAGTAATTTAGAACTTCGGCAAGGTGCAGGTCCATTCAAAATGCTTTCTAAGTGCATTGCTAAAAATATCCACGTACTAATTGGAATGAAATATAATTATACCCAGTGCAGTTAGAGTGTTTTGTTCTCTTGTTCCGCCAAATAGGTAATTAGTAGACCACATATCGTGTACGATTAAAATTTTGATACTGCCCTCGGCTTTGGCTACATCCATGCCATTATTCCTGCTCGCATTTGTGACGAAGCCCACGAAACCATCTTAAAACGCACGAAGGTCTCTGGTATTCAGCTGTTTAAATTTGAAACTTATGAGATCACGAATATTAAATAATTTGTAGCAGTCGCGTTCGTTTAGAACGATTGTATGTCGATCTTTAAAAACTTGTAATTAAAATGAGTTTTCCTTGTTCACACCCGATTCCCGCAGTTTTAATTAAAATTATAATAGATCGGGTGAATCGAAGTTTAAAACTATAATATACAGAACGCGTCGATAGTAATTTTGTGGCGTATTTAAAAAAAGATGGTGCTGTTTAGTTACTCCACTTCATCCTTAACCTTGTTCAATTGTATTCGACAACCGTCGGGTGTTTCTATAATGTACATAAACGAGAGACACGAGAGTAGACTCTTTAGTTATAATTTAGTTCTCTTTCAAATTTCATCAAAACTTTGTAGTGCAGTTTTTATTTTGTATTAAAATGGAACTTACAAACATTTTTAATTGCAACTCCTGGTACGCTCACTATATCAGAATGCCCTCAAGCGACACCAAGTAACAATATGATACAAGCTCATCGACGATGTGGGTTTAGTCGGATAAAACGGTAGCAGAAAACCTTAACTGCGAGTTCTGCAGCATTACCCATACTCCGATGGACAATTTACGGACGCATCAGGTTAAGCAGTATGGCGAAACATCAAATCGTCGACGATCGCAGAATCTGCCCCAAAACAACAACGGGTGCAATGTGTGTTATGTGGAGGTGATGAAGTTTGCGTACGTTGTCCATCTAAGAAGCAATAGACATAAGAATGCTGCAGACGCTGATACTGAGGAAGACGATGCGGTGAAATAATTAGCACAGCGTTCAAAACCGTATTGATTCGAAAACTGCCCACGCAAAATTGTTTAATTCAAAAAGGGCGACTATAACAATCTCCAGCTATCTACAAAACGAGAATTTGTGCGAGGTTATACGACAAAAATCAGAATTTGAGCACTGAGGGTCGGGATGGTCTTTACAGAAAATGCTTTACTTGGAAATCATTATTAAAGAGTATAATCTGCAGTGGATTAAAAAAAGCTCTGCAGGACGAGAATAATGATTTAATTTTTAAACCTAAATTAGGTTAGAAATTTACTATGTATCTGTAAATATGTATATGTATTAAAATAGACCGTGGGTGCAAATAGCTAGTAATGTAAACTATATTTATAAGTAAATAAAATTTTTTAAAAAGATGTACTACTTGTTCGTTTAAATCAATCTTGGAATTTTTTGAAATTTTGTTGGTCTTGGCAATGTGTTGGTCCAAAGTTAAATTAATTTGAGGATCGAATTTCTAAGGAAATTTGGGTCTATCTGATGCTTTACACGCTAAGCAAATGTTTATAAATAAAAAATTAGAATATTAGGATTTGGGGTTGTAAATCTATTAGGAGTTAGTCCTAGATTAAAAGTAATGTCGTATAGGGACTTCCAAAAAAATTTTGTTCCATCAAATGCCATACACACTAAGAAAATGTTTATAAAAAAAAAGTTAGAAGATTCAGGTTTAGTGGTTTAACTCGGTAAAGGTTAGTCTTAAGATTAAAAATTAAAAAGTATAAAACACACAAGCAGTGCAATTAGCGATTTAAAGGATGGAGGATAAAAAATGATTTAAAAACAGTAGAGCTAACCTAGGTTAATTAGGAACAATGCGGAGATGAACTACTTGAGAAGGATCTTCCTTGTTTAGCTTTCACCTCCTTTTGAAGATATATGTGGTGATCCACCGAATCCACTATATCAATGTTATCCTTTACCTGAATGTTTCTTAAAAACCTATTCCATAGTTGTTTGTGAAATGTCTTTAAGTAATTTAAAACACTTTTCAGATCCTACTGTACCAGCTGAAAGATTAGCAACTAAAGTGAACAGCGAAGAACAATTTGAAAAAGAAATTTTGCCTCCTATGAACAGTATTTATGATCATACAATAGGAAAGGTACGTTTTTCTTATTCCACAAACGATATCAAGCATGGATTAGTTTCAGGTATCAACAAAACACCCGATTCAGCAGAATATATAAATCATAATATCTAAACTGGAGAGGGTCTGACATGTTCAACCTCACTACAGCAGCAAATAAAAAATTGCAGCTCAAACTGTTATAGGATAAGCAATATATATATATATATATATATATATATATATATATATATATATGATGATATATTATTAATATATATATATATTATTATTATATATATATATATATATATAATACTACTTAACTTATCATTAAACAACACAATATTGCACTAAAATTGAAATCGCTACCGGTTTCAATTCCAGCAAGCACTGTACATAATTAATTGAAATTAATTTAAAGTATTTGTATTTTAATAAATTTTAGTAAAATGTATGAAATTTAGCTTTTATTCTTAACTATGGTAACTTTATTTAATGTTTTATAGTGTTATATACTCTGTTCATTTCTCATTCTGTGGCTACGTTACATTTGATAACGTAAGGTAGGCAATGTAGGGTAAAGAAATGTGACTTGATTTCCGTATAATTTTAATAAATATAAATAGCATGAAGTCTCTGCGATTAAGTTATCTTCGTACTTCCTTCTCGAAGCTTTAAATGCAGTGTCAGTACCGACCTAATCTAAGAATATTACTTAACTCCAAAAATATCGGCACTAAACTAACCTAACTGATGAGTCGCCTTACCTAACCTTGAGAAAAGTTATCAAACTCCTGACTCTCTATATGTGAAATGCGCAGAGAACAAGGTCTAACGCAATTTGGAACTTTACGGGTTGACAAACGTTGCTACGATTTGAAAAATTCCACAACATTTAAATTATCCCCAAACTTTAAGATTAAAGTGTACGTCATTGGCTTCTAAAGCGGTACTATCATTCGAGTTAAATCTAAATGTGCAAAACTCTTGGAGGTTTAGAAGAGGGTGTAACTGTAAGGGTTGGTGCGATTTCAAAAATTCTGAGAGAATTATATTCTCTTTAGAATATTTTAATTATGTAAGGTGCAAAACCTTTGCTGAAGTATAAAACATTTATATGTAAAATTCAAAAAATTGAGAAAGGAGAAAGGTTAAAAGAGAGGGATGGGATCTAGGTAAGCTTAATGATAGTACGGTAAAAGAGAAATATAAATAAGTATTAGATAATAAGAGCAAAGAGATAGCTGTAGGAGGGAACGTAGAAAATAGATGGCAAGAAATAAAACTGACTGTACATGATACAGCAACACAGACTATAAGTAAGAAAAAAATAGAAGCGAGAAAACCCTGGGTAACAAAGGAGATATTAGATTTAATAGAGAATAGAAGAAAGCTTAAACCTTTCAGAGAAGTGGATAGTGAAAGTAAGCAAAAATATAATACAGTTAGAAATACGATAGTACATGAGTGCAGAAAAGCTAGAAATAAATGGATGGAGGAGAATTGTAAGGGAATACAAGACGATTTGAGAGTAGGTAAGACAGACAGGGCTTACAGGGCAGTTAAAAAGGTTTTTTGGGGAAGATAGGAAAAAATATAATGGTATTAGAGACGAGAATAATGAGCTTCTAATAAATAAAGTTGAGGTAGCAGACAGATGGAAAAGATATTTAGAAGATTTATATAAGGGAGCCGATATGGATGAGTTAGAGAACGACCAAGAAGAGGATGTAGAAATAGGGTTCTCAATATTAAGAGAGGAATTTGATAGAGCTGTTCGAAATCTTAAACTAAATAAAGCGCCAGGGATAGACGATATTCCCGCAGAACTAATAAAATATGCAAGTCAGAAAACTTTAGACAGATTATATGAACTAGTAAAAGTAATATATGACACAGGTGAGGTTCCAATAGATTTCGAAAAAAATATTATTATCCCAATCCCAAAAAAGTCAGGAGCTGATAGGTGTGAGAATTTGAAACGGTTAGTTTAACTTCTCATGCTTCCAAAATACTAACAATAATAATTAAAAATAGAGTAAAAGCTTTGACTGAGAATTATTTAGGCGAAGACCAATATGGTTTTCGTAAAGACATAGGGATTAGAGAACCGATACTAATGATTAGGGTAATTATCGAAAAAAGGTTACAAAAAAATAAAAAGACTCATTTCGCGTTTGTAGATTTAGAAAAAGCATTTGACAAGGTTAATTGGATTGTTATGTTCAGGGTTTTGCAAAAAATAGGAATCTCTCATAGGGATAGAAAAATTATATACAGTCTATATAAAAACCAAAGCGTAGTAATTAGATTTGATGAAATAGAAAAGGAAGCTAAGATTAGAAATGTTGTTAGACATGGTTGTATACTGTCTCCCTTGATTTTTAATGTTTATATTGAGGAAGCTTTAAACTTAGCTAGAGAGAGAAAAGAGATAGGTATTTGTGTACAGGGACAGAAAATAGACATGTTACGTTTTGCAGATGATATAGCCATTATAGCAGAGTCTAGAAAAGAGTTAGGAGAGTTTTTAAATATTTTAGATGAGATACTACAGAGTAACTATAGTATGAGAATTAACTCAGTAAAGACAAAAATAATGACAAGTGAGTTACAGCCTAGTTCTAAACCAAAATTAAAAATAGGTAATACCGAGTTAGAGGAGGTAGATGAATTTTGCTATTTAGGTAGTATAATTACAAAGGATGGACGTAGCAGAAGGGATATAGTAGCTAGAATAGCTCAAGCTAGAAAAATGTTTTTAAAAAAGAAAAACTTACTAATAGCTAATAGTATTAGTTTAGATAATAGAAAAAGTTTCTTAAAGTCGTACGTATGGAGCGTTGTACTATACGGTAGTGAGACTTGGACAATTAAAGAAGTAGATAAGAAAAAGATAGAAGCTTTTGAAACTTGGTGTTATAAGAGAATGTTAAAGATTAGTTGGACAGATAGAGTAACAAACGAGGAAGTTTATAGAAGGATAGGTGAGGAACCCTGTATGTGGAAACAATTGAAGGTCAGGAAAGATAGAATGATAGGGCACCAGTTAAGACATGAGGGACTATTTAGTAAAGTCTTAGATTATAGACTACCAAATAAACATAGAGTAGGAAGGCCTAGACAAAGCTATATTAGTCAAATTATTAGAGATTTAGGTTGTGAAGTGTATGCAGACCTTTTAGACTAGCTCAGAATAGACAAGAATTTAGAGCTGCGTGAAACCGACTTTAAGTTCGAAAACAAAACACACAAAAAATAAAAGTCAGTTAACTCAATGTCACCATGACATAACTAACAATTAGTTAGCGGTCTGGCATGTTGGTAGCGTTTTGTTGCTTAAGTCTTACGTTAACATATAATTTAATAAACGTCACCATGACATAACTCACAATTAGGTAGCGGTCTGGCACGTTGGTAGCGATTCGTTGCTTAAGCCTTACCATAACATATTGTTGCGATCCACTATTAGGCAACCCGTCAAACATACAAACGCCCGGGGCACAGCGTATTCTTCAGCATTCGAGAATCCTTCTACAAAGTTCTAGATAATGAGTCATATCATAATGCAGGGTATATATAAGGCCGCTTATGAATGTAAGAGTCAGTCTATTCTTGAATGTCTAATATAAATTATATCGTGTAAAGTAATAGTAGTTTTGAGCTTTAGAAGTATATATAAACGTGATATGCTGTGTCTAATGTACATGCAGCTTGAGTATACATAAATAAATAGAAGTGTATAAACAAATAATTGTGTTAGTGTTGTTAATGAACCTATGGTAAAGGAGTTAATATAAGAAGATATTAGTGCTTGTAAATTCATTAGTGTAATAGTGCTTCATTGTTGAGTGGACTGGAACCATCTATAAATAAGGCATATACTGTTAATTAGACTTGTGAACAGTGAGTAATAAAGACCATTATTATTACTTGTTTTAAATTAAAGAAACGCGGTAGCAGTAGCCCGTTACACTGGTGTCAGGCATTTGTGGGGTATATAGTGATTAATTAAAAGGAAAGCACACAAATCTAAAGCCGTTTAAGTAGTTTATATATGCCAGTTACAAGAAGTCAAAATAAGATGGACGCAGAAGGTTTAATGAATTTCCTCAAGGATTTTAAATCCGGTATGGAGGAGAGGTCGGCTAAACTAGAAGTGACACTCAGTGAAAATGCTGAGAAAATAGAGGAAAAGTTGAGTGAAAATGCTGCGAAAATGGAAATAAAGTTTAGTGAGAATGCTGAGAAAATAGAAGAAAAGTTAAGCGAAAATGCTGCGAAATTAGAAGAAAAGTTGAATGAAAAACAGCCACGTTAGAACAAAGATTAATGGAAAGCTCCATTGCATTGAAAGAAGATGTCACTGAACAGGTAAAAACAGTTGAGCAAAAGTTGGACAGTAAATTGATAAAAATGGAAGAAGATGTGATGAGACTGCAAGAGCAAGTTATTTCACTAACAACACGGCCACTTGAATTAGTAAATCAAGTTGTAAATGAGAACATTCCAGAAATAAGAACCATGGAAAGAAGCGAGTCCATACCGTCTAAATTTAAAGTGAAACCACCCACTTTCGATGGCAAAACACCTTGGCCCACATATTTGAAACAATTTGAAGCTGCGGCAATAGCCAACGGTTGGTGCAACAAAGAGAAGGCTATCTCCTTAATAGTGGCCCTACGGGGGGAAGCTCTTAACATCTTACAAACGATTCCTGATCACCAGCAGAATGATTACGGCCTTTAACATCGAAGCTTGAGATGAGATATGGAGATGCTCACCTTCAACAGGTTTACCACGCACAAGTTAAGAACCGCTCGCAAAAGACAAGTGAAAGCCTGCAAGAATTCGAAGCTGACATCGCCAGATTAGTTAGATTGGCATATCCAACGGCACCAGATAGTTTCCTCGAACAACTGGCTGTACAAACATTTGTGGATGGCGTTAAAGATGGCGAAATACAGCAAGCGCTAAGATTAGCACGGCCAAAAATGTTAGATGACGCACTGGCTCATGCGCTTGAATTTGAAGCAGCTAAGCAGACATCACACAGGATGGGTCACAAAGTTTGGTCTGCCTTAGAGGAACCTGGTCAAGCTCAGAACAGCATAGATGAAATAATCAACCGTGTGTTTGAAAAGCTAAAGGCGGAAAGGCTGAAAAGACTACGACCGCGGAGATGGCGTCTACGATGCTGGAGCTGCGGTGAAGTTGGCCATATGCAGAGACGCTGTACTCAACCAAAGAAACAACCGGTTGTGCCAAAGCTGGTCCATGTAAGGGGCGAACTTCGACAGCACAGCGTAGTGCCCGGAGATTATCATCCGTGCTGCATCGTCGGTGGGGAGTCTGGACAGCATTTATATCGATGGAAGAATTAATGGTAGAGGTGTCCGATTACTCGTGGATACAGGAGCGACAAAAACTATTGTGAGACCAGATTTGGTTGGTCGTGGAAAAGTGCTACCTGTATCGGTGTGTCTTCGAACGGCAAGTGGTGAGAAAATTTGTACTCACGGAGAGACTGCCGTTATGTTGACAATTGGGGACAAATTAATTAATCATCGAGTGTTGGTAGCTGAAATTACAGAAGAAGTGATCTTGGGAATGGATCTCATGAGAGAATATGGGTTTCATGTAAACATGAAAGAAAATGTGCTTCGGATAGATGATGATGAGATTCCATTTCAAGGTAGGAGTAACCAGACGATGCAAGTTCGAATGATTTGCGATATGAAAATACCCGAGAAGGCGGAAATGATAGTAATGGGACGCCCGGATGGTACGCTCCGGGAAGGACAAGTATGCATGTTGGAAGCAACTGAATCGGGAATGGGTCAGAGGGATTACTAATTGGAAGAACGCTGGTAAAGTTACGAAATATGGTACCAGTAAGGATGCTGAACATTAATCCGCATACGGTGACCCTGAAGAAAGACACGATTGTGGGAAGTTGCATTCCAGTATGCCATATTAAACGTTGTGTGGACGACATGAAAGATAAACCAGCCAACGGCTGCTCACAGAAATTGCTGGATATGTTAATACCTTCGTGTCAAGGATTAAACGGCGACCAACTGGGCAAGGTAAAAGAGCTGGTCGGACGATATCGAGGTGTGTTTGCACTGGATGATAGTGAGAAAGGAAGGACGAATGTTGTGCAACACAAGATCAATACTGGAGATGCGCAACCGATAAGACAACACCCCAGGCGGCTTCCTTTGGCAAAACGTAAGGAAGCCGAGCAAATTATCACCGATATGGAAGAACAGGAGTGATTGAACCTTCGAATAGTCCATGGGCATCCCCGGTAGTACTTGTCAAGAAAAGGACGGGTCGACAAGGTTTTGTGTAGACTACCGGCGGCTTAACAATGTGACAAAGAAAGACAGCTATCCTTTGCCCAGAATTGATGACACCTTGGATACTCTATCCGGATCCAAATGGTTCTTCGACCTTGGACTTGAAAAGCGGATACTGGCAGGTGACTTGGAGCCAAACGATAAAGAAAAGACTGCTTTACAATTGAACTTGTTTATAAAAGTTCAAGGTTCATGCCTTTAAAAAATTTTATAAACTTACTTTTGAACGATTGATGTTCGAAACTATCAGGACTGTCTTGGAAGACTTGTATGGTGTACTAGACGACGTAATAGTGTTAGGAGGTCTTTTGAATTACAACCTTAAGAACCTAGAGGAGATATTCCAAAGATTCAAAGGCAAACCTTACATTGAGCCCCAAGAAGTGTCACTTGTTTGGAAAAGAGGTGAAATACCTAGGACATGTCGTTTCGGAGACCGGAATAAGAGCTGACCCTGACAAAATAAAAACGGTACAAGAGTGGCCTACACCAGCAGATATACATCAACTACGGAGTTTTCTAGGGTTGTGCACCAATTACCGACGTTTTATACTGGGGTTTGCGAACATTGCCAAACCGTTAACGAAATTAACCGAAGATGGACAAGAATATGATTGGAATGACGACTGCCACAGTGCATTTGAACAACTGAAACGGCTACTGGTTACAGCACCAATTTTGAGTTATCCACGGATGGAGGGAAATTTGTGTTGGATACCGATGCCAGTAACACAGCTATAGGAGGCGTTCTTTCTCAAGTGCAGGACGGACAAGAAAAGTTATTGGGTATTTCAGCAAGGTCTTGTCGCGGCCAGAAAGGAACTATTGTGTGACAAGAAGGAGCTGTTGGCCGTCGTCAAATCCGTAGAGCACTTTTATAAGTACTTATACGGCCGTAAATTCCTGTTGAGAACAGACCATGCTGCACTGAAATGGTTATTGCAGTTTCGAAATCCTGAAGGGCAAGTGGCAAGGTGGATAGAGCGGCTGCAGGAATATGACTTTGATACAGAACATCGTGTAGGAACTAGCCATCGGAATGCAGACGCTCTATCAAGGAGACCTTGTCCGGTGGACTGCAATCATTGCTCCAAGATGGAAGAGAAAATAAGTGTCATCCATAGAATGACAGTAACCGATGATACTTGGCAACTCGAAAGAATACGAGAAGACCAGGAGAATGACGCCGAATTGGGACGTATTATTGAGTGGAAAAATAGAGGACAACGGCCAGCTTGGGAAGAAATTAGTATTTTAAGTAGGAGCCTGAAGGCATACTGGGCACAGTGGGACTCCTTGATGATAGAAAATAGAATCTTGAAACGACGCCTGGAATTTGAAGAGGGCACTGAGAGACTTCAAGTGATAGTGCCGAGAAGCAGAGTGCCGGAAGTGTTGCAGCACTTGCACGATGGTATTTCCGGAGGGCACTTTGGCGTGAAAAGAACTCTCGAGAGAGTGAGAGAAAGATTCTATTGGCTGAACTGCAAAGATGATGTGAAGGAGTGGTGCCGGAAATGTGAACTGTGTGCCTCTGCAATGGCCCGGTCTCAAAACGGAAAGCCCCAATGAGACAGTATAACGTGGGGAATCCTTTTGAGAGGGTAGCCATTGATATAGCTGGTCCATTTCCTGAATCAGAGAAAGGAAATAAATACATCTTGGTTGCAATGGATTATTTTACCAAATGGCCGGAGGCATATGCTATACCTAACCAAGAAGCCGAGACGGTTGCAGATGTACTAGTCAGGAGTTGTTTTGTCGTTTTGGAGTTCCGTTGGAATTACTCGATCAAGGTTCGAAACACAACCAGTATAATAAAAAAGTCTGCAAGCCTGAAGGAAAGGAAGACTAGAACCACGCACTTAATAAACCAATCGGATGGAATGGTTGAAAGAATGAACAGGACGTTACAAAAATACCTGGCCAAACTTGTCTCTGAACATCAACTAACTGGCTAAATTATGTTCACTGGCGTACGATCTTCGGTACATAACAAGATACTTTTACTCCTTGCGTAATTCTAGGACGAATTCCCGAAACAATTCTTCATTTGGATTTAAACCTGGAGAAGAGATACAGTGAAGATTACGTTAATAAGCTTCGTGAAAGATCAAATAGTATTCACGAAAACGTCCGAAAGAATATACAGGCAGCAAGCGATCGAATGAAATCAAAATATGACAGAGCACAAGAAGGTGGTTATCAACCTAGATTATGTGTTGTACAATCCACAAAGAAAACGTGGATTGTCGCCAAAACTACAAAAGACAATTGGAAGGGCCTACGAAGTGTTAAAAGGATTAATGATGTAGTGTACCGGATCAGAAGATCCTCGTGGTAAACCGAAAGTGGTACACTTTGACCGTTTAACATCCTACGCTGGCAACAACCTATAGAAGATCCATTACTAATAATGTTTCGCATAGTATTAACAACGCAACTCTTACGATACAGATTTTCATGAGAACTCTCTAAGATGCTGACTCTAAACTAAAATTTCATCTGCAAACTAAACAATCTTGTGTCGTAATTATATTTAACACACCTCGCACAAAAATAATTAACAACTTTGGTCTTAACACCAGATAAATATTTAAACAATACTATTAAGCAATATTACTAAACAAATCAAGAATTAAAACTATATTAACTTGTCCTATTAAAATTTAAAATGGACCAAAGTTATGTTACTGAATCAAGTATAAAGTCTTAGGTCAGCAATTACATTTCAGGTACTAATCTGTCGAATATAGGTTAAGTCTTGACATCCATCTAGAACATATTTTCACTAAACAAATTGTATTTTTCTACATAAAACACTTGGTCAGTTCATGAAACCGATCGTAAAACCTTGTTCACTGCCAACTACGACACCTCTAAGGACATTTTTCCTCAATTATACGGCGACTTGCCGTATAAGCCATTAAATTGCCATGTAACTTAAGAATGATGAGAATTGTCGAGTCGAGACAGAAGGCGATCGGATAATAAACGCTGGGTATTGAACTGCGATCGCTTGGATTGGAGGATAGTCACAGAAAAATAAAGTAGTTTTCAGGAACCAACGTCCAGGTTCTTGAAATGTAATGTTATCTAATCGGGTATGCCTAACCAAGACCATGTGTAGAATACGAAGAATGACTGTTACTTCCAACGTAACGCGTGATGGATGCACAAGAAGGAATACTGCCTGATACTCGTCACCAGTCATGTTAATTGGCGTCCAAGATGGATTTACAGTTACGAGACGTAATCGGTTTTAAAAGAAAGGTTGGCAGTAGTTGCGATCCACTATTAGGCAACCGTCAAACATACAAACCCGGGGCACAGCGTATTCTTCAGCATTCGAGAATCCTTCTACAAAGTTTCTAGATAATGACCGTCATATCATAATGCAGGGTATATATTTTTAAGGCCGCTTATAGAATGTAAGAGTCAGTCTATTCTTGAATGTCTAATATAAATTATATCGTGTAAAGTAATAGTAGTTTTGAGCTTTAGAAGTATATATAAACGTGATATGCTGTGTCTAATGTACATGCAGCTTGAGTATACATAAATAAATAGAAGTGTATAAACAAATAATTGTGTTAGTGTTGTTAATGAACCTATGGTAAAGGAGTTAATTTAAGAAGATATTAGTGCTTGTAAATTCATTAGTGTAATAGTGCTTCATTGTTGAGTGGACTGGAACCATCTATAAATAAGGCATATACTGTTAATTAGACTTGTGAACAGTGAGTAATAAAGACCATTATTATTACTTGTTTTAAATTAAAGAAACGCGGTAGCAGTAGCCCGTTACAATATAATTTAACACATTTCCTTTTTTGAAGCGGATAACCAGGTTATATTTCATTTCCTTATAAATGGTAATCATGTAATCATGTTAGAGTTCTTTAACAACCATCAGGTTGCTAATATTTATGTAGAGCCAGGTGGATAGGAAAAAGATAGAAGGATATAGAAAGACCTAGACCAAACTATATTAGTCAAATTACTAGAAATTTAGGTTGTGAAGGGTATGTAGAGATTTTTAGATTAGCACAGAATAGAAAAGAAGTTAGAGCTGCGTCAAACCGACCTTAAGTAAGGTCGAAAACAAAATGATGATAATGATGATATGTAAAATTATTATATATCAGTATGTACTATAAAATAATTTTTGTAATTTTATAGTTCTTTATCCTCGTGACTATCAGCTATAAATCAAACCTCCCAATTTTCTAAACCTTAATCTGATATCACGGGGTCGAGAATTTCTTCTTTTTCTTTTAAGCCCAAGGTAATGTCGGATGGTAAATGGCTTGAGACAAAGAAAAACTTTTAAGATATAAACGGCTAGTCGAGTGTTAGCTCTGGGTAGATCATGTGCTTGGGTCATGGGTGAATAAAAGACCAAAAATATATTTAATGAGCACCACCGTATTTTTTTAATACAATAACCAACAAAATTTAACTGTGCTTGTATAAGGGGGAATGCGGAAACCTTATCTTAACACCACTAACATAGCCATAAAACTTGAATTTCACTCTTTCGGACACACTTACCAAGACCTCAACCACCAGATGTCATACAGATGTCTCAGCTTTACCTGTGAACAAACAAAAGCACAACATGGACACCATTTGTGTCCTCAAAAACATTTGTCAAAAATAGAATAATAGAATTTAGGCATCTACAATATACTGAGGGAATTTATTTTCATTACACACACTTTTTACTTAAGGAGGACTTGCACTATTTTTTTTTTATTAAATGTTGAATAATAAAACGTCTTTCAAAAACAAAAGGAATTCTATTAGAATAAATGTCTGATTATATACATGTGACTGCAATATTTAAGTTTGTATCATTGTCATAATTTTTCATAATAATTCTAGTGAAGTTTAACATTCAAAATCAAGATCTATGAGTAGATCATTTCTATAGGATTTTATTAGATAGACATATAATTTATTAATTGTTCATAACACATAAGTTTATTTTAATCATTGAAGTACTTCCTTGATTATTACAACAAAAATTAATTATCAAAGAGCAGAGATTGTAATACGCTGTAATATTTTTAAAAATAAAAACGGGGGTAATTAAAACTTTTGTAAGTTTATTACCCTTTATCCTCGTGACTATCAGCTATATACTAAAACTCTTTATTTTTAATCTGATGTCACTAGGTCGAGATTTTCTTCTTTAGACTCCAAGCCCAGGGTAATGTCAGATGGAAGGCATCACCGGTAAACAATTCAACTGCAGAATTAAACAATTCCATCTCAGATACCTTTCGAGACTGTGCAATGTCACTAATGTTTTCTAAAAATTGATATAAGAGAGATGGGTTTCCTGAATATTTTATCGACCAAGATCCAATAGGGACTGACTGTGTGACATATGTAACCGTTGGAATGGGCACATTAGATGCAGCAATAGGATTTATATTAATATCTTTATGATTTGAACTCGTATCTTTATTTAATTTCTCATGCAGATCTGCTTCCACAACAAGAATAGTAGCCAAACTTTCATTTTTAAATAACACAATTTCCTCAAAATTTTCTTTAGGGAGCTTTAACCGTTGAATTCTACCTGTAAGATGTACTAATCTTGACCTTATCCTTTTAAAAATTGACTCAGCGGGATCATCCATAAATTCTAACAAAACATTTTTAACTGACTCTATACTAGACTCAATCTCTTCTTTCTCTACTTTGAAATCTACTTTATAATAAGAAGCATCTATCAAACAACCGGGTTTATCTGTTTCTTTGGCCAACAACCTTGCTAAAATTTTCCTTTTATCTAAAACTGGTCTTGAATTTTCAATGCCTCTAATGTTCAATTCATATTCTAACTCATTTTTAAGTAAATGTACGATGCTATAAGTTTCTGCCATAATTAAATATCTGAATATCTCTAACGTAACTCAATTATAAAATTTTTGAAGATGAAATCTCAAACAAACGAATGTCCTAACTATATAAAGAAGAAACCACTATAAACTGTAACAAACTTTAACAAAAATGAAACTAAAAGAAGACGTTACTAATATCAAAGCAAACCTCAGTCGGTGAATATAAGTGTGATGAAAATAACTACTAAATGTTCCAGCCTCTAAGTGAAATTATTCGAGCCTCTAACTGAAATTCGAGTCTCTAAATGAATTTCGAGCCCCACGTTGGGCGCCAGTGTAATATTTTTAAAAATAAAAACGGGGGTAATTAAAACTTTTGTAAGTTTATTACCCTTTATCCTCGTGACTATCAGCTATATACTAAAACTCTTTATTTTTAATCTGATGTCACTAGGTCGAGATTTTCTTCTTTAGACTCCAAGCCCAGGGTAATGTCAGATGGAAAACGGCTTTAGACAAAGAAAACTCTTAGGGGTTAAACGGCTAGTAGAGTGTTAGCTCTGGGTAGATCATGAGCATGGGTCATGGGTGGATAATCGACCAAAAATATTTTTAATAGGCGCCACCGTATTTTTTAATACAAGTGCCAACAAAATTTAACTGTGTTTGTATAAGGGAAATGCGGAAACCTTATCTTAACACCACTATCATAGCCATAAAATTTGAATTTCACTCTTTATCACACACTTACCAAAACCTCAACCACCAGATGTCAAACAGTTGTCTCAGCTTTACCTGTGAACAAACAAAAACACCACATGGACACTATTTGTGTCTTCAAAAGCATATGCCAAAAATAGAATAAATGAATTTAAACATCTGTGAAATACTAAAGGGATTTATTTTCATTATTCTGTCTTTTACTTAATGAGGGTTTGCTCTAATTTTCTTTTCTTAATTTAAATGTAGAATAATAAAACTTCATTCAAATGAAACAAAATGAATTCTATTCATATGTAGAAATCGGATATATATACATGTGACTGCAATATATATGCTTACTATCTTGTCATTAATTTTTTTATAAAAGAATTTTAGTGAAGTTTAACCTTCTAAACAAATATTTATAAATTAATCATTTCTATAAAATTTTAGTTTAAGCAAACATATCATAATTTATTTGTTCATATCACAAGATTTTATTTTTACTATAATCATTGAAGCGCTTCCTTGACCATTTACAACAAAGATTGATCATCAGAAAAATAACGATCATAAAATGCAACTACTCAAATTTAACTGTTGTCTACACAAAAAATATACACGAATATCAGCACCAATAAAAGCTTTTACATGACCTTAATTGTTTTTAAGCAAAATGTGAAAATTAAATCAAGACTGCATCTGGCGTCTAGATTAGGAAACAGAATCTATACTATTTTTATCTGACACAAGTTGTCATTCTAAATATCTTGACACTCATTGAATGCGTGTACAAGTAACTGATAAACTAAATATTTATTCGGTGTGTTATTAACTTTAAAAACTACTTTAAATTTGTGTTATTCTAATAATCAACGTAGGAAATCTCATAATAATTTATAATACTTTCAAAGTTACGGAAAGTTTCAAACACTCACGTGTATCCAAATAAATTGCAGGTGCAAAATCATGACGTCAGCTGTTGTATTTTTCCAGCGTATTAATCATCTGTAAGTTTGAAGTACCAAGATTCTTTGTTGAATAAACCATTTCTATACGGCGTATTAAATAGATAGAACGAAACCATAACTGCCTGCTTTAAATTACTGCGACGAAAATTTATTATAATTTAACATTGAAAATTGTTGTTGTAGATATGTCCATTAGATATTGCACTAAAGTGAAATATATTAGTTTAATTTATAATATTAATCTATACCAACTGTCTTAAATGATGTATATTATTGTTCCATGTTCTCAACTCAAGTTCTTCTTTCTGACTCTATTAGACGCCTCGTGTTTTAGTCGAGCCATCTTGACTTTTATCTCTAGTCTACAAAAAGCGACTTGATTCTTCGACGTTGGAAACAAAAGTGCTCATAATTAACTGGACTACGCTTGGCAACAAGCCACAGAATATAAATCTCCTAGATTCTATGTGTTATTGTGAATATTATACTTTACTTTTTATTGGCTGAATATTTACGAATTAAATGCTTTAAAATTTATCTGTTTTATTATTAATTTATTAGGCTTGGTGCAACAAGAAAAAAAATACGTTACAACGCAAATATTCTAATTTAATTATAATCTACAAAAAACACGCGAATTTCATATATCAATGAAAATGCCTTTACAAGATCTGAAAGTCTTTAAACATAATGTAAAATTAACCAAGGCAGAATATGGCGTCTAGATTGGAAAACAGAATCTACAATATTTTTTGTCTGACATAAGTTGTCATTCCGAATTTCTTAAAATACACTGTTTGCGTACATGTACAAACAAACTGACAAGCAAGATACTTATTCGTTAATGTTACTAACGTCTTAAAAAAACTACTTTATATTTTTGTTACTCAAATAAACAATGTTGGATAATTCATAATAATTTACTATAATTTCAAAGCTATGAAAAGTTATAAACACTCACGTGCATCAAAATGTACAGCAGGTGCCAGACCTTGACGTCAGCTGTTGAACATTTCCAGCGTAATATCCGTGTGTTATTAGTCATCGGTAAGTTTGAAATATCGAGATCCCATGTAGAATGGACGTTTACTTTACTGCGTATTAAATTGAATATAGCGAAACCATAACTCCTAGCTTTAAATTACTGCCATAAAAATTTGTTTTAGTTTATTATCGAAATTGTTGTTGAAGATATGTCCTCAAGATATTGCACTAAGATGAAAAATATTAGTATAATTTATTGTATTAATATATACCAACTGTCTCAAATGATGTCCAAAGGGGTTCCATATTCTCAGGCCTGTCGGGATCAACTAAACTACTTGGAGCGAGGCTTATCAAAAATCGTGCTCACGCAACCGCTGTTAGGCTCGACCTCCAGACCGTAAGAATTTATTATTCTCTACTTTTTCTTAACTTTATTAGAAGCCATGTGTTTCGACAGGGCCATTTTGACTTTATCTCGTCTGCAAAAGCGGCTTGCACTCTCGGACGTTGGGAATATAGTGCCGACTAACAACTTGACAGCGCTTGGTAACAAACTTCAGAGTATATATATATATATATATATATATATATATATATATATATATACTAGAATCTATGTGTTATTACGAATATTATATATTAATTTTTATTGGATGATAATTCACAAATTAAATGCTTTAAAATACAGCTGTTTTATTTTTATTTTATTGAACTAACTGTAACTAGAAAAAAAAAAACGTTACAAGTAAGTAAAAACCTTCGACCGAGATTTTGTTGTAATTTTAAAAATTTAAATAAACGTCGTAACGGGGTTGAAGCATGAGGAAACTCCTTGCTCTTCCACTTCCATGTCTACCTCCAACCCCATCCGCTTTCACCTCCGCCTCCGCCATCCCATCCGCCTCCGCATCCGCCCCGACCCCTCCTCTGCATCCGCCTCTACCTCCCCGCATCCGCAACCGTTTCCGCCTCCGCTTCTTCTTCCACCTACGCATTCGTTATCACCTCCACCTCCGCCATCGCATTAGCTCTTTTCTCCGCCCTCCTCAGCGCCTCAGTAACCGCCTACGCCTTAGCATCCGTTCCTGCCTCTGCCACGGTCTCCGTCTCAAGCTCAGCTTCCGTCTTTGTTGCTGACTCCGCATCCACCCCCGCTGCCGCCTCCGCCTTTGCCTCCGTTTTCGTATCCACCTCCTTCACCATCTTCGCCTAGCGCCCGCTTCCGCTTCCGCTTCATACTGTCTCCGCTTCCGCTTCCGCCTCTGCATCCGCCTCCGCCTCAGCTTCCGCCTTCGTCTCTACCACCGCCTTTGTTTAGACCGCTGCCGCAGCTTCTGCCTCCGCATTCGCCTCTGCTTCCGCATCCATCTCCGTCTCCGTTTACGCTTCCCGTTCCGCCTCCGCCTACGCATTCCCTTACGCTTTCGCTTCCACCTCCACCTTCACTTTCGCCTCAGTCTGAGCCTCCGCAACCGCCTCCGCTTTCGCCTCCACCTCCTCATCCGTCTTCGCATTCGCCTGCACCTCCGCCCTGGTTTAGTCCTCGGTCACCGCTTCCGTCTCCGACTCCGCATCCGCCTCCACAACCACCTCCGCGTACGCATACGCCTCTGCCTTTGCCTACGTCTACGCCTACGCATACGTCTTCGCCTTCGCCTCCGCCTTCGCCTCCACTATTTGTTGTAAGTGTTGCAAAATGCCATTCTGTAGGGAGACAAATCAAATTCATCTCGTTAAGAGTAATTAGAATGAATCCTCGTTTTGTAAATTCTTTAGCATCGAACACCTTGGTGAACTGGATTTTGTGAAATCCCTTTAAAAAATACACTTTTTCATTACCATTTTTACTGCAAGAACTCTGATATAGGAATACGTTTCAACTACTAACTGTAGATTCAAAGACAATATATAAGTCAGATACGTCCAAATTTCTCAAGTGGATTTTATTATGATTTATTTACCCCTCCTTTAAATACGCCATTTTGCATTCTTTTTCCATACTGCTCTACGTTTCTTCTTTCTAAATCCGCTTTCTCTAATGCTAGTTTTCTCGTCTTAATCGATAGCACATAAACAGTCGACATAGGTTCTATTTCTTTTACAGTGTACGGTAAAATTTTGTAGCATGTATTGGTTCGCTTTCTTAAAACTTGCGGAGAAACATTACTTTTAGTGATCAGTTTTGAAGTAAATTGCTATTGGCCACATTTTCAAACAGTAGTCACAATCCAAACCTCTCGTTGGTTTTACTTTACTACCAAGAAGCTGCTGGATATTAAACACTCACTTTAGAAGGGTTCATGTTAGTTGTTTCTACTACCGTCCAATAATAAATACAGAGGAAAGATGCTCCATTATGTATCCTATAGAGTAAAAGCCAAACATTGCCGAGGACACCCAAACGAAGATAGGTACTATGTGGAGGAACTAAAATAATAGATCCGCAGGAGCGCAAGCGCATATAGAAAATCGACGGAACGCGTACTTTTTAGAATCAACCCAAAATTGTTAAAAAAACCTCCAGATAATGGCGAAGATCGCTAGTGGTGAAGCGGATCTCAACCCCGGTGCGTACTCTGGCATGATACGGCGCATGCCTCGGCGCAGCAAGCGTATGTATCAGTGCACCAAGGGAGCGACCTACCTTAGTTCCGGTGCACAATATTTCCCAGCAACTTAAACCGTAATCCCGCAAGCTATACCGAATACGTACATACGTTTCGGAAGCCAATTTGCCATCTTCCTACAAATTAAATGGCCTTTTAATGGATTATATAATTCAACACCATATAACAATTTCCAATAGTGTACATATGTATATCAATACCTCTGGTCTTTTAGTGTTATCTCCTTTGACAAAACTAGAACTAAAAGTCTTACATAATCCAGTACCCGAACCGATGTTTAAGCTCCCTATATAATTCAGTATCTGTTGGCTAGTTATAGGAATACGAATTAGGTCATTTTTGCCTAGTTAAATATTCCAACTAGAATCCGAAACTAATTCCTTAATTTAATCTTCGTTTACTCGAGTTAGACATTTATATTTAATACGTTAAACGGTTTTTATTTTCCTATACTAAACTTATGCAGTCTGTTTTTACAAATATTGAATACTAAAATACATAGAAAAGATTTTATCTATACTCTATAGAGCAAGAGTCGAAGGATGTCGAAAGCATGCGAACCATCGCATGCGAAGGTTGCCTTGGAAACGAGAGTATGGGGCAAATCCACCAAAGCGCAAGCGCAGCAATATATCGTCTTATACACTTTAGGAAATACCGAAGGATGCCCAATAGACGAATTTTGCCTGTAAACATGCAACCGCTGCATAAAAATGCTTGTACTTATTAGAGTTAGTCGAGAACTCTTGATCAACGCCACAAAAACTGCGAGAAATCATCAAGAAAATACTTTTTCAGCGAGTGTCATGTTGACGTCAAAAGTAAAAAAATTATTTAATAATAGTAGTCGTCGGAATTCCGCCTGAAAAAGATATACTTATTTGAACACGTCGAAAACTATTTATCTGCACCTCAAAAAATTGCGAGCTGACGTCATCATTTAATGTTAGTTAGCCGTTGGAACTCTGCCTAAAAATAATGTACTTTTTAAAACATACCAAGAAGTATCAACCCACGCCGCAACAAGTGCAAAATCAAAATCAGATTACGTTTTCACAGAATGTCGTGCTGACGTCAATTGTTAAAAAATTATTTTAGTTAGCCGTTGGAACTCGCGTCTAAAAATGTAGTTACCGCAACTTTAAAAAATACGAGAAATCGTCAGTAGAACACTTCTTTACCGAGTGTCTTGCTATCGTCAAAATTTAAGTAATTATATAATAATATTTAGCCGTCAGAAATCTGCCTAAAAATGATTGTACTTATTATCGAGAACTATCCATCCATGCCGCAAAAATGCAGTTAATTATCATGTGATACTTTTCACAGAATGTCGTTGTCTATGCAGTTAACGTAATTATTGCAATTTTTTATTTTAATTATTGACAGGGTTAGAACTCGAATAGAACTAACTTCAACTCTAGCTAAAAGGTGTAATATTTATTGTTTTTTCTAGTTTGAAAGAAGAGCTGCCGCTCTAATTTCTGTAGTTAGCACGTCATATTTTCATATTTTGATATTAAAAGTGCAAGTTAAAAGGTTACTGCAGATTAGCAAGTATTTATTCGAATGCTTTCACATAATACAATAGGTAAAAGCAGGAAAATATTCATCTAAGTGTATGTAATACGCACTGATAATTTTTCAAGCCTTTCTAATATTCTAAGTCAATAATTTCCTGTACTTTAATAAATACATTTAACTCGTTGAAGTAGTACAAACATACAAAGAAAGCTTTCTCTAGGGTTTTACTAATGTAAGTTTATTTGCTCATAAAGTTGACATAACTCATCTAGCGGTAGAAATACAAAAACGTCTACTAGAAAAAGTACAAAAGCTTTTATATCTTCCGTGGACACTTTTAGCGTTGAAGTGTACTTAACTTTCTTGTTGTAATGCAACAAGTTAAAGTTTAACTGTTGCTTTAAATGATAAAAATAATAGTGTAAATTGCTGAACTATTAATAAAACTATTGAACAATATTTTTTTGTCTAAAAACCGAGATGTAATTCCGAGTGGCAGTTTCGATCATTTTTCATTATAACCGCTTTCAGAAAGGAAAGCCTTTATGCTACAAATAAAGATCATAGTCATTTCTTTGGAATGGGAAATCTTGAAGGCAATGCCGAGTAATATCTCATATTTCGTGAATGGGGAAAGGTACACATTTGGTATACCGCGGGTTTTGGATACTTTGCACTACACTTATTTTATTATAGAAACCTGCGTGAATCCCTACCAATAAAATTTCTGAACTGGTATTGCGTAAGTCTCACTGATAAATGTTAAATATGGATGAGGATCTGAGAGCAGAGTAATCATGCTTTCCTTTTTGGCGCATGCTTTCAGTAAGCGCACAGCTAACATCATCTAGTATCTGAATGTTTCTGAATATTCTTTTTGCTATGCACTCTAATATCGTTTTTACAGCCTCTATAAATATAAATTTAGTTTATTTTATCTTTTTCAACTTTGTCACTATACATTTCAAGTGTCAAGAACCATTCATTTACGACCTTTCGTAAGGTCAATGTTACACTGTGAATCAAAATCCATTGCCCACATGCAGTGTCAAACAAACTTCAATAGAGCTGTAAGTCAAAGTTGTTTATTGCTCACCCTCAAATTAACTGTCAAACACCGTATGTTGTTAATAGTGGACATAGCGTGTTACGTGTTAAGTGAATTAACTCGTAACATACCTTTTTAATTATTGGATATTCAGCTTCCATTTCTTATAGTTAGTAAATTTAGGATATTTAGTATAAAGTAAAGGAATTCTTTTTATTTCTGGAATCCGGCCCTGATTATTCTATAAATTATTAGACAGGTTATACGATTAAAATGATTTTAATATATACAGGGCGTTCCAAAATTGCTGGGAATAAAGCTACCACGTATTGTAGACATCAAACTAAGTCGATTGGATCCAATTTACCTAGTGTCAGTGAGAAGAGTTCTAAGTTGACTTAATAAATCACATTTTTGAACGCTGTTCAGAAATGTGTGAAACAAATTTATCGAAATTTGGCAAAAGTGCATTTTAGATGATTATCCTACTTTCAGTAATCAAAGAAATCCAAGGGAAATTGTAGAAAGGTTAAAACCACCTTCCCCCTCGCAATTTTTGTTATTCTTTCCTTAGGGGTGGTTATACCGTTTTTGGACTTTTTAACAGTAAGACTTATCCACCATCTTTATTTTTTATTTTTGCAAAAGCTCCGTATTTCGCTTAGTTTCGAGGGAAAAATGTTTTCTCATACACTGCTAAAGGATATTCATAAACATAAATGTCATAAAACCCAATCGCATCACTTTAGTTTTTGGCACTTTTGACAGTAAATGTTACAATAACTTGTTTGTTTCAGTTTACTTTTGTATTGTTTTTTCAACGCAATCACCTTTATTGCTTTAATTGCTATTACTGTTGTGTAATTTTGCCAGTTAGCAAATTATGGAGTTCTCTTTTAATGAGCAGGTGGACATACTATTAGTTCTTGGATTCTGTCAGGGTAACTACCTCGAAAGTGTTCACGTATATCGAGAGAGTATCTAAATCGGAGAATTACTAATTACAAAACCTTTGCCTGAATCTAAAAACGTCTTTGAGAAACAGGAACATTGAAATTGGGATTCCAAAAGGCACCGTAAGTTGAATCAATAGCGATCAATTACTTCGTCCATTCCACATCCAGCCATTGCAAGAAATACTGACACTTGACCACGGATGACGTTTAAATTATTAACAAACGTGTTGTTGGACCACTTATCGACGAACTTGAAGATCTTGTTGGTAAACCATAAAGAAAGTAGTATATTGAAGATCTAAAACCCTTTGCTGATAATGCTTTCTCACAGTAATTAATACTTTCTCTGTAACTTTTTAAATATCTCATGCATTATAAAATATTTTATACCTCATAGTGTCAGTTGTCCCTGCGTATTACTTAATTTTTTCTCCTTATCTTACATTGAAAACCTATTTTACTTTCGATATTTAAATAGGTAAAACACTTTAGCTTGCATAAATTGCTTTTTGTCTTTGATAATTTATTTGTAAGTCTTCGTTTTTATCACTTTTATTTTTCATCTGTACATCTTACCTTTAATTATTTTTTTGACTCTTTAAATATTCAAAGTAGCTTTACTAACTTCTATAAAACGTTTTCGGTTATCACGTCCTCTACTTCTCAACCCCTTTGCTTCATTTATAAATGTCGTGTCTTTGGCATGAATAACGCAATAGACCTTTAGGACTTGTAGGAGCTCATGTTAGATTCTTGCTTGATAAATGGGGTAAACATGGTAGTCGACAACCACGCCTATGCATGAAAAAGTCAATATTTGTAGTTGTATATATGGGAAATTTCTATTCCTAGTGTTTTCATTCCCAAGTTTTAACTCATTATCTTGTCCCGTTTATCCCCTTTACTTTAATCGTGACCTAGAAATTTTACTGCATTTATTTTGTTTAACATATGGGTGAGTTGCTGTCGCTCCTTTTATACCTCTCTTGACTAAGGTGGTGTAAATTTACCGTATATACCTTCCTGTTACCGATTTTTATGTTTGGAGGTTGAGTGTTTCTATTTTGAGAAGCAGGAGGTAGTGCAGACTTTTTGTTCTTCTTACTTGGGTAGATATTTCTATCCCTCCCCCCCTCTCTCTCTCTCTCTCTCTCTCTCTCTTTCTCTCTTTTTTAAACGCTTGTAAAATTAATTTTTTTATATTCAGCTGTCTTCTTTTCCGCCTTACTTTTCCTTCGACAAGCCTGTCTTAAGTCTCAAAGACTACCGCCTATTGCATAAGAGTGGTGCTCCTTTATTACAGGTTACTGACTTTGTTTTGACGCTTTTCCATTCACTTCGTCTAACATTTTTTTCTGAATGTGAGCCTTTCTTCTACGCTCTTGGCCTCGGAAGCAGCTTTGGCATCCAATTGATTCCAACCACCTTTTAATGGCTTTTCCTATAACTATCTACCTTTTCTTTTCTGTCAGTTGTCGTATGGTCCGTAGACTAGGCAACCCAAGGCACTGGGTTATGTTGTACAAACTTCGTTTTCAACTATGCGTCGCCACTGCCCTTGCCTTAAGCGGTGGCAGTATTTTTCTTATTAGTTTGTTTGCCGATAGCATATCTTATCGACACCACGCCTGAGGCACAAGCGATCCTGTACCTACGGTAAGCCGGTCTCTTGTGCGTCTAACAGAATGGGCATCGCTTCTCGAACCTACTTTTAGCGGTTCTACGGGACCAGAATCTAAATTTAGTTTTTAGTATACCGATGTCTTTATTTTAGAATTTTGACCTTTATGTTGGGTTACTTTTGAAAATTATCCTAGAATTTTACTTTTATCTTGGAATTATCTTTGAGAATAATCTTGGCTTTGACCGTTATCTTGGAATTACCAGTGTAATTATCTTAGAATTTTTAGCTTTATCTCGGGATTATTTTAAGGAATTATTTTGGGATTTTACCTTTTTCTCGGAGTTATGTTTCGGAATTATCTTGGAATTTTACCTGTATCTTGAGCTTGTTTTGAAAAATTACTTTGTTATAATTGGTTCCCAATAGTAGGGGATAAAGAATACTACTATAGTAAGCCTGCTTATCGTAAAAGGCGATTAAAAGGCGCAGCAAGGGGCAGCAGTCTTGCTGGCTAAAAGATATTGGAGGAGGGTCGGTTGGTCTCGGGCGATCCTCAATAATTTACAAGCTTGTTGGGGGTTGGCCGTGACGGATACAGCTTTTTGCTAAAATCTTTAAAAACTGCGTTGTGGAAAGATATGGGAGCCTACCACAATTTTTCCCAGGTGTGCGTGGCCTAAAACACGAAACACATATGATGGAGAGCTCACAAGTAAAATTCTTGTCCGGAGGTAAAATACTCCCTCATTCGGATCTCCGGGAGGGGGTACTTGGGGCTCGTCATCGTAAGAATATAAAACAACAGTTCGATTTAGTGATAGGGACTTGGAATGTAAGGTCATTACTTGGAGTAGATAAGTTAACGAATTTATTAGTCGAAATGAGAAAGGAAAAGCTGGACATTTTAGGTATTAGTGAGGCGTGATGGCCAGATAGGAATGACTTTTGGAAAGATAATTATAGAATAATTACAACTTCTTCAACTAATGGACAGGCAGGCGTAGGAATAGTGTTAGGTAAAAGATTAGGGCATAAAGTTAAAGAGTACTTACAATTTAGTGATAGAATAATTATGGTTAGATTGAGTACAAAATCCACAGACACTGTTTTAGTACAGGTTTACATGCCAACAACTCAGTACGAGGATGAGGAAGTAGAAAAGGTATACGAGGATATAAATAGTATAGTGAGAAAAGTAAAGGGAGATGAGAATTTAATAGTTATGGGCGATTTTAATGCGTCAGTGGGAGAAGGTAGTGAGGGAAAAATGGTAGGAAAATTTGGGTATGGCAGACGAAATGATAGAGGAGAAAGATTAGTTGAGTTTTGCCAGGAACATAGATTAGTAACTGTAAACACCCTATTCGAACAACATGTTAGGAGAAGATATACCTGGAAAGCCCCAGGTGATAGGGCTAGATACCAAATAGATTATATTTTAGTTAAACAAAGATTTAGAAACCAAGTTAAAAACTGTCGTAGTTATCCAGGGGCTGACATAGATAGCGATCATAACTTAGTTAAAATGAAGTGTAAACTAAAATTCAAAAAATTGAAAAAGGTTAAAAGAGAGGGATGGGATCTAGGTAAGCTTAATGATAGTAGGGTAAAAGAGGAATATAAACAAGTATTAGATATTAAGAGCAAAGAGATAGCTGTAGGAGGGAACGTAGAAAATAGATGGAAAGAAATAAAACTAAAGGGACATGATACAGCAACACAGACTATAGGTAAGAAAAAAATAGAAGCGAGAAAACCGTGGGGGAGATATTAGATATTAGATTTAATAAAGAATAGAAGAAAGCTTAAACCTTTCAGAGAAGTGGATAGTGAAAGTAAGCAAAAATATAATACAGTTAGAAATACGATAGTACATGAGTGTAGAAAAGCTAGAAATAAATGGATGGAGGAGAATTGTAAGGGAATACAAGACGATTTGAGAGTAGGTAAGACAAACAGGGCTTACAGGGAAGTTAAAAAGTTTTTTGGTGAAGATAGGAAAAAATATAATGGTATTAGAGACGAGAATAATGAGCTTCTAATAAATAAAGTTGAGGTAGCAGATAGATGGAAAAAATATTTAGAAGATTTATATAAGAGAGACGATATGGATGAGTTAGAGAACGACCAAGAAGAGGATGTAGAAATATGGTTCTCAATATTAAAAGAGGAATTTGATAGAGCTGTTAGGGATCTTAAACTAAATAAAGCGCCAGGGATAGACGATATTCCCGCAGAATTAATAAAATATGCAAGTCAGAAAACTTTAGACAGATTATATGAACTAGTAAAAGTAATATATGACACAGGTGAGGTTCAAATAGATTTCGAAAAAAATATTATTATCTCAATCCCAAAAAAGTCAGGAGCTGATAGGTGTGAGAATTTTAGAACGGTTAGTTTAACTTCTCATGCTTCCAAAATACTAACAATAATAATTAAAAATAGTGTAGAAGCTTTGACTGAGAATTATTTAGGTGAAGACCAATATGGTTTTCGTAAAGACAGAGGGACTAGAGAACCGATACAAATGATTAGGGTAATTATCGAAAAAAGGTTACAAAAGAATAAAAAGACTCATTTCGTGTTTGTAGATTTAGAAAAAGCATTTGATAGGGTTAATTGGATTGTTATGTTCCGGGTTTTGCAAAAAATAGGAATCTCTCATAGTAGGGATAGAAAAATTATTTACAGTCTATATAAAAACCAAAGCGTAGTAATTAGATTTGATGAAATATAAAAGGAAGCTAAGATTAGAAATGGTGTTAGACAGGGTTGTATACTGTCTCCCTTGATTTTTAATGTTTATATTGAGGAAGCTTTATACTTAGCTAGAGAGAGAAAAGAGATAGGTATTAGTGTACAGGGACAGAAAATAGACATGTTACGTTTTGCAGATGATATAGCCATTATAGCAGAGTTAGGAGAGTTTTTAAATATTTTAGATGAGATACTACGGAGTAACTATAGTATGAGAATTAACTCAGTAAAGACAAAGATAATGACAAGTGAGTTACAGCCTAGTTCTAAACCAAAATTAAAAATAGGTAATACCGAGTTAGAGGAGGTAGATGAATTTTGCTATTTAGGTAGTATAATTACAAAGGATGGACGTAGCAGAAGGGATATAGAAGCTAGAATAGCTCAAGCTAGAAAAATGTTTTTAAAAAAGAAAAACTTACTAATAGCTAATAGTATTAGTTTAGATAATAGAAAAAGTTTCTTAAAGTCGTACGTATGGAGCGTTCTACTATACGGTAGTGAGACTTGGACAATTAAAGAAGTAGATAAGAAACTTGGTGTTATAGGAGAATGTTAAAGATTAGTTGGACAGATAGAGTAACAAACGAGGAAGTTTATAGAAAGATAGGTGAGGATCCCTGTATGTGGAAACAATTGAAGGTCAGGAGAGATAGAATGATAGGGCACCAGTTAAGCCGTGAGGGACTATTTAGTAAAGTCTTAGATTATAGACTACCAAATAAAAATAAAGTAGGAAGGCCTAGACAAAGCTATATTAGTCAAATTATTAGAGATTTAGGTTGTGAAGGGTATGTGGACCTTTTTAGACTAGCTCAGAATAGAAAAGAATTTAGAGCTGCTCAAACCGACTTTAAGTAAGTTCGAAAACAAAACAAAAAAAAATAAAAATCAGTTAACTAAATGTCACCAGGACATAACTCACATTTAGTTAGCGGTCTAGCATGTTGGTAGCGTTTCGTTGCTTAAGCCTTACCATAACATATAATTTAATAAACGTCACCATGACATAACTCACAATTAGGTAGCGGTCTGGCATGTTGGTAGCGTTTCGTTGCTTAAGCCTTACCATAACATATAATTTAATAAACGTCACCATGACATAACTCACAATTAGGTAGCGGTCTGGCATGTTGGTAGCGTTTCGTTGCTTAAGCCTTACCATAACATATAATTTAATTAATGTCACCATGACAACCCACAATTAGGTAGCGGTCTAGCATGTTGGTAGCGATTTGTTGCTTAAGCCTTACCATAACATATAATTTAATAAACGTCACCATGACATAACTCACAATTAGGTAGCGGTCTGGCATGTTGGCAGCGATTCGTTGCTTAAGCCTTACCATAACATATAATTTAACACTTTTCCTTTTTGAAGCGGATAACCAGGTTGTATTTCATTTCCTTATAAATGGTAATCATGTAAACATGTTAGAGTTCTTTAACAACCATCAGGTTGCTAATATCTATGTAGAGCCAGCTGGATAGGAAAAAGATAGAAGGATATAGGAAGACCTAGACCAAACTATATTAGTCAAATTATTAGAAATTTAGGTTGTGAAGGGTATGAAGAGCTTTATTAGATTAGCACAGAATAGAAAAGAAGTTAGAGCTGCGTCAAACCGACCTTAAGTAAGGTCGAAAAGAAAATGATGATGTTATAATTGGATAAAAATTTTTTTTTTGGAAATTTTGATTTACTGATAGTCTGAAACCAAAATTTATATAACTTCGGTAAAAAGTTAATGGTAAAGGACAGAACCTGACGGACTCAAAGTGATGAAACTACTCACCAGAAATATCCAGGCATTATGGGCAGTAGTTACCGATAGAACTTTTGCAAACTTGGAATTCTTTGAACGCCAGGTCGCAATTTTAGTTACACGTTTTGGATTCAAATCTGTATTGTTTACAGCAAAAGTTGCAGATATGTATCGCAGCCATTCCTATCGTGGTGCGTATGTCTAAGTCTTTGTTGAGAGTTACTAACACTTTATATCCGTGCTGTATTAAAAAAGGACCTTATCTTCATGGCGTTCTTCTTCTTCAACTTTAGTCAAGTAATCATGACTCAGCTGTCCTCGGTACCTTCTAGAAGAAACTAAATGGACTACATTAATACTTTCTTAAGTTGTACCATGTAGTATGTTTGGGTAACAATTGACATTCCGTAATATTCAAGTTTGGAAGTAGGTTTTTGTATGTCACTTGTGCTTAGAGCGATGAGCGAAATGCAGTTATATGAAGCGCTATTTGGAGGTTTCTTTGTCGTTCTCTTTCCCCATTTGCCCAAGTTGAGTACGGTACCGTTTGTTCAAAATATATAAATTGCTTATTTGAAAATAACTAACTAGGTAAATAGCTTTTTAATTAAAGTTATGACTAGTAAACTGTTTATTGCAAATCTTCCCATCTACATGACTAACCAGTGTATATTTAGGATCGCTTATAACACAACGTAGGAGCATGAGGCACTGCAAGTACACCATTAGATTAAGGAGCCGAATGACGTTTAAAGAGAGCATTTGTCCCAATCCGCGGGTAGGTTTTATTAAAATGTCAATTTTATTTTTAATGGGGCATATTATAAAGAGCTTTGTTACTTCTTTTAATTATCTGGTGAGTTTCAGCAATCCCCAAGGGTATTTTGATTAATTTTTTTAACTAAATTTTCTCAATTGCGTATACATTTACGTATCTCTTGTTACTTTATAGAAGCAATGTGTAGGAAAAATAAAATAAGGAAATGTTTTCGGAAACTACTTTAATGAAAAAAATATACAGTATCCTCTACTTTGTTTCTAAGAATTCCCTAATTGATAATAAAAAACATTCCGTACATTTAGTAACACTTTCGGCGTTACTTAACTAATTTCATCCTTACATGTGATTTTCCAATGCTCCACCCGAAGGTACTACATTGACCAGGAAGCGAGTTTTTTTTTACCTGGAAAATTTGGACTTTTGCCGAACCCTTGCTGTTCCAAGCAAGGTAGGGATCCTTAACGTGCGCGACAACACTCACACACGGGACCTCCATTTTACCTCTCATTCGAATGAGGCTGTATTTTTGTGAAGTGCTCGCCTAACATTTTTCAAGCGGACCGTGTCGGGATTCGAACCCGGAATCTTGGGCGTAGTAGTCACACACATACCACTACGCCACGGAGCCGCCACGACTAATTTGACGATGTCGTTAGATTTAGTAGTATAAGCCTTGTTTTTAGGTATACTCATAAAAAATCTAATGGGACAAGATTGAGTAAGCTTGCTAGTCACTTAATTTGCCCAATTTTTCGTTGAGATAGGTCCGTACATTTTGACTAAAATGTGGTGGTGCCTGGTCTTGCTCAAACTACATCTATTGGTAAAATAAGTCGGGATCGAAATTATTGGGGAATAAAACCGCTAAAGCAGGAAACAATTCACCTTGGAGTATAGTTAGGTATGTGTGTTAGGATGCATTTTCATTGAAAAATACGGACCCAGACAGAACGTTTGCTTCTAAAGGTTTTTGAGTATGGCGTATACGTATCCAGAGGGGATTTTCGTTGGTCCAAAAACGGCAGTTGTGCCGATTAATATGTCCATGTAATGTGAATGTAGCTTCATCAGAAAACACCACCCATTCTAAAGCAATTTGCCCACAAGCGATAGAATCATAATTCGTACGCAAAATTCAAGTCTATGATCAGGATCATCTTCGTTAAGCTCCTATAGGTTTTGCATCTTATACGGGTGCATTTTAGCTTCTTTCAGGATTTTTAGTACATTTGTGTAACTGACTTCATGAACGCGAGCTATTTGCCTAGCTGGAGTAACAGGATTTTATTCAACTTTCAACGACACCTTCAACCGAGTCTCTGGTCGATTTTTAAATTGAAAAAGCTTTAAGATAAAAAATTAATCAACCTACCCTTCCATTTAAAAAAAAGCTGGAGGTTGCTGCAACCCCCACAGATAATTAAAAAAATAAACAGACCTGTGTGTAATATGGACCACTAAAAATAAAAATCGACATGTTTCAGGAATTTTGCAAAAAAAACTTTATTTATTAAGTTACAGAATTTGTTCCACTTAAGTTTTCGCTCTGTCTAGAGCCTTTTCTAATATTTTAAGTCAATTACTTCCTGTACTTTAATAAATACAGTCAAATCGTTAAATTAATAGAAACATACAAAGAAAGCTCTCTAGGGCTTGACAAATGTAACTTTATTTGCTCATAAAGTTGATACAACTCATAGAAATATTAAAACGTCTACTAGAAAAAGTACTATGCTTTTATATTTTTCGTGGACACTTTTCAGCGTTGGTGTAGTTGACTTTTATGTTATAATACAACATGTTATAGGTTGAACTAGTTACTTTAAATGGTAAAGATAATACGATAAATTTGTGAACTTTTTTCTCGTACTTTTTGTTCTTTTTTTCCACAATTTATGTACATTCTATTTTAGCAAAATTGGGATAAATACAAATATTATTTATAAAAATTATAAATAAAATAATTAACTTAAAATACTTCTTGACCAATTTCAATAATAGTCTTCTTATTCCTGGACTTTGGTCATCAATTTACATGTACATTATTTCAATGTAAAATATTCTACCTTGGGTTTTTCATATTCGTTTGTTTCTGGTTCTTCATAATCATTTGACGTGAGAAATTGCATGTCTTTGATTAGATCTCTCAACTTTGGGGTAATGCCGATTGTGGTAAGCTGTCCGGATCTGGGCATATTTGTTTACGGTAGAAGAGTATGTAAGGTGTTGCAGGTTGTCTTTCGTTAGGTCTTCAAGGGAACTTCGTGTGATAACAATGTCGTTGAATTTGTACCTCCTATCACCTTCGCGTGCATATGTGTAGTAATGTTCGGAATCTAAATTTTTTCTGACATGTATCACTGTGGCATATAATTTGTAGTGTTTGGGTTGATCTATTTTATAAATGGTTCTGATTGCATGTGTTTGAGTAGTTTAGTTCTTTTGTGTGAGGTTGTAACATATCTGAAGTTTTTGAGTGTTAATATTAGTCTGATAGGTGGATCCGTAACTTTAGTAACTTTCTGCATTTGTTAGAGCTTGGCAAGTAATGCAATCGTATTTATTTTCGGCATTTAGATTTTCTGGTTGAAAATAGTACTCCAGTAATTTTTGTATTGACTGATTAATTGTGTTATTTGGCAAAGATAGTTGTAATTCATTAAGATTATCTGTTTTTGCGTTCTGAATGTTGCAGTTGTTGCATTTAGTTATTGTTACGTATTTGCCGATGAAGGACCGTTGAACGATTGTCGATGTTGTTGTTGGAGGTCATATAGTGGTGTCATCAATAACGTTAAACTCATTGCATGATCGTTATTGTTTGTTTGGGGTCTCTCTAAAGAAACCTAGGAATTCTGAACTGTCGTTTTCTTCCTCTTGATGAAATCCAGGTGAATTTACATGGTTTAGAATTTCGTGTGGTGAGAGCGATAGGCGTCGCCGTGATCAATGTAGTAAGCGTAAGACTACGGATTCCAAGGTCCTGGGTTCAAATCCCGACACGGCCGACTGCTTGAAAAATGGCAGGTGAGCATTTTTCACAAAAATTACGCCCTCGTTCGGATGAGAGGTTAAATGGAGGTCCCGTGTGCGAGTGTTGTCACGCACGTTAAAGATCCCTACCTTGCCTGGAACGGCAAAAGTTCGGCAAAATTCTAAATTTCCAGGCAACAAAAAACTCGCCTCCTGGCCAATGTAGTACCTTCGGGTGGAGCATTGGGAATGTAAATGAGCGGTGAAAGCGATAATCTTGAAGAGTATTGTAGTAGTGTAAATAAATTTTCAATTGTGATAGTAATGGCCATGTTTCATTTGTAATTAATAGAATATCGTTGCAGAAAAGTTTTGTCTTGAATACAGCTTGAAGGATGCTGTTCATGTAGTAGGTGTTTTCTAGATTGATTAGCCCAACTTTTCTATTATTGTTCTGTAAATGGTTGACCGTAGGTAAGATTTTACCCTTTGCTATTGAGTGCAGTTCATTGCTATTAAAAGGATCTTCTGTTTTAAATTTTTCAGTAATATGTGGTAGTTCATCAATATCATTGGATATATCTTCTGTGTATTCCTGTTTTGAGTGTTTAAAGGGAAGTGGCTTCCTTCTTGGCGTGTTTGTGTTGAAAGTTTTTCTGACTGGGTTTGCATTTTTTTTTTATTTGGGGTTGAGATATTTTTAGGATTTGACACTTTTTTATGCGAAATCTGGAGTTTTGGTGAATTTAATTTTATGTAAGATATTGAATTTAATTTGTGACTGTTTTTTAAATTTCTGAGTTTTATTGTAATCGGTGAGCTCGTGGGACTGTGTCTGAATTAATTGAAATGTGATGTTGGTTTTGGTTGACTTTTTCTTGATTGATCGGGTTAGAATTATATATAAGATTTAGAGCATTCTTGATGCATTTTTTTTTAATATTCTGCTTTGTGGGGTATCGTTGTGTTGTTGTTTTCTATGGGATTGAAAGTTTTGATATGGTGTCATATAGAGTTCATATAGTGTTGTAGTCGGAGAGATTGTACTTAAGATAGACGTTGCGTTTCCTGTTTGGAGTGCGATACTGATTTGTTGGATGAGGAAAGAAGTTGCCCTTGTATCGTTAGTTTCTCGTGAAGTTTTAAATCCAATTTCTTTGATTAACTTTAAGCTTATTTCACCGAATACGCCCGAAGTGCCGTTAGCGACCGGTACAAAAATGTAATTATTTTCTAGTTTCTATATTTGGATCTTTTAAAATTTTCTCCGTATGGTTCTCCGCGAGGTTTGAGCATGATTTAACGTGTGATTGAGCCCAAGTATCCATACATGTGAAATCCAATGTAATCAGTCTGCCGAATTTCCATAGAATTAGTGACATTCCATCTGGACGTTTACCATCGACACGGCTGGTGCCCGTCGGTTCTAAGGAAGAAGGAATTCTAGTGGAAGATAGGCCACGTTTTATTAGGCCATTGATTGAAGAGGCGTGAAAAACGTTCAGCACTAAATTTACAACTAAGGCCATGTCTGCCATAGATATCGACTATGAGGTGAGCAGATTTCGTAACCTAGACGAAGACTGATGGCTATGTGAAAACTTTTATCATCTAAATTGTCTCTAGTAGTGCTGCAGGTAAAGCGCGACGCCATGCGCTCGATTATATTTTAAAAGATGCTTTTAATTTAGCTTTATTGGAGAGAAAATGTGTTTCTTTTAGGAGGATGTCATCATCATTTTGTTTTTGACCTTTTTTAAGGTCTGTTTGACGCAGCTCTAACTTCTTTTCTATTTTGTGCTAATCTAAAAAGTTCTACATACCTTCACAACCTAAATTTCTAATAATTTGACCAATATAGCTTGGTCTAGGTCTTCCTATACTCTTCTATCTTTTTCTTATCTACCTGGCTCTATATAGATATTAGCAACCTGATGGTTGTTAAAAAACTCCAACATGTTTACATGATTCCCATTTATAAAGAAATGAAATATTAGCTGGTTATTCCCTCGAAAAAAGAAAAAGTGTTAAATTTTATGTTATGGTAAGGCTTAAGCAACGAATCGCTGCCAACATGCAAAACCGCTAACTAATTGTGAGTTATGCCATGGTGACGTTTATTAAATTGTATGTTATGGTAATGCTTAAGTAACGAATCGCTACCAACATGCCAGACCACTAACTAATTGTGAGTTATGTCATGGGGACGTTTATTAAGTTATATGTTATGGTAAGGAGGGTGTCTTTTGCAATATTTAGGAGAGGGTTATCCCAACATTTTTGTAGAGTCTTCTGTTTATCTGTTAGAGATAATTTTGTTGTTTGATGCCAAATTTGTTCTCCTTCTGTTATTGATAGATCTTGGTTATTAAAATAGGATGGAAGTATTAAGTATATGAAATTTTTAAAATAGTGTATTGAAGATAGGTAGCTAGGGAGAGAAAGTGAGGACATTGATCGGATACCTAATCCGCCTTAAGATATCGGTAATGTGGATTGGTGATAAGCTGTTTTGTTTAATTTAACATGTATTAAGTTTTTTAAGGAGAGGCGGATTTCATTGTCGAAGTTTGATATGTTATATGTTGCCAAGCTTAGCTGCATCGGAGGAGAAATCTTGGTCTTGAGATTGATACGCAATTGTTTAATAGATGAAAAGCGATGTGTGATGGGAGCTAAGCCAGGTGAGTTGTTATTTTGTTGAAGTATTCTAATTTTCGTTGAAAGCAAATGTAAACGATTCGTATGATAATGGAGCACCTAAAAGGAAAAGGTTTGTTTTAATGATAATTTTTATATTTGGTGTAGTAAGATTGAATTTTTTTATTGTTCCTTTGTTTGAATAGTCGAGAAAGTATAGTTCGCATTTATTAAAGTTCAGTTCAAGGCCGATCTCTTTTGAAATTTTGATTGTAGTCAATAGTGCTTCGAGTACGGAATCAGAATCGTCGCCTAAGGAACTGTCGTCTAGATATCATGCATTGAATTCTGTCCGTATATTTTTTATTAGGTGATTTATGGATAAACATAATAGCACTGGGGCTAGAAGGGTCTCCTTGTTGAACCTCTCTTTCGGAGTAAATTATGTGTTGGTGAAGAAGGAGGTAAAAGGGGAAACGGCAATATTGAATGATGAAGAAGTAAAATTCTGGTATAATATCGTGGACAGTTGTAAGTAGTAGATCGCGGTGAATAGTGTTAAAAGCATTTTTAAAGTCTAGTTTTAAGAAACCTTATTTTCGGGATTTGGGTTATCTGTGATGTAGCATCCAACAGCGTGTGCTATGGCTATGCAACCACCTATTGATCCGAATCGGAATTGAAATAGACGGAAATAATTTCCTAATCTCTTGTAGATTTTGTTGCAGATTATTTTTGCTGCAGTTCGGCGATAAACGGTACCAATCGCAATTAGTCGTTTTTCTTTTCTTTTTCAGGGTGTGTAGACGGGCTCCGAATAAGATAGAACGAATGTGATTATTTACTTCTTTGTTTAAGATGAAATTAAAAAATGTATGTAGAGATGATAATAGAGTTTTAGCCAGTGGTCCACATTGTAGCTTGTTAGATCTTGTAGGTGGGATGGTTTTAAATCGTCTACGCCTCCCGCGGAGCTTGTTCTGGAAATGGAGATAGCGTTGCAAATATCTTCCTTTGTAATATAAAGAGGAGTGGAATCTGTTGTAGATTTTGTTGATTGATTACGGGTGTCTCATCACGTGGGCGTTGCGATATTAATTCATTTAATGTGTCTTCGTTTTGTTCGGCAAATGAGTCTTCGGGGCCTAAGATTTAAATTGCCGATGATAGGTTTCCTTATTCGTTCTAGGAGTCTTGAGGCGTTCCTTTTTTTGAGGTTTGTAGTTTCTTATTGTGTTGTTTAGATTTTTCAGGTTTTCTTTTATATTTGTAGTTCTGTTTATTATCATCTAGAGGGAGACACAGAGCTTTGAAGGGAAAAGTAGTAGTTTTTCCCTGGATGTGAAAGAGTTTGATTTTGACCGCTCGTCTATAAGTTCAGATAAAATTAAACCACATTTTGCTCTTGTAGCCTTTGGAACCTTCTTAATTACTTTTGTTTTACTTTTTAGGTTGGCTGATTTGAGATGGAGAAGATTGATCTCCTTTTCTTCTTTCGTATTGTCTGTTATTGAATTTGATGGTGTTTTTGGATCATTTTTATGTGAGTTGATTTTGTGTAGTCTGAGGCCCTTTATTCCCTTGTATGTTTTGTTGCATATTTCACATTTACGTAAAAAACCACTGTCTTCGTGGACTTCTCTAGATTGTTCTTTCTATGTAGTCATAAAGGTAAATTTTTATCTTTGTTTTTAATGATATTTCAGATCAAAAATTTCGTTCGTTGTTTGTTTAGACTTTAGAAATGTCATAATAAATTTTCTGTAAATGTAATTTTCATTTTATATGTATAAAATCCAGATTTATACTAAAAATTACATTCAAATGAAGGCACTTCACTAAACTATACTGTTCAAAACACTGAAGAGATTAATAATAAATTTAAAAATTATTAGATTACAAAATTAGTTGAAATTGTAACAAATTTAATGTTCGTCGTTTGACTAATAGCGTCGTACACATCTATTTATAAAATTATTGTACATAATTTTTTGTGTAAATGCAACGGCATAAATATCTACTCAAATTATAAACGATGTAGGTTCTGTTATATATGCCAATAAGAAGCAACCAGCGTAGAAAAAAGAGGTTTGGAGAAAAGCAAACACCTGTTACCGGCCGATGAAGAAAAAAATCATTGCTTTCTAATTAGAAGTTCCAAACAACGCCAATGAGTAATTTTAACAGTTCGTGTTATCGCAGCTGTTTTGCCCTGTAAAACGTAACGATTACGAAAATTTACTTTCAATAACTATCCGTTCTAACCATTGCCGTCAAGCTCTTTGATGAAGACAGATCTTTCGCCAAAATATTTCGTTGTGTATTTTCTCTGCTAAAGTTTCACATTGCATTTAAATACCACACAATCACGCGCATAAATAAAGAATATAAATTTTTTCAAGAAAGCAGTTCGCTGTAGTCCTGCAATTGCCATTTACTGTACTAAATAAAGCAGAATTATTTGATTGACGCAACGATTTCTATAAACAGTTTACATTTAATTAAAGGCTTAATATCATAGCAGTATTGTTTATAATCAAACTGCCGCTATTCATCACTAAAAGCTCGAACGTGAAAGCTTCAACTCCTTTCGCTCCCTTACAATCTCTGCTTAATTCGATTTTACCTACACAATAACAAAGTCTGTCAGTAGCAGGAATATATAAAACGTAGATTCCGTTTAAGATTCTGCTACATCGTTTAAAATCAAACAGTGTAGAAGGGAAAGGGATTCTATTTAATTATAATGTTGAAGTCTCCCTGCGGTGCATATTTGGCTTTAAAAACGTGCATGAAAATACATACCACATATTTCGTGTCTTTTGATTAAAAAATATAATGGAAGTTAATACAGCGGTAACATTTTACTTAAGTAATTTATGCATCAAATGAAGTTATTGCTGACAACGTTAAAAATAAAAGGAAGAGAACTCCTAAAATCTGTCAATCGTAAAACCTTTATTGACCTATTTGTTAAATTAACATTGCACGACCCTGTTTTCGGACAATATTGATTCGATTAATATATTATAAACTTTTGTTAAGGCTTTATAAAGATCACAGACCACGGTTTTTTGTTTCCTTTTCATATGATGGGTGTTTTATGTATTTTTGGCCGCTCTAAGTGAATCTGAATTATCGTATCATCTCAACAGATATTAAGAAGTTCGTTAAAAATGGTTTACATTGGATAAATAAGGTAACGAACGTAATCCGGCGGGTGACTCATTATTGGATTGTAAACGGCGTAATAACGACTGGCGAAAGTTCTAGAAATCGCTGTAAAGACAAGTTTAAGATTCATCTGTTAATAGAAAAAAATCACCTAGCCACATATCCAATTACCGGCTAGAAAAGGACGTGGAAAATGAACTCGTAGATGATAAATTTAAAAATATGAATTAAACTGGTTAAGTTTCAACAACCAGCAGTGCACAAAGAATTTGCGAGCGTGCGTTGCTACCTTTGGACTCTTTGGAGCGGAGGATAGAAATGAGAATGCATATTATTTGTTACAGAGTTTTACTAAAAAATTAAATTTAATGTGTATCCCCATACATAATGAGCACAAAATGCGTTCCCATAACCCAAAATGACCTCCAAAACGCAGGTCTATGCTCAAAACCAAAGGTCTGTCACCGGGCGTAAGCTTAATTTCTCATACACGTATATTCTTTTGTTGGAAGATGGAAAATTATACTTCCGAAATACGTCTATGTATATGGGGAAGCCAAAAGAACACAGCTAATTTCTACTATTCTATCGCCTTCATCAGTCAATCGAACTGAGGGACTTAGCAAGTAAGTGCAGCTTATACATATTTTTATAGGTCTATTAAGCTGTCTGAGCCAAATTATCAGAACACATCAAAACATATATAGGAATTATTTGCTAATTATTTGCTTTTTTTGTTGATAAAACCAATTTTTTTGCTATATCTGTAAAAAAGTTGCAAGTCGCTAGATAGTTTAATATTAAGTTAAAAAAATACATACACAAAATAATATATAAAAATTAACAATATATAAATTATTTGCTATTTTTTTGCTACCATTTGCAAAAGAAAAAAATCAAATTTTCAAATAATAAAATAAATATCAATATCTACAAAAGTAAAGTACATTAAAGAAATTAATTGCAGACATGACTAAAGAATAACTAAGTTTTATGAATTATTTACTCTTAAAATATGAAACTCACAAATTTTTGCTCGCGAAATTAATATAAAAAACGACAAAATATCATATACCCACTTCGAATTTACAAGAATAAAGTACATTAAAGCAATTAATTGTTGGCATTACTATATCATTTATATGTTTTATGAATTACTTACGTTATAGATATGCAACTCCCGAATTTTTGCTTGCGAAATTAAATGTTCAAACGATAAGAATGACCTTTTGTCGTTTTTTTTTACTAATTTCGTGAGCAAAAAATTCAGGATTTACATAATTTAAGAGCAAATAAATCAAGCTACATGATTATGAAATTATGATAGATGCAATTAATTTTTTAAAAGAACTTACTCTTGTAGTCTCATGCCAACTTATATTATTATTATCGTTTGAATATCTAATTTGACGAGCAAAAAATTTGAGAGCTGCATATCTAAAGAGCAAATAATTCATAAACAATGTAAATTCTATAGTTGTGCCAGCAATTAATTTCTTTAATGTATTTAATTCTTGTAGATTCGAAGCAGCTGGATGGTCTTTTGTCGTTTTTTATATTAATTTCGCGAGCCAAAAGTTAAGGATTTATATAATTTAAGAGCAAGCTACATGATGATGTAATTATGATAGAAGCAATTAATTTTTTAAAAGCACTTTACTCTTGTAGGCTCAGGCTAACTTATATTATGATTATCATTTGAACATCTAATTTGGCTAGCAAGAAATTCGGGAGCTGCATATCTAAAGAGCAAATAATTCATAAACATTGTACATGCTATAGTTGTGTCAGCAAATAATTGCTTTAATGTACTTTACTCGTGTATATGTCGATATTTATTTCATTATTCGAGATAACGGTAGCAAAAAAATAGCAAATTATGTATGAATTGTTAATTTTTATTTTATTTTGCGTGGGTATTTTTTTAATTGGCTAAATAGTTTAATATTAAGCTATCCAGTCATTCACAAAAGATACTTACACAAAATAAAATAAAAATTAACAATTCGTACATAATTTGCTGTTTTTGCTACCATTTGCAAACGAAAAATCTCAATTTTCTCGAATTATAGAATAAATATCAACATGTTCTACACCATCTAAGAGTAAAATATATTAAAGGAATTAATTGCTAGCATGACTAGAATTTCTACGTTCTATATATTATTTGCTCTTAAAATATACAGCTCCTGAATATTTTGCTCGCAAAATTAATATTAAAAACGACAAAAGGTCACTCAGCCACTTCGAATCTACAAGAATGAAATACATTAAAAAAATTAATTGCTGGCACAACTATAGCGTTTACATTGTTTATGAATTATTTGCTCTTTATATATGCAGATCTCGAATTTTTTGCTCGCCAAATTAGATGTTCAAACGATAATAATAATATAAGTTGGCCTGAGGCTACAAAAGTAGAGTGCTTTTAAAAAACTAATTGCTTCTATCATAATTTCATAATCATGTAGCTTGATTTATTTGCTCTTAAATTATGTAAATTCTGAATTTTTTGCTCGCGAAATTAATATAAAAAACGACAAAAGACCATCTAGCCACTTCGAATCTACAAGAATAAAATACACTAAAGAAATTAATTGCTAGCACAATTATAGCGTTTACATTGTTTATGAATTATTTGCTCTTTAGATATGCTGCTCTCGAATTTTTTGCTCGCCAAATTAGATGTTGAAACGATAATAATAATATTAGTTGGCCCAGGACTACAAGAGTAAAGTGCTTTTAAAAAATTAATTGCTTTTATCATAATTTCATAATCATATAGCTGGATTTATTTGCTCTTAAATTATGCAAATCCAGAATTTTTTGCTCGTGAAATTAATATGAAAAACGACAAAAGGTCATTCTTATCGTTTGAACATTTAATTTCGCGAGCAAAAAGTTCGGGAGTTGCATATCTAAAGCGCAAGTAATTCATAAAACAAATGAATAATATAGTTATGCCAACAATTAATTTCTTTAATGCACTTTATTCTTGTAAATTCGAAGTGGGTATATGAAATTTTGTCGTTTTTTATACTAATTTTGCGAGCAAAAAATTCAGGAGTTGCATATTTTAAGAGTAAATAATTCATAAAAAGTAGGTATCCTTTAGTCATGCCTGCAATTAATTTCTTTAATGTAATTTACTTTTGTAGATATTGATATTTATTTTATTATTTGAAAATTTGATTTTTTTTCTTTTGCAAATGGTAGCAAAGAAATAACAAATAATTTATATATTGTTTATTTTTTTATTCTATTTTGTGTAGGTATTTTTTTTAGTTGGCTAGATAGCTTAATATTAATTTATCTTAACTACTTGCAGCTTTTCTACAGATATAGCAAAAAATTGGTTTTATCAGCAAAAAAAGCAAATAATTAGCAAATGATCCCTATATATATTTTGATGTGTTCTGATAAATTGGCTCAGACAGCTTAATAGACCTTATTTTTGTTGTATTATGTATACCTAGATTTTTTAAATGAAGTAAATCGACTTTAGTACCGGTAGAAGTTTGAACCGTTAAAGTATTATGAACCGATTGATTTTATAATATAATTAGAATTCCTCTGTATTAGGAAGATTGTTATGCTGAAAATAAACGAATCCTAAAGGCAATGAACCATCTTCGCGTATAGAAAATAGAAGGGGTAACAGAATTTGTTATTGACCGAATTAGACAAATCTACATGTAAACTGGTAGATAATGTACATTATTCATTAAAAAAATTTCTAATTTGTTGGAAGATGGGCGTGGAATTCAATCTCAAGTTTTTTAGTCAACTTCTTTGCTGTTAAAATAGCGCTTTTGAAACCCGTCTTTCTATACTCTTCCAAGGAAGTATAGCATTTTTGCAACATTTCTGTGCATTTACCGAGATCTATATCTATTGATTGCAGATATTTATTATCGACATAAATTTGAAATGTATTTCAAACCAAACAACCAATGAAACTATGAAGTTGAAATCTTTTAACTGTTCGGCTAAAGTAGTGGCCTCATGAGAGGTTTGAACATCAGTTTTCTCGGGTCCAATAGCCAAAGTACTTAAAGCGTTATGAATGGCACTAATTTGATAACGAACTGCTTTAACACTACTTATTCTTGCTTGCCAACGTGTTTCACTCAGTTTTCTTATAGTATATTATTCTAAGTGATTGGTTAGAATTTTCCATTGATGAACAGAAGCTGGAAATAATGTGAACAACCTCTGAAGTATTCCAAACATAGTGATGGATTTTACAGACGACTTAGTGACATCGCATAGTACGAGATTGTAGTTATGGCAGCCACACGGTACATAAATAGCTAAGGGATTTAGGTCTAGCATTTTCTTTGAACGCCAACATTTTTCCTCTAATATTTGCCCCGTTGTTATACCCCTGACCCCTACAATTGTACAATTCTAGACTGTGTTTATTTAAAACATTAATGACAACTTCAGTCAGTTCTGCACTAGTCGACTCATTGACTGGTACAAATTTTATGAAGTGCTCTTTCACTGTTATTTTATTGTCCTCTGCTGATAAATCAACAAATCGTATTGTCAATGAAAGTTGTTCTACAGGACTTATGTCCGGGGTGCAGTTAGCTATAACAGCATAATATTCAGATTTTTTAGCGCGAGATTTGATTTCAAACTTCACTTTTTCACACATTAGCTCTATTAATTCGTTCTGAATATCTTTTTCGCAGTAGTGGTCTGAAACCTCATTTACAGCTAATCGCAAGGGCTCCTGCACAACTGGATCAAATTTAGCTAGTAATTGTAGTAAGTCCAAAAATTTTCCATTATGCGGCGTATATAGTTTGTCTGAAGTGCCTCTGAAAGCCATATTATTTTAGGCTAAATAAAGTGTAATATACATCAATCTAGACAAAATATTATTCCATCTTGTAGTTTACGTTCTAATCAAATGTTGTTCTTGGCAAATCGTATTTCAGTATCAATTCACTCACGTAAGGTAAAATTTCTAATGAGAACCGCTATTCTCATGAATTTTTAACACTTCAGGCAAGTGTTTCCAGTTGTTATATTCTTCAGATACTAAATTCGACACTGAGCTACTATCAGAAAGTCGGCAACAAAAACAATAAACCCGATCTTTAGAACAAGAGCACATTAAGCACCGACGCTGAATTGTTTCATTTTTGCAAGTTTTTTCGAGTAGTAGAAATTAGGAAAATGTCGCTCGGTGTCATTCTTCGGATAATTATCAATCCAAGTTTGCGCTGGGCCAGTAGTTATAATATGATCAATAGTTTTTCTATTTCGAATAGATAGCCAAGTGGCTGAATCCCATATATTCGTGACAACGGCATTAATATGAAAACTTTTTCATTGTTATCTAGAACTTGTAATAGTACATAACCCACCAGTGGCGTCATCTTTACCAAAGGTTGAAATTGTAGCATACCCTCTCTTCTCACATTTTTGGTAAATTTCGCCGACAATCCTTTCAACAGTTATTTGACTTGTCAGGGACTCCACGACCGATTCACCTGTTTGTATTTGAAATATATTGGCTATGTTTAGGTCTTGATTTGTTGTTTTGATATATTGATCCATATTCATAAACGTTTTCGCTTTTTGAAATTGCATCTTTTTGGCCTTCCATTTTCTAAATTTTGACCCAGAGGACTTCTTTTCGACAGGATGTATGTGTTCAGACATTTTAATACCAATGAATAGTTCTTATAATTTCAGTGAAATCTGCAACAAAATAAAAAGACTGTGTAGTTACAAACATTTTGTAGAAGAATAGTTATTTGCATATCAAGACATGAAGTCATGAAAATTATCAATTATAGGACGGAGGAGCATATTGAGAGCACGAGGCCGAATGCTTTTAAGATCTTGAGTCCTGTAGAATAACTTCCATAAAGAGATATGTATAACGTTTTACCTGAAGTAGTCAGAGAAGTTTGAGGTTAAAAAAGTCAAACTTTTCTAAATAAAATCTGTTCATAGTTTTTATACTCAATAATCAAGTCTGTGAAAGACCAAGTATATATGGTAAAAACAAAACCAATTTGTACTAGATTCTGACAAAACAATGTCCTCTAAATATCATTACAGTACTAGTATTGTAAGGTCAACTTTCTAGAAGCAAAATAGCGTTGGAAGATTGATTTTCTTGACTACTTCAGGTAATTGAAATAATTCGTATTCCTTTCGTTTTTTAAGATGCAACTAACTGTTAACGAAAGAGGGAGAGGAAGAAACTAACGTCGGGCGGTCAAGTAAGATTACGGATTAAATAATCCGGTAAAGCAAATACTCTTTACACTATATTATTTTTCAACTTTCTAGACAAACTAATAAATGCCACTTTTTTTCCTTTTCTATAGCAAATTTTTAACAAGTGCTTTTATTTTGTTTGTACAATTTCAAAGTTGATGCAGGACAGATTGGTAACCGGTGCTGCCGCACCGTTTACTGCTGCTGTACTAAAATTTATGGCAAAACGTACCGATTGTAGGAGAGAATGTACTGAATAGCGTGAAACAACAATTGTTGCTAAATTTTACTGATATATTCGTTCATATCTATATAGTATATATTAAATTGATAATGGTGAGTACTGAAGTTATAGTTTTTATCGGTTTAATTTAAAACGCAACGTTTGCAGCATTTAGCGGCAATACAAATCGCAAAAGTAAAGCAGCTACTATCTGTAGGTGGCTTCCTTAGAAATTTCAACACCTTAAGGATTTTGTCAGTCTTTTGTAAAGGGATTACAAAGACTCTACATGTGATTTTCCAATGCTCCCCCCGAAGGTACTACATTGGCCAGGAAGCGAGTTTTTTTACCTGAAAAATTTTGAGTTTTGCCAAACCCTTGCTGTTCCAAGTAAGGTAGGGATCTTTAACGTGCGTGACAACACTCACACCATTTTAACTCTCATCCGAACGAGGGCATATTTTTGTGAAAAATGCTTGCCTAAAATTTTTCAAGCGGACCGTGTCGGGATTCAAATCCGGGATCTTGCATTACAAACACCATGATACAGATAATAAATTAATAATGACGTATTGTTTCTGGCCGCTTCTAAGAATGCAACAAGTCACAATATGCATATGCAACTGGAGCAGAGAACAGAAATGAAAGGGCACCTTCAGCACTCTTCAAGACTGGCGCCTTAGGCGGTCGCCCAACCGCGCCCTACCCTAACGTCGCTTCTAGACCTTTACCTTTTCGGTAAAATTTTAATAGACCGTGTTTTTGCAATTTTTAAATTATCGTTTGCCAATATTGCTAGACGAGTTACGGTGAAAAGATAGGGACAATAAATGTTTCCATTACGACACAGCAATCTGTCATAGCACGAAAGAAGTTCGGCAGTATCTCGTAGGAATTTTTAATGAAAGGATCATTGCCAGATTTTGCGACATGTCTTAGTCAGCTAGATCGCCAGATATAACAGTAAAAGTAGAACTTCCTTCTGCTCATAACCCCTGTTTCGTATTAATTAAAATTCAAAACTATATTGTGGAACAAAACTGTGTAGTGCGCCTGCGCCTCTTGTTGTGTAACGCGTGCGAATGTAGTTTTGTTAAGTTTGTGGGGGTCGGGGACTCTTCTTTCGTCCTAGCAAGGGAACGGTTGTGTCGATCTACCGGCACCGGGCAACCTATGCAGACAATGAACAATAGTGTCTTGTAACCAGTGTATTCAATCGACTCCCCCGGGGGCATTGCAACAATGAAGAGGACAACAAACTATGGGCAATATTGGTGAGTGACTTTAATGTAACATTATTGTTTGTCTTTTAGATGCATACAAATTCTCGTATATAAAGCTCGCGTTTTGTTATCTTTTCGTTATACAGTCCAATCAAATGATAAGTCGCGCCAGCTCCTATATTCGCAGTTAATTGAGTTACAACCCCACTGAAGATCTTTTTCCGGGATTATGTAAAATAAAGAGTGTATTTCCAGAGGTCTCTCAATGGTATTGAAAGAACTACAGCGAAAGTGATTTGAAGCATACCTGCAGCTGTAATAAGAAAAGTGTTGGAAAGTTTGCAAAAAAAATCGCGACGTGCATTGAAAGAGAAGGTAAATATATTGAAGTCACGGTTTAGAATTTAAATCAGTCTGAATATGAGGCATTATTAGTAAATATTTCAGAAAAATTAGGTCAGTTAATAAAAATGTTAAAGTACAAAATTGTCGCAGAGACTGTAATTTAAAAAATTCTTAATTTGGTATTCTGAACATCTTTCTTAATAGCTTTTTTTCGTTATCCTTCAAAATAATAGAAAAATTTACTTCATTCTTCAGAGAAACCATATATTTTGTCTACACCGTATAATGTCTGAAAGATTTAAACGTTTATGAGAGTACTTTAGTTTTTGGAAGATGGAGTACTTTATATAAAGAATATAATTTCCCCATAAACTGACAAATAAAAGTGCTTCTCACATTGTCACAGGCACTTTTACCGATAAATAAAAGTACAACTTGGTGTTTTTAAGTTTAATGGTTCCAGTAGTTTTAAAGGCACAAATCATTAATCCGACAACTTAAAAGTATCCAATGCAATAAAATCTAAACACTTTAAAATACCATCTTAAAGTCTCTTAAAGCAATTCATTCACTGCTCCTGCTAACTACGTCCGTTTCGGGTGAGCGCGCGTGCCCCACTCCCCTCTTACTCTAAAACGCATTATCCCAACCCGTCAGGACCGGGCTTGCTACCCCTCCCCCCAACGTAAACATGCACAATAAATAATTGAAATGTTTTTGTTTTAACATAATATTCACACCCCCTCAATACTACACTTTCTTTGCCGAAATCTTAAACGTCGAAACGTAAACAAAACTTAGAAATTAAACTAATACCTTCCTACCCTACAACAATACTAACACCCTAAGCGTCTATAGGAAATTCATAACTTTTTAGGTTATATATATTTTGAGTACCGAGCGAGGTACCAGTAGAATCCTCGATTATTTGATATGCATTTGGGTTGACTTTTTCTGGACGGTACAAGGACCACGATACAACAAAAAGAACTTTCGAATTTGATTATTGTCGGATGAGGATAAATCATGCGTCCTCACTAATACCTTGTCTCCCACCTCAAAAGTCGTTATTTTATTAGCAGCGTCATGTTTTCTTTTACGTTTATCAGCCTGTGACAGCAACTTAAACCTAGCCAGCGCCACCACATCTATTGAAGTATTATTCATAACGGGAAAATGAACATTTCCGACGTCATTTATTTTAGCTACCTTTTTCTCATGGACCTCTAAAGGAGTAAACGTAGTACTGGAATGGATGTTCTTGTTTAAATACCCCTCCACCTTATTTATAGAATGCGCCCACTTCTGATGTTGCGCATGGCAATACGTTCAGAACAACCTACCAATCTCTCAATTCAACCCCTCAACCATACTCCCTTGAGGGAAATAAACAGATGTATAAACTACGGATACACCCTCCTCCCCCATTTTATCCAAATATACTCGACTAACAAATTGCAACCCGTTATCCGATAAAATAACTTTTGGCTTTCCCACTTTCACAAAGTAATCCAACAAACATCTAATTATAGAACAAGACGTGGCTCTTTTCAACGTATAAAGAGAAACCCTTTTACTAAAAACATCAATAATCGCAAACAACTGCGCTACGCCGCTTCTTGACAAAGGCAATGGCCCCATCAAATCCACACTTATTGTGTGGTTCGGTGCCTCAACCATAACCGGCAACATTTCGCCATTGCTTCGCCTTGATGGCTTAGCCTTTTTGCATACGTCACAACTTCTAATAATTTTCCTGATACGAGCTCGCATTTTCTTCCAATAAAAAATGCGGCTCAACGCCAAATAGCATTTTTCTGCCCCAAAGTGTCCATTTGCAGCATGCATTTGGTTTGCCACGGCATTAACCTCAGAGGTAGGTACACACAATTGAAACCCACCAACTGCTCCACTAGCTCTCCTAAAATCAATATTCTCGTGCAGAATATATCACTTCCGGACCGCTTCATTATCTACCCCTTGATTTAATTGAATTAATATTTTATAACCAAATTTATCTTTAGATTGGCACTCCTTTAAATACTTAATATCATTCAAAATTTTACTTTGTGCAGTTGTCGTACTTTCCTTTAACACATTGCTCTCAAACGTACTCGAACTCGGTTTATCAATCAAATTTGTTTGACCTCTAGGGTGCCGTGACAACGTATCCGCGACTGTATTAGTTGGTCCCGGACAATACTCAATTTCTAATGAAAATTGCTGAAGAAACAGACTACATTTCAATAAACGGGCATTTAAAAGACGACAAGTGTTTAAAAACGATAAAGCTTTAAGATCTGTAATAATGGTAATTTCGTGTCCCAATAATAGAACATACCAATTTTTCAAGGCTAAAATAATACTAAGCGACTCCTTCTCTGTAACAGAATAGTTCTTCTCGGCATTCCGCAACATCCTGGAATAAAAAGCAATGACACAAATATATTTTTGACCTTTAACCTGATATAAATCGCATATGCCGAAGCATCTGCATTAATATAGAATCTCAAATTAGGGCGCGGGCGAGACAATGTTACTATTTTACAAAAACATATTTTGATTTTTAAAAACACTTGTTCCTCACGATCGCTCCATGATCATTGAGCAGATTTTTTAATAAATGCTTAAGGCCCACCGTCAAATACCAAAATTTTTTAATAAAACGAGGATCGTAATTTACGAGGCCTAAAAATCCCCTTAACGTTCAAAATCTATAATATCCTGAACACGTTCCGGTGTCATACTAATACCTTCCTGAGTCACAATGTGACCGACAAAACGAATATCCTTCTGGGCAAATAAACACTTTCCCAATTTGAGAGTTAACTCCCACCTTTGTAAACTTTTCCAACACAATCGAAATATGTCGAATGTGGGATTACGCGTTCTCTGAAATGACCAATATGTCATCAACATAAGGGATTACAAATTCTTCGACATCCTCTCCTAAAATCGACTTAAGGGCACGAATAAAACTGGCAACTGAAGTAGCCAATCCGAATGGCAAGACCAAAAATACATACGTATGTATGCCCGAAAACAAAAATCCAGTATATTTCTGGTGAGGTTCATACAGAGCAATTTGCCAGTACGACATGCATAAATCCAACAGACTAAAATAAGCCCCCGGAGGAATTCGATATAAAAGTTCCGAGACATTCGGCGAGATCACGTGATACTTTTCCATTAATCGGTTTAGGTAACGGGCGTCGACACACACCCTAGGGCTACCGTCTTTTTTCGCCACGACTACTAATGGGCTCACAAACTTTGTTTGTTTCTCAGCTATGACCCCCATTTCTAGTAAAACTATTTAAATTTTCGTTTACCGCTTTAAAAGAATAATCCACTTTTTCAGCTAGACTATTATTATTTGCCTGCATTAAGCTGATGCTATTTAGAAGCACTCTGTTGCTCTCTAATAGTTGTTTGATGGATTCAGAAACCCTTTCCGCTCCTGAACTTTCAGTATTTTTATTCTTTCTCGATGGCATCGTCGTACTGCAATCGCTATTAATGATATGAAATCAAGTTTTAAAGTTACAATATAAACTTCATTCAACACGGGTGTTATTATCATTTAATACAGTTCAATCTTAGAAGTACCTTGTTTACAATCCCCTCCCGTAGTGTAAATTCCGTTCTAATGTTAAAAGTCCACACTCTTAGCACGGTAAAACCCCTCAATTATTCGTTTAGTTAAACATGTTTTAAAAAAAAAGTCAGTTAGGCAAATAGTGTAATTGATTGCACAGTTTCATTTGATTGACAACCGTAACTTATTCGGTCTGCTGTACCCACATTGCACGTAGTATAGCAGCTGTGCTACAAACACGCCCACTGTCTGTCCGATTTAACAAGTGAACCACCGTGATCTGCAGGTTTATGCACGATAGTTGGCGTTCTTTGTCCTTAATGCGTATAGAAAATAACAATTTTAGATCCTATCTTGTTTTTAATTGCAGTTTCGTTGCCTTCACTTCCTTTAATTCTTGATAATGTACCTTTCTACTGCCTCAAGTTGGGCGCCAATTTGTCACAGGCACATTTACCGATAAATAAAAGTACAACTCCGTGTTTTTAAGTTTAATAGTTCCAGTAGTTTTAAAGGCACAAATCATTAATCCGATAACTTAAAAGTATCCAATGCAATAAAATCTAAACATTTACATAAAACGAAGCACTTTAAAATACTGTTTTAGAGTCTCTTAAAGCAATTCATACACTGCTCCGGCTAACTACGTCCGTCTCGGGTGAGCGCGCATGCCCCACTCCCTTCTTACTCTAAAACGCATTATCTCAACCCGTCAGGACCGGGCTTGCTACAACATGCAGAGAACTTTACGGAGCACGAAAATAGCAAAAAAGAGCCATAAGAGTTTCCTATTGTAAAACTGCTTATATATTTTTAATATAAACAACCTTTGTTATTAACTTTTGTAATAGTTTAAACAACAAGCATACTTTACCCTTATTACAAAACATTTTTTGGTTTACATGCTATAATGACGGTAGGTTTTAAGTTTTTATGGGCGTATTTTAGTTTTTGGGTAATTTGGAATCTTTTATGAAGATTTCATTTTTCTCTTAAATTGACAAATAAAAAAGTTTCCCGTGTGCAGAGAACTATACGGGAAACGTAAATATAAAACCTTTTTTAGTTATTTTTCAAATAATAACTTGCGGTCCAGCAGCTACCAAATCCAAATAAGTAAAAAATAACGTACTTTGGGACATCAGTCATACAAGATATATAAACGATCCTTTTTTAAAGAATCGTCCATCGTTTTAAAAATGCGAAACAAGATTAGCGATTTATATAAAATTCACATTTTTATAGTTACGAAATTTCTAAGTAAAGTTGCGATGTATAAAATGCTTACATTTTTAGGTTCATTCAAATGATAATTGTCGCCAAAGTGAGTAAATGGGATCCACGAGGATTTCTAATCTAGTATTTCTGGGATAAGTGCGCATTTTTAGAGTTATGAATACTGCTGGTTTCCATAATAAAAATAATTTAAGTACCGCTTACTATAGACAGCAGGGATGAAATGGGTCATGGGTCAACTGGGTCACTGGGTCCAAGTGGGTCACTTTTTTGTTTGGGTCAGTGGGTTCTGTGTACAGACCCGGATTGACCCACTGACTCACATTGACCCAGTGACCCACATTGGCTCAGTGACCCACATTGACCCAGTGACCCAAATTGATCCGGTGACCCACACTGACCCAGTGACCCAAACTGACTCAATTGATTCAGTAACAAATTGAATTATTGAAGTCATAAAAATCTTTTTCCTATTCTTTCAGCTCAATTTATTAACTATATTCACAAATGCATCAGCTTATTGTTGCCGTTAGTTGCTAGCATTCGTTTCATATTTCAAGCAAACGCTAAAATGTTTTGTAATCAATACATCGCTTTTTATATAATATGAAACGCATTTTTACATGTTTTTCAAGAAACGTGCTGTGGCGCTGTGCCGCGAGAATGCAGTGTTGTGAACGTATACAATTTTGTATGTTCAAATAATAGTATTCTTTCACATAAGACCTAAAATAAGTTGTAGCAAAAATTTTAATATTATATACCCGGTTATTTTCAGTGTCCATTATTTTTGTAATTTGTATATCATTATCATTAAGCATGAATAAACATCACCTTAATTGTAATTTAAACCTTATACATAAGTGCTGACTTTTATAAATCTCCGTGAGACCGAGTTTTCTTGATAAGACTAATTAACTAAAAGAATGATGAACATCATATAAAACAATGTTCCTGTATCAACTCGATGTCAGATAACGGGACTATTCAATTTATATTTTATTGCGTCTGTCATTGAAAAATATTTTGATCATTTAGTATATTTAATTGTTAAACATTCTCACACTAATTAAAATTGTCTCGGACAACAGCTACTCCTTCTGCCAGATAGTTCTAAAAATTTATTTTGTAACTGTAATTCGTAGAACAGCACATATTTATTAAAAAAATTAATAATAAAATTTCCAAATTTCATAATCTGTTATTCGATAAAACTCGCCCACTAATTGAAGACATTACAGAGGGCCAATTTGAGACAGTAAGAAAATTTTTGCGACTGCATCAATTTGGGTCAATTTAGGTAACTGGGTCAATTTGGTACACTGGGTCAATGTGGGTCAATTTGGGTCACTGGGCCAATGCGGGTCAACTTGGGTCACTGGGTCAATTTGGGTCACTGTGTCAATTTGGGCCATGGGTCACTGGGTGGTGGGTCACATCCTCATTTGGGTCACTGGGTCATGGGTCACATTTTAGGTGACCCATTTCATCTATGATAGACAGTTTGATTACATATGATATACATCAATCAATCACCAATACGGTATTTCCTTTCGGAGAAACCAAATCTAGCACCTCTTTCTAGAGGGATATGCAGGGTATAGCTCTAGACTACTATATTACTTTTACTCCGAGCATAATTCACAATCTTTTTCCACATCACTCGGTCCCTACACATTTCCTTTGCCGCTGCAACATTCATACACTGCTTTTGGAATACTCTTTTATTTCTCAGACTTCTCACCTGTCGTTCTTTCAAAACCTCCTCTGCTACAACTAACCATGGCGATCTGCCCCTTGTAGCTCTACCAGTCATCTTACTTGCATATATGTGCTATAAGTCTATCCTCATTCGTTCTTTCCATATGTCCAAAGTAAGCGTGCTTCGCTCGCTCAACTCCTTAACGGTCATTTGCACCCCGCACTCTATAATATACAATCAAGTTTAAAAGATTGTTAAGCACTTTCGTTACCATATTATGTTATTGCAGCAGCAACAAATTTAATTAAAATGCTCGACTTTGCGATTATTCCAAGCAATTGACGTGCTTATTTCCATAAAATAAATTGAATTCTTTTTTTTTCTATCTATTTGGACAATACGTCGTCAAACTAGTTATCAATTTAATAATGATATCAGTTACTCCACCTAATGATTGCATTTCCGTATTATCTAGGGACTGAGAATCATCAGAAATTCTGTTCTCATTACTCTATTTTCTTATTGAAACCACCATATGGGTAAGTACCAATGGCAAATTAATTAAACGAGCAGCTGACAGTTGTCATTTGTCCTTGGACGTGGATAAAATTATTTATTGTTTGTAATATCTATTAACTTTTTGTCGACTATAATTTTCAATTCAAAAGTTTTGAAAAAGTATATAAGTATCTATTAAGCATGCATACCAGTCACTCATCAGTCTCATAGTTAAAAACAATCAACACTCCCCCGTTGAATAATATATGATTAGTTTATTACAATAATGGATTTACGGAACTAATTCACTCAATATTTACCTTTTGGCTTTTCAATCCACTGATAGACATGTAACACCCATTACCATAAAAAAACGAAACCAGGTCATATGTACGACTTTCTTCTAAAAGATAATAAAGATCAATAATTCTCATAAGTCTTTAATGAATGTTTTGTACATTATAATTTTTATCATTAAAATGCACAACTTACGGCATGATTTGTGTTCAAAATTATTCGTTCAATAAATTTACGCCTGTATACACTACTATGAATAACGACAACTGGTCAAATATCTCTTCAACTAACGTGCAAAGCTTACAAATATCCAGAGCAACGACAAAGCTTTTCCAATTAAAAATGGGAGCCGCATGCAAGAGTAGAATCTTCAACACACATCCAGACATCAAACTGGTCGATTACGCACATAAGCTATAGGGAATGGAAATGCAATTTTGTTACACTTAATGAACTACTCTTCGTGATGCAACGCTTAAAAACAAACCGTCTTAACTGAATTGTTATAGCTAGCAGCTAAATATTGGTCTTGCTCTCTGAATAACTGTTAAATAGCAATAACGGCGTGCTTTAAATTGTACTTCAGGAATAGTCGTTGAGTTATTCATACTGAGTATACCGGGTGATTCAGATCACTTGTACACCCCCTTTATTTCGGAAATAGAAAATTTTAGAGAAAAATGTTTTAGACGAAAGTTGTATGGCTTTAAGAGAAGCATAAGATAGTATCATTGCTCTGCCCTTGAAAAATTACTTGATCGTCACACGAAGATTTAATTTCTTAAATAGAACCTACCATTTTTCATTATATTTTCTTGTAGCTTGTTACCGTGGTACGCACAGGTCGGGCAGTAACCGAAAGGAAGGTAAAGTTAGGACCCGCACAAATAACAATAACGTATAAAAAGATAATAAAAAAGTAGGAATGTCATGTTAACTACACAGGCGCAGAGGGGGGGTTCAAAGACAAAGAAAGGACTCATCATCGAATTTTTCTATACAATAAACAAAAAAATATCCTATTAAAAAATTATATTCTACTGATAATTTTGAATAATTTATATACCAAGTGCGCAATTCGTTTTGCACCATGTAAAACTGATCAGCAGTAAAAAAAAAGGTAATGCTTATACTTTCTTAGAAACAAGCGTTTTAAGTTAAAAATATTAAATTTATAACAATTTCTAGTAAGAATTTTAAAAAGTATAGAGAAGACTAGAGAAGCTAATTTTAAAACGGGTTTTGTAGACTTGCTGCGTCCTTTGGAGTAACGTGGCTTGAGCTTATTTGTGGTTCATTTGTTATGCATAAACATCAAATGTTGATAAACAATATTCTCTTGATATGCCAAAAAAGATTTAACATACCTTCAGGTGCCGAATTACAAATCTTTTGTCTAACATAGATGAGGTGAAACATCTAAACATTCTTGATCTCGCTCAATTATGAATCATCACAACAGTAGCAAGACCCGTTAATATTGCACACAAAGCTGAGCCAGTGGGCCTAGGCAAAAGAGTTAACAAGAAATTTCTTTTAGTCATTGTTAACCACGTAAGAAACCTACCAATATACAGAGAATGCACATTTTTCGAGGAAAACGTTTTTTCATTGAGTTCTTTTCGAGTTATTAGGCTTCAAAGCGGTACTTTGATATAAAGAACAAAATGTTTTATATTGTTATACCATGTCAGGTAAAACCTTAGGTGTTACTTGAAGGTCAAGTTACTTTTTCATGCAAATTAGAAATTATTGGTCCCACGATAATCCCCATTAGTTAAGAGGAATTGAAGAATAACGCTAGATTGTAGTGCAGTCGGGAAGAAGACGACGGAATATACAGAGAAAGCCACAAGTCAGTTAGTGTGAGGGCGCTTACATAGATATTTCGTGAGACTTCGTATCTACCATATCTAATAGCTATGTCTTATTCAAATGAAGAAGCATGTGATATGCTGCTAATTTTGGAGGAGTGTCAAGGTGTATTCGCTGCAGCAGCAAACTTCTAGCAAGAGCGTTTTCCTAATCATACTTCTCATCCGTACAACGTTTTTTCACGATTGGCTAACCGAAGGAGTCGTGCAGCATCATCATAATATAAAGTCGACAGATTAAGCGTGCCGTTGTAGATGAAAGAGAATTCTTGCATCGGCAGATTTGAACTCTTATGATTCCGTTAGGCGTCGAGAAATAGATTCTGGCGTCAGTGGTACTAGTATCCAGGGGATATTGAGTCAGCACTTGATTCACCCTTACCGAATGTCCCTTCATCAAGCTTTAACCTATGCTGATTTACAAAGTCGGCTTAGATTTTGTAATTGGATAAGTGAACAACCCCGTACTTTTCAAGAAAAAATTAATTTTTCGATTAATCTACATTTAAAAACGATGGTAGTGTCAATACATGGAACTGTCGTTATTAGTCTCACGATAATCCCAACTGATTCAGAGAAATTGATCACCAGCATATTTGGAAAGTAAATATTTGATGCGGCGTTATTGGAAATCGAGTCGTAGGTTCTGTTTTCCTTGATGAAGATTTAAACGGCGTCGGATATGCAGATTTGTTACAGACAGAACTTTCTGCTTTATTAGAAAATCTACCTGTATAATTCGTCAGGCGGCTCCGTGGCGTAGTGGTATGTGTGTGACTACTACGCCCAAGGTCTCGGGTTCGAATCCAGACACGGTCCGCTTGAAAAATGTTAGGCGAGCATTTTCACAAAAATACACCCTCGTTCGGATGAGAGGTAAAATGGAGGTTCCGTGTGTGAGTGTTGTCACGCACGTTAAAGATCTCTACCTTGCTTGGAACAGCAAGGGTTCGGCAAAATTCAAAATTTTCCAGGTAACAAAAACTCGCTTCCTGGCCAATGTAGTACCTTCGGGTGGAGCATTGGAAAATCACATGTAATGTATAATTCATCAGGATACGAGGTTCCAACCTGTATACAAAAGTGAACTATACCACTTAAATGGCCATAAGTCAGTGTTCCTCAAAAGCGCCTTAAGGGGAGCATAAAATCAGCAAGGAAGAGCTAGAAAATGTGATGAGACAATAGTAAAGATCACAGAAAATATACTTTTGCATTTATCTTATAATCGTAACTTTATCAGCCAAAATTAACCTAGTAGTCATATTAGCATATTTTTAAAACTTTAAATTAATTGCACACAATTTGATAAATGACATCTACCTTATAAAAATTGCATTGAAATTTGCTAAAATTAAAATTGGAGTTGAAGTAGTTAAATCAATTCTTCATTTCTTCAAAATCTATCTGTGCCCCTGAATATCATTCAACGGTTTAACCTATTTTCTTATTCGTTATTAAAGCAGTAATGGGTTTAAAGGTAGTGGAAACATTGGATAGAAAAACACGATAATAGCTGATCATGTTTGTCGTTTAGTTTTGTTGCTACCTGGAGGTATTGGGTCGATTTTGTGTTGGATGATTTTAAGTTGGAGAAGCGATTACGTCATGTGAAACACTTCTGCGAAAGTTTCCCGAATCGGTAGGATTGCAACGAGAACACTTTGATTTGTAGACACTTCTCATACCATATTCATAACAGAGTATTCGTTGAGGTTGTGTACAGGTATTATACATATTGGGCATCACGTTGATAATTCCACATGCTTATTTTGAGGCTTATTGTTTACTAAAGAAAATACAAACCTATTGGGAGGATTTTTATAACGATGAGGTAAATCTGAATCTTCAGAGGCAACTTTTTTTATGAGAGAATGAGCGATATTTCTCAGAACATAATTTGACCTGTTGAAGTGAACTACATAAATTCCTTAATTAATATAAGGTAGAAATAGTTTGCAAAGCTATGTGCTCAGCAAAATTTAGATTCAGATTTTTCATAATTTGTTGAATAATTTCTTTTCATGGGGTTTTCTATCTAAACGGTTATATAAGCTTCGACAGAAATAATGTAAGCTACTACATTTTCAGACCGGCGATAAATTTGATTTAGAATGGCATTTTATATATTAGAAATATAGTCGTGTGCAAAAAAATCTTTTTTTAGGTGAAAAACTAGTTTGTTTTAGTTGTGAATCTGACGTTTAATATTTCGCCATAGCTTGAGAGCAGTGTCGCTCAAGAGGTCCAGGGTAGCAAGAAACAATTGCCCATATGTAACATTCCTAGTAATTTTAAGGTCATCTGTACGTTCCAAAAAGCAATTAAAACAATTTTCAAGTCGCAACCGCAGAAAAATAAAAAATTCATTTGTTAATAAGTAACATTTTTTTTGTAGATACGATGAGTTCGAGATATTCCTACTAGTTGTATCAGAAGCAAGCGAAGGTAGATTTATATCCGACTGTAACTTTTCTAGCACAATTTCTTCTAATAATAAGATGTTGGAAAGAAAATTTGACTTTGTTAACAATCGTCGTCATTTATTAAATCGAGGAAATCTAGAAATTATTTTAGATGTAATAAGCGGAACTGTACCCATTTTAAATCTATTCGAGTAGGTTGTACATCAGTATCATGAATTATATTATTAATATCGTCTAAGATATCATATATTTCTACGATATTTGTTTTTAAGTCAAAAGATATTGTACGAGAAAATAAATTTCAAGTTTGTTTTGTTAGTGAAGATAGCTTTTATTTGTAGACGTTTCTGGGTTCTAGCAGGCAGGATGCCATGAGATAGAATTTTGAAAATTGTTCCATTACTTTTTAGATACATATAGTTCTAGATAGTTGGTATAATATGCAAGATAAGATGAAACACAACACGATACGAACAATAATTAATACCGATATTCTATTAATATGCTTTCACAACATAGTCTTTCACAACATAACCAGAAACATTTTTTTTATACAAATACAACGTATGTGCACATAGTAAAAAAGAAATTTAACAGATTTATGCAAATGATTAAGATACTGGACGTTAAATAAATTACATTTTTTTGAAGTTAAAATGTTTTAAAGTTTCAAATAGATGCAAGTTATGTTATAATTCGTTACAAATTTTTTAGTTTTTATAGATTAGGTTATTATTTTTTCGGTAATTGTATATATACGAGTTTAATAGTAAAAGTGAAAGAAAATTAGAAAAACTGATTGTCTCATCACGAAAGGGTGCTCTTGGCCACAGAGGCCTACAAAATGTCACAAAACGGCATCATAATGGAGCCCCGTATCTTGAGCTACAGCACGTCTATTGTGGAGAAAACTGCAGATCCGACAGTCATAGTTAACAATGGGCCCATCTTCAGGAAGGCCACCCATAAGCTGTCCCAACTAACGTCCTACAAATTTTCCGCAGAAAAGGGAGATCATCGTCGCAAACTTCGAGACAATGCCTCAAGATGGCCTAATCGAACCTGGCACCTCGAACTACAGCTCGCCCATTGTGATGGTTGAGACCAATGCAACTACCGGTACCTCCCCTAGCAAAGCGATCTTAAAGTACTAATGACCAAAACCAGAAGACACAAACCAGCGAGCGATTTTAGACTACGGATCAGCTAGGTAAGACAGTTCTAAGCGTTGGCGACTTCCTAATGAACAGAAACCAAGCATTCAATCCCCAACTCTAGACCAAATGGACGGAACCATCTTCAGGAGGGCCACCCATAAGCTGTCCCAACTAACGTCCTACAAATTTTCCGCAGAAAAGGGAGACCATCGTCGCAAAGTTCGAGACAATGCCTCAAGATGGCCTAATCGAACCTGGCATCTCGAACTACAGCTCGCCCATTGTGATGGTTGAGACGAATGCAACTACCGGCACCTCCCCTAGCAAAGCGATCTTAAAGTACTAATGACCAAAACCAGAGGACACAAACCAGCGAGCGATTTTAAACTACGGATCAGCTAGGTAAGACAGTTCTAAGCGTTGGCGACTTCCTAATGAACAGAAACCAAGCATTCAATCCCCAACTCCAGACCAAATGGACGGAACCATGGCTTCAAGCTCCAAGTGCTTATCTATTTTAGCGTTTCTACGGTGGAATAATGAAGATCCGTGTATATGACAAGAGACCTGCTCCGCACAACTTAGCACCACTCGCTGTCCACTTTACCGTAATCAATTCTTCAGAGGGGGAATATTACCAAACACAAAAACTCAGACAAATGTCATTCATTTGGCTCCGTTCACGATAACTAGGCCTGCAATCTGAATGGCGAATACCTATATAAACAACCCCAAATCGACCAGAAATTCAGCCCTTGTCGATTTTTATCCAAAGAACAGTGCCTAGTAGAACTCTTTTGGTTGGTATCCAAGTGTCTAGTATTACACTATGTATGGGCTACGCTAATTAAACCACACCATACACAACCAATGAATGCCATCTTGCTTAACACGTATTTATTCTCCAATTACACCGCCTTTGACTGTTATCCCGGTTTGAATACTACACCGTGGGTAATTATTATCGCAGCAGCACGCCATTACTCTATCATTACACAGTCAGTCATTGATATCCTGCTTGTACCCATTTAATACATCTTTGTACATAGTCAGTAATTACATTTTGATCCCACCCTTACTTACTGACACCTGGAAACCAAGAAAATCACCTCTACGGCGACGTCAAAGCGAGATAGATTTTGCTTTTCGATCCATGTCGTCCAGCGGTGTGGAACGCCTACCACCAAGAAATTAACTACTTGTAGGAGGCTGTAGTTCCATCACAGATGACCTCTACATCAGTGCCTTTCAATTTTTTGCAGGCATTATTATTGTCTATTAATCCCGTATAATGAACATTGCACTAGGTTAAGTTGTATATATATATATATATATATATATATATATATTAGATATATAAATATATATATATATATATATATAAATATTTAATGCGAAATATGTTCCACGTCAATTTTCTGTTTCTTCCCGTTTGCGCTTATTAACATGCACCCGTGGTAATTTTGTAGATAATTAGTTATCGTGTTATATATTGATTATCAGTATTGTAAATATATGTTTTCTTACTTGTAATATATATATATATATATATATATATATATAAAGTAAGATGTATCTGTAAACAAACTCTTATGGAAATAATAAAAGCCATTGACAAATACAAATCGGGCTGGTAGTTATATAGCCATTAACAAAACATTAGCTTTATTAATTCATAGGGGAGGAAACATCCACTGACCAATGGTTTCGGCTTGTTAGCCTCATCAGAGTGGACTGTTCCCAAGACCCTATGAAGTAATCGAAGCTATTATAATGATATAATTTCGAAACAATCACTGTACTATGGCAAAAGTAAATAAAACCGCCATCAGGTGATAAAACACCAACACTACTAAAGTGTGGAAGTACAGAATTGAACCGAAACTACATAATAAATTTTAAAATGACTATAAAAGTACGTTGGGCCTTTGAGATTTGCGGACTGCAAATAACTTGTCTTTGTATATATATATATATATATATATATATATATATATATATATATATTGATTTAGATGTTGCAGTAGTGTGTCTTGTTAGATACCGCCACACGGCTCGATATCAATAGCAAGATATGAAATTAGCTTCAAAGTTTGGGTCACCTCTGGTAACCGCAAATGAAAGTTGACATGAAACATGTTTTAAAAAATCTTCAGAATTTAAATGACATTTTACTAATCTTAACCAAGAGTTGTATATATGCATTATATCGAGATCTAGAGCTACCTTCGTACTTTAAGCCACCCAGATTAAAGAAACAGAAGCGATTGTTGCGACTCTGGGAATTAGTTAAAGCGGAAGAGGAAGTTTTTTTGCAATCATCATAAGAGATATACAGGTGTTTCATTTTAGAGTACCGACCACAGTCAGATTCCATCACAACAAGAGTCGCGTAATTGGTAAGAAAGCAAAGAAACTGTCCATTGTGGCATTTTGGCTGGATCTTTTTCACTGAACAGCTAAATCTGGTACAACACTATCACCTTAGTTTACTTCTGGCCCAGTTATTGCCTTTTCGGTGTAAGTTTGACCCTTTTAAAGGCAAGAATCTTCAGATCGCATATCCACCAGATCTTGATACCGTATTTTACTAGTTTTGAAGGCCTATTTTCCGTGAATCCTGTCCTTCCTCAAAATGAAAAAAAATGTTTATCAATCAGTACATAATCCTATGGATTGTCATGTGATTGTAGATTTTCATTGAACATAAGTCATATGTTGACTATAGCGGTTGCTTCGTTTGTCAATAGTTCTTCTTCCCTTGTTTCTTGGTTGTCACATCAAATAAACCGGGTTATTTTACAAAATTCAATAATTGCTAAAGCTGCTCAATAGAGTAGATACACATCACACTTTCATAGTTCCTGAACATATTTTGAACTAGGTTGGGGTACGCCAGAGTATGCATAAAATTTCGATTCTGTATGTGCGCGCTACTTTTTCGGTGGTTTATTAGAACGATTTGCATTCCATTTTCTGTATACCTTCATAGTTTTTCCATTTGTTTTTCGTATGATAATGTTATGCATTGCATCAGGAAAATATGCATTTGAAAATCTGGCAAAGTTTTTCTGCAATCTTACAGGTCCGGGCTTATGAGTTTGAGTGCGATTTATATGCTTGCATGTATAACATTTTTATTTATTTATACATTTACGTGACATAACTAGCAAGTACCACCTTTACACTTAACTAGAGAAAAGCTTTATACGCCACTTAAATGTACACAGTAAGTGGATTACATACAAGTAGTACATCAGACATAATTTCAGGAAGAAGCACAAACAATCCAAGTACTATCTTTTACACACGCACAATACTCATTCTCTTGAAACATAGTCTCTAAGAACGCCATACTACATTACTCTGTTAGCATGATAGTTGGCACCCCAGATATGATTTTCGGAATTGTTTATGTATGCCAGATTCTTCATATTGAGGAGTAAAATTCAATAAAGTTACCTTCTAAATAATTTACTTTTAGGTAATTTTACAGACAAAAAAGACTTCCAACGTTTAAGTTCACTACATGACGACTTTTTTTTTAGTAGATAAGGTAACTGAAGTACTAAACAATTTACTTAGATAAATAAAACAAACTAATATTTCTTAAACTAGAAAACAAAGACACAGGTATTCTATTTTAGAATTAAGTTAGGATCACAACCCATTTATATAAGCCATATGTGCTGTTGAAATATGATTTTGAAAAACCAACTTAATTTTCTGAAATCTGACATTTCTCTGCCCCTTAGATACTAAAAATTTTGATTAGACACCTAACTAATACGTTACAGATACTGAAAATCATAACATGGGTGCCACTGTTATCCTTTTTAAAAAGTTGGCGGTTACCAACTAACCTAGCAGATATGTACACAGATTTGTAAATGTTACCTAGCATATTTTATGCTCGATATTATACATTATAAATTAATTAAATAGTACTGCTTACTTTATTTAATTTATTTAAATATTCGCAGGTAATTATTCTTTATTTCAGGTGCTCGCTTTAGTTTCTGTGGTAAACTTAATGATTTCCAATCGTAAAACTTTAAACAGGAAACACAGGGCAAAAGGTACTATATTATGGATCTGGTAGGAGATCGACAGGTAAAACTTCATCACATTCTGTAATACACTCTGCCTCAGCAGTTAAAAATATCAGGATCATGTCAAAAATCAATCATGGCAACTGGCTTTTTGACGACGAGCCTTTGTTTCTACCGCCCTGACAAAATGCCATGTGCTCATTCCCTAACCGTGGGAATTATTTTTAACATTCGTTTCCCATTACCCATTTACACAACCTTCTTTTTTAACTCTATATTACATAAATATGTGTAATAACCTACATTAATTATACAAAAGTCCCCTAAAATTAATCAATGATTAAAATAATTTTTGGAGCTTTTTTAACGTGTAACATATTTTTCACTTGCATCTCAAAATGTGCTAGTATCTATGTAAATTATGTAAATTAACAATTAGTGCTTGTGTAGTAATAAATTAATCGTACTTAAGCCAATAAATCGTCTGCAGTATTATAAAACGTAGTAATTATTGTTAATGAACTAACAGCATTTTGGTAGATTAAAGATTCTCTGTCCATATTTGTGAATTCATACATATTTGATCGATAAACGAATTTAAAATGAAGCACGTCACAGTGCCCTTTTGAAATAATCATTATTTTATTAAACACATTTATAACAGCACTTTAAAAGATACTAAGGAAATATTTACAGATCAAAATTCATTAAATTTACTGACTTATTTGCATTATACTACATTTAAATACAAAATACTAAAGTTCCGTATTACTTATTACTAGTCGATGAAACGAACTTTTTCTATTACTTACATATTCATTTACATCATTCCAAAAAGCGAATATTGGCACAGACACCGTTGGTCATCTACAATGGCAGAGAGTGACAGTGCTAGTATTTCCTTGACGAAATCCATGAAGAGCCGCCAAGAGCCGGAAAACACATTCTTTCCTCGATTGACGTACATAACAGTTTCCAGTGTAGTATTTGGAAATATTTGTAAACCATTTTCAATTCAGTTGCTATAAATAAAACGTGAAACGTATTCTATATATAAAAATATACTCTAATATTCTTGTCCATTTTACAATATTTACGTTTATATCGGATTTAAACGAAAATAAGTAGCCACTAAATAAATATCTTTTAAATAATATTTGAGTATCCAAATTTTCAGAAAATATAAAGTTTAAAAATATAGAGTATTAAAGTTTATAAGGAAGGTATTTTAAAATGTAAAGAAAAGTTTTAATTATGAACAAAGACGAAAGGTCTTTTCTCCTAAAGAAACGGAATATTTTAAGAATTTCAGGTAATTCATTACAAAAAACCTTAGCTTCTGAAATACTTTGAGAATATTTGCAATGAGATTTACAATTCAGTGTCTCCTTTAACAGAAAATTAAAGTTTTCAAATTACTTTAGAACTTTCATTTGAGACTTGTATCTGATTTCTAAGGCTTTGTGTATAATATATCAAAACTTATTTCAAACTAGTTAGTGACTATAGTTCATTGAAGACATTACTTTCACACTCGGTGACTTTTTTCTAACAAGATACTATTGTTAGTTTGCTGACATTGTGGAAATCTACGGATTTTGGATAAAACACATGAAAAACTGCGCATATATTACAAGTCCGCAAACCCAAGTTTTAAACCGCCTATGTCTCACACAGGTATCAAAAGATAGCAAGTAACCGTAATCGCTTGGAGGATTGTTACGAGAATAATGGAGAGATGATAACGTTTCCTAGACAGGTAGGTATGAGGCGAAGCATAGTATTGATTGAATGGTACTATTTTTGGTTTTCAGTAAAAGGTTGTTTGCAATTAGCGTTCCTTGTACTTGTTGAAGTTTGCAAAAAAATCTTTGGAATTTGCTGTTGAATCAATTGCGAGAACATTTAGAATTGAAATGCAATTAGACTCCATCAAGGAAAGGTAATATCTATTGTAGTAATAGCTTGCTGATAAGACGACTTGATTTTCAACTAGCTGGCGATTAATGTGGGACCAACTTGCATAACGTTCCCGTCTTCTCCAAGTGAAATCTTATTTTGTGATTATCCAGTGATCTCTGAGTGGTAATGCATCATTGTTGTTGTATATAGTAGCCAACGATTCTAAAAACTCGAACAGTGCACTACCTTTTCAATATTGTTATTTAATTCAATGATATTTGGAGACATAAGGGTACAGAGCCACGTCTCCTCTCTTCCACCACCACCTCCATCTCCATCTCAACCACCGTCTCCGCCTCTGCCTTCACTATACCAACACCTCCAAACATTACCTTCATACACCGCTCTCACCACTCCTTCTACCTCCACACATCACCCTTACTTCCAACTACTTCACTTATCTAATTTATAACACTACATCCGCGATATGTTTAATACGTCTATCACTTTGACATGATTTTGATTGCGTTAAAACAACATTTTGATCCAACTATCAGTTTTCTCTCATGCAATCTTAATAAATTTTGTAGACTTACACCGCATACTTCATTAACTAGCTCCAGTATGTCATACAATATTCAAAAAGTATTTTTGACCAACTCGACAATCTTTAGATACACAAACCCGCAATTTGCTAACTTGTCATGCAAGGTAGTTCCTTATTATGTCAACCTTTCACCTACAAATCACCATAATCTCAATTTTTAAAGAGGTCTACCTCCTTAAAACTAAAAATACAATAAAAATTAAAAAAATTATTAAATGTCACGCACAACCGCTACAATTAAACCTATTACATACACGTTTCCTTAACTAGATTCAGCTGTAATAACCAGAATCTCTAAAGATTTGCGTGAGCGATTTTTCAACACCTATATCTTGTAGGTATTGGTTGGGATGACATATAGTTACTTCTAATATGTTAAATAGTGCGTGTTGCTGCTATTATTAAACAAATAATTGCTCGCACGACCCTCACTTTCTAGTAACATTTGATTCTGTTCTTCACCTGTCATATTTCCACATACATCTTTGTTATACCACCAACAGATTTTACAGAATATTCTGGAAAGCTTCTACAATTTAACTATTACACTTTATAACATGTACAGTAGCTCGAAGAAATCGTACTTATTTAAAACAATAATACTTCGATTTTTCAAAACTTCCATACAGTCCTATCATAAGTATCGGTGAACAACTTCAATTTGAATTTATGATCCAGGTGTAATTCTACGGCATTCTAAGCCATTCAATCTGATCTGTTGTGAGTGTTGGGCAAACTGTCTAATACTACATTCCTCTCGAAAATTGCAGAAATCCCTTCATTCAAAGTATCCACTTTGTAACATCACTTTGACACATTCTACTGTTGCCAGGCTAAAGACCATCATATAAATCAAACATAACATCCATGTTATAATGGTGAAGTTTGGTTTATAATCACCTAACGCAAAAGTGGTCTTAAGTACTAGCTTGCTGAGAGAGAGGGAGCGAGCGAGAGAGAGAGAGAGAGAGAGAGAGAGAGAATATGCTTTATTGTCACTGAAGTATGAATTCATGGTCAAAGCGGCATAGAATTCAAGTCTGTAGGCATAAAGATGAATAAAACCAATCAAATCAAGCCTTTCGGCATAGAATAACCAATATAGTTTGAAAATTAAAATAATGCTATTATCCTATAGGTATTATGTCATTTTCTTATTACATTGATTGTACAAGTAACTTTCGAATGTATACCTAAATTATATTAAACACTAGTAACACAGGTATAATGGCATGAAGCACAGATAATACGGATATGTCTATGTGTAATACACCTAAAAAAGACTAAAAACTAACAGCACAGATATAATAATATAGAGCACAGATAATACTGATACGTCAATCTATAATTACTAGTAATTTCTTAAAGCTAGAATTTCTAACAGTGCTAATCTAGTTACTGTAACCTTATAATTAAAAGATTGATAGCCGTCATAATGTTGAATTGTAATTTTATACTATTTAGTTTTCGCCACATAAGAAATCACCTGATTTGTAATACATTTTGTGTGTAAGTAAACATTTAACAGGTCTGCGAAATTTATAATACTGAGTTTCTGATTTCGGATGCTATATAAGTTCATTGTAACCTAATTGCGATTCTATTACATCACCGGTGACGTCATACTTAAAAAATGCATTTTTAACTTGTGATTTTAATCAAATCAACTATATCTAGACACTAAAGCTTCGGTAACAGCTTGCTTGTTTTATATGCTGGTGGTCACGGGTATTCGTTAACTTGTGTAATATGCAAACCTTGACAATAAAAATGAGGTTTATAATAGTGTTATCCTGAGTAGTCTCTGTACATGTATACCGGCATCACAACACATACACTACTTTCACTCAACCTCCACCTCCACCTCCACCTTCACCACAACCTACACCTCCACCTCAACGGTAACACCTTGTGGTCAAATTCTGATTCAATTTGAATATGTATCCTAGTTTCCTTAGTTTAGTTTATGGCTTGGCCAGGTGATGCCACCGTGTACTGATACAAGACTTCTACCGGTATCACAGACAGACAAAAAACGTTTATTTATAATACCTAGGCCAAAGGCCCATACTTATATGTACTGCACAGCTGTTTATGTTTAAGGTGTTTTTATTTCTATGTTTGGTATACTTTAATATAGAGAAAAAAGAGAGAACAGACGCTACGGCACAAGTTTCTAGACTTCGTAGTACTAGAAGCCGGGAAAACAAGTGCAATATCCGGCTAAAGATCTAAAGTTCGCAACTTAACCTAAGCTTAACCCTATCATGTTTTTGACCTCTCAAACCATCGGCAGCCGGTATCAGGAGCTGAATTGAAGATCTGACCTACGAACATGTAGCCCGACCATCGACAGCCGGAAATCGGGTTTACATGTGTAGATCCTAAACTACCTATTCTACCGAGCCCTATTTCTACTTATCAGCTAAACCTAAACTTAATTAATTACAAAAGGAGTTCAGAAAATTTATGTGGCGCGGTTTGCTGAGTGTAAGCGTTGAACCTGCACTGTGTTTGTATGACACAACCCTAACTTACACTACACTGCTGGCTATTGTTACCGAGGTGTATCTCATATCTGCAAGATCCGTTTGCAAGTGGAGTTAAATAAATGTGGGAAATGTTTGATTAGGTGATTGATGGAAGGTAAAGGTGTGTTGTGATCTACGTTTATTAAGTGTTTAAGGTCTTGAGTAATGTCTATTGTGAGTGGCAGTGTATAATAGATGCACGGGGGTGTCAGTTGCATAGGTCGGTGTCTGAGAGGTTAAATTAAAAAAGTTTGGCATTGAAGTTTTCATATCCCGTGAGGAATTGTATTGTAGGCCGGGAAGATAGAGGGATGTGATCTGGGATTTCTGTGAGTGTTTGAAATATGTTGTAAGTATGTCTACCCTTATCCGTAACGAGCTGCAAATAAAGATATTCACTTCAGATGGTCTTGTGTTCCCTATAAACATTGGGAATAAAGTGCCATCGTATAGTTGTATCGGTTGTCTGGTCTCGATGTATATTCGCTGGATCAAAGCATGCATTGCAAGATTGGTTGGGGGTATTTTAAGGAGGGCATACAGTGCCTCCGTGGAGGTAGTTCTGTATGCCCTGGAGCAGAAAAGGAGGAAGGGTCTGACACAGGAATGAAGAGCTCTTCTATGGGGTACGTTGGTGTATTGAAACCAGGAGTCTGCAGCGTATCGTACGTTTGGTATTGTTACGTTGTTTATAATGAATGTCTTAGTTTGTTGTAAAAACGAGAGTGAGCGTGAGAGACATGTTTGTAGGTTGTGAAGGAGTAATGTAGTTGTATTTCTAAGATGTGTGATGTGCGCGTTTAATTGTAAATTATTTTCCAAGTGCATACCCAGATACCTAACCGATTTCGAATATTTGAGTGAGCTACGTTTTAAGCGTTATGGTAGGAGGTCTTCTGAGGTCAGGTTTGCCCTCGAGGAGAAGTATGTGGGTTTTTCCGTTGAAATTAGTTGACGGTAGATATGCGACCGGTGTTTTAGAACTACGGTCACGCGCCCGGCCGTACATTCCAATTCGGATCTGGAGTGTCCTGTAATAATGGATACGAGGTCATCGGCGTATACAATAGGCGTAGTGTTGGGGATGTTAATAGTTAATATGGAGTTTATGGATAAGTTCCATCATGTAGGTGCCAGGATTGATTCTTGTGGACATCTCTGTGTTAAAGTCTTTGTGATGTATGTCAAGTTGGTAGTGACGCTCCTGGTTCTGTTTTGGAAAAATGTTTGAATAATTTTATAAATGTTTGTAGGAAAATTATGAGTGATTAGTGCGTGTAGTATACTCTGTCATCACTACCAGTATAAAATAATATACAGTTTGTAATGGAGTTTAGCATTTTATTATTCTAATTTGTCCGATGTATAGATTTTTAGGTAACACTCTAAACGCGATATTCATTGCTCTGCTTGCCTCCGAGGTATTTCTCTTGTAAACCTACAGCTATACTGAAGTCGACTTTAGATAAAACCGAAACGCCCATGCTACACGTACGTACGTTTACGATATGGTATGTAGCATACACTGGATGTACACGCAATATGACTGGATTTACAGATGTGCAATTTATAGCTTATTTATTATAAGCCACAATTTGCACACAATATCTATAAATACCCATACAATGAAATCAAAATACCTATTATGTAGCACCTTTTAGGCTTTGTTGGAAAATTACAGAAGGTTCAGTGTTGTGTTTTACCATTCTTGTAATTTGATTTGCACCGTATGCGGCTTTTTTTGACGTTTCAAAATTAAATAAATCCTATGCTCCAACTATGTAAGTTTGTAAATCCAAAGAAAACGCACACATGTAGATTTTAGTATTTATTTGTACAGCAACATTTAAGTACAACGAATGCAGAATTCTGTTTGAATAAAATGATACCTGTAACGCTTTAATGTTACGGGAAATAAATACCAAATGCAAAAAGAGGAAAATTAATCTAGAACGGATAAATTAATATCGAAGCGCTCTGTATAATTTTGATTTCATTTATAATACTGTTCTGAAAGCGGAATATTGCACTACATAGTTAGTTCTATTAACGTCATAAACTTAGAAATTATAAAAGCTTAGGTTTATAAATTTTTGAATGTAATTCAGGTTAGTAGCTTATTGAAAAGCCACAAAAAAGGAAACGAAATTTAATATTAAGTATTGCTTACGTAAAATTAAGTAAGTGTTTTCTTAGTTCTTTAGAAATAATTCCTGTTAAATACGTATTGACACGGAACTTAGGGTTCTAGATTATTTTAAACCACCAAGGAGTAGACCTAGTATTATTTAAGTCTAGGTACAAAAAAAAAGCATATCATTTAAAGTAAGCTTTAGCACTAGCAAGTAAATAATCGTGAACCAACTAATATGAACGATTCATACAATAATTATTCCAAATATAAAAGAAATTTTAGTTAAATAAATTAAATCCAATGTTAAATAGTTGCAATACCAAAAAAACCCACAAATTTTAACATTCCTACAACGTTATAAAACATATAGACGCTTTGTTGGTAAGATTCACGAGATTGAATTACATATACTTATAGTTTTCTGTACAATGCAAAACGGGTTACAACATATTTATTCAGATTGATTAAAACAATTGAAAGTCATGGACATGTGGTTTTTGCGTAGTATTGTCATGGTCGGGTCCTATAGGCGCATGCCGAAGTCATATGTTTCCTGTTATGCAGACCGTCGGCAGACCAGACCTCCGTTGAACGCAAGAAGTAGATGGAAGTGACTAGCAGCAGTTACATCGGACAAGAAAATTTTACTGGATGAATTATTTACAAGCCACAGGTCGAAGCACATGAAACGGTAAACAGTAAAAAGTTTGTAGTCAAATCACCTCTTTGACTATCAAATAATAAACGGAGGTAATGCGGTGCGACACGAATTTTATAGAACTTACAACACTAATATATATTGGGACAGTTTGGTTACCAGTAAAGACAATTTCTAAATAAACCCGGATGAACAGCTAATTTTCTTTTGGCTCAAATGCACGCCTATTGTCACTATAAGGCGTAACTGTAAGTCATACATTATTGAAATTATATGAAGGTTTATTCTATAAACTATTGATAAATGTATCCTTATAAGTCGTTAGAGCTATAAAAGCTTGACATTGCAAGTGAATGGGCAATTACAAGCGCGTTGTAAATGATCTTTCTCGTTAACGATCAAAGTTATTGTTAAGCGAAGATAAAGTGATTATGACATTTTAGCATTTTGTGTGTGTATTTGTTTACAGGAATATTATATGTCGTTGTTATGTACGTTGATGTAACTCTAAAATTTCTGTTTGTATACTTATTTATAAGAAAGCCAAATAATGTTGTTATAAAATAAATTAAGGCGATGTTGAAAGTAGAAATTAGTTGTTTTATTTGTTAAAGTATACAGGTGGCATTTTGTAAAGGAATTTTGTTTCGCCAAGAGGGTAAAGTAATCAAAATCGCTTTCCGATTTGCTCGTCGTCTCTAGGGATTTGTACGAGACTAGATTAAATAAGCTGGTGTCCATAGACTTTGATCGAAAGCCTTTTCAAGGTCAGTGTTATTAGTAACGTAGCCTGAAATGTTGCCTAGGTAAATTTTTTTTATTGTTCAATTTTGTTCTATTTTCTTCTATTTTTCGCTATAGTGACCCACCGCGCATCAGTGAAGTTAGCCGCGGTGCATCCCTATTTTGCTACGAGATTTCTGCTGCTTCTGGGCAATTCCAAATTTATTAATTTAGCTCTTCATTTTCCAGTAACACACCTAAGATAGTGATACATTAAAACATGATGGATAAAGCAATTTCAATACTTTTAAAGTACTAATATATAAAGTACATTTTTATACCTTATAAAATTTACTAATCTAGACCTAACAAATTCTGAAAAATTGCATCTTTTTATTGCTAGGGCATGTACCGTACCTTACTTTGACAAACAGATAATATTGACATGCATTGGATAACTATATGACAGTTCATAGTAAAGAACAAACACAATGTTTTATAAAAATGCGCGTGCTTACTGTGTGTGCAGTAAAGACATTTTACAGCATCGGTTATGTACCGAGGAATATGCTTGTCATTTTCGTGGTTTTAAACATAAATAAAATATTAAGTATGTTTAATTGGGTAGCTGAAAATTCTATGCCTGCAAAATGATTCAAAGTTGTATGTTGAACAATGCTCTTTTGAAGTATTACTGTTTATTTTTCGTACACTCATAAAATTCACAATTAGAATAGCACTTAAAAAGAGATAGAAAATATTTACATTGTGAAAACTGATTTATTTGCATTACTATATTCACACACAGAATCGTCACCTACGGTATTACTTTTCAGTCGATGAAACGAACCCTATTAGTTGCATATTCATTTGCGTAGTCTCCAGAAACGAATATTGGTAAATACGGACACGTCCCTGGTATTCTACGATTGCAGAAATTGACAGTGCGAATATTTCCTTGGCGAGATTCATGAAGAGCCATTAAATGTCGCCAAAAGTCTTCTCCGCTCGGTAATTTTAGCATCGTATCTGTAAATATTTGCAATATATTTTCAATTTACTTGCTATAAATAAAACGTGCAGCATATTTTATGTACAAGAATAGACTCTCAACTTCTACAATATTTACGTTTAAATGGGATTCAACTTAGAAGAATAAGAAGCCATGATATGAATTAAATAAGTCTTCTATAAATAGTTGATTGGTACTTTTGAATGTATACAAATTTTAAAGTTTTAAGCTCTGCTGTTTATTAGAAAACCTTTTTAGAATGCTAAAGAAAGGTTTATTTATGAACAAAGGTGAAAGGTTACTCCTACTAAAGAGACGGCATATTTTAAAATTATTACGTCAATTCTACAAGCCATAACATGTGAAATATTTTGAAGTGATTTTGACAGAGAATCTACAATTATGTATTTGCAATGCTGTTAATTATAATTCAGTGTCTACTTTGAAGCAATATTTGATTGTATAAATTTCATTAGTCTACATCATGTGACTTCTAAGTGACTACGCGGCTCCGTGAATTAATTGGTTTGTGTATGATTACTTAGCCCAAGGTTCAAGGTAAGACTCCTGACACGGTCTGCTTGAAAAAATACGCCTTTGTTCGAATAAGAAGTAAAATGCAGGTTGTTACGTTTATTTTTGTGATAAATTAATTACCCCTTTTCCCCTTTAATTTGTTTTTCAGTTAAATCAATTCCGTTGCTATTCTTAAATCCTTCATCAACGTCCTGTAAATTTTACCTGTTCGTCACAAGCCCGCTTTACAATAATTGTTTAACTCAAACCTATTTGCTTGGAAACGACAAGTTTATGATAAAATTGAAATAGGTCAATACCTTGTTTTAGGTATCCTTTAAGTTGTTAAACATTCCGATAAAGTATTATTGCTTTCTCTATGGTTTGAATCTAAAGACTCGTCGATAAAGTCGCGTACTATCCGATAAAAGCGTGTTTTGAAGTTTTCTAATCACGCTTTGATAACCACAATATGACTTGGAGCTCTAGTTGTTCAACTAAACGAATTTATGTGCACTTTCTTTTCAAAAAGTTAAAGAACACTCGTCGTACTTGATAGATCCTTCGTTCCGTTTTTGTTTATGTAAATTTCACGCACGCCATACAGCGTGGTGGGTATTGATGGTTTTATAAACCCGGACTTGTCGGCGTAAATAAATTAATATTTTTCGTAATCATTCTAGCTTCCTGCGGAGGACACGATAGTTCCTTGAATTGCCGCTCTTTGGGGTATAGAAGACTGCACCCGTTACGGGATCCCAGGTCCATCTGGCCCGCTCCGGCCCGATGAGCACACGAGAGATCCAACGCCGTAGAGGCGTGGGTGAGTGTTGCTTTCCTGCTGGTGTCGAGACCCTGTCCATTTAGATTTTACTGTTTGTAACTCATACAAGTCTCGAATTAATTGTATGTACGAAAATGATTTATGATACTGGGATCTATTGCCATGGAACTACTATATTACGCTTAACTTTAACTACTATCTATTAATGCAGGAATGGGATAAAAACTTGCGGCACATTGAAAAACGTTATTGATGTTGTAGTTGTAATTGTAGGTTATAGGTTAGCATTATCAGAGCCTATGTGAAGTATCATAATATTATGATTACTAAACGAAATTGTGAAATCTGGTATACAAACACGCTAGCTAGCAATTACTAATATATATATATATATATATATATATATATATATATACTTAAACTTAATGTCCATTTTAATGTTTCTTTTCTTTTCTATGCTAATTAGAGTTCTTTTGTTAATGTGTTATTTTCTTTGTTCTTTTTTTACTTAGGTATAACTGCAGGCGGGGATTTCTTTTACAGGTGTTACAGAGCGGTTAATAATTTATTTTTATTTTAGGCCTTATTTAATTTTTTAGGTATTCCCCCCCTTCCACTCACCGACCGAGCCTGGTCAATTTCTCTTTCCTTCTTCTTTGTTGTGTTTGTTCGTTGACTAAGTCGCTGCACGTAGTAAGGTCTCCTGGGTGAGTGTTGTCACGCACGTTTAAAATCTCCAACTAGCTTAGAACAGCAAGAGTTCGGCAAAATTCAAGACTTCCAGGTAAAAAACTCGCACCCTGGTCAATGTAGTACCTTCGGGTGGAGCATTGGAAAATCAAACTTATAGACCTCTACATGACTCCTAAAAATCAAGATTGTGGTTTAATGTATCAAAGTAACCAAAAATGCTCGTACTATTATCGGTTTGCATGCGTAAAGGTTTATTACCAACCAGTATGACATTTGAATCATCAAGGTTAAAACCATTACACAACAGTGTATTTTTCCAACGTGTTTTCCAACAATTGTATCTAGCATATAGCTCTATAAATTTTGCATGCAAAATATGACCGACATTTATTATAAGTGAATTAACTCGAGTTTTGAACTGTTTATTCCTCATGGAGTATACTAAAAAAAAACAAGAAACGGTAGCAACCTCTAAAGAATGTTATGAGAAATATTAGCCCAAAGTGAGGGGGAGAAGGAGTAGAAAGGTTTGCCAGACAAGTGGTGGAACATTGTCGGATATGGATAAAATTACACTTTAATTCATTGTAAAGGGTTATTCTGGATGGGTGTTGTTTATATCTGCTGATGTTTTACTAAACAATAGCGATAGGTTGATGTATTTTCAAAAACACTTATAAGTATATAAATTTAAATGCATTTATTATGTCTTACTAATAGCATGTTACATTGTATCAATTGAAGGTAACAACATTAAAGGTTAGAGTTCATATCAGACATGAGGACGGAAGCAACTACTTTGTATTCCAGACGCAACCTGATACTGCAGGTGCAGATACATTAAACTGCAATAAAACAGTTTTAATTAAAACGTTACTTAGAACAAGACATTGTATGTTATCAAAAAGTAGGAGACGTTGATCTGCGCTTTCCCACAAGGTGATGTGAGAGAAGGGATTACACAAATACCCTGAGAAGCCCCTGATAGCCAGTCAGTCTCGAATTTCATAACGTTAACATTGGTGGTAGTTCAAGCTACTCATTGGTAGTTATTAAAATATTAGCTTTGATAGATTTGTTAAATTAAAAGTCACGTTAATGAATATAACGTACAAGTTGTTAAGCCATTTTGTAATTATTGAATTAAAATAAATTTGATAGAAGTGTTTTTGGGAAATAAGTGTTTTTAAAAAGAAACTCCCAAAGGCTCAAAACCTCTCTGGCGCGGTCGGTAGGATTCCAGAAGGCACTAGCGACTCCAAAATTGAAAAACTGGTGGCCGTGAATTTCAATTCTTCAGTGGAAGAACAAAATTGGACGAAGTATAGAATCGACGGAATCCAATAAGGAAGGAATGGAACTGGCAATCAAATTATTGTGAGTACCTACAGTTCATTTTTCCGAACCATTTTTTTTTAATTGAATATTGATGTTAGCAAATAAGATTTGAAATGAGAGACTTTATGTACGATTTAGTATTACAATTTATTATCACAAGTTATTATTACTGAAATAATTTACTCAGCAAAAGTCTGAACTTGACAAAAATTTATAATTATACACATTTATGTACAACTTATTTCAACTATTATTAATGAAACAATAATTCAGCAAAAGTCTGAAATCAATGTTATTATAACAGAGGTTTATAATTACATACGATACACGTAACAATAAGTGATTCTTTAAACAACTTTAATACAAACTTGACTAAAATAACAGAGAATAAATAATTTATAAAGATGAACACTGAAAACTTAAGATTATATTTAGACTCAATACCAACATACGACGGAAATCAAGCTTTACTAGTGATTTTTATTACCGCATGTGAAACATTCTTAAAGAGCTTCAACAAACAAGGTGACATTGAACGCAACAATTGGCTATTAAAATTGATTCTAAGTAAGTTAGCCGAAAGAGGTTTGACCCTAATCGCGAGTAGAAACGATCTAACAAATTGGGAGGACTACAAGAAAATATTGATCGCGTATTTCGGAAATTAGCGTAATAGAAAATGCCTATTTAGAGACTTATTAAACCTAAGAATGGAAAATAACCAATCCTCATATCAATTCAATGAAATGCCAAAACGTAAGAAGTTTAATTCTAACAAAACCAAAAATCGAAGAAACCGACCAAAATGTATGACGAAATGGCACTGGACACCTACGTAAACGCTTTAACAGAACGATTATCAGATAAAATAAGATTCCAACATCTCCAAAATTTAGAAGAAGCAATGAATATGATTATAGAAGAAGAATACGTAATGTACTATCAAAATAGACTATATAACCCTAACGTGAATAAACGCTATTCACCAATAAAAACCGTATAAACCGCAAGACAAACATCCACCTCACCAAAATTCACACCACTTTACACACAAATGAATCAACCGCGAATTAACAACCCAAATTTTAATAACACAAATTTTAATAATCAATTCGGACAATTTCCGAAACCAACATTCAACTCAAATTTTACAAAACCTGCATTTACACCAAGCTGTTGTCAATATAAATGGTTTTGAAAAGTCTGCGTATTCTAATACAGGGTGATTCGTGGCCATACATTTAATTTTGTCTACCGCTTTAAACAATTTGTCAGGGGTTTGGTTATCTGTGTGTAACTTTTAATGAATTTGCGGTAATAACCACTGAGTCCTAAAAATCCTTTAATTTCGTTGTTAGTTTTGGGTAGGGGTAATTTAGTACTGCGTTTGTTTTGTCTAGGTTTGGCATGACTCCTTGAGGGGTTATTATATGTCCTAAAAATTATATTTCTTTCTGTGAAAACGAGTCATGGACAACTTATTACGAGGAATACACAACGAAAAATATCTTGTATACCTAGACGACATCATAGTATATTCAACATCATTGGTAGAACACGTAGAAAGACTAAGAGAAGTATTTGAAAGACTAAGAAAGGCACATTTTAAAGTTCAACTAGACAAGAGGGAATTTTCACAGAAAGAAATATAATTTTTAGGACATATAATAACCCCTCAAGGAGTCATGCCAAACCTAGACAAAACAAACGCAGTACTAAATTACCCCTACCCAAAACTAACAACGAAATTAAAGGATTTTTAGGACTCAGTGGTTATTACCGCAAATTCATTAAAAGTTACACACAGATAACCAAACCCCTGACAAATTGTTTAAAGCGGTAGACAAAATTAAATGTATGGCCACGAATCACCCTGTATTAGAATACGCAGACTTTTCAAAACCATTTATATTGACAACAGACGCATCAAATGTAGCACTAGGCGCAATGAAATGTAGGTAGTAATAAACCAATCAGCTACGCATCCAGAACCCTAAATGAGACTGAACAGATATACAGGACAATAGAGAAAGAATTAATAGCCATAATTTGGGCAACAAAATATTTTACATCATACCTTTACGGACGAAAATTCTATATATTCACAGACCATACACCATTGGTATGGGTATGTAAACTCAAAGAACCAGATTCAAAATTACAACGACGGAGAATCAGATTAGAAGAGTACGATTACGAAATTATATATAAAAAGGCATTCATAATAATAACGCAGACGTCCTAAGTAGAATACAGCTCAACGCACTAGAAACAGAATCAATTATAGGCAACGTAGACGAGATAGAAGTAAGGGAAGACCCCGAAGAAATGGACACCATACATTCGACACAGAACGAAGAGCCAAAAACCACAACTAAAATTTTAAACGAAGCAATAGATATAAAACCAAATCAATTTATAATTACCGAAGTTTTAACCAACCCCAATCCCGTAAAATATACAAAAATAGACAACAAGAAAATATACCAAATCCAAATAACTAAGGACGATAACGAAGAACAAATAATTAAAATTCTAAAAGAATATGACCCCGAGAAAAACAATTTTACTTTTACTTAAATACTGAACATTTATATAAATGAACGTATTAACTGCACAAGAAAATTAATAACCTTAGACGACCCTGACGAAATAAACGACGTCATTAGAAATCAACACAAAGGCAAAACCAACCATCGTGGAATCAATAAAACATTAAAGCAAATTATAAGACGATACTACTTTAAAGATATGAAAGAATTAACCACAGACTATCAACCAATGCAAACTATGCGATAAAGCAAAATACGACAGAACACCCGCAAAATACCCTTAATGTTAACCAAATCGCCAGACAAACCTTTCCAAAAAATACATGCAGACACTCTAGTAGTAGAAGCACAAAATTTTTTAACCAAAATAGGCAAGCAATACCTATCACCTCTAAAAATAGTATTGACGTAACACAAGGATTTTTACAATACTTTACATTTTATGGAACACCCGAAACCATAACTTTAGATTACAGCAGCGAATTTAAAAATAAAACGATACAAAACACTTTAGAACTCCATAAAATAAAAATTCATTTTATAACTGAAAACCACCCTGAGTCGAACGGATTAATTGAAAGACTATACATTTAACCCTACTAAAGCAAATCAAATTATTAAGACTAACTTACAAGAAGGAGCACATCACCAATTTAATGTCATACGCACTAATCGCTTACAATAATACGATTCACTCATCGACAAATTTTACACCCCTAGAATTAACATTAGGACATTCAGATTCCCGCAACCCTTACAACATACATTATAACAAAGAAGTATATCAGCAGTATGCCAAAGACCATAAAGAGAAGCTAAAAATAACTTACGATAAGGTAAAAGATAAATTAGATAACGACAAAGAACGTATCACCACAACCCGCAATAAAAATACCGACGCAAATAAATTTTCAATAGGACAAACTGTGTACGAGAAAAGTTTCCAAAGCAAAAGACACAAAACGGCACCCAGTAATTTAGACCTATTTAAGATTAAAAAAATATTAGACCAAAATGTAGCCGTAGTAGGCAACGGCAAGATAGTAAAATACATTCATTTGAAAAACTTAAGACGCCCTGTAATTTCAGATGGACAGCCATCACCCTTACCGTCAATCTCTGCCCAGGTAGAACGGACAACGACATATTAATTGAAGACATTAGAAACAATCCCGGTATACTACCAATAAAATTGGGAAGTATGCAAAATACAATAGATTACTGGATATTTGCACAAAAATTCGATTTAATGGAGTTAAAACAAGAATCTCAAAAAATCAAAGATAATTATTACCGATTAAAACAGTCAATGGACACAGCCAAATTCGGAAAAGAATACGCCATAGAAATAATGAATTGTAACAGCATAATAGAAAGCATTTTAAGAAACATAGAAGATAAATTTAACAGAACAAATTGCAAAACGAAAAAGAGGACTAATTAAGGGACTAGGTAACATTATAAAAGCTATCATAGGCAATTTAGATAACCAAGATGCAGAACGTTATGGCAACGCAATACAGCAGTTAATTGAAAACCAAAACGATATAAAAACCATTGTTAGCAACCAAATATCTCTCACCCAATCAACTATAATAAAATTCAACGATACGTTAAGAAAACTAATAAGAAATCAAGACCAATAAAATACAAACCCTTGAAACTAACATGCAAACTACTATGTTAGGAATGCGAGACTTCATTAGATTCAATACGATATTCACTCAAATAATATCAACCCTCACTTTAATCCAACAAATTTTAGCCACATTAGAAAATGCCGTAACATTTGCAAAATTAAATACACTACACTCTAGTATCATAAAACCAACTGACTTATTAAAAGAATTATTAAGAATTAGATCATTTATAACTAATAGTAAATTACCGTTTGATGTAATAGAATCAAACATTCTCATATTTGAAAAAAATAGCTATAGTGAAAGGCTATGAAAAGAATAACGAAATCATATTTTTAATGGAAATTTCAATAGTAGAAAGTAACATTTATAATTATTATCATATGTTTGCTTTTCCAACAAAAATTACCATCATGTATCAAGTTATCATACCCAAAACCAAAATCCTATCCTTAAATGAACTCAGATATGGTTACACAAACGAAAAATGTAACGAAGTAACACCAAATCAATATTTATGACAATCGTTAACAACAACAACTATTCAAGAAGACAGCCCTTGCGAAGTACAACTACTAAGATTTTCAAAGTATTACGACAACTGTGAAGTCAAACCAGTACAAATCACAAATATGAAAATTAAGAAAATTACCGAAAACAAATGGATTGCCATATTTCCAACAGAAGTAATAGCAACCGTCCACTGCAATAAAGACTACAATAATTTAGCACTAACCGGAAGCAAAGTAATAACCCTTAAAGAAGACTGTTATTTAAAATTAAAGAACGAAATCATCAGAGTTTATCAAAACCCCACAGTAACCAAGAAATTCGCAAATTTACTGGAACTACAATTCAAAATCTCACCACCTAAGGTCGAAGAAATAATCAACTAGAACACCTAGACTTGGACGATCTCAACCACGCCATGAAAATAATGGACAATTATAAAAAACACTTGAGTGAGTTAAAAGTGCCGAAATTACACTACGATAATATAAGTGTTTGAACAATTGTATTAATCATTTTATTATTTATGTATGTATTTTACAAAATGTATCTTAGATATAAGAATAAAGAAAGCAATTTTAGACATAAGAAAACAAAAGTAAATAAAGAAGTAACAGATGTACCCTTAGGGACAATGAATTTTAAACAAAGAATTTAAAAATTAAGCAAAGAAAACCTTAATTTTTTATTTACGTCGGGAGGAGTTACGTATCCCCCAATCTATATATGTATAAGAAAATAGAATTTATAAGGAATTATTAGAAATTATTAAAGAAATTATTAAGTTACATGCAACATTGTATTTCAAGGATAAATACAAAAATGTTATTAAAAGTCACAATCAAGTTTTGAGAACGGATGCAATACACTGTATTTCAGACAGTACGTGATACTGCAGGTGCAGGTCACAGACGGTTAAGAAACCGCGATTACTTAGAAACTAAGATTGTTACATTGTATGTTGAATAGAATTAGGAAATAAGCAGACATGAGCTCTGCAAGTACCCATTGATATGTGAGGGGCAAGGACAACATAAATACCCCGAGAGCCCCAAGACCATCAGTCAGTCTTGAGTATTTCAGCTTTAACATTGCCGTTTGCTTAGGCTACTTACCCTTATTAAACTCCAATTATTAATTCAATTTCGACTTAGAATATTTTAATCAAGTTTGTCAAAATTCCATTGTAATTACTGTTTAACCAAATAAATCGTTACAAGAAGTTTTGGAAGAAGTTTTTAAAAAAGATCGCTCCCAAGGCCCAAAACGTAACTCGCCTTCATTCTAAAATAAAAACAACTTGTTTGGCCAATAGATCGTGAATTTCAAACTGGAATTGACAGAGTCGAGAATTTATATCTTTTTTCGATTAAATATCAAACTGAAATTGATATATTATTCGATGATCGTGGAGCAAAATCAATTTTTATACTTTAGTCCCAACGAATTTTGAAAACTATCGTTTCATTGCTTAGGTATGCGCTATAGGTTACTTTGACAAACAGATAATATAGACTTAAGGTACCTTTAGTGCTATGGAGATTTAGCCATTTGGATATTTGGGGAATTAGATATTTTCGCTTTTAATCATCTAGGGTATTTTCTGCTTCAGGTATTTGGATAAAATGGTTTGACAGATGACATTTGTTATTGTTTTAGGTTGCTGGATGTTAAGTTTAAGTTGTGAATTACGAACTGAAAAAATAAATTGCTATTCATTTCCAATATGTTTAATAGGCAAAACGCAAAATATATAACGGCGAACTACACGAAAAGGTAAGGTTAAGGTTATAACAAAACATACAAATCACGTGCTTTTCTGAACAAACACGCATGCTCCGATCTCAAAATAGCCAGAAAAGTTGAACTTGAACCAACTTTTGGGAGATCGGAGATTCGGTGTTTTTGACGTTTTTCGGCAGTGTCACGTGATCACTTTAACCAATGGGATCATTCTCCAAATATCTAAATCGCCAAATCTCTGTAGCACTAAAGCCACCTTTATGCTTTGGCTAACCACATTCCAGTTCAGAGGAAAATCAATAAAGTAAAATCCTGATAAATATGTGCCCTTCAAACAAACACAATTTTGTTATGAAAATGCATGTACTTACTTTGTGTGTAGTAAAGACGTTGTACAAAATCGATATGTAATAAGGAATATCCTAGTCATTTTTGTGGTTGGAAATATGTATAAAATATTGAGCATTTTTAGGGCTCCGTACCTTATAAGGTATAACGGAACCTTTATAAGATCACTCTCGTGTCCGTCCGTCCGTCTCTCACAGAGGTTTTTCTCGAAAACTATGTAACGTAGGAATTTGAAATTAGGCAGAATGCTAGGTCTTTATGGCGTGCATATATATCGACAGTCAAAAATAGAAAAAAAATTTTAGATTAAAATGGCGGGGGTTAATTTGGTCAAAAGAGAAAAATTTTAATAAATATATCGTGTGACGTATCATTTGAAAGAGTATTCTAAAAGGCTTCTAAAAATATTTTGTATAATTTTCAATCCAGTAGTCTTCATAATATAGCTGAAAATGTGCCAAAAATGACCGTTCCTCCTCCTTGTTCACCTACATTCCCAATGCTAAAATTTTGATTTTAATAGGGATAGTAGCTAATGAGTCATAGATTATCGAAAAACTGCAGGTTTTTTTGACAGTGTAATAGTTGCTGGGAAAATTTTTTTAAACACAGTAATAGACAACGTATTTACTAATGTATCAGTACAATGTGGGACAATATATTCATTTTTCAGTTATCACAATCGAATTTGGATAAGATTTAAATATACATAAAAAATAAAAACAGCTTAATTTGATTTATTGGTTGCTCACTGTAGTATTGGTACGGAACCCTAATTATGCGAGCTCGACTCGCTCTTGGCTAACTTTTTTTTATTAATTAAGTTAAAGAAATTCTGTGCCTGCAAAATGATTTACAGCTTTATATGTTGAGCAATGCTGCTTTGAAATATTGTTATTTTATTGAATATTCATAAAATTCACATTTAGAATAGCACTTAAAACGAGACAAAGAAAATATTTACATTTTTAAAATCATTACATTTAATACTGATTTACTTGCATTACTACATTTACACACTAAATATTCAACTACGGTATTATTATTCAGTCGATGAAACGAACCATTTCTATCAAGTTGCATATTTATTTACGTCGTCCTAAGAAACGAATATTGGTAAATACGGACGTCGCTGGTCTTCTACGATTGCAGAAATTGACAGTGCGAGTATTTCCTTGGCGAGATTCATGAAGAGCCACTAAGAGCCGGAAAACGTCTTCTCTACTCGGCTGACACAGATAGCGGTTTTCAGCATCGTATCTGGAAATATTTACAATGTATTTTCACTTCACTTACTTTAATAATACGTGCAGCATATTTTATGTACAATAATTAATATACTCTCAACTTCTATAATATTTACACTGAAATGGGATTCAAGAATAAGAAACCATGATACGAATTAAATAAGTCTTTTATAAATAAGTAATTGGCACTTTTTAAAATATACAAATCTTAAAATACGAAGCAATTTATTAGAAAACCTTTTTAGAGTGTCAAAGGAAGTTATAATTGCAAACAAAGGCGGAAGATTACCAACTCCCACTCAAAAACAGCATATTTTAAAAATATTACGTCAATTCTACAAGCGTTAGCATGTAAAATACTTTGAAATGATTTCGGCAGAGAGAATTTGCAAAGACATATTTGCAACGTTGCTTTTATAATTCAGTGTCTACTTGATGTTGAAAATGTGATTAGTCTACATTAGTTGGTTTCTAAGCGACTTCAAAAATTCTAGAGTAATAATCAAAGTAATCAACTCGTGCTATTATTGTTGGCAAAGCATACAAATTTATTACAAACCGGTAAAACACGCGTTCCATTAAAGTTAAGACCATTACACACAGTACCTATATTTCCAACGTGATATTATCGTTATGTGTACTGGTATTATAACTCGATTAATTTTGAATAAAAAAATATAACCATTGCATTTATTACAAGTTTATTAATTAGAATTTTGGAACTATCTATGCCTCGTGCAGTTACCAAAAACAAGAAACCTAAGTAATCGCTCGAGGAATGTTATAAGATAATGAACGGATGGTGTGTAGAAAAGATTGCCAGGTAAGTATGAGGTAGAATATTGTCGCGTGTGGATAGAATTACATTTTAATTTATTGTAAAAAATTGTTCCGAATGGGTGTTGCTTATACCTGCTGACGTATACAGCAAACGCAATAGCGTCACGTTGACGTTTCCAAAAACACTTCATGAACCATTTTAGTTATCCAAAAGAGCTCTTTTGGGTGCTTAGAAACCTTTAGAATTTGATATATTGGATCGGTAGATAAAATCAAATGACTAAAAATGTTTAGACTTCTAGTTTCAAATAGTCATTGTAATGAAACAACCATGACTTTTGTGAGATTTGTGTACCTATGCAGTATAGAATCCCGCACTATTATATTTTCAGAAAGAAATTCTTTGGCTAAAGGGTGTGCTATTGCAAGATTAGAAGCATCAACATGCTTCTACATCGTTGGGAATTGTTATATGGTGAATGATGTACATAATATAATCTATTGAAAAAATTTGTTGACTTTGTAAATGAGTGTACCTAGTCGGTATAACTTGTTGGGTTACAGTTTAAGTTGCGGGTGGTATATCCAGAACAGTAGAAAGATAATAAGTTACGTAATTTCCGTCTACAGTTTTAGCTGTTTATCGAGTAATTGTGTAGAAGTTGTGGTGAATAAATCGAACAAAGACAGCGTAGTAATTAAACAAATGGATAAAACTCGTTCTAGTGCGGAAGAAGATTGTTCTCAGTAATAGGGCGATTTTGTCTTACAAGTAGGGTTATTTCGTTCTATAGTAACATTATTATTTGATTCAAAGCGTCTTAAAAAATCATTGTTAAGTGGTGAGTTATAACTTAGCAAAGCGGTTAGATAGCAACTTGTCCGCGTTTGGTATTAAATAAAGCGATATTCTGTAGTGTTCATGTGTGCTCCACACATATTTCTTGTTTTCGAACATAGCAGTTACTTCTGCTTGTTAAATGCAGCACGGCTTTGTGCTAATTTTTGTTTTATATCTTTTGCATCTTTCCCGTCTTACGTTATTTGGCGTCATAAATAACAGAAATAATTAACCTTTTCTAAGTTCTCGTTTCCTATTTGCCTAAATCTAAATTGATTTTCTTCTAATATCTCTTCAGTCTGTTTTCCCATCCGTCTTTGTACAATTCTAGTTAATATTTTTGGCACCTGTGCTGTCAAACTAATTGTTTTAAAATCTTCGCATCTATCCGAACCACTCTATTTCAGTATAGTGAATATGATGTCACATTTTAAACCTTTGGGCATCTTGACCGTCTCATACATAAAGTTGAAAAGTTTGAAGAGACGTTCCGTTACTGCGTATTTAGCGACTTTTAGAATTTCTGCTTGTACTTTAGCTGTACCTTGCGTTGTATTATTGTTCAGGTTCCTTAATGATAGCTCAAATTCATCTGTAAGTATAGGATATTTCGAGTAACCCTGTTCCAGAGCTTCTAGTTACTGTCTTGCATATAAATGCCTTATATATTCTTGCCATCTATCCACTTTCTCTAAAATTTTTATAAAGACGTCTCCTCCCGCGCCGCTTATATTTTTGCTGTACACACATTATATTTCTAAAATTCATTCCGATTATTTTGCAAGCTTGGTCTGTCTTTTTCTATTTCCATTTTAGTTTGTACCTCTTTGCACTTTTGATAAATCAATACTTCTTTAGCTTAGCTGCATTTGAGAATAATTTCCCATTTTATGGATTTGTCTTTTTTCTTGCTTGGTTTGATCTGTATTTTGTTTACGCATTTTTTCTATTAAGTCAAAATAATTTTTGTTACTCATGATTTTTGATTTTTCTTTGTTTATACCCCATAATACCTCTGACCGACATGTCTAAGCTCGATTCAGTGTTAGTCCGCTCTGCTTCTACTACCTTGGTTTCAGATATATTTCAAATGTCTTTCCACAATTCGTTTGACTTTTTCTTAAACTTTTTGTGGGTATCTTTATCTTTTGCGTTCTTAAAGTCAAAGTGCCGCTTTCAGTTCATTTTTGCAAATCTTTAAATTTAAGTGCGGATTTCGTAACTATTATATAGTAGTCAGCGTCATCTGTTTCTGGGTAGCGTCTACAGTTTTTAACTTGATTCCTAAGCTGTTGTGTAACAAGAATGTAATCTATAAATCTATATATCTTCCAATATCTCCCGACGTCTTACGCGTGTATAGTCGTGTAGCATGATGTTGAAATAATGTGTTTGTGATGATTGAATTGTTCTTGTCATAAAAACCTAACAGACTATTTCCCTTTTGTTTCTTGTGCCTAAACCAAATAAACCTGCTACCACTACTTCCCATACCTACCATTGCATTAAAATCTCTTGTAATTATTAAATTTTCGTGTCTTTTAACAAATATTAGTATGTCTTCGATATCTTTGTAAATAACTTCTAGTTCTTCCTCATTGTAACTAGAAGTGGGCATGTATATTGGAATTGTTGCCGTGTTCACTGGTTTAGGTTCCAATTTATCCGGAAGTATTCATTCGTTCATTTGTAAGTAGTTTTCTCCACAGTGACATATCTTTTTCCGCATAACTATTTTCACACCCAAATTTCCTTCGTCCGATACTGTGTGAACTACCCTAAATTATCTGCTCCAAAAATCATCCGACTCTGGCCACCGAACTTTGTTAATTCCTACTGTATCTAGTGCTAGCCTATCCATTTCAGTTTCCAAATTCTCTGTTTTGCCTACTTGCTTCATGTTTCTAACATTCCACGCCCCATCTCGCAAAATGTTCTCGGTTCTTCCTTTCTTCTTATTGAACTTGCCGATCACATTCTCCGAAGTAATCCCCTTCGTATCAGGGAAGATGAAACTAAACTCTAATAAGTCCTTGTCAGAGGCGACAGTCTAACACGTAACGTTCCTGAAGTATTCCGGGGTTTTCTGAATTTTAAAATAGCCCAGAGTAAAGTTGGTTGACAAACGGCTGATAGTAAAAACAAAACTCCTTGTAAGGTAATTCGGCTAACTGTGGAACTTAATCTAGCGTTCTTGCATGAGAGGGATCCAGGGACGATTTTATGTTAGCATAAGAAAAAACAAAGCTTAAAGGCGCCACGGCGTTTAAATTTCCAATACCAGAAGTTCTGGGAAAATGCAGAAACCCGTATGTTTCAAAAAGCTTAATTACGATAATGAGAAATAACTGACCCGTTAGTCCTTTCTATTTCAAACATGTAGAAAAGAATTATTTATTAATCAAAAACAAAACCACCGTTTGTGGTTTTCCACTTAAACATAAATACGTAAAAAATAATTTCTGTAAAATACCAACAACTTCTTCAAACTCTAGTTTTAAGTTTATCGGTATCTGAATATTAAACTTTCAGTATTCAACCAATATCAAGGTGATATTGTTTTAAATTTCAAAACAAATAGCGTGTGACCATATTTTCATACTTTTTGTTTTTTTGTGAAGCAAAAAACAAAAACTCAGATTGTAATTTAACAGGTTGGCAGCGTTATGAGTCGCCTGGGATCGGCATCAAACTAATCTATTGTGCGGAAGAAAATATACATAATCTTTCACAACTTGCGACATCTGTAGCAAAAATATAAGGGGCTCGGAAGGAGACATCATTATAGAAAATGTAGAAAAGGTGGTTAGATGACAAAAATATATAGAGAATTTATATGAAGGAGTGAAACCAACAGCACTAGAAGTGGAATCAGACATCGGAAACGATCTCTAGGAATATTCCATACTTAGAGATGAGTTTGAATTAGCATTAATAGGCCTGAAAAATGGTAAAGTACCAGGTATGGATAAGGTGTAAGCAGAAACTCTAAAAACCGCTGGACAAGCAGTAACAGAGTGTCTCTTCTAACTTGTAAGCTATATGTATGAGACAGGCGAGATACCCAAAGATTTCAAACGTAACATCATGGTCACTATCCCAAAAAAAAGCGCAGATAGATGTGAAAATTTTCGAACAAAAAGTTTGACAGCACACGTGTTAAAAGTATTAGCTAGAATTGTGCAAACACGGATGGAAAAACGGGCTAAAGAAGTACTTGGGGAAGATCAATTTGGATTTAGGCGAAACAGGAGAACACGTGAGGCTATTTTAGCTCTGAGGGTGATAATAGAAAAAGGAGAAACTATGTACATGGGGTTTGTAGATCTAGAAAAAATAATCGACAATATAAAATGGAAAAAAATTGTTTGAAATACTCAAAAAGATTAGAATGAGTTTTAAAGATAGACGGATAGTACATAGCGTATACAGAGAGCAAACAGCGGTAATAGAATTAGAGCAGGAACGTAAAGAAGTAGATATTAGGAAAGGGGTGAGACAGGGTTTTGCTATATTCCCGTTAATTTTTAACTTGTACATCGAAGAGGCAATAAATACTGTCAAATTCAGGAAGGCATTTGGAATTATTATGCAGGAACAAAAGATTGACATGCTTAGATTCACAAATGATATAGCGGTATTAGCAAAAAAGAGTTAGAAGCAGCTCTTAATAAAATGGAAACAGTTCTAACAGAAGGATACGGTATGAAAATTAACAAAAATAAACTAAAGTACTAGTATACAAAGGAGCGGATAATAAATCAAAAACTAGAATACAAATAGGAAACGAGAACTTACAAGAGGTTAAGGATTTCTGCTATATAGGAAGTCAAATAACGCAAGTTGGGAAAAACGCAAAAGAACAAAGATTAGCATAAGGTCGTGCTATATTTAACAAGAAAAAGCAATTACTGTATTCAAAGACAACAAACGTATAAACAAGGAAAAGATTGCTGAAAGCATATGTGTGGAGCACAACACTGTGCGGCTGTGAAACTAGTAGAAGCGGACAGTAAAAAGATAGAAGCCTTTGAGATGTGGTGCTACACATATATGATGAAGATATGGACAGACAAAGTCAAGAACAAAGAGATTCTAGAAATGGTAGAAGAAGAAAGAAGTATGTGGAAACCGTAAAAAATAAGAGACATAAGATGATAGACCACATACTAATGCATGAAGGAGTAACAAAAATGATCATTTCAAGTCGAACTAGTAATTGAAAGATGGGCTTTGCATAAAAGTGTAAGTTATTATTTCATCTTATTAACTATAAAACTCTAGTATTTTTCAACATACCTTGTGTAATTAATTACCTAGTATTTCTATGTATTTAATACTTGACTTATAGTCGTAATTTTGAGCGTCGCTTACTGTCTGTCCAAAATTTGACACTGTGAGATGCAATTGACAAAAATGACAAACGGAAGTGAAATTCAGGTTGATGTATGGTTGGATACATGATTTAGAGTTGTTAATTTTTCAATTGTCGTCACGCGTCCCGGTGGCGTAATTGGTAAGACGCATGAGCCCGGAAAGCCTACGATACAGGTTCGCGGGACCTTATATTTTCCATTCAATTACTAGCTGGATTTGAAATGATCCTTTGAACTTTGCATCAAAATCTAAGTTATTATTTCATCTTAATAACTACAATACGTTAGTACTTATCAACTTACCTTATGTAGTTAATTACCTAATGTATATATATATATATATATATATATATATATATATATACATATATGAAATGCTATGGTAATAGGATTATTTAGGGTCAGAAAAGTCGCACACTACATGTAATAAGTACTAAAAGCAAGAAACCTATACAATTTTATCATGGAAAGTACATAATTGGCAAATTATGCAAAAAGTAAACATCTAACACACTGTATAAGGATTACAGTAAACTTTAATTAATTCAAAAAGCTCATTCTTCAATAATACAATTACGTTCAGTAAGATAAATAACTGTACGCAATCAAATTCATTTTAAACCAGCAAAGCATTCATACATTCTAAGAGCATCGAAAGCTAGAAAATTATTACACGAATTCGGTTAAAATAAACACGCAATAATGCAAGGAAATAACAAAGCATCCTCGCAATAAACGCACTTCTCAAAACAAAAACGTTTCAGAAACGCAGGATGTAAATAAACGCATTTCAATTTATGTCATTATAGAAATTTCGCATGCGTGACTTTTAACATCGAGCAAATACAAAACCCAAAAGATTATCTTGACAAAAATAAAAGCCATAAGTTTGTCTACGTGAGCGGTCGAATTAAAATTTCCTACAACAAAACAAAACAAGACGGGTGAAAGTACATGGCTATAAGGAATCCACTATATAGAACTTGAATGTTACGTGATCGACAACACCGTTTTAACAAACTATTATCAAAGTCATACCGGAGAAAGCCCAAGGTATGGACAATAACATGTATTAAACTTTGACCTAAGGACGCGGATAACCAATGGTGTCAGGTGGAGGCGTTGTTTTAAATACCACACAAATTTGATAAATAATCAGTCTTCCTTCAATCAGAGCACACTTCATTGCAGTTCCAATTAGAAAATTACGTAAAGTGAACATAGAAAAATTAAATAATTATATTTTGTGGAAATCATGATAGAAAAGTTTTGAAATTAAGATAATAGTGAAAATGTACGAAAGAGGTTTACCGTTAACTGAGAAAGGTAAGTGAAAGCTTATTAATTAAACATAATTCTAATATTTATAATTTAGGGCTCTAGGTAAAAATTTAAATTAGCGCATCTAAATTGGTACATAAATCTAAATTTGCAAATACATTCGAATTTAAATATACATCGATCTAAATTTGGTTTGCATTTACGCATCGGAGCACTAAACGGGGGATTGTTCTAAGCATTGAATGTGTGTTTGGCCAAGCGGTACTATTAAATCAACAGGTGAACTCAACTGAAAGCAATCCAGGGGTACTGGTCAACAGCACACAGCAGCGGATCCAAGAATAGAGAGAACAAAAAGACACGCAAGGAAAACTACAGGTCAGAACATTATCTAATAGCATAAGACATTATTTTCTTTTTTATTGAACATTTACATTTTTTTATTATACCAGAATATTTATGTAAAGGGTCATCAAAAATCTTTTATAGGTGAAAATTTACGTAAAAGGGAAAGTCATTGAACGTTCAAAGGTGTTTCCAATAGTATTACAGTGTCATTTTTTCTGGCTTTTAACTGACTAAAGGGAGCTATAATTTTGGGGATAAACAAATTGTTATCATTATTACTTTGATTCAGGGGTTTATTTTGTCGAATAGTAAATCATATTATCAAGCAGTAAAGTGTATATATTTTTTTTATCATTATACAAATCTTGGTCAATTTCGTTTGTTTCATTCAAGTAGAAAAGTGTTAGAATAAAAGGGTACATTGTTTGTTATCGTAACGTCGTACACTGTGTGGATTAGATTGAGCTAGTCGGGGTATATTTAAATTTTAGGGTATTTAGAGACACAGAGCGGTGGCGGGCAGCAGGAAACTGAACGTTAATTACATCAGGGTGCGGCACACACACACACACACACACACACACACACACACACACACATACAAACATGTAGTTTTAATGGTGATTCCATATGTGCTCCTGCAACTGATCTGTAGCGCTGTTTGTTGAAGCTAGAACATGTGTTGTTTAGACAATATTCTGTTAAGTCGAAGTTATGTCTTCAATGTTGTATATTTCCTTTAAACACCAAATCACATCGTTATCCAACACAACTCCACTCTGTAGTAAAAACCTTAGTCACCGTGTTCTAAAGACTAGTAAAAGACGCCAACAAATTAAGAGGAAACACAAAAGCTGGGAGAAGCACTCTTGAAAATTGAATACTTACGCTAAACCATTCAGAGGTCACTAACATAAAGCAAACATAAACCGGAGACGGAATCATCACTAACTACATCATATTTTCCATTCATTAAAGGGACAACAGATAGTACCAGCAGAGTATAACGGAAATACTATCTACCACATTCAACACATAGAAAATCCAGCACATTCCTAAGGAATCCTAAAGACTAGATACCATTAGAAGACCGAGTAGTCTAAGCACCGTTCTCAAACTGCTACAATACATACAAATAGATGAATTGGTGTTAGGTAGGAAAAACATAAAAACCCAATAATCACGAGCGAAGAAACATAGTTGACTAAGCATCTTAGCACTGCAGGACACCACATTGACTTTTTGAATACTAGAACGCTAGCTACAATTGAACTCTACACCTTGAGAATAGTACGTAAAGCTATGAAAATAGAAAAGCGCCCACTTGGTCGCAGCACAAGAGATGATTCTCAAAGACTGTCGCAGAAATGCAAGCCAGCAATTGCAAGTGTACGTATCATTAAACAACAATTAGAAACAAATATTTTGTTAAATCGGCGGTGCAGAACAGCTACACAACACATAAGAATCAATGTCCTGGACCCGCGCCACAAATCAATCAAGCGCAACATAGCATGTCCTTTATGTATTCTATATAGAATGTGAAAAGAGCACTTCTTCACTAACTCCTCAAACTATACAGCCTAAATATAGCAGAGGTGATTATCTGGAGTTGTCGTCGAATTACTATTTGAATGAAAATTTAGACATTTAAACAATTATGGAAGTAATATTAATTTACCAAATAAAATAATTGGACGCACAACTCCAAACCTCATTAATCGGTATACGTCTATTTTCAGTAACTAAATAAAGCTGACAAAATGAAGGTAGATAAAAATAAAGGTAAGATACCATATGGCTTTCATTGTTGTATAATATTGTTACAGTAGGCAATTGTAAATGTAGGCAATTTTATATTTACATAAATTAGCTGGTAACCTAAGCCTGTACGAGTTACTGAAAAACTTTGAATCGTTCTAAGGTAATGGTTTTTTTTTACTAATTTCGTTTATTTGATTTAAATCCACGAGCGTTTACTTTAATTTTCACAAATTTACCTTATAAAGATTCTTTCTCATAAATCCATATGAAAGTATTTGGTTGGCAAAGGATAAGCTAACAATATTTAAGAATTACAGTTTTGGATTTTAATCTAAAAAGCTTTTTACTTAGTTCCATAGTATAATACTTACGTTTCTCGAGAGTTTTGGCGTTTCCATGGATACTTTCTATAATATCTCGAACGCTTAAAAGGAGCTTCGCCCAATCCATCCTGTTTGTGCAGTTCAGGATATTGCTTCAGATATTCACTTCCTTCAGCTAATTCATTAGTTGTTGGATAATCCTCTATGTAAATAAAGGGAACCGCCTGATCTGGGTGTAGCAAAATTTCGACCAAATAATGTCCTAGCTTTTGAATCCGCAACTCCTCCATTATGTTGTCAGACACTGGAAAAGAATACGTAACTTGAGATAATACAGACAATGACTGTACTAAAAATTTATGTTCTAATTAAGCACTGTATAGGATCGTATTATAAGTGAATGTCGTTCCTAATAATTTGCTTTATATTTCCTTTTCGCATATACTTCAAGCCTTCCATAGAATATTTTTAGTTATGACTAAGAAAGAAACGAAGAAAACTGTTGACCTAGTAATCCTTACTTTTTAATTATTGTGAATAATGTATTTACACTTCTGTTGAAAGCACGTTAAAATTGAAATTACATTACAGAACCTACGTGGAGAATGCTAGATCTAGTCTTTGCGCTATATCCGAATATAGATTATTTCAATACTTTGCATTCTAGATTTAAAATACGCAGTTGTTATCTTAACTCACTTACCATAACTTCAATGTACTTGTTTGGTTAACAGTTAAACTTAATACTGTAATTGTAAGGTTTTTTTCCCTCTCTACTGACTAAAAGCTAAGAGAAAAGACCTGTCCTTTTTCTTCGACTAGAAACCAATGAAAGGGAATTTATTCCGACTAGCTAGAGTTCTAACCTCTGCGCAGGCATCTGAGACGTGGTCGTGGATTCCTAGACTCTATTCAAATAAAAACCATGATTTTAAACCAAAACAAAAACAACAAACACGGCGCCATCATGTCCTGGAATAAAATTTATTTAGGTAAATTATACCCTCAGAAAAAAGGAGTGGCCTTTGCTGAATAAAAACCTGTCCCTTTAAATAAAAGACGTAGCTTCTAAAATAAAGGTATTGCGTTTAGTTAAACAAAAAGAGCAAAAAGTGTTCTTAAAATTGCATAAATTTTAAAATAAACAAATTAGAGAGAGCAAAGATAGCATCCCCAACGGATATGGGTATAGTAGGCCACACTAACATAAGTTTAAAAATATTCTGACACACTGGGTCTGATAATACCTCCACAACTACTAATTTTAGAAGTAACTAACTTTCGCTTACCGTTAATAATTTTTTTTATCTCTTATATAAGTACTCAAGTTTATACAGTTATAAAATATTTGTGACAAATAAGCGTAACATAAATATAAAAAAGTGTTCAATTGAAATTAATTGTTTATGAGGTTAGTTTTCATAGCAAATATATTAATTGTTAAGGGAAAGACATAAAAATTATTAGAGATCTACCAAATAATCTCTGTATAGTAATTCTAACTACTATTATAGATCAATATACTGGTAAAGCAGAACTGAATTTATCTGCAGCTTACAAGCATTAAGTCCGTTATAGAAATGGTTTCAACAAAAACATAAGCAAAGCTTAAAGCTAATTTCTTTAAACAACATAACTTTAAGCATTTCTAATATTTATCAGTAGTACTGGCTCATAACTAAACTTTTGTTGTATCAAAAAAATGAAAGGCTTTAAAAATACAAAAAAGTCAATTAGTTAATCACTACTTGAAATTTAGCAATTTAATATTACACCGTAGATAGGAAAGCAAATATCTTAAAGTTTATGACGTGCTATTACATCTGCCAAACCAACAAGACTGACTAAAAAAGATGTTTGATTTTAATAATCTTAAACGTGTTCTCTGTTCACAAACAACGCATATTTTTAAACTTCATGGCGTTTGCTTCGTTTCAAGGGCAAAAGTACAACTTTAGATTTCATTACCATAATTTCTTGCAGCATACCAATGAATCCAAAAATAATTCAAGTTCTGCACAAGTTCGTCGTAATAATACTGCATCAAATAAAACAAATAATTCAAATTTGTGATGAGTAGTTCCCCTCACTAATCTAATCTTGAACAGATTTTATAACGTATTTTTGGGTGCGTTACTTGTTTCACTATCAACGAACATCATTTACTGAATCAGGTTAATCGTCTATCGGCAGCCATCGCGATTCCTTTCCACATGTTATCCACTTAATAAGCGACCGTCGAATAAATTCGATCGATATTTTAAAAGAATAACTGGGAGTTTCAAATACAGGTGGCACTATGAATTAGATGGAGAGACGTTTATTAAAGATACTTGAATTATGATATGATTATTATAAACCATTGTAGCGGATACTTAAGGCAAAAATTAATATTTAACCAATAACAAAGTATGAATTAAGCATATAATTGCACTAGAATAGAGGCATGTATTTTTACAATGTTATAACTTAAAATCTCTTTTCGTTTTGTAGGAAATTAGGATTGGAAGTAAAAGATTGGCGTACTGATTGTCAGTTTAGATTTTAAGTCGCGAGTTGATACCTTTCGAGTGACGGGTGCTAACTTTGACAGCAAAGCTTATTTATTTTTGCGGTTACAATAGGAATGTTTTCAGCCACTAATAAAAACAGGTCGGTAGTGTACCTAACGTTGCAGAACTAAGACTACATCTATTTTTTTGTGCAGCAAAATGTAGTATGCCAGCAAAGGATTTAAGTTTGACGCGAAAAATATTTACGCTGATTTCGTTCAAAGTTTCAAATCGTGCAATAGTGGAACAGTTCAAGTAATATCTGTAGTAGGAGGCATTTTCATTCTATACCGTAAATGTAGCTCTCAACAGTACTCTGGGCCAGTTAGTTCCCGTCCAACTAAGCTAGGATAGTCTCAGTTTTATTTAAACGATGTAAGATTTGTAACGAGCTAATCGTCTAACTTACATATTTCAAAAATTTCTTGAATTTTTAGTTTATTATTAAACACGTTCTCTAGTATGGTTTTGTATTATATGTAGACAAATAATGGTTAGCTCAGAATAGGAAATAATGAGGGTACGCGTCTAACTAGTTCCAAGACTGAAGACATAATGAAGATGATGAACTCATATCCAACACTTGTAACAAATTTATTTTTAACCCCACGACGTTGTACGTGATATTGTAGGAAATAAGTGTTCAAAATTAAATAAAATTAAGTTAGGACTATAAAAATTTGCCGCTTCTGCCGCTAGCTTGGTTGTTACCCCTGGGAGATCATGAGAAAGGACAGGGTTGAAATATTCTTCGTTAAACCAAAAATTCAATAAAGTGAAGTTGGACGCCTCTGTATCTAGCAACTATTAAAAATGGTGTTTTAGGATAGATTCAGAAACCCTGTTGGAATGAAGTTTTTAAAACTTTTAATTAATTTACTCGTGTGGTTAATACTAGTACTATTTTTACTTTATTACATATAACCTTGACATGTTCGTCCAAGCGAATGTATTGTCTTCCACGATTCCGAGAAGGCATGATGCGATGCTTTTACATTTGTCAAATAAACTTGTATACTTTACTTTTTTGCAACTGAAAACAATTGCATAAGTCTAACTTAAGTTTTTCTTCACTTCTTTGCATATATGGTGTAATTATGTGCATTATTTTTGTATCTTCTTTGTTTATAACTAAAAAAATATTATGTGACCCTTTGGTCAAATTATCGGTATCAGTTTGCTGTAGTACTCAGCAACCTGCCGATATAAAAAGTATATCATCTGAAAATGTAAATACTTCATAGTGTTTTATCACCTGTGGCAAATTCTTAATATAAATAGTAAATAACAGCGGTCCAAGTATCGAACCTGGGGTACACCAACATCGAACATATAGTCCATACTGCATTTATTACCAACTTTGAGCCCAAATTTTCTACACCGTAAATAGTTTTCACACAGCTGCGGTGCCATTTCCTCAAAGCTCGGTTTAGGTAATTTGTTCATCAAAATTCTATGATTAATCGTGCAAAAAGCCTTTGTATAATCAACATATATGCATAAGGTATGCATAATATTTTTCAGTTTATCATTCGCGTAATTCGAGAAGTCAGAAAATAATTTATTGGTCCCTAAACCTTTTATTAACACATTGCTATCTAGAAATGAACGAATTAGCCATCAAAAATGTATTCATTTTGTTTGCTGTATATCTTTCAAAGACCTTTCTTATTACAGGAAGTATTGATATCGTGCTATAATTATTATAATCTGAGTAACTACTTTTTTTGTGTATTAAACTCGCTTTCAAAACACCCTAAATAATACAAAATATAATTAAAAGATCATATAGACTACCTCAAATAATAGCATCAAAAGACCTACTTTCACAAAATTTTAAAAACTTATTGCAACGGCATAACTATGACTAATAGAATAAACAAATGTAAGAAAAATCGTATAATTGGAGGTAATTCAATAAAAAAAAGATATAAGTAAACAACAATAACAACTAAATATAAGCATGTAACGCGATGCGTTTCGCTAACAATAAATTAGAGATTAAGAAAAGAAGGAATTAATCTCGAATGAACTAACTTGTTATTGAAGCACCTTGTATAATTTTATTTTCATGTAAAGTAATGTTTGAAATCAAGACGCAGTTACATCCGTATTTTTACAAATCATAAACTGAAAACCACAAAGATAGTCGCTTTGTTTCTGTCGAATACATATTAGAACTCAAATCAAGGGCTGCAAATTATTTCAAACCACAAGAATGTAAACAAACAAATTATAACCATAAAATTTTACAATAGAAGCATGGTATATTTATAAGAAAGTTTAGATTGATCCAATAATACTGAACTTATTATTGTGCACCCCAAATATGGGTTTTAAAAAGTTTCTTTAATAAAAGTTATGCAATATAACATAGTTGTTAACAGAAAGTTTCAATTATCATAAAGGGAAACCACATACCTACTTGAATACAAAATAATAAAACATACGTTGCGCAATGAAAAAACAGGAGTGTAAATAAATACATTGCAATAAACTGTAAGCCATGAGAATGGTGAAGTAAGCATAGAATAAACTCGAAACATTGTAGTAGCATAGACGCTGATCCTAATAAAATATGATTTACAGTCGGAATGCAATAGATTTGTTGGATTAAAGGGAAGAAGAATCAGAGTGAACTATATAGGAAACATTGACCTGAAACATCAATTTATATAGGGATACGAAAATGTAAGATCGCCATGAAGGAACGAGCCGTCAGGTGTGAGGTCGGGGACAAGTTAAGTTCGGAAAGTAAAAATTTAAGAGAAGTTCGTTTAGAATTAAACAATCTAATGAGGTGAAGGAATAGGAGAACGTTGAACAAGAGAGAAACGCGGCGTACGATAAATTATGTAAATCTACGCTTGTGCTTGGCACGGTATTTTCAATACATCTATGGGTGGGCTTACGGGCTTGTGTTGCAACTGTTGTTCAAAGAGTGGAAAAAACCAAAAAGTAAATTATTCACAAAATGTAAGCTGTTGTGAGCTGCACATTTTACACATTATATTAGATGAATCAAACTGTAGGTATTTTATGGGTATAATTTATATGTGAGTTTGGATGTAAACTTGTTTGGCATTTTTCGACGTAGGACATTAATTAAATATTGTAGCGAGTATTTTTTTATTGTCTAATGATTTATCAACTGAACGAATGCTGACTAAATTTAAAGATAACACTATTATGTTAAAATATTAAGAAATAAGTAGGTGTAAGCATTTTGGAAAAGACAACGATATATCACAAAGTTATTTAACTCTTTTCTATTTTGTTTTTTGGAACGACATCTTCAATAATTTGAGATTTATTAAAGTCTATTAATTAAATAGCAATGTAGGAAAATTTGTAGTGGCGAATAGTTTTGTAGGTAGCTTAGATGTAAGTTTTTTAAAATTTTCCTAGCTGGAATTGCGGGTAAGAATTGGTTTAGGAAGTAGATGGTCAGTGATTTGTAAAGGATATTCAGCTACTCTAGTGGTTGTCGTATTTGGAAGGAGCATTTTATTTTGAGAAATTTAATTTTGATCAACTTTAGGATTCCAAGGTAAGGGAATTTTGTGCTTCCACATAGAAATGGCATCAACAGAATTGCCGTGACAGACTGTTTGGCGCCTCTAAATTTTGACAGCAGGAAGACTTTTTAGAGTACGTGTTATTGTACTGTAGAATTTTTGAATTTTATCTTTATTATTTAGTACCTGTGTATTTATTTTTCTTTATACTCTTTTTTATTTTTCCATAGGAACAACTCCCTCACCACTGCAGTTGGCTGACGCGCCCTTATATTGCTACGGGGTTCCCGCCCCTTCAGGGAAAATTAAAATTTAATTCATTTAAGGGTTATTTCACCCGTAACAAACATCATACATCTACAGCATCTAGGACATAAACAAACATCAGGAATATGACTTACAAATTAAGCAAGAATTAAAAATAGACACATGCGTAATATGAATACTAATGTATTCATACCGTATAATAGAATGGAGCAATACAGACTCAGAAGTACACAGTACACTCACTCGATCACAATGCAACAAATAAAAAAAAAGAAAAATGAAGAATGATGTGCCACAGATATGGGGAATCTGTGTACTAAACAAATTGTTAATCTAAGAATATACTTCATTAAAAGAGCAGAAACAAGCGACTTACACAAGATTTTCATACACAAACACATCAGCCACTTTATTGCAATTCAACAATAACATGTTCAACCCTATAGACAACGTCATAATAACGCATACGCACACAAAGCAAGAAAACTGGAAATATAAAACACGATGGTAGACACCCACACAATATTCCCTAGCCGCACACGTGGCTCAAGAAAGGAAATATTTTTAGCAAAATGGAAGTGTTTACGTTTGCAATCCACGACCAAATAATCAAAACACTACTACAATAAACGAATTATCAAGGATTTCAATGGAAGAGAATAATGTAAACTGCGAAAACAACAAATATAAACTGTCCACTTAACCAAAAACTAGTACAGAAAGCTAGAGAAGCTAGCAATAATCGAGTTTGTAATATATTTCTTTGTGGCATTTAACGACGTAAGACATGTATCTAACTTTGTGTCTTTTATTGAAGTATATCATGCGTAAACTCATACTATATCTCACAGTATATTTGCAGGTCTTCGCTGACCCTTAGCTTTAAACGGATTTTCTAGAAACTTTTGTAATAAAGCAAATTACTTGATTCTAAACTTCGCATCTTCTGTTCGAAACATAAATCCCTTTTAGTAAAACTATCTGGGCTTATACCAAGGTTCATAGAAAGTTCGTAGTCTTTTAAATTAAAGCTCAAGCACTATGTTTATCGCTAAACTTTAACTGTTGCCTCTTGATCTAAAGTTGTATATGGCACGACAGAAGGTTGTAAAACTATCCTACTTGTTTAGGGTAACTATTGAAGTTATCGCCCGAGAACTTCGTTTGTCTGCCATCAAATGCAACGCACTTGTGCTAACCGCTAGAAGTATGTTTTTTCGAGCCAATGAAAAATTATTGGAAGCAAATATTGAACGAATGGAAAAACTGCAATGCAAATACCTTCTCTGTAGAACAAAGTGTTTTTTCTAGAATGATAAAAAACTGTTCGACGGATTAGCTCCATTAGCCAAACTGAATGCTCAAAATGGCTTTTCTGTTAGTAGAATTTTTCCGTTAAGGAAACAGAAGCTTCAGGATAAAATTTCTCATGCACAGGATGAAGTCCCCAGAAGGAGTATTGGTGAAGTTATAGTACATTATTTAAAGGATCAACGAAATCCAAAAAAACGTAATTCAATAGTAAAAATGTAAAAATTAAATGTTGTTCTCTTTATCTTCGCAGATTTGCCAAAAAGGCAATAATGAAACAATCCTTCAAGAAGCAAGAATCAAGTAACAAGCAAGATTCAAGCAGTAAAAAGGAAGATTGCTACAGATAGCGAAAAAAGTGGAAGTGAGGTTGAGTGATTTTCAGAGAATAATCAGTATTTTTATTTGAGGATCGGTAATATCAAAGAGACAGAAACTGTTGAGGAGGAATTAAAAAGCGATGATAATATAGTGCAATACGAAACAAAAAAGGCCATCAAACATGTTAGTAAATGATGATAATGTCAGTGTTAATTTTTTAAGGCGATTGAAAGCTGATGATTTATCTGAAATAACATTTTTTAAAAACATTAAAACTATACTAGAAAATCCAAATTTATCTTGTCGACTAGAACTTTGTTTTAATATTAATTTATATTTATTTTACTCTATATGAAAAATTGGAGCAAAGAATAAGGGTTTTAGGCTATAATCATGTTATTTGTTCTCTTTAACTCCCAATTTTATTTTTTAATAAAATGATTAATACTTTACTGTTTATTGCTCACTTGGTTAACTTCACCCCAGCTGCTACAAAAACACGCGTTGAAAGATAGTTATGTATGTGGTCAACTTCACCCCACACGGGTTGAAGTTGATAGGAGGTAGTTTTTTTCCAAGAAAGAGGACCCATATTTTGCAAATTTTCAAGTCCTAGGACTAAATAAGAACGATACTCGCATTATCTCGAGGACAACTTATTTTTTCTAAAATTGCAAGCAGTATCTATTTTCAGTTCAATTTGAAAAATGGCCAATTTTACCCCATTTTACGGTAATATAGTTTTATAGTCCCTTTCACGAATAAGTGTAGTGACGTCAAATAGACCAGTCGCCGCTGTTGTAATATTGTTCACTACTAATCCGGAATAACAATACAAAATGCACACTTTGCTCTGAAAAGAAATTTTGAAACAAAATAAACATAAAAATTCCTAAAATTGCTAAAATCAACAAATTGCAAATGACAGCCGATGGATGCAAAATGAAATGAAATTTAACAAAGTGCTACCGACAACACGCAAAATGATACCAACTTCATCTACTCGTATCGTTTATTTTCTCCTAAATATTGCACATACATAGTTTTGGATTACATTTGGCAACAAAGATTTCTGCATTCGACGTCACTTCACTGATTCGTGAAACTAATATTCTAATAATCTAATAATCTAATATTTACTCAATAGTGTTGGTTTCTTTTGTTAGACTTATTTTCTTTGTGATTACTATTATAGCTCGGGTTTCTGTTTAGGCTATAATCATGTTATTTGTTCTCTTTAACCCCCAATTGTTTTTCAATAAAATGATGAATACTTTACTGTTTATTGCTCACTTGGTTAACCTCACCCAAACTAGTACAAAAACACGTGTTCAAAGATATTTATATATGTGGTCAACTTCACCCCACACGGGTTGAAGTTGACAGAAGGCAGTTTTTTCCCAAGAAAGAGGACATATTTTGAAAAATTTTCTAGTTCTAGGACTAAATAAGAACGATACTCGCGTTATCTCAAGGATAACTTATTTTTGCTAAATTTGGAAATAGTGTTTATTTTTAGTTCAAGTTGAAAGGTGGTCAATTTCGTCCCATTTTACGGTAATATAGTTTTATAGCCCGTTCCACGAATAAGTGTAGTGACGTCAAATGGACCAGCCGCTGCTGTTGTGATATTGTTCACTATTAATCCGGAATAACAATACAAAAGGCACAATTTGTTATGAAAAGAAGTTTTGAAACAAAATAAACATAAAAATTCCTAAAATTGATCCAATAATATTGAACTTATTATTGTGCACCCCAAATATGGGTTTTAAAAAGTTTCTTTAATAAAAGTTATGCAATATAACATAGTTGTTAACAGAAAGTTTCAATTATCATAAAGGGAAACCACATACCTACTTGAATACAAAGTAATAAAACATACGTTGCGCAATCAAAAAACAGGAGTGTAAATAAATACATTGCAATAAACTGTAAGCCATGAGAATGGTGAAGTAAGCATAGAATAAACTCGAAACATTGTAGTAACATAGACGCGGATCCTAATAAAATATGATTTACAGTCGGAATACAATAGATTTGTTGGATTAAAGGGAAGAAGAATCAGAGTGAACTATATAGGAAACATTGACCTGAAACATCAATTTATATAGGGATACGAAAATGTAAGATCGCCGTGAAGGAACGAGCCGTCAGGTGTAAGATCGGGGACAAGTTAAGTTCGGAAAGTAAAAATTTAAGAGAAGTTCGTTTACAATTAAACAATCTAATGAGGTGAAGGAATAGGAGAACGTTGAACGAGAGAGAAACGTGGCGTACGATAAATTATGTAAATCTACGCTTGTGTTTGGCACGGTATTTTCAATACATCTACGGGTGGGCTTACGGGCTTGTGTTGTAGCTGTTGTTCAAAGAATGGAAAAAACCAAAAAGTAAATTATTCACAAAATGTAAGCTGTTGTGAGCTGCACATTTTACACATTATATTAGATGAATCAAACTGTAGGTATTTTATGGGTATAATTTATATGTGAGTTTGGATGTAAACTTGTTTGGCATTTTTCGACGTAGGACATTAATTAAATATTGTAGCGAGTATTTTTTTATTGTCTAATGATTTATCAACTGAACGAATGCTGACTAAATTTAAAGATAACATTATTATGTTAAAACATTAAGAACTAAGTAAGTGTAAGTATTTTGGAAAAGACAACGATATATCACAAAGTTATTTAACTCTTTTCTTTTTTGTTTTTAGGAACGACATCTTCAATAATTTGAGATTTATTAAAGTCTATTAATTAAATAGGAATATAGGAAAATTTGTAATGGCGAATAGTTTTGTTGGTAGCTTAGATGTAAGTTTTTTAAAATTTTCCTAGCTAGAATTGCGGGTAAGAATTGGTTTAGGAAGTAGATGGTAAGTGATTTGTAAAGGATATTCAGCTACTCTAGTGGTTGTCGTATTTGGAAGGAGCATTTTATTTTGAGAAATTTAATTTTGATCAACTTTAGGATTCCAAGGTAAGGGAGTTTTGTGCTTCCACATAGAAATGACATCAAAAGAATTGCCGTGACAGACTGTTTGGCGCCTCTAAATTTTGACAGCAGGAAGGCTTTTTAGAGTACGTGTTATTGTACTGTAGAATTTTTGAATTTAATCTTTATTATTTAGTATCTGTGTATTTATTTTTCTTTATACTCTTTTTCTATTTTTCCATAGGAACAACTCCCTCACCACTGCAGTTGGCTGACGCGCCCTTATATTGCTACGGGGTTCCCGCCCCTTCAGGGAAAATTAAAATTTAATTCATTTAAGGGTTATTTCACCCGTAACAAACATCATACATCTACAGCATCTAGGACATAAACAAACATCAGGAATATGACTTACAAATTAAGCAAGAATTAAAAATAGACACATGCGTAATATGAATACTAATATATTCATACCGTATAATAGAATGGAGCAATACAGACTCAGAAGTACTCAGTACACTCACTCGATCACAATGCAACAAATAAAAAAAAAGAAAAATGAAGAATGATGTGCCACAGATATGGGGAATCTGTGTACTAAACAAATTGTTAATCTAAGAATATACTTCATTAAAAGAGCAGAAACAAGCGACTTACGCAAGATTTTCATACACAAACACATCAGCCGCACTTTATTGCAATTCAACAATAACATGTTCAACCCTATAGACAACGTCATAATAACGCATACGCACACAAAGCAAGAAAACTGGAAATATAAAACACGATGGTAGACACCCACACAATATTCCCTAGCCGCACACGTGGCTCAAGAAAGGAAATATTTTTAGCAAAATGGAAGTGTTTACGTTTGCAATCCACGACCAAATAATCAAAACACTACTACAATAAACGAATTATCAAGGATTTCAATGGAAGAGAATAATGTAAACTGCGAAAACAACAAATATAAACTGTCCACTTAACCAAAAACTAGTACAGAAAGCTAGAGAAGCTAGCAATAATCGAGTTTGTAATATATTTCTTTGTGGCATTTAACGACGTAAGACATGTATCTAACTTTGTGTCTTTTATTGAAGTATATCATGCGTAAACTCATACTATATCTCACAGTATATTTGCAGGTCTTCGCTGACCCTTAGCTTTAAACGGATTTTCTAGAAACTTTTGTAATAAAGCAAATTACTTGATTCTAAACTTCGCATCTTCTGTTCGAAACATAAATCCCTTTTAGTAAAACTATCTGGGCTTAGGTTCATAGAAAGTTCGTAGTCTTTTAAATTAAAGCTCAAGCACCATGTTTATCGCTAAACTTTAACTGTTGCCTCTTGACATGTCTCTGACGATTACAAAGAAATTCATCTAGTGGCGTATAAAATATGGAAATCTAATCAAACATGCAGCTTGTAATGATTTAAATAGTTTTTATTAAAAAAATTAATGACATGCATATAAATCCTGCACGTAAAGGATCTCGTTGCCGTGTTCAAATGCTGCAACTGTCAGAGACATGGACATTCGGCAAAATCCTGTCGCTTCTCAACCCCCTGTAGTGGATGTGTGGACAACAATTAACCAAAGATTGCCCAAACCAGTTCACCCCATCCTTCCTCCTGTATAAATTGCCACAAAATAAACAAATCACAGGACCATCCCGTAACAAATCCCGACTGCCCTGTATGTAAAAAACACTGCACATGACCAAACTAAAAACAAACTATGGCTTCCAGACTAAACACGCAAGGAGATATACAAGCTGTCACTTTTTTACTCTCCCACCTTCGATCTATTTAAATCAACCTCAAGCATTCCCGAATTGTAACCTAGGAACTATCCTACATTCTCCAAAAACACCGAATTTCCACAGCCTTAGTAGAAGAACCTTATCTGGCATATAGTAAAATCCCAAATTCCTCCCCTCCCACTCACGAACATACATATACCATCATCACTCCAGATCCCAAATACACATTAGCCATCATCATCATCACAAACCCTCAAATAGCTACCACTTAACTTGCTTCTCTTTCTACAGTCTCACGCTTCTTTTCACAGTATTAAAACTACATTGACAAACCAACACCTTAGTCTTAATATCCTGTTATTTCCAATTCAGCACGACGACCGTGCATTAGACATTTCTCAGAAGGTACAGGAGATAGAAGTATGAAATTTTGTATGTAGTGATTTTTCGACATGCCGAGTTGATCTAAAATATTTTCGTTTTGATAGCACTTCCGGTTGTACCGGAAGTTGATATTATCTTTGTTATTTTAAATGGAACACCCTGTATATTTTTGCATTTTTAGATTCTACACACAATTTTAACTTAAATTCCTTTAATAAGTAATATCTCAATATTTTACCGTTTTCGAGATATTTAGCTTTCTATGTTTTTTTTGTAAAAAACTGATATACCTTCTTGACAATGGTGTACATTTAAATTTACAGTTTAGAAACCAATTATTAGCAGATATGCTATTCAAATGTTTGATAAACATTTAAATGTATTTGTTTCCATTCAACACCATACGAGGTGTCCGACATTTTTACTTAAAGTTTCTTGCATAAAAAATCTGAAAAGTCAATTTTTCTAAATGGAACACTCTGTATATTTTGATATTTTCAAATTGTTCAATCATTTTTAAGGTAACTTTATGTAACAAGTCCTATTCTGAAGTTCAACTGTCTTCAAGTTATTTAATTTTAATGACATTAAGTGGGTCTACTACGATAATAAAAATAAATATCAGCATTATGTTCGTAGGAGGCTTTGACAAATAATCGAACAGTGATACAGAATCATCAAACTGTCAATATTACTTTATTAGATTACGTGTTAGATTGTGTGTGTTATAAAATAATAAAAATGTCAAGATTAGATTATAGTAATGAAGATTTCTTAAATTTAATAATTACTTACGGTGAATGTAATAGAATAATTAGTCGAACTTGTCGATTATTTGCAGATAGATACCCGCATCTCCAAAAACCCAATAAGAATACAGTTAATCGTCTACTTCAAAACTGTAGAACGAATGGAAGCATTTCTTCCGCACATTAAACGTAGAAAGCCGCAAGTTGAAAATGAAGACAACGAAATCACTGTTTTAGAATTTTTCTCTGCTTACCCAACTGCTTCATTACACGAAGCCGAAAGAGAAATAGGTATACCTTATGTGACCATTTATCGTATACTTAATAAACATAAATGGCGCCCATATAAATTTTACTGCATCCAACATTTAAAAGACACTGATTTGCCTCGGAGAGTTCAGTTTTTTGAGTGGTTGCTAACTAAAAGTCAAGAGGACGAAAACTTTTTAAAAAACATTATTTGGACAGACGAAGCAAAGTTTACCAAAAATGGAGTCTTTAATAGGCACAACAGCAATTATTGGGCTGCACAAAATTCACACGTAGTTCGTGAAAGAAATTTTCAAGAGAAATGGCAATTTAATGTATTTTGTGCAATTAATTGCGATTTAACCCTTTATCTCGAATTTTACGATGAAAATTTAACTGGAGAAGGGTATGTTCATATGTTAAGAAATGGAGTGCAGCCAATAATACAAAACCATCCACAAAGAGATTACTTATGGTATCAAATGGATGGTGCTCCATGTCACAATTACCGACTGGTTGGCGATTTTTTAACAGGAATTTTTCAAGACCGATGGATTGCAAATAATGGTCCATTTCGATGGCCCCCGAGAACTCCAGATGGTAATCCACTAGATTTTTTCTTTTGGGGTTACTTAAAGAACATCGTCTATTCAGATCCTATCACAACCAAAGCCAATATGAAAGATAGAGTTAGAGCTGCTATAAATTCATTAACACCACAAGCAATAAGAAAAGCAACACACGATAACCTTATTAAAAGAATAAATGCATGTTTGGAAAGAAATGGTGACATTTTCGAGCATATGTTATAGGATAAAGATATAGTATAAATTATTCTTTTATTCTTTTTCAACCTTCATTAAAGTCTCCTACGAACATAATGCTGATATTTATTTTTATTATCGTAGTAGAACCACTTAATGTCATTAAAATCAAATAACTTAAAGACAGTTGAACTTCAGAATAGGACTTGTTACATAAAGTTACCTTAAAAATGATTGAACAATTTGAAAATATCAAAATATACGGGGTGTTCCATTTAGAAAAAATGACTTTTCAGATTTTTTATGCAAGAAACTTTAAGTAAAAATGTCGGACACCTCGTATAGTGTTGAATAGAAACAAATACATTTAAATGTTTATCAAACATTTGAATAGCGTATCTGCTAATAATTGGTTTCTAAACTGTAAGTTTAAATGTACACCATTGTCAAGAAGGTATATCAGTTTTTTACAAAAAAAACATAAAAAGCTAAATATCTCGAAAACGGTAAAATATTGAGATATTACTCATTAAAGGAATTTAAGTTAAAATTGTGCGTAGAATCTAAAAATGCAAAAATATACAGGGCGTTCCATTTAAAATAACAAAGATAATATCAACTTCCGGTACAACCGGAAGTGCTATCAAAACGAAAATATTTTAGATCAACTCGACATGTCGAACAATCACTACATATAAAATTTCATACTTCTATCTCCTGTACTTTCTGAGAAATTTCTAATGCACGGTCGTCGTGAAAAGCCCTGTATAAGTCTACCAAATACACCACATATCCGCAGTGACAGAAAACAAACCCACCATCATATCAACCGATGCTAACGTAAAATGCACACCGTCGTTCATTCACACTACAAACCACAATAGGCAGATATTAGAAGACTTTATCAATCAATATCACCTACACATCTCGAACACCCCAATACTCATTCCCACCTGAGAACCCCAACAACATCACTCCAACATCCACATTATTCTCTCCACTCCACTTGCGTCACAACTTGTCCTCTCTTGAAAAACATTGAACATTCACCTATCCAGCGATCACAACACCATCACGTTAATCATCTTACCTAACTCTCCCTCCCGAACTTAACTTAGAATATATTTATTCAACACGCAAAAAACGGACTAGAGAGTCTACCTTAAAGCCCCAATCAAGCAAATCCCTATTATTCCATTGATTCACTTACGGACGTTGATCCCTACCAAATAGTATCCTTTATTATAAACGGTATCATTTCCGCATCATCCCCAACCATCTCTAAACAACGCTGCTCTCCACGAGCGATGCCGTGGTGGATACAAGAACTCCCACAGACAATACAAACACTCAACCAAGTCAGGCACAGATTACAAAGAGCCCTACGAGTCAACGCTGACCTAAACGTAATCATTAACATAACCCAAACATACGAAAATGAAAGACGATTGTACAAAGAAAAAATCACATTAAACAGGAGTACTACAAACTGACCCAACAACAACACACAGACCCTTTGAACACATACCGAAAACTTATAAAGCCACCCCATCTCTACATCAAAAAATCAATCCCTCAATCTCCTAGCCATGGCAATCCCATTCAGAACGCTGGATATACCGATGTATCGACATTAGCACATTAGCACAACAAGCACAGGCCCAGACGCCGAACTGAAAATCACTCTTTTAGACTCTCTAGTCTCTAAATTATACCTCCATAAAGCCCCTGATCTTGACTTGATTATTATAAACCAAATCCTACGAGTGTTATGGCCCATAATAAGACAATCCACACACCTACTATTTCAGATACGTCTGACCACAAAAATCTCTCCAGATCCATTTAAAACTGCCTCCATATCACTAATCCTAAAACCAAAAACATATCTTGATAACTAATTCTCTTATAATAAACCCATAGCGCTTCTTCCAACCCTAGGTAAACTCCCCGAACAGATTATCCTCTCAAACTCAACTCCCATACTGCACTCTACTCTATCTTATCTCCGAACCAACATGATTTCCGTTCAGGTTACAGCTCTGAAAAAATATCGATCCCCAATCACAACAGTCCAATCCTCTATTTTAAAATACCAAATAATCCTCTTTATAGACTTCCGCTCCGCTTTTGATCTTCTATAGCGGTTAATCCTCATCAAGCAACTACAAGAAGCCAACTTCCCGTCCAATGTATTACGCATTATACAATCCCCTCCCTCAGAGCTACACTTTCTTCAAACATAAACACTACAACCAAATTAATAACCTAAGGATGCTCTCCAGGTTTCCGCCCTTTTTACACTCTTTGGAACCTAGCCCTTAACCCATTCCTTAACCTGAACATTTATATTACTTAAACCTAAACCTAGGCAGACCACCTTGTCTTCCTAACTTACGGCAACCCTAGAGCATCCCTAGAATCCACTGCCTCCCTGTTGATAAGCGAAATCTACTCCTGGTCCTTCCTAATTACACAGCCAACATTCAAAACCAAAATACTCCTCCGTAACGTCTGATTAGAGCTTTGAAGATGCCCATCATTAAAAACCTAGAGCCCCATTACTTTTTCATCAGCAGCTCCATACCTCGGACTACATTTTGACACAGACTCAAAACCCACACCCACCTCTCTAAGTTTCGAAATAAAACAAACCTTATCCATAACACTATAAAGTGCGCCTTACGAAAATCAATATACCTAAGTAAACCTATACAAAGACTTATCATCTAGCATATCATAGTTCCAACAATTTGTTATGCCTTTCCTGGCTTTCCTTAACAACCCCATCATCCACATGTTCCCTTAGATACCATCATCAGACCTTTTATTTTATACTCCTCAAGAGCATACGCAAACACCACCAGAGCCGTATTGTACATTCTCCTAAACTCAGCCACCCAAACCCGCAATCTCTAAAACTACAACGTGAATTCTAATAGATAATCCCAAATTTGCTTACTTAGTCCTGGCAACAACACTGATCCTCTACCTCTACAGACTTCTCCTCTGACATTACCTACATTTCACCACTCATTCCTTTCTTCAGGAGAGCTACGATCCAATTCCACACTGGACACGGTAAATTCCATAAAAATCTACATCGATTCAACCTAACATCTTATCTATTTTGTCCCTGCTCCAACCAATTATATCTAGATACCTCAACCCATTTTATACATTTCTGTCCTCTAAATATGTATCTATAAGTAAACCTTAAAAACGCAATTCACCTAAACCAATGTTATCCACTGCCCAGTATAAATTTCCTTGTTTCACTCACAAGAACTAAACGTATTCCTTAGCGAAACCTTACCCTCTAAAACACCATTTCCTTAAACAGACAGCCCCAACCATATACACATTCTTCCACACAATTCATTGTTACCTACCACTGCGATGTGACCATAGGTACTATCCAACAATGCAGACCACACGACTAGAGCAAGAACTTATAAGCTGCAATTTAACAACATATTTATTTATCACTATTTGTTGACGTGTTTTCTTTCTACAATATCTCGATAATTTTTACAACTTCCTTAATCAACTGTTTTTTCCATATCGTAGGCACATTTGTATAGTTTCTGTTTTTGGGCTCTCGCCTTATGTTATTTCGTTGTTAATATCTGGTTGTCTTCTCTATATTGTGAATTTTTCTACTACCAATCGATAGGAACAGGATCCACCTGGATCTCATCTGGAACCTAGCTCTTATTTGTTATCAACGTGGTATTTAGGGAGTTTTATTTTGTTGTTAACGTAGCAAGTGGTCCCTTAGATCGATCTGTTCTAAGAGGGATATTCTCTACTCCCTACCATTTCTCTAGGATGCTTAGCCTAAAACTCTACTTTTCCGTTTTCTTCTATCTCCGTTTCAGCCTTATATTTCATTCGATGGACCTGTCTTTATTCCGAAACACCCATCCATCACTTAAGAGTGATTTTCCTCTACTCAGGGCTTCTGACTACATTTTGGCTGGTTGAGCTGTGTTTTGCTATCTATCTTTCTTCTGTCGCTTTTGCTCGCCTTCTGTTAGGCTAGTTTCGAACCGCCAACCTTTTGAAAACAATATTTTAGTGAATGCAGAACTATTTTCAGTTGCATACCTTAAAATATCTAAGATTTACTCTAAACCAATGTTCCTCAAACTGTGTAGCGCGACCCCATAGGGGCACATAAAAACACAAAGAGTGCTTGAAAATGTTAGAGAAATGAAACAAAAAATTACAGAAGAGCTTTTTATTGAAACAAAAAAAATACAAATACAATTCGAAAGAATCAAATATAAGACAAAAACAAATCGTCACGCCAGTATGTACACACATAATATTGCGCTATTTAAACCCAGGAATTATAATAACCATCATTGGATCTTTAGTCCTGGACCTGCTTAGACGCGTACTTCCATTGTGTCCTATTCTGATTTAACTTACACATTTCCCGGAAACTCTCACAGCCTACAGCTTTCACTATCTGCGTGCAATAGTCTGATTTAGATCTACCTCTACTTCTCTTTTCTCCTATTTCCGCTTGTAATATATCCTGCACTATTTCCGAAATGCCTTAGTCATGTCCTTTTATTTCTCCTAATTTTTTTTTGTTTTCTACAGATATCTTTCTTCCCCTTTTATTTCTAGAATCTCTTTTTATTAACTGTGTCTGTCTATGCTATCTTCATCATACATTCTAAAAGGCTTCTACCTTTTTCCTGTCTGCTTCTTCTACTGTCCCAATTTTATTGCCGTACAGTGCTGTGCTTCACAAATATGTTCTCAACAATTCTTTCTTTGTTTCTATGTTCGTTGTCTTCGAACATAGCAGCTGCTCCTTGTTGCATACAGTTCGGTTCTCCGTCTATTGTTTTCTACATATATACCTTATTTTACCGACATGTCAAGGGGTTAAGCAACCGATTACATGGCAGCACACGGTTGTATACATATAACGAAGGTTTTTAAATACCAATAGTGGCGAAATAAAAACGTCATCCACCCCCACCCTCCTCCCTATATGTATCACGGACTGTTGTTTCTAAGCTTTAAAAGTGCATTAACATTTAATAAGCAATTACCATCATGTTTTGTCTATTTCTAGTAAACTATTTTCAGGTAGGTATAGGTAAACTGGGACATATATTTAGAAAACAACAAAAGGGGAACCGGGATGTATCTAGGCTGTACAAATTTCAGGGAACTGTGTAGGCTAGCTCAGAATAGGAATAGACGATAACCCTTGTTTGAAAGGATTTATTGGAAAACTATTAATTCGGCAAATGTTAGAGTGTTGGAAGATCTTTGTAGCCGCAGACTGCTTAAACCTTTTCACATACCACTGAATATTGGCGAAATAGGGTATATATTTGTTAAACAATAGAAGGGGAACCGAACTGCCATTGTATCTAGCAAGTATTAATAAAAATTGTAATTTTAGGGTGGATACAAAAACCCTTTCGGAGTAGATAATTTTAAAATTTTCGATTGAACCTTTTGGAAAACTGACCAGACTAGACAAAGAATGCTCTTATTCTATAATAAATAAATTGTATCGAATAACAATATTTAACAGAAGAAATAAATAATTTCACATATTCTAGTCATATATAAAAGAAATTGTTAGTTGAACAAAATTTGATTATTTAATATTTAGATGAGCATCAGATCTGATAATCACGTACAAATTTAATCAAAAACAATAATCAAAGTAATCTAAAAATAGTTATTAGTGAGAGTTTCTAATACAACAAGGTCTGGGCAAATATCACTTTCAAGGAATATACGTTCGTAATAAAGAAACTTATTACATAATCAACAAATCGATTCACTTGGGTACCGAGTCTTTCAGACTGGAACGTTGGAGATTTTTGCGGCTATAAACCTAACTATTTGTGGGAAGGGGAATTGTGAAATAAATCCGTTATGGGATTCAGCAAAAATAGCTAACCCTTAACCACTGGCCACTGGCTGCGACCCTTAGATTAGTTGATACCAAGTTCAAGATTGCTTGTGGTAAAGAAGGCAATGGGTCTGACCGATTTCATAGTACGTAACGGGTGAGCTCGAGGGCGACTGTAGGTTCACTTATGCTTGGACATCAACGATGCTGGTAGGCTCAAGGGTACAGGTTGGCTAGAGGGTGTTTGCATGCTCAAACGTATTTATTGATCTTAAAGAATTTGCTGGCTTGTAGGAATTTGCATGCTCGTAGGAATTTTGTTGGTTCTTAGAAATTTATTGGTCTGAAGGTTTTCGCGCTGAAATAAATACAAATTAAAGCACTTAAGTTTTTCAGCACTAATTTACACCATCAACGCCCATCTTGCTTGACTCGAAGATGATGTGTAAGTGAGCGGATTGAGAAAGCGACTTACAAAGATAATTCAACAGGGAGAAATATTTTCAGAACAAAAGTTTAGTGCCATGTGTATGAAACAACTACAAAACCTTGAGGTGTATTGTAAACAATAGGATGTATATACGGGTTTTTAAAGATTATAATTCTGTTTACGACTTTTTAAAACACCTGAATTGTTTTCCATATGATTGTGGGTGTAAAATGTTGAACTTAGTCTTACAACTTAACTAGACTAGAAAATAATAGATCACATGTGGTTTCCATATGGAACCAAGAACTTATTAGGAATTTAAAAATTTGTTTGTAAATAAATATACTTTTCATTTTTTTAATTGTCCTAACACCTCTACGTTGTTCCGAAAAGAAATTTTTTTATATAACCAAAAGAATTTCTTTAACATGACCTTAAAAATCTCAATTATTGGAAATGCCTTTAATAGTAATATAGAGAACAACCATTTCCGCGCTTTTTTATTATATTATTTCATTGTCCATTAGAAGTTACTAATTTATTATGCATTTACTAACACTGAATTCTACTTGTTAAAGATGCATTTTAAATCAACATATATAATCTCCATCGCTATTTTAGTCCAACAAAACAGTTGCTTTCACTTTAATTCCTTGTTACATAAATACGAAAAATAGACCTCTTCAGTCCATAAATGTGTAATTACTAATTCTAAACATAAAAGCTCATTCTACGCGCTGTAATTGCAATTCTCAAGACTTCCAGGTTGTCCAAATACCTCCAGTTTTCTTTATTTTCTCATTATGTAAACAAAAGCTACCTTGACCCAACATAACAAAATTCCAACTTAATGGCGGGATAAACTAATCAAGTCTAACCCCTTTAACCGGTCAGAACGACAATAATTCCACCAACAGGTGCATTAAAAGTAGCTCGCCAGCGCAAGTGTATATTTACAAATTTATCATATACATCGTTTGCTGTACCCTGCGGGAACATCCATCTCGATTTTTTCCATAGAGCTGCGTTACGTGCAATCTTCTGCCAGTCACAAACTTTGCTACATTTTTACGTTCAAATTAAGTTCCCTCAATTTCCCTTTTCTTAAAACTTAAATTTCCGCCACACGAATTACTTCGGAGAGATAAACCGCCGTATTCCGTTTTTGTGTAACTTCATTTTGATGTTGGGTTACTACCAGTTCGCAAATAATTGACTATTTGTTCTGCGTCCGATGTAACGATTGTCATTTAAATTCCCTTCTACTTTTCATGTTGTTTGGTGTTTTTGTCATAGTACAGTCTTCTCGTTAGGTTTATTGAAAGACATCCCGGAAAGTACTTGTGTTATCATGTAGTTTACATAAGTTAACATTTGGGCATCATTCTGTCGAGCATTATAGAATGAATACAAGGTAATATATTGAAATTATTAATTATATCTGCTGTCTAATATCCGTGCATTTTCCCTATTCAGCGCTTGGGTTTGTTCCTAGTAATGCTACTGGGTATTTTGAAACCATGTAATGTTGAACCTGATTTATATAACTAAAAATTTATAAAAAACTTTTATTTGAAATGAATATAATTAAAGTCAGTTCGTACTTCTAAGGTCTTCTTAAAAAATTAGTCCTAATTTCTATTTAACAAAGATAAAACTAAGTTATTGTGGTTTTTAAGTGTATGATTTACATAAAACTTCCAACTGTACAGCAATGTCTTGCTTATTGTACACTACTGTATGTGAAATCAAAGTATACAGGGTATGTCAACATAAATTTTGTCCGTTTTAGATTACTTCTTCCTACCCATTTAATTTTCATGTCTAGTGTAACGCGCTAGCATTACAAGCTTAATCTGAAAAAAGGCGGTTTAGAGAAGACAATGATGATTTGCTTCTACGATTCGAAAGAAATAATTTATAAGAAATTGCTTCATCTAGACAGACTGTTAATGCTGTGTTTCAGTTTTTGACGTTGAGGGATTTGGTGCGTCATATTCGACCAGAATATCGCGAAGAAGGAGGTAGGCGCTTGTTGTATGATGATGCGCTATCTCATATGTAGTCATCATCACTGACTTTTTACTAAAAATCGCATTTTAGCCACCAACCACTCACGATATCTGTCTGCAGCGTGCGATTTCTACCTATTTGAAAAATACATTTATCAATGAAAGGAAAGCGTTATGCCGACATTGAGGCCGTCCAAAAGGCATGCACCAACATTCTCGAGAACATTTTTACAGATGATCGAAAATACTCGTTCGACGTGCTTATTCACCGTGCAAATCACCGTATATGAGTTCGGCAGACTATTTTGAATGAAATCAATGTCACTTTTGCCAAAAAGGTCTTAATTATGATTTTAAAAAGCCCTGTCTAATATGAAACGCACCTTGAATTAGGTAGATTTAGCTAAAGGTTCTGATCTAAAGTTGTATATGGCACGACAGAAGGTTTTAAAAGTATCTTACTTCGTTTGTCTGCCACCAAATGCAACGCACTTGTGCCAACCGTTAGAAGTATGTTTTTTCGGGCCAATGAAAAATTATTGGAGCAAATATTGAACGAATGGAAAAAAGGCAATGTAAAAAATTTCTCTGTAGAGCAAAGTATTTTTTGTAGAATGTTAAAAAAACTGTTTGGCTGGTTAGCTCTTTTAAACAAACTGAATGCTCAAAGGTTCGACAAAATCCGAAAAAACGTGATTCAATAGTAAAAATGTAAAAATTAAATGTTGTTTCCGTTATCTTCGAAGATTTGCCAAAAATGCAATAATAAAACAATCCTTCAAGAAGCAAGAATCAAGTAACAAGCAAGATTCAAGCAGTAAAAAGAAAGATTGCTACAGATAGCGAAAAAAGTGAAAGTGAGGTTGAGTGATTTTCAGAGAATGATCATTATTCTTATTTGAGGATCGGTAATATTAAAGAGACAGAAACTGTTGAGGAGGAATTAAAAAGCGGTGATATACAAAAAGACTCACGGGTTATAGTGCAATACGAAACAAAAGAGGCCATCAAACATGTTAGTAAATGATGATGATGTCAGTGTTAATTTTTTAAGGCGATTGAAAGCTAATATAGAAAATAAAGATGATGCATTTTTAAAAAACATTAAAACCATACTAAAAAATCCAAATTTATCTTGTTGAGTAGAACTTTGTTTTAATATTAATTTATATTTATTTAATACTATATGAAAAATTGGAGCAAGTAATCGGTGTTACCATATATATAGTTTTAGGCTATAATCATGTTATTTGTTCTCTTTAACCCCCAATTTTTTTTTAATAAAATGATTAATACTTTACTGTTTATTGCTCACTTGGTTAACTTCACCCCAGCTACTACAAAAACACGTGTTCAAAGATAGTTATGTATGTGGTCAACGTCACCCCACACTGGTTGAAGTTGACAGAAGGCAGTTTTTTCCAAGACCCATATTTTGCAAATTTTTTAAGTCCTAGGTCTAAATAAGAACGATACTCGCGATTTCTCGACGATAACTTATTTTTGCTAAATTGCAAGTAGTGTTTATTTTTAGTTCAAGTTGGAAAGTGCACAATTTCGCCCCATTTTACGGCAACATAGTGTTATAGTCCGTTCCACGAGTAAGTGTAGTGACATCAAATAGACCAGCCGCTGCTGTTGTGATATTGTTCACCATTAATCCGGAATAACAATACAAAAGGCAAAATTTGCTCTGAAAAGAAGTTGTAAAACAAAATAAACATAAAAATTCCTAAAATTGCTAAAATCAACAAATCGAAAATGACAGTCGATGGATGCAAAATAAAATGAAATTTAACAAAGTGCTACCCACATCAGCGCAAAATGATGCCAACTCGTATCATTTATTTTCTCCTAAATATTACACGTACATAGTTTTGGATTACATTTGGCAACAAATATTTCAGCCTGCGACGTCACTTCACTGATTCGTGGAACGGACTATATCTAATATTTACTCAATATTGCAGGTTTCATTTGTCAGAATATATCTCACAATTTTCTTTGTAGTCATTTGGGTTTATGTTTGGAAGTAGAGAGCATTTGTATTCTTAGAAGGATCCGAAACAGAATCAGTTTTGGTATCACATAGCATTATACGCGTAACAAAATATCAAATGTAGCGGAATCTGAACCACTTTTTCTTAATAGAAATGACAATAGGGTTGATTGTGAGTTTTTCTATACTTATAGTTGTAATACAATCCTACCCTTGAAGAGCGAAATTGCGTTACATTCTTGCGTTCTGAAGGCTGCAGCTTTTAAAAAATTGTAATGAAATTGCTTACTCATATACAACATAAAAGCGATATAAAAGTTAAACCTAAACCATGTGCCCTTGCAATACACACACTTAATGATGAACATAAAATAAATTTCAAAAATCCACACATTTTACAAATAGAAATTAACAAATTTAAAAGAACATTTTTAGAAATGTGCCATATTTATAGAAATTTAAATTCATTAAATACAAAAAGTGATATTGATAATCTGAGCAGTATATACTCATACCTTTTAAACTTTAAAGAAAAATATAAAGAACAATAAGTCTAATAATTGATTTCACAAGTGCATTCTTAAGTACATCTAACTATAATAAAAATCACACTCACATACACACACCCACCCACCTACAAACCCACTCCTTCTCTCTCTCCCCCTTTCTCTCTCTCACACACACATCACACACACACACACACACACACACATACACACACACACACACAAATAAATACTCACAATACACAAAACACCAAACAATATGATACATTCAATATTCACCCTCCTCCTAATATAAACATACACATGAGGACGCTATTATATGTATCATATTAAAAATTAAAACAAAAAAAAATACCTTGAAACGCAACCTCCTAGAAATGTCGTGTTAAAGCGTTTGTTAATTGAACACCTGCAGGTTTTGGAAATGTCAGGTTCCCCTTATTTGTGTAGATAAAAGTTAGTATTCGAGGTATATCTGATAAACGGTTGGACGGTTCGCGTAAATGTTAACTAAAAGTTTCTTAAAGCGCAGAAGGGATAGACGATCAATGAAATGCTTCGGAATACGACGGGCATAATAACAGTTCACTTCAAAACCCACGAATTCAGTCCACATGGGTTAGTTTGAAACGCGGACAGTAATATCGATTTCTACCACTCAAACAAGGTTAGAAGGAAACATAGAATATGCATAAGAGAACAATAGCGTTAATACAGGCGGGGTTTCAAAACGTCATTAAATATCTTATTGGTCTATATAGTTAGTTGTACAACAGACAAACGCGGGAAAATTTGAATGCAGGTTTTTCGGAAAATATAATAACGACGAGCTAAATTTCGAAGATTTCGAAAACGGTTGAACCAAAATTTTAGGAAGTATTATTTTTAATGAAGGATTTAGCGGGAAGAGTGGCCGAGAGGTGGCATTTCGAATTATATAAATACTCTAAAAGAATTAGCATCGCTCTCTTTTAACTTCGCTCTTAGTATTTTCATCGCTTCAGACTACGTACAGAAATTTACCACGAGCTTGTAAGTACATAAAATTCTTTTAAGTTAAATAGCACAGTGTTGGTCTCATAATTTGATACGCGGATAGTGTCGAGTCTAAATTTTATTGAGGTGCAACATATAATTTAACAAGCTCGTGAAGTGAAGTAATGAAACGTAAATTAAATTAAGCAATTATAAAAGAAGTGTAATATACGTGGATTTGGATTTGGATGCATCGTGAATGCAGAGCAGGCAGCACAACTTAGAGGGTGTTTATCTAAAAATAGCTGGCGGCGGAGAGCAGAGCAGAACCACGAAACCGAGAGCGAAACAACTTAACGGCATCGTCAACAGAGTAGGAATCTTCAAGAAATTCCAGGTAACGCTTTAGAATTAGTTGTTTGTATAAACTATGAAAATTATTGTGATGTGTGAGATTGAATTATGAAGGTATTTTGCATTATTTTGCGTATTAAAAATAATACGTATAACTAATTATTATTATGGTATTTAAATATAAATTTAAAGGTGTATATAAAGCTTATTAACGTTCCTCAGGGATTTCAATTTTTTTTATTGTTACGAGTACATGGGTACATGGGTTTGTTTGTGTTTGCATTAAGCGTATGCAAAGTAAAAAGCATACATTATTCATAAATAACTGGGTTATCATGAGCTCACCATACTACAGAGTGTCCTAATTAAAATGAATTATAAATAAAGAAAGAAAAATAAGGTATTATTCAGGGCCCATTTACTCCTGTTACATTCAATGTGTTTGATATTTCAAGTTAAAATACTGGACTTTACAAAATTAGAATTTATTGAGGTGTAACTTGTCCACTGAAATGTAGATAACCTTGAATTTTATTTGTAAATAGTGGTAAATAAATATTGTATGATTGTTGTATTATTTAGTGGTTTTATTAAGAGTGTGCGTGAACGATAACGAGTATGATAGTGAATATAGGTATCCAAGAGGAGGCTCAACTGAGCTAGCCAGGGAGCTGTTGAAGTAATAAAGTGATGAAGCAGGAATCTGGGTAAGAAATAATTTTTTTGAAAAATTTTTCTATTGTGTGAAATTTATGACGATTTTGGTAAATTAATAAATTTTCGAATATTTTTGTTACTGAGGTTCAATTTAAGAGAGGTTACACAGCAATTTTATGACGGCCCAACGTTGGGGCTTGAATGATTTTTAGGGAGTTTCAGAGATTGATCCCGAAAACACGGCAATATATATATATATATATATATATATATATATATATATATATTGCTATGCTCCCTAAATTATTCGCGCCCCATCGTTTGGGCGTCCAAATTAATATTGCTATGTTTAAACAAGAATTGGAATTATCGTTCTCCGACGTTGAGCTGTCTTATTAATATTGCTATAAACTCCCTTCAGGACTTAACTGGATTTTATCTTGTACCTACCTTATCGACCAATAACAAAATTTGAAATGTTACCGCCTTACTCGTTATCAATTTCGTATTCAACTTATAGCTCCTCCTTGATTGTTAAAATTATCAAATCACTCCCATTAACTTTATCTTATGACCTCGACTAGCATTTATTTGGAATTATAAATTCAGTTAATTCGATTCTATATAATGAAACAAATATTATGTACAGTTTTGTAAATTATTTAAAATACACTTTTCAATTAATTAATGTTGTAAATCTCATTATCAAAATCATATACCTTTTTAATCAAACCCAAAGCCACCAAAAAAAACCTATTATCTTGATAAAAGAAGTGTAGAACGTTCGAAACCTCTTATCAGATCACGCACTTTATACGTATTCAAATTCTTTGTTTTGGTGGACTTCGCCACATTAATTTATATTAAGCAAATTCAATATTCAAATAAAAAAATATAGAAAAATAATGTCTTATAACTAAAATCTAACCTGGTCTATTTCTTCGCTATTTCCTTCTCGCAATTGACGCATCAGCTAATATTTCCCATGCATTAAGCCATCCATTTGAATAAAAATTATTTTCCACAAATTCAGGATTATTACATACCCATTCGAAATATTGTTTATCCACACGCTTGAACCATTGCATTTAAATTATTGCCATCACCCTCTGGACTACTATTATTAACTTGCACCCCAATTTATTGTCATATGATTCAGACTTATTACCTCTTATCAATTTTCCCAAACTTAGAATACCATCTATTCTCAGAATATTGCATTATTATCCTCCACGGACTCAGAAATCGTAGTTTATTTTCCCCGGACTTAGAAGCCGTTTAATCGGCAATCATAATTTTCATCTTATTCGCATTTATACAATTTTTCACTTTCAATTATTACGTATCACTTTATTTCATAGTGGCGCACCTCGGCCTTTGTTGAGTTGAAAACTCAGTTCGTTATCACTGTACCTGCTAATATATAATTGATCTACTACTCTGTCAGTGGGTATGGTCTGCAAACTCGTCGCTCATTTAAACCAATTAAATAATTGCATTTAAAGTAGTTTCTGATGTAATTTTTTATGCTTTCAAATAATTGTGGCCTGCTCGCAGCTGTCTTCATTATCAAACACGCGGTGTTTTGACGAATCTATTCGCTTTTCCATAAACAACTGATGCAATTCGACTTTTAATTTTCATATATGCATGTTATTTACGCAATTTTTTATCTCCTTTCTTATTAAAAATGGTTAACTATTTTGTACGCATTTACTATGCTTCCTGAAGCTCTATTTCTATCTCCGTATTAACCTAATCGTTTGGAACTCTTTTGACTGCGTGTTTAATTACACCTTATTATGTTTACTTACAAAATACGCGTGCTTCCACTGAAAAATATCATTACTTGCCTTATCTAAATTAACTAAAACTCTATCTACATGGTATTAAATATTTACTATCTACTTAATGCATGTCTTCCGTATTCCTACGCTAACTATGCGTCTTCCTATGTCTATATGCGTTGCTTAAATCTATTTATACTTTATATACAGGGTGTTGACTGCTTACTATTTACAAACTATCTCCATTTCTCAATTCTTTTACTAAATAAATGCAGTTTTCTGCTTCCTATGGTAATTTCTCATTTCTAAACGACCTTTACTATAAAGTACACCCTTAAAGAACCCTTTAACACAGCAATATATATATATATATATATATATATATATAACCTTTGGCATTCCTCTGCGTGCTACAAATCTACGTAACAAACGCATAAAATAATTTGTCGAAATCGAGATGGCCAGTTCCACATGCACTGTTCTATATATATACCACATGTAAAAAGGCACACCCATACATTTCCACCAGTTTTCAAGTACAGGGGACCCGCCAAATCCACTTCAGTTACCTGGAAAGCGACTGCATCACACACGCGATCCGCAGGTAAAAGGGGGCTACCAACTCGAAAAGGTTTAACGACGTGTCTTTTGCACCATACATATTTTGAAATCATTCGTTTGATATATCGCCTCCCACCTAAAATCAAAAATTTTTCTTGAAGTAAACTGATTAGGCCAACATACCGATATGACAAAATTTAGTCAGTCACTACATGATTACATGACAATACTATAGGCAAACGAAAATATTTTTCGTCGTTTCAACTAGAAATAAGGGACTTCAGACGAATTAAACCAAATCCATCACGATACACATTCAACGACTTAATTTTATCATCGTTTTCCATAAAAGCTTTCTCTTGAACGATTTTAAAAATTAATAATTCTGCGTGATTTAATTAGTCAGCTGTTAACATGCTAGCACATTTTGAGTTGACACTTCTAATATTTTGTGTAAAACGCTTTATCCATGCCATTCTTCGCAGAAATTTAACATAGCTCGAGAAATAACAGAAATGCCAAGAATCTGACTACATTCAAAAGCGTTGTGATTGTCTTCCTTTTCTCCGAATTTATTATCAATTCATCGCCTTAAACAATTTCCTTTTCGAGCAGTCATTGCCCCCCGCCATCGCATTTTTAACAAGTATTTTACCGCACAACCGCGTGAAGGGAGATCAGCTGGATTTAATACTCCGGGAACATACATCCATAATAAAATCGGAGTAAGACTACGTATTTCGAAAACTCTATTTCATACAAAAGGAGCCCATTCCTCCTTCCTTCTAATCCGCGAAAGTACAGTAAAAGTGTAACTTTAAAAATAACTAGGAAATCCCACCTCCAAATTCTTACTAACATTAGCGTATAATCTTGCTACTATTGTCGCATTCATATGTTCCAATCGTGGTATAGTTAATTTTTTGTTTCGCTTGATAACAATTTTTTTGGTGATGGTCTTTATTAAAGTTGTGACAAGACCAGAAGGCGTTGCAAAGAAAAAATATGGTGCTCTCGGTCTAAACTCGGGGTTTATTCCTGTGGAGGCATGAGGTGGTTGGAATATTTTACTGAGGCTACACATCAAACACAAAAAATCTTGGGCATTACAGCGTCTATGAAAACCAACAATAAGAAGTCATCCTAAGGGTAGACACAGAAAACCCTTAACAGAATTATGTTAACTTGAACGTTTGTGAAACTTTTTGGATCCTGCAAAAATATATTACCACAGGCACTATTTGTGTCCGAAACTAAATACATAAAAAATAAGTAAATATATACCTTCAAGTTGAATTTAGATGTATCTTAATATAATATTCTTAGAATGAAGTAATTAAGGCACCAATTTCATAGACTACTTATTTTTATTAAATTTTTTTAAAAATAAAACGATTTGAATTTTGACTAGCATCAAATAAAAAACTAATTTCTCTTATTCTTTGTACAAAATTATTAATATATACATAACGGTATAAATGTGAATGCTGAAGGCAATTATTAGTAGACAAAAAGATTATCGTAATCGACAGACTATACCTGTCACAGTTAAATACTTAATATTATATTAACATTAATCATTCGTTGTAATCAGAGATCTTTGATATAGCTTACAAGCATAAAAAATATGGCTTTAGCTTAATTTTTAATCTTTCTAAGATTTATTTTATTTTCTTGAAGTCAAGAATTTTCTAAATACAAAATTCACTCAGCAACCATAAACGTCATCGGTTTTAATGAAATATGGAGAACTAGATTTTTATCACTACATATGTTGTTTTGAAGAGCTGAACGTAACAAATGTTTAATACAAAAATATATCAACAAAAAATGTCATATCATCTCACCTTATAAAATTGTAATTTGCTTTAATAAAAATTAAGTGCAATATGTTAAACTTCATATTTAGTGTATAAATACATTTTGGCTGAGCAAACCGTACTTTTCAAACAAAACCTTCCATCACGTTTTTGTTGAATACTTCCAAGAACGAAATTTACCATATGTTCTTCTCGATCGTTATAAAAAAAAGAATGTTACTCACCAAAGTTTGATGACAACAACATTTAAGTATTAACAAAAGAAATACTGAACACCTGACGATTCAGAGCATTACCTGCTATCTTCCTTACGAAACGATAACAACTTGCCCCCAAAAATCAAGAATTAAATCTTGTTCAATAATAATTTGTATTGATATCAACTCCTGCTTTTAAATTCTTGTTCCATAAATTCTACTAACTTCTAAATATGCTTGCTAAAAATTCAAAATCTTTTTAGACAAATGAAGGCGCCATATTTAAATAACAAACCGTTTTATAAAACACACTACACTAAAATAGAACTGCGTTCTAACTGAAGACTCAGTCGATAGCCTCAATTCCAGGCTATACGAAACTGCCATGAATGGAGTATTTTTCGACCCATGTTAACCCAAAACTCAGACTTCTTTTTAAAAACGTGTGTGCTAATTACATCCTTACGAACAAGAATGACATCTTCTCCTTCATTAATAGATGCGCATGACAATTCAAAACATTAGGGCTGCGCGGAATATCAAATACGGTAATAATGGCTTTCTCGCCTAAATTCTAGCAACCTACGTAGCGTGACGTGTATTATAAGATTGCCTAAAACTAAATTGTTACACTTTCTTCAATTGTGTCATGATTATTAGTATTGTGAATTTCATTTTTATCATCTGAGTGAAATTCGATTCGTATGTCCTAGTCAGCAAAAACATCTTCAACAACTGTTGCACCTTCATACACGTAAAATATTAATTGAAATTAGTAACTCTTAGTTATGGGCAGAGATTTTACCAAATAGCTTAAACAGCCCAAAATTTAAAACCCCAAAACAAAACCTCAAATATTCAATAATCTCTGATTCAATCTATACCAAATAAAGATGTTTATATACCAAGCAATTAATTCACCGGGGAACTATTTGCCTATTTTCACTCTGCCTGGACTGTGGAAGCCATTCATTCTCATAATCACCTCCATAAATCTCATTAACTTCATTGTTCAGAATCACATTAATTCAAAAGCGATTGCATACTAAGGCCCGATTTTTCAATCAAGGTTCAAATCATCGTTTAACTGAACTGATCTCGTCCGTTGATCTAAGATCACGTCATGGCGAATTTTTCAATATTATTTACTGTCAAGTTCTCATGAACCAGTATTTCTTGTTGCTTAAATAAAGTTGGCAATAAACGTCATCTTGACGCTAATTTCAGTACGTAATTTTACTGTCAAATTGTTGTTGATGTGCTGTGTTACAATATCAAATCTGTAGGTTTATTGACCACTAATGGATTCTACAAAGAGAGCACCGAATTTTAGTGCAGCTGAAGAGCTGTTATTGGTTATTTAAATTGTGTGAATATATTGTATATTACTTTTAACATTTAATTATAGGTATCATTGGTGGCCAAATACAAAACACCATCGAGAATAAAAACGGACGCTGTTACTTCCCAAACTAAAATGCAAGCGTGGGTAAAACTCGCCGTAGAGTACAATGCTAGTTCAAATACCTTTCGTGACTTTACTACCCTCAAGCGAAAATATGAAAATCAAAAAGCGAACTAAAAGATATTTGCCGAAGAAAAATGTTACGCCAGAGGTACTGGTGGGGCCCACCAACTAAAATAATGGTGACCGAAATAGACAATTCTATAAAAGAAATATTAGGCACCCAAGTAGTAGGCATGCATTCTGAGTTTGATGATGATACAGCCGTGAAGGATTCATCATCGCCAGGTGTTACAGGTGTTAATTAACAAGTTGAATGATTACATAAGCTAATGTGTATGTTATATTTGTAGAACAAATTGATCTTTTTAACGAAGAGGACGATGATACTTTTGAAATTGTGCAACATAATAAAGGCAAGTGCTACATCTAGTTTAACTTATCGAAGCAGCAATTTTCGGTTTTCTAGAAATGTATTATACAATAAAATAATATTTAGATATAGATATATTTATTAATATTACCGTCCAAATTTAGAAGCACATTGATTAACAAACAAATATAAATTTTAGGAGAATTCTCTAGTACTGTTTCCCATATCGATGTGGAAAGCACTGCTGCTGCCGATTGGAGAACATATACTCCTGCTCTATTAAAACAGCCTCGCAGTCGACAATTATTACCTGGAGTTTCTGAGCATTGTCAGGGTAATATTCAAAATGTTTAAAATATTCTATAAATTGTATGTTTTCTTTTAGACTCAATAGGAACTGAACAAAGAGCAGGAAATTCAAAAAAACCTTCGAAACTTCACAGAGGTAGAACCGTTTGGGAAAGGGTAGGGGAGGAAAAATTGGAACTAATAACTCTCCAAAAAAAATTTTTAGAAGAAGAGAACGAGAGGAAACGTGAAGAGCATAATCTTCGCATGGCGTTTTTGAAACAGAAGCAAGATGTGGAATTGCTGCTGTTAAAGAATCAACTTAAAAAATAATTATAAAATACGTTTATTTCAAATATAGAAAATAAGAGTTTGTACAATTTAGATTAATAAAATTCAATAAAGGCATGCCTTTAAACGAGTCGACCAAAGTGGTTGTTAACTAAATTAATACGTGTAAAATTGTTTATATTCATGTGTTGGTTATCGGGCACGATATTCCCAGGAACGTTGTTAACAAATTCTACCGCTGCTTCAATTGCTGCATCTCGTGGAGGATATGGTTCATTCATAGTACAAGCAATATTATGTAATACTGCAGTAGCAATAATTGTGGCTTCCACACGGTCTAACTTTTGGCGAATTCCAAAAGCAAGCACAGGGGAATCTCCTTTTCCACACCCCATAACTTCGTTCAACAGGGTTTCTGGTTCTGATCTGCGATTCGTTAAATAACTGTTGTGCTGGAGTTACAGGATTAGCTAGTGGAGTAATTAAATACTTTTTTATTGGGTATCCACTATCAGCAACAAGTAAGCTATCGCCCATTTCATTCAGCTCAAATTTTTGACGTATGTTTGAATTATTAAATATTGTAGAGTCATGGGACGAACCAGGCCATCGAGCTACAATATTATTAATTTTTAAGTCACAGTCACTAATAGTCTGCACATTCAATGAAAAAAATTTTTTTCGGTTTCTAAATATTTCGGCATTGTCACCGCCAGGTGATTGTATTCTAATATGGGTACAGTCTAGTGCACCTATACATCGAGGAAATCGTGCAATATTGAAAAATTGTTGACGTGAATGTCCCACTTCTTCTGCTAAAGCAGGCATTTTTATATACTGCCGTCCTAGTGCAGCTATTGCACGTGTCACTTTATGTACAGATTTACTTGCAGTACTTGCATGTATTCCCATAAAATCACCAGCAGTAATAAAAAATGAGCCTGTTGCTAAATACCTTATGGTTAGTAGTACCATTAGGGAAGGTGAAAGTGCATGATTTCTAAAAATAATATTATTCGTATCGTAAAAGTAGATCTAACCTATACATTACCTGTCTGTGGGAAACGCAATCGCATCGCTAATTTCATGAATAATAAATTCTACACTATGCTTTGAGAGACGGAATCTCCTAATGAAGTCATAGTCGTCCCATCTTTCAAAATGGTTTACCCTTTCTCTGATGATGGGCATTCGTCTTGGACGATTGATCTTTGTACATAATGAACCATGTCTTCATCATCATCACTGAAGTTACTCAAAACTCAATAACATCCATATTAAAATCATTAGTTTATCCAATAAACTTCCGAGAGAGAATAAATTTATAGGTTATGTGGATGAACCGAGTTTAAACCGTCAAAAATGGGAGATCAGCTGTGAACTAGGTTCAGATATTGAACTGTAATTGAAAAATGAAACTATTACAATAAACCTAGTTTAAACTCTGATCTTAGTTTAAACTAGTATTGAAAAATCGGGCCTAAGAATAAACGTAAGTAAATTTAATAAACATATAATAACTAAAGGGATACAATTACCGCATGAATTCTGCACCCGGCGCTTCTCTCTTGTCGCTCATTATCAACAATACTTAGCACTTACTAGGCTCACTGTCACAACACGTGCAAATGACAACGCATAAAACTCAACTATAGTTGCAAACTGGTTTATTCCTAATGCTGCTTGATGGCGCATGCGTAATACAAACAAACATTAACTAGTTAAAATTTAATTAAAGCTAGTTACAGGTAATACGTGCCCCACTATTTTAATCTGAATGCAAATGAAGTCTGAATAAACGCATGGAGGCACGCCTTTACCTATCCGTGTATAAGCTTATAGACTTTGTTCCGCGTACACAAAGGTTACTTATAATAAATGACTGACTGCAAGTAGGGTTCATCCAGCACGAAAGCTCCCGTGGGCTGTTCCAGTTTACTTATATTTTCTCTACTCATTTTTAAAGTATAATAAACAGTAAGGTAAGGAATTTTCGATCTTTGCCGTTTAACAAATATAAGAAAAAGTGTCGTTTATTTAAACTGAATTTTGTAATTAAATATACTTTGTATTTTATCTAGACACATATGTTTAGGATGAAGCTTCTTCCTGTAGTGTAATTTAAATTACCATTTGGAATTTAAAGTCATCACTGTACTAATACTTAAACATTCGAATTATTTGTAATTGCAGTTGATGTATAATTTAGTTTTAAGTTAGTTATGTTGAAAGAAATATGAACTTTTTGAAGGAAACCCAATTTAGACATGATGAGAATCAAACAAACCGTCAAATTGTTGAGATACATTCAAAGAGGAAAAAAGCATATACAGAATCTAAGATACAATGTTTATGCTTTTAAGCTACAATTTTTTTAAAAATCTAAAAAAATCTTATTTTGTAAAGGGTATTGGAAACAAGGTACGAAAGTATACTAGATGCTATACTTACACTCGTTCACCTGTATGTAGATAACGAAATGCTTTGGCCGTTGTTTAAGCTTTCAACACACAGTTTATACGAATTTAACGTATTGATTTCGTAAATAATAAATGTACCTGGCGTAGCTTAAACAGAAACCCACATTTCGATACATATCTAACCCGCATGACTTTTAATAAATAACTTTTCTCTAATACCAAAACGTATCACATTTTTTTACTTACTAGTGTGCTCATTGCTTGAGACAAGATTTTTCTCTAGATGTGGATCTTCCTCGGCAGTTTGAATGGCGGCATCAATCAACGAGATGTATTTGAATAACAAGACAATCCAGACAAATGTCATCCATGCCATTATAGCTTCTATGAACTCTGTAAAACGCATTGTGTTAGAAATCAGCGTTGGATGAATTTATGAACATATAGTTAACAATTGAGTGTTCATGGAAGTTAAGATGCGAGGTGTATTAACTGTGAACCTCGTTAGGATTAATGTTTTTGAAATTAAATGGAGCATGTTAATCTATTGATACTGAGGTGGAGGCATTTGCTTGTAAAATTCCCACATATTGCATGAACAAAGATCAAAAGCTTTTATTTTTGGTGAAGAATAGCATAGAGCAGTATTTTCTAAAACGTTCAACAAGTTTAAGACCAGCATTATATTAACAAATTTATAAATTACTAAATCAGACTATCAACAAGGTTCAAAGGGCAATACCCATTGAGAAATATAAAATTATTTATCTACAATCACAGGATAAGAATAACTTATCCAACTCTTTTTAGTTAGTTAATGACAGATTTTATCGCAGTCAGTGCGATGATATCTCATAACGTTACATTACTGCACTCAAGTCAATATGACGTTCAATTTCAGAATCAGACATTCTATAGCTGATCAAATAGATTTTTTAAAAATGTGTGGTTTGTTAGTTTGAAAACGTCAATTAATTCCATAGTTATCGCTGCAATGCATCATTTAGTAAAATTTTATAGAGTTACTAATGATTGTATAGATAAAGTTTTGTAATACACGTGGGATATTACATTATTATCGCACTCATGTGGTTACGCGACTCAGGCTAAAGCCCTTATTGTGCAAATTTCACATTGTTTACGATAATAATGTCCACATTCTACTGGTTTCACAAATAACTATTAATTATTTAGGACTCCCATAATTGATAATTAATTAATGTCCGACAAGGTTGTAACGGTCGCAATCTCTGGATGGGACATAAAACACCGTTGCGCAGGTGGTTTACCAAATAAAATCCTCACACTAGTCGATGATTTTAATCACTTGTAATCTATATGATACTTTGATTCCAACAATTAACAACAGACAAAAAATCCACTAGTAATATGTAGTATAGGATAATTAACAATAGTGTGGTGCGCATCTAGTGCTTATATAATTATGCTATTAGTTACTGATCGAAAGTATTATTTTACAGATGTTTATCATTTTTACTCGCTTCATGTATGTCTTTGGTAATAATTATTATAGTGAGTTTGATAACAGGCTAACATATACCTAACAGCTGCTGTATCGATCCAGCAATCAGTGCGGAGTAGGATGCCCCGTTAGCTGGAAACATACAAAATCTAACAAACGGTTCTCAGCAATAAATCTTAAATTGTGCAGGTACATTTCAGTTTATTGCCCAAATTCATTATTCTTCGGATAGATTATTAGAGGGATGCTCGATATGTATCGGCAACTGACAACACTAGTGTTACCGGGTGCGATATGACGTTTCAAACCTATAGTTTGACATTTTTGACAGTAAACATACTTATAACAAATTGCCCAATAAACACTATTTGTTTTGTTTTGATTGAGTTGAAAATTTCGTTTCGGTTAAAAAATGGAATTAACTCGTGAAAATTTTCGTGCGATGATTTTTACGATCTATGACGTGGACTATCTCCACGACAGTGCCCGAAACAACTTGTTTCGACTTTTGGGGAAAAAGCTCCAACTAAAACCACTGTATATCGTGGTCGTAGTTCGCTAGCAAATGAATTTAAAGGTTTTCGAAAATCGGCTGTTGTGCCAGAAAACATCGATACTGTGCGCGAATTGATAATGCAAAATTGTCATGTGACTTATCATGAGATTCAGGGATCCCTAGGCATTAGTATACATTCGATATTACATAAACAGTTAGCTGTGAAAAAAAATGTGCCCCGTAGGATCCCACATAATTTGACAATCGCTCAAAAAAATACTCGCGTCGATTGGTGCAAAGAAATGCTCAAAAAATACGATTGTGATGCATCAAATGCAGTGTATAACATCTACACAGGTGACGAATCTTGGATTTTTTATATGAACCCGAAAGTAAAAAGCAGTCGACTGTATGGGTCTGCCAAGGTAAACGAAATCCAACAAATGTTGTCCGCGCTCGAAACACTTCGAAGAGAATGGTTGTCTGTTTTTTGGAATAATTGGACATGTCACGACCGTTGCTTTAGAGGATTGCAGATCAGTTAATTCTGCTTGGTATACAACCATTTGTTTGCCACAAGTTTTCGGAAAAATAAGAAAAATATACCGACGATGCCGAATCATTCTCTATCACGACAATGCGAGATCTCACACATCGGTTCAAATAAGTGAATATTTGAGCACTCTAAACTTCGAATTGATGAGTCATCCGCCGTATAGTCCTGACTTGACACCTTATGATTTCTTTTTATTTCCACACATGAAAAATAAACTTCGTGGATAACGAGTTCAACACCAGAAGAGGCGGTTGATGTGTTCAAAACCTATGTTTTTGAGATATCTCAATCGGAATGGAAAAAATGCTACAAAAATTGGTTCCAACGTATGCAAAAGTGTATCAATTATGGTGGAGAATATTTTGAAGAACAGTAAAGAAGTTTTCACACCTTAAGCTTTGTTTTTGTTACTTATTCCCGATACATGTCGAGCACCCCTCGTATTATTATTGTCAGCTGGCATCGTAACGTAAGGCACGCGAATGCGTTGTATTGGAGTTGAAATAAAACACCAGGCGTGACAATCCAAAAAATATCGTTTAATATTAGTAACGCGTGTAAATATATATGAAATCTGCAATGTGAAGCGGATAATCCTTGTAAATTGCGAATATATTATAGTAGTTTAAATTATTTTTAGCAATTAATAATTTTCGTTGTTAATATATTAGTTTACTTTTCAAATAATTTTGGTAGACTGTCGCATTGAGTCGCCAAAGCTAGGATGACATCAGATTTCTAGCTGCACTCCATGTATTCATGTTGTTGGCTGGATTGAAATAGTCCTCTTCATTGTAAAGGACAAGGTATATCGTCAGACGCATGTACCGATGGTGCCCTGTTGGGCATTGCAAAAAACGTTCAAAAACGCACCCATTCAATTACAGAACAAAATTACGGTTTTGCTAATGCGGCCGCTGCGTGACCTAGTTCATTCGTATGCCAAGATTCCGGATTCGATTTCCAACAAGGATCGCTTGAAAAATGTTAGGCAAGTATTTTTCACAAAAACACGTCCTCGTTCGGATGAGAAGTAAAATGTAGGTCCCGTGTGTGTGTGTGTGTGTGTGTGTGTGTGTGTGTGTGTGTGTATGTGTGTGTGTGTGTGCGGGGGGCGGGCGGGTGTGTGTGTGTGTGTGTATTGTCACGCACGTCAAAGATCCCTACCTTGCATGGAATAGCAAGGGTTTGGAAAATTCAAAATTTTCGGGTAAAAACTCCCTTCCTGGCCAAATTAGTACCTTCGGGTGGAGCATTAGAGTATCAAAACTATTTTAATTTTGTATTATTTTAGCGGCTATGGCCAATGCAAGTTACTAATTGTTTTGTAATACACCTACTAGTGCAGAACATTACTGTTATTACAAAGACATGCTAAAATAACAAGATGGAAGCGCTACCGTAAATAAACACCGGAGACATAAAGAATAAAATTAATCTTAAACGGATATGAAAATAAATAAATGACCGATTACCTACTTTTTTCAAAATAACCTACAATTTTTACATAATTTTTGTTTTTCTATGCTCGAGTTACTTTCCTAATACCAGGCAAATTTATACATTATTAAATGGATATATTTATATTGATGTGCTCTGTGTAATCTGATTTCACATATGATAGTGCTCAGTAAGCATGGAATTTTAAATTGGTGGTTCTGTGCGAATAATAAGCCCAAGAACCGTAAAAACATGTTTTTTATCTCTATTAAATACAAATAAGGACGGAACTTAGGGTCATCAGTAATTTTAAACCATCAAAAGGGTAAACCTAATAATAATTATTTTTATTCATTTATTATTTTTATTTTTTGTTTTTCTATTTTTTTTTACAATTTTTTCTATAGGAACCCATTTCCATACCACTGCACTTAGCCGACGCAACTCTATATTATTGCGGGATCTCCGCCCCTTCAGGACAAATCCAAATTTACTAATATATCGCTGATTTTATTCGGAACAGGATTTTTGGTGCCCAATCATGGGGATGTTTTTTAAATTTTTAGGCAGCTTCTTAACGTAAGGTCATTTTTTAAGTAGGACTGTTGTTTTTCGTTGAGACAGTATTTTATTATGTCATAAATAACTTTTTCAACTTCATTTTTTGATCGTTTGATTGTTTTTGTTTTTTAAATGATTGAATCTTTTTTGTAGCATTAACGTATAGGCCGCAAAAAATTTTTCAATGAAAGTTTTAAGTTGTGAATCTTTTAGAATTAATTGTCCTTTTTCTAAATTAGTTAAGAAGACCTAAATCGTTTTAACTCAAATTTTTCTATTTCCTTTTATAATTTTTTCTATAGTAATCTACTTCTACCCCACCGCAGTTAACCGATGTACTGGTATATTGTTATGTAGCCCCTGGACACGAAGATCAAATAATAGAAATTTTGATAGAATATACTACGAAGTAGCGCTTTTACTAAACTTCACTACAGATCATTATATCAAAGATTTTCGGAAATATATATTCGATTATTTAATAATTCAGTACCAGAAATTATCTCAGATGCGCACAAAAATTAATTAAGTTCAACGACTTAGATGAAATAATGACGTAAATCGCAATCAATACGAAAGCAAGACAAAACATCCTAGAAAAATGAAACCCTAAAACGGCTAATACGGACATATTACTTTAAATACCTGAAAAAATAAACTACAGATTTCAATAACTAATGTGAAGGGAAAATGTGAAAAGTACCGTTAATGCTGTCGAAAACACCTGACAGATCTTTTCAAAAATTACAGGCGGACAGTTTAGTAGTGGAAGGTAAGAACTTTTTATTAATTGTATACTTTAAAAATAATATTGACTTGGCTCAAGGATTTGTACAATACTTTACATTTTACGGTACATCCGAATTAATAACTCTAGACAATGGTAGTGCGCTTGGAAACGAGACCACAATACCCTCGAACTTCACAAAATAAAAATCTATTTTATTACAGAAAATCATGCAGAATCAAACGGATTAATTGAACGACTACATTTCACTTTCACATTATTGGAACAAATAGAACTTTTAAGACAAACGTACAGGAAGGAGCGTATTACCGCTTTAATGTTGTTCGCCCTAATTGCTTATAACAATACAATTCATCCTTCAATAAACTTCACACCACTCCATTTAACATTAGTACATTTGGATTCTCGAAATCATTATGACATACACTACAACAAAAAGGTATACCATGAATACCCCAGCGATCATAAAGAAAAATTTTAAATTATGTACAATAACGTCAAAAATAAAAGACAGTGACAAAGAACGGATAACAAAAACGCTCAATGAGAATGTCGATATAAACAAATTCAATGTAGGACAGACGGTTTATGAGAGAAACTTTAAAAGTAAATGACACAAAACCACCTCTAAAAATTTAAGTTCATATAAAATAAAAAAGATATTGGATAAGGATGTAGCTGTAAAATATGGTGGAAAAATCATAAGGTATAGCCACTTAAAGAATTTAAGACACCCTGTAATTTCAGTTGGACCGCCATTGCCCTTGCCGTCAATCTCCACAAAGATAAATCAGACCACAACGGAATAGTAATTGAAGACATAAAAACCAAACCCGGTACACTACGAGCAAAATGGGGAAGTATGCAGAACACAGTAAACTATTGGACTTTCGATTTTACTTTCCAAAGGCGCTTGTAACTTCTATATAATTCAATATACTTTTCCAAGTGGTCTTACAAACACTCCATTTTAGTTTCAAACTAACTTATCTTTAACATCAGCTTAAAAAACTGAAGTGCTTATCCGTAGTGCTGGAGTGTCCATGTAAACACAACGCAAGTTCAGACCTGCACACCTGGAACGTTGATAGAGATCGTTCACCTGGCGTCTGTAGAGACTCAGCATTTACATGAACACTATTGGCGTGCGTGCTTGAAGTGTACGCTTCAAAACCACGAAACAAACCATGTGTTTAAATGCACGTAGTGCCTTACCCAGTGATAAAATTCGTAATACGGTCACGTGATCAGTGACAATATGACGTAGCACTACTATTATACATCATCATCATTAGGTCTTCAGTCCTGGAACTGTTTAGACGCGTACCCCATTGTTTCCTATTCTGAGCTAACCAACTCATTTCCTTGAAATTTCCAGTCTGCATCTTTCACTATCTGCGTGCATTATCCTGATCTAGGCCTACTTCTACCTCTTCTTTCCTATCTCTGCTTGTAATATATTCCGCACCATTCTCCAAAAATGCTTTAGAACATATGCTACCCTTCTATTTCTACTATTTTTTTTATTTTCCATATATGCTTTCGACAATTTTCTCCTTGTTTCTATGTTTGTCGTCTTCAAACATAGCCGCTGCTCTTTCTTGTTAGATGCAGTTTGGTTTTTCTTCTATTGTTTTACAAATACATACCCTATTTCCTCGATATTCAGTGGCATGTTAAAGGAGTTAAGCAGCCTGCGGCTACCAAAATCCCTAACACTCGAACTTTTGCTGAATCAATAGTTTTCCAATATATCTTTTCGAACAAGGTTTATCGTCTTGAAACTGGTTGGATGCGTACCTCCACTTATTTCTATTCTGAGCTAGCCTACACAGTTCCCTGAAATTTTTACGGTCTAGATACAGCTCGGTTCCTTTTTTCTTGTTTTCTAATTATATGTCCTGTTTTACCGAGATTCAGTAGTATGTGAAGGGGATTAAGCAACCTGTGGCTACCAAGCATCTGCCAACACCTTCACATTTGCCAAATTAATAGTTTTCCAGTAAATCCTTTCGCACAATTAACATTAGTTGAGAGTATAGCAAAACCAATACATGTTGTTGCTTATAATAATCATCAGGTTTAAGTACAGCTACTTTTTTCGTCATTAGGTTTTCCCTCTTGGAACTGGTTGGACGCGTACCTCCATTGAAATCTATTTTGAGCTAGTCTCCACATTTCCCTGAAATTACCACAACCTAGATCTTTAACTATCTGTGTACAATAGTCCAACCTAGGTCTACCTCTATCTCTTTTTTCCTATCTCTGCTTCTAATATATTCCGCACTATTCCTTCATGTCTTAGTATGTGGCCTATCCTCCTATGTCTCCTATTTTTTTACTGTTATCCACATATTTCTTTCTTCTTCTACCACTTCTAGCACCTCCTTGTTTTTAACTTTGTCTATCCATGATATCTTTAACATATGTCTGTAGCACCATATTTCAAAGGTTTCTATCTTTTTCCTGTCCGCTTCTACTACAGTCCAAGTTTCACAGCTTTGTTTTTATCTTTTGCGCTCTTCCCATCTCACGTTATTTAAGTTCCTATTTAGCTCCTATTTAGCTCGTTTCCTATTTGTATTCTTGTTTTTGATTTATTTTCCACTCCTTTGCATACTAGTACTTTATTTTTATTCTTGTTAATTTTCGCACCGTATCTCTCTCTTAGAACTGTTTTCATTTCATTAAGAGCTACTTCTTACTCTTCCTTGCTAGATGCTAATACCTCTATATCATCCGCAAATCTAAGTATACCAATCTTTTGTCCCTGCATAGGAATTCCAAATGTCTTCCTGCATTTGCCAGTATTCATACTATTATACATAGCTAATAAATTTAGAATACTTTAAGTGAATGATCTAGTGTAATACTTGTATAAACGAGCTTGGAACTGTGATGTGCTTGTTACTAAATGGAACCTAATACTATAAATTTCATAATTTGCTTAAATAATCGTTCTTAAGGGGTTGCTTTCCACTTAAAGACAGCCAAAATGATCATTTTTATCTCTATTAGCTTTATATACATACATGACCACTTAATGCAATTTATGATCACGTTTTAATTTTGACACTGAAAAGTCTGAAAAGCCGTTATTATCAACAAACAATAAATGTGCACTTTACAGAGACAGATACTCATTTGTACTGAATTTTTTCTACCATTAAATAAACTCAAAAAATGGTTAATAATTCATAATTACCCTGTTAGTCATTGCTAGCAAAGAGCCATTTTACATTTAAATATAGCTTTTGTATAAACCAGTCTACCAACATTTCAACCCCTTTTATTTTAATTTAAATTTGTCTGCTTTACAATATATTTATGCGGAGCAGGCTTTGTTCTAGAATTTAAAATTATAATAACCTCATTTAATAAAAAATGCTATGAATATTTTTCATAGGTATTAGCTTGGTATAAATCGAGTTCCGGGTACGCTAAAGGTTTTGCTGAATAAATATTTTAGTTTAAAATTATTCCATTTATTATTGTATGAAAATCTTTAAAACAAATGTTATCTAATTTGTGTAGAATCGAATTTAAAACTCTATTCACTGCTACATATCTCAATACAAGCTTCTCAATAAATACTAGTAGCATAAAATGAAAAACTGCTTAGTCGGGGTAAAGCACACGCTTCTATTTTGGACATTCAAAATTCCATAATACTTTGAATTCTGTGTATCTTGGATTATTAGGGAATTGCCTAAAAACACTAAACTGGGTATAGTAAAAATAAGTAAAGCAAAAAGCTTGTACCGACTTCTATATTTAATTCCAGTTGTCTTAGTTGATATTGGAAGCAATCGATTACATAATTTATGCCTTAAGAATTAACTTTGTTTAATGCGAAAGCAAATGCTAAGAACTTAAAAATTTGATGGTATTCAGTCTCAAACAGTCGTGTAACAAATCTGAGCTCAACACATTAGGGATAGGTCATATCTTCTCGGAAGGAAGAATCAGAGATAAATCAGTAATATTGGATTTCTAATTACAATTTCCATAAACCTCATATCGTATGTGTTATTTCTTAATTTTGCTGTGCATTGATGCGTTATGTTACTTTACTTAAATTATTTACCAAAAGTTTGAGCAAATTTACACGCACTAGTTTTATCGTCGACATTAGGTATATCACATTTAATAAAATCATCTATACCTTGTTTTTCAGCTTTTCCCGTAATCTCATTTGTTAAAGGCCATATATCCTTCATTTTGTTGGTCGTTCTTTGAAATTTTGGTGTATAATATTTATTTTTTCCCTTCTTTTATTGTTGCATTTAACCAATTTCGGAATTTTTTATATTCTATTTTATCTGTTTTTGTTTTTCTGCTGCAATACTTTTTAAACATACAATCCGCTTTCGTGTGGTCTGATATTTTCGACTCTATCACAGCAGTGGAGACATAAATTACACACCAATTTTAAAGCTAAATATCCAGACTTAAAACTTACTGAACAGAACATTGTAGACAGGAAAAATGTGATTATTAGAAATAAATATCTAACTGAAACAGAGATGATTCAAATTCGAGAAGAGGTTGGTATGTCAGTTCACCATAATGATGTGCAACTGAACATTCTAAACTCTCCACAAGACAACATCGACGACACTATTCCAAACTGTCCCAAAAATAACATTTACGAAACTTTGATAAGCAACATAAAATTTTATGAATATTCAAATCCTTTAAACCGTCCTAAAATACCAATTTTAAAGTTTAACAAGCAAACCAATGAACTCATAGATAATCTAAATATATTACTTAAAGATTTTTTAAAACCCAGTATGGACTTAAATACAATTCATTTAGTAATCTATGCTGCGGCAGCAACATTTGTTGAATTAAACAATCAACATCTTATTAACCAAACTACACCATTAAAAAGTAAGGTAAATGAAGATCTAAATTGGAGAATTCGACTTTTAAAACAAATAGATAACTTAAGAGGGAAAATTGATCTTTTATCACCTAAGTGGAATTACTACCAACAAAGTAACAAATAAAATACATAAGATATTAAAGGAAACAAAGTATGAAGAACAACATATAAATAACAAAAGGAAACTGATTGAACTTCGAGACATTTTTAAACAAAAATTTAGTGTTAAAACCTCTAGACTAAGGCGATATAACGAAACAACTAAGCAAAAAAACAAAACCATCAATTTAATAAATCACAGCACATTTTTACGAACATTTAGAAAAAATGAACAAGGAAATGAAGTGAAATTTCAGAATAAAATACCATTTATCACATTTTGGAAAGAAAAATGGGAAAACGCCGAAACTGCAGATTTATTTTCTGATATCCTAAATCCTGTTCGTATAAATGCTGAAAATATTGAAGAAAAGCGAACAATAAACATAACAAAAGAGGATGTAAAATGTGTTGTAGAAACATTTTCAAATTGGAAAGCACCTGGACTGGACTCCATTCAAAATTTTTGGTTAAAAACTTTCTCAAACACACATGAAGTTCTAGCTATATGTTTCAATTCTATCATACAAAATAATAACAAGTTACCCAATTTTCGTACTCAAGGAAAGACGGTCTTAATATACAAAAGTGGTAATATGAATGATCCTAAAATTTTTAGACCTATTACTTGTTTGTGTACAACATACAAATTACTTACTGCAATTTTAAGTAAAAAAATACTTCAGCATTGTGAAACCAATAATATAATCGCTACAGAACAAAAAGGCTGTGTAAAAAAGACATTTGGATGTAAAGAACAACTAATAACTGATGCCATAATTATGAACAGCGCAAGAGTAAAAAAACATGATTTACATATTGTCTACATTAACTATGAAAAAGCATATAACTCTATAACCCATGACTGGTTAATAGAAGTCTTAAATATTTACAAAATTTGTCCAAAGATTACCGAGTTCTTAAAAAGTCTAACTAAATGTAGGAACACTGAAATATTTATAAACAATGAAAGTGCCGGAACAATCAAATAAAAAAATGCATATTTCGTGGTGATTCCCTAAGTCCACTTTGGTTTTGTTTGGCAATGAATCCACTTTCATTACTCTTGAATTCTTGTTTTGCTGGCTACCGTCTAGATAATAAAGAAGGACAATTCAAATATACTCATCTACTGTATATGGATGATTTAAAACTTTTTGCAAAAAATCGTAATCAACTACATTCTTTAATATCCACTGTAAAAATTTATAACATTAAGATAAAAATGTCATTTGGATTAGAAAAATGTGCACCACTAGCCATCAAAGAAGATATTCTAAAAAGTGATATTGAAACAATAGAAGAGTTTAAAATATTATCAAGTTTAAACGCATACAAATATTTAGTCTTTAAACAAAACAGATGTTTAAATCATACTGAATTAAAACTAGAATATAAAGAGATTTATCGCAAAAGGCTAACAAAATTGCTAACCACTAAACTAGATTCAAGAAACCTCTTTACAGCAATTAATACCTGTGCAGTAGGTTACCTTAATTACACATTCAGTATTTTAAAATGGAGTGACACCGATTTAGAAAGCCTAGATAGACTTACAAGAAGCTTATTAACAAAATTTCGTATGCTTCATCCAAATTCGTCTACAGATAGGATCTATTTACCGAGACAACAAGGAAACCGAGGATTACATAACATATACGACACCTGTAAAAATCAAGAAAACAAAATGAAAGATCACTTCTCAAACTCTGGCAAACAATTTCTAATAAATTTATACAAACATGACAAAAACTACACACCTCTAAATCTTAGTAACCCAAGAACTGCAAATTCATCTAGAATATTAAAAGAATTACAAATTGGAAAGAAAAATCTTTACATGGAAAATATCCAAACGCACTAAATGAACAGACAGTCGATACAAAAAATCTGTGCATTGGGTTCAATCAGGTTACCTACACCCAGAAACTGAAGGATCTTTTGATTGCTATTCAGGACGGTGTAATACGCACAAAGAACTATAATAAACATATAATTAAAGAAAATATAGAAGACAAATGTCGAAAATGTAATCAAATTGGAGAAACGATCGAACACGTCACTGCTGGATGTTCCATCTTAGCACAAAATCAATATTTAAATCGACATAATGAATTTGAAAAGATTATTCATCAACAATTAGCTATAAAACATAATATTATAAAAAATCCACCACCTTACTACAAATACGTACCATCTGCAGTTTTAGAATCTAAAGAAAAATTACTTTACTGGGATTGCCAAATTTTGACAGATGACACAATTAAATGCAATAAACTCGATATATTATATATAGATAAAACAAAAAAGGCTGGATACATAATCGACATAGCAGTTCCATTATCACAGAATTTAACAAAGACTGACCACCACAAAATTGAAAAATATGTGGCTCTATGTATTGAAATAAAACAATTATGGAAACTATCACATATATACATAGTTCCACTTGTGATAGCAGTTGACGGAATTACTGATAAGAAATTTCAAGGCTATTTAGAAAAATTGGTTTATCACACAAATTACATCACACTTGCCAAAAAGCAGTAATATTACAAAGCAGTAATATAGTCAGAAAGTTTTTGAGCCTAACAGGTTAAACAGAATTGTTTTCCTGTTAGATATAAATTACCAAAAACTGCAGTTTTTGTGAATATATGAATAATAATAATAATAACAATAATAATAATATTAATTCAATTCAATTCAATTTTTATTTACAACTTTGTTCTCTCTCCACCATATGCTAACTCCATGAATGGCTTGACATGGTGTTTAAACTATATATACATTCGTTATTACTTATAATATTTCTAAAGTATATAAAATAATTAATTAATAATACATAATATATTTGTTATACGAACTAAATATCACCTAGTAAACGAATACAGTATAATTCTAGAACCTTCTCTGTATAGGCTTTTTGTTGACTCAACCGTCTCTCTATTACAATATTCCTCATTCATTTCTCTTGCATTTCTTTGTTATTTATTATCTATTTGGCATACAATTTTATAATTATCTTTTTTTATTATTGTTTTTATTAGAAACATTTCAGGATTTTAACTTTAAAAATTTAAAAAGCTTTTAAGACTTTTTTTTTAATTTTTCAAATTCAATGGTTTATTCCTTTATCGTTTAAATACACTTTTACTTCTTTTTTCAAAGTTTTCATATTAGTAAAATTTTTACATTGATCTGGCAGATAATTAATTAGAGTAGGTACAAGATGGCTAGTGTCCTTTTCACATAGTTATTTTTTACCTGCGGTATCTTATATTTAATTTCCCTTAGGTTATATACACTTTCCGTTAGTGTATGGTATTTACTGTTAAAGAAGTTATTTATAATTATTTTGTAGTACAGTATACCTTTGGCAGTTAGCAATCCATTACTGTTAATTGAATTTCTACATTCATCCTTTTTCTTCCGTTCGTTGACCAATTTTATTAACTTATTATGTATTAGGTGTACTTTTTTTATATTTATACTACATACATGCCTCAATTTCCTTGCAGTTTTATTATCGCATTGTATTCCTATCATTTGCTTTTGAAAACACGTACATGTATGCAGTACAACTATTGTTTTTTTTATTTCTTTATGTATGGCGATGATACTCGCATGATTTTTGTTTAATCTACGTTTATGTTTAGAAAATTGTCATGCCGACCATACTGCGACTGCGTTCAAATCGCTTTGCATATTTTGTTCCGCTGTTTTAAATAATTTGTCGTTACTTATTTAACAGTATGTCATCGGCAAACATATATACCACACTGTATTGACTCTTGGTAGATTATTGACGTTTATATTAAATAAATAGGCTTAAGGATTGGCCCTTGTGGTACCCCGATATCTAAACTTTTTTCATTGTTAATGATGTTATTAATTTTAACGACAAACTTTCGAGTATCAAGATAGCTTTTTAGCAGGGCTAGTGCTCACTCTGTAAATCCAATTTTTTCCAACTTTGCTATTAAAATCTGAGGATTTAGTGTCTCAAACGCTTTCGAATAGTCTATAAGTAGACGAATAACGTGATTATTGTAATGTAAGTTTGTGTATATTTTGTTAGTAAAATTGGATAGCAATTTATTAGTGACACATCCTCTTATGAAACCATATTGTTCTTTAGTAAGTAGTTTATTGATTTGAATACTATTGTTTATGTGTTTGGCAAGATGTTTTTCGAAAATTTTTTCTATCGCTGGTAGCCTGGATATAGGTCTGTAATTAGAAAAATCAGTATAACTGCCTTTTTAAAATATCGACCTTGCTATGGCAATTTAAAATTTTTCTGGTACGTCTTTTGTTTCTATTATAACGGTAATTAGGTTTTTAGTGAATCTTCCGATATCGTTTTTTGAGAAAAACAATGTCCTGAGTTCTTATTTTATCGATTCCAGGCGATTTTTTAATATTATGCGCTTAAATTTCGTTTTTTACAAAGTCTTCTTTTACCGATGAAATTTCCATTTTAATTCGCGAAATTTCTTCTATGCTATTGTATGTGCTATTTCTTAATTTTACTCTATGATGAGTTATGTTACTTACATAATTACTAAAAGTTTAAGCAAATTTACACGCACTAGTTTTATCGCCGACGTCAGGTATATGGCATTTAATAAAAACATCTATACTTCGTTTTTCGGCGTTTCCCGTAATTTTGTTTATTAAAGCTCATATATCCTTCGTTTTGTTTGTCGTTTTTTAAAATTTTGATGTATAATATTTATTTTCTTCTTTTTTTATTGTTGCATTTAACCAATTTCGGAATTTTTATATTCTATTTTATCCGTTTCTGTTTTTGTGCTGCAGTATTTTTAAACATACAATCCCGTTTTCTTTATCAATTTTATTAAAGCCTGTGTCATCCGTGGTTTTTTAATTTTTGAGGCTGCGTTTTCGGTGTAGGTATTTTTCGTTTGTGTAACTTGACAAGCTTTATGTACTACGTTAAATTTGTATATAATGTTATTGTACAATGTGTTAGAATTTTTATGTTGTCCTAGCCCTTGAAAGTTTATATTGGATGCGGTCATGTAGTGATCTGATATCTTCGATTGTACCACAGCAGAATTTATATTTGTAATAATAATAATAAGAATAATAATAATAATAATACTAGTAGTAACAATAATAATAATAATAATATTAATTCAATTCAATTCAATTTTCAACGAACTTCGTTCGTTTATGAAATCGATTTGTCGTCCGTCTGTCTGTCCGTCTGTCCGTCCGAGGCCTTTCTAATGGTCGGACATCAATGTGTGATACATCAATCGATTCAGCTCGGTGTCCTGAGCTTAAGTTTTGATGTCAGTTGAAATCGGGCCACGGGGACGCCGTGCCCCCGCGATATTCCGTCGGGAAAATTAAAATTTCAAATAGGTCCAAAATTAATGTGCGATACATATTTGGACTCCCCTAACATAGCTGAGTCGAAATATGGTACCCCCCACAAAATCTGACCACGGATGCCCGACCCCCCCCTCCCCGGGAATTAATTAATTATCAAAAATTTCAAATAGGTCCAAAATTAATGTGCGATACATATTTAGAATCCTCTGAAAAAACTGAATCGAAATATGATGCCCCCTTATTTACACACACACACACACACACAAACACACATACATACATACATACATACATACACACACACATATATAGCTTTTAAAATATTTATTCAATAAAATAAAATATATTAAAATGTCTCTTTTGTTGTTTATAAATTTTTGTATTTTATCTGAATACTTATAATTATTACAACATAATAATTTTAATTTCTTTAAATTGTTTTAAAGTAAGTCTACATTTGGAAGTTCGTTGCGACAATGCCTTGCATTTTCAACTTGTTATTTATAACTTTGTTCTCCCTCCACCATAAGCTAACTCCATGAGTTGCTTGCCATGGTGTTTAAACTATATATACATCCGTTATAATTTATAATATTTCAAAAGTATATAAAATAATGAATTAATAGATAGAATGATAGGGCACCAGTTAAGACATGAGGGACTATTTAGTAAAGTCTTAGATTATAGACTACCAAATAAAAATAGAGTAGGAAGGCCTAGACAAAGCTATATTAGTCAAATTATTAGAGATTTAGGTTGTGAAGGGTATGTAGACCTTTTTAGACTAGCTCAGAATAGAAAAGAATTTAGAGCTGCGTCAAACCGACTTTAAGTAAGTTCGAAAACAAAACAAAAAAAAATAAAAATCAGTTAACTAAATGTCACCAGGACATAACTCACAATTAGTTAGCGGTCTGGCATGTTGGTAGCGTTTCGTTGCTTAAGCCTTACCATAACATATAATTTAATAAACGTCACCATGACATAACTCAAAATTAGGTAGCGGTCTGGCATGTTGGTAGCGTTTCGTTGCTTAAGCTTTACCATAACATATAATTTAATAAACGTCACCATGACATAACTCACAATTAGGTAGCGGTCTGGCATGTTGGTAGCGATTCGTTGCTTAAGCCTTACCATAACATATAATTTAATAAACGTCACCAGGACACAACTCACAATTAGGTAGCGGTCTGGCATGTTGGTAGCGTTTCGTTGCTTAAGCCTTACCATAACATATAATCTAATAAACGTCACCATGACATAACTCACAATTAGGTAGCGGTCTGGCATGTGGGTAGCGTTTCGTTGCTTAAGCCTTACCATAACATATAATTTAATAAACGTCACCAGGACACAACTCACAATTAGGTAGCGGTCTGGCATGTTGGTAGCGTTTCGTTGCTTAAGCCTTACCATAACATATAATTTAATAAACGTCACCATGACATGACTCACAGTTGGGTGGCGGTCTGGCATGTTGGCAGCGATTCGTTGCTTAAGTCTTACCATAACATATTATTTAACACTTTTCATTTTTGAAGCGGATAACCAGGTTATATTTCATTTCCTTATAAATGGTAATCATGTAGACATGTTGGAGTTCTTTAACAACCATCAGGTTGCTAATATCTATGTAGAGTCAGCTGGATAGGAAAAAGATAGAAGGATTTAGGAGGATCTAGACCAAACTATGTTAGTCAAATTATTAGAAATTTAGGTTGTGAAGGGTATGTAGAGCTTTTTTAGATTGGCACGGATTAGAAAAGGAGTTGGAGCTGCGTCAAACCGACCTTAAGTAAGGTCGAAAACAAAATGATGAATGATGAATACATAATATATTTGTTAAAAGAACTAAATATCACCTAGTAAACGGATGGTCTTCTCTTATTATACAGTATAATTGTAGAACTTTCTGTGTACAGGCTTTGTTTTGACTTAACCCTGTCTCTATTCCAATTTTATACATTACATGTGATTTCCCAATGCTCCACCCGAAGGTACTACATTGGCCAGGAAGCGAGTTTTATTTTTACCTGGAAAATTTAGAATTTTGCCGAATCCTTGCTGTTCCAAGCAAGGTAGGGATCTTTAACGTGCGTGACAACACTCACACACGGGACCTCCATTTTACCTCTCATCCGAACGAGGGTGTATTTTTGCGAAAAATGCTCGCCTAACATTTTTCAAGCGGACCGTGTCGGGATTTGAACCCGGGACCTAGGGCGTAGTAGTCACACACATACCACTACGCCACGGAGCCGCCTTCCAATTTTATACAGTCATTTTTCCTGCATTTCTTTGTTATTAATTATCCATTTGGCATAACATTTTACAATTACCTTTTTTTATTATTATTTTTATAGGAGACATTTCAGGATTTTAATTAAAAAATTTAAAAGCTGATAAAGACTTTTTTTTAAATTCAGTGGTTTATTTCATTATACTGTTTAAATACATTTTTAATTCTTTTTTCATAGTTTTAAATTAGTAAAATTTTTACGATGATCTGGCAGATTATTAATTAAAGTAGTTAAAGAATGCGCTAATGTCCTTTTCCCATAATTATTTTTTACCTGCGGTATCTTATATTTAATTTCCCTTAAGTTATATTTACTTTCCGCTAGTGTAAGGTATTCACTGTTAAAGAAGTTATTTATAATTATTTTGTAATGCAGTATACCTTTGCATTTTTAGAAACAATCAATCTAGAAATAATTTCCACATCAGATTTATTAAAAATAATTGTCACTTTAGGTTCATTTATAAAACTACAGAATTAACCCCTTTTGATAACTTACACATTTTTAAAATATTAGAATTTTCCAAATTCAAAAACTTCCTCATATAAATACTCAAGTATTTACCCCACTCTAAACCCTTAAAGTAAAATTCTTATACCGCATTTACCTTTCCATTTTCAATAGATTATCGAATAATTATGGACCAAAGAGACCAAATAATGGATTACCAAATTTTATGTCTTAACAAACCAGAAATTTATAAGTGCTCATTATGATTAAGTGAAAATTGTGTTTTTGCTAGTGTAACCAACGATTACGTAGTATACACCCACTTAAGATTAATCAAATATTGTTTCTAGTAAGCTAAGTATAGACATAGAAGAATGTAATATCGGCATTAACCAATTTGGAATAGAAAACAATGCTTGAATAAACTCAGAAGATAACTAAAATTATTATTGAAGATCAACTTTTCTAAACCACGTTCAGCAATATAACGTTTAAAGATTTTGCAGAAATTAGAAATTATAAAGTTGCCCAAACTGTTAATTTAGAACCTACGCATTTAACGAATATTAAGCCGTTGAAAGCAGAAGCAAGAAACCAAGAAGTAGATTTAAAGTTCCATCCTATTGTACAGCTAGTAAACTGTTCTTTTACTTCTGTACTATTTACTATACTTTGCAGCCTAAGTATTAGCGCATGCATCTTTAGATATAAGATAGTGGATATTTTTACATAAAAGACAAAAGCGAAACACCAGTCAGAAATGCATTTATTGGTCTCCAAAAACGAAGATGTTTGAGCTTAACGATCGAGGAATTATATCCGCATAAAATTACAATTTAAATAAAACTGAACTTGTATTGAAATACTGATATACCTTCTATAGGGAAGTTTTCGTCTTTTACTTTGTATGACTATGCCATCATAATTATTAACAAATTATATTGTAAAATGTTATTTTTTTTCATTAGGATAGTTTTCAACAATCACCTAAGTTAAGATTAATGTAACTATCATCAAGTATAAATACAATTTAATCCTAGGCTCATTATTTTAGTACTCATATAAGCCACAAGCTTTGATGTGCTAGTTTAAAGCAGAAGTTGCAAATAAATTGTTTTTTTAAGTTAAGAATTTCTGACCTATATATATATATATATATATACATATATATATATATATATATATATATATATATATATATATATATATATATCAAATTGTATCTGTCTATTCCTTTTAGTTTTTGAGATATTCAACTGTTTTTAGAAAAAAATGACCCTGATTAGATACATTGCCACTGCACTAATACACAACTTATGTTAATTTTCAAGATGCCCAAAATTTTACTATATACCATAGTATATTTGTAAATATCACTTTTTTTGAAATTTCTTCCCAGTATACAGGGTGTGTCAGGTTTCGTAAAATGCAATTTTTAAAATTTGTTTTAAATGGCACCCTACCAATTTTATTGCTACAATGGATAGTCCATTAGGTGTCCTTTCATTTTTGTTAAGCATTCCCTATACCTAAATCCATTACTTTCTGAGATATTTTTAATTTTTTCAAATTTTAAGAATGTTTTTAATTTACATAACTAAAAATAACTTACTATTGGAGAATATTATAAAACAATTAATACATATTGATTAACAATTAACTACACTTATCCAATAACAATTTTCACTAAAGATATAACAACCTACAATAATTCGCTATCAACAGAATTTTGCCAGATCAACAATATGCATTTTATAGAAAATGTTCAAACAGGAAATCAGGCAGGTTTTGAAAAAAATAAGAATTACAATCAAAATGTCATTTAGGTTTATTAATTGTAGTGTGTTGTCATTTAACACATTATCAGTTCTGTTTTAAATGTAATCTTTGAAGGAGTTTTCAAAATGAATTTTACAGTGGAAGAACAAATAAATATGATTTGGGTATTGGGAGCAAGTTTAAGAAATTTCCTACTTGCATCAAGAATATACCAAGAGAGATTATCCTGTTAAATGACAACACACTACAATTAATAAACCTAAATGACATTTTAATTGTAATAGTTATTTTTTTCAAAGCTTGCCTGATTTCCTGTTTGAACATTTTCTATAAAATGCATATTGTTGATCTGGCAAAATTCTGTTGATAGCGAATTATTGTAGGTTGTTATATCTTTAGTGAAAATTGTTATTGGATAAGTGTAGTTAATTGTTAATCAATATGTATTAATTGTTTTATAATATTCTCCAATAGTAAGTTATTTTTAGTTATGTAAATTAAAAACATTCTTAAAATTTGAAAAAAATTAAAAATATCTCAGAAAGTAAGGGATTTAGGTACAGGGAATGCTTAACAAAAATGAAAGGACACCTAATGGACTATCCATTGTAGCAATAAAATTGATAGAGTGCTATTTAAAACAATTTTTAAAAATTGCATTTTGCGAAACCTGACACACCCTGTATATTGTGAAGAAATTTCAAAAGCGTGATATTTACAAATATACTATGGTATATAGTAAAATTTTCGGCATCTCGAAAATTAACATAAGTTATGTATTAGTGCTGTGGCAATGTATCTAATCAGGGTCATTTTTTTAAAAACAGTTAAATATCTCAAAAGCTAAAAGGAATAGACAGATACAATTTGATATCAAATTAAAGCTCTTTTTATGGGCTTTTCAAAAATGTAATAATATATAGGGTGTCCCATTTAAAAAATATAAGTTTAATATGCTCTGGAATTATGAAACACCCTGTATGCTTCCAAATATTTTTACAATGTGCACTTTAGGCATGTCTAATATGCCTCCAAATTTGGTTTACGTAGCTTTTATAATAACGGAGCTATCGACCGTTGCCACACTAAAAACTCACCCCGTATATGTATATATATGTCAGTAATTATTAACTATATATATATATATATATATATATATATATATATATATATAAATGGTATTCTTTTGTAGGTTTCAGGTCTTCTTAAATAATCAGTACTCTTTTTATAAATCTAAGCTTTCGGATATATTCAATCCTTTGTCAAAGATACTAAAATATACAGAAATAATAATACTGTAAAATTATAAAGGTATGCTGTTACTTACTAAAGCGAGGCTACAGATATAAATTAAAATACATTTGTTTAGCAATACAAACATTAAAGATATAAACTTGTTGGAAGTTAGGTAAAGTTTGACATTTGACAGGTGTTTTATTTTTGACTGAAAGCTCCCCTCTGTTTTTATATGTTTATTTAAATTTTAAATAGCATGTGTGTGTGTGTGTGTGTGTGTGTGTGTGTGTGTGTGTGTGTGTGTGTGTGTGTGTATGTTAGCAGCTGTTGTGTAGATTACTGAATATTTTTAATTTATGTGTTAGTGGTTTGAAAATTTAGAAGATAAGTATATATAGAGCTCAAACTATCAAAATCAGTTTTTTTGTTCATACTGTTAGAATTTTGAAAAATGTAGCACATTTCAAGAAATTCTCTTTTCTTTTTATGACTTTCAATGTCTAAAATTTTTGGTGTGTTGAAATTTATCTCATGATGAGTGCTATTAACGTGAGTAGTTAAAGCACATGCATTGGGTTTGACTCGTATGTCACTTTTATGTTGAGTAATACGTTGTTTCAACTTTTGTGAGCTTTGTCCTATGTAAGATTGGTCACAATTTAAACAATTAATTTTGTAGATAACGTTTCGTTGGTATAATGGAGTTGTTTTATCTTTTACTTTAGAGAATAGGTTATTTAGAGTTAAACTATTCCTTTTCGCAATTTTATGTTAAATTTTTGAAAATATTTTCTAATTTGACGGTTAAATGTTCTATATAGGGAGAGATTGAAATATTAAAGTAGTATCGTTTTGGTTTTTGTGTTATTATTGAGAATTGCATGAGGTGTCATGTGATTGTATAGAAGACGTTTAATTAAAATGGATGGATAGTTATTGTTTTTAGTATGATAAAGAGTTTTTAAATTTTTTGGTATAACGATGGATGACTAATTTTTGAATTCTATTCTTTAAACCTAAGATGAAGTTGATTTTAATGTTGTATGAGTGATATGATAAATAATTTAAATACCTGCCGGAATTAATAGGTTTTGGTACCAATCTAAAATAATGTTGTTTTCTGAATTTCTAATTAGTAGAGTGTCTAAAAAAGGAATCGAGCGATTATTTTCGTTTTCTATGGTAAATTGTATTTTGTTGTTATAACTATTGAAAATTTGTAAGGTTTCATTGAGTTTATCTTTAGGAATAGCTGTTACTATGTCGTCTACAAATTTCTTTATGAATGGTAAACTGAAAGGTAGTTTAGGGATCACATTATCTAGTAGGGTGTCCATGACAATTTTGGCTAATATAGGACTTAAATTGGAGCCCATTGGACAGCCAAATATCTGAAGATAAAATTTATTATTAAATTTAAAATAACTTGTTTCAAAGAGAAAATTAATAATTTCTATAAAAACCGGTTTTGAGATATTACAATTGTTTGTGATGTTTAACCATAAGTTATCAATATTTTGTAATACTAACTCTTTTGAAATGTTTGTGAAGAGTGAAATTACATCTAAACTTATTAATATATAATTGTTTGGTAGTTGGAAGTTGTTTATAAAGGTTGCAAATTCAAAAGAATCTTTTACATTGTATTCGTTTAGATTTGTTGATTATTCTAAAATAATAGCAACGAATTTAGAGAGCTTTTCAGTTGGATTATTGTATGAAGCTACAATTGGTCGAATTGGGTTATCTAATTTATGGATTTTTGGTAGACCATATAATTTTGGAATTGAGCTGCTATAATTATTAAGTAATTTAGATTGGTACCAAAAACCTATTAATTCCGGCAGGTATTTAAATTATTTATCATATCACTCATACAACATTAAAATCAACTTCATCTTAGGTTTAAAGAATAGAATTCAAAAAATTAGTCATCCATCGTTATACCAAAAAATTTAAAAACTCTTTATCATACTAAAAAACAATAACTATCCATCCATTTTAATTAAACGTCTTCTATACAATCACATGACACCTCATGCAATTCTCAATAATAACACAAAAAACCAAAACGATACTACTTTAATATTTCAATCTCTCCCCTATATAGAACATTTAACCGTCAAATTAGAAAATATTTTCAAAAATTTAACATAAAATTGCGAAAAGGAATAGTTTAACTCTAAATAACCTATTCTCTAAAGTAAAAGATAAAACAACTCCATTATACCAACGAAACGTTATCTACAAAATTAATTGTTTAAATTGTGACCAATCTTACATAGGACAAAGCTCACAAAAGTTGAAACAACGTATTACTCAACATAAAAGTGACATACGAGTCAAACCCAATGCATGTGCTTTAACTACTCACGTTAATAGCACTCATCATGAGATAAATTTCAACACACCAAAATTTTAGACATTGAAAGTCATAAAGAAAAGAGAATTTCTTGAAATGTGCTACATTTTTCAAAATTCTAACAGTATGAACAAAAACTGATTTTGATAGTTTGAGCTCTATATATACTTATCTTCTAAATTTTCAAACCACTAACACATAAATTAAAAATATTCAGTAATCTACACAACAGCTGCTAACATACACACACACACACACACACACACACACACACACACACACACACACACATGCTATTTAAAATTTAAATAAACATATAAAAACAGAGGGGAGCTTTCAGTCAAAAATAAAACACCTGTCAAATGTCAAACTTTACCTAACTTCCAACAAGTTTATATCTTTAATGTTTGTATTGCTAAACAAATGTATTTTTAATTTATATCTGTAGCCTCGCTTTAGTAAGTAACAGCATACCTTTATAATTTTACAGTATTATTATTTCTGTATATTTTAGTATCTTTGACAAAGGATTGAATATATCCGAAAGCTTAGATTTATAAAAAAGAGTACTGATTATTTAAGAAGACCTGAAACCTACAAAAAGAATACCATTTTATATTGAAATTAAGGTCGTTATCTTTATAAAGAAGTATATATATATATATATATATATATATATATATATATATAATGTCAAAATGATGTAATTATTTTTTGGGATATTTCCTTCAATTGATACGTAAATATTAAAAATCCATCTGCATTTATTGTTTACGTTTCGGTTTATTTAAAACCTTAATCATAACCTAACACATTACAAATAGAAACAGTTACAAAGTCAAAAGTACTTACAATAAAAACTTGAATTAAATTATAAAAACTTTACATGCCATATCGATTTTGAATATATTTTATGTAGCTGTCATTTAATAACTACTAGATACATTTGTGTTTTGGTCTTGAAAGGTATTTTATGTGTGTAACAGAAAACTTTATAACAGAACAGAAGTGAAATTTTTGTTTTGTGAATTTTTTAAAACTGTATAGATATGTGTATATAGTGTTTAAATTTTGTGTGTATTGTTTGTTGTTAATACTGTCATTTAGTTGTTGAATATGAAATGCTTCTAAGAATAGTCTATTTTATAATTGTTCTCAATTTCTAAAATTTCAACATTGTCGTAGTTCGGTGAGTGGAGTGTGTTCACTACGTGTGTTGTCAATGCACAAAATGTTTTTTTTAATTTAATGTCACTCTTATGTTGGGTGAGCCTATTCTTCAGCCATTGATTAGTTTGCCCCACATATGGTCGATTACAACTACATTGTATTTTATATACTATATTACTGTACATCTTTGTTGGTGTTTTATCTTTAACTCTCGAAAATAACTTTTTTATGCACTTTTCATATTTAAAAGCAATGACAATATTCGGTTGTTTTAATAATTTAGTAAGCAAGGAGTTAATCTTTCTATATATGGTAAAGTTTTATAAATAATGCTATTTTGTTGGTCTTGTTTGTGTGTGTGTATTGTATTAGTAAAAAGTAGCTTTTTTAAAAAATTTTTGGGGTAACCATTATTTAGTAACATAGATTCTAATTTGTTTTTGTTGAATTTGTGAAATTGTGTTTCACTAATCTTTTCTATACGGTGTTTTAGTGCTAAGATTGTGTTTATTTTATGATTGAAAGAGTGATTAGAATAGTAATTGATGAATCGACCTGAATGTGTTGGTTTATTGTACCAATCAAATTGTATAGTGTTTAACTCAGTTCGAATAACTAGTGAGTCTAAAAATGGTAGAACATTATTGTTTTCAATTTCTACTTCAAACGTAGAATCAATTCTCGACGCTAGTGAAACTTCAATTAAAGAAAAAAGCATTTCTAGAGCCAGAATTACTAACGTAATTACCAATTTTTTACAGAAACCTGAGAACACAAACATTAATTCTTTAGAACAAAAATTATTTTTTAAAACAAACAAGTTTTTGAAAGACAATCAAGATCTTATTGTTACAAAAGCTGATAAAGGAGCTGTAACAGTAATTTTAAATAAACAAACCTACATAGATTTATCCAATCAATTGTTATCAGACGACCAAATTTATAAAAAACTTACACGTGATCCTACTTTTACAACACAAAAAAAGGTAAACGATCACATTAAACTTTTACACAATAAAGAAATGATTTCTGATAAAGAAAAAAAGCAACTAACTAACAACAGTAGCAACCCAGGTAAATACTATGGATTACCCAAAATCCATAAACCAACCCTATCACTACGACCCATTATTTCCTCAATAAATACACCTACATACAACATTGCTACTTTCTTCTCAAAATCCTTCAAATATCCTTTCCATCTGAAGGATACAATATACGAGATACTTTTAGCTTTGTAGATAAATTTAAAAACTTCCAACTGCCTGATAACTACATTTTAATTTCTCTTGATGTCATTTCATTATTCACAAATATACCCATTCAACTAGTTATCAATATAATAACTAACAAATGGACACACATAGAACCCAACTGCAATATCACAAAAGAACTCTTTCTGGCTACTATTAATTTAATTTTCAAAAATACCTACTTTGTTTTCCAAGAAACTTTCTATTTACAAGAGTTTGGCACTCCTATGGGTTCCCCATTATCACCAATTATTGCTCAAATTGTACTTGATGAATTATTAGATTCGATATTACCTAAATTACCCTTTCATATGTCATTTATATGTAAATATGTAGATGACCTACTTTGTGCAGTCCCTTCAGATATGATAGATCGCACAGTAAAAATTTTTAATAGTTTTGATCCTCATATAAAGTTTGAAGTAGAAATTGAAAACAATAATGTTCTACCATTTTTAGACTCACTAGTTATTCGAACTGAGTTAAACACTATACAATTTGATTGGTACAATAAACCAACACATTCAGGTCGATTCATCAATTACTATTCTAATCACTCTTTCAATCATAAAATAAACACAATCTTAGCACTAAAACACCGTATAGAAAAGATTAGTGAAACACAATTTCACAAATTCAACAAAAACAAATTAGAATCTATGTTACTAAATAATGGTTACCCCAAAAATTTTTTAAAAAAGCTACTTTTTACTAATACAATACACACACACAAACAAGACCAACAAAATAGCATTATTTATAAAACTTTACCATATATAGAAAGATTAACTCCCTTGCTTACTAAATTATTAAAACAACCGAATATTGTCATTGCTTTTAAATATGAAAAGTGCATAAAAAAGTTATTTTCGAGAGTTAAAGATAAAACACCAACAAAGATGTACAGTAATATAGTATATAAAATACAATGTAGTTGTAATCGACCATATGTGGGGCAAACTAATCAATGGCTGAAGAATAGGCTCACCCAACATAAGAGTGACATTAAATTAAAAAAAACATTTTGTGCATTGACAACACACGTAGTGAACACACTCCACTCACCGAACTACGACAATGTTGAAATTTTAGAAATTGAGAACAATTATAAAAATAGACTATTCTTAGAAACATTTCATATTCAACAACTAAATGACAGTATTAACAACAAACAAGACACACAAAATTTAAACACTATATACACATATCTATACAGTTTTAAAAAAATTCACAAAAACAAAAATTTCACTTCTGTTCTGTTATAAAGTTTTCTGTTACACACATAAAATACCTTTCAAGACCAAAACACAAATGTATCTAGTAGTTATTAAATGACAGCTACATAAAATATATTCAAAATCGATATGGCATGTAAAGTTTTTATAATTTAATTCAAGTTTTTATTGTAAGTACTTTTGACTTTGTAACTGTTTCTATTTGTAATGTGTTAGGTTATGATTAAGGTTTTAAATAAACCGAAACGTAAACAATAAATGCAGATGGATTTTAATATTTACGTATCAATTGAAGGAAATATCCCAAAAATAATTACATCATTTTGACATTTTAAACTATCAACTTCAAGTTATCAATTTAAAGGCAAGATATATATATATATATATATATATATATATATAGTTTAGAGATAATGACCTTGTATAAATATGATGATATATTATTAATGGGTTTGAGGTCAGCTGTAGGAAAGTAAACTCTTTTTAAGGCCTAAATTTTCGAATTTTATTTAAATTCTTGATCACAGGCTTTCTAAAATTTTACAATTAACTAGGCTAACATATAAATGAATTGATAATAACTTACAAGACGAGGTTAAACATTAAATTAACATGAAAATTAAATCGAAATCTTTTTTAAATAATTTTTGCTTCAATTTGTTATAAGAAAATTGTATAACTTGTATAAAAATTAAAATAAAAATGAAAATGTCAAATTTTGAAACCTTTCAGTTTCACTTTTTTATTATTTGACGATTTAAATATAGAATGCCTATGTGTGCATGTATGCATGTGTGTATGTGTTTGTGTGTGTATGAGTGTGGGTGCGTGTACATGTTATATTTATGTGAGTGTCTATGAATATTTGTGATTATGTATATTAATCTGTTTGTTTGTTAGTACGTGTATGTATAAATGTGTATGTATGTAATGTTAATCACTACAATATCAATTATTGCATTAGGTATATGTTACTTCTGAAGACTAAGTATGTATGTGTAAATCGAACTTAGACCACCAATATCTGTTTTTTTATTTATACAATTTTTTTGGCGAAATATATGATACATTTCTAGAAATAGTCTTTTTTGTGTATCTCTTTCTAGTTCTAAAATTTTAGGATGTTTAAAATCAATTTTGTGATCTAAATCAATTGAGTGTCTTGATAAAGCACAGGAATTTGGTTTGATTCTAATGTCACTTTTGTGTTGGGTTATACGTTGTTTTAAAGTTTGTGACGTTTGACCAATGTAAGGATTATCACAATCTATACAATTAATTTGGTATACAAGGTTTCTTTGAAATAAATCTAGTGTCTTATCTTTTAATTTTGAAAAAATGCTTCTTAATGTTAAAATGTTTTTTTTAGCGTATTTGAAATTGTGGTCATCTATATTTGGTAGTGTTTTATATAGCTGTATAGTTCTGTTATTTTCGTTAGTTGTATTATTATTATCTATATCACCATCGTTATTGTTTATATTATTATATTTTTTTGTGTTATATAATAAATTTGTTATCAGGTGTATAGGATAGTTATTATTTTTTAGAATCTTTGAAAGCTTTTTTATGTTTTTATTATGAAAAGAGGGATGGGATATCTTTTTTATTCGATCTTTTAATCCCAAAATAAAATTTAATTTTGTTTTAAATGGATGATAAGAATAATAATTTAAATATCTGTTTGAATGTGTAGGCTTCTGATACCAATCTAAAATAATTTCATTTTTATCATTTCTAATTAATAAAGTGTCTAGGAATGGTACAGAGTTATTTGATTCCGTTTCTATTGTAAATTGAATGTGGGTATTGTATTTATTAAAAATGTTAAGAGTTTCATATTGTAACAAACTTTTATCATCAAAATTCAAAAATGAAATCAAAATTCTTATACGACTATCATCAATGCAAATAATTTCTGAGAGAACATGAAGATTTACTAATAGTTAATGCTGATAAAGGTAATCTAACAGTTGCTATATCAAAAACTAGTTATTTAGAAAAAATGTCAGACTTACTAAAAGATAATACAGTATACAAAGAAATTAAAACAGACCCAACAGCAAAACTTCAAAAGCAAACATTAGACCTTATAAAGCAATTAAAAAATAAAAAAATGATTAACGATTTAGAAGCAAAATCATTAAACAATTATAGTAGCACAATCCCTAAACTTTATGGTTTACCTAAGATACATAAAGCTAATTGTCCATACCGTCCTGTTGTTGCCACAAATAATGCTGCCACTGAAAAACTTTTGAAATTCGGTTTTGAAATTCTAACAAAATCCGTCCGTAAAAAGATTTTAATATAAAAGATTCTTTTTAATTTTCTGAACAAATAAATAATTTTCGTTTACCAAAAAATTATGTATTAATCAGTTTAGACGTTATTTCCCTTTTTACAAATATATCTAAAAATTTAGTTATCAATAACATTAATAAAATTTGGACTAAAATTGAACCAAATTGTAAGTTATCAAAAACAATGTTTTTACTAACAATTGAATTTTTATTTGACAATTGCTATTTTTCCTTCAACAATAAATTTTATCTACAAATTTTTGGATGTCCGATGGGATCAAATCTCAGTCCCATTATTGCTCAAATAGTTATGGACGAACTGTTGAATTCAGTTATTCCACAACTTCCATTTAATCCTCCATTTATTAAAAAATTTGTTGATGATATAGTGACAGCTATTTCGAAAGATAAAATAGATGAAACTCTTAACATTTTTAATAAATACAATACCCACATTCAATTTACAATAGAAACGGAATCAAATAACTCTGTACCATTCCTAGACACTTTATTAATTAGAAATGATAAAAATGAAATTATTTTAGATTGGTATCAGAAGCCTACACATTCAAACAGATATTTAAATTATTATTCTTATCATCCATTTAAAACAAAATTAAATTTTATTTTGGGATTAAAAGATCGAATAAAAAAGATATCCCATCCCACTTTTCATAATAAAAACATAAAAAGCTTTCAAAGATTCTAAAAAATAATAACTATCCTATACACCTGATAACAAAATTATTATATAACACAAAAAAATATAATAATATAAACAATAACGATGGTGATATAGATAATAATAATACAACTAACGAAAATAACAGAACTATACAGCTATATAAAACACTACCAAATATAGATGACCACCTAACTCATAAATTAATTAAAGTATTTAAAAATTACAATTTCAAATACGCTAAAAAAACATTTTAACATTAAGAAGCATTTTTTCAACATTAAAAGATAAGACACTAGATTTATTTCAAAGAAACCTTGTATACCAAATTAATTGTATAGATTGTGATAATCCTTACATTGGGCAAACGTCACAAACTTTAAAACAACGTATAACCCAACACAAAAGTGACATTAGAATCAAACCAAATTCCTGTGCTTTATCAAGACACTCAATTGATTTAGATCACAAAATTGATTTTAAACATCCTAAAATTTTAGAACTAGAAAGAGATACACAAAAAAGACTATTTCTAGAAATGTATCATATATTTCGCCAAAAAAATTGTATAAATAAAAAAACAGATATTGGTGGGTGGTCTAAGTTCGATTTACACATACATACTTAGTCTTCAGAAGTAACATATACCTAATGCAATAATTGATATTGTAGTGATTAACATTACATACATACACATTTATACATACACGTACTAACAAACAAACAGATTAATATACATAATCACAAATATTCATAGACACTCACATAAATATAACATGTACACGCACCCACACTCATACACACACAAACACATACACACATGCATACATGCACACATAGGCATTCTGAAAGGTTTCAAAATTTGACATTTTCATTTTTATTTTTATTTTTATACAAGTTATACAATTTTCTTATAACAAATTGAAGCAAAAATCATTTAAAATAAGATTTCGATTTAATTTTCATGTTAATTTAATGTTTAACCTCGTCTTGTAAGTTATTATCAATTCATTTATATGTTAGCCTAGTTAATTGTAAAATTTTAGAAAGCCTGTGATCAAGAATTTAAATAAAATTCGAAAATTTAGGCCTTAAAAAAGAGTTTACTTTCCTACAGCTGACCTCAAACCCATTAATAATATATCATCATATATATATATATATATATATATATATATATAATAAAACAAAAATTTACTCTGTAATCCGCAGTTTAAAACAAACTCATTAATATGAGATGTATCTGTAAATCCACACAGTGAATTTTCCTATAAAAATCAAATTGGTATATGCATAGCCATTACAATACAGTTCTTAATCTTTCATAATAGCAGAAAACTCCATTGACTTGGTTTCGGCCTCCATTGGACCTCGTCAGAGAATGAAGTAGTTCCTTTGAGCATATGCATTGAGATTATTTTGATGTTTTGATAGGGTTAAAACTACTCCATTCTGACAAGGACCATTTAAAGGCGAAACCATGTCCATGGATGACTCTTCATCTTATGAAACGATCAAGTAGTTATTTTGTAATAGTTGTGCATATACCAGTTCGATTTCTACATACAGTAGAGCTCATTTTGAACCAGAACGCCCCTGTCAATTTCTTATTTACGATTTTATTTGAACTTTTTTTTAATGTAGGGGATATATGAATCTATATTTTGGAACGTTGAGATTATATTACTACATCAGCTCAATGCCTACTACGACGGGTTTTCAAGGTAAAACAATAAAAAAAAATTATTGGGATTTTTTGTTTTTTATCTACGCCATTCTGTTCAGCATTCTTCAAAACCTGTATACACCTCGTTTCATTTAATAATGACTAGTAGAAAAGGTTTTGTTTTAATACTTAGTTTTATTATTTTATTGGGAAAATGTTTAGTTTAGTAATTAGATAGTGCGCGACAGAAACCAAGTGCTACTAAGTATGGTGTTAAAACGTCAAATTGAGGTGAGTATTAGATTACTTTGTGTTTTGTTCTCCGTTTACTGAGCTATACTTTAATATTAAATTGTAGTTATGCAAAAATTAAATTAACCAGAAAGAATCGAAGTTGTACATCTAGTTAGCGATAATTTCCGTTCAATGAGAGAAGCAGCTCAACGTAGCTTATGAACCACCGCTGTAGATTTGAACATACTTCGAGAAACCATAAGAAGATGTCTTAAAAAGAACAAAATGGAGCCGTAAAAACCCAAGTTCGTGCATACATTACAAGCAGGTGATGCCGAAAGAACAATGAAGTTTTGTCTGAGGACCTATGGAGAGTATCTTAATAATAAATTATTTTTAAGTCGTATACTATTCAGCGATGAAGCAACTTTTACAACTATCGGAGTAGTTCCTTCTTAAAATCTTCGTGACTGATCTGTATAGAATCCTGAACTACAAGAGTCAATATTCACAAAAAGTGAATGTGCGGTGTGGAATTATGCGTGAAAGAATTATTGGACCGTTGTTTTTCGAAAAAACCTTAAATGGACAGCGCTTTCTGGAATTTCTGGAAAGCTACCTTACGGATGCTTTGGATAATATTCCTCTTCAAGATTCAATAAATATGCATTTTCAATTGGATCGGAGTCCTGTTCATATTGCCGCAACAGTGAGGGAATGGTTAAACACTCACTTTCAAAATTTATGGATAGGCCGTAACGGCCCATTAGCAGAATGACCACCTAGAACTCCAAACTTAGCCCCGGTGGATTTTTTTTTCTGGAGTACGATTAAACAGTGAATACAACGCGCCCTGAAACAATCGAAGATCCGCGTGTCCGAATTAGAAATGCTTGCGCTAAAATAACTCAAGAATAACTGAAAAAGGTACAAAGAAACATTTTCAGGCGATATAAAAAATGCATTGAAATGATTGGTGGGCAGGTTAAACTTACAAAAATTTAAGTTGTCGTTATCTCTTTTGTTTGATTTGTTTTTTGTTGTTTAATAAACTTTTTCTAATAGTGGTTATTAAATAAAACTTGCAGAATACCCATTTTGAGGCACCTGTCGATTTTTAATTTATGATTCGATTTGAGCCGCTTCTTTTTTAAAATTTATGGCATATGGAACCGTATTTTAAGACAAGACGATTATATTAGTGTGTCAGATCAATGCCTACTATGACGGTTTTCAAGGTCCAAATTTGGGAAAAAAGCTTTAGATATTTTTTTATTATCTTTTTGTAAGCCATTTTCTTCAACGTGCCTCAAAATGGGTACTCTGCAAGTTTTATTTAATAACGACTATTAGAAAAAGTTTTATTAAACAACATAAAACAAATCAAACAAAAGAGATAACAACATACATTTTTGTAAGTTTAACCAGCCCACCATTCATTTCATTGCATTTTTTATATCGCCTAAGATGTATCTTTGTATCTTCTTCAGTAATTCTTGAGTTATTTCAGCGCAAGCATTTATGATTCAGATACGCAGATTGTTTCGATTGTTTTGGACGCGTTGTATTTAGAAGAAAAATCCAGTGGGGTTAAGTTTTGAGTTGTAGGTGGCCATATATATATATATATATATATATATATATATATATATATATAATAATAATATAACATTTTTAAGGTGTTAGAATCTTCTTTGGGAATATGTTCGTCCACTCATTAATAAAACGCTCATTTATAAGTTTGTTGACGTTTCGGATAATTTATTTCCTTAGTCATGACCTATAAGTGATAGGCTATAATACAAATGTACAAAATAGATGTTACTTACAATCTATGTGAGCTCAGAGTAATTCGAAAAACCATCAATAGAATAAAAGCAGTTACTTTTAAAACATGAAACAAATTTTAAAAAATAACAGTCATAAAAATAAAATTAGTTTAAAGCTTAGAAACTATAATATATAAGAACGGTCATTAATTCAAACAAGATTCTCACAATATAGTGTTGTTGGTTTGCATGTTAATACTGGTTAGTTATCGCAATTGAGAATTGATATTATATATGAATTACATTTTAACGATATACATGGTGAGTGTGAATTATGGCTTTGCTGTCTTTATGCGCCTACTTAATTTATATAGTAATGAAAAACTGTATTTAAATTATCAATATCGGATTTGAAATTTATTGCAGAATTGTTGTTTTTAATATGAAAAGATTCCAAAAATAATCGTTTTTTGTAATTGTTTTCTATTTCTAAAATTTGTATATCGTCAAAATTAGCGTTATGTGTTTCTTTATTTAGATGTATTGCAAGAGCATAATATTTTTTATTTATTTTATTATCGCTTTTATGCTGGCTTATACGATTGCGTAACCATTGTTTAATTTCTCCGATATAGCATTGATTGCATTCACAAGTAATTTTATACACTACATTACTTAATAATTTTTTGTTTGTAGGATCTTTTAGCGGAGTGAAGAGGTTTCTTAGGGTTCTGTTATAATTTACCGCGATCTTCATATCCGGTGTATTTAATAGTTTTATTAAGCTCGGAGTTAAGTTTCTTATATAGGGGAGGCTTTTATGCAAGGTTGTGGTAGCTCTCTTATCAATTTTACTTCCGGTAGCGGTATTAAATATTATTTTTTGTAGTAGGGTTCTAGGATAACCGTTATTTATTAATGTGTTTTTTAAGTTTGTTAGATTTTGTTTAAGAAATTGTGGGTGACATATTTTAATAATTCTATCTTTTAGAGTTAGAACGGTGTTAAGTTTATGTTTAATTGTGTGGTCCGAGTAAAAATTAACATACCTTCCGGAGTCAGTGGGTTTTTTATATATATCTAGCATTAGTTGGTTATTATTGTCTCTTGTTACTTTTATATCAAGAAAAGGAATACTGCTGTTTTTTTCAACTTCGATTGTGAATTTTAGATTAGGATTAAAATTATTGAATGCGTTTAACGTTTCCGTTACAGAGTTACTTGGTATTGAGCAAAGAATGTCATCCACGAATTTAAGTATGAAGGGCATCTGAAATGAAAGTGACGGAAGGGTTGTTTCTATTAAGTGATCGAGTATAATCAGGGCGATAATCGGTGATAAAGGTTAACCCATTGGAGTTCCAGATGTTTGTAAGTAAAATTGATTTTGAAACGAGAAATAGGTGTTATTGAAAATTAAATTTATTGTAGCGATGAACAGTTGACAAGAAAAATTGCAGTGAGGTTGAATTTCGTCCCACTTTTCTTCTAAAAGTTTTATAACTAGTGGTAATGGGATGTTTGTGAATAGTGATTCGGCATCCAGCGAGACCAAGATAAAATCTTTAGGTAATTGAAATTCTTTGAGCTTCTCCACCACATTAAAAGTGTCTTTAATACTGTAACTTTCGCTTAACGGGAATGCTTTTGTTAATATTTCGGTCATGTATTTAGAAATATTATAGGTGGGTGTATTCACAGATGATATAATCGGCCTTAACGAGAGAACTTGCTTGTGGATTTTGGGTAATCCATAATATTTTCCCGGAACCGAATTGTTTTTTGAAAGTTGTTTTTTAATATTTTCAGATATTATCTGTTTTTTATACAATGCTTTTAAATGATCATTTACTGTTTTTTGTATTGTAAACGTGGGGTCCTGTTTTAACTTTTTATATATACTAATGTCATCTAGTATTTCTAAAGATTTTGTTTCGTAATCTAGTCTTGTTTAGTACTACCGTTACCTCGCCTTTGTCTGCTTTTATAATTGTTAAATCGGGATGATTCTTTAAGTATTTTTTCGCCAAGATGTACGTTCTCTCCACATTTGTTCTTCTGTTGTTGCGGGGATTTAATAGAAAATTTGTAATTTTGTTTGTTGCTTGTGCTCTAATTACTGACCGTTGTGCTTCTGTGTGAGATTCTAAAATACATTCCAAGTTTGCTAATAATTCACCAATGTTAACTCGATACCAAGTAACTCTGTAACGGAAACGTTAAACGCATTCAATAATTTTAATCCTAATCTAAAATTCACAATCGAAGTTGAAAAAAACAGTAGTATTCCTTTTCTTGATATAAAAATAACAAGAGACAATAATAACCAACTAATGCTAGATATATATAAAAAACCCACTGACTCCGGAAGGTATGTTAATTTTTACTCGGACCACACAATTAAACATAAACTTAACACCGTTCTAACTCTAAAAAATAGAATTATTAAAATATGTCACCCACAATTTCTTAAACAAAATCTAACAAACTTAAAAACACATTAATAAATAACGGTTATCCTAGAACCCTACTACAAAAATAATATTTAATACCGCTACCGGAAGTAAAATTGATAAGAGAGCTACCACAACCTTGCATAAAAGCCTCCCTATATAAGAAACTTAACTCCGAGCTTAATAAAACTATTAAATACACCGGATATGAAGATTGCGGTAAATTATAACAGAACCCTAAGAAACCTCTTCACTCCGCTAAAAGATCCTACAAACAAAAAATTATTAAGTAATGTAGTGTATAAAATTACTTGTGAATGCAATCAATGCTATATCGGAGAAACTAAACAATGGTTACGCAATCGTATAAGCCAGCATAAAAGCGATAATAAAATATATAAAAAATCTTGTGCTCTTGCAATACATCTAAATAAAGAAACACATAACGCTAATTTTGACGATATACAAATTTTAGAAATAGAAAACAATTACAAAAAACGATTATTTTTGGAATCTTTTCATATTAAAAACAACAATTCTGCAATAAATTTGAAATCCGATATTGATAATTTAAATACAATTTATTCATTACTATATAAAGTAAGTAGGCGCATAAAGACAGCAAAGCCATAATTCACACTCACCATGTATATCGTTAAAATGTAATTCATATAAAATATCAATTCTCAATTGCGATAACTAATCAGTATTAACATGCAAACCAACTACACTATATTGTGAGAATCTTGTTTGAATTAGCGACCGTTCTTATATGTTATAGTTTCTAAGTTTTAAACTAATTTTATTTTTATGACTGTTATTTTTTAAAATTTGTTTCATGTTTTAAAAGTAACTGCTTTTATTCTATTGATAGTTTTTCGAATTACTCAGAGCTCACATAGATTGTAAGTAACATCTATTTTGTACATTTGTATTACAGCCTATCACTTATAGGTCATGACTAAGGAAATAAATTATCCGAAACGTCGACAAACTTATAAATGAGCGTTTTATTAATGAGTGGACGAACATATTCCCAAAGAAGATTCTAACACCTTAAAAATTTTATATTATTATTAGTTATAACGTCCTATAACAGCTGCTATATATATACAATATAGTTACAATTTTAATCTGTTGGTTTGTTTATTTAGTGCTAAGAATGTTAACCTAGTATGTTTCAATGTAGTTACTATTTTACACTCCAGTTTTTCACCCTGAGGAAGATTTAAAATTAAATCGAAAGCTTGGTAAAGAACAAAGAGTTTTTAATTTTACCTTTATGAACGTAGACCTATAAACCCGTTACTGCACTTCTTATTGATAATAATTAAAGGTCGTTACACATAATATATATAAATATATATATATATATATATATATATATATATATATATATGTATAAGAAAAGTTGGTTTACTGAGTCTTAAATTAATACAAACTAAAAAGCAATTATTGGCAAGTGACTATATACATTCGTTTAGTACTAAAAATGTTGTTACCTTAATAAACAAAGAATATTAAAAATCAACCTTGAATACACCCCGTTAACTAAAGAGTAAGTTCAATGCAATCAAAGATCTGTAAAGTTTATGACTGGAAATTATAAAAAAATGTTTAGAATTTTTAAGTTTTTGTGTGTTTTACAAATAAACTCTTATAATAATAATTCTGACACATACGCATTTACATTTTAATTCACAAACAAATGTTCTTTAAAATGCATAGGTACATTGATTCAATTTTTTGCCACAAGTTTCTGTTACGGACTTTTCCTTATGGATTTTATTGGATTTTGCGCTGCTTTGTGCACTGCATCCAATAAAGTGGTTTTTATGTAAATTTGCAAGTATTTTTAAGCGTTTTATAGAAGTTGGGAATAAAATCCTGTAGCTGCACTACGATGGTTTCTCTTGGGGACGAAATTAAAATAAGGATTCAGCTGATGTGTTTGATCAGTTTCCAGAGGCATTTGATACGTTCTAATGTGGTTAAGGAGTTAAAGAGTTTGTTTTAAGAACTATTTTTCAAGTATTAGGAATGTGTCCTAAGTAAACGATACTAGGACGATAAGGTAGAGATAAATATTTCACGCTTCAACCATAATTACACGTGTTAAAATTATACTTTTGGGGTTGATAAGATATTTATCCTGTAACAAAGCGACGCTAATTAGAAATAGCTCACTACCCACAAAAGCACGGCAAAGATTAATTATATACACGTCCCTTTTGCGTTCTTCTGTAAAACTGAATTTCCTTAGTAAATATTAAACAATTTTATAAGTGTAACATGCTACAACTACAAAATATTCAGCGCACTAATCCACAAAATGCTATTCATTACACGTTAATTGATGCGCTTAAAATGCAGATAAAATTGCTTTTCATGATTATTTATGAACTATATTTTAAATTCTAGTACAGCAACTTAATACCGTACTTGATATAGAAGGGTTTTTCCTAGTTTTTACAAAGTATTTAAAAATCTAATTATTCTGAAGCCTCTTCTACATTGCACTTACTCGTAATTTAAAATGGCATCTTTAACTTTATGCTATATTATTCGTATATCTATGGAAAGTAATGAATTTTCTGAAAAAGTCAATTGTTGCGTAGGCGTTTTAAATTTACTTTTTGTGTACAGATTAATTTTTCCTTTCCTGAAAAAATATTAATCCGCAAATTTCAGTCTTGCTAATACGCAAATCTTAAGAGATTTTTTTAATGTGTAAAGGTGTGTTTATTCGCACTGGAACAGCTTTAAAGAAAGTTGGAGTAGTTTAGTATTAGGAATCGGAGAGTCTTGTCTTTAATCAGGGATTTTAAAAAAATAACAAGGTATTGTTATATAATAGTTTTTCAATTCATTATAAATTGCTAGAGGAACCTATTTTCTTGTAACACGTAAGTAAATGTCATCGAATACATATATTTTTTGAAAATTTGAGCGTTATGGATCGACTACAAATTCGATACAAGAATAAACCAATAGGTTAACAAACACTAATTTTTAAAGTGAGTACAAATTATGTTTCTGATTTTTTATATTTTATGGGTTAAACAATTTTTTTAACAATTATGCCGATACTCTACACTCAATTACTACAAATTAAATATATATAATTATAATTCTTACGTGTCTCAGTGTCGGAGATTATATATAAAATCAAATTTCTGTCTTATGCTGTTATATACGCAATAATCAAAGATGCACCCTCAGCACTGTTTGCAAGCGTTTGAATACGCGGGATAACTTTTGTATTCGCGCTCGAAGTATCCGCTTATATAGGGTTGTAGGATGCGCAGCACCGATTTGTACATGTGGGCCGTCTATAGTATTAAGTTCATTCACTTTTTATTGCAGAAGCATAAGTTATAGATAGCTTCCAGGATATAGTAGTCATACATTTACAAGAGATAATTTATTGTTTAATATAAAAAGCTTGTATTTATCTTGGTCAAACTGTCAACTGCGAGGGTTGAGCGTACATTGAGTTTCTTTGGAATTTTCAAAGATGTTTCAGAGAAGGCTTTATTTCTGTGTTGTGTTAAAAAATTAATTCAACTAACCATAATTTAGTATTTAAAGCTAACATTATAAAATTTGTAAGTGTTAATACGTATGATTGCAGCATAACCTTAACTTCCATAAGGTAAAGGTTGTTGAATTATCACATGTCTTGCATTCGAATTGAAATTTTCTAGAAAGGCATTGAGAAAGCCATACAATCTGGCTTGCTTTTGAAAAATAAAACCTGATTCGGTTTGAACCGTCAGTACCAATACCTACCTTCTTCTATTGAGAAATGTAACACTTAAGGTTTGGGTGCAGATATAAAGATTATAAATGAAAATGTAATCTTTTCTTTGTTTGTCGTATGGTTAAAAATTATTTAAAATATCTTTAAGTAAATACCGTAACTTTTGACTCTTCCTTTTCTTTCTAGTCAACAATGCATAGGTAAAGATCTTTATATACTTTAGAAAACCAGCGATTAAAGACCATGTGCCCCTTTAATCGTCATTTGTAAACAAGTTGAAAATGCAAGGCATTGTCGCAACGAACTTCCAAATGTAGACTTACTTTAAAACAATTTATGTATCGCACATTAATTTTGGACCTATTTGAAATTTTTGATAAAAATTAATTCCGGGGGTCGGGTATCCGTGGTCAGATTTTGTGGGGGTACCATATTTCGACTCAGCTATGTTAGGGGAGTCCAAATATGTATCGCACATTAATTTTGGACCTATTTGAAATTTTGATAAAATTAATTCCCCGGGGGTCGGGTATCCGTGGTCAGATTTTGTGGGGGTACCATATTTCGACTCAGCTATGTTAGGGGAGTCCAAATATGTATCGCACATTAATTTTGGACCTATTTGAAATTTTTGATAAAATTAATTCCCCGGGGGTATCCGTGGTCAGATTTTGTGGGGGTACCATATTTCGACTCAGCTATGTTAGGGCAGTCCAAATATGTATCGCACATTAATTTTGGACCTATTTGAAATTTTTTTTTCCCGACGGAATATCGCGGGGGCACGGCGCCCCCGTGGCCCGATTTTAACTGACATCAAAACTTAAGCTCTGGACACCGAGCTGAATCGATTGATGTATCACACATTGATGTCCGACCATTTGAAAGGCCTCGGACGGACGGACAGACGGACGACAAATCGATTTCATAAACGAACGAAGTTCGTTGAAAATATAGTTACACGCTTTTGTTGGCACCGTTCACTTTAAAGTGGGGTGTAACGAGACACAGTTATTGTAACTATGGCACCGGAGAGTCTAGAGTTGAAAGGAACAAAGCCACTAACCCAACAGTGGTTTGATTGACATCTACAAGAGTGAATTTATAGTCCAATATAAAACAAATGCAAGAAATGAATCTATAAACACCTTGTAATTACTAAAAACTTATTGAAGCTATGTTACATGTTACATATATAAACCATACAACCAGATAGGGGTTTCAATTTTAGTCGAAGTAGTAATCCTCAAGTATTTTGAAATAAATCATTGAATCGATTGTTAAAATAAATATGTTTACTGTCTATATAAATTAAGTGTTTGTGTAGATATAGTGAAAAAAATATTGTTAACATTATCATAAGTACATAATCTCCATTGCGACATTTCAATATATTAAGGCTTTTCTTTTGTAAATAATTGTATATATTACAAGTACCTCAATTTCAAACGATTATTATTGCAAATATCAGGTACTAGGTAAATTTGTTAATAAAGAAAACTCCTAAATTTTTGCATATATTTCTATGCTTGATCACAGGCAATAAAGTGAGCGTCTTTACATTAACTTACTTTGAAGTATTCTTATTAACACATTGTTTCTTTAATTAGTAAAAAAAATAACAATGTGTATACATAGAAAATTGGAATATATCAAAATCAGTAACTGTTATTCGTATCAAACCAATATTTTATTTAATTCTTTATCTATAAACATTATTCCTTTCTACTAATTAAAGACAAATTGTTAATAATAATTCTTTATAGTAAATTAATCCAAGGGCCCTTACTTTATTGCCTGTTATCAAGTATAAAAGTATATGCGAAGAATTAGGCTGTTAAAAGAAGTATATGTATTACCAGCTGAACTAGAACCTGCAGCATTCAACAGCACTTGAAACTGTATCTTCCGTCTTCGCGACCGATGAACTAACCAATTGCGCCACTGGAAGGGGTGACTACAATTAGAAAGATATCAAAATCTAAATCATGTACGCAGCTATACATCATCCTAACTATCAACTACATTTGGCACTTTTGCCAATTATTTCTAACAGTGCCAAGTTTTTGACTAATGCCAGATATAGACAAAAAGCGACGCTCAAAATCATGGCTGTAAACCATCTATTAAATATACATGTTAGATAATTACACAAGGCAAATTGTTTATTGCTAAGGTATTAGTTAATACGATTAAATAATAACTTAGACTTTTATCCAAAGTCTAAATGATTATTTTAAACCTAGCTAGTAGTTGAAGGAGGAAAAATATAAGGTGCCGCACAGGACTCGAACCTGTATCTACGGTTTTAGTGACCATACGCTGACCAATTGCGTTACCGGAACTGGTGAATACAATTGGAAAGATATAGAAATCTAAATAATGAACGCAAGTTCATATAAACCTAACTTTTAATTACGTTTAGAATTTTTGTCAATTATATCTGACGTGGTCAAGTTTTTGACTATTGTCAGATAAAAACAGAATGCAACACTCAAAATCAGGGCTGTAAGCCAACTATTAAATATACATATTGGAAAATTGCACAATGCAAGTTGATTAATACTAAGGTATTAGTTAATAAAATAAGTAATGATGTAGAGTTTTACGCAAAACCTAAACGATCATTTTGCATCTAGCTAGTAAATGATAGATGAGAACTACAAAGTACCGGGCAGGATTCGAACTTATATCTTCGGTTTTTGGGACCAATGCGCTAACCAATTGCGTTACCGGGACGTGTGACTACAATTGGATAGGTATACAAATATAAACTATATACGCAAATATACATCACCCTAACTTAAAATTAGGTTTGACATTTTTCTCAATCAAATCTGACATTGTCAATTTTTTGATATAAACAGGAAGCGACCTTCAAAATCACTGCTGTAAGTCAATTAATAAATATAGGTATAGATAATTGCACAAAGACAATTAATCTTAGATCTTACTTCCTATCTGTATCTGATATTAGTCAAAAACTTTACAGGGTCACAAAAGATTGACTAAAATGCCAAACGTAATTAAAAGTTAAGTTGGTATATGGCTGCGTACATGATTTAGATTTGTATGTCTTTTTAATTGTAGCCACCGACCCGATGGTGCAATTGGTTAGCGCATCGGTCACGAAAACCAAACATATAGGTTGGAATCCTCTCCAAGACCTTATATTTTCTATCTTTAAATTACTAGATCAATTTAAGTTGATCATTTAGGTTTTACATTAAAGTGTAAGTTATTATTTCACATTATTAACCAACACCAAAGTATTAATCGATTTGTCTTATTTTTTATATATAATAGTTGCTTTACAGACGCGATCTTGAACTTTGCTTTCTGTGTAGATCTAACATTTATCAAAATCTTAACGATCTGAAATATGATTGACAAAAATGCTAAACGTAATTGAAAGTTATGTTGATGTATGGTTGTGTACATGATTTAGGTTTGTATGTCTTTTCAATTGTAGTCACCCGTCCCGGTGGCGCAATTGGTTAGATCATCTGTTGCGAAACCGAAGATACAGGTTCAAGTCTATCCGGGACCGTATGCTTTCCATCTTTTAACTATTATCTCGGTCATTTTGGTTTTACACAAAGTTTAACTTATTATTTCATCTTATTAGCTATCTATTGCTACAAGCCACTCCACGTTCGGGAATTATTGCTACGGTTTTGCTGGTGCCCCTCGATCTGGGCGTCCAATTATTGCTACGACCTCCTTGCTTAGACAGCCTCACTTATTAAATTTTCCACGGCTGCTTTGTTCACTATCCTAAAAATAAACTGAAAATCTTGCTACGGTAAATACACACCATTTATTTACACTTCAACTAAAAAGAATATACAAGCCAAATCAAATTAGACTGCTCATTCACACCTCATTTTGCAAGTTATATACATCTCCTTGTAATACTCCCTTATACAGTAACATTCCAAGCTCTATATTTACACACGATAATATATTTTGTATTCATAGAAAGCAAGTAATAGGGCTTCCACATATTTCCTACTCTATCTCTGTTTCAATACGAGCTCATAATAAAACCTTGACTTTTAGTGCCAATGTTGCACATAAATATTGACAATTACTCCAAACTAATTACATACTTTAGACTAGATGTGCAATTAAATCAAACTGTTGTTAATATAAAACATTTACCGTTGTTCAAATTCAAAATATTCTGCAATCATCTCAGTATCGGAGTATCAGAGTATTAGGGTATCGACATCGTAACAAATATAAGCTTCGTAAAAATAAGAGAGTTTCAAATAAGTCTCATGCTGATTATATATATATATATATATATATATATATAAAAATTCTCCACCTCCAAAAACCTGTTAAATTTCTGAAAATTTTTACCTCCACAAGGTCTTTATGCAAAACCCCACACACTCACACTCGCCCGTACACAAATTCCATGTATTTCATTCCAACCGTTACTCATTAGTTACACAATTTTAAAACACTTCCCCGTAAACCAACTGCACGTGTACTAAATGTTTCGTAGTATTGGAAAAATCAATACTCCAAACTAACCTTAGCATTCTCCCAAAGTCAACGAAAACTAACATCTAAAATACGCTTCTCACCAACACGTGTTATCTCCATTTCCCTCATACATACTCGCTCAAATCAACTTTCTCTGTTAGTTTGTATTCAATATTCGTTGTTTAACGGACAACTGCTGCTCCATTCCAATTCCAATTATTAAGTTTTACACTCTTTCTCGCAGTCATAAATCTCGCTCATCCCACATAATTGACGTCGGTAGCTAGAATCGTCGTTGTTTCTTCAGTCCTTATCTTTCCTCTTTATAATACAAAGAAAACTAGCTTCTTCAAAACATATTTGTAAAGGTTTTAGCGAATATAACCACCAACTAAAAATAAGAGGTTTGAATTTTGTGTTTTAAAATATAAAATCTTAAATGCCGAATTATACACGGGATGTTTCTTTTATATCATGTGCCATATTTCCTAAGTACTTTTCTGAAGGATTATAAAATTAAATTTTAACTTCCTGAAAATTTTTAACAGTTATTAAATTTGCAACTATTTACAATAAAATAGTTTCTACAGTTGTTTGACGTATTTTCACATGTTGAATCCAAAATTTAGGTTAAGAAAACACCCTTCCAGCACACTAAATATCACAATAATATTATTGTCATGGAAATTATAGGTTAAGAAGGGTATAGATGTAGATAATAAATTTTTAACAACTGTGTATATAGGAAATTGGAACAATTTATTTACGCGCCAAATTAATTAGTTTAGGTAGTGAAAACGGACGGTTATTAAGATATTTTTGTATTTCTAAATCAGAATGTTAAAATTGCATAAAGGGGGGAAGCTTTAGAGTACATGAAAACTCAAGGATACGCATAATGAGTTGTAATAGTTTAAATCAAGCGCATGGGATAAGAAACGGAGCTTTTGAGTATAGAAAATCAATAATTTAAACGCATATTTTCATTTAAATAAACGAAATGTTCGTTATACAAATCCTAAGAAGTGCTAAAACTCGGAATTATTATTTTAACGGATAGTTTACTTCCAAAGAAACACCTGATTGTTAAATGTCAAGTTCAAAGAACTTGAATGAACGTTGGCACAAAATTCTATAGAATTGTTTGTAACGGTTTGTGTGACAAGCTGGTAAATAACAATTGCTTTGAAGACAAAGTGAAATAAAATATCTATAATATAAAACGGACAGAGAACACGTATAATAAAACCTTGGTTACAATACACGTCTAAAATAATCAGTAGATTTGGAAGCCAAACACAATATCGATTTTCTGTAGGTTGAGAGGGGTTCTAAAAGAGACATAAATATGGGTGAAATGAAGAAAGATAGCTAGGGGGTTGGACGTTTTAACGAGGGAAAGCAATGTAATTGGTCGAAGGCTAGAAGTTTTGAGAAGCTCGCGTCGGATAGAAGTGTTGAGCACGGTAAACTTGGAATTTTTCAGACGTTGAAGTTCGTTACGAACAAAACTTTGAGAATCGGTTTGGAAAATAAACTTTTCAATGAAAAGAGGGTCCGTGAAGGGGTATTCAAAAGCGTATAAATACACTGGGAGAGGTATTAAAGCTCTCTTAGATTTCTTACTCACTTGCTATTACGTGCTAATACGTTGTACTGATTGCCGTTTATTCGTTGAAGTATCAAACAACATTCTATTTAAAAGTGTGTAAAAACTGTTTGTAACGTAGCGGTAATGTATTAAAAGTGTGTTTGCACAAGTGTGTACTGGCTTATAGAAGGTGCTGTTACTACACGATACAATCTAATGATAGGATGGTACTTGCGGTAAGCGAATCGAAAAGTTAGAAACAAGTATGCGTGAAGTGAAGTGATTATGGAAGGTTAAGTTTGGTCGAGCCAATTATCCGGGTAGAAATACTAAAGGTGGTTGCAGAGATTTGGATAGCGAGTGGAAAATGAGAAGGATCCAGGTATAATCACAAAGTGTATGGACACAACGACGAGGGTTTTGGTACACATCTTCAGAGATAACGAAGGAAGAAGCTTATTCCAGGTAAGGAAAATTAATTTCTTGCTTTTGCTTGAACATTTGTGCTGGTGTCTTGTGCTTGAGTGTTTTGACTTATTGGGGGTGTATTTTATTACCATAAAAACTCATTTAAAAGGGTATATGTACAGGACAATTGATATTAATTATTTAAAAATGTTTATTAATGACATAAAAATGTTGTTGTAAGGAGTAAACGGGTCTTTAGCTTTATTTTAAACAAAAGTGCGAGGTTTAAAAGCATTTAGAGTAACTGGGTTATACTGAGCTCAACATAGACCAGAATAAAAATCAATTTAAGGTTGCACGACGGGCCCTTCTGCTCATCTAAAATAAAATTGTTGAGATATATTAAAATCATGAAATTTTAAAAGATTTAAAGATTGAGATGGTAACATTTTTTATGAAACTGTATATACAAATGTGTAAATATTTTCGTACTAATGGAAACTTGTTAATATGTGTAAAAAAAATGTCTTGTTGCATTATTTGTGTGGTAATTTTATTTGAGTGTATATGTGAGAAAGAGGTTGGTATCCAAGAAGAAGCAGATTTTAGAGCTAGCCGAAGTGTGCAGAAATAAGGAGGCGTTCCAAAGGTACAGGAAGAAATTTTTTATTAAATTTTCAGAAAATTTTTATGACGGCCCAACAAAGGCGATCCGGAGAGTTTCCGATTTCCACTGCATTTTTATGGCGCCCAATCTGTGGGGCGAGAATTTCTTTCTAGAGATCCACTGCAATATTATATATATATATATATATATATATATATATATATATATATTAGTATTTGACATTATTAAAGTATTTAAAAAGATAGTTGTTAGTACTACGTATAAAAACATTAATTTACCACTTTTATCAAGCTATTCTAAAATTTAAAAACACTACGGTTAACAAAGATTGATGAATAATTACTTGTTAAATGCAGATATAGAATATTATGTACTAATGATGCAGCGTTTGAGGTTTAAAAAAACATTTTTCCAATGTTTCCAATACGAAGGATATCTAGTGTAACTTCAATTGAATGTGTATAGGTTTTGTCTATATAAATTATTATTTGTAATTTGTGCAGGATACTTTATGCCATTTATAAGTTTGATTTACCTAAAATAAAAGTAGTTTAATATATTTTAATTATAAAGCGAGATAAAATTATGAAATGTCAAAATGAGATGTAAAATTACCAAAGCTGTTCTAAAATAGTAATTAAGTAGATTTAAGGTTAAAATATTGAATGCATCCCATATATATTATTAGTTAGTAGGCTAGATGTAATTGTTTTAGTTGTCCTAGGTGATAGTTGTTGAGAGAATTAAAGAATTAATTGATAAAAAAAAATTTGGTAAAAAAAGATTGAATATAATTTTGTAGACTGAATAGATGTTTTTGGCTTGAGGAGCCTTGTAATAAAATTTATTAAAATTAATAGATGTGTTAAAGTGCACGCATTTTATTGGAATATAATACAAAGAAAGTGAAAAGTTGAAGAGTTGCACCTGTGGTAGTGAGAATATTTTGCAGCAGGGTTCAGTTTTCTTGGATTACAGATCAGTTTAATTGGTGAAGTATTGAAGTGTCCTTAGTAATAGAGCAAATAAAGCATATAGTTGGTGAAGTAGTAGTTAATTGTAGAACCTAAAACTAAAGTAAAATCCTTTGTGAACATAAACTAAAACATACTTTTATTAGGTAGTCACTGAAAGCGTTCGAGGCAACCTTGTGGTATCCTGTTTCAAAGCCCATGTACACCCAGACACATTCAACGGAGTTGCAGGTATTTTAAGTTATCTTTATATACACTTCATTTAAAGTAATTTCTGAATAATTTAAATTTCAAACGTTTAACTAAATTAAATATTTGTTGAATAGATTTATCAATCTTTGTATAATCACGATACGCAAGCACAAAAAAGAGGTTAGTGATTTTGATCTAACAACGCTTTAAGCGCCTGTGTTTTCAATACCTGTAGGGGGACAAAGAACCCACGTCTTCTTACAGAGTTTAAATAATAGATTCAGTTTCCTAAGCGAGTTTCTAAAAGCCGTGGCATAATTAAATTGAAAAATTAATTTTATATAAATCATTTTAAAGGCCAACACCACATTAAGGTTGCACTTATTACTTTTTAACTCATATTTTAAAGCATCATTTCATTATATATCACCATACATAATAATATATATTGCTGTAACATGGGCCGCACGTTGGAGCGCATCTAAGAGAATGCTGTGATAACGGGATCTTTGGAGTGGTAGTTAAAAGAATTCTATACAGCGATGAAAATATTTTTTCTGGCTAGCTCAACTGAAATTATACTATGGAATTTACAAAACGAAATAAAACACAGCAATCTGAAGAAACTTTTATACAGTCAAAAGCATTTTTCTTTCATTCAAAAGAATTCTTGAAACAATTAACAGTTTGAATTCATACATACTAATTATTAAAATTTTCCTTACCTTAATTAATACGTGGAAATACACATATTTTCTATTACCACGCTTGTAACTGTAATTGGACAAAAACCTTTGACAGCTAATCTGTTTAGTAAAGGTCAAAATACTTCAATCTTCGAGCTCAAAATGTTTTGTAAATTATTCATACAAAAAAATTAAAATTAGAACTTATTCTACTTTACAAATATTTGAATATGACAAACAAAGAAATCTAAAATTTTATACCTGCAATGGAAAACTATTGCTTATTATAATCTCATTTCCAACATAATTAATGCTACTAAATACCTTCCGGGTTCCATTTTATATTTGTGTTAAACTCTCAGTCTGCAAGATTATCCATATTCTCTTAAATCTTCATTTAGAATGTTAGTTTTCAAAGTGCATCTTTTATTTTTAATTAACTAGTTTTAAAGTAGCTTTTGTATTGAAAAATGTTTAATCTTTATTAATTTAAAAAAAAATTTAATATTTCATCAAAAAGTATGCAACCCTCCATGTTATTTGGCTGCGAATAAAATCTTTACTCAACATTACATATTACTTGGTGAAGATTCGCGAATTAAACGAATTTTACATGGTCGATATTGTAATTAAAATGAATTTCTGAATGTGGATTACTTCCAGTTGCATACAAAATTATTTAACTGCTTCGTTTTTCAAGGATTTTCGCGATTTAATTCGAATCTTGGTCACCACCAAATGATGTTATATTTCCGCAAATGGCGAACCTTATGATATAATTAGCATCAAACCACCGCGATTTATGTATGTAGTAAAGCGTGCCTTTTATCCTTTTCCAATGAACTAAGTTACTGGTCGCGTTTCACTTTATCATATTGTTACACGAACATCCATAAAATAATTCTTATCAATTTTATTACAGTTTTATGTTCTCGCGAGTACTTCAAACCGGCGTTTATTCAATACTTAGCAATTTAATGGTTTCTCTGTACAGATGACTCGTTTTTTTTTATTAATTACGAAAATTTTAGAAATGCGTTCTCTATGCTTTGCAGACTGAATAAATATAAATAAATGGAATTTTTTCTGCACGGAAGGTGTATTTTTATAAAAAATATATAGCTTTATATCTTAACGATTAAAACTCGTTGGTACTAGGAACGCTTTGTTTACACACACCGAAAAATAAGTAAAGCTTGAGATTGTTTTCTTTATAGTTGATTTGTGTACTAATAATGTTAGTATTTGAAAACACTTTTTTTTATTTATATCTTAAAACTAACTTGCATTCCAATAAAAGCACAGATTTCAGTAAACACAACTAATCAAGGCTTTAATTGCTTTCTTAATGCTTTTGCAAATACAAAAAGGTTTGACAAAGAGATTTGCTATACGGTATTTGAAACGTGTTCTAACGCATATTTTACACACCGAAAATTCATTTAGTATTGTAATTAGCGGCAGCTTCGTTGATAAATGCAATAGCCTTGTATTTTATCTCTTGGTAGTGAAACTAGTTTTTATTAAGTAGGCTTTATTTACTCACACAAAAAAATGTTTTTTATTACTTCGAATAAATTTAATGGTTTTGTACATACAATACCCTTATTTTTATACAGGGTGAAACAATGAACATTTAGAAATTTCAATTTTTCCTGTTTTCTTCTATTTGAGCGAATTTTATTTATAGAATTTGGGTTTCCATGACCTCTCGTGACCTCCTTATCACATCAATATATATAAAAATATATATAATAATATAATATATACTATATATATAATATATATATATATATAATATAATAGTATATTTATATATAAAATATATAATATAATATATTATATATATAAATATGTATATATATATTATAATGTCTAAGGGAGCTACTAAGAGGTATAAGGGTTGTTTAGTACAAGATAGTATATGCCAAACAAAAATAATCCACATAATCGATCACATAAACTTAAAAATGTATGTTTACCGTATTTTATGTACATTAAAATACCATCCAAATATAGTAGTTGAAATTCAGTGCCAAAAGGCAATATTAAAATGACTAAGTGGCGTAATAAGATGTGAAATGCTCAAGGGTTTATACCGAGTTGAATTTTAAAAAGCCTTTGAAAGTACATTTGCCGTCCAAAAGCCGGATGCGTCTGTAAATGTTCACTATCAACATGCATCCAGGGTCAAGTAAATTTATTTGGTTTCATTTTCTATAGAATCAACTTTTGGACAATATTTGTAAACCCAAAATTATTAGTTAAAACATCGTAAAATGTGATTGGTTGAATGTAAAGATTTAGGACATACATTAGAATTTAGAGTGATTATGAAATTGTATAAAGACATGAACTTGGGTATGTGCGACACGGACTTGACTATTTGTGATGAACTTTAGGATGTAGTAGGCGAATTGAGAATCAACATGGTCGCCTTAGAGAGTAAACAAAGTAATTATTTTTCGAAGCAATTTTGTAAAAGACGTGTTTTGAGATTATTTTTCGAACCAATTTTGTAAAAGACGTGTTTTCAGAACTGTGCTAATTTTGTATTCAGATAATAAAAGTAATTGTTTTAAAGTGAGTTTAATTGAAAAGTGGTAAAAGATACAAGCATAGGAATTATAAAGGGAATAGTAGTGATTGTGCGACGATTAGAAATTGGATTTGGAGTGTGGTTCAAAGTTAGAAGGTCATCGAGAGTGGTTATACAGATTAGAAGTTGGATATTGGAGTGTGGTTAAAAGGTAGAAGGTCATCGAGAGTGGTTATATAGATTAAAAGTTGGATATTGGAGCGGGTTAAAGGCAGCAGGAGTATTGAGCGGAAACAAAGATACGAGTTGGATATTAGAGCGGGTTAAAGGCAGCAGAAGCATTGAGCGGAAACAAGGATTTGAAGTGGAGATTAGTACAGAGGGAAGTTATAGCACTAGTTTTTTTCTAAATTCTAAATTTGGGTTAATCATTTCAGATATTGGGGAACAGTAAATAGTCGAGGACACCTGGAAGCAGCACGGAAATTCCAGAACAGCATTGTGAAGACGTATACGGTAATTAGGATTTTGTGCCAGGATTCAGCAAGGCATCGACGGAGTATAGACCAGGTGAGTTTTTAAAATCATATTTTTTAATACGTCAAAATTTAGTCATATAAAATTTGGTTGTAATTTAATTTGACACATAGTAACTTTGATATAATTAGAAATTTTGGCATATACTAAAGTAGAGTAGCAATTTTAGTAGTAAAACAAAAGGGTGCACGTTGGTTGGACTTAACACAACTACTTATAAAGGAAACCCACTATAAGCAGTTGAATAACCTGAGATTAAGAGTTTTAAATAGTCGAGGCATTACATTAAATAGTTTATAAAAGAACCAACCAAACGGTGCAAGTACAAGGGGCGTGCATTAGGTGTGCACATTTTACAAAAGTATAAAATAAAGGGTATAATATAGGTGAAACACACAAAAAGTAGAGGGGTGGTGTATATAATAATATATATATATATATATATATATATATATATTGTTGTAGTAAGACCGCGTTGAGAGCGTCGCTGAAAGGGTGATGTGGTAACGCCGCGCGTTGGGTGCCAATAAAAGGGTGCTATGACACGGCCCCACGTTGTGGTGGCACTGAAAGAATACTGTAGTAACGCCCCTTGTTGGGAGCCACTAAAAGAGTCCTGTGACACGGACGCGTTCAGAGCGTCGATGAAAGAGTGATGTGATAACGCCTCGCTTTGGGGCGTCACAAAAGGGTATTGTGAAACAGATACTTGTGGTTTGTAAACTTGAACTTGTTCACTTACCTTCGTTCTTCACTTTGCCTGGCTAACTCAATGGAATTTACGAAGTTTTCATAATGAAATAAAACGCAACAATATGTTAAACAAGTTGATTTACAATAACTTCCTAAGTCTGAACACTACTAAAACTGACGTGACATAAAAAAACTTCCTTATATACATACGTTATCTCCGTTGTTGAAAAGAGCTTAAACAACGTAAGGTCGTTATCATCTATGAATATAACAATAGTAGATGTAGAAAGCGGGGAATGGTGCAATTTTTGCACATTGCATTCATATCTAATTTAGGTAAGAGTTTTCTTAGACTAGCCATATACGCCAAATCAAGTATTTTCCGGCCAAAACAAGTCTGTTTGAATTTTTATAATCGGACTACTCCTTACAAAGTTACACTCTGACAAAGTCCCGTACCCCAAGTTTTCATTGCATTCATATCTTACCCAGATAAAAGTTTTCTTTAACTAGCCATATTAACCTGATACAAATTCTCCCGGGTATTCTAACCCTGTTTGAATTTTTAAAATCAAACCACCCTTACAAAGTTTCACCCCTATAAAGCCACGAACCTTTAGGAAGTTACTCAAAATAGTCTTAGTGTATGACACATAATTTGGTCTACATTTTTCTGGGAAAGTTTAAGTATTTTATTCTAATTCAGTCTAAGTTTGTCTAAAGTTCCCCACCGTTCCTTAATTGATATCCTACAAACAACAGTCACCTTGACCCAATACCACTCCAAATTACAAACTATGAGAAGGGCTGAACTATCCAAGTCCTAACCCCTTTAATCGTTTATGAAGGCCATAATTTCACAAACCTGTGAATTGAAAATACTTTGCCCATGCAAGCGTAAGTTCAAAAGTCAGTCGCACGCCGCGTGTACAATCCTTGCGGGGACATCTATATCTAGTTTGCTCCTTGAAGCTGTGTTACGTTCAACTTTCTATTAGTCACTCACATTACTACATTTTACGTTCTACATTAACTTCTCTTGATTTGACACTCCAAACTTTTACTATTCAAAAGTTAAATTTCCACCATACTGATTTCTACCACGTTGGTCTACCGCTATACTACACGTTTGCATTGTTTACATTTAAATCTTCTCGTATCACTGGTTTGCACAGTCGGATGCAATTATTGTCATTTTATTCCCCTTTTGATTTCTTATGTTGTCGAGGTGTCTATCATAGTAGTCTTCCTACTAGGTATATAGAATGCATGCTGGGGAAAGTGCTTGTGGTGTCATGTAATTTACTTAGGGCTAACATTTGTGTTTTCTGCTGTCTTTGCATTATAACATATTGTAATGACTAAATCATCCGCTATCTGATATCCGTAAATTTCCCCTACTCGGCAACTGGGTTTGTTATATGATATTGCAACTGCGGATTAAAACTATCTAGTATTGAATTTAATTTATTTGATGAATGTTTCAAAAAGCTCTTATATTTGAGATGCATATTAATCAATTCATAGTTATTTACAGAATAATTTTAAAGCTTTTTTAAAAATGACACAATTCCACTATGGATGTTTACAGTTATATAAATTTTGTTTACACTTTTGTGGTTTAAAATAAGTCATAAAACTGAGTTCCGTTTAATACGTATTTAACAGTAATTGCTTCTAATAAATGATTAAAAAAAGTTTTCTTAATTTTATGCAAGAAATGCATAATACCGAAATTTGTTTTCTTTTTTGGTAGGTAAGTTACTGACCTGAATTACGCACAAATATGTATAAAATAAACCCTTTTGTGGTTTCTAAGTTTAGGATCTAAATTTTATTTCATTCAATAACACTATTACTCATAAATTTAACATATTAAGCTACATCAATATTAAATGGTCTGTTTTAAATTTGTTTTTTCTTTGAGCCTCTGGTTTTTATTTACCGTAATGCCCACACGTTTCATAATGTGAAAGTTTATTTTCAAATTTAAAAGAAGTGATATAAATGCGCTGATTAAGCTTCACCAGTAAATACGTCCGCTTTTGGAGAAAAACTGATTGCTTTGATAAGAACTGGACAGCATCCAAAGTAACTTATCAATTTTTAGCAAGCAGATACTCTTATTATAAAAAAATCCAGCAATATGTTTGCAGAGTAAGAAACGCTTCCAAAAGCAGTTGATTCACCATCACCAAACAAAAGCTCAACTGTTTTAAATATTACAAAAAGCCAAATATTTACCGACAGTAAACAAATGAACTGATGTGTGCGGGGAAGCGATATTTTCCAAATGTCAGTGGCATGCTTCAGAATGCGATTACGTTTTTCGAGATAAGTGATTATACTAATTCTGAGCTTGTTAAAAAAGAAACTTCTGTATTTTCTTCAATAAAGTTTATTTAAAGATTTTTATTGTTTTATGTGCTTTATTTGCTTTTGAAAGTCAAAACAAATATAAAAAGCTAGCAATTGAATCACAAATTTGCCGTTTTAAGGATTTCCGTAAAATACAGATGTACGAAAATCAAGTACATCATTTGCTCTAATATGGACAAAAATTATAGAACACTTTTATTAAACCTTTTTTTTGTCAAAAGAACAATACTATACTTTTATCTATTCGGTTCCACGAACAATATTTTTTCACCAGTTGATATTTTAATCAGATTGGTCGACATTTGTTTTCATATGTACAGGTTAAACACTTCTTCACTTAATTCTTCAAACATTTAAAAGTCAACAATGCACATAGTTGTTTCAAACAATTGTACTAAGCTAGACCACAATATTTATTAGCCTCAGAAGTTCCAATTGTGTACAATTTTCCCACATTAATTGCCAAATCGACTACTACATAGGTGAGACGATCTTTAACAATCAACGGCACTTCATTCCAGAACTTCAATTCTCGTTCATTAGTTTTCTTTCCTCTCACAAGAGTTGCTGGTATTCCAACCTTATCAGCTAATGCTTTAAAAAGTAACGCCTTTTCACAATATTTTCCACATCTTAGATATCCAATAGGAATAATACTTGTTCCAAGCTTTTCTTTAAGAATTTTAATATGTAAGGCATAGAATTGATTATAATTTCCTGAATGAATACCATCAGGGCCTGATAGGACATCGCTAACAAAATTTGCCGTAGCGCTAACTTGGTGTTTAAAACAGAATGCATTGCTGTCGCTATGAATTATTCGATACAATTTCTCGACGTATTTTGGTAAATAAGGATCTTCTGAAACAAATCCATAATTAATGGGAGGAGGTACCGTGTACATTACTGTAGGACATCCAGATTCAATAGACGCAAACGATGCTCTTGTCCCTGGTGACTTGGGTGTTAAACCGGAAGATTTAGGAGATGCATTATGGCGTTTAAGTGATGATCGTTTTTTAGATGCTAAAGTTTTTCTACCGTCGGTAGCTGACAATGATTCGTGCAGCTTCATAGGTTTCTGGGTGAGTTCACCGATATCTGCTGAAAAGTCTACAATATATATTACTTCTGGAATGGATTCGATTCGTTTTTCTAGTACTTCCAAAAATGGAAATTCTTTTTCCCATGCACTATTAATCAAGTAAAAGCGATTAGATAAAACGTCTGATATTCTTAAACGTCCAAGTTTGTGAAATCTGAACGGCAAATGTAAATCATACATTAGAGTCAGTAAGTCATTAACAGAATGGAATTCTTGTTTTATATCATTATCCAAAGCTGATAAAATTTTAAAAGCACCTCCCCATAGAAATTGTCTACCAATGTTTTTATATAAAAGTAACCTTTTAATATAAAGTAATATATCCTTGAACAAGGTGTCATATTTTGTAGTAGTTAGCTTGGTTAAAACTTTTTCCGGGCCATTATATTGGATAAAAAGATTTTGATACTCAAGGATATCTGTGTATTGGATCAATATACTTAGAGCCGCTTGGGAAAGTTTTTCTTCAGATGCAAATACGTTCAAAAGCATTTTAAATAGTGACGCGTTCATTAAACTTTCTTTATATACATGATTGGAACAAAATATTAGCAGCATGTCAAATAATGCAATCTGGGTCTCGTAAGTATACTTCTGTTTGTCTTTCAGTAGTAACTGTCTGATTAAACCAATTCCGCCGCAAGCGGCCATAATATCTACAGCTTTTTCACTGTGTTTTATTAAACTATGAAGGACGCGTAAAGCAATTTCTTGATATGGATCAGTTTTGAAGTCTTCTCTTACTGTGTTCTTTAATAAAAGCTGTATTACAGCAGCAGTACCAATTTTTTTAGAACAGTCTTGAAGTGCTGTCATATTATTCAATGCCGAACAAATTTTGTAAAATATTTCTGCATCATCGATACGGAAAAAGGTCAGTAAAGTATCTTCAAATGAGTAATCAAACAATACTTGCCTTAAATCTGGGAGAGACGTAAGGGTTTCCAGAATAGTAACAACTTGTAGAATATATTTTGATGGACAATGTATAGCCCATTCGCAAAACGTTACAAATTCTAACGATTTTATAAAACATAATGCAGTGTCGAAGCACTGTAAACTTGTGCAAATATTTTCAAGAACTTTTTTATGAAAAACTCTGTACTCATCCGACATTGCAATTTCAAATAGAACTTTAACTAAATGTTCCTCTCTTAGGAGCTTCTGCACATCGTTATTTTTCCATGCAATTACTTTATCAATAATATTAAATGCAGTTGTACGCAGATCAGTTATCTCGTGTTTTAAATAGCAAAGCAACGGCTTCATCGATACTTCTGGTTCGGACGAAAATATGAGTGGAGTTTCTTCGGCGTCCAATAAGTTGAACAGAAGCCTTAGAGTATTCAGCTGACAATCTGCATCTTCTGAAGTGTGCAGTACTTCAAAAATTCTTGAAATAATTCCTGTCTGTAATATTTGTGAGTATACAGTTTGACCTTTTACAATATGTCCTAATATCTGACTTGCAAATTCGGTTACAAATGGATCTTTAATGCTTATAAAAACCTTGTTTATGTTGAGTATATGAATATGCTGTTTAGGGTCTAAAAACTCTTCAGCTGCTGCTTTAATCGTCGACACTAGAACTCCTAATAGTTTTAATGCAAATTTAGTAATTGTAATATCAGAACAAGGAATTAATTCTAAGAGGGGTAGAATAACTCCATTTTTATAAAGTAATTCTACGTTTCGTTCACCTTTATCGGCAAACTCCGATATAAGACCCAGTGCTTTTGTTACAATTTCTTCTTCAGAACTCAATAGTAAAGATATGCTTGTGCAAATGTCTTGAGTATCGTATGGAACTGCACCAAAAGGCGTTTCGGGGTGTCCATTTGCGGCAACTGCGCCTTCAGTTACTTTCTTCTTAGAAGGCATTGCAGAAAAATTTCGCTTTTTCAACAAAAAAATGCGATTGCTAAAATCCTATAAGCTAGTTTTCCAAAGAAATATTTGTAATCAAAAAATACGGTTGGTGTACAATAGTTAACGTATTGAAAGCGTATACGCGTTTGGAAATAGAACTGACACTTGACATTTATAAATATGTCTTTACTTCATGGCACTCTAACATATGTAATCGATGATATAACGTAATGAAATACAGAATAGGAAGACTACCATATGCTGTATATCTTGTACCATACAGAGTTAGAGCAGAAATCCACGAAGAAGAGACTAAGTCATAACTTGTTGAAATGATTTAAGACTCCACTCGTTGGATGCAAGTGGAGCTTTATCCTTTTTTGTTGTTCGCGGCTTAGTCTGGAAATTACCCCAAGGGTGAGCAATGAGAATGGGCGTGGGTATGGTGTAAACTCAATAATAAGCAATCATAGAAAAAAAAGGGAAATTGAGCGCCACTGTATCTATATGGACAATACAAGAAATTCAATAGTCCTATGAGAAGATACAGAAACTCATTGGATATAAGCACTATAAAAAACTTACTACTTAATGAACTAACATATCTGGAAACCTCTTGAACGTATCTGCATCCTCTTCTATCACGATGATCCTGAAAGAAAATGTTACACAACAAATTTTCTATTAAAAAGACACTATTTGTGCTTTTCAATAAAAGAGCATAATAATAATTATGAGTTAATCATCTTGAGATTACTACACCAAAGGTATTTTAGTTAAAAATGAATATCAAGAATAAATCAATTGTAACATGTCTGTACTTTTATATTGTTTCAGTATTCGTCTAAATTCGTTACTCAAAAAAATTTATTTTCTCAAAGGTATTCTTATTAAAACTTGAATCCAAAAATGTAATTTAATGTAATTTCTCTCTTTCCTTTTTTTTTTGTTAAATATAGTTACAAGTATAAAATAATAAAATTGAATTCTGATTTTACCTATAGATCTTTCTTGACATAACAAGACCTTTTTTAATATCATTTTAAAACAAGATTCTTAATTCCCAACGAACAGATCTGTGTATTGGTTTACATATATACATCAAATAAATTTAGTTCATATTCCTTTTAAAAAATCTAAATCACACGTAGCTAGTTTAAGTAAATAAAATTTCAAATATATCCTGGTATAGAAATAACACAATGACCTTACTCTTGTAACAATTTTATTTCTTGGTTATTAAATCCATCCATAAAAGTGCAAAGTTATAAAACGCTTTTATTCAAATTATAAGTAAAATACATTTAACAAGTTTAGTAATACGCTAAAGTTGTATCTATATGTAGTTTTCTATGTATAGTCAAATATCTGTGCCTTCGATAAATGTTCGCAGGCGCGTTTTGGTTGAAGGCCTCTACCGGGAACACGCCGTCGTTCGGGCGAGGTGATAACCAGTCGGCCATGCGAACTTGTTGAATCAAAATGTACGATTGGAAGCAGGCCGCCAATTTGCGGTTACATTTTAAGCAGTCGAGATCCATCTTTAAATAGCGCGCGTAAATAACCACCATAAAATCAACTTTAGAAACAACTATTCCAACCACTGATGTAAAACCACTTTGTAGGAAGTAACTTTGATGATGGAAAATTTGAATAATTTGTAGAAGACCATATTACTACAAAACGTAAAGGTGTTATTTGATGAGACAGCAGGGTTCAACATATTGCAGCAGCTGATGGAAGTATGGTGATGACGTTTGATATTATAACACCTCTTCACAGCCACAAAACGCAGCTTTGGTTCGTAGATAACTTTAAGTAATTTTTCGTGTTTCAAATTAGAAACACGCTATTTTGTTTAGTGCATAAAAGCACGAATGTTATAAAAATTCGATTATTTGTTGAGCTGAATTTTTCAGTGTTAAAAATTATAATGCACAATTTTTAAAGTTTTAAGAAACCATACACGTGGTTTATTTTGTTCTGTTGGTAACAGCATCAGGTGTTTTTGACGTCACGTGTTTGTCTGCCATATACTGCTGACACCTGTGTTCTAATAAACATATGCTTTGAACAGTGTTTGCCTAAGTTGAGTAAACAAGAATATTTTGTGATCTTTTTTTATTAGAAATTGAAACTAACACAAATAATTTAGATAAGGATACTTGAGTAACTATGTTTTAATTTGTAACCCGCTCGAACAGATCTGCACGGGTCGTGCCTTTGTTTTTGTAACAAGTTTACACTAAGTTTTAAAATGTTTGGTTATCAACTATTTTGATAAACCTTAATTTAAAACCCATGAACTCATTTAATTATTTATGAAATTTTGTAGCATTGAATTTTGTTTTAAAAGAGAATCTTTTGAGTAAATTATTGGTTCAAGATTAAAGTTTTTTATTTTGATCAAATATGGTCAAAACTAACTACAAGAAACTAATATCCTTAAGAGTGGAATTTTGATGTCAACTTATATAGGAGATATTTTTTTTAATATTTCTTTAGGTTTGTTTGTGGTACACAAATAGTGTTCCACCCTTCTATTAAGCTAATTATTACTATTTCTTACAGGAGCAGCGTCTTATTCAGTTAAGACGGGTTTCTGTCATCGAAGGCGATTTTTTTTCTTTGGGTTTCCACGTCCGCCCCTAGAAATATACTACGCAATTATCATAAATAAGTCAGGACTTGGTGGCGCCTATTTGTTTTGGATTAAGTTCAACATACAATCAAAATTCGACTTACCCCCCCATTTCTCATAGCTCTACCCAAGGAATAGACCCCTAGTTATGTCGGAAGACTTCGTTACACTTACCCAGGCGCGAGGATAGTCATGTAACCATGCAATATATATTAAAAAAAAAGATACGTTTCACTCTTTAGTAGACATCTGTAATTAAATCTTTATAAACAGGAAGTGAACTTAGGAATCTCTTTGTTTTTGAACACATGTATATTCCACGTGTCTTACAAAATTACTTTAATATTACTTTCTAAAGGACCATATTTCCCTTTGTTTAAATTTGTTAGCACAATTTTAGAAAATAACTCTGTTATCAAATTAAGGAAATATTACCATTTTTATTATCTTACGCAAAGTTAATTCGTTTGTAAAATTTAACATAATTAAGTAATTCTTTATTAAAATTTAATATCGTTCGTCAATCCAATGAACACTTTTAAAAGTCTAGCAAACGTAGTATCTGAAAGTTTAAATACCTGGACTTAGCGAAGGTGAAGAAGTTACCTCTTCCAAACGAACTGCAATGCACAAGTTCAGGTCCTCATTACGAAACTTGATGCCTAGGATACAACGTTGACGACTAACATCTGCTAAATACTTCTTCCCCAATAAATGTCAAACAACAGCTTTAAATACATCTATAACGAAAGTTGCCTTAATTCTAATTATTAATACTGGTTATTCCAAACGCGTTAATAGTCACCGATCTCTCTAGCCATGTTTGTTAAGAAGCGTGATCCGTTGTCTTGCCGGAATCTGAAGAATAATAACATTCTGGGGCCCCCAAAACGACCACGAATTCTTCCCCCCTACTATGGGTATCCGAAGACTCCATTTGACACGCAATCGTGTCCGCATCCTTTGAAGTTTGTAGTTTCGTTCACATTTTAAACCACAATGGCGAGTTTGCCTTTTAGTATCCTCCACGTAGAGAACAGCTGATATGTCTTGCGCGTCACCTCGTGACACTATTTACGCAAACGCTATTTTAATATATTAAAAGAAAGGATATAATCCGCCTACGGATTAGGCAACACAAATGACTTGTACGTTACGTAGTCCTTTTTAAATACGTTTTCAAAGTGTTTATTGCTATTAAATATTTCCTAGTAATGCATTTAAAGCTAATTAAATGATGATAAAGTTCTGACTTATGTGAAATTGCTTCCTTCAGATACTACTATATTGAATACAAAAAATCAGATATCACAAATCTGCAATGAGTAGATGCGATCTCTTTAAAACCAGTGCCACAGAATATATATTCGTTACATTTAACAGTATGAAAATTGACAGACAATGTAGCACATAATTCATAAATAATTGTGTACTTCGATCGGTAGTTTGCGACAAACTTCGGTCATATACAAATTTTAGTTGCTAATATTCTATTTTCGCACTAGTTGTTGCCACTACTACCTTAAAATTGTCGTGATACTTGGAATTTAATAAATTGTTGCCAGTTAGCTGTTGTTAAAATCCTTTTTGGTGGGTTACCTTTGGCAACTACGCACTGTGGAATCCACCTGGGCATTTATTGGTACTGAAGTAACATGTACACAGCCACTTGGAATAATAATTAAATAAAAATACAACGTACATACTAAAATTTTACTTCATTTACAAAAGTAAGTTTATCACATAACTCTCTTTCGGAATAAGTTTTGTTAAGTGAAAAACCACACACAACTCTCCTTACACAGAGTTGTGAATTCCTTAGATACTTCACAGTTGTTCACAATAAGATCATTGGAAAGTGCAGACGTTCTCATTATTATATGTACTTTTTACAGCTGTCTTAAATTTTTTTTGAGTTTCGTAATCAGCTATGTAACTACTATGTTTAAATTACAAGGATCCAAGAAAATTCAAGCACGGCTGATATGGGGGAAAGGAAACTCAAGGCGTTTGTTAGATAACGTTCTATATTTTACTCTACAAAATTTCCTTGTTACCCAATCTTAAGCCATGGAGCTGAAAATTCCTAAAATATTCGGTTTACTAAATTAATAAATTCAAATATACATGAGTTGCTTACAATTTGTGTCCGAATAAATAACATTTGCGCAAAGTTATAAATAACTGTTTGTATGGACTTCAATACTGCCAAGAAACTAATTTAACATCCTTTTTGACATTAATTATTTAAATCACAACAAACTTCCAACATGATTTTCTAAACAATTTAACGCTATCACTATATCATTTAAGGCGCCTTTTTAGATCAAAATCTTTGATTACGAACACCTCCCCTTAGTAATAGACTTGCAGCTGTTTGAGGAAGTCCGTTTACTCCCATCAACTACGTCTAAAATCGCCACTTTTGCTGAAGGACACAATTATATTCCGTTAGACGTATGTACTAAAACTTGACGCACTTGACTATCCTTGGAGGCTTTGACTTCTTGCATAATTCCTTTCTGCCACGAATTTACCTTCAAGTCATCCATCAGAACAACTACGTCCCCAACTTGAATTGGCTTAGTTCGATCAAATCATTTTGTTTTCCGTCTTATGGTGGGCAGGTATTCTTTAATCCAACGTTGCCTTGCTGGGTTATTCTTTGTGCGATCTTTCAGTTCTCTCTTGGAGTGAGTACAATATCTTGATATTCTCCCAACGGCTTCACGCCACTTGATGTCCCAAGCAGAAAATGATTGGGGGTTATGACTTCCTTTTCACTGCTGTCGATGGGAATGTATGTCAGTGGTCTCAAATATGTGATGTTATCAATCTCGGCTAAGCAGCATCTTAGAAGTTCATCCCGTGGTATCCTTGAAGGTAAAATCATTACTAAGTTGGCTTTGATCGATCAAACCATTCATATGCGGAGAATTTGGGGGTAAAAACTCCATCTAATAAGAGTAAATTTTTCTTCTAGTTTTGGTAACAATTGAATAAATATAAGTTCTTTTAACTCTGTGCAAGTTCCTTTGAAGTTAGTCCCATTGTCACTAAAAACTTCTAGGAGGCATCCTCGAAAAGCCATTAAGTTCCGGAAAGTCATGATAAATGAATCCGTGCTCAATGAATGCGCTACTTCAGTATGAATTGCCCGCACGGTCTTGCACGTGAATAGTGCACTCCAGCGTTCTTCAGTTTTTCTGCCCACAGCAACCTCGATTGGTCCAAAATAATTCACTCCTACATACGAGAACGGACACGAAAAACTTAACAATCTCACTTTTGGTAGGGCTCCCATCTCAGGAATGTTTGGTTTTGCACGTCAAATTTTGCATTTTTGACAACAGCCAGCAACACTCTTGACCGCCACGCATAACTTTGGGGTCATATATTTTTGCCTTAGTTCATTGACAACTGTTTCATGATTCCCATGAAGAAACCTTTGGTGATAGTCATCAATAATTAACATAGTAACAATATGTTTCCTAGACAATAGGGTTGGGTTTTTACATTAAACGAGGTCAACGGTGCATTTTCTAATCTTCCTTTGATGCGCATCACACTGCCATCATCAAGAAAGGGCGATTAGTTGTAGATGAAGCTTCGTTTGGATATACAACCATTCTTACGTAATATAAAAAGTTATTCAATATATGCTTTGCTTTGGGCCATCTCGTACAATTCGTTTTCAGCCGCCGGTCGTTCTTTCCCAATTTGACCACCTAACCCAGTTTTTCTTCGTCTTTCAAAAAAATCAAAAACTCAAGTCATATATACCTGCACCGCTACTAGACGTTTCCAACTAGAAAATCTTGCAGGATCAGGTACTGCAACGAATTCATCTAATTGATGTAGATTTACTTACTTAACTTCTTCAAGTAATTTTGTTGGCACATTTATTGCTTTTTCAACTGGCCCCTCGGTTTCAAGCCGGCACAGAGAGCTAGTAAACCATCTGCTGTTTGATGAAACGTCTGGATCATGTTTCCATTTAGTTGCTTTGTCTGCAACATTTTTCTTTATGTATACCCAACGCCATTCATTGAGGTTTGTGGTTTATAGGAATTCGCCCACTCTGTAGGCAACAAACCGTTAAAATTTTTTCTGTTCCCGGATCTCAACCAGTATGGAATGTGCTACGTACCTACACGTAGCCCGAAGAAGATTTAATACCAGGCTAACTAGCAAACGCGGAGAGTGGGGGATTCACCTAAATACCAAAAAAAAAAAATAAAGCTAATCGCCCACGATTATCTATTAACACATAAAAATAAATAAAGGATCCTGTACAAACAAGCGAAAGCAATGAATTAAGTGTTATTGTTTCGCAGCAAACAATTATTATTATACGGACAATTTAGGAATTTAGATACGAAGTGCGCGTCTCGTATTTTACACAAAATAAAATTAATCAGTAGTAAATAAACTTGTGAGAGCTTTTGTCAAGCATTTTTAAAATTTCACCTAATACTTCTTGTAAGATAAACTAATTAGTAGGAAAGAATTAACGTGTGAGAGCTTTTGTCAGACATCTTTTGAATTGTATATAGTACCGTTTGTAAAATAAACCAATCAGTATAAAAGAATAAGCGTATGTCTGGCCAACATTTTTAACAAACGTACCTCACCCCTGTAGAGCGATAGTATCGATTAGCAGCAACGAATAATTATTCTACAATGTCACGGTTCTACACCAAACCTTGATACGGAATATGCCATTTACACACACAAAAGAGAACGAGTTGCATACCTGTAGGTATCCGGATACTTAGCTTGTAAACCGTCGGGGGTGAGTCAGCACAACAACGCCATGGTCGTTAGGATATATTTACCCTGCCACTATAACTGCAGCAGCGGTCTACGCACAAATGCAGTTGGTTTACAGACAAAAGCAAGTGGTCTAGAGAAAGAAAGAACCCATTTGGCCTCTAGCTAAAAAGGTAATTCACGCAAGACACCTCCTAGTTGTCGAACAGAAAAAAACAAACGTGTATTGCTTTTGAAATACGGTGACGAATAATGTAGAAAATATTTCGACGTACAAGCTGTAGAATCAAATTCAACAATGGTTCAAATCCAATGAATTTGAACTGCAAATCCTCGCTTGTCGAAGCGCGATTGAGACTGGGAAACCCGGGTTTTAACGGTTAGTGCGCAACCTTATTTCAACAAGTCTTTACATTAGAGAAATAGAGAAAACCATTATACGCGGCCGTAATGTATACCAAGATAACGGGTACCTAAAACAGGATATAAACTATTTAATCGTGGCATAAATTTGTCGTTTTAAAGCAACTAGATTTAAGTTGAGAAATCTATTCGAGCGAGTATTGAATTAACCAAGGAAATTTTAAAAGCAAAATTGGAACGTAGCAAATCCTCCCCCCCCCCAGCAAAATTAACAGATCGGGGTAGGAAAACAAAAGTACGGGAGTAGGCAGGACTAAAAAAAAACAAACAAAAAAAAAAGAAAATTCGCTTAAAAACTAAAAGAAAATTCGTTACGAAAACAAAACAAAGAAAAAACCGAAAAAGTAAAAAAAGAACACCTTAAAATAAAAAAGAACTCTCGTCCGGCTCTAAGGGCTAATAGTAGAAGAGAGAAAGAAAAGGAAGGAAGGAAGGGAAATGGGTAATACGCAATCAAGGAGGACCAAGGTGAAACGGCCTCAGCACTGCGGAGTCGTCAACGGACGGATGTTTTTTAAAAGAAATGGTACGGTTATCGACCCCAAAAGAAGAAGAGGAGCGAGGAAGAAAACCAACAGTGCCAACCAAAACAGGACCCAAAGGTCAAGCCTCAAGTAAACAAAGGGACAAAAAGGGAGAACGAGAGGAAGAGAGGAGGAACGCTGGTAAAAGAAAACGGTGTACTACAAACTGTGGTAACCAAAAATTGTAACCGAAGAACCAAAGAAAAGAAATGCTGACTAGTCCTAAAGTCGACTAAGTCGTGATTTCCGAAGAAAGAAAAACGGACTAGAAAGCACCTACCACAGGAGTGGATGGACGAAACAGAATCGGAGTAGGAACTGACAGCAAAGAAGACCAGCAACAGGAAAAAAGAGAGGAATGTGGAACGAAAGAAACGAGAAAAAAACCAAGCACCAGGTACAAAACCAAAAAAAAAGAAAAAACTAAGAATTGTACAAAAGAAAATAAAACAGAATTCCAGTGTAGTTATGTATGAGTAGATGTGTGCGTGTGCATGCGTGTGTGTGTATATGTGTGTGTAGGTGTTGTGCGTGTAGAAAGTGTTAGTGTGTGTGTGGGTGTGTAAGAATTGTGTGTGTATGTGTTGTACGTGTATAAAGTGTGCGTGTGTGTATGTGTTGTGTTGGACCGCTGTAGTCGCCTCTTACGACAGGCAGGTTATACCATGCGGCTATTCTATTCCCGGACCCACACGGGTGCAAGGGAACCACAACCTAGCAAAACGTAAGTAAAACAAAATTGTAACGTCCAAAAATCAAGCCCGAAGAAGAGCAAGGGCGGCATAAAAATCTGGGGCGCAAGGACTAGATATTGGGCTTAAGGCGTTTACGCCGCCAGAAGGAAAAAGCAACAAGATCAAAGACATTATAATTTCGCCGACAATTATCCTCAGGTTCGGAAGGAGCATATAATAATGTCTGCCTCTTTTGGGCAGCTTTCTGCCAAACAAGAACAGCAGGGGGTGTAGGAGTTGTAGCACGAAGCTGAGAAAGTGGTGGCGCGGATGGGGATAGTAGTGGTTGTTGTAATTTATGAAAATCAGAACACGTTATGGGAGTAGTTGCTTGTTTTTAGGATTGGTGGTAAGAAAGTCAACGGTAGAAAAGGAAAAAGTATGAGCTGTACGAGAATCAATCTTACGATAAGATACACAAGCGAAGCACACCTCAGTTACGTTAGAGAAAGGGACAGAAGTAGATAAAATTTTATCGACGTTAGATGAAAAACTAGAAGTATCACAGTTAGGAAAGAAAACAGTATTGGCTGTAGGAGTATCAACCCTAGGAAAAGGAGCAGAATCCGATAACATTTCGGTAACATTACATAAAGGAACAGAATCAGGTAGAAGTTCATCAACGTTACAAGAACAAACAGTATCAAGTAGAACTTCATCCACACTAGATAAAGAAGCAGAATCAGGTTGACCTTTGTCAACATTAGATAACAGAACATCAGCTAGGATGTCACAAACCTTAGCTAAAAGAACAAAAGTAAATAGCATTTTGTCAGCATACGAAAAATGAGTAAGAGTAGGTAACGAAATAGGATCAGGTAAAACTTTAACGACAACAGTATACGAGTTTACTAACTTCAACAGGACCTTCTTTATCCGTATTAGAACTTATATTTACTTCAGCTACGACTGTGATTGCCGTCATGACCGAAATTTCTTGAGTCAAAGCATTTAAGAAAGCAGCAACAGGTAAAATTTTGACAAAAACTGGAAGGGGCATTAAAAATACAGGTTCGTGGTCTTCAACAAGACCTTCGCAGACTGAATTAGAAGTTATCGTCATTTTAGCTACGGCTGTTATTGTGGGTACGACAGAAATTTTTCGAGTAGAACCATTTAAGAAAGCAGGAACATGTAGAATTTTGACAGCAACAACAACAGACATTAAAGATACAGGTACATGAGCTTCAACAGGAACTTCGCAGACTGAATTAGAAGTTATCGTCGCTTCAACGACATTGGTGCCTGCAGACACGACAGGAATTTCTTGGGTAGAACCGTTTAAGAAAGCGGGAACAAACTCTTGAGAAGCTAGCTGCAAGTCACTAATTCGAAGAAAACCATTATACGCGGTCGTAATGTATACCAAGTTAACGGGTATCTAAAACAGGAAATAAACTATTTAATTGTAGCATAAACTTGTCGTTTCAAAGGAACTAGATTTAAGTTGAGGAATTTATTTGAGCGGGTATTGAATTAACCAAGAAAATTTTAAAAGCAAAATTGGAACGTAACAAATGTCTATGAAGTCAAACCATAAAACTCTTTTTTGCAATTTCAATGGAATGACCAGCTTCTATGTTAGCTCCAAACCGAGCTTTTAAAACTGCTGCTTGCAGCTCCGTTCTAGTAATTGACAAAGGATTTCTAGGTACAACCTTTGTTTTAGAATCAACTAATTTTATGGCTATTGCTACACCATCTGAAATTCAAAAATAACCAACCGCAGCAAAGGCACTATCACTCGCATCGACAAATGTGTGCAAGTGGAAGCAATTTTGTTCTGGTATTTAATTTGTGGAAATGTAAAATCGAGGTACTTGAAGGGTTTCTAATATTAGTAACAATTTTATCCACCGTAGCCATAAAACGTATTGACGTTCATGAATTGGTTCGTTTTACTCAACTGAAGACTTTCAAATTTCTTGCAGGAGTCTCTTTCCATACACTATGGAAAATGTGATGGGCCCTAGTGGGTCAAAAATTGGTATATGAGTTTTTAGTACTTCCCGTTTGGTGAGTTTGCGCTGCTGATTTTAAATGGAGGAATCAATACGATCAAATTTAATGGTATAATAAAATTGGGCTGATGCTATATTTCACCACATACTCAAAAGTTTGGCGTTCTCCATATCTTCGTACAAAATGAAATTTTTCGATTCTCGAGAGCATTCTTTTCCGAGTTCAGAAAAAACACGTTTGGAATTGGACATCCAGCTTCGAATGTGGAAATCACTTTTACAGTGGCACCAATTTTACATCCGATGCCATACGTATAGCTTCTTCCTCACTATTAAAGCTATCTAACCAATCATCAACGTAATGGCGTTCAATAATAGCTTGTATTACCATTGGATACTGAGCAGCAAACTCAGACGCATTCTTGTTTTTTACGTATTGTGCTATGCAATGTTAATAGGACGCACCAAAAGTGAGTAACTTCATGACGTATGTGTCAACGGTCCCATTTTCGCGCCAAAGAAACCGTTGCGCCTGCTGATGTTTTTGATTCACAAAGACCGGATGGAACATGTGTTTTATATCGCCGCATACTGTTACTGCCTGTTCCCTAAATTTATACAAAATTATAAGCAAAGAAGTCCACAAATCAGGTCCTTTCAGCAGCATGGAATACAGTGATATTTCATTGACATTTGCGACAACATTCCATACTATTCTAACCTTTTCAGGTTTATTGGGATTTGAAACAGAAAAAATTAGCAAATACCACGTCTTTGGGATAATGCAATCCTCCTTTTTGGACAGCTTACGAATGTTTTCTTCAGCAACATATACTGCCACGGTGTTGGCCAAAACAGGGTCTTTTCGCATTTTTTCTACAGGTAATCTAATCGTTAGTCTGCCATAAGCTTACTATTTGGAAGAATTACTCGGTCATATCGTGCCACGGATGTATCCAGTAGTTTGCGGGTTTGTTCATCTTCCCTCGTTTCTACTAACTTTTCCGGTTTCTTTACTTCAAAATTTTCTGTTGATAAAAATTCTTTTACGGTTTAGTGAAGATCAACCTGGCGGCTGCATTCGCACATGTGGAAGTTAATACACTCATTTTCTCTGGCGTGCTTGTGAAATGAACCTGAAACTGTCCAACAAAAACGAACTTCAAATACAATTGACTCGCCCCAGTTATTTTCTCTAGCTTCTAAAGGTAAACAAAGTTGTCAAGGCTGTAGGCCAATCAACATCGTCGGAACAGCATTTTCATACCACACAAGTGGCAACGTTTTTAGGTGTTAATGATGTGATCTATTATTCGCCTTCCTCAGTGACTGAACTGGAAGATTTAGCTGTGAGACTGTTCTGACGTTGGATATTTTAAACTGAATGTTTTCGGGATGACATCCTGAAATTTCCAGCGACACTTGTTTTTCTCTTGCCGAGTGGTATTTCCGGTCCATTTTAAACAGAGGCCTTCACACTCACCTTTAAGTTTAAGTGGGTGGGCAACTTTGTTCTTCACTAGCGTTAGTGATGAGCCTTCATCTAAGAATGCTTACGTGTTAACTTAATTAGTTATACCATACAATATCACATGTACAATTCTAAACAGAACGTTATTGATCTGAGGTCGATATGTATTTAGACTGACAGTTGCCACGACTTGGGTTTCTGAATCTTTGATTGAATTATGCTCCGACAGTTGCAAATTATGAAGCAGCGGATGGTGTTTGAGGATGCATTAGTATAGAACAAGCCTTTACATTATTGCACTGTTTTTAGTAAATGATTACCTAAACAACAAACACACAAATTACGCCGTTTTACTACATCCCACCTTTTGCTACGACAAGATAATAAAAATTTTGGGCAATCAGGTACAACATGCTCTCATTTGCGGCAAACCCCTACATCTAGGTTTTATATCTTCGTTTTTGCCACTATCTAGAGTAGTCGCTTTTCCCGGCTTTTGGAAAGGTGTTGTATGAAAGAAACTACTTAATTGTTTATGTTTTTTTGATCCTTTGTCAGGTTGGTTCCAATTCAATTCAGTAGGGCCAGAGACATCATGTGCCGCTGTTGCAATGGCCATCAACCAGTATGCAAATATGTTTAGATTAATTGCACTCCCCAATCTAATTGTAAATTGGCTAGCAACTTAGCAACCGTTTGTTGCAAAATTTCTGAATTGTTCGGGTAATTCGTCAATTCAGTTAATTCCATCGTGCTGCACATATTCATAACACTGGGAGCTTACGACACCAGCAAGTCAAGTGGCTCTTTTAACAAAGGAGGCTAATACTTTACCTCCTTCATTAATTCATGTACAATGAGTTCCGGTTTGCCAAACAACATTCGCAGTGTCCATCCCTTTAAAACACTAGCTGGGACTAGAAAGTTTTCCTGTACTGCCTTTAAGGCTCGGTGTTTAAGACATTTTTGAAGTACTCTCAAATTATCAACATTTCTGAAACCGCAACTTTCAGTTGAAGATTGATAACTACTGAAGAACATCGTCCAGGTTGGTAGGTTACCATCAAATACTGGCAAATCCTTTGGAACTACTTGCCCAGCTGCTATATAGCAGGGTGTTAAGCCTGCTATACCGCCACCAGGTAGTGTGGGCATTTTAATAATGGGTTCATTATTATTGTTGCGTTCATTATGATGAGAATTGGGGTTATGACCAAATTGTTCTGGTTTACAAATGGGGGCACTAGCTACCTTAACTGGATTGGAGCCAATCCTAGTACGCTGCCTACTATCCACGTCTTCGTTTAGGTGGTCAGGTATTGAATCCCCGCTCTGTGTCATCTTTTCTAGCAAATTATACTTTTTGTATATATACTTTTCTTCTAGGCGTAATCGCGCTAATTCCACTTCCTTTTCTTTTTCCAATCGCCTGAATGCGAGTTGCCGCCTAATCGCTGATTGAGGACGGTTTGAAGTTGATTTTGGTATATTTGTGACTAGTGGTAATTGAGCATTGGTCACAATCGTACCAAAGGAATCAAGCATTTCAGGTGAGGATGTAGTAGACAATGCTGCTGAATTTACACCACCAATGATGGAACAAGTATTGTATACGCGAGACACTGGTAGTTCTGAAAAGCTTTTATGTCGAGACTCATTCTGGACGTTTCTACCATTAGATGTGTTAGTTTTTTGCATTACCTTTACATTTGCTATCAATTTAATCCAAGCACCATTATTACTCCGAGCGTTTTCAATCGGAATTCTTTGACAGGCACTGTCACTTTGAATAACCGGTAACCGAGAATTAGTTAAAGTTTCTGCGGGTGAAACATGGTAACCTGAAATGGTGTTGGAATGTTTACGTGTTAGCAATACTTTTGAAGAGTCTGGATTGTTAAACAAAAGGGATCGTCTGTTTTGCACTTACCATGTAGGACCTCGTCGGCTGAATGTTGATTTTTTGACCACAGCTTAGTTATTTCGTTCATCAATACATTAGTCGACGCATCAGATTTCCCTACTTTGTTCTTTTTCGATACACAAGTGTGACATGTCTAATCCACATTTTGCTATATTTTGGTCACATATAAAAACCAAAATTCTCTCAAAAGATAAGGTTATTTCCGTTAATTAAATTTAGTGTGATATTACAAGCGAGGATGTGCAAACCATCTTCGACCATCAGTGGTATTTAAGCAGCAATGACTGAAATGAATGAATATGCTCTCCACAGATAAAGTACTGTAAGACAGAGAAAGACGCAACGTCAGGTAGCACTGACGAATGTTTGTAGGTTTAGTATCAACTCAGAAACAAAACCGAGGTGATCCAGAAGATTTTCATAAACCCTAAACTTGAGCCCTAAAAATAGTATGTTAAAATAGTAACAATGTATTTTTCGTATTTACCGCAGTGCGGGTAAATTAACCAACCAAACTTCACAAATACCGGCGGATACAGAGTTCATCAGTGACAGGCGAAAATAAAACAGTTACTTGCAGGTACAGAAACGCAACTAACCATTATAAAGCTAGCAACGATTTCAAGGTAAATCTTGTCGGTTCCAAAATTCATATAAAATATTGAATAAATTAATATGGAATACTAACAAACTCTTGCTATCGCAATAATAGAACTGCCGATACGCACAACCCAGATATGAAACAAAATCAACCCAGATGTTTCCGGTAGATTTCGTAAGTGGCAATAAGAAGATTTAAAATATCTAGTAACTATTGCAAATCTCATACAATCACAGAAATAAATACAAGTTGAAACTAATTAAAATTAGCACGGGACGTCTTGTGAGAAAATACGACGCCGCACCTTGTCTTTTCTATACATTCTTCCGGCTAGCGACATTCAAAACCCTTCTCTTATTTCAAGTTGGGTTCTATACAAATCTCTATGATATATTTATTACCTTACTGTTTATATGACGTTTACCTTACTGACGTATACATTTTTGGTTTTACTAAAAATATTAACGTGTTTCACTCCTATTACGAGTGTTTAAATATTAAATTTTTTAACAATTCTGTATAAATCTAGAGTTAATGAAGCAGAATTATGTTATTCAAGCATAATAATTGCGCGTTATTTTCTACCGTCAAATTCAATGATTTATTAATTTCAATGAAGAACGAACCTTACTAATTGACGTCTAGATAATTTTGATCCGTAATATATAATTAGCTACCCACGGGTTATTATAAAGTATACGCTGTGCATACAAAATAACCACAAGAAACGATTCAAAGAACTTTATTTATACATCAGAACAAAACTTAATAAAACATGTCATTCGTATATTTTTATTATGACAGTTCATACTTTTTCTAAGTCTACATGATTTATATAGTATACCATTATATATAATCCTAATACATCACAATCCTCCATACCTAGCTAGAGGTTCAATCGGTCCGGTGCTTTAATATTCCTTTTGGGTCTAGTAAGGACATTAGGAGAAATATTTAATTTCGGTTGATTCGGTACTGCATTTTTTTTCAACGTATTTGCTTGCTGTTGGCCGACTACTATATTTTCTTTAACTAGTGTAGTATCTTCAATTACTTTTTCGTCCCTTCCATTCTGACTCGCAGGTATTATAGATTCAACCTTTTCAATACGTGGTGAGGTCACCTGCAACCCCACTCCAACATCCTTCGTCTCCTTCCCAAGACTGGTACTGATGATTTGATCTGTTTTCCAATTCAATCTAGTATCATCTTCCGGCACACACCTGTATGTTCTGTCTCCCAATTTCGCATCTATTCTTGCTTTGCTCCAACTACTGTCCTTCATCTCTCTGTAGTCCTTCGTATAAACTATAGCCCCTTCTTCAAATTCTTCCGACCTCTCCCCTCTGAAGAATTCTACCTGTTTCTTCATGTCTTAGGAATAATTATTTGGTACCCCCAAGTTAAAATGCCACTCTCAATGCTCAATTCTTTTTCCTTTAATTTGTAACTTTTAAGCTCTGCTGGTTCTTCCACCTTCTTTGGCCAACCATTTCTTACAAACAGATATACTCTACTTAAAATATCATCCTTCATTATTTCGCGTTTGATTCTTGCAGATGTAACTGGTAACTCATTGTCCATTAAAAAGATAAAGTAATCTGATTTATACTACAGTTCATTAATTTTATTTACTAAGGGCAATCTTGATAAACCATCAGCTCCTCCATTACACTTACCTTTGATGTGACAAAATTTATAATCAAAACCGTTTAAAAATAGTGCCCATCTTTGGAGTCTTCCCGCAACCATTATTGGAATGCCACTGTTTTGACCGAACAATGCCAACAGCGGTTTGCGGTCGCTGCATAAGGTAAATTTATTGCCCATGAGGTACTGGTAAAACTTCTTTACCCCCGAATAAATAGCTAAAGCTTCTTTGTGTAAGATATTAGCTTGGTAAATGTTTATATTTTTTTAGAAAAAGTAGTTTGTTAACTCAAAATCGATAATTTATTGTTTTATTTTTAGTGACTTTTTAAAAAAAAAAGTAATTTGGTAACACTAAATGTAGTTACTTTTTATTTTATGTTGTGGTGACATTTGAGGGAGCTTGAAATGTCAATCTAACTTATTGAGACTGTCATTCTGAATAGTGTTTATTTACTTTCTACTAGACCATGCAATTTTAAACCTAGTGTAATTTGGATTTCTTTTACAAAAACAGTATCATTTAAATTTTCCTTACAAAAACAGTGGATTTATATTTGAAACGTGTTTGATAGTCACCATCTAACCTCAATTTAGATTAAACTGAAATATGTTATTTTGGATATAGACTATTATACATCAAATAAGTATTGTTATTTGTAGATAATTTACTAATATAATTCCTTCATTTGTTATCCCTTATCTTAAAAAATTTTTAAAAACCACATTAAGTTTGGTTAAATACTTGTCTTGACGTGATTTTTTTAGATTATTAAACTTGCTATTTCACTTCTAAATTTTAGTACAACTACTATATTATCTGTACCTGGTATTTATTAAACCCAACTTAAATAATTAACTAGTTTTACGGATTCCCTTTTTAAAAAATTAATTTAATTCTTTAAAAACCATTATCGTGTATAACCCTTAATCTTATCTTAGTATATCTACTTGCTAAAATACAGCACTATGATGAATCCGGCACATCTTAAGTCTATTGAAACGATTTCTGAACTCGAATCACGCAATATTCAACCTGCATCAAATCAAAACGACAGGCGATTGCAACTAAAAGCCGTACTGGCAAAGGAAGCTAATGGACAATTACTTTCTCGTACACTAACGTCCGATTTATCACAAAATTCCTTTGAGATTAAACAATCTCTAGACGATATTAACAATATAGTTCATAAAACCAATCCAGGATCCACGGATTTAGAGCTAAAACGTATTAGATCTCGGGTAATACATTTAAAACCACGTTTAGACTTATCATCATTACTTAAAGATGAACAGGCTAATGAAACGAAGCAAACGTTCTTATCTGACATTCTTTTACTTGAAGGAATTGTTCTTAAAAAACTTAACTTAGATTCAGATGTAAATTTGTCTCATGCTTTTTCTAAAATGAACTTTTTGCAACCGATTACCCTATCTCTGAAATCTATACCTGTGTATAAGTGGGGTACTTCCTTCTCAGACTTTGACTCTCAAATTTCTATAATGTTATTCTTAGATAGAGTAAATGATTTTAAAATTTCTCGTAATTGTACAGACCAAGATTTAGTTGTCTCAGCAGGCGAATTATTTTCTGGCTCGGCTTTGATTTGGTATAGAAATATACGAAACCAGATTTCTACCTGGAAAGAATTAGTTACTTGTTTAAAACGCGATTTCTTACCTCATGGCTATATAACTGATCTCTGTAATGAAATAAAAAATCGTACCCAGGGACCAAACGGAAATGTAATCTCTTTTATTACCTCAATGGAAGCTTTATATAGCAGATTAGATAAAAAACCACCGCAACACGAAATTATAGATCAACTTCTAAGAAACCTGAATCCGTACTTTTCCGAACGTTTAGCTTTACAACATATCTCTTCTTTACCTCAGTTTAAAGATTTATGTTGCTTTCTTCTAGGGGGTACGAGTACTTTCCTACAAAACGGCTTCAAGGGGGCCACTCTTTTTTGTATCTTTACGATGGAGGACAAAACGGCTTGGTAGGCTGGGGAATTCTACACTATATCCTTAAAGTGTATAGTTGTAGCATGTCTTGGCGTACTGCGACGTTTTGGATCTATCTATTGTTATCTAGTTTTATGTTAATATCTCTATCTTAACTATTATCTTTAGTAATAACTTGAGATTTTGCCTTACTTTCTTTTGTATCCTAACGTTTAATATTTATGATCAGACGTAGAAAATTTTGGTGCATTGAGTGAAAAAGCTAACCTGATGGTAGCAATGTAGTTCGTTAGGTTAGAAACGTAAGAAATTAGTAAGATGGTACTGTTGGTAAATTTGTTAATTTACAACCATGTTATTAAAAAGTTTTGATGTGTACTGTTTTTTAAGCCAGAGTACCAATACAAAAATTTGTTAAAATGTATAGTAACTTGCTCTCTTGAGCATTTCTAAATTTGGGCATTTTCTTGCCAAAGTAAAAACAGTTTACATGCAATGCTTATGTGCGTGGGCACTTAAAAAACTGTAATGTTAGCTTTTAGTTTTTGTATATATGTTTGGCGACTTGTCGCACTTGTTTTATTTGTAGCAAAGTGTTTTGTGCTCTCCGACAAATTTGTGCTGTCGATTCTAACTGTACCACATCTAAGACTCATGTGTGCACTTATAGATGTATTCGATAAGCTTGGGACTACACATTCCGTTTCCTGGTTACTCGCAAGACGCGTTATCGGTTGAAAAACCAGGTAGCGCCTAAAATAAACATTTACTAGAATGTAAGTTAGTTTATATGTAAAGAAGTAAGGCTTTAGACTTTATGTTTCTACGTGTTAAAAGTTTTTTTCTTTTTTATGATTTTTTTCTTTTATGGCTTTGTAGCGATTGTTACATGCCAAAATTGGCAATGTACATTTTTAGATTTAACTTGTCAATAAATTCCAGCGGATATTTTTAAATGAAAATGTCGACTTCCGTTGTCCCTGACAGTCGCGTCTGCAAAAAAGGCTGCGGTGTGCGCGCGTGGTGCTAAAAGACGCCATTACGTTACGAGTCCCCAAAAAGGTAACAACTATCTTCGGTAGTGGTGTGTCTTTTCTTTTCAGAAATATGTAGGTTCCTGTATCTTGCCTTGTCGTTCCTTTACCTGGTGTTCCTATCAAACCTCTTCGAGGGGAAAAGTGTTTAAAGACGAATTGGCAATTTGAAACTCGGCAATGGTGTAACCTAACCCACAAAACATAATGGACCCTAAGATTTAGCTACAAAATACCATCCACGTGAGTACTTTGTTTTACTTACATTGTGTATGTAAATTGACTTTAAATGTGCATGAAAATGTGACTATTGCATCATACTTAAAACGTGGTCGGAAATTTGTCGCGTAAGGCTATCACAGTTGCGCAATAGTATAACAATTGCCCGCAATAGTATAGCAAGTGACCGGGGTATAACAAACCCAAGAAAATATTCTAGAAACTCTCAGTACACTAGAACATGCAATAAGATTTACAGGAAAACTCAACAGTTTAAGTTTATTGTAAAGCAAACGAAAGCTCACAACATATCTCGTTCACCTCGATAATGTAAACTTCGAAATCTCTTATAATAATGTTGAACTTTTAAGTAATTCAAGAAGTTCTGATTTTGATCATCGTATAAGTGATGATAGCAACGGCGCTAATAATTATAATGGATTAGTACCGTATGCAGTGCATTCTGATTCAGAAAACTAGTCTATTGAATTAAGGAGCAGTAAAAGAAAAAAGGCGAAAGAGGTTTCAAGTAGATAATTCTACATGGACTGATATGCAGAATGCTTTTAACAGAGAAAGGGGAAAACAGTACTTTGGCAGAAAAAAACAAGGTGGAAAGTGGAATAATTAAGTGCCAAAAGAATCAAGAAAAATGAAACCGAGTTGTAGATGTACAGCAGCAAACAAAAAGGGTAAGCGAAGCGTAATTAAATGTTCAGAAATAACCGACAATGACAGGAAAAAAGTATTTGATGCTTTCTGGTTGATGAGTTGGGGAGAAAAAAGTGTGTATTGACAGTTTTGTTAAAATGTAGCCAACAATTAGACCAAGTGGCTGAAAGAATCGGGCTACTTTATGAAGATCGCAAACTATGTTATACCATCTAAAAGTAAATGAAAAATTGCACTGTGTGTGTAAAACGATGTTTTTAAACTCGTTAAATACTAGAAAGACTGCGGTATCGCTCTGGAAAAACGATTCAAAGAAAAATTTTGCAGTAGCGAGAGATTGCAATCAGTCAGTTAGGGAAATAGTGTCCAGGAGAAAACGTCGGAAAAATTCTTTTGAGAATCAAGTGAAAAGTTTAAAAGATTTTTTAGAATCACTGCCAAAAATTGAGTCTCATTATTGCCGCAAAGAATCATCAAAGCGATATCTTTTATGGGAATGGGCATCGAAAAAAGCTTTATACGATCATTATGTTTCTGTTTGGAGTTCTACAAATAATGTTCCAGCTGTTTCACTTGCAAAATTTTATAATACTTTAGACGCAGAAAATATAGGTCTTTTTCGCCCAAAAAAAGACGAGCGTGCAATTTGCATGTCACATAAACTAGGGTTTATAAATGACAATGACCATAGCCTTCATCTAGCAAGAAAAGAAGATAGTCGTTTTGAAAAAAGCAACGATAAAAATAGTGAACATGATATTGTTTTAGCAGTTGATGTACAGGCATTACTGTCTACACCAAAATCTAACATTTCACCACCGTATTATAAATCAAAATTAAACGTTTACAACTTTTGTGCTTTTAACGTCAAAACTAATGATGGTTACTGCTACCTTTGGAATGAGGCTGAAGGTGGTGTTTCTGTAAAAGAATTTTCGCCTGTTGTTGTGAAACTAATTGTAGAAAAATTCTTTCTCAGATTGAACAGGACATTACATTACATGTGATTTTCCAATGCTCCACCCGAAAGTACTACATTGGCCAGGAAGCGAGTTTTTTACCTGGAAAATTTTGAATTTTGCCGAATCCTTGCTGTTCCAAGCAAGGTAGGGATCTTTAACGTGCGTGACAACACTCACACACGGGACCTCCATTTTACGTCTCATCCAAACGAGGGTGTATTTTTGCGAAAAATGCTCGCCTAACATTTTTCAAGCGGACCGTGTCGGGATTCGAACCCGGGACCTTGGGCGTAGTAGTCACACACATACCACTACGCCACGGAGCCGCCTAGATTGAACAGGACAACCTAAATACCAAAATCATTATTTATAGTGATGGATGTGCATCACAAAATAAAAATGTTACTATTTCAAATGCATTGCGGAATGTGACGATTGTGAATAATGTAACTATACAACAAAATATCTCGAAGTTGGGCACACACAGATGGAGGTGGACTCAATGCACGCCTCCATCGAGAAGGTACTTCGATAAGACCGTTAATGTGCCTGCAGAGTATGTAAATATCTGCCTACGCGCTCGTAAAAATCCAAGATCTTACTGTGTAGAATATCTTACACATTCCTCCCTTAAATCATTTGCAGATGTTAAATTTTTTAAATACATTCGACCTGGGAGGGAGGTGGGCGACTTGAAAGTTAATGATATCAGAGCACTGCAATACTCGGCAAAAAATGGTAACGTTTCCTATAACATAAATTTTCAAGATGAATGGCAATTGCTGTCTCAACGTCGAGAACCAATGGAAGCAAAAGAATATCAATTATTACTAAATTTACACCAAACTAGGTTGCCCTTAACAAGTAGAAAATATAATGACTTTCAAGATTTAAAAACTACGATTTCTTTGGACTATCATGCGTTCTACGACAATTTACCGCAAATTTGAATTTTGCTTTTTTTAAGTTTAGGATTTATTATAGTTTTATGTATCTTTGATTTTTATTTATCTAATTAGCTATATTAAAATTTTAATAACTTGGTACAACTTCATTATTAAATTTGTTCCATTTCCACCAACATGAATCCAAGTCAACCCCATAAATTCAATACGTATCTTTGTTTGAATAATAAGCCAAATTCATTTATCACAAATATTAAGAAAACTGATGGATATTTACATTAACAACTGTTTTTAATTAGTTAATGGACTACAAGAAAATTTATTAGAAATAGAATGTGGCTAGTCCATGCAAAAACAAACCGCTTAGACAGATTAAAAACTGTACTGTAAATTGTGTTCCAATGGAGTTAGCTTGTTTGCGGATTAAGCCGTCGAGATGTCCGTGATTTTAATACTTTCCCAGGGTCTTACATAAGGTAAACTGGAGTAACTGGGCCCAGGGGGTAACTGGGCCATGGGGTTTTTCTATAAAACTTGTAAAGTTAGTTTCATTTCAAGCAGTTTGCAGCCCTGAAGAATAATGAAGTGTAACTGCAGCAACGAGTGTCGTATCTTTAAGTGTTGTGGCTTTTGTGTAGTAATTTTTGCAATTGTGTAGTGCAAAATTTCCATAACAACCCGGTTTCATCTTTATTTTATAAAATATCTACAGGTTTATTGTAAGCATTTTCAAAATTGGGGTTAATTTTGCATAAATTGGAAGCATAATAGAACCTGGAAATTTTACTGTCAGCACGTGTTTTTGTTTATGTTAAAAGCTCGAGGAGGTGGGCCAGTTACCCCAAAATATTTCAAAAATGCAGTGACTGAGCCTGATGCTTGGGGTATCTGGGTCCATCCCGGACTCAGATACCCAAAGCACATTAATTAAAATTGTTCTTGTATTTTTAAACTCATTGGTGAATAGTTAAATAATTTTTACCTAGTGTCTAATATTTGAGTCGAAACTGTTAATATAACTTTAATTACCCAGGTAACTCAAAGGGGAGCTGGCGTAAACTACTCTGAAAAAGATCTGAAAAAAGCCATCAATGTTGTCAGGAATGGAAATCATACAACAAGGGGAGCAATTACATTCTACAATATTCCTAAATCTACACTAAAGCACCGTATTCTTGGCACACGCGATAAAGTATTCAGTTCAAGAGATGGCAAGAGCGGCGGTGGTGCTGAATCGTTCTTGTCTGCTGTCAAAGAAGAAGAGATAGTGAACTGTTTGAAAGTAATGGACAAAATGGATTTGGCCTATCTCAAAACGAAGTTTTAGATTTCGTTCAACTTTACATCAGACAAAACAACATTTCATGTAGATTCAAAAACCAGAGGTTTCGTATAGACTGGTTTACAGCTTTCAAAATTAGGTATCGCTTGGCAGTTAAGAAGGCACAAAGCATTGAACATGTAAGGTGCAACCAAATAACCCGCGGGTAATGTACAACTTCTTTGATGTTTTAGCAAAAACTTTAAAAAACTTAATCTTGATGGAAAACCGGGGAGGATCTTCAATTGTGATGAAACTTCGTTATGTCATGACCCGTCGAAAACCAAAGTGGTTGGGGTCATTGGTGCATATTGTAAGCGCAAAACGAGTTCATCTGGGCGTGAAAACACATCAGTGCTTTTATGCTGCTCTGCGAGAGGACAAACGCTTCCACTACTTTGTGTATTTAAAGGCTATGATATGGATAATTGAATCGATTAAGATGTTGCATCACAAACTGCAGTTTAATCAAGTTTACGGGGATGGATTTACGGATTAGGGATTTTGGATAGTCGATTATGGATTATAGACTATTGAAAACGGATTGCGGACTACGGATATTTTCTTTCTGTTTTGTCCCTCTCCTTACAAATAGAACTGGTTATTAGTATCGCAGTTATCGAGTGTCTATCTGCTCTAATTAATTCTTTAGGAGTTCTCGTATGGACTTTTTGGTTAACAAGGAATTAAGGTTTATATCGATAAGTAGAAATCAAACGCGCTTTATAATTAATACCAGGTTCTAAATATATTACTATGCTGAAGTATTGTAATGCATGACACTTCAGAATACTTTTAGACTTAACAAAATGCAACTAATGACCATTTTACGTGTATGGTTTACAAAGACAACTATAGATTTCCACAATCTGTTAAGGAGAGTAATTCACTGCTTATTTGTTTCTACATCACTTCATATTAGGGTAGTTTTCAGTAAGATAATTGTCTTACAGGATGTGTTTTTATACTGAGAAGAATGGTTAAATTTATTGCCCCATAAAATAAAACTATTACTTATTCCCCTCGTAGGAACGCCAATTTTTATCGATCTGCGTAGCGAAAAATTGAAACTAAGAGCTTCTTATAGAATTTTCTCAATTATTTCGACAAAATTGCTTGTGGGCAATTGTAACTAAAGTTGTGTAGTTAATTGATTTTCTACAACATCAATAGTTATATGATCTTATAGTCAATTAAAGCACACAGATGAATCTTTTACGCTTTAACTGCTATCATACTCTCCAAATCTGTCGCATTATACTAAATTTTCACCACGTATCGACAATATCGGACGCTGAATTATTCAAACTACCCGAATTTTAAGGCTGCTAGTGTGCAATATCTGCTTCAAACTCTAGGGCATTTTTGTTAAACTTAAGCGTGAAATACTTCTTGTAGATGTGAGTCGCCGTACCTCCTTTCAACCCTGATGCTTAAGACCCACTACTTCTTTGGTCATGGTCTGGTATGATCTGCAGAGTATTCAAAGCCTCACTTCGGAACACCACAATAAACGGTTGCCCTATTACCATCGTTCCAACCGTTAGCCATCGCGATGGCGTTGGATGTGGTGGTTTTAATCTGAACCATGAGATCAGCTCACATTCACCGACATTCTTAAACTCTGGGACGTGCCACCATATCACCGATTCTAAAGGTTCTTGTGCTTGCACTATTTGGGAATTAATCCGTTCCTCCATCCACAGTTCCTCTTTTTCCATTTTACGTGAGTTTTCTAACAATTTTTCTGAACATCTTGCTTCTACTTTTTGCGAGCTCTCTAATGAATTATCTAAAAAGTTCGTTTCTAAATACTGCAAACCGCAGGAAAATTTGGCTTCCAAGTTTTTCGCGGATTTCTAGCTTCCTGTATAAATTCATTTCTCAGTTGACTGCAATTTTTAATTAGTTTTTGTTCGACCGCGGTTTCTATAGCTTCCTGTATAAATTCCAATATCAATTGTTCAACGGCTTTTGCATTGTCATCCATTTTTTCGTAATATTTGCGACGGTTTCTTGTAATTTTTCTGTAAAGTTCTGCTACTTTTTTTAATTTCAATGTGGTTTGGTTTAGTTTTCTGTAAGATTTGCGGCGGTTCGTTCTTGTTTTTCGGCATTTTTTCTACTTTTTCTGTAGTTTTACGAAATAGTCACCCAAGCCCTCCGCAACGCTTGGCGTGAACCACTTCAAGAAATAAAAGGACTTTGCTATCAATTTTTTGTTGCTCATTGCGCGTTATAGGCATGCAAATAGGAATCCTTCAAATGACTTTTTTCACTAAAATCCCACCATCTGACACCAATGTAAGGAAAACTATATTTGCACAAACAACAGTTTCTTATTATCACTTTAATTATACAAGTCTTTTCAATTTTCCAGTTGAGAGCTGCTGCTGCTACTAAATGATCATAAAATTCAAAGCGATCTTTTGATTGTAATTCTAGTTGTAACATCAAGCAGTTTAAATGCAGCAGCTCTCATGTTTTCAAGACTCATTCTAATTTGCTAAGGTTCTTTTTTGTTATTGGTTATACGCCATTGTATTTTGCCGCTTCTTTTATATTGAAGTCAATTATTTGCTTTGAGTTTGGTGATGCCCTGAAACCAAATGCCCAGAATCTTTTCAAAACTTACCTCGTGTTTAATGTTTATTTTTTTTTCTGTAGAAAAAGCGTTATCTTCAATTGCTTTGGAGGTTCTTTTGGAATTTGAGAATCAATTTCTGATAGCAAACCCTGCATGTGCATGAAGAAATTTAATTTTCTCACCTACTTTAATAGCTTCTTTTTAATATCGAAGCAATTTGAGCAATCATCTACGTAATTATTATTAATTATGGCATACTCAGGTCGAAGATAGCCTTTTTTGAATTCTGATGCATTTTATTTTTTTTATATTTGGCACTAATGGGAGAGCACCAAATGTTAACGCCTGCACTACGTAGAGTGCTACGGATGTTTGAAGCGTTAAATTATTAAATTTAGAATTTCCCCAAAAGAGGCGGGAATACCATAACCAAATAAAGATGCACAGCTAACTACAGTGGTGCAGGAGTGAGTCCCTATAGCAATAAATGGCAGAAAATAGAATAATGATCAAAATATTCACTTAACTGAGATTTCAAGCGACAATATTTCTAGCAATTACCCTGATAGGTTTTCCATGTTTCACGCTTATAGGGGATAGTTACTTCTAGTCAAGTTTAATTTCCTCTGAATGACGAGTAACTCAGAGGAATTTATTTACGGGGTATTTCCTTGGTAAAATGGATTTCTTTGGAAAAGGTTACTTGCACGTTTGAACAATAAAACACAAATCTCAACTCACCTTACTTAAATCTATACTAAAACAAAGTTAATTCAGCATTCGTGTGAGCATAAGCATAGGCATATAACAATTTTAAATTTTCTTACATTAGTAATCAGGTTAGTGACCTACAAATATTCCTATGACAAAATATGTACCATAAACAAAATTTCTAAAATTTATTTTCAGTCCATCCTTAATGCATCAAAACCATTACGATTAAATGTCACAATCTGTTGCAATTGAACTTGCAATATCCATACTTTATACTTCTGATAATGTATCACTACAATTTGGTAATACTTTATAAATAACGTCAAATATAAATACTATCCACATTGCAACGTCTAATTCCATAAGATAACTTAAAGTTTCACCTTTAAGTGATTTCAAGATCTATTGAAGACGAGACTTATTATCTCAACCTTAGGAGAATTGAATTCCAAACTAAGTTACTGAAAAAGCAAACCACACCAATCTATTTTAGTGTTTGTAGGTTACGTTGAAATGCCATGGTCAACCACATGCATCTTCATATATTATTCCATAATCAAAAGCGTGTTTTATGACAAACAAAACCTTTTTCAATGTATCCCCACATCTATTCCTAATGATGACCTATAAGTAATTAACCAATTTTGTTCCGCCGGTTGTCTATCGATATCATTATTCCCCTTTTGTCTGTTTTAGAGAGATATATCATTAATGTACCTAACACGTGAAAGATGCATGCTTGTCAATGGTTTATATGTAGCGCTTAATTTTTCCTGTCGACCATTCATTTCATTATTATAGTTTTCCAGTTCGATATATGGACATATTGAATTTCAAGTTATAGATATGCTCGTTAGCCCAATGCTTCGAAAAACATTACGCAGTAACAACTTTTTAATAACGATTCCAATGTCCATTACAATTACTCCATTTTTCTTTTATCAACAAAGCTTTCACTAATAAAGCTTACGTTTAAAATCAACATTCCCTAATCTCCTCCTTAATTTCGTCCAATAAAATAATTACTTTCACTTTAACCAAATTTCTACTACATAAATGTAAACCACATACCTATTAAATTCACATGTTTATAGACCATAAATATAAACATAAAAGCTCATTCTACTCACTGTTTAATTTCAGGTTATCCAATAACACGGTTTTTCTTTTAACAACTTCTTAGGTTATCCAACAACAGAAACTTCCTTAACACAACATTCCATCAATTCCAAATTATTGGAAGAGTGACCTCTTTAAGTTCCTAGCCCCCTTTTTAATTGGTTGTAACGATATTACCTCCACTAACCATAAATTAAAATCTACTTTGCCTTTACACGAATAGGTCAACAAATTAAGTTGCACTTTACAATTTTTCCTGCAGGAAATCCAATAACTTAGAGCTCCGTGCTTTTAACTTGTTCTCATACCACTCCAATAGCGCGTTTTTCGGCGGTATTACTTCCATATATAGCTACATTTTGAAGTTTTCTAATTAACTGCTCGCAAAGAATTAATTAATTTATTTTTCCGTCGAATGTCACAACACTACTTCTTCAATTATAAAATCCTATCACCCAAAAGATGCACAACTTTCTGTGGTCTATACTATGCTCCTAACTTTTCTTTAATAACTGGGTTAATACATTGTAACATTATATTTTATGATAATGTTTGGTTCGATATCTAACATATGCGGATTTCACTAACTCAATAGCTCCTTCTTTGTGTTTAGCAATATTGTATTAACCTTATTTGTATTGTATATTATAGCTAAATTCCCTGCAGCTTGATATTTGCGAATCTTACAAACGAACCGTCTGTTTCTTACTACATTGCATACTGTAGCTGCAATTGCTTCGGTGTATTACTAAATGAAATTATTTCTAATGAATGATGCACCCAAACTTATTTAGTCTATTGAAATCTGTTTTCCGTAACTGTGGTTTTAAAATAGAACTGGATAGGATTAAAATCTGTTTTTCTTACTTGTAGTTTAAAAATTATTTATGAATATGAGTTCCACCGTAGTATGTATTTTACCATAAATAACTCTCTGATTTCGTGGTTTAAGTTTATTGCATGACGTCCTGCATTTATTTCATATTTATTATATTTTACGATTTACGACATCTTTTATTTCAGGGGTTCTTATTGTCGCGACGTTTATCCTATTATTTAATGACTATTGCATTATCTTATTATTGTATTAAATTGTACTAGTTGATTTTAAGAAAATTCATTTGTATATCTTTAATTATACCAAATTCCCTAAATGAAATTATATTTTCTAAAAACAAAAGAATTAAAATGTCATTCTAAATTAATATTAGCTATTCATGTAATCTACTATACAGGGTGCGTTTATGAATAGTGTTGTGAATTAGTTACCTTTCTACCCCCCTGCTACTTTGTACTAATGAATCCTTTTTGTTGTTACTATAGCTTTAGGTTGTTGATACTACTTGTCACATTTCTGTAAACTAGTAGTGTCATCTTATTACTGAATAAAGCCTAATTTAAGGTTTATACTGCAATTTATTCAGCAATAAGATATTAGTATGGACAAACTACTAAAACCAGATAAACTTGAGATAGACACCATCGCGGTTGACTCTCATAGGTTCTGGACTCACTGGTATAAGACATTCACTAATTTTATTGAAGCTGCCAAGGCTAGTGACACTCAAAAACTAAACCTGCTCGTCAGCCATGTATCACCCTTAGTATACGAACATATTAGCGAGTGCAAATCGTTCAAAGATGTTGTGGTCGTACTAAAATTGCTTTATGTTAAGCCGAAAAATGAAATTTTTGCCAGATATTCATTAGCTACTCGTCGACAAGAACCAGGAGAATCAATTGATCGGTACTTTCACGATTTCATCTCTGATCCTTTCATAAATGGAATATCGCCCTCTAATATTCGTCAAAGGTTATTAGAAAACATTACTTATAATAAACCGAGGTCTCTAGAAATGGCTCAACTGCAGTCTGAGGTCTACGCTTCAGATTCTAAAATTGTAAATACTGTTACTAACGAGGGGATGATAGATTAAGTCGAAAGCGATCAGAATAAAGTAGCTCTATTGCCAGTAGCGCAAAAATGCTATTTCTGCGATGGAAGTAAGCATACCAGGAAATCTTGCCTTGTCAAAAATGCTACATGTTTCAAATGTGGTAAAATAGGGCACTATTCGAAAATTTGTAAAAGTAAATCGAAGCCTTCTAGTGAAGCACCAACCAACACCTCTGTAGTGCTTTCGGCGATGGTCTCCGTTTGTTTAGTAAAGTTCATGGTAGAAATAGCGATAAACGGAATAAGGGTTAAAGCACTAGTTGACTGCGGAAGTTCAGAAAGCTTTATAGGTGAAGAGTTTGTTAAGCAACATCCCATTAGAAGCTTCCCTTCTGAGGGGAATGTTGTGCTTACTTCTTCAACTATAATTTCCAAAGTTTGGGCTCATTGTAGAGTTGAACTAGAAATAATGGAACAAAGTTATGGAAAAGTTAAATTATCTATCTTACAAAACCTCTGTAGCGACGTCATAATTGGTCATGACGTATTAAAACGGCACTGTTCGTTGGAAGCATTTTTCCGTGGGGGAAAGAAGCCACTCTCTATTTGCAGTTTGACTGTAGCTAACATCCCACCAGACTCATTATTTTCTAACTGTACGCCGATTGCGATTCAATACAGACGTTATTCTCAAAAAGATTTGGAGTTTATTGAGGTACAAACTAACAAACTATTACTTGAAGGAGTGATTGAGCCTAGTGTTTCGCCGTGGAGAACCCAACCACTGGTGTGTAAAAGAGAGAACTATAAAAAGCGAATGGTAATCGACTATTCGCGAACTATTAACAGGTACACTTTACTCGATGCTTATCCATTGCCTAGAATAGAAGAAATTGTAAACAAAAATCGCAATATCAAATATTTAGTTCGACTGATTTGAAAAGTGCTTACTACCTGATCCCAATTCGCACTGAGGATAAACATTATACATTTCCAAGCCTGTGAGAAGCTGTTTCAATTCTGCCGCATACCATTTAATACGTAAGGATACAAGTCGTTACATAGAGATATTCTTTCGTGATTTCTATTATACTTGTATATATATCTCGGCCATTCCAATTTCGTTTTCTTTGGTAATAATTTGATCGAAAAAGCATGCGTCGTGCTATATTATTAAGAACATACTTGTGAAAAATACAAAAATGCCTTTTATTATTATGTTTATCTAAATCATTCCACAGGAATTTAGTGGATACTATTAAATATTTGAATCAATTAGGAATACCACAATATTTATTAGCCTCAACAGTACCAGTTAAATACAATTTTCCAATATCGTGTAATAAATCGACTACTGCATATGATAGATGTGCAAGTTGTTCATCGTTAATATTTTTATACTTGCTTTCAACAACCAATGGAACTTCATTCCAATACCTGAGCTCCCCGTGAATGACATTTTTACCTCGTACTAGGGTAGCTGGTATACCGACTTTATCTGCCAACGCTTTGAACAACAGCGCTCTTTCGCAATATCTTCCACAGCGCAAAAAACCAATAGGTATAACACTTGTACCAAGTTTTTGTATAAGAGTCGCTAAATATAATCCATAATATTCTTCGTTTATAGTAGCTTCGGCACTATCAGTTTCAACTAAAATATCATTTACAAAATGTGCTGTAGCATTAACCTGGTGGTCGTAGCAAAGTATACGGTTGTCGTTCTTAATTAAATTACGCAGCTCCTCAACGTATTTGGATAAACAAGGATCTTCTGGGATGCAACCGGTTTTAATAAAAGGAGTAATCATTATTGTAGTAAGATCGACACCGGTAGATGATAGCGTTGTTCGTGTTCCTGGTAATTTAGGTGCCACCAATGGATTTGATGTTGCACTATTTCGCATCATAGATGATGCATTTTTCCTAGTTGTAAACGATTTTCCACTCTCAACCTGCGATTTAAGGATGGGTAAGTTCATAGATTTTGGAATAGGTTCATCAATCTCACCAGAAAAGTCTACAATGTACACTACGTTTTCTAAGGATGCATTTAGAATTTTACGTACATCTAAAAAAGTCAACTCTTTTGCCCATAAGCTATTCATCAAATAGAAACCATTTGATAAAATGTCCGATGTTTCTAGACGTCCAAGTTCGTGGAACTTAGTGGGTAGGTACAAATTATACATAAGGTGCAGTATTTCGTTAATGGAAGGAAATTCTGTCTTGATTTCATCATCCAAATTTGACAGTATTCCAACAGCGCCTTTTGATAAAAATTCCATACCAATTTTTTTGTATATAAATAAGCGTTTAAGATATACTAAAACGTTTTTAAACATTTTGGCACTTTTTGTTGTGATTAACTTTGTTAACACCTTATTAGGTCCGTCAAACCCAATAAAAAAATGCCTATATTCGGAACTGCCGCTGTACTGGCTTAAAATACAAAGAGCCAGATGCGAGGACGTTTTCTCAGACACAAAAGTATCCAGAAGCATTTGAAATATGTCTAAGTTCATTATTTTATCTTGGTACATACTCTTACATGAAAATATGTACAAGATATTTAGAAGGGTATCTTGCGCTTCACTGGTATAGTTGTCCCAATTTTTTTGTATACATTTTGTAATTGGATTTATTCCTCCGCGGTCTACAATGATATCGATAGTTTCTGCATTGCGTTTTACTAATGCGTACAGTGTTTGTATGGCAACTTCTTGGTATGGTACTGCCTTTAAATCATCCCTTACTATGCCTTCTAATAAATGTTCTATCATTACAGAGTTTATCAACTTTTCGCAGCAGTATCTATGTAAAGCCATATTTCTCAAGGCTACACAGGTTTTGATAAATGTTTCAGCGTTTCTATCTCGAAAAAACGATAATAGGGTATCTTCGAAAGAAAAATCAAACAATATTTGCCGCAAACTAGGTGTTCTAGTAAGAGTACCTAGGAGAGAAACAGTTGGTAAAATGTATTTAGTTTTGCAGCTTTTTGCCCATTCGGAAAATGATACAAATTCCAGAGATTTCACAAAATATGATGCCGTTTCAACGCATTTTATACAGTTACAAATTGCTTCAAACGCCGCCTTATGAAACGCTTTGTTTTCATCGGTCATTATAATATTAAACATTACCTCAACAATTTGTTCTGCTCTTAAAATCTCTTGCATTATACTACTTCTCCACGCGATCATTTTATTGATAATGCTGAAAGCTGTTCTTCGTAATTCAATTATGTCATGTTTTAAGTAGCACAGTAATGTTTTTGGGGAAATTTGAGGAACAAAAGGAAATATTTCGCGAGCTTCTTTGGCATCCAGTAAACTGCTTAATAATAGTAAAGTATTTAGCTGACAATCAGCGTCTTCAGAATTCTGCAGTACATCAAAAATTTTTGCAATAATTTCAGTTTGTAGGACTTGCGAAAGAATTGGTTGACTTCTTACAATACGTCCCAAAATTTGATTAGCAAATTCTGTTATACTTTGATCGGCAAAAGTTATGAAGATGTAGCTTATTTTTAAAATCTGCTCAAAGTAATTTCGATGTAAAAATTCTTCTGCTGCAGCGTCAACGGTTGTTACAATCATACCTATGAGCTTTAAAGCAAATCTCAAAATCGTAAGATCAGAATATACAATTAGTTCTAAAAGTGGAAACATAATTCCGTTCTTATAAAGAATCTCTACATTGTAATCACTTTTTTCTGCATACGCTGATATGAGGTTTAATGCTCTCACAACTACATCTTTTTCAGGACTCAACAATAAAACAATGCTGGTACTAACATCGTTAGTTTCATAAGGAGTTGGGTCAATTAAAGTTTGTCCATTTGTTTTACCTGTTTTGGATTCTTCAGTTGCTGTTATTTTAGGAGGCATATTATGCGTTAACAAAGTCACTCTGGAGAACCTTTCAATTAAAAATCAAATAGGAACTCGGTTGCATTCAATGTAGATAAAAAAATCTCTATATAAAACAAAAAAAACACTACATATAGAACTTCCAGTCACTATTACCGCATCTTAGATCAAATTGACGTTTACATGTCTTTGACATTACCTTCACTAATCTGTTATTTTTAAAAATAGATGACCTTACATAAAAAGTGTGCCGTTTTAGAACCAAATCTATAAATAGCTGTCAAATATGACAGAACTACTATTACTCATCTTAGAGGTTTCGTTTTAGATCCATAGAGATACCAACAACAACTCCTAGCCAAATTCGCATTGTTTAAGACTGAAGTATGCTCATAAAAATTTTATCAATAAACACTGAACCAAACAGTTGTGATTTGAAAATGTTCCCTTGGGGACAGACAATATTCACGCTATTTTACTCTTCCGGATTAATTAGTAAAGTACGTAGATTTCTGCTGGCGACATACTAAATGTAAAAAGAATGTGCCGATATCAGATCAGAAACGGTCGAGCCTGTTAAAGTTAATTTACAATTAATACTTGAGTAAGAAAATAATACATGCCGTAACGGATTAAAAACCATAGTTTATACAGTTTCTTAGCTTTAATATGCCTAATTAGAAAAAAGTTAGCCAAAAGCGAGTTGAGCTCGCACTACTAGGGTTCCGTATATCAATACTACAGTAAGCAAACAATAAACTAAATTAAGCTGTTTTGATTTTTATCTATATTTAAATTTTATCCAAATTAGATTGTGATAACTGAAAAACGAATATATTGTCCCACATTGTACTGGTACATTAGTAAATACGTTGTTTATTACTGTGTTAAAAAAATTTTTCCGAGCAACTATTACACTGTCAAAAAAAACAGCAGTTTTCCGATGATCTATGATTCAATAGCTACTATCCCTATTAAAATCAAAATTATAGCTGTGGAAATGTTGGATGACAGGGGGGACGGTCATTTTTGGCACATTTTGAGCTATGTCATAAAGACAACTGGACCGAAAATTGTAAAAAAAATATTTTTAGAAGCCTTTTAGAATCCTCTTTCAAATGATACCACACACGATATATTTATTAAAACTTTCTTTTTTGACCGAATTAACCCCCGCCATTTTTATCTAAAAATATATTTTTTTCTATTTTCTGATCGTCGATATATATGTACGCCGTAAAGATCTAGCATTGAGCCAAATTTCAAATTTCTACGTTACATAGTTTTCGAGAAAAACCTCTGTGACAGACGAACGGACGGACACGAGAGTGATCCTATAAAGGTTCCGTTATACCTTATAAGGTACGGAACCCTAAAAACCCATAAAATGTAACAAAAACTGATAAAAGTCGTTTATTACTTTTCGCTATTGCTGGATTAGTTTACGACGCCACAATAACCTTATGTGTTAAACAAAGACGAGCAACGCACGTCACTAATAAGTGAAACGAGATAACAAGGTAATAAAACGCGACAATTTGAACGCTAATGAAAAATTCTCAGATATTATGCTAGATAAGCGTGTATTATTTGGAATGGAATCACGTAGAAACAAATAAATTCTAGAAAATAGATTATTTTGTATATAAATAGAAGCGTTTGTTAAAAGATTTATTCATGAGTTCGATCGCGGAATGTTATTTTGATTAAGTCCCAAGCTGTAGCTTTGCGAAGATGATATTTGAAATATGCAGTATGCATAACTTAATTTAATAATTATTGTTACTGAAACTGTTAAGCTCCCACAGTAGCTTGCTTGTGAATTGATTATTTTATAATTTATACGCTTGGCCCTGAAAAGAAATTGAGAGTGACAAGTTTTAATTACAGCTGTCAAAGAACTTGTTGTATATAAACTCCATAAAATAGGTATAAAGGGCACAAGTGTAAGCTAATGTTGTTGTTTAATGCAAAAGATTTATATTGTTAATTTTAGGAAAATTTTGAACACCACCATCTCTTTTATTCAACGTACCCTTATAATTCTGCTTTGTATTATAAATAAACAGAACAATGAGCCAGTACAACGTCATTTAAGAGAAGTTCCAAAATTTGAAGCCCCTTATTTCTAAACCCAAACCGCAACAAATTCAAAATTTTCACTTTTATTGAACTGGAAGGTAGGTTGAAGGGCAGCCCCAATACTAACTCGAAAAGGTATTGGATAACAGTGTAACAACCGCTTAAAACAGTACAATGACGAATAATTGCGCGATGTGTAAAAATCCTGACACAAAGTTTATGGTCGCTTGTGACATATGTGACAAATGGTTCCATTTCAACTGTGTAGGGGTAGATGAAGCGGTAGAAGATCGAGACTGGAGTTGTACAGTATGTACAAGTAAACTTGCACACGACAAACAGGCCGAAGTCGATCAATCACGCGACAGCAACCCGCAATTAGTAGCTGAAGTGAAACGACAACAAGAGGAGGTGATGGAGTTGAGGGCTCTGGTGGCACAACTTCAAGCTAGTCTCAAACAGCAAGCTGTGTCAAGCACAGACCCGACGGGCAATTACCGTATTAGCGGAGTATCCGAGGGGTTAAGCAATCCTAGTAACCCCATCGAAAATAGTAACCCTAGTAATGTGGTGTCCGAAGAAATAACTACTAAAGCAGTTTCTAAACTATGTGCACCCTACCCACGGTTGCTTCCGGGTCGGGCACAGGTTAGTGGTAACAAATCGTCAGTGATGAACAAATCTAATAAATCGATTTCAAAACGAAAACTGGCCCACCAGCAGTTAAATGCCGAACTGGGTCTACGTTTAGAATTCTTAAAAAAGGGCTTTGAAGTTGATCAGCAATTTTGTGATGAGGAAACTGACATATCTGACGAAGGTGATTTATTGGCTGCTACTGAGCAAAAAGTTTCGTCCTGGGTAGACGAACAACCATTCGAGAAATCGCAAATAAATGAAGAACATCAACCTAGGGTTCTCGCTAAACACCAAATAAGTAACTCTAACGCTAATTTAAAACCAGCGGTGTTACGGAAAACTTCCTCACATCATAACTTGAATGTGACGTGCGATCGGGACACGCCCTCTGCTTTGAAAGCGTTTACGCCATGGCTTTCCAGTAGAGAAAACGAGTATTTTCTTTCCATCGGCGGCAAACCGAGTCAGAATGAGACAGGCGTAGAACGAATAACAATGCAACAAATTGCTATGAGACAAATTCTGCCGAAACACTGCATGAAATTCGGCGGTGAACCGGATAAATGGCCGATGTTCATCTCCTGGTTCAAGCGTACCACGTTAGAGTGTCATCTCCTAGATGATGACAATTTAAGCCGCTTGCAAACCTGTCTGGAAGGTCGAGCACAACGTCTTGTACAAAGCTTCTATAACTTCCCTGGAACGCTGCCGCAAGTAATGAGAGCTTTAGAAATTCAATTTGGAAGACCAGAGCTTATTTTGGATGCTGTGGTCAATCAAATTGAATCGTGTGGCAACGTTTCACAAGAGCACCTTCAATCGGTGCAAGAATTCGCCGTGACTGTCCAACATGTTGTAATAACAATGCGCGCAGCGGGACTACACGATATGCTCACAAACTTTGCACTAATGCGGACGATTGTTAGTAAACTGTCTGGAACCTTACAACTGGAATGGGCAAAATATAAAGCTGCGCAAGCGAATCCTGACTTAATTATGTTCACTACATGGATCTCAGAGTTATCAGAAAGTGTTGGAAGTATCGCTGTTGTAAAGCAACCTAACGAAGTGTATAAAAATAGACGTCCCGAGATTCGTAAGCAATCGATTCACAATGCACATTCCTTAAGTTTGGAAAACCGGGTGTTATCGAGAGATAAAGACAGGCACCCACACGCTAATAAATGTTCACTCTGTAACGACGGCATTCATAGTGTAAACGAGTGCCGATTATTTTTAGAATCTTCTAAAACTAAGCGGTGGGAACTACTAAGACAACATAAACTGTGCCGGAAATGTTTAGGGTCTCACTATGCGGGTAGATGTAAAGTGCATAAAGAATGTGGTGTCGATGGATGTATCTTTAAACATAATCCACTGTTGCATGATACAAAGCTGCATGCGATCAAAAATTCAACCGTTAATGGAGCACCAAAACAAGAAGTTATCAATCTCCATCAAACGACGACGGCTCAGCTACTGATGCGAATCGTTCCAGTAATACTATACGGGCCGAAAGCATACCTCAGAACCTATGCGTTCCTTGACGAAGGTTCGACTTTAACTCTAGTCGACGACGAGATTGTTCAAATTTTAGATGTCACCGGACCACTCGAGCCACTTCATCTAAAGTGGACCGGTGATACGACGCGCTTAGAGGAGAATAGTAGACGAGTATCCTTCGATATTTCTGGAGATATGCCTAAAAGCAAAAGATATGAACTGTCAGACGTTAGAACCGTTAAATCGTTAGATCTTCCAACACAAACACTTAATTATGAATCATTTCCTGGAACGTCGGCACACTTACGAAACATTCCTATCGCTGAATACAAGAATGCTAAACCACGCCTGCTCATTGGAATTAAACATTTAGAGCTGAGCCTCCCAAGAAAGATCAAGGAAGGTAGACCTGGTGAGCCAATTGCGACTAAAACGAAGTTGGGGTGGATTATCTGTGGTTCAATCGGTGACGTCACATTGAATGCTGCAAATGCACAGCCTCATTTTATGCCTGCAGTTGCTCATCGGACGACGACATACATATGAAAATCCAAGAAAACTTTTCTATTGACAATTTCGGTGTTAAAAGACCGGACGTTCCTCTAATAACATCGGAAGATAAACGCGCCATCGCCATCCTTAAGAGTGAAACAAAACAGGTTGGGCAACGCTACGTTTCGGGTTTATTATGGCGATACGACAAAATTCAGCTTCCGGATAGTTATGAAATGGCATATAAACGCCTGCTGTGCCTTGAGCAAAAAATGAATAAAGATCCAGCGCTTTATGCTAATCTTCAACTACGATTAATAGAATATGTCGACAAAGGATATGCACGTAAGCTGAACAAAGAAGAAGTTGCGCAGCGTACACCAAAAACTTGGTACCTACCTGTATTCCCCGTAATAAATCCGAATAAACCGGGGAAAGTGCGCTTGGTGTGGGATGCAGCAGCAACTGTAGGATGTATTTCGCTAAATTCATGTTTGCTAAAAGGTCCCGATCTACTTTGTTCACTTCCTGCTGTTTTGTTTCGATTCCGTGAAAGAAAATTCGCAATATCAGGGGATATACGTGAAATGTTCCATCAAGTGTTGATCCGAGAAGAAGACCAACAGGCCCAGCGATTCCTATGGCGTAATAGTAAACAAAACTCAGAGATTGAGGTTTATGTGATGCAGGTGATGACGTTTGGTGCCTCCTGCTCACCTAGTACTGCTCATTACGTCAAGAACATGCATGTCGCAAAATTCGAGTCGTCTCATCCCCGCGCTGTGACTGCCATCCGAGATAATCATTATGTCGATGATTGGTTAAACAGTTTTGCCACCGAAGGGGAGGCAATATCGGTTGCGAAGGACGTGGTACGAATACACGCTGAAGCAGGGTTTGAGTTACGCAAGTTTGTGTCGAACTCATCACAAGTGTTGCATGCTATAGGCGCAGAGGACTCTGATTCTAATAACAAGAATTTGAACCTGGCAAATAATTCGTTGGGAGCTAAAATACTTGGAATGTGGTGGTCGACCGAAACTGACATGCTCTATTATGAAATTAATCTCAGTAGGATACCACCAGAAATCCTAAATGGTCAACGTCCCCAACGAAACGCGAAGTGCTAAAACGTTGATGTCCGTGTTTGATCCTCTTGGACTAATTTCATGTTTTATGGTATACCTAAAATCTTATTACAAGAAATTTGGCGTTCCGCGATTGGGTGGGATCAGGTTATCACAGACCGTCAACACGCGAAGTGGCAGTACTGGACGTAGAAGGTAAACTGAACACAGCGGCGCTGCGTCAGTGTACCGAAGGGGAGAATGTTACTGAAACTGTTAAGCTCCCACAGTAGCTTGCTTGTGAATTGATTATTTTATAATTTATACGCTTGGCCCTGAAAAGAAATTGAGAGTGACAAGTTTTAATTACAGCTGTCAAAGAACTTGTTGTATATAAACTCCATAAAATAGGTATAAAGGGCACAAGTGTAAGCTAATGTTGTTGTTTAATGCAAAAGATTTATATTGTTAATTTTAGGAAAATTTTGAACACCACCATCTCTTTTATTCAACGTACCCTTATAATTCTGCTTTGTATTATAAATAAACAGAACAATGAGCCAGTACAACGTCATTTAAGAGAAGTTCCAAAATTTGAAGCCCCTTATTTCTAAACCCAAACCGCAACAATTATGATTTTACAATGAATAAAAAAGTAACGTTTTAAACATAACCTGCATACAAAATTGAAATTATTAAATGTAATTATATACAGTGAAAAGGATAACGCTACAATAAAAATTTTTATTAAATAATTAAAAGGAAGATTTAAACTATTATGAAAATTGGTAGCTGCTGTTTCTAAATGGAGATTTTATCCATTATCTGGTAACCTGATTTGGACGTCAATTTAAAATAAGAAGATATTTAATTACAAGTTGAATAGAAAAGCACTTTGTGGACTTTTGCAAGTATTAATTTTTTGTAACTGATATATGAATTTTGTCATTTAGTTAAGATATAATAAGTCTTAGGGCCGATATTACAGGTTCAGTTAAAATCTTCAGTTACTTAAACCTTAAACTAAAGATTAAGCCGAACCTTTCTTAAACGAGTTTTATAAGTTTTCTAATCTAAAGTTTAGTTAACTTTGAGATTAAAAGCACAGCTATATTTAGTATGCTGTCATTTGTCAAGTGTCATGTGCAAAAGTCTCATAGTAAGAAAACTTATCCTCGAAGCATATTACTAAAATATTTAAGTATAGTATAGATCAGAGTATACTTTGTTAAATCATGGGGCAGAATGTAAGCGCGGCACTAATTTTACGCAAGCAGAAATAAAAGTTTTGCTTTGGTAAAAAATACAAACATATTGTGGAAAATAAGAGAACGGGCCAGGTACATAGAAAGAAAAACATATTGTCTGGAAAACAATTTCCATCGAATTTAACGTTTTGTGTAGCTGCATTAAATGTACCAAAACTATTCGTTGCAAATTTGAAAAAAATACTAAAAAGAAGTTTGCAGAAGAAAAGAGAGAAATGTATAAAACAGGCGGAGGTCCAGCTACATCTGTAAACATTGCTACCACGGATGTGAGTATTAAAGAGCTACTTAGGGATAGCATAAATTGCCCGGTAAGCCAATACGATAATGACAGTTTGGTTTTTGAAATTGTTAGTGAACAGGCAAAAGAGATTAAGTACCATTATCACAAACAAAGACGAGCATATCCAATGAATGGTCCGGTTGGAAACAGTCTTTCCGGTATGTGTATCACCCTTACCCGTTTCTGAGATTCAAGGTTGTTAAACCAAAAATTTGGAAACTGGAACACAAGGTAAATTAATATTTAACCATATTGGTTCAATTTTTATATGCCATTAATTTTAGTCAAAACCAAAAAAAGAGTCACAAGGAAAAATGACATGACAATGATCTGCAGGGCCAAAATTTATACACTTTCGAAAACAAGGCTTGAGTCGATAAAATTACAGGAGAAAGCCATACGACAACAAATGGCGTTCAAAAAAGCTGCACATGACTCGAAATAGAGACAATATGAAATTATTTACAAATTAAATGTGGAATATCTAAAATATCAATGTGATATTCTAAAAAACAGTTAGCATTGGAGCGATACTTTGAAAAACATTTTACATTAATATTAATTATAAATTTAATATTAGCACTAAAATAACATTTGTGACTTAATTAAATTTAATTTTATTTCTGCTTATATATATATATATATATATTTATATTATATATTATATATATATATATATATATATATATATATATATATATATATATATATATGGTGGTTGCAGAGATTTGAATACTGGGGATCAGTTAGATCCAGGCATAATCGTTAAGTATATGGACACAACGACGAGAGTTTCTGGTAGCCATCTTCAGAGGTGACGAGGGACGAAACCTACTCCAGGTAAAGAAAATTAATTTCCTGCTTTTTGTTTAAACATTTGTGCTGATATTTTTGTGTTTGAGTGTTTTGACTTATTGGGGATGTATTTATTACCATAAAAACTTGTTTAAAGGGGTATATGTACAGGACAATTAGTAGTTAAAAAGGTTTATTGATGATATAAAAATGTTTATTGATGATACAAAATGTTGTTGTAAGGAGTAAACGAGTCTTTAGATTTAATTTTTAATAAAAATGAGCTCAAAATAGACCAGAATAAAATCAATCTAGGGTTGCACGGCGGGCCCATCTACTCGTCTGAAAGAAATTTGTTGAAATATATTAAAATCATAAAATTTTAAAGAATTTAATGACTGAGATGGTAACAGTTTTATCAAACTGTTTGTACCAAGGTGTAAATATTTTCTTAATAATGGAAACTTGTTAATTATGTGTAAATAAAAAGGTTGTATGTTTTGTTGCATTATTTGAGTGGTAATTTTATTTGACTGTGTTTGTGAGAAAGGAAGGTTCTTAGGATGGTAGGTATGCAAGAAGATGCCGATTGCTGAGCTAGCCAGGGTGAGCAGAAATAAGAAGGCGTTCCAAAAGGTAGTGTAAGAAATTTTTTTAAATTTTTTAAATATTTTTTTAAAAATTTTATAACGCTCAATTTGTGGGGTGAGAATTTTAAACACTTCCACGGCACTTTTATGACGGCCCAACGCTGGGGCTCGATTTAAGAGCTTAATCCCCACCTTCTACGGCACTTTTATGGCGACCCGAACGTGAGGGCTTGATTTCCAGATAAAATTTGAAAATTTTATTCCAGGAAACTGGCGAGCTGAGAGAGAGAGTGTGTGTAGTATAAACTTGTAAATATTTTTTTAGGGTGTGAGGAAGTGATTCAAACGTATGCAGAGAAAGGAGTGGTTAAAAAGCCAAGGAGTTGAAATTGGAAGTGACGATAGTGCGTTATTTGAAAAAACGAGAAAAATGGAGGAAGCCGGAGGTAATAGGGATCAGTCGAGGACGCAATCAGGAGACCAAGGAAATGAGATGATAATGAGGATGCTTGAAAGGATGAATGAGACATTAAGCGAAATTAGAGAGGATTCGAACAGAAAATCTGAACAGATCGGCGAGGCATTAACGGGAGTTAGGGAGACATTAAGTGAGAAAATAGATAAAACAACCAAAGAATTTTCTGAGTTTAAAAATAGGTTAACAGTAAAAATGGGGAAGTAGAAAATAGGGTGGATAAAAATGAATGTGATATAAGAGGCGTGAGTCAGGAAATGGAACAATTAAGAACGGAGGATAGAATCTTCTGTGAAGACGAGATTAATGTAAAAATGACTGAGGTAACAGATTCATGTAGAGATCAGCTAGGAAGGGTTGAGAGAGAAGTAAGCGGAATTAAACAGAATGTGTCAACTTTGATGGGGGATGGTCCAAGATTTGTAACAGGAAATATGTCACTGGACCAGCAGATGAAATTCTATAGGGATAGTAGGGTGAACCCTCAAATTTTTATAAATAATATTAGAGGTTTGGTAGGTAATTTATTTGACGAGCAGGCAAAGCTAAATATTGTAAAGGCGTTATTGAAGCCTGCTATAATCTCATAGGGCAGGAGATAGAGACGTACAGTGAATTTGAGGATAGATTTTTGAAACACTACTGGAGCGACCACAGACAAGACCAAGTACGGGACGATTTAATAACTGGTAAATATAAGGGAGAATTTGCAGGAAGTAGGGAGCAGTATGATATACGAAAGTATAGCATAACCAAACAACTAAACCATCCGTTAACAGACCGACAGATTATAAAATTTCACGACTTTTTGAGGATGAGGTTCGGCAACATGTTGCGTTGCAGAACATAGTAGACAGGGAAATGTTTTTAGAGTACCTGCAGAGGTATAATGACGTAAGTAATGGACGATCTCGTGAGACTAGGAAACGACAAGTGAACACGGTTAGGTTTGACAATAGAAGGGACAGATATCCAAGACGGGGGACATTTCGGTTATGGGTCATTATGTATGATCAATCTTAGTTTTTCACTAATAATCCAGAAACTAGCCGACAATTCATGCATTGAAAGAGCCAAAGTTCACCAAAAGATGAAAAACTCGAATGAGCAAATCAAAATTCAAAACAATGATAACGTTTTTTACCATATCCATGGAAATGTGGTCCTTCTCTGGGTTTCTGGAAATCAAACTGTTAATCAACATTACTACCTCGAGATTCTTGTTGAACTCCTTGAAAAAATCAGAAAAGAGGACCCGAATTGTGTACATACAAGTCATGTGTTTTTCATTAGGACAACTTACGTGTTTACACTATCTTGTCTGCCACAACGTTTCCAGCTAAGTAAAACATTACATTGTTAGACCATCCATCCTATTCGCTTGATCTGGCACCATGTATCATTTATCTGTTCCCCAAACTCAAATATGTGCTGAAAACAACAAATTTCAGACCGTTTAAGATGTGAATGAAAAAACGACAAACACAATAAACAAGCTTACTGAAGATGACTTCCTGCAATATTTTGAACTATGGAAAATTCACCTGCAGCGTTTTTGGGATCGAGGGGTATGTACACTGAAGAGGAAAATTAATAAATAGTATAGATTTAAAATAAAAGTTTTACAGCGTCAGTCTCGTTATGACAAGTGAGTTAAGGCCTAGTTATAAACCAAAATTAAAAATAGGTAATACCGAGTTAGAGGAGGTAGATGAATTTTGCTATTTAGGTAGTATAATTACAAAGGACGGACGTAGCAGAAGAGATATAGTAGCTAGAATAGCTCAAGCTAGAAAAATGTTTTTAAAAAGAAAGACTTACTAATAGCTAATAATATTAGTTTAGATAATAGAAAAAGGTTCTTAAAGTCGTTCGTATGGAGTGTTCTATTATACGGCAGTGAGACGTGGACAATTAAAGAGGTAGATAAGAAAAAGATAGAAGCTTTTGAAACTTGGTGTTATAGGAGAATGTTAAAAATTAGTTGGACAGATAGAGTAACAAATGAGGAAGTTTATAGAAGGATAGATGAGGATTCCTGTATGTGGAAACAATTAAAGGTCAGGAGAGATAGAATGATAGGGCACCAGTTATGACATGAGGAACTATTTAGTACGGTCTTAGATTATAGACTACCTAATAAAAATAGAGTAGGAAGACCTAGACAAAGCTATATTAGTCAGATTATTAGAGATTTAGGTTGTGAAGGGTATGTAGACCTTTTAGACTAGCTCAGAATGAAAAGAATTTAGAACTGCACCAACCAACCTTAAGTAAGTTCGAAAACAAAACAAAAAAAAATTATAAAAATTAGTTAACTAAATGTCACCATGACATAACTCACAATTAGGTAGCGGACTGGCATGCTGGCAGCGATTCGTTGCTTAAGCCTTACCATAACATATAATTTAACACTTTTCCTTTTTTGGAGGGGATAACCAGGTATTATTTCATTTCCTTATAAAGGGGAATCATGTAAACATGTTGGAGTTTCTTAACAACCATCAGGTTGCTAATATTTATGTAGAGCCAGGTAGATAAGATAAAGAGTATAGGAAGACCTAGACCAAGCTATACTAGTCAAATTATTAGAAATTTAGGTTGTAAAGGGTATGTAGAACTTTTTAGACTAGCACAGAATAGAAAAGAAGTTAGAGCTGCGTCAAACCGACCTTAAGTAAGGTCGAAAACAAAATTATGGATCGTTGTTGTTTTATAGTCACATCTCGAATATAATCAAGGAAATACGACTCAACTGCATTTTCAATTTCCTCATACTCCAATTATTTTTATAAAGTTGCTTCAGAAACCTAACAATTATACTAGATGTATAAATTAAAAAATATAAGTTGAGGTTCTTCTTCTATGAGCTCAGAGGCGTATACTTATTTAAATTATGCAAGTACGGTCTGATCCTTCAAAATTAACGAGCTATATAAAAGTCGTGTCAGCTCTTTTCTAATTAATGCAAGGCAACGATTTTTATAATGCTTCACTCACAATATTGTAAGCAAAGCTGTCTGCTAAAAGAATGCAATATATATTAAGGGATTAAGGTTTTATGAACTGTTAAATCTACTTTTATTTACGGCGCAAGTAGGGTCATATTTTGGAATCTTTCTTAAGAAATATTGTGGTTATGGTAGCGATCAATCAATATCGTCTGCCAAGAGCTGTGTTCGTAAAAATTTATTTTAAGCATCCTTGCAATCTCGAAGCATTAATGGGTTATTACTTTGAGGACTTCATTGCCATTAGAGGGATTAGTGCATGCACCTAGACGAAGAGATTTTTAATTTTATTGGAGAATTAAACACTAAAATTACTTGTAAAGTTGTATAGAAATCAGAGGTGTGGTGTGGTTCACACCCTATACTCATCTCAAATTTTCCGATTTATGACAATTTCCTTAAGAGTTATTTACGTCAGACGTATTAAATCTTGTATTGCGTTATTTATTGGCAGTTTCTGTTAAATTACAGGCAGCTCTTACAGTAAAATCCATAGTAAATTATCAGAGACCTGGTTAATTTACACATAAGGTAAAACTGTTGACTGTTCAGTCAACGGTAAAAACTTAAACTTCAAACATACACATAAGTACGTCAAATACAAGTTATTGTTTCTTCTTCTCATGTCGGGAGTTTGTGCTGTGTGTTTTAAGTGATACACATTACACATCTCAGTATCAGTACCAGTAAGATTTGATGGATATATGAAAATCGCTGTTAAGATTCGCATAAAATAAAAAGAAGGCGTGATTAAAAAATCGTTTTATTACTTGCAATTGAGTCACCGAGTTCGATAATTCAAATGGAAAGCTTAATTTCATCTAAACTAATATCGTAGTGTTAAAAATCTACTTGTGTTGTGCATTAGCCAAAGTGATTCACAACAATAGAAATATTTTAACCTATGCTGAAAAATGGGACGCAGATTAATATTTGCGCATAAAAATTCTTCTTTGAAAATAACGACTTGAAATATAAACGGATGCTTTAAAAAATGTCTGTACGTGCACATGTCAAGTAAAGAGGTGACATACCACGTAAAGTGATTAGCAAGGAACCCACTTTATTTTTTCTAATCTGCAGGTTAATGTACTCTACTTAATGAAATTGTGAATCAAGTATGAGATTCCCAACTATGTGGGAACACCTACTTTAACTAATGTTTAAGAATGAGGAGTAAAGTAATATTTATGAAAAACTATGATTTTTAAAAAATTAAAAACTTTCGACAAATGTCTATACAATGAAATACATTGAAAATATTTCAATTTCATTGTTGACCTATATCGGGTATTTATTGAAGCGTATCACTAGTCTTATTTTATTACGCTTAATAGCAACTTTTACAATAGTATTATGTTTAACTCAACGAACTGCTCATATGTGCGGTGCTGGAAAATTTTACCTTCCCATTTGAAATTGTTTCTACGAAATGCTGTGAAAGTTATTCTTTTGTAGTTATTTAAGATTAGTGGTATTAATAGAGTAAGGGTTTAGTTTGTTTTGTGTTGTGGGGTGTTATAAAAGATAACGTGTATGGAGTTAATGCGAACATTGGTATTGCAGGGCAGTTATATCAAAGTAAAGAGCATTTATATCACTGTTTGTAAGCAAAATTGATTAGTAGCTACTTTAATTTAAAGACGTGAGCACATATTTCATAAACGTTTGTTTAAGGTTTTTAATTTTTAGGAAATCGTATTTTTGCATTAACATTACTCAACTCCGCAATTTAAATATTAGGTAAAATAATTGATTCACAACTTCATTGGGTAAAGTGACCTACTGATTAGAAAAAATAAAGTCGGTTCGTTACTAACCACTTTCTGTGGTACGTCGCTTTTTTACTCTGCACGTAGACATTTTTACAAACATTAGTTTACATTTTAAGTAACAATTTTTCAAAAAATTATTTTATTATGCGTGAATATCAATCGACCTCCGTTTCGTAAGCATCAGTCAAAATATGTCTATGAAGTTGTAAGTCACTGTGTATATGGTGTAATTTTTAAACTAAACACTGCGTTTATTTCAAAAACGATAAGGTATAGGAAAAATGTTCATGAAGAAGTTGTAGCTACTACAGTGAAATATTCATTTCTAAAAACAGTTCTGAAAGTAATTCAGTAACTTTTTCAGTAAACATAAAGTTACATTTTTTTAAATGGAGAGAGCATACTAAACTGTAGCTGTTGCGGGTAAAAGTGACGTTACGTTACCAATTTAGATTTGCGCTTAAGAGGCGAGAGCCTCGTAACAATTTTAGAGATGCACCGGCTAACTATGATAGTGCGGAAGAAAAAATTAATGTGATAAAAATAAACTTTTGAAATGGCTGAATTAGGAAAACAAGGTTGTAATGGCTACTTACCTTGAAAGGCTTTTTCTATTGTCATATTTTAAAGACGCCAACCTATCGTGACTCAGCAATCGCTTTCCACAGGAGATGGTTATTCCAAGAAGGTTTAATTTGATTTTGGTTTCCTAAATTTAGGACATTATTCTTTACCTCGTTCCACAACACCCTAAAAACACAATACATTTTGATCAAATTATAGAAAATTATAAAATAAAGGGGCATCTTTCTAAATACGATTTTACCACTGGGTTGTCTAAGATATGCTTTCACAAGTTTATCTATGTTTACCTAGAACATAAATAAATGCAAACATAGTTCAACCATACTTAACCTCCGCTGACATTAAATAATTACCATAAGAATACGGATATTACCCAAAAAAGAAAAAACTTATTTTCTAATATCAATTAACAAAAGTGTGAGTTAATACAGATTTTCATGCCCGCATTCCATAGTCCCTTAAAAGTTCCAACTAGTAATTATTCGTTTTTTAACAGGTACTACACCTTCACTAAATTACCATGCACATCCTGATTAACGCATTTAAAAATGTTCTAACTTCAACTTCCTAAACTAGCATACCTAAAATTAAACAAATTTTATTTTGGGGCATTTTATTAACCAATCTCTATTCAAATAATCCAACAAAACGATTCTGTTAGCATTATGCCAACTTCCGATAAATAAACCGAAACAATGTATAATTTGTATCTCCAATTGATAATAATTTATTTCTACATTATTTAAAAAGTTTATTTACTCTAAGTTTAATTTATAACCCCTGAAAATACACGTCTAGGAACACCAATACCTCACATTACCTCTAGATTACCAACTCACATACAACGATGACAAATTCCCATCTCTGGAAGGCTGAAAACTCGCAAGCTCCAACCCTTTCGTTTATTTACAATCCCATAATTATGCTATGTAGGTTTATTACACAGGCGCGAGAGTAAAAGCAACGAACACGTAAAAGTGATCTAATATCTTTCTTCAAATCAAACACTATGGTTGTACACTGTAAATATTTAACCCCTCTTTTGGGTTACATTTCAACTTCTCTTTTTGAAGTTATATTCCAACTTGTAAAACTTAATTGTTATATCTCATTTTCCGCTGTACCAATTTCGGTCGCATAATGTAACGTATTTTAGCTATGCTAATCGAAAGGTCATTGTCACCTTAACAACATAAAAATTACCTACCTTCTGTTGTTCAAATGATCTTGAACGCCAAGTCATATCTTGGATATGGCTTTGTATTCCAGCGGTATCTGTAATTCTCAAGCATTAATTTATTTCGTCAATGAATATATATATATATATATATATATATATATACACAAAGTAGAAATGAAAAAAAATTGCTTATAGCAAATTTAATAAATAAAACAGTATATACGATGTATAAATAAACACTAACTTTACGAAAAATCGAAAGAAAGTTTTTAATTATACAAAGCAAGCTAGTAACTTGCATAGCCATAAATGAAAGAATTTGTTTGTTTCATAAAGGGAATAAACATTCATCTACTAGTTTCGATCTCACTGGATCTCATCAGGATGAAGTGGTTTATAACCCTTATGAAACAACCAAAAATAATAAACAGAAATAACTTCAAAAGAACTTCTACACGATGGCAAGAGTAAAGTCTAATACTAGTGATTACTTACCTGATGGCGTTCTTGCTTTACTCTTGCCATCGTATAGAAGTTCTTTTGAAGTTATTTCTGTTTATTGTTTTTGGTTGTTTCATAAGGGTTATAAACCACTTAATCCTGATGAGATCCAGTGAGATCGAAACTAGTAGATGAATGTTTATTCCCTTTATGAAACAAACAAATTCTTTCATTTATGGCTATGCAAGTTACTAGCTTGCTTTGTATAATTAAATTTGCTATAAGCAATTATTTTTCATTTTTACTTTGATATTTACCCCTTTAGGGTATTATGCCGAGCGCCGCCAAGGGACGGTGTGTTATATTTTTGCAAAAATTCTTGCATTTAGCACATCTAACAACCCAAAAAGGTAAAACGTATTTGTTATGGCCATCTATGAAATATCGACTTAATTTCGAATTTACTTCTGTGTTTGACTAGTGTAATAGTAGTGATTACTTACCTGATGGCGTTCTTGCTTTACTCTTGCCATCGTATAGAAGTTCTTTTGAAGTTATTTCTGTTTATTGTTTTTGGTTGTTTCATAAAGGTTATAAACCACTTCATCCTGATGAGATCCAGTGAGATCGAAACTAGTAGATGGATGTTTATTCCCTTTATGAAACAAACAAATTCTTTCATTTATGGCTATGCAAGTTACTAGCTTGCTTTGTATAATTAAAAACTTTCTTTCGATTTTTCGTAAAGTTAGTGTTTATTTATACATCGTATATACTGTTTTATATATACATATACTATATATATATATATATATATATATATAATACTGCGAAATCTCCGGTCCCTGCACGAGGTAAAAAACAGCTTAAACAAAAGGAATCTTAAATGCTACTACTACCCCACGATTTGGACGCCATAGATACTGAGAAATCTCCTCTACTGGCAAACCTTTGATGCTGCTTATATACACCTAGGAAAACTTACGATAACTCTGCTTCGCAAGGAAGTATGCCGCGGCTGCTCAGCTGTTTTTCTGCAAAACCAAACTAACTACAAAAAAATTTTGCTACGGTAAAAACGCTTAAGTTTATTAACATATTAATAGACAAAGACACTCCCAGATCAACATAAAATTCTTCGTTCACTTATTAATTATACATCATGTACATCTTCTTTGTTAAAATAACACATTTCACAATACAATTTAAAATCCATAATTACACAAATAAATATTTACAATTTTATTATCTACAAAAAAAAGTAACAGGGCTTTCTCACAGTCTTTACTTTACCTCCGGTTTAATACGAGCTCATAATAATCCGTAAGCCTTCGTGCAAATATAGCACGTCAATCTCCAAAAGTGCCCTTTTACTTTCTACATACCAAAATTTATTAATATAATCAATTATTTCTTAAACCTAAATTTTCACAATAAAGCAACAGCAAAAGTTCAATTTATAACACTTTCAAAGTTTATCTTTTTAGTTCATAATCGTACACCCACAAAACACAAAACACCTGTTTATACACATATGCAAACAAAACAACAGTTACCTGAACTCTATTGCTGCCCCCAGTATTGACATCTTACCATCAACTACTGTTACCTGCAGGAACATCCAATCTGGATTGCAATCACAACGACTGCTAACTGCAACCATTTTAGTAAAGGGTTATCTCATTTTCCACCTCCATACTCGATTCTAACTCCCAAATCTCTTTTTAATGTGTAGGCAATCAACCAGTACGCCAAACACTATCTCTTACTGCATTCGCAATTGTATACAAAGCACACTTCGTGCAAAATGAAAATGTAACAATTTTACACACAGAATTTTAATACTTGGTGCCGCTAGCTGGTTGTAACTACCAGTGTAAGACGTACACTTACTAAAAACTTTGAGAGAGAGAGAGAGAGAGAGAGAGAGAGCCTCTCCACCATTCATTAGGGCTTATATATCCTTTGATTGCCCCTCTGAAGCTTGCTAACACCGTCAATACAAACATTCAATTTTTGAAACTTTTAACGGTTAGATTTTTCTACAAATTCCAGAAAGAACAACTCCAACGGCCAACGAAATCTTAGAAATTTTACCTCACATCACAAGCTAAAGTATACATTTCTGTAAATTTCACTCCCAACCGACACCGATTTTCTCCGAAAACTTAAGCTTACACTCTCCACAACGCACGTACTATAAACAATTCTTCGAAAATTGCACTTCCTACTGGCAAAAGTTAACGTTTAAAACACGACTCTAATAATACTCGTTATCTCTATCTTGCTTCAATACATACGCGCTAATTCACCTGTCTACCTTGTCTGTTATTCCTGTTGTTCCTGGCCGTTAAAGTTCCCTCTCTGCTTATCCCACTCATACCCATTTTTTAACACAATTGCTGTTTGTATACAGGTTTGCCAGTTCTATTGTAACGGACAAAATCACCCTCTCTTTTTAAATTTTAAACTATGTATATGTTAACACGTGATATTTCTATCTTGCTTCTACGTATTTAAACAACTAACTGCTCTTTGTTTCACAGTTGGCAAACAGTATTTGTAACCGCCTAGATCCCACAAAACCATAAATTTATTTTTAATTGACAGCCGCCTTACCACCCTACTAAGAATTTGCTTGTTATTTGTGTCCTTTTATCTTTAATGATACTCAGACCCCCAGATACCTCTTGAAACAATTTTATTAGAAGGTATAAAATTATCTGTTTTGTGTGTTGCATCTTACAGGCGATTTTCTATGCATAATATTTACAGATAGACAATTTCCTTCACTTTATAATAACGCCTGCGTGATCCTATTAGCAAGACCTGATTTGTTATAATATAATCAAGTTTTTAGTCAATTTTTGTCTCGAACAACAATAACATGGTCAGCCGGAGAAGAAAATGCGATATAAAGCTAGGCCTTGTAGTTATATGAGAGTTCTAATGTCTAATTGAACACAAAGGTTTTAACTATTCAATGCCCAATTCTTATGAAGTTATAAAATTTACAATCATATCATATAGTATGTATGGTATTTATTTATGAATCTTTGTAAATTTACCGTTTTTCGATGCCTCTTGAATAAGGTTGTAACGACGTAATTTTAGGTATGTATGGTGACACCCGCGATCAGATAAGATGGCGTTCAATTGATTGCTATTTAATTGCTGCACGCTGATAACACTCTTGTTACAATTGCATATTATTCATGTTCAAATGAATTGTTGATATAAATTTGGGTTAAACCATAAATCAAGCTTTGTAAAGATTGTCGTTTCTGTAAATTGTTACACTTGAGGACAACAGCTTTTAAAACCTGTTCGAAATAAAACGAAAAATGAAAATTTAAACTCTTTATTTAATATAATCTTGTAACCAAAACTCCATTTGCAATAACAACAGTACTGTATTTTCAAACTGGTTACAAAAAGCTATTCAAAACCCGTAGTTACAATAGAATTTGCTAGAAGTACTTCCAACAATTTATTTTTAGTTAATCGCTAATGGTACGAATATTATCATCTTAACACTAAAATGCTATCTTCTAAATTACTAACTAATAAAGCACTATAGCTACCCAAGCAGTAATTTTTAATTTATATAATCACTACAGTAATTTATATCACATTTATATCACAGTTACTTATATCACATTTTTCCAGCTTCCAACTAGAACATTTTGTAATCAGAGCTTCAATCAGAAATGACTTGACGGTCATCACGGTAATTTGTTTATACTTAGTTACAATCTCTGAATTATTCTAAAGCGTACCAGAAATTATATAAATAACATCTCCAATTTACCTATTGTAATTTTTTAAATGCAGTCTTATACCTCTCAATCAAGAGATCTAGCGCCGTAGGACCTATACATCATTCTTTGTGTACAAAATCTTCGTTTATGTTTTAATGTGATTATTTTAGTCAGAGGCAAACCAATCGCCGCCAAAATCTTCTAAGTTTCGACTTAACTCACGAAGTTTTATAGAAATGTTACATTTAAATCTTTATGCTGCTAAATTATGATTAATACTAAACATGTTATGCAAAAATCCTTTTATTGGAAACATTTTTTTAATTTGCCTGAAATAATTAAATATAGGAATAGAAGTGCTGGAAGCTACATAAACATAAGTGATGCATAAAATTAACACATTTCATCATACTAAGAATCATGAACATCTGTACATAAAATGTCAGCCTCCGCCATTATCGACTGACTCTGTTTCAACTACCTACTGATAGATTTATTACAGGCATAAATAGATTAAGAGTAATAGATGTAATGCATAGAAGTGCTCTAACTGATCCAAAGTGACCGAGATTGCTACAACTCAGCCATCCTAACTTAATGGTTGCCTTCAATCAGCAGCGAATGTTAAATATTTATGTAGCTCTAAGCATAAGTATTATATAAACAAAACGTAAATAGATATTCTAAAGTACTATGCGTAAGGTTTTCTAATTAAACTTTTAAATTTATCAAACAACTTAAGAAGTAACCTGACTTATACTAATAACCTAATTAAAAACTGATCGGTATGTATGCATAGGTCCTAATTTATAATTCATTTTAACAAAGTTGTAGCGTTTTTAGAGAAAAACTTAGAACTATTGGAAACTGCAGAAGATGATGTTGAAGAGAAGTAAATAATAGATGAAACTGTTGAAAATAGTATAATTGCAGATGTTGAAAAGGAGATAAAGGAACTTTCTGTGAATGCAGCTCTTAAAAATAAAATAAATAAAGATTGTAAAATATTTAATAATGATGAAATAATTTGGAAAGTAGAACTTAATAATTTGTTTGGGATAATTGCGATTAGAGAATCAGATCGATATTTTAAATGGCGTACGTATAAATATGGAAGAGTAGCGTTTATATTGTCGAAACATTTGTTTAAACATGCGGATGTAAGAAAGAATTGGAAGCGTAGGAAATAGAACAAAAATTATTGAGATGAAAGAGGATAAAGGAGTTAAGAGTATAAATGTGAATTATTTTGAGAAAGATATAAATTATTTCAATAGAGAATTTGAAGACAATAAAAATGAGGGATCAATCGTTACTGTATGTCCAGGTGAAATTAAGAATGAAGTAGAATTGTTGTTAAAAGAGAAATCTTATGAATTGGAAGATAGAAAGTAAAGAATTGCTACCGATTGTGAAAATAAGTTAGAGTTTATGGATAGTGAACTACTTAAGACTGAAGTTTATGCATTTAATGCAGAGTAATTGAAAGATGAATAATTGAAGAGTAACGTAAGTAGGCTAGATATAGAGCTTCTAGACCATAATTTTGTCGACGTAAATAGTGTACATAGACAGCTGCTGCGATGACTTCATGAAAATTTTATACCTTACATGTTATTTTCCAATGCTCCACCCGAAGGTACTACATTGGCCAGGAAGCGAGTTTTTTTACCTGGAAAATTTGGAATTTTGCCGAACCCTTGCTGTTCCAAGCAAGGTAGGGATCTTTAACGTGCGCGAGAACACACACACGGGACCTCCATTTTACCTCTCATCCGAACGAGAGTGTATTTTTGTGAAAAATGCTCGCCCAACATTTTTCAAGCGGACCGTGTCGGGATTCGAATCCGGGGCCTGAAGATTTTTACCCCATATTTTCCAAGATTATGATAATTTAGAGAGGAATGTGCTATAATATGATAAATTATGTACGATAGTGAAGAGAATTTTGTATGACATGAAACTTGATAAAACCGTGTGTAAATATGAGAAAGTTAGAGATATAGGATAGAAATGTTAGAGTACAAATGATATTAGTATAGAGCTAAGGCAAATATTGTTGACCATAAGATTAAAAGATTAAAAAGAGAAAAGCCCTAATATAAAAAGATTATGCGTGTGTATTATAAAGCTTATAGAATTAGTTATAGATCGCAAATGGTTAGAAATAAAACTATTAAAATTATTCATATGGAGAAAAAAACGCAGATTTTGAATTTTATATTTTAATTTGGGGAAAATGACGTAATAAGGGGTCACGAGAGTTCATTGAAACCCTAAAATAAATCCCACCAAAATATAATAGAATCAGGAAAAATTGAATTTTCCGTAAATTTATTAATACGCCCTGTATAATACAGGTGTACCTTTATTCATTAAGGTGCCATGCAAAAACGCAGATTGTGCGTGTATATATAATCACCCTGTATGATATAAGCATATTGTAAATAAATAGCAAGTAACGTAAGTCGTATATGTAAGAATAATTAATAGTAAGCTACCGTAAAGCGAACGTAAAAATCGATCAATTTAAGATAAATACAAAGCCATGTGTTTTTACTTATTTTTGATAAAATTGCATTTGATTTGCTGTAAAGAACATAATAGAGTACCAGCTTTACGCAATGAAAGTTTGAATTATTTACCCCATGGATTATAGCAATTTGTTCTAAACATAGAATTTTCCGGAATATATAAGGAGGAGTCATCGGTATTTTAGAATGACGTAAATATCATTAAGGAATTAACATTTCATTCTTAGAAGCAATCGAAGCACAAAAGAAATCTACAAAATCCTAGGAATAACTGTTGCAGAGAAAAGATACGCCACAATAATAGTATATGTGAGACAAGGACAAAAGCCCGCGTCACGGATAATTGGAATCCATATAATTAGGTAATAAAATTCAAGGATTTTATACGCTAAATGGTTTTTCCGAGAAACCTTACGTCATTATGTTCCATATTTTTCTAGTAAGCTTCTGGAAACAGGTAAGTTTGTATATAAAAAAGTGCTTATCAAATAGAGATATATTCCTTCGATTTCATTCATTAGAACACGAAATGTTATTTTAATTAAAAAGCGCAAGCTGTTGCTATGCGAAGATAGTAATTGAAATATGTAGTAAACATATTGTAGTTCAATAGTTGCAAAGTTGCAATAAAGAAAGAAGCAATGTTTTAAACGTAACTTACAACGATATATAAAAATTATGAATTACAAAAGAGAAAATTCATCAAGATAACGCTATTTAAAAATTTCTATTAAATAATTGAAGAAAAGAGTTAAACATAATGTACTTTAGTAACTACTGTTTCAAATGAAGATTTTTTTAAATCTGAAAAACTTGTGAGCTGATTTGACGTCAATGTAAAATAAGAAAATTTTTTTTATTACGAAAAACATTTTTGTGGATTCTGCAAGTATTACATTTAGATTTATTAATAACTGATTTATATTTAATGTAAGGTATAATAATAAGAATTAATCATGTAATATTTTTTATGTAAAACGGTTCTACCAGAAGAACTTGTGATCAGAGTTCGAAATACTCTGAACTTTTAATAGATTATCTGTTAAGGATTTTTCTGGTCAAAACAAATCTTTCAAGCGTGGAAATAATTACAACCAGGTAAACCTTTCTCAAAAGAATAAGTTTAGTTCTGTAAATTTAAAATAAGGTAAGAAATCTATTTTTTTATATCCTTCTTAGAAATTATTATTGTTTGAAAGAAACTTTGTTGTAAATGTTCTAAATGCTTTTCTATGAGAGAAAATATTTAAAACTGTATAAATGCTTTGTGATATTGTTGTATTTGATTTCATTCTGATAAACCCTGCCAATTCCGTTGAGCTAACCAGGCAAAGTTAAACAGGAAGGTAAGTGAACAAGTTCAAGTTATACAAATCTGTATCACAGCACCATTTTAGTAACGTCTCTAACACGGGTTTTGTCACAGCACTCTTTTAGTAACGCCACAAAGCGAGGCCTTGTCACAGCATTCTTTTAGTGGCTCCCAACGCAAGGCCATTTTCATACACTCTTTTAGCAACGCTTCCAAAGCGGGCCATTGTCACACACACACACAAGAGAAAATTGTCACTATTACCTGTATTGTGATGTGCACTCCGTAAGATAAAAAGTAATAGTAAGCTAACTAGTGTAACTCTAATTTAAATGAACAGGGTGTTCACTTACTCTAATTTAGAATTTAGTAAGCATGTTGTTGACATTCACATAAATGTACAAAGAAAAGGTAACAGTAACAAATGCTCTAACATAAGTTTTGGTTTAAATAATCTTGACATGGAGCATAAGTACATAATCGCACGTGCATTTGAGCGTAAATTTGTGACGTGCAGTCTGCAATTTATTGAATACTCACGAATAAAAAAACTATAAACAGCAAACGAAAAGTTAAAAAGTAGACAAACTGTAACTGAAACCATTGGAATCTCTGGTACCATCTTACAGGATTTGGAAATGCGGCCTGCAGTTGTTGATAGGCTGGATGCTGCATGACCCAATTTAACTATAGTAGAACACTACGTACAACGATGCATTTTATAATCGCGACTCAACGGCGTTTCTTTGCGCTCAAAGAACGTTGTATAGAATTAGAATCGAAGAGAGAAGAGAAGAAAGCCTTTCAAAAGCTCAGTTTGTATTTATACAGATTGAGAACGTCAGAAGAAATAACGATAAACCATTTCCAGCAATAGAATGTTAAATATTCTGTAAAAGCAAGTAAAAATATATTCCAAACAACAACTACAAATTATTTCCCGAAGAATAGCCAATTAGCGCAAACAAAAAGATCATAATAATTTCCAATAAATTTTGTGTTGTCGCACGAAATAGCAATGTATATTTTAAACCACCAAGCAAGTATGCAACTTTGCATACAGCCAAAGGAAGCTCAACGTATCACCATTTGCCTAGCTAGAAATGAATAAAGATTGGTACTATTATCGACCGGAGATATCGAGGATGCATTAATTAGGGGCCGGTTTATCGCTTGTAAACTCGAGCGGCTGAACACGTGCAAATATAACAAAGTAGTATTTTTTAGTACCATTAAAAGTGTTTATTTTACGATTCGTGTTTCAACGAATAACTATTGGAAATAATAAGCTGCTGTTAGAATGTGTTTCAAAAAATTTTTAAAGCGAGTTTTTAGCCTTTCAGAAGTGACTTACCGATAAGTCAAATGTTTGGTTCTTTCAACGAATCAAGCGAAGTTGTTTATACGATACGCAAACATTTCAAAAATTTTTAGAAACGCTGTTTAAAATATATTCTATGTTTTTCTACACTTAGGAAAATTTAAATATGTACTTATTTTACTTAGAAGGTAAACGAACTTGCTATGCAACGGTTCGTATAATTTGAAATAACATGAAAAACGTGCAGTCTTTTATACATCGTAGGTAGCGCTTATTTAAGGTAGTTGGATATTAATGTAAAAATCAGTAACATTCAAAAATTTAACGTAACAACCTTCCAGTACAAGTTCATCTTATTTGGCAAAAGTCAAGTTTTTTTTTCATCGTTTTGCCAGGTACTAATGCACCACTCTCCAAATGATCATATTTTGAAACATGCGATGTATACCTCGGTTAAATAAGTTTCTCATTGGAAGAAGGTTTGCGGATTATGCTTTACTGTAGTGTGTTGCGTCGGCGATATGTTATATAGAAACCGGATAAAAAAAGAGGAAAGTTTATCTTAAATTGGCAAATTAATATCGATGCACCCTGCATATTCTGATTTCAGTAAGCAAGACATTTCAATCAAATTTTAGTTTTATTAAGGGTAATCAATTTCAAAACCACAAACGTCTTGTTTTATTTCTGCTAAATACATATTGAAACGGAACTTAAATTCATAAGTTATTTTAATTCCGCAAACAGGATAAACAAAATATTTATTTTATTTTATCTATTTTACTTAATGCCATAGCGGGTTTATGTTATTTTAAGAAAACTTTAGCGGCGAAGCGACTAATAAGCATGTTCATTGCCATAAGTATTCCAAGTATAAAAAAGTTGTATAATTTAAGCACAATGATTTAAATTGTATATTGAACATTCAGCAAATAATATGAATAATAATGACATTCACATTTACCGGTCCTGTCATGCTACCTATGGCCCACCTGATTACATTCTCTTTGAGTATCCCCAAATACACTACATAATTATATTATACATCTTTACTCTTTAAACGAACTATTAAACTATAAATTAAGTTTTACAGGTTTTGTTACAATGCCGCCAGATCTTGTTCTATAGCCCTCGACGGTGTTGGGTTTGTTACTGGGCTGAACATCTCGAGGTCAGCTCGCTCCATTAAAAGAACTAGGCGGAATACTTTTATAATCTACAGAAACATGACATTTAGGGTTGTCATCTTCGACTTGATGCACATTCTTCGTGGGGACTTCGTGACGTGTGGGTTGATCATGATTGTCTAATTCTTTGATGTCCATCCGATTTTTCCTAAGCACTTGCCCAGATTCATTTAATACACGGTATGATCTATGGGTACTGTATTTACTGACTACCATAGCAGGCTCCCATTTTTTGGCAATGTGATTAAAAATGTTGACATTTTGTTTTGGGCTCGATTCACTGAGGTACTTGGTATGCTTGTCAAAGTAGTTCTTGTTCACTCCCTGCCTGCGAATTAAGTTCTTTGTAACATCTTAGCACAAGGTTGGTCTTAGCAAGTCGACAAAGATGGGCAAGTTCGTTTTACAATTGCGACTCATCAATAGTTGAGATGTATGTATCCCAAGTATTTCAGGGGTGAATTCCGATATTGCACTAAGGCTTGATACATATCCTTCCCTTCCTCTACAGACCATTTAAGTATAAGTGTTTTGCTATAACCACTGCCTTTTCTGCTAAACCATTTGACCTCGGATGTAAGGGCTTCTAGTCACAATGTTAAAATTCTACTCCTTCACAAACCATTTAAGTACAAAACTGCCAAACAGTACATTGTCAGAAACTATTATATCAGAACATCCGAATTTTGAAAAGATCGATTTTAATTTTGACATAACTTCAGATGGCGATTTATTTCGAGTACTGCCATTTCTACCCAATTGGAGTATGCATTCATTATTACAAAATACGCAGTGTTGGCATAGGAAAAAGTGTCTGCACAAATCTTTCCCAAGGCCGTGACGGAATGGGATATGCTAGCAGTGACTCTCGTGCGTTCTTTTTAGAAAAACGAGCACAAACCTGACATTGCCTCACAAAGTCTTCTATATCTTTGCTTAGGTTAGGCCAATAAAAAATTTGTCTTTCGCAAGCTTTCGTTTTTTTCTAGTCCAAAGTGACCTTCGTGTAACTTTTCTAACACTTGGTGTATCAATCCTAGAGGCGCAACTAATTTATTGCCAAGAAATAAAAGTTGATCACAGTAGACTAAGTCATCTCAGCCTATAATAATGACGAGCAGCTTCTGACAATTGACTTTTATCTACCCATTGTGAATTTAAACAAGAAATAATGGTTTGTAACTCAACATTATCTCTAGTGGCATCTATCATTTCCTGTTTTTTTCCTCTGAAATAGGTAGATAGTTCACTAATGAATGAATAGTATATTCTAATTCTAAGTTTACTGCTGGAGAGGTAGGCTCGACTTAATGCATCTGAAATGTACATAAACTTTCCGGGCCTATAAGATACCTTTATGTCATAGTTTAGCAGTCTTAACATCATTTGTTGCAATCTTGGATACGCTGACTGTAATTGTTTTTAAAAATTGCTTCTAGCGGTTCATGATCGGATGATACTTTGACATCTTTAACCCCATATATAAAATAATGAAATTTTTGACAGCCAAAGAGTATAGCCAGCAACTCCTCAATTTGGGAGTAATTTACTTCACTTTTGTTCAAACTTCGAGATGCAAAAGCTATAGGGTGCCCATTTTGAAGAATGCATGCTCATAAACCATCCTTAGATGCTTCCGTTTCAATTTCTATCAGCATTGACGGATTAAAAATGCTAACACAGTAGCACTTGACAATGATATTTGTAATTGTGATAATGCGGAATCACAGTCTTGCGACCAAATTCATTCAACGTCTTAGTTTCGTAAGGTTTGTTAAACTGGCTCTAATTTTAGACATGCTGGGTACAAATTTGCTTAGAAACTTGACCATTTTTAATATTCTGAGCAATTCACTTTTGTTCCTAGGGGTTGGCAGGTCTATAATTGCCTTAATATACGATTCATTCATTTTCACGCCATCTTTCAAAAATATGTGACCCTGAAATTTCACTTCACTGGACATGAATTGTGTTTTAGATTTGTTAAATTCAACATTAAATGTTAAAGTCATTTCCATCACCTGCCTTATAGTTTCGTCATGTTCTTCGTCTGTCCCTCCCGCTACAATTAAGTCATCAAAATAAATGCCGACTCCATTAATGTCACCAAATAGTTCATAATTCATTTTCATAAAGATTTCGGGTGCTGCGCAAATGCCAAATGGCATCCGACAGAACTTAATTACCGAATGTATTCCAAAAGTGCAATAATCTGATGACAGTTTGTCCAATTTAACTTGAAAATATCCGCCTTTCGTATCTAACACTGAAAAATACTATTTTTTGCTCAATTTACTAGTTATTTCTTCTGCAGTGGGGATTAAAAAACGCTCATGGAGAATTGAGTCGATTTTTTTGGATCCAAACAAAGTCGCAAATCCTTATTTTTCTTTTCTACTATCACCAGCGAATTTAGACATTCTAATGGTGTATCCACTTTTCTATTATCCCCTGTTCTAACAAACTATCGAGCTTGCATTTAACCCTATTGCGTAATGCATGTGGAATGCGTCTCGCTGGTTGAATACTTGCTATCGCATATGGTTTGAAAGTAATATTATACTCTCTAGGGAACTGCCATTATCCCGTGAATACAGTAGGATACCTAGATGTAATATCCTGCACTGATTTAAATGTTTTCCTAGTCAGGCTATCAATTCTTTGAACTAAATAGAGAGCTAAACACCCAAAAAGTCCTAAGAGCGGCATTTGATCTGTCCTCTCTACAACTATAAACGGTACCAACACCTGCGACTTTTGAGTACTGCATTCTATGTTAACCTTTCTTAAGGTTTTGATTTTAAAGTCTGAACTACCATAGGCTATTAAAGTTACGTCGCATCTAAGAAGCGGCCTGTCGCAGTTGCTAAGTTTATTCAACATAGAGCTTGTTAATACATTTACTTCCGCTCCAGTGTCAAGCTTAAATTCTATAACTTGGTTTTCAATGTTTAGCTTTTTGTCCAGATTACCTTGTTGCTAATTCGCTCTAACACCAGATTTTTAAATAGCATTTATATAAAATGCACTCGCTTATTCTTCAGAACCTTCATTGCTTTCTGTTGTTAGTTCATTCACGGTCTTCCTAACCCTTATATTCATCCTACACACTGCCGCAAAATAATTCTTTTTCTCGCATCTGTCACAGGTTTTACCGTATGCTGGACATTTTCCAAACACATGTGTAAACCCACAATATGCACATTGCTTGCCAACATAGGTGTGTGAATCTTTTCCATGATGTTTATTAGCATACCTGTTGAAACGTTTTTCTTTATGTACTGCGCTCACTGATGCTTTGACTTTGCAATATTTTTGCTTGAATTTTACTGACCTCCACAGCTCTACAGAAACTTATTGCTTTATTGAGCCTCAAAGTCAGGTTCTTTAAACTATATTTCTTGGGTTCCTTTATCGAATATTCCTATCACTATCCCGCCTCTAAGCATTTCCTCAGGTTGTGGGTACTCTGTTGATTTTACACCCTTCCTTAGATCTGTTAAAGAGTTGTTAAACATTTGGCCTTCTTTTTGAATTAAGCTGTTAAAATGAAGCCGCTCAAATATTATATTCTTCCTAGGCAAACAATAATCATTAAACTTTCCGCGGATGCTTTTTAATGATTTTGACTCTGCTGCTGTTAGTGTAAACGAATTGTATAACTCAAGACCTTCTTCACCAATTAGACTTAAAAAGACAGCAATCTTTTCTGTCTCGTCCTTACTAATTAAATCCGTTGCAGTCATAAATAAATCAAATCTTTGCCCAAACTTTTTCCATTGCTCAGATATATTACCTTCTAAAACTAGAGGCTCTGGTGGCTTAAATAACGACTCCAAAACTACTTTTGCTTTTTATCAGCGACTGTGTTCAATTCAGGCAGTTAACCTGATACCATGTATAATTTAAGCACAATGATTTAAATTATATATTGAATATTCTGTAAATACCACGAATAATAATGACATTCACATTTACCGGTCCTGTCATGCTACCCATGGCCCACCTGATTACATTCTCTTTGAGTATCCCCAAATGCACTACATAACTATATCATACAAAAGCTTTTTACAAATTTAGTAGAACTAATGTTATGGGAACACATGCGTAATTATAATACACAGTAAGCCCATACAACTTCATAGGCAGATTCATACAATGCAGAAACAAACACATACACTTGGTAGCGGAACTTGCTAATATTAGGTTTCAGATAATTAGTTATATCATTCAGTACAAAGTAACATGGTTTCAACACACTTGTTTAAACTGCTAGAATAAAAAAACCGCCACAAGCACGTTGCTTTTAAATGATAGTACCATATGAGTTCAGGTCTGATTTACGTGGAATAGGAATGTTATATAATAACATCAACTTCCTACTAAACGTATTAAAAGTAGGGAAAAACGGACGATCGCTAGACAGTAGACAGGAAGTACGAGTTAGAATTAATTATTCTCGAGTCATTTTCAAGAGCACATATGCTGGTGAGCGTGCAATAGTGGTCAAATATACCTGGTGCCTTATGGAATAACAATCGGACTTAACGTAGTTTAAGTTCGCAGATTCTTGACAGACCCAGAAAATTAATCAGATTTAAACGAATTGTTTCTCAGCAAGTAATTGAAATTAATCACCATTATGAATTTACTCTTGACTCAAATAGACTTATTTGTTCAGCCGAAGGCATAAACTGTAAGTTATAAGCTGTTACAAATTAACGAATAATTTTGCCTGGCATGGAGAAAGTAATTCGAGCATAGGGAACCAAATCAATATATAAATTGTTGGTTATTTTGCAAAAAGACAAGCCCGCGACCGGTTTCACTGTTCTTGCAGATCATCAGACGAACGCATATCTTTTTGCAAAACAACCAACGAAGTTCTAAAATAATACATAAATTAAAGTGTATGTATAGTGCAATATCAACCAAACTTACGAAGTAAGTTAGGTTAATAGGATCGCTACGTCGCCGTCGTCGCCGCCGTCGTCCGTTGCACGTTTTTTTCGTTTTACAAACATTTGATATATAGATCTTGTTCAGTTTTTTACGCTGATTAAGAATATGCTATCCATTTTTCGATATCTCATTTAGTTTTTGAGTTATTCGACTTTAAAGTCGAAATTTTGACTATGATAAACTTCAATCCAGCAAAAAATAAATAAAGTTTTAGGTTAATATCGACCTCCTGAGCATATTTTCTCATAGCACCAATACTCTAAGTCGAACAGTTTTCGAGTTATTCGACTTTAAATTCGAAATTTTTATTATGATAAATTTTAATCCAGCAAAAAATAAATAATGTTTTTAGGTTAATATCGACCTCCTGAACATATTTTCTCAAAGCACCAATGCTCTAAGTCGAAAGGTTTTCGAGTTATTCGACATCTTGTTTTTAATGTATATGTAATATTTATATTTTTGATAACAACATATCTGTAAGTTTGGTTAGAAGTTCTGCACATGAGAACTTAGATTTTTTCTCATGCGTCCTCTATACTCGAGAATAAGCAACTAACTATCGAAGACTGTTTCCAGTCTCCGACATCCATTTTAAAGGAAGTATAGTGTTAACTAATTAAATGTATAAAATTTGAACATTGCAAGTCTTATTTGCAAACTAGAGAAGTGTTGCAAATTATTATTATAGATAACTATCAAGGTTATGATTAACTGAAAATGAACTGATAATGAAATTATACCATTCTGTGTGTATACCTGTTTACAGGAATATGTTATGATGCTGATTGATGTAAGTAACTTAAAACCTGTAGTATGTATACCATTTTACAGGAAAGTGATATAATGTTATATTAAAACAGATTCAAGTAACGTAATAGGTTGAAATTTTAAGTTTTATTTGTTCAAACATATAGGTAGCATTCTGTAAAAATAACTTCATTTTACCCGGAGCGCAAAATAAGTAAAATCGTCCAAGGGATTTTCACTAAATAGACGACTAGTTGAGATGTCGTCAATAATTTAAGAGTTTCGAAAGCCTTTCAATGTAAGTGTTATTGGTAACGTAGTATTGAAATTGCATCTAGTGAATTGTTACATTTTTCCTTTTCTTTAGTATTGTTTTCCGCACCGCTGTAGCTAACCGACGCATTTGTAATAAGTTACAGGATTCTCGCTTTTTCTGGGCAATTTCAAATTTACGATTTTAACGCTTTATTTACCAGTAAAAAGCATACGAGACTATACCATAGTACTTGCTGAGTGTGTTCGGAAGCAGGTATTGCATTATGAAAAAAGCCTGGTCGACACATCGTTTTAAGGTATGAGATAATTAATAAAAAGCTTTATTTTTTTGTATATTATTTTCTATTTAATTAGTAGGTTCTTCAGAAATGTAGCTAATATTTTCTTTTTTAGTTTTAAGGAGTGCTTGGAAAATAAACCTATTTCCTATGCGCCTTGCGGTTTTCATGAAATAATACTAATGCGTAGTACAATGCTCATAATGCTATAAAATTAAAGCACTACAAATAGTGCAAAAATGATTTACACAATACTCAAGAACTCGCTTTTAGTATTTGAATAGCTATTCAGAGAACAACTTCGTAGGTATGTAGGTACAGTATATTCGGTTTGTTTGTTATTAAATTAAGCCTGACATGCATGCTTTATTATATCATCATGTTAACTTGAATATTAACCCACTACTACGACCACAGTTGTTCTAATGTGACACAAAGCATGCCAACAATAAAAGCTTTAAGCTGACTGCAGCAACTTACTGCAATCGTGTAATTAGGTTGAAGCATGGTTTCTACTGAATAGGAAGCTAAATTTAATATAGCAAATGAGCAAAAGTGCCTGAATACTGTTAACCTTAATTAACGACGTCGGTACTAATTATAGTGTTGCAAATATGTACACAAAGTAAATAGAAACAAAACAGAAAATTCCAATTAACTGTTACGGGTGCATGCATCGTTAGACTGTTAAATTTTGTATTGTTCAGAAATCCCGTAACAAATTGAGGTGCACCGACTAACTACAGTGGTACGAGAGTAGATCCCTATATAAACAAAAAAATCGCAAAATGTAAAAATGGGATATTTGCAATTACAAGGATACGTTATCACTAAGACTTACCTTAAAATGGTTTTTATGAACTAAATTAATGTGTACCAACTCGTCTGGTATAAGGATGATCGTCTGGAAGACGAGTTTGCCAAGAAGATCCTAATTAGGTAGGCTTCCTGGTGGAATAGTTCTTTTTACTTTCAATCTATATTCTTAATAAAGAAAAAGACCTTCTCATTACATCTTTCAAATCTATTTGAATACAGACATCATAACATTAAGTGCCCAAATGAAGCTGGAAGGAGAGTTGTATTGTTTTAGAGAAAAACTTGGAATTATTAGAAACTGCAGAAGATGATGTTGAAAAGATGGAAATAATAGATGAAACTGATGAAAATAGTATATTTGCAGGTGCCGATAAAGAAATAAAGGAGCTTTCTCTGAATGTAGTTCTTAAAAATAAAATAAATAAAGGTAGTAAAATATTAAATAATGATGAAATAAGTTGGAAAGTAGAACTTAATAATTCGTTTGGGATAATTGCGATTAGAGATCCAAAGTATTATGTGAAATAGCGTATGAACAAATATGGAGGAGTAGCGTTTGATTTGTCGAAGCTTTCATTTAAATATGCGGGTATAAAAATGAATTGAAAGCGTAGGAAAAAGATAGAAATTAATGAAACGATAGGGGATGAGAGAATTGAGAGCATAAGAGTAAGCCAGTTTGAGAGAGAATTGGAAGAAGTAAGAATGGTTGTTAAATGTCTAGGTGAAATTAGAAATGAAATAGAACGCTTTTAAAGGAGAATCTTCTGAATTGAAAGATAGAGACTTAAGAATTGCTACTGATTGTGAAAACTAGTTAGAAGCTATTAATAGTGAACCACTTAAGACTGAAGTTTATGCATTTAACGCAGAGTAGTTGAAAAATGTGTAATTGGAAAGTAACGTAAGTAGGCTAGATATAGAAATTCTAGAACACAAATTGTTTCGCCCTAAGTAATATAGCTGAGTAGTTGCGGAGACAACTTTGGGAAAATTTTATACCCCATATTTTTTCAAAATTACGATACTATGGAGAGAAATGTGCCATAATACGATGACTTATGTATAATAGCGAAGAGAATTTTGTTTGAAATGAAACTTGATGAGACCCTGTAAAAATATGAAAAAAATTTGAACAATAGCATAGAAATGCTAGATTATAGATGATGTTAGAATAGAGTTAAAGAAAGATTAGTTGATTATAAGATAGAAATAGGTGGATTGTTAAAAGGAGAAAAGCCCTAGTATGAGAAAATTATGCATGTGTATTTTAAACATCAAGAATTAGTTATAGATAGCAAGCAGATAGAAATAAAAATAGTAAAATTACTCATATATGCTAAAAACTAGGAGAAGATCAATTTGAGTTCAGACGAAACGGAGAACACGGGAGACTATTTTAGCTCTGTGGGTGATAATGGAAAAACAATAAAAAAAGAGGAAAGCGTGTATATAAGTTATGTAGATCTGGAAAAAGCATTCGACAATATAAATTTAAAAAAAATCTTCAAAATGATCAAAAAGATTGGAATGAGTTTTAGGGATAGAAGACTTATACAAAGAGTAATAGAATTAGAGCAAGAACATAGAGAAGTAATATTAAGAAAGGGGTGAGACAGGGATGTGGCCTACCCTCATTAGTTTTTAACTTGTACGTCGAAGAAGCAACGAATACTGTCAAATGCAAGAAGAAATTTGGAATTATTATGCAGGGACATAATATTGATATGTTTAGATTTTCAGATGATACAGCGCTATTAGCATCTAGCAAGGAAGAGTTAGAAGCTGCTCTTAATGAAATGGAAACAGTTCTAACAGACAGATACTGTATGAAAATTATCAAAAATAAAATTGAAGTACTGGCATGCACAGGAGGGGAAAATAACTTAAAAACTAAAATACAAATAGGTAACGAGAACTTTTAAGAAATTAAGGATTTCTGCTACCTACGAAACCGTATAACGTAAGATGGGAAGAGCGCAAAAAATTTAAAACAAAGCTTAGCACAAAGTCGTGCTACTAAAAGAGTTCTGTGATACAGATACTGAAATTTGTAAAACTTTGAATTGTTCACTTACCTTGTTTTCTAATTTTGCCTGGCTAGCTTAACGGAATTGAAGTTTCCAAAATGAAATCAAACAGCAATATTACAAAGCATTTATACGGTATGAAATATTTTCTCTCATACAAAAGCATTTGGAACATTTACAACATTGTATCTTTCGAACATAAAATAATTTCTAAGAAAAAGGATTGTTGCTTACCTTATTTTAAGTTTACAGAACAAGATTTCTTGTATGGATGACCTGATTATGTTTATTGTTACGCTTGTATGGTTTGATTGGTCAAAAAAATCCTTGACAGATAATCTATTAAAAGGTCAGAGGGTTTCGAACTCTGAATACAAATTCATGGTAAAAATCTTTTACACAAAAAAATTATCTTAAACTAAATACTAATACTCTACTATCAGCTACAAATAAATCTAAAAATAATACTTGCAGAATCCACCAAAACGCTCTTCGTAACTAAAATATTTTCTTATTTGAAATTGACGTCAAATCAGCTTACAAGTTTTCCTTATTTAAAACAGCAATTACCAAAGTACATTTCTGGTTAAATCTTCCTTTCAATTATGTAATAAAGTCTTTAAAATAGCGTTATATTAAAGAATTTTTCATATTCACTGTAATTGATAATTCCATTCTTGTATGTAATTTGTGTTTATTCTATCACTTCTATATTCGTTGTATCAAAAGAATTATTAAATTACAGTATGCCTACTGCATATTTCAAATACCATCTTCACAACGCTATAGCTTGTGCTTTAATTAAAATAACATTTCGCGATCTAATTCAAGAATTGAATGAATTGCGTTTTTAGTAAACGCTTGTTTATATACAAATTATGTATTTTCTAAATTGTTTCTCGACTAGTGTGAAACATAAGCATGCAAGGTTTCTCAGAAAAACCCACTAGCATCTAAAATTGCGGCACCTTATTAACTAATTATCTGATTCCGGTTATTCGTGATGCACGTTTTTCGTCCTGCTCTTACATATACTATTATTGTAGCATATTTCTTCTCTCCAACAGTAAATGCAAAATTATAAATAACTTCTATTAATTATTTCAAGGATTTTACGATTTATTTTCAATGTTTAAGTTGCTTCTTGGGACAAATGTTTATTTATTAATTAGATATTTACGTAGTTCTAAATCCCGATGACTGATCCTTTTATATTCTAGAAAATTCTTTATTTAGGATAAATTGCTATAATCCACGGGGTGATTAATTTAAACTTTAATTGCTTTTTAACGCAAAAGGGGTTGCGTTTTAAAGAAAATATTTGCTTTCATGATTCAGTACACAAATTTAATATGAAAGTTGAGGTTTAAAATACACGTTGATTATAGTTTCTTAAACTAAAAGGGTAAAGCTAGTAGCATTCTATGACATTTACAGCAAATGTTAAAAATGTATCAATTTGCGTTTGAGTTTAAGGTTTGGATTCTAGTGACCTTTGTGACCCTTTATCACGTCAATATATATATATATATAAATATATATATATATATATATAATATATATATATATATATATATATAAATATATATATATATATATATATATATATACATAAATATATTAAATCGGTAAATGGTTAAGTGTTGAGGGAACTTGGCAGCCACAGGCTGCTTACCTCCCTTCACAAGCACTGAAGGTAAGAAAAATATGGTATATAACTGTAAAACAATAGAAGGTGACCGAACTGTATCTAACAAGAAAGAACAGCACCTATGAGGAAAGACAACAAACACAGAACAAGAAGAAAATTGTTGAAAGCATATGTGTAGAGCACAACACAGTTTGCCTATGAAATACGGGCAGTCTGAAACGCAGACAGAAAAACGGTAGCAGCATTTTGAAATACTGTGCTTAAGAAGTATGAGGACGATAGCATGGACAAACAAAGATAATAACAAATAGGTTATAGAAATAGTAGGGGAACAAGGATATCTGGGTAAAAAGAGAAATAGAAGGGCGGAATACGTTCTAAAGCATTTTGGGGAATAGTATGGGATATATTACAAGCAGAAATAGGAAAAAAGAGGTAGATGTAGACCTAGATCAGATAGTGATAGATGCAGACTGTGCAAATTTCAGGGAAATCTGTAGGTTAGTTTAGAATAGGAAACAATGATGGTACGCGTCTAACCAGTTCCAGGACTGAATACCTAATGATGATGATGATATATATACATACATATATATATATATATATATACATATATATATATATATATATATATATATATATTACTGTGAAGTTAGCTCTGAAATGTGCCTCAAATCATGCCCCACTGTTGGGCTGCATAAATTCCGTGTGCTTATACCTGTACAATCGTGTCCCGCTGTTGTTTGACATAATTCTGTGATGTATTAGCTCGAATCTTGCCCTCGGCTGCTCCTAATAATTCCTCGTTTGCTCCTAATAATTCCTCTTACCTACTTTCCTAAATAATATCTTCCTGCTGAAACCTAAATAGACATTCACACCAATCACACACTCAAAATAACTCAATTGACCAAATATATCACACTCTATTTAAATTAGATCCATTGTACATTTTAAAACACCATTCCTTTAGGTACATCCATAAAGGTCAATAATTTTATAACAATAATCATGCAAATTGATAACCTTTTAAACACATATAATTTTATTTAAAGTAAGAAGACGTTCCTCATACCTTACGTTACCCTTTTGATTTTAGCATGAGCTCATAATAAAACTCTACAACTGTGCATATAAATTTACTGCACTACCAAATATCAATAAGCGCTCTATACCTCTATACAACATTTGGTTATCTGTAAATTCATTAATTATTGTCAAACATCAATTTTCTTTTAAAGTTCCATAAATTTCTGTTAATAAATATCAAATAATAAAAAAACACATCAAACTCAAATTTAAATAATCACAAACACATCCAAGATTGAAATCAATATTTTAACCACAAAACCGTGTCTACATTAATCCCATCGGTTGTTCTTTTCCAATAACCCATTAAAGATTGTTTGTCGCCAAGCTTACAGAGAAATATTATCTCCCCTCGTTGTTTTGTTTAAACGTGTCAGATTTTACGTTTGCAAACAGAAATGTTATTTTAACACCTGTTCCACGCTTTCAGATTTTCACATAATCATTTTACTGAAAATTTAAATACGTTTAAATACGTTTAAATGCGTGGAAACAAAGTAGACGTGTAAATAGTCAACAATAAAATGTAAGAATTTTTAATCAATGGGGATTTAATATCACGTTGGGTGCCAAAAATGGCATTGATTAAAAATTTTTATTTTAATTTGGGGAGTAATGCTATGATAAGAGGGCAGTTTAAGGGTAGATTAAGTCATAGTGATTGTAGGATAAATACAAATAACTTTAACTTTAAGAAAATCAAATAGTTTCATTAATTATAGGAGTTAATCGCCTATTTTACAAAAAGTCAATTGCGAGGACACTGAGGTCACTGCATATAAAAGATATTTGATGAAATGCATGAGAAAGAAGCTCCTTTAGTAATTATCCGATAACATTTAATTAGTAATGTGTGCGTCGTATAAAATGTTCAAATATAATTTACGAGTAAAGATTAGATTTTGGAAGCAACTAATTGCAGCAAATAAAATTATCGAGAAACATAGATAAATTGGCATTTCAAATATTTAATTATTGCGTCGAAAATATCAACGCATCCATATGGGAACGCATCTTAATACGTCACTAAATTACGTGACTAGAAAAAACACATTTGTTCAGAAAACCAACATTCTGTAACAAACAAATAAACACCAGGCGGTTCATTTATATGTTAAATCTTGTACTTTCAATTGACAAACATTGAATACGTGACTGGATAAAAGCTATGATTGGAAATACTACTAAAATACTGTGATTTAACAGAACGCTTACGTGACTAAGGAAGCATTTCGTCGAAGAATTAAATCAGGGAATTTGAAGAAATATCGAGTTCTGCCAGATAAGGCAAAATACAAGCCTTGATCAATAAACACGCCAATGAAAACAATTGATGAGACGGGTTTATAAATACAATAGGAAGTGAATAAACATTCAATCCATATTTAACGGGGCATAAACTATGTTTAAAATGCAGTCGAAAGTTACGTAATTAATTAGTGATATAGACGTAAGTTAAACAATTAATTAAATCTATTTTTAATATTTAACAAAACAGGAGTTCTTTTATTGAAACGGCTTATATTGGAGACAATTTTTTTATTGGGAGGGCTTATATTGGAGACAATTCTTTTATTGGGACGGCTTTTACTGATGCCATCTTATTAAGACGGCATTTTGTTGATGCCATTTTGGGTTGTGACGGTTTTTGTTGAGTCGATGTTCATGTCGAGATGTAAGCCTTAATGCAAATCTTAAAATACGTCTGAAGGAAATGTACCAGAAATCAAAAGTGGATAATTCTAACCAATAAGTAAAGCGGACACAATACGGGATGCAGAACACAGACATTATGAGAGAACGTCAGTGACGATTCCAGGTTTGCGATTTTCAAACTTTTTATTTCAAGACTGTTTCAAATTTAATATTTGTTATACATTATGTATCTGTAAAATTCATCAAAAAGGTCATTTGAAAATATGAAAACAGGGAGAGGTATCTTAGAACGTTCGAAGATACTTGAAAGTAATTAAAAGATATTTTTTCTGGCTTTCAGAAAAGCATAAATTTGGTAAATGTAAATATTCTATACAAAAGAAAATTTTGAGGTTACACAACATTGTACATATTATCAATTATTGTATTGTGTGATTTTGAACTGCTTTATTTGAATCCATTTGTTACGTTCAATTCCTGAATTTGCATCTTTCCAATACCCTTCATTGAGAAACTATTACCAGTTTAAATAAATATCCTAATTCGTTTTTTTTTTACTATTTTCAAAGTTATACCTATTATAGATAAAGCACATTAACCTATCAGTTTATTCATAAAGCAGTTTGGTTTCTCTATTAATATTAATTTCTTATCACCTATACTACAATTTAGTATACAAATTATTTTCGTTAGCAACGCCTGGTAATTTCTTGTTTTAACGGTATTACCTTATGTTAACATAGTAGAGATTTTAAATAGTTCTGTTGGGAATTAATTCATTTTTACTTTGTACTTTATTACACGTTGAACAGATCCTCTTGAACAGTTCTCAATTCTGAACGAGCAAATTCACGCACATTTCTTTCTGTTTCTACTTCTTGTGTATTTGGTAAGTGAATAAAATGATTGATAAATTACTGACTTTCATGTTTACTTTCTAGCTCGTATCGTATGGTCTTATCGTAGGACTTAAAAGTTGTTCGTACCCAAGGTTTAAAACTTTCCCGTACGTGTAGAATTTTATCGTATGGATTTGATTGTATGTTCAGGTTTGATGTTGGACCACGTGGATTGGTAACTACTTACAACTCTTTTTGGTCTACCAGAATCCTCGAGCTACCAGGTATTATGACTGTAAGAGAAAATGCATTGTTCCGGATCTTGGCTGGTTACTGGTATGTTAAACATTTCTTTGTCTCATTATAAGTACGTAGACGAAAATAGACTATTTTTTTTAAATTCTATTTTACTAGTAGTTCATACAATAAATTATTTCCCACATATATGCTAATAATTGCGTAACACTTTCCTCACCAGCAGTGCTTTACTATAACTCTGATAGTTACAAATTTTACTGTAATGTTTAATAAGTTTGAGTCATCTACAATCCTTCAATACTAATAAGTTATAGTTAGTATAGTAGTTACTTTTGAGATACTCTCATATTCTTTATGCATCATTAATATTTCATTATGAACATAGTTAACATCAGTGTTTTGGATGGACTCTTTTGTATAAAAATAAATATTCCATTTTTTCCTTCTTTCTATAAATGTGTTAGAATGTAATTATACGAGCTCGTTAGGGTTATTAATTATAAATTATTTTCTTTCTCCTGGTTGCGTCAGGGGCGTACTTGTAATATTTTATCACAACGTCAAGTGTCACAGACGCACAAACGTACTTATTGATTAGTGAACATTTCTTAAAGGTTTATTTTATGCTTTTACTAATCATATATATATATATATATATATATATATATATATATATATATATATTATTACTGAAATGATTATTGATTACAAGTTTTATGATAAGCAAATAAAGTATATGTTTAACTTGAATTTTTTTTAACAAAGTTATTTTCTATTACATATATGTTTTGGTTGGACGTACTGGCGTCCTGTCATTAATTATTGCTTTTCTTTTCTTTCCTTATTTTATTTCAATGATTAATTTTCTCCTTGCTGAGTTACTTCAGTTAGCTTACTCCCCCGCACTCCCAATCTTCGGCTGCAGCATAGTCAGCACATCCTTTTAGTTACGGTACGAGAATATTGTGACATAAATTTTGGCGCCCAACGTGATATTCATAATTCTCCTGCCACCTTCCAACGCCTAATAGATGAAGTTATCGGTCCGGATCTCGAACCTTTTTGCTTTGCTTATCTGGACGATATCATTTTAGCCACCCCCTCCTTCGATAAACACATCCGTATCCTTGAACTTGTTCTTTCTCGTCTTGCCTCTGATGGGCTGACCCTCCGTCAGGAAAAATGTCACTTTTGCCTTCCTGAATTACGATATCTTGGTTACGTCGTTAACCGAGATGGTCTTCTAGTCGATCCTGACAAAGTTTCTGCCATTCTCAATATCCCTATTTCCTTCTCTGTTCCAGAATTCCGTTGACTGATTGGTATAGCCAGTTGGTACCGGTCTCCTTGCTGAGCTACTTCAGTTAGCTTAGTCCCCCCACTCCCAATCATCGGCTGCAGCCTTCCGGCACATCCTTTTAGTTACGGTACAAGAATATCGTGACACATTTAAAGGGTAAAATAAGATTTATTCAGTGAGTTAGTCGTGGTAAACAAATAAAATATAACTTACAACATTGGGGCTTAAAGGACATCAAAGAAAAATTCATATCAAATAAAAAAATGCACAGCGATTTAATGACACTCCTAATCGTAAGGCATTTCATATCAATTTAATGGCGCCCAACGAGTAGCAAATATCACAACAAATTTAATCACGCCCATCGTAGGGGCTTAACAAATTTATTTCATATCAATATATATATATATATATATATATATATATATATATATAAAGTTTCACTCACATTAATATTTGAACTTCTAGCAGGTGGTACGGGAATAATGCTTAGTTTTCCCCATGGAGAATGTATACAGCTCGCAGCGTAGCTAACCATTGCCTTTTTGCAATCTGTATTTGATCCAGAAATATTCTCACGTCAATAGTTGAAACTGACTGGAAAAGTAATTTTCAATTTAAGCTTTTTATTATACCAGGCATAATCAAAGAGAGCGATGTGGCTGCACTATATTTTCGATAACGACAAAAGTTAACTTAATATTATAATCTCAAATATGAATATTTTTAATTCATTAAACCACCAACAGTAATATCGCATATATATAATACAAAATATTCCTATACAAACAATACAAAAAATAAGTCAACAAATATATTTTTAGCTTAATACTAAAGTCGAGTTTGGATCGAAACTGTACAAGTGATAATTACACACCTTCTGTTGATGAAGGTTCGGCTTCGTGAATTTCAACGAAAAATCCCAATATTTCATCAGCCAACCGATACAGTTCTTCTATATTCTGTAAAAAAATATTACCTATTAGAAAAAACACAACTTTCAGTAGCAAAGGTATAACTAATTAGATGAAATTCTAACTTGGGCTTTATGCACAGCATAAATAACTACTCTAAATCGAGATAGTAATCTAAAGAAAAAAAAAATAAGGTCACGTACAGGATTTGAAACTGTTGCATTACCACTTCTGCTTAAAAACTTTACTAATTGAGCTATCAGGACTGCTAATTTAATTGCAAAGGTAGATAAACAGAAATCATGTACGTCTTACTTTATATATTGTCAATTATATCTGTGAATGTTCAGTTTCTTGGCGAACCTCGGATATAGGCAGGATGCTCAAAAGAAAGATTGCCATTACACACACGTACGCACGCACGCAGGTACGTACGCACACATGCACGCTCGCTTGCACTCACTCACGCACGCATGCACGCACGCGTTACGCATATTAGCACTCACGCACGCACGCACGTTAGCACTCACGCACGCACGCGCGCGCGCACACGTATGGGGACACGTACGTACCCGCGCATACACGCACGCACGCACATACGATCTCATGCGAAGTAATCACAAAATTTTTTTAAAAAATACTAATTAGTATGACTACATTAGTATAGCGGTCCACAATAGCAATTTTATCATTTACATCTAGATTCACATTTTAGTTGTAAACACACTTTAGCCTGGAGACACCTAATTTTTTGAATGGTTTGTCGGAAATGTACAAAACTTAACACATAGGGTTTTAGCGATGTGAAGATCTTTTTTGTTCTTTGTATGGTTTTCAGATCGACTGTTTTTCTGAAAATATAGGCAGCACCGTGTATACTCTTCCAATTTTGGAATCTACCCTTCAACATTAGTTCAACCATATACCATACCACATGTACAGCTAAATTGCAAACTACCAAATGAAAGGATTTTGATTCACAACAAAAAGTAAGTACTACCTAAAAAATTTTTTACTTACTCATGATTTTAAAATGTGATCCATGGGCGATTTGACAGTACTCTAATCGATCGTAAGATGCGTCTGATTATAATTGACTCCAAATAAGTGTCTAGTGCAGGTGCAATGTTCTTTCTAAGTAGTGTTTCTTACTTATCTGATATTAAATTTTATGCAATCAAAAAAGGCCCAATTAACTATGTACCCTCTATATCCGACCTTACATTTAACTTTTGTGGTCTTTGGGTAAGATCTTCACGCATCCAGTGCGGATTTACCTAATTCCAATGCCTTAGATTATGGCGGTTTACTTTGTCATACAGTGTAAAGGTTGTTTCGTTGAAGAAACATATCTTGTTAATGAAACTCCCGTAAGTGCGATTTTCTTCATTGTTGTCTCAATAAACTCTGCTCTACGGTCAAAATCGTCTTCATTTAATTCTTTCAGTAAGTAACTTTGGTATGGCTTACATAAAATCTTATGTCATACATTTAAGATTGAAAAATGACTTCTTATATCGTGTACTTGTTGTTCTGCGTGACGATGTATGCGGATCCTAAATTAAACTCTACATAATTTCCAAAGGTCTTTTGTCATTCGTAACAGAATTTGATTGACCTGTTCGACTTCCAATTTCTATACTCCACTTTCCACAAAGTGCTTTTCAGTTTTTTACACGTCGCCTTATGAATGGGAGATCGCTTAGAAAAGGTGCTACGTACCTAGACGTAGCCGGAAGAAAAGTAAATACTAGGCTAACTATCAAACGCGGAGAGTGGGGGGATTCGCCTACATACCAAAAAGAAACAAAAAAAAAACACATCGCCCACGATTATATATTAACACATAAAAATTAATAAAGGATTCTGTACAAACAAGCAAAAAAAGATAATAAATTAAGTGTTATTATTTCGCAGCAAACAATTATATTGTATGGACAATTTAGGAATTTAGATACGAAGTGCGCATCTCATATTTTACACAAAATACAATTAATCAGCAGTAAATAAACCTGTGAGGGCTTTTATCAAGCGTTTTTAAAATTTCACCTAATACTTATTGTAAAATAACTAATTAGTACGAAAGAATTAACGTGTGGGAGCTTTTGTCAGACATCTTTTAAATCCTACATAGTACCGTTTGTAAAAATAAACCAATCAGTATAAAAGAGTAAGCGTATCTCTGTCCAACTTTTTTAACAAAGGTACCTCACACCTATAGAGCGATAATATTGATTAGCAGCAACGAACAGTAGTTCTACGATGTTACGTAACAACACCAGTCGTTGATACAGAATACGCCATTGACACACATAAAAGAAACGAGTTGCATACCCGTAGGTGCCCGGATACTTAGCTTGCAAACCGTCGGGGGTGAGTCGGCACATAGCGTTACTGTCGAACAGAAAAAAAACGTGTATTGCTTTTGAAATACGGCGACAAATAATGTAGAAAATATTTCGACCTGCAAGCTGTAGAATCAAATTCGAACGGCTCCGTGGCGTAGTGGTATGTGTGTGACTACTACGCCCAAGGTCCCGGGTTCGAATGCCGATACGGTCCGCTTGAAAAATGTTAGGCGAGCATTTTTCACAAAAATACACCCTCGTTCGGATGAGAGGTAAAATGGAGGTCCCGTGTGTGAGTGTTGTCACGCACGTTAAAGATCCCTACCTTGCTTGGAACAGCAAGGGTTCGGCAAAATTCCAAATTTTCCAGGTAAAAAAAAACTTGCTTCCTGGCCAATGTAGTACCTTCGGGTGGATCATTGGAAAATCAAATGTAGTGTAGAATCAAATTCAACTATGGTTCAAATAACATGAATTCAAACTGCAAATCCTCGCTTATCGAAGCGCGATTGAAACTGGAAAACCCGGATTTTATCGAATAGTGCGCGACCGTATTTCAACAAGGCTTTACATTGGAACAATAGAGAAAACCATTATACGCGGTTGTAATGTAGACCAAGATAACGGGTACCTAAACAAGATATAAAATGCTTAATTGTAGCATAAACTTGTCGTTTTGAAATAAATAAGTGCAAAACGAAAATTTGTAGCAATCGTACTTATTGTAAACAGGATGTTGTTAAAGAATTAAAGAGATTACCGGATTCCTAAAACAAGCCATATACTATTTAATATATCGAATAAATTTTCGATTTAAAAGCAAAAGGAATTTGAGTTAACCAAGGAAATTTTTAAAAGCAAAATTGGAACTTAACAAAGGTATTATTAAACTAGTCTGCCATTTCACTGTAAGATCTCTTTTTATCACCATAGTCTCTTACCATCAAAAGAGTAATTCTTTTTCTTTCATTAGGAACCATTTTATGGATCCAAGTTACTCCGCACCACTCTTTAAAACACTACAAACTATATACGCTCAGTTTCAGTTAACAACTTTGTAAATTGTTAATAATTGTCAAAAATACAGCTACTACAATTAACTACTTCAAATCTAGTCATCACTGAAACAACTCTCTCACTACTTAAAGTCCTTAGTGTAATATATAGTTGAACTCGTATTAAAAGATCGATTCTAAAATTAGAACAATATATACGGTTTAAAATCCCAAATAGACCCACGTTTTTGGAAAAATTATCAATCTGGCGGAAATCGCTAACCTTAAAACCCCACACTCCAAACTTTGTAGATTTTTGACACCCCTCTTTCGAGAACATTAGGCGATCGAGACTATTCTACCACTTTATATATTTGACGTCATTTTCTTTTTACCGCGAATACACCTCTAACAATTAATTTATATTTATAATTTACGATGTTAGTAGTGTTGTTTGTGCTACAAATTTAAAAGTGATGTAGAAATTCTGAAATTAGGTTTGAAGATATTAAGTAATTGAAATCGGCAACTAATTCTCTAATGGTATAGTAAAACAAAAAGTGTATATAAATTACCTCGCACTCCTCCAATGAATTTATTAACGGGTTTCGATATTTAACACTGATATATTCATCATCTGTAAACATGTAACCCTTTTCAAGGTCTTGCTCGTCCCCGGCACAGAGTATGGTTTGCGGCGGATGACAAAGATTTTGTTCTGATCTCCTAAAGACATGTCCCTTTTCAATCGATAGACCAGACGGAGGATCAGGTGTATCGTCCCAGTATAAGTGTTGGGGAATGATTACTTTTGGAACTTTAATCTAGCGCAAAACAAAAAATTATTAAAATTATAACTGCTTAGAAATTATGCTTCACCTTTGCTCTTCGTTCCGCAATTAGTCTTTGACAGTGTATTTCAATAAGTTTAACAGGGTGGTTATCCATTTCAGGTGGTGCTTGATCTAGTGGAATTTTTCCCATTAGAACCAGGTTTTTCACCCGTTCTTGCTCCTCAACCTAAAAAAATAATGAACTTTGAAAGTTTATTCACATAACATGGAGAAATGCGTTATCGTCAGAGGTAGATGATCTATAGGAGTATCAGGTAAATATTGCTCATCTTACATGTATTCTCTCGTTCGAGAATCTAAGTTCAAAGAGTTTATTTTTATTATATTCAAAAGCTATTTACCACACTTGCCCCTGCATTCAATAATCACACGTCTGTGTCGAGCACTGGCACCGACTACATTAGGAGTGGCACGACTCGTTCCCCAACAATGTTGTGATTGGTGGTATTACGCCCAAGGTCCCGGGTTCGAATCCTGACACGGTCCGCTTGAAAAATGTTAGGCAAGCATTTTTCACAAAAATACACCCTCGTTCGGATGAGAAGTAAAATGGAGGTCCCGTGTGTGAGTGTTGTCACGCACGTTAAAGACCCCTACCTTGCTTGGAACAGCAAGGGTTCGGCAAAATTCCAAATTTTCCAGGTAAAAAAAACTCGCTTCCTGGCCAATGTAGTACCTTTGGGTGGAGCATTGGAAAATCACAAGTAAGATTGGTGGTATTTCGCCTCACCAATATTTTGATAACTCGCCCAACTTAAAAGTATTAAAAATTCCATATTTTATTTACTATTTATACCTTAATTAGAACTGAATTATTTTATTATTATTTGATGATTAGTTACCTATTAATTATTATTTTACCATCCATCTATTGAAATTCCGTAATCTAGTTCCAGTATCTACGAATAACCATAAAAACGTAAGTGGCTTCTAATTTTGAAGTAATTCTAGGCACTTCCGCCAGGTCGCCCACATGGGGGTTCACTGGCAGGTGGGTGGAGAGCCTTGCATCATGCCGAGGACCACAAGCCCCAATATACTTTTTTATATTTTTCTTGGTTACCAAATAGTGAAGGAGCTTTCTAAAGTAAAGCAAGTTTTAAAAATAAATTTTTGTATAGCTATTACGTCTTACCTAATATACTACCTATTTGCTTATAAAAACTTTGCAGAAACAGAAACGTATAATCTAAGGGCAATAACCATGTATTAGTTGGCAATATCGCGGCAGCGCATCAAAGAGAAAGGTTCTCGCTAACTTTGTTTATTCGAGTGCACTACCAGCCACCAGTCCCAGTTGTTTCGTGAAAGATTACAGCCGCCCTATAACAAAGACCTTAATTGCATAGGAACCAAGAACGTCTTTTTAGGATCTTGACACGCCACTATAAAAACTAAATACCCAATAAAACTCCTAATTTTGAAATTTGGACTGCAAGGTCTCTGGAAATGGAATCAACGCCTTTCCAATTGCTATAGTATTTAAAGCTAATTTCTTATAAATTCGCATAGTAAGGAATGATCAAAACTATCTGAAATGATCAGTCATGCAGAAAGGAAGTTGTTTGTCGGTGCAAATACACGTGCACTTGCAATATCGTTTGATTGTTTGCGTGGTGTGTTGTGTATTTTGTAAATATGTAGGTGTTAGTGCGACCCGTTGTTGGTTGATGTACTTTAAGTGTTGATGTTAATGTGTTTATAATTTAAAAAGAAATATAAATCTGGTGCGGAGAAGCGAAAAATTTGCGAAGAAAAAAAATAGGAGACTGCACAAGGAAGCCAAGCACATCACCAACTTTTTAAGTTAAGCAACGATGTGAAAGTAGCCATAAGGTAAGTTATTTTCATCTGTAAAATTAATTACGCAAATTATCGTTTAATAGCGAGAACACCGATAGTGATAAGAAAATGTAGCAGAAGGTTCTGCAAACATCAAAGAACTGCTGCACCATACTCCTATGTATAATGAGATTTTCTATATCAACATTATTAGTAAGTTGACATGTATTTTTGTAATTACAGCGAATTAATGCTACTAATGCTACTAGACAGGAAAATGGCAGGTAAAATTATAGTGAAGACATTACATGAAGATATTACATATTACATGAAGATATACATGGCGAATTTAATGGTTTGTAAACTACAGGACAAAACCTAGAAATTTCTATCTCCGATCTCCGTTATCTTAAAGTGTTTATATCAACAATTGTAACGAAAATTTCGTAGCAGCCACGTTGGGCGCCAAAGTTATGTTACGTTGGCTTGTAGCCGTGCGTAACACAAAGAAAATCCAAGAAATGACCGGGCTCAATCGGAGAGTAAGGGGGGGTCGTAGAAAGCAGACAAGCAATACAGAAAAATGTTTAGTACACAGTGAGGTAATATTGGGGAGTAGCAGAAACGTTTCCTCACACACCAATTAAACATAAATCAGACAAAATGTTAACAAAAAATAAATAGATAAGACACAATTGGTATGAGTAATTCAGTAGTATTGATTTTTCCTTCTTTCTTTTTTTTTTCTCTATGTTTTAAAATAGCATGCAAGTCTATTGTAAAAGGTATCATAACGACAAAGATATGGTAAAGCAACGGATAGATATTTAAAGTAATAACCAGTAGGAAATAGTTCAACTTACAAAAGTCCTTCAGCAACGCTTCCTTGCAACTGAAGTGTGGGATTCAACGATGTCCTGCACTAACGCAGCACTTCACCCTTGACTGTGAGGGTGTTGATGGAACTTATCACACGTTACACTAATCACACCTACGTATTTCACTGGTGTTAGCAGCAGACATTATCACGCGTCGGAACTATGTAGCCTTGATAAATTTCTTGGTAATTCTATTTCCTAAGACAATAATTTCGAAATATTCTGTAGCACTAGTTTAATTTCAACTGGGACCAAAGGTATATTATTTTCATAAACATCCCAAAAAGCAGTGAGAAACTTCAACCAATACCTTTGTAAGCCGGTAATCTGTTATATTTCACAAATAACGAAATTTGCGTAAGCAATGATCTATTTTAGATTCTTTGTTGTTAGAATATTCAGAAACTACAGTATCACTGTATTTAAATAATCCAAAGTATGCGCTACTCTGAACAAAAAAGGACCGCGAAACTAGATCGCACACACAGTTTAAATATCAAAAGACAAAACAACTAAAAAGAACCATAATGGGTAAAGCACGTGTATCACTAAAGCAAGTCCGTCAAATGTTCCTTAAAACATTTATCTCACAAGAAAAACAACTAAAAACAATTAGTAAAGCATGCGTAAGCAATAAAACCGTCCGTCAAATGTTCCGTAAAGCACACGTGCCTCGAGTTTAACAAGCTCTACTACTTTTATTTTCAACAGAAAATCAACAAAAAAACACGGCGTGCTTGTTCATGAACAATACGAGAATTGATACCGCAGTAATTCTCAAAGCAGAAAGAAAGCGTATTTTTAACGTACTTAATATATCGGAACACAGAACAGAACTCAACTCTAATCTGTTTATATAAACTCGTCGCTATTACAACCGCTTATCGCCTATTATCTAGACTTGTTAATAACATAAGGAACATCCAAAACGTGAATGCCGCAATCAAATATAATAATTAATTACAGCGGTTTATCATTTCCGATAAGTTGGAAAGTAATTTATGAATAATCCAATTTACAATTCTTTCCTTGCAATTTTATTTATTAATGAAAATCAATCTTCAAATTATCTACTTTTAAAGTAATACCCACGAGTTAAATTGCATACAATTCTGAATTATTCTGAGGTATTTATTTGATATAAACAGCGATCCCAAAGAAACGATGTATTTTTAAGTACGGTAACAGAAAGGGAGCGTAAAAATGTTAAGTTATGAAAAATGCCCGTTACACAATATTTGATCAAACAACTTGTTTTCCTGAAATTAATATCTTGTTAAAGAAAACCTAACTTTCAGATCCACCCTATATTGTAAATATTACTAGATTAAATATTTTATATAGTTCAAATACATCCGATCACGACATTGTCAACTCACCCTCCAACACAGCAGAAATTGATCTTATAGGTCCCGCACTGTGGTCAACTATTACGATAATTAATACTTTGCGACAAAAAATTATTACAGCGATACCAAAATTTGAAGAGTGATCTTCGCCAATAATGGCTTAAAGAAAGGTATTAAAGAAATTAAAGAAAAGAAATTTTCAGAATATTTGTTGTATACAAAAAGTTCAAATACTAGGCAAAATGCGCAAGAGACTGGTTAACTTGGAGCACATCAAACAAATCCTTGCACTGTATTTTATGTATGTTAGTTTGTAATAGTTTGACAGAACTTTCATCAAATTTAAGTACATTTGGAAAGAAAAGTAAGTTTTCTCCAGGTTTACATATTTGGAAAATACTATAAAAAAGGCTCCCCGCACATGAAAACAACAACAAGCATAAAACTAATTATTACAGTTAAAAAACTTTACAACATTGTTTGTTAGGTTATGGAGTTGATGCAGACTTGCAAAAAGCACATTATAGCAGAAAGTGATAAATGGAAAAGAATATTATTATATTTTTTAGATGTAACATTATTTCTTGCTGGTCATAATTTACCCTTTCAAGGCGATACCATAGAAATCGGCAATGTACATAATGGTAACTTTTTAGGCACGCTTGAATTAGTGAGAAATATGATAGTATAACTTTAGAACATTATCCAAAGTATTAAAACAGCAGTCGGAAGGAAAATCATTCAAAGGACAGGTAATTATAATATGTTATTAAAAAATCAAAGTGAGTTCATAGAATTATGCGGCAATAAAGTCCAAAAACAAATTTTGAATGAGAAATATAAAGTTATTTATTTTTCTATTGTAGCTGATGTCACTCTAGACATTTCTCATAAAGAGCAAAATGTTTTAATTTTGAAGTATCTAAAGTTTTCCGAAAATTCAAAATAATTTGAAGTCGTGTAAATGTTTTTGGAATTTACTGATTACGCAAATAAAACAGGAGAAGCTATCTGGTATGTTATACTCGAAATTACAACATTGCGAAATATCATTGGGTGATAGCAGAAGCCAAGGGTATGACAACGGTGCCAACATGGCAGGAGAAATAAAAGGTGTACAAAATCAAATATAACAAAAACATTCCTCTGCATTATCCTCTCTATGTGCCGCTCATTCATTAAACATTGTAGATGTGCATGCTGCAGCAATGTGTATTCAAGCAAAAACATTTATTGGCTTTGTTCAAAGATTATACGTGTTCGTTAGTGGCAGCCCATGCAGAAGGAGTATTTTAATTAAACATGTTAAAAGTGCATTAAGTCACAATCTGACGCTTGTTGAAGTTCACGGATAGACACTATTATACCAATTGTAAAATTTTTACCTGCTGTGATAACTGCTCTAAATGAATGTTCTCACTTAAGTAGTTTATTACCAGAGCACTAAAGCGAAATCAAATCCGTAAAGAAATATTTTTGTCTTTCGAATGCTTGGTGTTGGCAACTTGTTGGTTTAAAGTGTTAGCAGCTATAAATGAACTAAACAGCATTATTCAAAGTTGTGGCATAACAATGCAACAAGAAATAAATCTTCTTAAGCAGTTGAAAAAGACAATTTCGAAAATTTGGGAATCGTAGGTGCTTATTTGAAGTAAAGCAAGGTTAGTGGCAACTGAGTTTAAATGTCGAAGATCATTTTCCTCGCAAAAGGCGCAATAAAAGGAAAATACTTTTCGATGAAACACCCGAAGAAGTACCTCTTTCTGCACATAGTGAGAATCCAGAAGAACAAAATTTTAGAATTACTGTTCTTTATGCTACAATTGACAATATTTTAGCTGATTTGGAATTGCAATTTTCAGCTGTAAATAAAATATATAAATTATTTTCGCTTATTTTAAATTTTTGGAATTAGATGTAGCTGAACTAACAAAAAAGTACGAAATTTTGATTCGTGCTTTCAGAAGTTGTCTGTCAAATAATTTCATCCAAGAAATTTTAATTTTAAGAACAATATTTAACGCGACATTTGAAGAACACCCGCTGTCATCACCCTTCTACTTTTAAATGCTCTTTATTCTTATAATCTGCAGCCCTTATTTATAAATGTTTGTACAGCTTTAAAAATTTTTGGTACCTTACCCGTCATAGTAGCAGAAGCTGAGAAAAGTTTTATATACTAGCTTTAATAAAAAACCTTTTGAGAGCAAGAATGAGCCAAGATTGTATGAAGCGGACAAGAAAATGTGGTGCTACAGACGTTTGCGGAAGATATCATAAACAGATAAAGTTAATAACAAAGAGGTACTAGAAATGGTAGGCGAAGAAAGAATTATGTGGAAAACAGTAAAAAATAGGAGAGATACGATGATACGCCACATTCTAAGGTCTGAGGGAATAGTTCGGAATATATTAGAAGCAGAGAAAGGGAGAAACAAAGGTGTAGGTATAGGAAAAAAGAGAGGTAGAGGTAGAACTAGGTTAAACTGTTGCACACAAATAGTGAAAGATGTAGGATGTAGGAATTTCAGGAAAATGTGTAAGCTGGCTCAGAATAGAAATCAATGGAGGTACGCGTTCAACCAGTCCCACGATGAAAAAACTAATGACGAAAAAAGTAACTTTACTTAAACATGATGATTATTATAAGCAATTACAGGTAATGGTTGTTCAATATTCTCGAATAATGTTTATTGTGCGAAAGTATTTACTGGAAAACTATTTCGGCAAATGTCTAAATGTTGCGGGATCATGGCAGCCACAGGCTGCTTAACCCCCTTCACAAACCACTGAATCTCTGTGTAATAGGGCATATAATTAGAAAACAATAGAAAGAGAACCGAGCTATATATAGGCTGTTGTGCGAATTTCAGGGAACTGTGTTGGCAAGCTCAGAATATAAATAAGTGACGGTGCGCGTTCAACCAGTTTCAAGACGGAAAGCCTAATAATGAAAAATAAGTGCACTTGAATCTGGTGAATATTATAAACAACTACAGTTGTTGGTTTTGAAATATTTTCAGCTAATGCTGATTGTTCAAAAGGATATATTGGAAAAACTATTGAAAATGTTCGAGTGCTGGGGGACCTCGGCAGGCACAGTCTACTTACCCCCCTTCACATACCACTGAATATCGGTGATCGAACTACATCTAACAGGAAAGAACAGCAACTATGTTCAAAAACAACAAATATAGAAGCAAGACGAAAATTGTTCAGAGCATATGTGTGGAGCACAGTACAGTACGTAAAATAGCGTCAGTAGGAAAAGCAGACAGAAAGAGATAGAAGTCTTAAGATGTATGAGGATGATGGCATGGACAGATAAAGTTAATAACAAATAGTTTATAGACATAGTAGAGGAAAAGAGATATCTGTGAAAAACAAAAAAAAATAGGAGAAATAGACGAGCAGAATACATTCTTGGGGAATAGTACGGGATATATTACAAGCAGAGATAGGAAAAATAAGTTAGAGGTAGACCTATATCAGATTATCGCACGCAGCTAGTGATAGATGCAGACTGTACAAATTTCAGGGAAATGTGTAGGTTAGTTTAGAATAGGAAATAATAGGGGTACGCGTCTAACCACTTCCAGGACTGAAGATCTAATGATGATGATGGGATTTTCTTATTTATAATACACACTTTCTACTTATACAATTTTTTATTTCATCAAAATTTCCATACGTTGTACTAGTAGAAAACTATTTTTATTTCCTAGACTTGAATGGTAAGCTGGCAGTAAACCACCAACGCTTTCACAAAGCAAATTTAGCAGCTGGCATTGGTTTGATGGTCGCTACAGTTGAAAAAGTTCTTTTTATTTCACGTGGTGATATTAGTATTGGCTCGGTGATACATCAACCATCGTACCAATGTTTTTTGACAACGTGTAAAAAGAATTTGGGGTGAGGATACTTTAGGACACAGGTCCCGCAATTTAAAAAAAAAATAAACTTTTGCAAAATCCTTTCAAGAGGCTCACAGTTTGTATGTGCGGGGACGACTTCAGCTATGTTTTTGGATGTCAGGTTTTTGCAGGTCTTCTTAACAGAACTGTGCACTAACACAAAATAACGAATTAACGCTGTGTGAGGATGAGTAACTGTCGGTTAATCGTTTCAACATGTAACCTATCGCCATATCAATATACGTTTACGGTCGCATTTAATATATATTATAAAAGTATAACATGGTTTTCTTGCGAATTTATTCTAAATAGTAAATACATGATGTTTCTTACATCGTCCATGACAGCGGCTTTGTTTAGTAGCTTTGGCGGTGGCACCTATGCTATCTATCGATCTATCGGTATGTTTGTGCGACGGTGAAACTCAATAAAAGTATTTTTTATGTTTTGGAATTACAAAATTATTTATTATATTTCCAACTAGACGTTTGTTATTTGGTGTATTTGAAGTATTTAGTCTCGTATAAAATATTTCATGTAACTTATTAGCTAACATCAGAAACCGAGATGCACAATTATACATACAATAGTCTTGTTTTATTCATCTTTTATGTAATAATATAATAGTTATAAAGGCCTTTTTTATCATTAAACGCAGCTTAAACGTTTATGAACATAGTATAAACGTTTAGAAAAAATTGCTAAACGACTCGTCTATGTGCGATGTACTGTGCTTACCTACTGTATTACTGCGCATTTTCTCCTAGAACTCATTCTAGCCTAGTCCAATAGTTACCCTGTTAGCGTAAGATTATGTTTATTTCATTGTTATTAGTGGCATTACTTTTAGTTTTATCAATGCACTGGGAATTAAATCACAATAACAAGAACATAACTAATACAATACTAGGTATAATGAATAAATATGTACTTAAAAATCCGCGTTTCAAAACTAAAATACACAAAAGGGAAAAATCTGCGTGTTTTACATCAGGAACGACCACAAACTCCAGCTCCCCGAATTTTCAAATCGTGTCCTTGTCGAAACTAACTTAGGTACAAAAGGATCTTTTAACAAGTCTCGACTTTCAACTTTTATTTGGACTAAGTATAATTCTTCTTATGACAATTTTTTTGTAAAATTTCCAGAGTTTGAAAGCAGGTCTTTTATAAAATTTGGCACAAGAAAAGAGAAAGCTTTTGCTTACATACGGTTTTCTCAAAAAAATTTCGTGCTCATGAGAATATTCGCAAAGAAAGTAAATTAAAAGTTGCAGCAAAAGAAACAGTTGCAGTATGCTTCCTGATGAAACCCTAGCAAAAATAAACAATGAGACCATGTCCTGAAGATGATCAGCAAATCAATAAATCTAATGAGGTTTATAATTATCGCCACTGTTGAGCATGATGGATAGCCGAGGACGCCTTTGGCTTTCTAACGAAGAAGTTTAAGTAGTACTCTGCAACATACAACCCTTTACAAAAAAATTAGATAAAATAATACTAGCAACAACAGGTTTACACAACTACTCAAGCAAGGACAAATGTTCATGGAAGTCCGGAAAGCTGGAAGAAGAATTTTGTCTATTGTAACCTCTTATTCATACTGAGGGCAGAACTATATTTGACGCTGAAACTGTTCAAAAGACAAATGTAGACGAACTGTACCTATTTTTAGGTCTGAAATATTAATCAACGCGTAAAGCATCTGATTACTTACTAAAATTGCCTAAATAATTATAAAGAAATTAAAAAACCGTTTCCTAATAAAATTTGTTTGTTCCTCCTTAAAAGCGTCTTTAACATTTATTACACCTCGAAATTGTTGTGTTCATTAAAGCAGTGAACATATAGTCAAACCATAAAAATCAATGCGATGTACAAGTTAATTCCTACTAACCACAATTTTGTAGATTACTTTTGACCTTTCTGAAAACCAATAGAAACTGTCAATTCCAGTCATTTAAATGAGTTGTCCCCAATCAAAACCTTGTTTATTGCAATGTTTGTATACCGTATGCAAATTTAAGATACAAATGCCAGTACTAAAATAAAACATAACAGAAGAAACTTCCCTTCTCGTTCACAAGTTATTCTGGGGTTTTGCTATGCTTAAATAATACGTCAAATGCAGTTTTTTTAGCTTGCACCGCATCTTAACAGCCGGTAATAATTTCGACAGTAGTATTGCAAGTTAGTAGCATGTAGTACGTTAATAGCAAATATTTTAGGCTACTGTATGATAGGATAGTTTTTTTCTAACCCACCATGCCATGAATTATCTTCCTTCTTGTTATCATGGTATTTGGAATAGGCGGATCATATAACCATGCATAGTCGCGTTCTGTTTCTATTAGTTTGTTAGTGCTCATTTTTAATTTACGCTGGTCGGTGTTCTACTGGCCGGTCGTCGAAGACTAGCAGAAAATGCTCTAGACTGAATTCATGACGTTCTGTTTCCTTACAGTGCCGAGCTAAGCCGGCCGGACGCTCGTAGTGGACTGCGCTTCATTATAATGAATGGAAAAAAAGTTTTTCGTTGAGGTGCTGTGCTGCGTCGAACGGAGCCCTGCCCTGCCGGCCGTTTATAATGGACTTCGTGCTTAAGACATCACGTTCGTCGTCAAAGTTCACGTCGCGATTTACATATCCCCCAAATCAATATATATATATATATATATATATATAGGCTATATATATATATATATATATATATATATACATATTTATATATAAAATAAGATGTATCTGTAAACAAACTCTTATGAAAATAATAAAAGTTTATTGACAATTACAAATCGGGCTAGTACTTATATAGCCATTAACAAAACATTAGCTTTATTACTTCACAGGGGAGGAAACATCCACTGGCCGACGGTTTTGACTTGTTAAGCCTCATCAGAGCAGATTAATTTCCAACCCTATGAAGTAATCGAAGCTATTATAATGATATAATTTTGAAAAAAATTTCTGTACTATAGCAAATGTAAATAAAACCGCCATCAGGTGATAAAACACCAAAACTACTAAGTGTGGAAGTACAGAATTGAATCGAAACTACATAGTAAATTCTATAGATGGCTATAAAAGTACTTCTGGCCTTTGAGATTTGCGGAATGTTACAGCAAAATTTATTTGCAAACGTAACAAACCTTCTCGTGGCGACACCCGGGTTCATGCCCCAAGGGCAATTCAAATAATAAAAAAGACAAGTTATTTGCAGTCCGCAATAAGAATTTGTATATAAAATAAGATGTATCTCTTATGAAAATAATGAAAGTTTATTGACAATTACAAATCGGGCTAGTAGTTTTATAACCATTAACAGAACATTAGCTTTATTACTTCACAGGGGAGGAAGCATCCACTGACCGACGGTTTCGGCTTGTTAAGCCTCATCAGAGCAGATTAGTTTCCAACCCTATGAAGTAATCGAAGTAATGTAAAGTAATAAAACTAATGTTTTGTTAATGACTATATAACTACTAGCCCGATTTGTAATTGTCAATAAACTTTTATTATTTTTATAAAAGTTTGTTTACTGATACATCTTATTTTAATACAAATTCTTATTGCGGACTGCAAATAAATTGTCTTCTTATATATATATATATATATATATATATATATATATTGTTGTGGATTCAAAGGGTTAAATTTGGGTTAACAATAACATTTCAACCACCGTGTATAGAGAAAAGAACAAATTATTTACGCGCGAAATTTATTTATTTCATTTAGGGAGAACGGACAAGTATTGACGTATTTTTATAATTAATGATTGAAAGGTTAAAAGTACATAAAGAAAAACAGTTTTAAAACAAATAGAATACGCATAATTAAGTTTAATTTATTTTAATTCAACACGTAAAAGCATAAAGAAAACCCACTAGGGTAAGAAAACCAATAATTCCAAGGCAAAAGTTCGTTGTAACAAACAAACGTCAGTTGTATCTGATACGACAAAATATAAAATTTAAGAATTGTTGTGCTAAACGGTCGATAATTAACGAACACCTGAGTTTTTAAAAAAGGTTACATTCGTCGAAATTATGAGCATATTAAGACAGGACTTCATAGAAAATATTTTCAACCGTCAGTTTGGTTTGAACAAGCTAACAAAGTTCTTAAAGAGCAAGGAAAATGCACAATCGGTTATATACTACAGATAGAGACAGAGATAAAAGCGTTGATATTTAAAACGCACGTACTAATACACGTGGAGTGGAGATGAGCTGTCAGCAATATCGATTTTCTATAACTCAAGTGGGGTTTTGAACGCAACAGCAGACATGCATCAGACAGAGATAAAGATAGTACAGGCGAAGTTTTATAACGACAGAGAATATTATCATTAGTTAAGAACCGACAGTTTTCCAAACGTAGAAAAACGCGACAGGTGGGAGCGATTTCGGGTACGTACGGCACGTAAACGGAGTATTTTTCAGGAATTTTCAACACGGTTGTATCAAAATTTGTAGAATCTAAATTAGAAAATAAGTTTTTCACGTAAAGTGTGTCCGGGGGTAGCATTTTGAACTAATATAAATACGGAATGGAAATTATTAAGGCTCTTTTTGTTTTCTCGTCGCTTTTATACTACTTTACTACAATAGACCAACATTATAGTAGAGTTATTTTTATGTGAGTATTAGATATGTTAATAATACAGTAAATATAGTGCTAGCACGTGTAAATTATTAGTAGTGGCCTTCTATTTATTAACGCGTAATACGTGTAGTGTATATTAAATTAATAGAGGTCTGGCTACTACTATACTAAGCTAGAAAATCAATAAATGGAAGTATAATATGTGCGGGGTAAGCATCAGAAACAACCAGGAGTGTAAGCTGATATGGAATGGTACTTTGAAACGAGGCGCTTGGCTTGCAAATGGGGTTATCATCTGTGAATCTGCTGACTATTACAACGCATGGTCACGAAGCCAAGGTGTTCTGGTGATCGTCGTCGAAGGAATGGAAGCCTGAAGCATTCTCCAGGTATTTTATGTCAAATTTCTGTTGTCTGATAAACTTTTGTGAAATTTTGGTGCTCTGTGAGTGAATTTTGGGGTTTATTTATGGTTATATAAACTTATTGGAATATACACATGTACTGAACAATTTATTGGGGTTTAAATATTGAAAAGGGGTGTATTTAAAACTTACTAAATTTTATTCTGAATATAAATTAGATTGTAAAGGGTAAACGAGTCTATCAATTTTGTATTAATCTATGCAAAGTAAAAGGCATATACTAAATAAACTGGGTTATTATGAGCTCACCATACTTCAGTGTACAGTCAATTTAGGGTAATATGTAGGGCCCTTCTACTCATATCTTATTAAATTTGTGTGCAAATAATTAGAAAATCAAGGACCTTAAAAACGTATCACATTATGAGTTTGTAATTAGTGTACCAAACTGTTTTTATACATGTGAATAATTTATCTGTAAATAGCGGTAAACAAAAGATTGTATGATTGTTGTATTATTTGGTGATTTTATTGAATGGTGTGCAAGTGTGAATGAAAAATGGTTGTAAATTTAGGTATCCGATAAGAGGCACAGCTGAGCTAGCCAGGGAAACTGCTGAACAGGGTAAGAAATTTTTTTGAAAGTTGTGCATTTTTGAAAATTATTTGATGACACTGGCGAAGCAGAAAACCCTTAATCCCCGAGTACACAGCAATATATATACATATATATATATATATATATATATATATATATTATAGTGGTTTTATAGGGTTAAAAATAAAAATAAATGAAACAATTTCAAAACACCCTGTATAAAGGAACAACCAGAAATTACGTGCGAAATTTATATATGTTAATTTATTTTTAAGTAACGAGTATTAATCAAATTTTACAAATAATAATTAAAATTTAATAGCTTTGCAAAAGAAATAAAATGTTAGAAGCCAATGCCATTAATTTATTAATTTAATTGAATTTAAGTAAACGATTAGTGATGTATAATATGCATAAAAGTGTGTAAAGGTCAATAATACCAAAATGAGACGCGTTGCTAACAAACAAATATATCAGTAGGGTTGAAATACGGTGAAATACAACTCTTAGAATTGTTATTTAAAACGTCAGTTAATTAAACACCTGCATATTTTCTAAATGTCAAGTTCTACTTAATTTTTATAGATAGCAAACGGTTACAGAGAATATTGGGTAAACCTTCGCATGTGTTCGCAGAAAATGCTAATGAGCGGTTATTTAAATCACGTAAGAAGTCCACGTGGGTTTAAATAGCAGACGGTCCGGAATACCGATTTTCTACCACTCAAACCAGGTTAGAAAGAGACGTAGAAAACGCATAAGCAAGAGACAACGATAGTATAAGAGGGACTTGTAGGACGTCAGTAAATATACGATTGGTCGATATAGTTAGTTGAACGCGAGACAAATACAAGCATAGTGTATATTAATTTTTAGAAAATAGCATAACGACGCTCTGAAATTCGCCGACTTAAAAATCGGTTGAGCAAAATTTTAAGAATGTGTTGTTGTAGATGGGGATTTCGGATGAATAGGCGGCCAGGAGGTAGCAGCCTAAGTGTATAAATGCTTTTGGACAACGTGGTGAAGGCCCTTAATATTTCGATCGCTCCAAACGACGTATAAAAGTTAACACGAGTTGTAAGTATTATAAAATCATTTAAATTATATTGCATGGTGGTAGCCTCTTAATTAGTACGCGGTTAGTGTGCCGAGATTACATTTTTTTAATTGAGGTATCACCTATAATTTTTAACCAACTCGTGTCGGGACGTTAAGTAACGTAGATTATAGTCAATAATTGTGAAAGACGTATAATTGAAATGAAATTTGGAATTTGGTTACACCATGAAGGCAGCGTTAGCAGTTCAACTTAGATGGAGTTCGTCTAGTAACAGCGAGAAACGGCCTGCAGACCAGATAGAAGAAATACATGGCATCGTCCACGGAGCGGAGATTGTCTAGAAATTTCCAGGTAACGATTTGATATTATGATTCTTATAAACTGTGAATATTGGGTGACGTATGAGAGTGATTTTGAAGGTGTCGTGGATTATTTGCGTATTGAACATAATACGTGTAAATAACTTTATTATGGTATTTAACTAGAAATTTGAAGGTGTCTAGAAAGCTTTTAAACGTTTCATCAGAACGTGAAATTTTTGTGAAGAGTACATGACTTTGTTTTTTTTAATTTGTTGTAAGAGTATGCAAAGTAGAAGGGCATACAGTATGCATAGTTAACTGGGTTATCATGAGCTCACTATACTCCAAAGTTTACTTAGATTAAAAAAAATAAATTATAAGGAAGGAATAAGAAAGAAGGTATTATTCAAGGCCCATTTACTCCGGGTACATTTTATGTGTTTGACGATTTAAAATATAATACAGGACATTACAAAATAGGGTTTACTGAAGTGTAATGTGATCAATGTAATGTGGACAATATTATATTTCATTTGTAAATAGTAATAAATAAAAGATTGTATGTTGGTTGTATTTTGTGGTTTTATTGCGAGTGTGTGTGTACGATTGAGAATATGAGAGTGAATCTAGATATCCAAGAGGAGGTCCAAATGAGCTAGCCGGAAGCAGTTAAAGAAGGCAATTCAACCGAGGAAGAGAGGAAAACGGGTAAGAAATATTTTTTTGTATTATTTAATTTTTGAATTTGCGAGTTTTGAAAATTTTATAAAATTTTCGAAAATATATTTGTTGGTGAGGATATTACCGGAGATCCACGATTATTCTAATAAGGTTACACAGCAATTTATGACGGGCCAACGTTGGGGCTCGAATGTTTGAGAGACTAATAAATTGCTGCGGAGATCCACGGCAATATATATATATATATATATATATATATATATATATATGTATAATTAAATGAAATTTTTAAGTCTTAAGAAATATTGTTACATTGTATAATTGAAGGACATAATAAAAGATTAATGAAAGTTCACAAACCAGGTATGAGAACGGAAACAGTTACTTTGTATTCCAGACGTAATATGATACTGCAGGTGCAGGTCACAGTAGACAATAAGACAGCAATTGTTAGAATTAAGATTATTAAAATGTATTAATTTGTACTGTATCAAGAAATAGTAGACATGAGATCTGAATTTCCCACAAAGTAAGAGCAGGGATAGCCTAAATACCCTCAAGAGCCCAAGATGGCCAGTCAGTCTCGAGCTTCACAAGTTTAACATTGTTGGTTGTTCGTGCTACACATTTTAGTTTTACTTAAATTAATTAGTGAAAAGTAACTTTGATTATTTTTGAAACCAAATCGTTAATAAATATAACGTACAATTGTCAAAATTGTTGTAACTATTATAACAATACACTTGACAGGAGTGTTTTGGAAATAAAGTATTTTTTAAAAAGAAGCGCCAAGCGGCTCAAAACCTATCTCGCGCCGCCAGACAATCATATCGCTGCCAAAACCGTTCGTTGCGGCAAAACTGCTAACACTACAACTTCTCATCCGTGCTACTAAACTACCGAGTATAAAAGTTATTCCTACGCGGTTGTTAACACACTGTTCCAGGTGAGTCACTAATTTGGGGCACCTCAAATTAAGATTAAATTTAATTACAAAATAAGTACCAGATCGTATTTAGTGTTACATTTATTAATTATTTGATTTTTCTGTTGTACATCTTAGAATTTATATTTTCTAACGTCTTTAATTAAACGTGTTTAATTAAAGTGATTGGTGTTGTGTAACTTTTTTTTGCACAACAGTATGCATTTTTAGTAATGTTAATGTATTCTGGCTATGCTTTTATTAAGCTACAATATTCCAGATTGCTAGTTAACGATGATGGCAATAGTGGGCAGTGGTTACGTTTAAAATACTATTTGTTTTGCTAATTGCGAGAAGAAAACTGATTTTTCTATTTTAACATCATTTCCTTTCTACGTTAATCAATTTATTCAGAGCAGTCCGTCCCTTCAAATTTCAATATGTTGCTTATCTTGCAGAATTACGCATGTATTTTATCATTTAAGCAGATGTGATTCACCTTTACACATTTATTGTAAAAATTAACATAAAAAAGAAAAAATTATCCGATTACCTAAATTCGCTACAACACACTCAAAACTTATAAGTGATACAGTTTACATGTTCATAATTTAAAAGAACAAAAAAATCATGAATGTAAATGAAGTAGATGTTTAAAATGCTTGCCGCGAAAGTCTCTAGGTAATATCCTAATCTTAAATAAAAACGTCTTCTAACTTTATTTAACATCTCAGGCGTGAGCAAATTAATCGCAAACGTTATTCATCTTCTTAAGTCATCTAAATCAAGGGGTTTAGTTCTATACACAATACTCTTCACATATCCCCATAGAAAGAAGTCTAAAAACGTAAGATTAGGTGATAGTGCTGGCCAATTTATCGATGCTCGCGACCATATACACCGATTTGGAAATATTACATCGAGGTACTGTCGGACATTGCTTTGGTAATGTGGCGGTGCTCCATCTTACTGGAACTTGAGGGTGTCTTGGATCAGTTAACGTAATTTAACTACAAGTATTACACTGAAAACTACTGTCATGCAGGTATAATCACACAACAATTTGCTAAGGCGTTTTAAACAAAACTAATATTGCCATAGTTTTGTCTTTCTAACTGATACCATCTAAAAGAACACATAAAAATAAAAACATTTTTAAAAAGAGAATGAAGAGACCTTTCAAACGATATATTACAAGCTCATATTTTTCATTTAAAAAATGGGGGTTATAACTGTCAATCGAAGGAGGGTTCAATATAATGATCCAATTTTTTGGTTGCAGGATGTCAATTCATAATCTAAAATTGACGTTTCGGCATTTTCTTTAAATATGTAGTTACCGAAATAATGAATTTATTCCATTTGGCTATTCCACACTGTATTCCACGTGGTAATAGGTTGTTTTGTATTTTCATTTATGGCAAGTTAATGCAAATGAATTGAATTTTACTTTTCATTAAAAAAATAATTAAAAGCAGCCAAATATAAAGAAAAGTCTACCCCTTTTAAATTAAAAATATTTACGCAATTAACTTTCGTTCCTATAACGAAATGTTTTTTAACCTTTCAAAAGGTTTGAATTCTTTGTTGTGATTTAAATTTCAAGGGTTTTTATGGAAAGCTGTATCTATAAACTTCAGCTGTTAGCTGTGAGCTTCAACACTCCCAACGTATGCAATTAAAAAGAATTCACTTTTTTAAATAGCTGCTGTGTGAGAGCAAACTTTCATGTGAGATTAAAGAGTACGATTTGCGTCTTTTAAAATTAGAAAATTTCATACAATATATTCGATTTGTAGTTAAACCTTATGTTTAACTTCAATATTTAATGTAGAAGTACGTGTACTCGTTTCAGGTTACCGAATTTTTTCATAGTTACAAACTACTGTTATATAGTTAATATTTTGAGAGGGCACATAATGGTACAATAACATTTGTATATAGTTTGTTGTAACAATCTTAAAAGAATTTGGTGTCATGATATTTTCAAAAGATAATTTGTAAGAAATAGTTTTATTTACGTGAGCTAAACACTCAAAATGTTGTAGGGATGCATAACAGAAGTCCACAAGTGTTCCTAAAAATGTCTGCTCTCATTTCGGTATTTCATAAGTTCAAATGTACAGCAGTCAGAGATATTAGGATTTCATTACAAATTCCGAATAAAAGCCTCACTCAAGCTCGAATAAAAACAAACAGCTTACTGAAGCATGGCTAATTGGATTTTTCTGTAAAATCTTGAGGGCTGTCAGAATGCATATTGGATAGGAAGTTCTTGGGTTGGATCAGCATTGAATTTAAGTTAAAGGTAGAGAAATACTTTATTGATGTTGAAAATTAGTAAAATTGAACAGAAAGTAGAAATGGGTTTCTTGTAATGACTCCGAGGATTAAAAAATAAAAATAAATAGTCGCGAAAGCGGTACTGAAGACATATAAGCAAATAAAGATGAAATGATTTTTGTGTATGCATCTTTCCGTTATAGTAAGTTATACATCTTCATTTATTGATTAATGTGGAAACATAAAGAAAGAAATGCACTTCCATTCATGATATGCTTCAAACAATATCACAGAAATTCTCTAAAAAGTTGTTATGCGTAAATTAAGCATTAAATGGATTAAATTTTTATTTGCCCCGAAGGAGAGTGGACCCGGTAACAATATAAGGGCGCGTCGATTAACTGCAGCGATGCGGGAGTGGATGAATGAGAAGAGAAAATAGAAAAATGTAAAGAAATAATAAATAACAATGCGTAAATGCTAGAATTCTATATTACATTAACCTTGAAAAGACTTTTCTGTCAAAATCAAGGTCTTTCAAGTGCTGGCACATTATTTTATGCAGAAACCATGCATTGGTAACAGCAACGTCAAGTTCCCAAATAACTACTGGCCAATACCATTTTTTTGATCTCACGGAAGTTCTGTAGTATGCTACATTTTGATCCATGCAATCTGTTCCTCCCATATTCTCATTATAATGTTTAATTAAATTCGGTTGATCCACTGTTATTTTTTTTGTTTCTGCAAATGAGTACTTTTTGGCCAAAGAAAGAGGTAGTACAGTATCGCAGTTAGATACAAAGGTTACAACGGAATTATTATTCCATCGGCAAATCAATAAACAATTTTTTTGGATCTTTTGCAGGACATTTCTGCAAACAATTTGATCTAATTGTACCAGTAAGGCCAACACCCATCTGTGTCATACGATCTAAAAGATCTAAAGTTGTAAAAAATTATCGGCGTATATTCTGTGTGGCAAATATTGTCCATTTGATATGCGTGGAAGCTTGTCACAAAATTGTCGTTCAACACTCCCACCAAGTCCAAACGTTTCACGATATAAATTAGCAGATCCTTCTGCTCCTTAGTAAATGTCAAAATCAATCAGGTATCCATACTGCAAATTCCAACACCAACTTTTATAACCAAATCGGATTGGTTTTCGTTGTATATGTTGTTTCATCCCATGTCTTCCATAGTAGGGAATCATAGATTCATCAATACTACTTTCAATATCCCAAACCGTATACCCAAAAAACGATTTCTTCAGAAAGTCTAGATAAGGGGCAATTTTATATAGCTGATTAGTGGGATCAATTGATAGGTTTATCATTGAAATGAATAAATCTAATAATAGTATCAAATCTGTTTCGTCTCATATTATTTGAAATTATAATGTTTTATACGTCTTCAGCTTCTTCCCAATACATACGACGTCTTGGGTTTACATTATATCCACTGACTAAAAGTATCCCAAAACAACTTTGATTTCTTCAAGTTGCAGTTCCAAATGGAATCCTTTTTGTTGGGCATTTCTTTCTGTCTCATTTAGTATATATTCAAAAAGTTGATCTGTAAAAAAGAATTGAAAAGAGTCTATAGGATAGGATTTATTGGTTTTGAATAAAATGAAGGCACGTATTCAGTTTGAGTGTATTCTAGAAAAGTGTATAAAAGGGGATTTGTGACTGGCATGTATTTTTTTAACCCACAATCGTTTTTCTTTTTAATTTTTCTTCTTCTTTTTTGGACCCGGAGACTTGTCTGTTAATTTTGCTGTTTTAGGTAATACAAATATATCCGTATTTATGTCTGCAGTAAGCATTTTCTCAATTGCATTGACATTACTTTCATCAATTCGTATGTCTTGAATTTCGTTATGTAAAACAACTTCAGCTTCTGCTTCTAATTGACGAGAAGTTAGATTGCCGATTGTGACTCCCACGTCTTCATTCCCACTATCTCCATCTGTCAGTTCATGACATTCGGGTGGTGCTATGTATAAATCGATGGTAGTTGATTGTTTTGTAAAACTTGCCTCTTCAAGCATACACATAATTTTATGGGTTCGTGATTGATAGCACTTGATATCAGAATTCTCTAAATTGAATTTACATTTTGATGTTGACGGAGTATTAAACAATTTATCTAAAAAGCAAGTGTTAAACTAAACCGCTTAGAAATAGCAATTTTATTTTTGAATGCAATATCGATCCACTCACTAATTTCGGTCTGCTGTTTTCCTAAACACTTGTTTTCACTTGTCCTACGTATTATTTTCCTGATTATGATATAAATACTAAAAAGTAATGGTCCTAGATGAGATTCTTGGGGGACTCCTGAAGTGATAGATAAAAAATTTGTTAAGAACCCATTTATTTTTACTGCCTGGCATCTGTTAGATATATATGGTAATAACCACCGAAAGAGATCTCCATGGATACCAATTTTAAGCAGTTTATTACAAAGAATCTTATGATTGATTTTGTCAAACGCTTTACTGAAATTGTGTACATTGAATCAACCTGCGTCCTATCGTCAAGAGATTTTAACAAATATTCAGAATATAAAATTAGATTTGATTCTACAGATGGTCCGCTGAAAAAGCCATGCTCTTCAGGTAAAATATAATTTTTAGGGTAAAAAATAAGGAACTCTAAATCAATTTTTCAATAATTTTAACAAAAATATTTAATATGGAGAGTGTTCTGTAATTGGTTACTTTAGTTCTATCCCCGCTTTTAAAAATTGGAATGACAATTGCCTTCTTCCACTTTTCCGGAGTTAGCGGTTTACATAAACTTTTTGCATAAACATTCCAGGAACGCCATCCTCACCTGCGGTTTTAAATATGTCGATGTCACACAACAACTTGAATATGTCATTTTCGTTAACATTAAGGAAATTTATTAAAGGGTGGCCTAAGGATTCGCCGTGACAATCAGCTTGAGTATTCGTTCTGTGACTGACATAAATTGAATTAAAATATTCTGCGAAAATGATGGCGATTTCAATATCTGTATTTGCCGATTTATTGTTAAATGTAATATTGTTTGGTAATAAACTAACAGATATATAGCGCCAGATGTTTTTTGCATTAGTTATTAGTTCATTTTCAATTTTCCGCAGGTAATTATAGTGGTCCCGCTTGATAAAAAATTTTGAATGATGACGGTATAATGTGAAAAGATAGAGGTCGGAAGTATTGCCATATATCTTGCAGCGTTTGTGAAATTTCTGTTTAAGTTTAATAATATGTAAAGTTTGCAAAGTAAAATTAGATGGGAATTTATGGGGCCTAATTGTTGCTATAGTCGAAATCAGGAAAGAATAAATGCACGTCATTAACCGTATTCGTATGCATCAAGATTAATAATTGACTGTCTAATAAAGATTTCAAGAAATATTCCCATTGGAAATCGAAAATAATATAATGAACACAACAAAATATAAAAGCAAACCCAAATATAAAGGCGCGGTTATAAGTTATGGTTATGTTAGGTTATGTTGTATTAAAAATGACGTGTTAAAAATCCGCACAAATCAACTTAAAGACTTCATTAATATAAGTGTAATATAGTTAGGTCATGCGACAGTTTACTGTTCTCATTCTTATATATATATATATATATATATATATATATATATATATATATATTGTTGAGGATTTAAAGGGTAAATATGTGTATACAATAAAATTTTAGCGACCGTGTATATAGAAATAAGAGCAAATTATTTACGCGCCAAATGAATTAATTTATATTGTGAAAACGGACGGGTATTAAGGTATTTTTATATTTAAATTGGAGTGTTTAAATTACATAAGGGAAGAAAAGTTTTTAGAGTACATAAAAAAGTTTTTTGAGTACATAAAAAAGTTTAAGAATCCGCATAAGTAATTATAATAATTTTATCAAACGCATGGAAGCAAAAAGGGAGCTTGCATGCATGGAAAATCAATAATTTCAAACGCAAATGTTTGCATTTTAAAAGTCAACGTTCGTTATACAAATACTCAGAAAGGAATAAACCAAGAATTGTTATTTTATAAACGGTCGGTTGTTTCAAGAAACACCTGCTTGTTAAATGTCACGTTCAGGGAATTTTAAATAGACGTTAGCACAGAATTCTATAGAATTGTGTTTGCAACGGTCGGTTTATAAGCTGCTACAATAACCAATACCTTAAGGACGGAGTGGAAGAATAAACGATCGATAATGTAAAACAGATAGAGAAGCAGATAAAGCAAGCGTTGGGTACATGGCACGTACGATATACACGTGTATAGGCGAAGGCCAAATACAATATCGATTTTCTGTAACTTAAGAGGGGTTTGAAAGGAGACAACAGATATGCGTGGAACAGAGATGGATAGCTAAGAGGTGGCGCGTCTGAAAGGGGGAAAATTCGATTATTAGTCGATGACCAACAGTTTTTGAGAAGTGAGCGTACGTTAAGGTAGAAAACGAAATTCTATGTAAACAGCACGATGGACGGGGAAATTTTTCAGAAATTATAGTCGGTTACGTTCAAAATTTTAAGAAGCCGCTTTGAAAACAAGCTTTTCGCACGAAACCGGTTTCACTGGGAGGGTTTGAAAATCATAAATAAACGAACTAAGATATTAAAGCTCTCTCTTTCTTTCCATTTAGATCTGAATACGGGTTTAGACCTACAACATAGTAGTAAATGCATTTACCGTAATCAAGCATTGTGTGTTCATTAACGTTGCATTAAACATCCTGTTTAAAAATGATGAAAGCTGTAGTAGCGTACCGCGTGTGATAAAAGTGATATTGCACGAATTGATGCTTGTAAATGAAAGATGCCGTTACTACAACGAAGCGATTAAACAAAGAGATGATATTTTGGGTAAGCAAAGCCTAAACTTGTATGCTTGAAGTATATTTGAGATGGAATGTTACGTGTGAGACAAAGCTAATAGTGGTGGTAGCAAGAGATTTGAATGGTGGGGATCTGTGAAGCCAGGCAGCATTGTAGTAGATGGACACGACAACGAGGGTTTATGAAAATCATTTTCACTAGTGACGCAGAATAAAGGCGACTCCAGGTAACTAAATTTAAATTTCTGTTTTTGTATAAACAATTTCGTTGATATTTTTTTGTGCTGATGTATTTTGACTTATTGGTGGCGTATTTATTACCAGATAACTTGTTTAAAGAGGTATATGTGCTTGACAATTAATTCTGATTATTAAAAAAAGGTTTATTGATAATATAAAGATTTATTTATGCTATAAATTGTTGTGGTAAGGAGTAAACGGGTCTTTTAAATTTGTTTTCAATAAAATGCAAGGTTTAGAAGCATTTACAGAAACTGGGTTATATTGAGCTTAAAATAGACCAGAATAAAGTCAAACTAGGGTAGGATGTGGGGCCCATCTACTCGTATTATATAGAATTTGTGCAAATGCACTAAAACCAAGGACTTCAAAATATTTAATGATTGAACTGGTAACAGTTGGGACAAACTAGTTGTACCACGGTGTAAATATTGTATTTATAATGGAAACCTGTTAAGATGTGTAAATAAAAGGTTCTATGGTTGTTGTATTATTTTGGTAGTCTCATTTGACTGTGTGTGTGTGTGTGCGAGAGGTATGTATTTAAAATCATAGGTATTCAAGAAGAAGCCGATTGCTGAGCTAGCCAGGGTGACCAGAGAAATACGAAGGCATCCAAAATAAAGGAGTAAGAAAGTTTTTTTATTATTTTTTTTTGAAAATTTTATGTTGGCCCAGGAGGAGCCCGAAATTGAACAAAATTCCACGGCAATTTTATGACGGCCCAACGCTGGGGCTCGATACTGGTTCCTAATATATATATATATATATATATATATATATATATATCGAATCTTTATATAACGAACGTGTGTAATTAGCGACGTTGATGGTAGTATTTTGTGGGATTGTCGTTCGTAACCAAAAAATAACTATTATGAAATAATCATTTATTGTGAAATCTACGTTTCGACTTATATAAAGTCTTTATCAAGATCTAAAATTTAAAAATTATGAGTGAAAACACAGTCATTAACCTAATTAAAATTAAGAAACTTACACACAATTTGATGTTAATACATGTACTGATTTAACATAAAGGAGGATCCTAAATAAATAGTAATAACATTTAATGTAAAAATAAAATGTAAAAATAAAATTAAGACTACAAACAGCATACAATACGGACAAACACAGACTAAGAACTAACGTCTAACAATTAAAGAAACTCCAACAGCAAAGTGGGTTTGTTCTACAGCAGAGTTGATAAATTCGCCAGGTGATAGATAACAAACAAAAAACTTAATATCCAACTATTACAAAGACAAATTTAAAGACCCATTTCATTATAAAATCTAAGATACACTATTAGATCACTTATATCTATTGAAACTATATAATAGAGCATAACTAGTAAATAAATTATGAATGTCATGTTTGTTATTAATGCAGTTGACTTGACGTTCAATATGGTAAGACTCTAGATAAAGTCTCCGTTTGTAACCATCTTCTCGTTCTAAAATTTCAACGTCATCGTAATTAGGAGAGTGGTGGGTTAGGTGGACATGTGAGGATAAAGCGCAACAAGATTTACCAACTTTGGCATCACTACGGTGTTGGGTGAGGCGATTACGCAGCCATTGTTGAGTTTGGCCAACATATGAGCTTTTGCAACTACAAGTAATCCTATAGACAACGTTACTGATTAAAGATTTTGGAGTTTTGTCTTTAAGAGGAGTAAACAATTTGTTAATAGATTTTTGATGTTGGACAAACAATGAAAGTGCCAGGTATTTTTAAAATTTTTTTAAGTTGAGGAGTAAGGCGTTGAATATACGGAAGCATTTTAAATATGACGGTATTCTGTCTGTCTTGGCTTGGACGATAAAAAGTACCATTAATGCATCTCAAAATTAATTGTTTTGGATAGCCATTATTAAGTAACGTGGTAATTAGATCCCTATAGTTCTTATTTTTAAATTCAGGTTTAGATAACGAATCAACTGTGTGTTTTAGTGTCAGAATGGTGTTTACCTTTTGTTTAAAAGAATGGTCAGAAAAATAATTGATGTACCTACCAGAGTAAGTAGGTTTCTTATAACAGTCGAATATTAACCGGTTATCATTATTTCTAATAACAAGAGTATCAAGAAACGGAATCTTTTTATTAATTTCTAACTCGACAGTAAATTGTAAATGAGGGTTGAAATTATTGAATACCATCAATACCTCATCAACTTTTCCCTCTGGAATAGAACAAACAATGTCGTCAACAAACTTGACCAAAAAAGAAAATTGAAAGGACAAATTGGGGGTAACTACATCTAACAAATGATCCATGTCCAGCGGGGCGATAACAGGAGATAAAGGCGACCCCATCGGAGTACCGAAAATTTGAAGGTATATATATTCTACTGACTAGCCCCCCCTTTACTTTTATATATTTATATTTATTTAAATTACAAATTATTATACACTACTTTTGTCGTCGCCTCTATTTTTATTATTAAATGAATGACTTTTATATAATGTGCTTTAGCAACGTTTGGTTGGTTATCTAATTAAAATGTTTACTATTATTATGCCTCGACTATATGAACTCTTTTATCTCAGGGTGTTCACCTACTTACCGTGGGTTCAGTCGTAAGTAGATGTGCACTGCCCAACCAAACTGCACACTCTTTTGTTTTACTACTTTTATATGAATTTATTACTGTATATGCCAAATTTTACTGATCAACGTAGCTTTGTGCCAAATTAATTAATGTATACAATTTCTGACTTTTGACGTTTTATGATATTGCACGGTACTCACTTGGATTATACTTCGCTGATGCCCTTTTTTAATGCTGCTGGCTCACGATCTTAGTCGCCGTATGCGTCTTTACATGGACTCACAATCACTATTGAAACTTTCGTATCGCCTCCAGGTGTCTTAGTACAATTTTGATGACCCCAAATCTGAAATGAATAACCCGAATTTTAGAATTTTGACAAACCGTTGTAATTACTTCCCCTGCGCTAATCCTTCCGTGTTCCTTTTTTTGCGTTGAATCTTCCCCTGCAATTGCTGCTCTCCTAATTTCCCTCTTCGTGCTCCAATTAATCCGTCCGCCTTTTCGTATTCAACCCAAATCTAACCGCCGTCCTGTTCCAAATCACTCAATGCCCTGCTATAAATTCGATGTCCTGCTACCTTCCAATCTCTATCCAAATCGATCCTCGTTCCTTTATATAACCACTCTATGTCCTACTGCCTTCAAATCTCTATCCAAATCAATCCCAAATCTATTTAAATATTCGTTGCTTCGCCGTCGCTTGTATAACCACTCTATGTCCTTCTGCCTTTTAAACCTCTATCCAAATCCAACTTCGTCCCTTTGTATAACCACTCGAATGTCCTACTACCTTTCCCAATATCGTTCCAAATCAAATTAAATATTCGTCGCTTTCCCGTCGCACTATTTACTAATCTTTACACTTCTTTTATCGTCGCTGTTGCTTATTTAACCACCGATGCTTCTTGTAACTCCACTTTGATAAATCAAACTATTTAAATTCAAACACATTTATTTTTTCAAAATATTTAACAACTTTAACGCAGGTTTGCAAAAACACGTCTTTATACTAAATTTAATCGAAAAAGAATCATCTTGTTTACTCTCCTAGGCAATAAGCACAACAAAACTAGCTTACTTAATTACATTTTACATACATAAAAATATCCAATAACAATTTGTCCTTTTCTTGGTGTCACAAATACCTTCACTATTGTATTTATACACATTCCTAAATTCTATCATTGGTCCTAAATACTTCACAATTCTCCAATTATATTTGATACTGCTATTAACTTATAATTTTGAATTTACAAATTCGTCCAAAAGTTGATTCTATTTAAATAAAAAGCCAAAATAATTCACACAAGACCTGGATGCTTGGTTGATAGTAGACATCCGTAGACGCATCCGGTATTCAGACGGCAAATTTACTTTCAATGGCCTATTAAATTTCAACTTAGTATAAAACCTTGAGCACTGTGCATTTTATCAACGTCATCAAGTCATTTAGTTTACCTTTTGGCACATACGTTTCAAACTAACATGGTAAATACTTTAGCATATGTAAAGTACGGCAAAATATAGTTTTTGAATTACTGGATCTGATATATGAATCATTTTATTTGGCATACACCCCTTTTAACACAAATCTACCCTTAGAAGCCTTGTACCTCCCCCTGACATTACAATATATATATACATATATATATATATATATATATATATATATATATATATATCATAAACTCCACAGCGTAAGTCGTTACTAAGCTACTTTGCTCGAAACACGTGCTACTTGTATTCTTTCTTCCTCTTACATGTTAAATACGCCCATTGTATATGCGGAACTATATCTTGGATTGAATCAGAAATTAATGACGTGCATTCATTCTTTCCTGATTTCAACTACATGCAAGAATTAACGTGATTAGTGATTATTTTTCAAATGACTTCGTAAAATATCTCGATGGACGAAATATTATATAATACTTTTGCTTATTAAGTAAATATCTCAACGTGAATTGGATTTTATTTGGTATCTTTGTTCGTTGGTGTAAAGTAAGTAACCTACTTTAATAGGAACAAAATCGTTTATGTAGTGGAATTTCTCGATAACTCATGACTCACTTGGTTATATTTTTAAATCAATAGCGTAGTTCAACTTTTGAATTTAATTTTTGGAATTTCTAGCTACGTAATGGTGTACAACACAGAAATTCTAAGAGGTAATGTGTTTTACATTTTTAGAATAGCTTAACTTGTTTTAGGACATTTAGGCTTTGAAAGCTATCAACAATCTTATACATTTATGATTAGTTTTACAATAACATTACATGGTGGCGCTTAATTTTATAATGAAAGCGTACACTGGATTTGTTGGATCGAAGGTTAAAATTGCGACAAAAACGCACTAACAATACTTATTAATTGAAGCCGTTCGAGAAATACTGTTATTTATATAGTGGTTTCTATTTAATGGAAAAATGAAAGGTATTTTGTAGTTAAAAGCTTTTTAGTACAGAAGAGCTTATATTTCGTTGTTAAAGTAGTTACTGACTGATATTTCGAGAACCTTTGTATCCTTTGTTATTGGATAAAGGTAAAGCCACCTTCAGTAAAGTTAATTTTGATAGGTAATCAATTTTGGTAAAGCCATAAAACACAATTAAGTAGGTTAATAAATTCCTTTATTATGTTATACTTAAGCCAAGACAATATTGAATTTTCCTTTTTAGATAATAAATTAATTACATGAGGGTTGTATGTGTATACACAACGGCTAACAAAATGAACTCCCACTGTGTCTTTGTAACTTACGGTTTTCAGTGAGTACTCGACGCGTTTCATTACACAATTAATTCCTGTTTTACTCGGAATTTCATTATTTAATATCACCTATGAAGCCATGTTCATTTCACCCCCGTAAATTTTAACAAATATAGCGTCTTTACCATTGTTGTTGGTTAATTTAACACGATATCGTATAACGTTCGAAGCAGATAATAAATCTTTCCACAAATTTCCTTAGTCTCGACGAAAATAGGTAAAGATGTAATTTGAGAGACGTGATGATAAATTTTATTAAGGGTGGAAGTGGTGCACAATAGATGTTTGCTTCGCAGAACATTTTAATGAAGTAGGTGTCGAATATGCCACGAAAGCGCATTGTATATAAAACTAAATTAATGAGAAATTAGAAATAGCTTTTAGTTCGCAGAATTTTATAATTTAGTAAGTAATTATATGTCAATATATCCATGTTGAACTTTGTTGATGTTCTTTATGTGTCACAAAATTGCACGTAGTAATAAAATCACTTATACTTCTATTAATATTCAATGATTTTTAGCCCTTTTCGCTGAGTATCAAAAACACATTACGACGGACACTATTTATGTATTGAGAATAGAAAAAATAAAGAAATGAATTTGATGAAAAATACTTTTATTGCTTTTCAAAATAATCGTCTTTAAGATCTATACACTTTTGCATGCGATTGGACCACCCTTCAAAGCACTTTGTCCAGTCAGAATATGGTAGCTCTAAAACATGCGTTTTGAAGGCCTCAATCGCTTCTTCGGGGATAAAAATCGTTGTTCACGCAGTTTATCTTTAATTACTGGAAACAAAAAGAAGTCATTTGGTGACAAGTCTGGGCTGTAAGGTAGATGACCCATCAATTCGATCTTTTGTGTGTCCAAATACGCGTTTGTTATATGTGACGTGTGTGAGCTCGCATTGTGATGATGCAAAACGATTCGGCGTTTTGGGTTGGTTTTCTGAATTTACCGAAAACTTCAGGCAAACAAATGATCGTATACCACGCTGAATTAACGGTCTTTTGATTTTCGAGAGCCACAGTTGCCACAGAATAGGTTTTCGTGAAGAAAAACGCCACCATTTGCTTTTTAACGCTTCGAGAACGAAGAACTTTTGCTGGCTCTGCTTCACATTGAAACACCCAAACTGCCGACTGGCTTTCTGTTTCTGACTCATACGCATAAATCCTGTGACGATGTTGTATACCGCTTTGGATGCACCACAGCTTGTATTTTGAAATCATTTTACGGCACCAACCGACACGAGCATTTTTTTTGAGCATCTGTCAACAAATGTGGAATCTAACGCGCATACAGCTTTCGAACACACAAATGTTCGTGCAAAATCTTATGTATGCTGGTCATACTAACGCTTAAACATCTCTCGATTTCTTGATATATCACATGACAATCTTCTTCAATTAGTTTTCGCACAGCATCGATATTTTTCGGCACAACAACCAGCTTTGGACGACCTTCTTTAACTTCGTCCGTGAGCGAACTACGTCCACGTTTGAATTCAGTATACCAGCGATATACAGTAGCTGTGGATGGTGCTTCATCGCCAAAAGTTGAATTCAGTTGATTGATGCATTGTTCTCGAGTTAGACCACATCGAAAGTCATAATAAATCATAGCTTGAAAGTTTTCGCGAAATAATTCCATACTTTGGCTGAGATGAAATTTTAAACACTGCAAAAAACACAAATAGTGCTCGCACGTCAAATCGTTCTAAGTACCTATAACCTCAAAAATGTCAAACTTTACGATGGAAATCTCAGATTTCACCTGGCAATACCAGTGTTGGCAGTTCTCAATACATAGATAATGTCCCTCGTATAAAACAAAAACCCGTACTTGGTGCCTATTACGTACAACATTTACCGTTTACACAAGGGTAGCATTTTTAAAGTTATTGTGGGCATTTAATCAAATCTGACAAAAATACGCACCTTCTTAAGCCACCAAATCCCATTTAAAAAAGCGACATCTTAAATAGGGCGTTACTTTATCGGATCAAACGTTGCTGTCGATTGCAAAAGCTTCTGACGGTGTTAATTCTCAGTTCCTATTTTCAAAATGTTGATGTTTGAAAATTTCTCATTTAGAACGAATAAATACCCTAAAAAGGCCTAAACCCATTTCTTTTTATAACAAAGTATTAATATTAATAAAATATTTAGAAAAGTATTTTAATTACTAACTTTTTGTTGTAGGCGTTCAAAATGATTTCCCGTGGATCGGATGCAAGTTTATACATGTTTCAGAATACTTACAACTAGTTTTCGTTATGCTTGCTCAGTACTGTTTGAAATCACACGTTCAGCATTAATATTTAATTCGTCACGTGCCTGGGTTGTTTTTAAAAACCACATTTTTCGTAAATACTCAAGGAATAAGTCTGTTGTGCAGAAACTGAGGATCTTTGAGCTCACAACCATTTCAATATGAAACACTGGCCACAAATTTCCCTAAGTATACCTAGCGTTTCACTAGCAATATACACCTTGCGTATCTTTTTGTAAGCGACTTCTACGTTGCATAAATGTTGTGTGCCATACCGTAGTTCGAATATTTTCTGCCATTTTATACTCTCTATACCCTATTTTAGTAAATGTTTGCCTTCACGTTTGATAAGATGCTCAATTATACGAGCAGCTTACGATGCAATAGAACCCGATAGTTATTGAAATTGAATGACCTAGGTGAATGATAATTAGATAAAGCAGGTGTATTATCTTTGAATCTAGAAAAATACTCAAAAGTTGTTGGCTATCCTATAATGAGCTCTCCGTGATTATTATTCACACAACAATGCTCTGATATAATTCTCGAACGATTTTACTATATTTTTGGGTGTTGGTTTGCCTGGGTTCTAACACAAACCCAATCGGGCAGTTACAAAAATATTTATGGTGAAAACTTAAGTTTGTTACGTGACTGCTAGAAATTTTAATCAACATTTTGAAGTTTGGGTCTTTCGTCCGTATTCCTAGAAGGTCGAATTGTAGGTCCAGGTGATTGTAGGTTTTTTGAACCGCTGACTACTTGAATTTTATACGATTTTGCTTTGTCGTTGCAACATTTCAACGTTTCGTCATCATGGTCCACAAATAATAATACCTTGCTCATTTATGGTGTGTGAATTTTTCCTTGTATTATGGAAATATTAAGAGATTGATAAGTAAGCCATTGTAAATTATTTAATGTTGCGATTAATAAAATAAGGCTTCAGTGTAAGCTGTTTGTAATATCGTTTTGTATTGTGATGGATAACACGAGTTAATTAGGTTCGAAGTTATATACAGATTTGATACTTATACATCAACTGTAATATATTTGATTATTTCTTTCGTCTATCAAATCTATGCTATTCACGCTTTCGATTATGTCATGATTCAAACCAATCAAAACAAGATATCAGCGACTATATTGCTTGGTGCTACATATCAGCGACTATTTGCCATGGTCTTTTTTTTCGCCTCTATAAAGTAGGCATAATTCCGTTTGACAAATGCGAAAATTAATTTATAAGCGTCAAATTTATAAAAATTTTAAAATTAATCGTTTTGGTACAAACGATGGCAATAAAATTAATAATAAAATACAATTAAATGTGCCAGATAATACAAAAAAAGCAAAAAAAAGAGTATGGAATCAGTTCTAAAAGTTTTGCGATGAGCGGAAATATGTATTTAATAAAGATACACCTTTTTCCATATTGAATAATATAATCAAATTGGAACATGAAGAAAGAAAGTGGCGATGACTATAAAGATTATACCGTAAAATGCATGTGGAATTGTATTGCTAAAAGCTTACAAGAACTTTATTATAATAAATATAATGTGATAATTGATCCATTTCAAGGAATACAATTTAAAAGTGCCCGAGATGCGAAGAACGCAAAAAGACGCGAGTTGCAAAAATACTCAGAGAAGAGGAAACAAAGTTCTACTGCTTTGAATATTGAAAATTATCAAGAAGTTTAATTTTTAAGGCATACATTACACAATTTTCTATTTGTAAACTCCAACATAAAAAAAAACTTAAGAACTATTTAAAATGTAAAAAATTTCGGATAAGCATTCCGATGAGGGGAAAGTTCCTATGACTGAAATCGCGTTTCCACGCTGAATTGCTATTCCAATCTTTTGAATAAGAAAAGATCGTGAACGAGGTTCTCCAGATTGATGAGCGATAAGTTTTCAAAGTAGCTGGAATCGACGACAGTGGTATATTTCCGAATTTTTACTTGAGCTGCTTGTTTAACTGCTGAACCTGCCAGTTTGGTTGAGTCAGATAAGTGAGAAGGAGCAAAAGTATCTGTGCAAATGTACACTCTAATAGTACACTCATTGAGCAATTGTGGATTAAAATTTGAACCGAGGCTGGAATTATATCATTGGGTGTGATTTATAATCCACCAAGATCTAACCTTTTGGACTTTTTGAACACAGGAGAATTCATTATCCAGGGTATTACCAGTAAGTTATGATGTTTTTATACTGGGTGATTTTAATATAAATTGGTTTAAGGTACATGACTCTTCTGTATTGAAATTATTCTCCTCTCTTAATGCCTTCGGGTTAAATCAATTAATTAGGGAAGCCACTCGTATTACTAGTAACAGTGCAACACTGATCGATTTAATATTTACAAACGTGCCTAATTTAGTAGTAAACTTCAGAGTTAGGGATATTAATGCCGCTAATCTTTTGTTAATTCATTGTGAAGTTAAGATCATCATTTCACATTCAATTATTTACAAAACTTTTCGTATTTTTAAAAATTTTGACCATCAACATTTTCTGAGGGATCTAAAACATATATCATGGCAACGCATATTTCATATTAATGATATCAATGTAAAGGTAGCTTTTTTGAATGAAGATATTATTAAACGGTTTAATAAACACGCACGCTTAGTTACATCGCGTTTATCTAAACCAAAAGCATACTGGTTAACTGAAAGTATACGAATTTTAATAAAGCTAAGGGAGAAAGCAATATTAAAGTTTAAGAAAACTGGAAATAAATGCCACTGGGATTACTATAAATCGGTAAGAAATTATTGTTCGCTTGCAATTCGTAAGGAGAAAAGGCATATATTGAAACGCTTCTAACTAGCGCTAATGGTGATACCAAAAAACTGTGGAATGGGTTAAGAGAACTTAACATTTCTACTAAAACATACAAAAAGCTATTACCTCAAAATGGTTTTGATGTAAATAAAGTCAACGAGTACTTTGTAGATTCAATTCCTACTTCGAAACGGTCACTACGGGACACACTGAAATTCTATTCGAGCAAACCAAAATACATATAAACGAACCCTTGCTATTTCGTACTGTCACCAGTGAAGAAGTGTCAAATGTATTATATTCCATTAATTTCCAATCAATAGGCTCTGATGGTATAAGCATAAATATGTTAAAATATTGCATGCCATGCCTACTACCATACATTACCCATATAATTAATTATAATTTATCAGAGCACGTATTTCCTTCTTGTTGGAAAGAAGCAGTTGTACATCCATTACCTAAAGCTAATAATCGATCATAAATGAAGGACTTAAGACAATAAGTATCCTACCTGTGCTTTCTAAAATTACAGCAAAAATTATTAATTTACAAATTAAAGAACACGTTACTAAATATAGTTTCTTGCCGGCGACGTAATCGTAATATCGACAAGGATATGGTTGCACTGCAGCACTTTCTAAAATTATTGACAACATAATATATGCCACTGATAACAACAAAATTACGGCACTTATATCATTAGACTGCACAAAAGCATTCAACACAATAGATATCAACGTTATGCTTGATATATTATCATTATATAGGCTTTGGTAGTGGTGCATATCAACTCATGAACAGTTATTTGAGGAATAAATCACAACGTGTATCCTATTTGGTATATATTCCAATATTCAAAAATTAAAGTCTGGTGTACCGCAAGGTTCAATCCTAGGTCCATTACTGTTTTCTATTTATACGTCTCAGTTTTCATCTGTAATTAGTAGTTGTTCAGGACACTTTTATGCAGACGATACACAACCGTATTATTCCCTTCCGATTGAAAATCAATAGTGACATAAGTAGGTTGGTCAACATCTCTAAACAACAAATGTTAAACATTAACCCATCGAAATCTAAAGTTTTAATTTTTGGACGTAAGATTCATCGTATAGTGGCAGCACAAAAAATTCATATTAAAGTCAATGACATAATTATTCCACACTGTGTTGAGGCAAAAAATCTGGGGTTAATCATTGATGTCGACCTAAGATTCAAATGCCATGATAATAAACTAATACAAAGAGCTTATATCAATATAAAACATCTGTATGCCAATAAACATTTATTAAACGTCGGAATTAAAACACTGTTATGCTGTCTTTGTTTAATTTTGGGGATGTTATTTATGGGATCATGTAGCCCAATCATAATACAGAGATTATCCTTTAGTGTTAGTTTGGTTGTTAACAACAGGCGTTGGCTGTTTAAATAAACACTTCAATGTCAAACAACTTTGAAATACTATGCGCAGCGTGCCAACCAGTCACTCTGGTTTGGGCACCTGATACGAACACATCATGGAGAAGATTAGTGTTTTAGCCAAGGTGTATAATTCAAGTGTAACATGCACTTGAATAGTGTTTTAATAATGGTAAGCACATAGATTTAATCCCTTAAACAAACTAAATAAATTTGTTATAGCGCTCTTCAATTTTAACATTTAATATAAATGTTCTTCAATTTGATTGTAATATTTTTAATATAATATGAATGTTCTTCAATTCGACTGTAATATTTTTAATTTAATATGAACGTTCTTCAATGTGACCATAATAATTTTTGATTCAATATGAGCGTTCTTTAATTTCATCGTAATCTTTTAGATTTAATATAAACGCTCTTCAATGAGACCGTCATACTATGAATTTAATATGAATGTTCTTCAATTTATTAGCAATTCTTTTGTTTTAATCTAAACGTCCTACAATTAACATTTACGATAATCCTTTAATTGCTATGATGTTTGGTTCGAAGGAAAAATGCTTGGCAAATGTCCGGTATTTACAAGTAATAAAATGGATAATTACGGTCAACACGATTGTTTTGGAACGAATAAAATGCCGTAAAAGAAGGAAGCATTGCGTTTTCTGATAGCAGTTGGATTGGATTTTAGTTTGTTTCATTTTTGCAAGGAAGGAATACACTTCAAGTTTATATAATTGGTTCCAAGAGGCGTACAGTTGGTTGGCTGCGTCACAACATGTGGACAGCATTTGTTTGTCGAGGTACAGTATGTAAGCACATCTGTTTTATACAATGTAACACTGTTACATAAACAAGAACCTGGCTATACAAAGTAAGCCTTCTTTTATTATTTTCACATGACGTCCGCATTTGACCAACATTGATACAAGGCAACATATTAAACATAACATTGTAATGACCTACGATTATTATTTTGCTTAACAAACTATAGAGGACTTTTGATGTCTTGTATTTATCAACATTTAAATGCAGGGTTGTACCTGTTATTATTACAAACGAACTGAAGCACCTTAATTGAGTTCTGATTAAAGTTTTCATTTATATGTAATTATACTTAAAGCAAATATGAAAGTTAAATTATTAGAATTTTTAAATTTTCATATACACCTGTAAACCAAATTACAGATCTGATATTTTGGGTATTGATTTGAGATGGTTTTGTATCAAAAGAGAAATGCTTAACATGTTTGATATTTTATTTGATTTTATTATTCTACATCTGCGTAGAAGAAATTGAAGTACAATTTCGATGTATATATTCTGTACATACAACCTTTTATCATGAAGCAACATTTATTAAAGAATCATCATTTTATTCATTTAATTAATTGTTTTATTTTGAACAAGTAAGTTCAAGAACAGGGTAATTGAATCAAGGAGTAAAAGGCATAAATACTTTCAATATAATAATATTTGTAGCTACCATTTGACGAAGGGGCACTGATAGCACTTTCAAAATTTGATGCCTAATATTTGTGTCTATAAAAGTGTGTGCATAATTGATATTTATAGCTTTCTTTTTATGAGGTAGCAAGAGTACATCTCTTGTGTACTCCTTTATCAATTTAATCCAATTTTCTTTACAGCTCCTGCTTAAGCAGTAAATACAATATTCCTCTCTAAGGACTCCCAAGTCTCCCTTAGGGAAACTCTGTGTTTAAAACTTAATGACTTGGTGACGCCCTCCCCATACCCCTATTTTGGTATAAGTTGAGTCAGTAAGTAGAAAATGTTTTGTAAAAAGAACCACGACCAATCCTCATACGCTCTGCCCAAGGAATAGACCACTAGCATAGTCGGAAGATAGTTGCGTTCCATCATTTTAAGGAAATCCTTCCTTAAAGTTCACTGGTTTCATCAAACTATATTAAGGAACCCAGGAACCACTTTAATTATTTAATTAAGCACAATAAATTAAATAATCTATGTAAGAACGTTACACGAGTTGTAAACCCATTCCGCAGTCGTGAAATTTACGCACGAAGCCACGTAGCGGCGAATGCGTAAACTTTTTCACTTCGTGCGTAATGGGTTACTTACAACTCTTGTTACGTAATATACTATTAAATGAATTGTATGTACATGCGGTACCCTGCCACAAATAATTAGCTGACTTATGTACTCTATTTCATTCTATAAATTCACCCTTCATCCTATAAATACACGGAATAATAATAATAATAATAAGACAGGTTCGAGTCCTGTCCAGGACCTTATACTTTCCATCTTTCAATTTCTAGCCCGATTTAAAATGATCATTTGGGCTTTGCACAATAGTCTAAATTATTTTTGAGTCTTTAAAGTTCGTAACGACAGAGTTTTGAAAATGATCAAGAAATAGAATTATTACTTATTTAGCTAAAAGCATGCCTGCAACTTGATTAAATGCTTTTCGACTAAAGGACGTAGTTGAAACAGGGAGCAATATTGACAGTAAGTCAAACTAGATTAAGAAAGATGTCAGAATGAATAGTTATAAAACATTTAAAGAGCCAGGTCAGATAGAAAGCAATTGAGAACTGCATTACCCCAAACTATGACCTAAGATATCAGTAGAAAAAAAAGCTAAAATACCAAATACTTCAGAATTTCGTTATGAAGGTCTTTAGGGATGGATTCGGGCCGAGCCGGGCCGGGCTTTTAGATGCGGCCCGGCTCGGTCCGAAATAATTTGCTCCGGCCCGGCCCGACGGCCCGGCCCGAACCAAAACGCATCGGCCCGGCTTGAGGCCCGGCTTGAATTTCGGGCCGGGCTTCGGGCCGGGCCGGGCCGATTCGGGCCGGAATGTAACTAAAACCTTAAGTGATGTATAGATTTTTCAACATCCAAATGGAACGTATCGTTTGTTAATATATGTATTTTCAGTTGTATAAAAATACTGGCGGCTCCGTGGCGTAGTGGTATGTGTGTGACTACTACGCCCAAGGTCCCGGGTTCGAATCCCGACACGGTCCGCTTGAAAAATGTTAGGCGAGCATTTTTCACAAAAATACACCCTCGTTCGGATGAGAGGTAAAATGGAGGTCCCGTGTGTGAGTGTTGTCACGCACGTTAAAGATCCCTACCTTGCTTAGGAACAAGCAAGGATTCGGCAAAATTCCAAATTTTCCAGGTAAAAAAAAACTCGCTTCCTGGCCAATGTAGTACCTTCGGGTGGAGCATTGGAAAAAATCAAATGTAATGTATAAAAATACTTCTTTACTATTATTATGTTTTTCTACAAAAGTTGAATATATCAACCTTAATAAATTATAGTTTATAGTATCATTTTAACCTCAAATAATCTCAAAGGTATTTGGAGATGATGCACACTTGCACAGGCAATCCAAAATAGAAGGTGGTTTGCGTCAAACTTCAACCTTAAGTAACAAAATGCATTTTAGAATTCATGTACTACTACTAGTATATAGTAAAATATTTCAAGGAAGGTATTCAAAATTTGATTGAATATTGTTTCCTCATATTCTAAACAAAGAACGTTGCCAATTTTCATTTTACAGATTGCTGGTGTATAGGTCTACATTTCGAGAATGTCCTAGCATCCGTCCAGAGAACTGATTATTCAAGTCTCTCGTATCAGTTAGACATTACTTTGTTGTCTATGAATATTTTTTGTCGCATGCTTTACTGGAAATTTTAATTATTATGAAAAAAAAATGCCGCAACATAGAATATTATTTAGTATTTACATTTTAATTTTCTATATCCATTTGTTATTTGAAGCTATAAAAAGCTAATCGCATTGTATTCGGTATGGTTTTCAACTAAAGATACATTCAAATAATTAAATCTAATTAAGCTGGTTTTTTGTAATCGTGCAGTTTTAAATATTTTTACATATACAGAGTGGTTTCGATTTATTCATAAATAATCTTTAGTGCGAGGCCACAATAATAAGTTAATTAATAAGTATAATACAATAAACCAGCTCAATTAACATACGTTGCAATACTCCTTCAAATTAATTAAATATAACACGGACAATTTCTATTTCAAAGTTCTTGAAAAGTGGAAAGAAGTGAATATTACTTAACGAAAAAAAATCGAAATTCACATATCGGTTTCGTTTTCGATTTATTTTCATTATGACACACTTACCAATATGTGTGTAACTGTACCTGGGTGATATATTAAGAAGAGCGTTAATTATAATTTTGTTTAAGAGGCACCTAAAGAAATCATTAAATGAAATTATTTACTAAATCAATAAATTGTATATTTCGTTATATAAACTTCGGGCCGGCCCGAATAGCCCGAAAGGCCCGAAAAGCTTGAGCAGTCTGGCCCGGCCCGGCCCGGGCCCGACACGTGCTTGGCCCGGCTTGGGCCCGAAAAAAATTTGACCGGCCCGGCCCGAAGCCCGGCTTGATATTTGGGCCGGGTTTCGGGCCGGGCCGGGCCAAAGCCCGGGCCCGTGGCCATCCCTAAAGGTCTTTACTACTTAAAATGACTGTATAAATATTAAAAAAGGCTTAAATTTTCACTATTATTTTAAAGCAAATATTAAAATTTAAAACAAATCAGGTAAATTGTAAATGAAATTAAATTTAATGAAAATCAGAACTTGCATATATATATTTGGAAACGTCTGGGTTAAAATGATATAAATTTGAAATTGATTTTCATGAGACTTGTGTTCGACGAAGCAATATAGTAACTAATCTATGCTCCTGCCTTACGTCAGCACCTCCTAAAAATAAGCCCAATGTAGCTTATTTTAGAGCTCATCGCTTTGCTACTTTTAACCTATGTTAACAGGTAATTGTACAAATACAGTTTCATATAGGTACTTGTACTGACAAAATTGAATAATGTTGCCACAGCGAAAACAACAGTCTCGATATTTGATACTCAATCCATTTGAGAGAGCAAATTAAATTCAAATTCACGTTTAGTCGCTGTGTGGGTACAATTTCAGATAATTAAAGGGAAGCTGCAAAAACGTGCAAGCAATTTACTCTGTTTGAAATATGGAGATACTGGGGGAGTGCAGTTAATGAAAATAATTCTTGAGAAATAATTGTGCTCCTTTGTTAATATATGTCAACACATTTACGCGCTAACAGTAGTTTTCGGATTGTGCGTAGCGTGTAACTGGGTCGACTTAAGATATAGTCATTTAAATTAAGAAAATGCTCTATGAACAGTTTGAGTATAGGAAACATTGCTAAGTAATAATAAATACCTCTCTGACTGAAATTCTCTTATCCATGTCATTCGCATAGTCCTCCAGAATATTTTCCTGAAGTCGCTGCATATACTTCCTGTCTGTAAAGCTAACCATGTTTGATCCCATAAGCTTTTCTAACCGTGATCGAACATGAGGATGGCTGAATCTAATGACAAAATTTTGCGTTAGTACCATTTCATTTGACTACAAAGTTATTTGTATACCTTTGGTATTTCGTAATAATTTATTGCTCCTAATAAATAAATTCAAGGAGACTAAGAACAAAAATCATTCTCTAGAGCGTGGCAAGCACTTGACTGTGCCACATGGTCACAGCTCCGTATACTAAGAATAAACTGAGAATGGGCATGATATTTAAATCCAGGAATTCACAAATGTCGTGTATAATATGTTGGTATTTTACAAAGAAGCCATACCAAGTATTTCAAACTTTGAGCGTTATTTCAAGCAATGTGTTATACGTAGCGTTGCTAATTCAAATATTTCTTATTGTGATAAACTCGATCCTGTTTCTGAAAATTAATCCAACGATAAAAAGTTAATTGGATATAAGCTCTTCCTTCAATGAATCACACTCATGCATTTTCAGGGATAAAGTGTGACTTCACTGCGAGTCTCTATGGTGGTAGCCTTTTATATTGACATGCTTTAAACCTTACAGCGCTAAAACATTATTAAGTGTCTGTCTACATTTTAAAGCATATACCGTAAAATCTGATGACTTTGGAAGTAAAGAATCCATTAGATGCCATTTTAAGTTTTAGTATACAACCCTAAAATATAAGTATATAAATTTATAAGACAAGCTTTTAAAGTGTGGACGCGGGTGAGAAATTATATTTCTAATTTAGAGATTCCTTCGTTTTCGACATTTGTATACAGTTTACTAAGTTTATAAACACGTTTAGAAAGATCAGGGAGCACTTGAAGGTAGAGCGTCGGCAATTGTCGTCAACTCAGTTAAACCCCCACCCCACCCCACAATCGAACGGGGGATTAATTAATGTTAACCCTTTGCAACACCTTTAATCAAATCTGAAAATCGGACTCCATCTCACCACTTCGTAGCATAAATATCCGTGTATCCTACTACCCGCAAGAATTTAACTTGTTCCTAAAGGAGATCCTTTAATAACACCGCAAATTCCCTAACCAGTGCATCATATTGCCACACTCATGCACCTCACATCTATACACCATTACGTCGTAGCACAAACCGGATTTCGTCTACCATAACGCTTGATACCAACAGTAGGGACATCAACACCCCAACCTATGAACTACATACCAAGCTCCTACGATTTATATCAATTGTATAATATGAATTTTATTTACGTTTCTGATATCCAAAATTTTTTAGTTACAACTAGGAGGGGTTTATAGCCCAGGAATAGTTATTTATTCAATAAACGATTATGTAAGTTTGTATGTATGTATGCTTGTATGTGTTAACCCTCCATGTTGGAGTTATACTGCTGACGCAGGAGACATGGCTAGCACAACCTCTCGAACTTCTAGAAATAGCTGATTGTACAGAAAATACACATGGTGGAGGAACTAAGTTATACTGCTGGTACAGATTGTTTAGAAGTAGTACAACAAAGAGCACACTAATAAGTAGCTAGCGGAGGCATAGATACAATATAGTGAAGAAATTAAGATATACTGTTGCCACAGCGTACTTAGAGCTAGCGCAACATAGCCCACCCCAAAAAATAGCTAACGCAAGCAACAAAACTATATTATGGTAGCTTTTTTCTGGTTAGTCTAAATTAACGATACACAACCCCCATTTGGAGCAACTCTGTTATAAGGCTGGCATACTTTAGTTAGGACCAGTTAAATTTAGCGAACCCCAAAAAATAGCTCGCGCTAGCATAGAAACTACATTATGGTAACGTTTTTCTGGTAGGGTTGAATTAACACAATACTCCCCCGTTGAAGCAACTCAGTTATACTACTAGCGTAGATTACGTAGGGCTAGTGCAACATACCCCAAGAAACTGATAGCGTATATCAAGGAATAGCCAGTGCATGCAATAAAGCTATTTTATGGGAGTTTATTCTGGTCGAACTGCATTAATGTTAGACTACTCTAATGTTGAGAGAACTAAGTCATACTAACGGCACAAATTACCAAAGGCTATCGCAACCTAGTGCACCTCATGAAATAGCTAGCGCACCCCAAGAAGAAGCTAGCGCATGCAACAAAGCCATATTATGGTAGCCTTTCTCCTGGCCGGTCCGACTTAACGCTAGAGTTGTACTACGGAGCAGATTGCATAGAACTAGTGCAACACCGAGAAATAGCTAGCGCAGGCATCAAAACCTATATTATGGAAGTGTTCTGGTCACGCATTAAGTTAGACTACTCAGTTGAAGAACTAGTTATACTTACAGGTAGTACGACTAGTGCACTCAGAAACTGCTAGCGCAACCCGAGGAATAACTGGCGCATATATGTAAATTATTTTATGGTACTTTCTTTCTGGTAGGACAGAATTAACGTTAGACTACTCCTCAAGTTGTAGCAACTCAGTTATACTACTTGCAGCAAATTACTATAAGGACTAAGTGTAACAGTAGCACACTCCATGAATACTTCAAGCGTACTTCGAGAAATATGCAGCGCAGGCAACAAAGCTATATCATGGTACTTTCTTTCTGGTAGGACTGAATTAACGTTAGACTACTCCTCAAGTTGTAGCAACTCAGTTATACTACTTGCGCAAATTACTTAGGACAAGTGTAACGTAGCACACTCCATGAAACTTCAAGCGTACTTCGAGAAATATGCAGCGCAGGCAACAAAGCTATATCATATAACTTTTTTTTGGTAGGACTGAATTAACGTTTGATTCCCGCATGTTGAAGAAACTAAGTTATACCGTAGGCACAAATTACTTTAAAGTGCAACGTCCCGTATGATTTGTTTGGATTATGTAGGCAATACCTATATCTTAACTTTTATGGGAATTAACGTTTGATCCACCATGTTAGAAACTGTTTAAAGTGGTTTAATTCCCAAAGAAGATTAAGAAAAATTAGTTTAAGCTATTCAACATAGAGCACCTCAAGAAATAGCTAGCGCACACTGAGAAGTAGTTACCGCAGGCAGCAAAGCTGTATTATGATAGCTTTTCTCTTATAGGACTGAAGCAATTTAGTAATGTTACTGGCGCAAATTATTTAGGCTAAAGAAACGTAGCGCACCCGAAAAAGTAGTTAGAGCCGGATAGAAACTATATCATGATAACTTTTTTCTGGTAGGACTCGATTAACGCTAGACTGCTTGCCATGTTGAAGCAACTCAGTTATCCTACTGACGCAGATTATTTAGGACTCGTGCAACTTAGAGCACCCTAAAAAGTATGTACCGCACTTGCAGAAATATCTTACTTAGTCACTTTAACATGGAGAAGCTCTTACATTAATTCAGTCCTATAAACAAAAGTTACCATGATTTAGATTTGTTGCAAACGTTAGCTATTTCTCGAGGTGTGCTAGCTATGTCTTGGGATGCCGTAGGTTATACTAGTCCTAAGTAATCTGCCTCACTACTATAACTGAGTTGCCTCAGCGTTAATTCAGATCGACCAGGGGAAAAGCTACCATAAGATAGCTTCTATGCCAGCTCTAGATATTTCTCGGGTTGCGCTACCTATTTTTTGGGGTGCCGTAGGTTTTAATAGTCATAATAATATGCGCCACCAGTATAACTAAGTTGCTTCAACCTGGGATGCAGTCTAATGTTAATTCAGACAGACTGAAAAAAGAACCATAATAATACAGTTACCTGCGGTGGCTATTTTTCGCGAAGCGCTAGTTACTTCTAGGGTCTGTTAAGTTGCACTAGTTCTAAATAATCTAAGCCAGTGGCACAATTGATTTGCTTCAACATAAGGGGAGGTTTAATACTAAATCAGGTCAATTAGAAAAAACTACCATAATACGCTTTCGTTGTCTGATCAAGTCACTTCTTGTAGTTCGCTAGGTTTCGGTTATCCTAAGTAATCTAAGCCAACAGTATAACTTAGTTGCTTTAACATGGGTGGGGAATCTAACGTTAATTCAGTCCTACCGGAAAAGAGGTACCATGGTGTAGTTATTATGCCTGTTAGCTATTTCTCGTATAGTATAGTATAGTATAGTATACACCTTCTCACGCCTAGAATCTACTGCCGACAGAATTTCAGATTCATAATCATAATTCCACGTTTTCCATTACTTCTTATGACATAATTTTGAATACTACTAAAACATGTTCCTGTCGCTAGCCATAACGAAAATCTTCTGGATACTGTTTTATTTGCTGTAATTATCTGTTAATCCTAATTAGCATTTTAGTTCTTTTCTCTAATTATTGACTTGATTAAACTACCTTCTGTCACCTAATAGGGTCTCGATAGATACTTTTCCTCCGCTCGATTCTAATACAGAGATTTTTAAAATAACGCAAGGTGTGCGATGCCTTTACTTTCATTTCGGGATAATAAATCCATATCCAGTGTTATTCTGAATTGTGGCAAATAACTTTAAAACAATACTTTTAGTCGAGAAGTTTGGTAAGTGTTCATGATTTTGCCTTTATTTTTTATTCAAAGGTTCATATCGACTTCATGGAAAAGACTCATGTAGAGGAATGACACAATTACTAAAAATACTTCGTTATGAAATGCCATGTTAATGTAAAACAGTTAATAATAAGTGCTTTAAAACATCATAATTTCTTTGCTATTATAAATTGATATACTATAAATGACCGTTCTCAAAGAAATAATAACTAAAATTCATTATTCGCTGTAGCAACCCCCTACTCTGTTAAAATTTTACAAAGCAGTAGACATGAAGCTAATAGAGGAATCTATTGGCTACTAAACTTTTTGATTTGACAATATAAAAGTATTTAAATGTGGCATGTTTTTCAATTGCTCTGTGTACTTTTCTAGACGATGAGCTGAAATTGTGTGATGGAATTTATTTCAATAAAAAGCGCTTACCCACGCTTTCTATTCATGCGGGTTTTGTGATTTCAAAGAACACCTCGTTTATACTTTCCGAAGCACGAGCAAGATTTATTCTCCCGAGATTGGTATGTGCTTCAAGTGTCTTCTACTGAACATCTTTATATGAATTAAATAGTTTAATGTGTTGATGATTAATTTATTTGCTTTAAGGATAAATATTATTACAGTTCAGAATTTGTTGATCTTGTAATTCAAACATCGTTTGCGAACGCGTCTTTCATTGCTAAAAAGTATTCGGTGTCAATAATAACCCTAAATATGTCGTACAAGCGTTTTTCAAATTTAAACGTCGTTTTCAATTAATCAACTTTTCTATTGTAGACGGTAGCAGTTGTTGTGAAATTGGTTAACACATGCCCACAAGTCCACATTTAGCTTCCAGAAACATAAGTTCTTAATAATTAGATTTAGTTAATAATTATCTACAAGCGATCGTGTCTCAATAGCAAAACGCTTTACAGCTTTACGGAGCTTTGTTTAGACCTACACTCAAGCTTCTACGTCTAATGCGCTATATGTCTCTTCTGTGAAGCACTTAGTTAACAAATGCTTTAATTCTTTGGAACTAAAAAATCAAGTAGAAGTTTTGGGTATTTATGCTATTTGATTTTTCAGTTTGAACAATCAAAAATGAAATAATTTGTTAAGGTTATGGAGTACAAACAGATTGTAGTAAAAATGTTAGTCCGTTCAAGAACAGAATGCCTTTTAGATAAAGCCATTTGATCAAACATCAGCGGATGGTTTAGTTAAGATTAACATAAACTTAATACTGTCAATTTGGTCTTTTTAAACTGTGCAGTGGGATACCACTTGACGAACATCCATACATTGTCTGCAGAATAGAGTTAATTCCTTGGGTTTTGCTGTATACATATCTTTCCCCTAAGCGTATTTGTTTCAATTCTCTTTTAACTTCTGTCATAATTTCAGCTTCTCGTAATTGGTTCTTGTAAATTGACAAATACGGATAATTTTTGCCAACTTTCGGTTTCTGATACGAAACGAGTTGGATATTGTACTCGCTACGTGGATCATGAAGAAAGGGTTTTATATTGCTTTCTATTCGTTTGATAGTGTTTTGCTTTCTCTTGAATGTAGTTTGTTTGGCGCTAAGAAAGGGCCAGAGAATATGAACAACATATACCATGCCAATTCTCTTTGGGTATTTTTAAGTTATTCTCGTATAGTTTGCATTACTGTTTCTTGCGTTGACTTGTTTTGATATAACTCTAATGTTTTATAATATCGTTGGGCAACCTTCTACTTTCTGCAGGCGATTGCTTATCTAAAATTTTCTATTTTAGTTCAATCCATTTCTACACTAGTTGTACCATGATTTGTATAGAATCTTTAGCTGTGTAATTCTTTTAATGTTTTATTTTCCTTTTATTACTTTATTCATTTCCAGAGCAGTGTCCTTCTTTTTGCTAGTGTAAAACCTAATAGTCTTTAACCTTCTGTTCCGTTTATATTGTATATAATTTACCGCTTAATTTATTTTCCCATTTAGAATTTGTTGATTATTTACCTCCGCCTGGTATATTAAAATGTTATTGCATGTACCGTAATTACTTCAGACACCGTGCCTGTTGTAGTGCCGCGATAACCAGAAAATATATTGTTTTTCACATGTGCAAGAATATTATCACCTGTCTTGGAGAAGGCAAAAGAAAAGTCGATTTTCGTTTCCCGTAAAAGACGGACGCTTTCGCTAGAGTTTTACAATCGCATCTCGTTCTGAACGACGGCTTTAAATAATTGTGTTTCGCTTCGCTCTATAGACACAGGTAAATGTTTGAAGTAATTGTTTTTTCTGTTTAAAATCATTAATTATATGTTTTCTGTTAATTATCATTCATTTTCGTATACAAGTCCACTTTTCTTTATCACAGAGCTATCGAAATAACCGCAAGAAAATACACCCTCTTTGTCATGATTAGCTCGTTTATTCGGTCAGTTCCACATTTTACATGCCTTTTACAGGTTTGTAAAACTTACGATTCACATTTACACAGAGCTACACTCCAAGATATTTGACCATTTTCATTTCGTATTCGATTATTTATTGCTTCATATTGTCAATTTTTTAACGAATACTCCATTAGTTATTTGCTATTTGGGAGGGGTTTTTGTTTCTTTCGGAGTCTCGTTTTTTTACTTACTATAACCGAGAGATACAGTATGAAAATTAACAAAAATAAAACTAAAATGGTAGTATGTAAGGGAGGGGAAAATAATTAAAAAAATAGAATGCAAATAGGAAACGAGAACTTACAAGAGGTTAAGGATTTCTGCTACCTAGGAAGCCAAATAGCGCAAGATGGGAAAAGTGCAAGAGATATAAAACAAAGATTAGCACAAGGTCGTGTTGCATTTAATAAGAAAAGGCAACTACTACGTTCAAAGACACCAAATATGGAACAAGCAAAAGATTACTGAAAAAATATGTGTGGAGTACAGCACTCTAGGGCTGTAAAACTTGGATAACAGGAAAAATGGACAAGAAAAGAGATATATGCGGAAAACAGTAAAATATAGGAGAGATAGGATGATATGTCACACACTATGGCACGAGGGAATAGTGCGGAATATATTACAAGCAGAGATAGGAGAAAAAGAGTGGTAGAGGTAAACCTGGGTTAGACTATTGCACGCAGATAGTCAAAGATGTAGGCTGTGTGAATTTCCGGGAAATGTGTAGGCTCGCTCAGAATAGAAATAACGGAGCTACACGTCCCACTAGTTCCAAGACGAAAAAACTATTGGCGAAAAGATAATTGTAGTTAAAGCTGATGACTATTATAAACAACTACAGGTGTTGGTTTTGTAAGAATCTCAAGTAATGTTGATTGTGCGAATCCATTGACTGGAAAACTATTAATTCAACAAATATCTAACTGTTGGAAGATCTTAGCAGCCACAGATTGCTTAACACCCTTCACACACCACTGAACATCGGCGAAGTAGGGTATATATCTAGAAAACAATGGAAGGGGAACCAAGATGTTTCTAGGCTGTGGCAATTTAGGGGAAATGTGTAGACTAGCTCAGAATAGATATCGAACGAGGTACTTGTCTAACCAGTGCCAAAGCAGAAAACCCAATGTCGAAAAAATAATTGTACTTAAACCTCATGATTATTATAAGCAACTACAGGTGTTGATTTTATAAGAATCTCAAGTAATGTTGATTTTGCGTAAGCATTTATAGGAATACTATTAATTCGATAAATGCCTAAGTGTTGGGAGATCTTGGTAGCCACAAATTGCATAACACCCTTCTCACACCACTGAATATCGGTGAAATAGGGTATATATCTAGAAAACAATGGAAGGAGAACCAACTTGTTTCTTGTCTGTAGGAATTTAAGGTAAATTTGTAGGTTATCTTAGAATAGACATCAATGGAGGTACTCGTCCAACCACTGCCACAACCGAAAATCTAATAACAAAAAAATAATTTTACTTAAACCTGATGATTTTTATAAACAACTATAGGTGTTGGTTTTCCAATATTCTCAACTAATACTGATTGTGCGAAAAGATTTATTGGAAACTCTTAATTCGGCAAATGCTTGGTGTTGGGGAATCTTAGTAACCGCATGTTGCTTAACCCCTTCACAGAACACTGAATATCGGTGAAAAAGAGTACGTATTTAGAAAACGATAGAAGAGAAACCTAACTGTATCTAACAAGAAACAGCAGCTGCGAGGTTCGAAGACAACAAATATAAAAACAAAGGAAAAAAGTGTTGAAAGCATGTGTGGAGCACAGCACTCTAAGGCTATGAAATAGAGACAGTAAAAGAAATGCAGGAAAAAGTGACAAACATTTTGGGGTGTGGTGCTTCAAACGTATGATGATAATAGCATGCACAGACAAAGTTAAAAAAACAAAAATATTCTAGAAATACTAGGGGAAGAAAAATATCTGTGAAAAACAAAACAAACAAAAATGGCAGAAATAGACGGACAGACACATTCTTAGGAATTTGGAGAATAGTGCGGGATATATTACAGGCAGAGATAGGGAATAAGAAAGGTAGAGGTAGACTTAGGTCAGCCTACTGAACGAAAGATGTAGGCTGTGGGGATTTCAGGGAAATGTGTAGGTTAGCTCAGAGTAGGAAACAATTGAAGAACGCGTCTAACCAGTTGCAGGACTGAAGACCCAATTGTGATGATGAAATACAAGACATCTTCTTGTTATCAAAGCAACCAAGTGGCGTAATGCTTAATGTAAAAGTATAACTCCTTTTGCACATTTTTTTGCTTTCTCTAATATAGCACGTCTAAATACGTATTACGACCACTAAGTGACCACTATCAGTAAAAATATTTACTTGCAAATGTTAAATTAACACTTAAACCAAAACGAAAGCTAGTTGTTAGTGTTTACTTCTGACGACATTCTCCTCGCCGATTTGGCTGAAATGAAACCTAGTAAGTAGAAAATTCAATAGTGAATTGACATGTGACCTAACATCTTATTCTGCAGTAAAAATGTGGTAATGCTTGAGCCGTAGTTCACAGTTCAATGTAGATACTGTGTTGTTCTTGGTAATCAGGTGAAGCTTAATTATCCAACAAAGAATGCAGCTGCATTCATGCATGACACTAAACTTTTAACTATGTTAATACTTTCGTAAGCGTTTAATACCAAATGTGTGGACAACAACTTAAAGAATTTAACGTTGTCTTGTTTAATGAGAAGGCTAGTTTCATAAATGTGTTGAGTAACCCGTGATTTCTTACAATGGCCATGTTTAAAATTTAAAATGTGTTCCTTGAATCGAATTTTGGCGTTACGTTTTGTTTGCCCACTATATTTTTGAGTGCATCCAGAACAATTTACTTCATATACCCTGAGTTTAATAACTCATCAAGTTTCTTTTTCGGATTTTTGACCTTGTTTGAATTTTTGAAAGCAATTTTGTAAACAATTTGTTTGAAAATTTTACAACACTGTGAAATTGTGGAAAATTAATTTAACAAAATTCAAGTTTTCCAAACAATTAATAGGTAGCAAAGTCGTGGATTTATGAGTGTTGAGCATGTTCTAACTATATTGTCAATCGCTGTAGGTTTGAAACCATTGCATACCGCTATCAACTTAATCAGAGAAAGTTCCTTACTGTATAATTCTGTATTTATTAGAAAAATAAGCATTCTGTTTGCTAAAAAGTTAAAAGAAACAGATTTGTGTTAAATGCTATGATTTGATGTAGATGTGATAAACCGATTAACATTAGTTTTCTTCTTATAGGTATCAAACACCAGTTTATTGCCTTTCCTTACCACTAAAAATAAACTAAAAATAAACTTTCCATTATTTTCAAGCTCGTACGTAAATTTAATACTTGACTAAGTTGTTTTAGAAAATCATTAATATTTGATTTTGAGGTATCCAGAATGGTAAAAATATCAACGACATACCTTAGCCATACTCTTGCGAAGTGTTGGACGTTTTATTTAAGTTTTGTTTCAAAATATGACATGAATAAGTTTGCGATAATTGCAATTATTTCCTATTATTGTCCCTTCATGTTGTTTTCGTTAAATTGAAAGTGGTTCTAGGAAACACGATGAGAAATTAATTTTACAAATTCATCCGTAATGTCGTTATCAAAGTTAAACTTTGTAGAACAGGAACGCATGGAAATGATAATCAGACATTGAACAAAATTAAGGTTTCGTGTCTTTCTAATGTAACATTTTTAACTCTATTAATAAATTCTATGGAATTCTCCACTGACAAACTATTAAGTTTAAGAACCTTAGATCCGTTTGACAACCATTTGGATAAGTAATAAGTCTGTGAGTTAATACCTGACACAATAGGTCTCATCGATTTATCTTGTTTATGGATCTTTGCTAAGCAATACAATTTTGGAGTTTCTGGATTGGAAACTGTTAACTACAATTTCAAAGCAGGCGTGACAAATTTAGTACATTTTTCATAACCGATATTGTCATATTACAAAAAACGTTTTCACTGATGTTTTTTGGCCATTGGTTTGTAAGACCGTTAGATAGCAAAGTTTCAACTCTATCAACTTAATCTTGTTTATCTACAATGACTATTTTTTGCCCCTGTCAGTTTCTATACAATAACAATTTTTCTTCCTTAGCTTTATAATAGTAAGGTGGCCTTTCCTTGTTTGTTCTGAGAATTTGTTTGCTTTGGAATGCAAATGTTTTTAAAGCTGAATTTTGCAAGCATTTCTAATAAAATTTTTAGCGTTTTCGTCTAGTTTTACTATCGAGCTTTCAATGACCGCTATAATATCACCAACAGGCGTTATGACATGCTTTAAACCAAATTTAACACCACGATCAACGAAATCAATCCCTTCATTATTAAAAACTTTGGAGGATTGGTTAACCACTATTGCAGCAGGTGCAATTTCCTGAGATTTTACGGGTTTGTGTGATTTATTTACAAGCTTATTTAGTTTTAATTTTTGAATTTAAATTTTCCTTTGTAATTTATGATTATTGACTTCGTAGCTAATTCTCTGAAAATTACACCATTCATGAAACTCAATCTCGGACAAACTCCACGTAAGGTGCAATCTATACGTTTCCAGTTCCAAAGCAGTAAGTTTCCTATACAAATATTTGATTTCTAAATTTAACCATTTGAACCGTGCAAACTTGGTTATTGCTTTACTCATTTTACAATTACCACTAACTTTATTATTGATGAATTTGAAAAAATTTTAAAATATTAAGAATCCCTAAGAAATCGAATATCTGCCTTAACACTACTAACTCTAAAAGTAAGACTACGATATTGTAAAGATTATAGTTTTTAAAACATCCAGGGCTACATTTTAGATACGGTGTTGATAGTTGCAAATCTTAGTGTCAATATTATATAATCTGTATCAAACTTAGATACGCTTCTACTCTTGATTGTACAACATTTAGATTCTTTTAAAGCTGGTCCTACTTTATAAAAGGGAAATATATGAATAACAGAATATTAATAAATACACAAAGCTTTATTTTTTTCCCATATATTACGGAGTTTGGCAGTTAGTTATAATTGGTTAAAACAGTTTAACTAAACACTGCTCATAACTTACTCTTAATTAGCACCTATTTGTTTTAATAATACAAAATTTTTGGTTGGGGTAAAAATCTATTTGTATTTCTCTAACTAAATATAACCATTTTTTGTAAATGCGAATTTTTAAGCGAATGATGGAGACAAAGAGTCTGTTCGTTTATTCGGTTTGTTTTTATATTATATGTTTACTTAAACACGATTACTCTTAAACTAACAAACTCGAAAACAGGACAACTATACCAGCACGTTTTGTAGCTCGTTTTCTCTGGGAAAGCAAGTACTTTAGCATATGTCGTTTCGTATCACATTATTTAAGCACACGAGATAGATATTGAGTGGTTGGGAGCTTCTTTTTAAAAAGTTTTATTTCCAAAAACACTTCTATCAAATTTCTTTCAATTCTATAATTACAAGAATGCTTTATTTTCTTTGACAACAACTTGAACGCTTATATTCAGTAAATGTAAAATAATTAAAAAATACTTCAAGTTAATATTTAAATAAATCAATAATTACGAATGAGTAGCTTGAACAACCAACAATGTTAAAGTTATGATGTCCGAAGACTGACTGGCGATCAGGGCTTCTTACAATTAACATGAAGCCTCTGGTCACACATTTTGTGGGAAAGTGCAGATCTTGCTGTCTGCCATCTCTTGATAATCATACAATGTCTTATTCTAAATAATTATAAATGAGCCTGCTCGATTGCAGTTCATTGTTTCTGCACCTGTGGTATCAGGTTGCGTTTGGAATACAAAATAGTCGTTTCGTTTCTTATTTCTGATATGAACCCTGATAACAATTAATTTATAACCTTCAATTAATACAATGTAACATGTTATTACTAAGACATAATAATTACGTTTATTTTATGTACATTTTAATATGGGGGATACGTAACTCACGTCTAAATAAATTGATTATATCTGAGAAATCATCTAATTAAGAATAAGTTCACCTTTTGGTTGGTTTACGCTACACTACTGTACAATGTACTGTACATATTTTCAATGATAAGTAGTATTATTAACAGGAGGTAAGCGACCTTGCCAAAACCTGAGCATATCGGGGCCGTATTAATAATCAAAATAATAAAGTGAAACTAGAAAACATAGACCGCTTGCACTGCTAGCGTTGTCAGAGCAAAAAATGCCGAGCAAGAAAGGAATATTATTCCTAATAGTTTCTTTGTCCCCGTTTTGCTCCTCTATAAATAAAAATGGTATGAGCTCACTGTTGGATCTAATACCTTCTGAACGAAGATATCTTTATATAAATACTGATTTCCTCTTTAAAAAAAGTCTTATTTTAACAATCAGAAATAACAATAATATATAAAACGCAATGTAATAATTACGTGCAGTTCTCTTTGCCTCAGGTTTCCCCGTTTTTAGAAAACTTCCAAATTATATAACATAATAATTAAAGCGTTTATTAGACCTATTTTTGAAAAGCGCTAGAAAAGAAATAAAGCGAGAACGACAATGGCATTTACACATACTATTGAGATCAGCTGAGTATATCCACTACAGCCAAAGCAAATTTTTCTATAACAAGAAACTGTGAACCTACAATTATTTATCGGTTAAAACAAGTAAAACCTCAGATAGTATATGACAGACTGGATTAATTTCATGAATTTATGCATTTCTAGATACTGTCAGCGAGACTGTGAATACGCAATAAATAGGGTATTCGTGACTATGAATTAAAACAGTAATGCCAGAATGACGTTTGTAGGTCGTAGTGCAGCATGCTGAAACTTGACCTTCAACTTCATTTAAACTAATGACCCGCCGTATGATAACAAATCTACTCTAAATGAAAGGTAGAAATTGTCTTTGTCTTACACAAATGCATGTATCATTGGCATGTTCATATTTTTTTGTTTTAACAGAAAAAATGCATGTATTTTTTTATAAGATATAAAATTACTACAATGCTGAGTATATTTGTACCGAGTGGGATACCAAAAAGTTTTCACTCCTTATTGGATATTTTGAAATAATTATAAGACAGTACTGAAAGCATCCATTTTTGTTTTCGAGGGTGGACATGTTTCTATAAGATACCCAACTATCGAATGTTATCTCTTTACTCAGCGACTCACTACCTAGAATTTGAATAAGAATATACCACGAATGTCACATAGTTAAAAAAGTATTTTTTTATTTTGGGTAATTAATCAATCTGAATTAAAATAACTCTAACTCACCCTGTTGTTGTAAACAAATCTGTTTTATTTAGAAGATCAAGAGAAGTCAATTTTGTACTAAGATTTAGTTTTGATTCTATTAACGACCATGACAAATAACAAATGAAACAAAACTACACCGACTAGTTAAATTGATGAATCAAGAATTTGAAGTTGTCCATTCTCCTACATATAGAATATTACACAAATTACTGAAAATGATTTAGAACATTCTAAAGCATTTGGGGAGTAATTTGATTACAACCGTGTACTATGCGCCCACGTAGATCTTTCAAGGAATCAAGTAGTCACATAAAAAGTAATCCAGTGGTGAAGAATCCGGTGACTTGGTGGCCAAAATTGGTATTAAAACTTCTTGGGTTCTGACCGAGCTTGCGCAATTCTTTTTTTTTAAATGCAGATCCTGCTTTATGGAATTTCTAACTAAGGCGGTTTTCGTTTGCCACCCCGTCAACAATGACATTCCCGACGAGGTCACAAGCGAAAACCGCCTGCTACCACCAAACTACCCAAGCAATACACAGGCAAACTACGTAGCCCTAGTGACCTACCTGAACGGGTACAAACTGCACAAGGGACAGCAAAGTCATTGGACGAATGACTCAAGAATGGCTCCTCGTACAGCAAAGGGGTAACCAAAACGAGAAGAAAATCCTACAAGACTTTGTAGTCAAAAACGGATACCTCTGGCAATGCAACCCTACTCAGAAGCGGCTGTTTGTGCCTACCGATGCACAGATCGTCGTCTTGCTCGCTTTCCACGACCTAGTTGGACATCCAGGCACCAACGAAACTTACCGCGTCCTCGGCGATAGATATTTCTGGCCGAAGGTCGGTGATGCGGTAAGACAATATATAAGCCAATTTTGGACCTGTGCTGCTACAAAAAGAGAACCGTATCAACAAAAAACACCTCTCCGACCACATCTACCCACGCGACCATGGGAGGTCATATCCGTCGACAGCAAGGGACCATACATCACTTCACGTAAAAGCAATCGGTTTATAATGGTCGTACCCGACTTGTTTAGCAGATGGGTCAAAACTTTCCCGACGCCTAACACCGAGTCATCAACCTACTCAAAAACGAGGCCATCTTCCGGTTTGGGTACCCAAGAGCGATTCTATGCGACAACGGATCTCAATACATATCCTGACGATTAGACCGAACACTGGATCAATGGGGTTGACACCATTGGACTACGCCAATCTTCCACCCACAATCAAATCCAGTAGACTGCCGGAACCAGGAAATCAAAAAAGCTTTGCGAGCTTTTGCAACCCAACACGACGCACGATCCTGGGACCGGAAACTTCCTCCGCACCAGGAAGAACGCAGCAACGGGAACTACACCCAGTTACGCCCTACTGGGATATGAACTACCCCGTCCAGGAGATCTCCACCAACCGCCACTGGACAATCAAGAGAAGCCCGACCTCGCCGCATCCGAAAGATTCAAGGATTGCGAACGCCGCTTCAGGGAAAAATAATGCCCAACACGAGGATCCCGCTCTGTTTTCGCCCGGGGACATGGTCATGGTTAGAAACCATCTCTCCATCAGAAATCAATTCGAAGCAAAATGGGCTGGACCTCACCCAATCCAAAGAAGAGCTAGACCCAACATTTATTGGGCCCGGATGGAACGGGGAGACGTGAAGATACACTCCAAAGATATACGACCAGCACCCATTAGACCACCATCACCCCGCATCAAGCAAGCTACGCTACACACTTCAGCGGGCTGCATGTTGACTATATCACCGCACCTGAGCTGAACACAGAACAAACTAAAGAATTGCAGTTGACTATATCAAAGTACACTAGCGGAACACAAAACAAACTAAGAATCGCGAGAATTTCAAACTCATTTTCTGTGGTACCTAAAAATCAGCACGCTCATTGGTCAATTAAATTTAGACATACTTTTACATTAGAAAATTGATGCACACAATTTTCATTGGTTAAAGACATCATTAACGTTTTTCAACACAGGAAGCATAGGAAATGGAAGTGTATAAATATAATTGCAAATTCTTCGAAAGACATTCGTTAGTGCTCACCTAAGCCTAAGGAATCATATTGCAATGCTTCTCATAGCCTGCAGAACTTTCAGCGAACAGCGCTCTCCATAATATGCTATACTGCAACACGCAGTGCTCCCCATAGCGTGCGTATTCTCCGACGGTGACGCTGTCCGCCGATGTACCTAGGGCACGTCTCTTTAATACATCAATCAATAGTTAACAAACTACGTATGGACATTAAGCTCCGTTTCCTACTTCACCGACAAGTCGTTATTGTGATTGCGTCAGACAACACTACTTTCGAATCGACACCCCCGTAGTTTTTATCGGCGACGCACTCGACGAGGTTTAAGGCACCACTACTACAAAGCCGTCCGAAGAGTTCTGAAGACAACCGAAAACTTCTGAATCCCTCTATGCTTGTATATATGTTCAATTAAGAGTTTTAATTTCGTACCATAATTCTTTGTAACTTCACGTTGTCCCACAAGTAAAACACGAAGTCTTTCGAAAGTTCTGAAGACAGCTGAAGACGTCTAGACCTCTTTAAAATGTAAATATTTTCTAACTATCGCTGTTCAAGTTTTTACTGGGCCTCACAAATAAATTCCGAAACCTGTCGAAGAGTTCCGAAGGCAACCGAAGATTTTCAAACCTTTCTATGCTTGTATATATGTTCGATTAGTAGTTTTAATTTCAAATCATAATTCTATGTAACTTAATGTTGTCTCACAAGTAAAACACGAAGCCTTCCGAAGAGTTCCGAAGACCACCGAAGACGTCTGGACCTTTTCAAACTGTAAATATTTTTTAACTATCGTTGTCCAAATTCTCACTGGACCTCATAAACAAATTCCAAAACCTTCCGAAAAACTCCGAAGACTACCGAAGACTTTTACACCCTGTTAAACCGTATATGCATTCATTCAATAAGTGTTTAAGTTTATTTTGTTTCCACAAACAACTATAAAGCTTTCCGAAGAATTCCGAAAATTACCGAACTACTCAAGCTGTTAAAATCATTCAATTTCACTTTTATTTTTATGTATTTATGAAACTTATAATTATTTTTGCTTATACTTATTAAACAAATAATCAAGTCAAGTTTACATGCTTTCAGACGCCGCCCACTCAAACGGTAATCTTCGGAAGTCTTCGGATGGCTTCATGGTTGCTCGTGGAACCAAAATAAACTTAAACACTTATTGAATGAATGTATATACTGTTTAGCGGAGTGTAAAAGTCTTTGGTAGTCTTTGGAAAGCTTCGGAATTTGCTTGAGAGGCCGAGTAGCAACTTGAATAACGGTAGTTAAAAAAATATTTACAATTTGAGGAAGTCCAAACGTCTTCAGCTGTCTTCAGAACTCTTCAGAAAGCTTCGTGTTTTACTTGTGGGACAACGTTAAGTTACAAAGAATTATGATATGAAATTAAAACTACTAATTGAACATGTATACAAGCATAGAGAGGTTCAGGAGTCTTCGGTTGTCTTCGGAAGGCTTCGTGTTTTATTAGTGGGACAACGTGAAGTTACAAAGAATTATGATATGAAATTAAAACTACTAATTGAACATATATCCAAACATATAGGGTTTCAGAAGTCTTCGGTTGCCTATGGAACTCTTCGGAAGGCTTCGTGGTGGTGGTGTCTTAAGCCTCATCGAGTGGGTCGCCGTTGAACTCTACGGGGGTGTTGCTTTGGAGATAGAGTTGACAGCCGCAATCACAATAACGACTTTTCGGTGATGGATGGAACGGAGCTTAACCATCCATACGTAGTTTGTTAGCTATTGATTGATGAATTATAGTGATGTGTCCTAGGTACGGCGGTGGACAGCGTCACCGTCGGAGAATACGCAGGCTATGGAGAACACTGCGCGCTGAAGTATAGCAAGCTATGGAGATTAAATAGACTTGCAGTTGCTCTGGAGAAATTGTTATTTTTTAACATAATAAAATAATTGCAACACATTCTTCGACAGAATAAACCATTTCTAAACTGATTTAAAAGAAACTCTTAGATAAGAATAATGCTGAATGTAATTATTAGAAGTAAGCAAGCTAAACTGTAGAATATGCGTTGGAATCCAAAGGTTAATTTGTGATTTATTAAATGTTTTGTATGTCAATATACTGTCAAAACATTTTATTTTGATTTATGGAATGTGCCATCGTTGTCAGACATACCGCTGCATTCTTAAAGTATGCACACTTAATAAAATCTTTATCTATAGAACTACAACAATACATAAACATTGGCAATGCAGCATTTTATCCAGTTGTGACATCATTCTAAAGTTAAGGTGAATGGACTATAGCAGAATTACTCAATGTACATAAAAACAGTCACTCGTTAAGAACAATTTATCAGATAAATCCACATTTTAACACAAAATATGGTTACCGAGCTTAAAAGATCTGACAATCAACGCACGATTCAATTAATGAATGTAACGTCGTTAATAGTACATACGGAACCGCAGTCTTTGCAGAACCAAAGCGTACTTATATTCACTCATACTCCCAGTATTTTGACTTGTGCTTATTGCTTGAAAGTGCATAAATCTGAAGCTTGCAGTACACATACCCGTTTTCCATACGGGTCAACTTGGTCCCCATTTTCTGTTTTCAATTTTTTTCTTCCTTTTCACCAATTGTGCTTGTTTTGTGCTCACAATTGTGCCGGTTTTGTTTGAATTGTGCTCATTTTCATATAGCGGAAATATTGAAAACAAATCCCGGGGGCCAGGGTGACTGCTAGCCCTCCACGTTTCTTGAGCTTTCCAATTTTTTTTCAGTCCATAGAATTGTGCTTGTTTTGTGCTCAATTGTGCCGCTGTTTATTTGAATTGTGCTCATTTGGTTATAGCCAAAAAATTAAAAACAAATCCGGGGGGCCAGGTTGACAGCTAGTACTAAGCATTTTTTGAGTTTTCCAATTTTTCTTAAGCCCATTAAATTGTGCTGGTTTTGTGCTTAATTGTGCCGGTGTTTGTTTGAATTGTGCTCATTTGCTTATAGTGAAAAAATTGAAAACAAATCCGGGTGACCAGGTTGGCCGTTAGCCCCCCAGAGTTTTTTGAGTTTTCCAATTTTTATTCAGTATTGAATTGTGCTCGTTTTGTGATCAATTGTGCCGGTGTTTATTTGAATTGTGCGCATATTATAAAATTCCCAAAACTAGTTGAATAATTAATATACAACGTATGTAATATAAGCAAACTTATAGAATACAAACCCAGAAAGTCTGCTTTCAATGATAAAAACACAAATATCATTAGTAACAAAACGTTTTAAGAATAATTTTAAAAATTACAATGCGGTAACTACCCGGGTCCCGATATATTTTATTGAATTGCAAGAGTTTTCAACTTTTAAGCAAATAAAGATAGATACATGCGGTTTTCACTGAGATGCTTCACAATGACACAAAATTTATTTGAACACATTCGTTAGCCAAAAAGCAAAATTGCGGTTTATTCGAATTTCTCTTTATTGATTTATTAAATGCGGAATGTACTGTATATTTTTTTATAAATCAAAAGCGACTTCTATCAGCTATAACAGTAGTTATAACGTTTTTTAAAATCGATGCAGAAATAACTGAGCAATTAATGATTAAACTGAAGCTTGCAAATTCAGTAATGTATACAAAAATAAAACTTGATCATAATAAACTATATCTTCTATTTGACAATTTAATCTTCTTTTAAAGAAAAATTACAAAGATTGTAACAAATAAATAATTCGGTGGTATAGTATGTTTTGCAATAAAGATTTAAGGAAATAACAAATTAAATACCTTAATTGTTTACTAGGTACACTATTTTCCTTTTCCCTGTCAAAACAATTAGGAATATTTAATTTTTTATTTTCTAAAATATTTATTGCATGTAGAGCACATTACATTTACTGAATACCTTTTTTTTTGTTTATTTGTGATTTTTCTTTAAAAGAAGATGGAATTGTCAAATAGAAGATATTGTTTATTGTGATCAAATTTTATTTTTGTACACATTATTGAATTTGCAAGCTTCAGCTTAATCATTAATTGCTCAGTTACTTCTGCATTGATTTTAAAAAACGTTATAACTACTGATATAGCTGATAGAAGTCGCTTTTAATTTATCAAAAAATATACGGCATTCCACATTTAATAAATCAATAAAGAAAAATTCGAATAAACCGCCATTTTGTTTTTTGGCTAACTGAATGTGTTCAAATAAATTTTGTGTCATTGTGAAGCATCTCAGTGAAATCCGCATGTATCTATCTTTATTCGCTTAAAAGTTGAAAGCTGATGCAATTCACGCAAATATAACGGGACCCGAGTAGTTACCGCACTGTTATTTTTAAAATTATTTTTATAAAGTTTTGTTACTAATGATATTTGTGTTTTTATCGTTGAAAACTGACTTTCTGGGTATGTATTCTATAAGTTTGCTTATATTACATTGTATAAGAATTAGTGGACTGTAATCTTTTGAGGGTTAGAGGTAGAGGAAAATAAATGCAATTTATGTTTACGGTAAAAGTCACTCACCAAATCTGCAGCACTTGTTGTTCTAGCTAGAGTGTTGGATGCATCACTGGAACTGGTAGATCGGCATTGTCTGTGTATAACACTAACCCGTATCACATAAAGGGTTGGATAGGGTAAGAATGAGGAAAATAATAAGAGGATTTGAGAGAGTGCAACTAAGTTTGTTGTATCCTCGCCATAGATTAGTAAGTAGATATAGATAGGCAACTCCCTATATTATTGAAAAACCATAATGAGCGCCACTCGCGATGCGAGTATGAACTATCTTCATTGGCGCCAAATTTAAATTTTTCTGGCATTTTAAAAATACAGGTTTGTGAAATGCACTATGAAGATTTCAAGGACGTTTTTTTATGTAATTACGTTAATGGTACAGAAAACAAACTCTTCTAAATAAAACAAAATTTATTGTTAAGTGAAATCATTCGTCAACATTTCAAAAATTGTAGCTACAGTATTATAAAATGAGACAGGAATTGATAATTTACAATATGTCCTTAAAATCCCTATAAGTGCCTTTCATAAGTTTAATATTGACAACAATAAACATTTTTTATTTATTTATTTATTTACGAATGAATGAGCAACCCCAATTTTTACAAAAGAAATTTAAAATGCATGTTACATGTTAACATATCTGATAGGTCATACAGTACAATGGATAATTCAAAAAGCATCCTAATCAACAATACTAACACAAAAGTAAAAGCAATGATCACTTTAGGTACCTTGAAGGTGTAACGTAGGAACAGCATTGTATTTTGAATTAGTATGATTTCTATTAGCCACAAATTTAGCATCGTCTGCAAAATGGATATCGCATACTCTAAATGCCTGCCTGCTATGCCTATCATCAAAATTCATTAAATCTTTACGACCAATTGCTGCGCACCATAAACGACGAATCTATAAACACAAAAATATTATAAATAAAGAGTATCCTGTATCAAAATACCATAAATTAATATGATAATTTGAAAATACTGAAATACCAACCAGCAATGGAACACTTAAACTCCATTATTTAAAATTGAATCTTAAACTCAAATCACAAATAAACAAATACCACAGATGAACACAAATTCTAAATATTTGACTAAATAAATATTCAAATGGAAATGAAGTTTGTAAAGCATATGACAGATTTGCCGGTAAAGTAGTATTTTTCCTTAACCTCTTTATTATAATTAGCGACGACAACGCTTCGGTGTTGCGAGTACCTATTAAAACACGGAACTGTCAAATGCCAGGAGTGCGCCTGCCCTGATCCTCGCGCACGTCCCCTACAACAGTCATTAGAGGCACGATATTATCGGGTCGCTTCGCGAGTATTCGGTTTAAACATACCGCCCACCTAAAATTGGGGAAATTTTATGGACGCGAAAGAACAGAGAAAGAACATATAATAACAGAGGGGAGTGAAAATAGCAGGGCATTTCCTCCCAGCTAGGGAACGGTTATCCCGCCGATACTCGGGTTACACGAGGGTCGAGAGAACTACGAAAATAAATTAAATTCAAAAAATGAAAAGAAAATGAAAATAAATAGAATTTACTAAATAGGGAGAGGGAGGAGTTTGTTTACCGGACGAATAAAAGTACCGCTAGTGGTTCTAATAGAAGCCACGCGCACGATGCCGTCACGGCTTGGAAATAATTTTATAACCCGGCCAAGAGGCCAAGCTAAAGGGGTGGTGTTAATTCCAGTTATATAAACTAAGTCTCCGATATTTAAATTATTTGAATGACGAGCCCATCTATTTCGTTGAGTGAGAGTGCGTAAATTCTCCTTTGACCAGCGTCGCCAAAATATTTGCGTGAACTGGCAAAGACGGTGCCAACGGGACCGCAAGTCAAGAGATTCATCTAATATTACCTCGAGGAGACTTAAAATTGGGCCGCCAATTAAAAAATGGCCAGGAGTGAGATAATCAATCTCGTCATTCGGATCCGAAGAAGGGAGGCATAAAGGCCGACTATTGAGAACAGCTTCTATGCGAGTAAACATTGTAGTAAGTTTCTCGAAACTTTGAGGTTGCTTTCCGAACGTACGTGTCAAAAGCAGTTTAGCCGATTTTACCCCCGACTCCCGCATGCCTCCAAAATTTGGGGCATGAGGAGGGTTAAAAATCCATCTAACTTGACGAGAGGCAAGGGCAGACAATAACTCTTCCTGGTGGTCCTTTAAAAATTGAATTCCTTCTTGTATTAAACGTGACGCTCCTAAGAAATTTCTGCCACAATCAGAATAAACAGAGTGAGGAAGACCGCGGCGAGAAACGAAGCGGGTGAAAGATGCCATAAATGCATCGGTGGAAAGCTTGGATACAAGCTCTAAGTGAACAGCTTTTGTGAATAAACGAATATAAATACATAAGTAAGCTTTGAAAATAGCTGCATTACGACGGAGGGAAGATTTTATCGGAAAAGGACCCGCAAAGTCAACACCGACATGCGTAAATGCTCGGGTTATACGTACGCGAGCGGGAGGTAAATCTGCCATTATAGGTTGAGGAGGTTTCGCACTTAAACGAAAGCAAGGTACACATTTGTGAATGCGTTGCTTTACCAAAGATCTAGAACCCATAATCCAATATTGTCTGGAAATGAGAGCTTGTGTCGTAGAGGGGCCAGAGTGTAAAGATAACAGGTGATAATGATCACATATAAGAAGTGATAAATGGGCCGACTTGGGTAATAACAAAGGATGTTTACTTCTATAAGCCAGTAAAGAATGTCGAAGGCGACCGCCCACCCTAACAAGACCATGGGGGTCGAGAAACGAAGATAATTTATGCAAGTACCGAGGTAAAGATTGATTATTTTTTAATAATTTAATTTCAGAGCTGAAATATTGCTGTTGAACGAGTTTAACACATGCTTCTAAAGCAGATTGCAGTTCATCTACAGAAACTGGACCGAGTAATTTCTTTTGAGAATGTCGGCAATTATTAATAAAGCGGTTTATATATATATGCCAGACTATATTGGAGCCTGCTGTGAGAGGGGAATGTACTGATGAATTCAGAAAAGTCACACGTAGCGGTTGCTAACATAGTAGCGGAGAGTTTTATTTCAGGAATTTGCTCAATAGGCAGGGACGGATTATTTCCATTAGCAGAATAAAATAAATCGTAATCGTTGATGGGGCCATGCCACCATAAACTACTACGAATTAGTTGTGAGGGGGATAGACCGCGAGATGAAATGTCAGTTGGGTTAAAAGTACCCGGAATGTGGCTCCATTGTGACAAATTAGTGTGTTCGAGTATGCGGTTAACCCGATTTGCCACGAAACTATTAAGTAAATGCGTAGAGGTTTTTAGCCAAGTCAAAACAACTTGAGAGTCAGAGTATAATTTTATCCCTTCTAAGGGATAATCAAATGGATTTGAGGTGGTTGAGTAAATAAGTTGAGAGTGCAACAGAGCGGCAGAGAGCTCTAAGCGAGGTATCGTAAGAGATTTTAGAGGTGCAACCTTGCTTTTGGCCTGCAATAAATTGCATGAAATATAGCTTCCACAAGTTAAATGTAGATAGACGCATGCGCTGTACCCCTTTTCGCTAGCGTCACAAAACCCTAGCAGATGGTAAGTAGCATTAGGTTGGGATAATCTACGCGGAATTTCAATTTGAGACATAATAGAAAATTGATTACAGAAGCCTTTCCATTCACAACACCAAGTATCATCCGGGGTGTCATTCCAGTCGAGATGCTGCAACCAAAGCCGTTGTAGAAAACATTTAACTACAAAAATAACAGGTGATAACCATCCTAGTGGATCAAAGATACGTGCCATATATAAAAGAACATTTCGTTTAGTAAAAGGTCCTTCGAAAGGAAGGGTGTGATAGTGGAATATATCTAGAACAGGGTTCCATTTAAACTATTGAAGTGTGAGTGAGAGAAAATGATAAGTGTTTCGTAACTTTCTTGGCCGTGCATAAATTTACGTGGTAAAATCACGAGAGTGGCAAATTATTAACCGGGTCGTATGGACCAAAATTTGTGCATAAGAATTAGTGGACTGTAATCTTTTAAGGGTTAGAGGTAGAAGAAAATAAATGCAATTTATGTTTATGGTAAAAGTCACTCACCAAATCTGCAGCACTTGTTGTTCTAGCTAGAGCGTTAGATGCATTACTGGAACTGGTAGATCGGCATTGTCTGTGTATAACACTAACCCGTATCACATAAGGGGTTGGATAGGGTAAGAATGAGGAAAATAATAAGAGGATTTGAGAGAGTGCAACTAAGTTTGTTGTATCCTCGCGCACGTCCCCTACAACAGTCATTAGAGGCACGATATTATCGGGTCGCTTCACAAGTATTCGGTTTAAACTGAGAGCGGCGCGAACATACATTATATTGCATATTAGTTATTCAACTGGTTTTGGAAATTTTATAGTAAGCGTAAACAATAGGCAAAATTTATTGGACTAAAAATTAATTGAATCACTCAAAGATTGCGAAGGTGGCGTTTAGAATTGTTTTCAATATTTCTCGGTGTAAGTAGTCGAGCACAATTAACGCAAACATTGGTGCAATCGAGCACAATTCAATATACTAAGAAAAAATTAAGAAAATCGAACAAAAACGGAACCTTAGCGGCCAACCAGGCCGGAGACTTCGTGGATTAGGTAGGTTCACTTATTAGTACTAATCCCATAGGTGCCGGGTTTGATTCCCGACACAAACTGCTAAAACATGTTAAGCAAGCATATTTCACAAAAATGTGCCCTCATTCGGATGGAGGCAAAACTTAAGTCCCGTGTGTAAAAACAACTGGCTTCCTGGCTAATGTAGTATCTTCGGGACGAGCAATAAAAAATCAAATGTAAGGATACCGCAGCCCCGCAATGAAGGTTTTCGTTATAAACAAATGAACATAATTCAAACAAACACCGGTACAATTGAGCACAAAACACGCACAATTCAATGAGCTTAAGAAAAATTGGAAAACTCAAAAAACGAGGGGGTTAGCGGTCAACCTGGCCCCCGGATTTGTTTTAAATTTTTTCGCTATAAGCAAATGAGCACAATTCAAACAAACACCGGCACAATTGAGCACAAAAGGAGCACGATTTAAGGGGCTTAAGAAAAATTAGAAAACTCAAAAAACGCGGGGGCTAGCGGTCAACCTGGCCCCCCGGATTTGTTTTTAATTTTTTCGCTATAACCAAATGAGCACAATTCAAATAAACACCGGCACAATTGAGCACGAAACGAGCTGAATTGGTGAGAAAGAAAAAAATTGAAAACAGAAAGTGGGGGGCTAAGTTGACCCATGTCCGTTTCCTTATATGCATTCTTTAGGTATAAAGTGGTTAAATAACACAGGATACGCTGTTGCAACATTATTGCCAATATTTATAGCAGACTTGTTACCGAATTTCGAGTTAGTGCTTAATATCTTTGGTAAACAATTAACTGATATATAATATAATAAATATTAATTAGAATTAATATTTATTGCCGTTTTCCAAAAGTTAACGGTTCTGCAGCTCCACAGCTCCATCCGAGAAACCGCCAATGCTTTACTATGAGAATAAAGTGATATTGTGTTGATTACATTGGGAAACTCTATTTGAGACTCTGTATAAAATCAAATTATACCTATACATTACATTAATTACAATATAGTAAAGCAATTTATGGTAATTGCAAATACGATGTAATTGGCTTCATTAAACTGCAAATTGCCATGCTTGAATGTCCATTATAGTTTTAATGAACATGAGGCTAAAAGTAGACAATTTCATTAGAAACTGCTACTAAACTTTCTGGAATTGTTCGCAATATACCCCTAAAGCAGCGCAAAATATTGCAGTTAAACTGTCCAGCTCGTAAACTCGAGATCTTATACCGGATCTTATTTGAGTTTAATTTAAAATGCGTACTTTTGGTTTGCACCATTAGGGTTTCTATTTATAACTACACCTGTGTATGGAAATATAACTACAAGAAATTGTTAGATATATTTAATAAGTGTAGGTGATCATATAAATATCGATTAGTAGAGTTCTAAAATGTACGGCTACTGATTCTAACCAACTAGACTGAAAGCGTTTTCATGCAGCTATTTAATCTCGGGACCATAGTTTTGTAAAGATTTACATTGGGTTAAAGGGATTATTGGGGTGTTAATTATGTAATTAACTTAATTGCTGACCACATTATGATTGTAGATTGTAAGCAAAAATCAAACGTTTTGGAGTTATAAACACAATTATTCAATTTTTATTTAACATACATCAATTGATTCTTTACCCAGCTAAAATTCCCAATAATAGTTTTATTTTTGGTGAACCTTTGTTACGTTTATGTTCAGCATAAATTAATTACCTTCTTTTTACTTGTTAATTCATAAGCCCGCTCTACCAAAATTTTGTTAAATCGATTCCGTTTCAATTCTTAAACTTTTCCACAACACCCCATATAGTGTCCTGTTCAGTATAAGCCCGATTAACATAATTTTTAACATAAATCCGCATTTGTTTTTAAAACAAAAATTTATATCCTGTTTTAGGTATCCGTTAGTTTGTTAAACCTTCCGATAACGTATAATGGGTTTTTCTATTGTTCCAATGTAAAGACTTGTTGAAAGTTGAAATAAGGTTGCGCAATATCCGATAAAACCGTGTTCTCCAGTTTTATTCGCGCTTTGATAACGCGAGGATTTCGCAGTTCGAATTCCTGTTATTTGAACCATCTTTTAATTTGATTCTACAGATTGTGCGTCGAAATATTTTCTACAATTATTCGTCACAGTACTTCAAAGGCAATGCATGGTTTTTTTGTTCGATAAGTAAGGGGTGTCTTACGTGTATTGGTGAGTTATCCCGCGCTTGCCCATCCTAATAAGATTCTCTTTTTAGATTTTAGCTGGAGGCCGAATTGGTTCTTTCTTTATGTAGGCCCAACTGTTCATTGACGTAGACTAACTGCTTTTGACGGTAGACCAAGTGCTTTTGTCCGTAGACCGCTGCTGCAGTCATTGTAGCAGGGTTAATAGATTCCGACGACCGTGACGTTGCTGTGCTGACTCACCCCAGACGACTTGCAAGCTAAGCATCTAGACTCATAGAGGTATACAACTTGTTTTCTTTTGTGTATATCAATAGCATATTCCGTATCAGCGTTTGGTGTTGTTACGTGAAAAGAAACATTGACACTGTAAAACTATTGTTTGTTGCTGCGAAGCGATATTGTCGCTCTACAAGTGTGAGGTACCATTATTAAAAATGTTTGACAGACACACACCGATTCTTTTCTACTGATTGTTCTTTTTTACAAACGGTATTATGTACAATTTAAAAAGAATGTTTGCTAAAAGCTTTAACACACTAATTCTTTCCTACTGATTAGTTTATTTTCTAAAAAGTATTAGGTGAAATTTTGAAAACGCTTGACAGAAGCTCACATGTTTATTTATTGCTGATTAATTTTATTTTGTGTGAAATACGAGATGCGCACTTCGTATCTACGGTGCTAAATTGTTCATATCACATAATTGTTTGCTGTGAAATAGTAATGCTTAATTTATTTTCTTTTTACTTGTTTGTACAGAAGCCTTTATTTATGTTTATTGTTAATAGATAATCGTGGGTTACGTGCTTTTGTTTTTTTTGTATTTAAGTGAATCCCCACTCTCCGCGTTTGGTAGTTAGCCTGGTATTTACTTTTTCTCCGCCTACGTCTAGATACGTAGCACCTTTCAATAAATATTTTTTTCATGTAGATATGCAGTACAATACAATATATTTTATCAAATAACAATGTTTTACAATTGTTAATTAATTAAACTAAACTAAGATTGTAAACTAAAGCCAAGTAAAATAAATGTTATGAACAGCATAACATACTGCCCACCAAATTAAGAATGAAAACGTATTTTTAAACAGTGGAACTAAATGCATACAACTGCGTAATACTACACCAAAAATAAAAATGCAAAATTTTAACAAATAAAAAAAATTAAAGTTTAATTTTCTTTTGCCATGTGCCACTGAAAGAAAAAAGCACATTAATTTGATCAAGGGCGGAGTATAGTGCCGTCCGTAGCTCGAACAATCTCCACTCTCACAACATAATCCTTATCAGCGTACAAATGCGTAATGTGTCCCAGTCGCCACAAAAATGCAGAGGCGTTATCTAATTAAAACTAACGTCCCGACATTAATATCTAAAGGAAAGAAGAACTATTTACTTTTCTGCTAGAGAGTATGTAATTACACAGTGTGCTACCTCTGCAAAAAAAATTGTTAAACACTTTGAACAAGTTTCAAATAATCTAAAATTGAACTGGATTTATTCCTAAAAAACGGTAGTGCGCCAAATAAGAAAAACCTTGGGACTTGCGCTCAATGCACACAACGTCCGTGAATTAAGAATGAACTTAATTTGAACCAATACTGTATTGAATTCCTCATAAGAGGGAATTTGAGCACCGATAATCTTGTTGAGACTTGTTTTGACTGAATATATGCCAGTCTTCCACAATCTACTAAAGTAAGGGGATGAAGGGTGAAATAAACCTTTAATGTCCTCTGCTATAGCAGCATGTTGCATAAGTTGCGCGGTTAATTCCCGCGCGGCTCAAGTGAAATTTGTACCACAGTCACCGTAAAGTTTGACATATTTCCACGGCGAACCATAAAGCGCCTCAATACAGTCATAAAAGCTGGTGTGGACAAGTTCGACACCAGGTCTAAGTATAGGTCCTTGGTGCCAAAGCAAACAAATATTCAAAGATAAGACTCAATGATTTTGCGTCACGAGTGCGGTACATGGTGTTTGCGAAAGCGCCACCGAAATCAACTTCTGTATTCAAAAAAATCTTATCTGTGGCAGTGCGATTGGTGGTAGGTCACTCATTATGGGTGAGGGGGAAGATAGGAAGTAGACTTTACTCTAAAACGAATCATGCACGCCTTAAGGAACTGTTGAACAGTTTTTTTCTGCGGCCAAGATCCAAAAGTTTTGGGTTACCAGAAATTGGGCTTTTCTATGACCGGGATGTATATATTTTTAATGCCAGTTCAAAATAAGAAGATTTGTCAAGCAATGAGCTTGAGGTAATAGGAGCCGAAATTCTTTCTCATATGGAAGAACTGATTTTTGAAGGCGATCGCCCAGTCTGAGCAAATCATTCTTATACAAAAGTGGGTTAAAGGGCTTAAACTTATTGCTAATAGGCCTTTTACGTTCAATATTTTTTATGTTGCTATAAAAGAATTCTGACTGAACACTTTTCACGAATAAATGAAGAGCAACTTACTGCTGCTGATTAGATGTTATTTGCGACACATTTGAAACAGGTGATTTCAAAATACGAATGAGATGAAGGACATAACGTATAATGCGACAGATTTTGTTTAAATCAGAAATATTTAATAAGGTATCAAAAAAGTTATTTTGAAAGACAATATTTAATGAATTTTTTTTTCAAAGTCCATAAGTGTTGATTCACATCTGGAAGTTTTACTTACAGGCCAATCTTATTGCGAAAGCGAAAGTCAATCATAGCCTGACCACCGCAAACGATGATCAATTAAGTCTAAAACTAACAGGTCTCGAGTAATACAATCAGTTGGATTATCTTGAAACTGGATGTGGTTTCAAGACCCAGGGGTATTTTATTCTGAATGAGTGAAATTCGATTGCTAATGAAAGTCTTCCGATGATGAGAAGGTGATCTAATCCACGATAAGACAACTGTTGAATCTGACCCCACACAAATTAAAACTCAGGACTATTTTTTCGACTGAGAAAAAACTAAGTTGAATTTAACAGAAGCACCGTGGCACATAATTCGAGTCGAGGCACAGATATGCAGTTGGTAGGTACAACCCTTCACTCTACACATGCCAATGAAACCTTAATATTTCCACGTGCATCCACAACTTTGCAATAGGCTCCTGTAGCGTAACCTCGCTCGGATGCATCACGAAAGTCATGCAACTGTAATTTCCGATAGTTATTGGACAAAATCCAACAACAAAATGTTACTTAAAACAATTCTGAAAACGATCAAAGTAATCTTTCCATTTGAATCACATGCAATATCGAGTACGGTGCTGATTTGACAACAAATGTTACCATATTTAGTACCTTGAATAGGTTCTGCACGATTCAACTTACAAATTATTTTCTAGAATTTCTGGTGTTCTGAAAATATCAGAATTTATCTATACATCTGTTTGATGTCAGCTGTAACAGTATTCGGATGTAACTAAAAATGCAAAAGCAACGCCATGATATCACTTTGTAAGGGAGGCATCAAGAACATGTTCATTGAGAGTCACACGAATTTGAGTAGTTGCTGATGCGTCAAGCACTGTCCATAATTTTGTCTTGTTACTTTCCGGTTCAATGTAATATTCTGTAGAACCAACTAATGACTACTTCGTACCCAAAAGAATAAGTAACATGTGACCACTTTGTGAATAGTTCTGCATAAACTCCTTGCGTGTTTACAGCGAAGGGTCTTTCTGCAAACGATCTTTCAATACCAAGAACCTACAAAGTGCAGCTTTCTGAAAATTCCAAAATATGGGCTGCGGACCACTAAATGAGGATGACACTACAAAACAACCTTGCTCGTTTAGTATGTTGTATAAAAATGTTATTCACAGACTTTTTATGCAGGAGAAACCTTGTGCACATCTGGGATGCTTTCCAGTTCTCAAAATCGACAAACGATGGTATCCGAGGATTTTACAGAGATGTACTGTATGCTAGCGGGGAAATGGTTTTCCCTGTAAGAATCTAACCAAAAGACGTATGAATCGTCACGGGTTCGTCCACCGCACCAATACGAGTCTCATTTAATAATGAGTGTGCAAACTATCTGCATCCAGAAGCAAATCAATATTGCCTGGCTGGTCACATTCTGGATCAGCTAATGGTAAGTCCGCTGTATCTGGCAAATGGTTAGAGTTTAATAGCATTGCTGGCACTTTTTCACAAATATTTGGTAGAGGATATGGTTTATCCATAGGTCTTATTTTGCAAAGACAACCTCCCGATATGTATGAGGTAGCAACTCATAGATCTTCCACTTTATTTGCAATATTGGATTTTTGTGAGCCAAGTCGCAAACGACAAACTTTCGTCATAAAACTCTCCATGCTACCGTTGTCCAACAAGGCTCTAAGCTTTTGGGTCTCTCCGCGCACATCCCTAATTGCAATGATTGTTTTGAAGTTTTTGAAATATGAAGGTTCGGAAGTTCACGCACGTAGTATGGTAGATATATAATCGTGTCGCTTGAGCATCAGTAAGAGGGCATTCGTCCATACAAGGGTGATAGGTGATTTTCACTCTTTCAGCAATCACCGGTACTTAAATAGACGAAATGAGGTTACCTATCGTGTTGGTAGTGAGTAATCAGATTATTTATTGGTGTTGCTGGATGTGCTTAACTAATTTAAACAACCAAGGAGTGGAATTTATAACTGTGAGTACTTTTTGAGTTTCGTAATTGGTTCGTAAAGCGACGAAAGTCGTTTTGTTTACGTCTAAGAGTAATACAATTGGATAGAGAGTTTGAAACTTTTGAAACGTGAAGTATAAAGCAATCTAAAAAACTGGGACAATGGAAATGTAGAATTGTTTACCGACTAAGGTTTTTTTTTTAAAGTTTTGTTAATAATACTTGACCAGGCGAGAAAAATTAGGTTTGTTTTTCTAAGGTTGTTCTATGTGCAACCATATTTTTGAAATTTACTGTTAATAAAATTTAAACTTGGCTGGAATTTTATTTGGAATTATTCACAAGATAGTTAAAGGTAATCATTGGGGAAGGATATCCAACTACTTCAGTGATGAAGTCATATTTGGGAAAGACAGTTATTTTGAAAATTGTTGTAATTTGACAGAAAAGCCAATGGGCTTATTTAAGTTATGGTTACAAATTATAAAAGAAGAAGTGACGAAAGTTTGGAACAGAAAGCAAGGAGACTTATCCGGAGTAACAGTCTTTTGAGTAGCGACATATCAAAGGAATTGCTGGAATAAGCGGTTTGGCGTCCTTAATTTAAACAACTAGTAAACCTTATAGGGTAAGTGGTATTCGTAAAATAGCTTTATATTTTAAGCATTTTACATGATATGATTTTTATCAATTTTGAAATAAAACGCTACTTTTCTACCCATACGGTTAGTCCGTGCATCCTTAAAATTGTTACTGGTTCCCGTCCCTTCCAGGCAAGTCGAAATTCGTAACGTAACGTAACCGGTAACAATTTTTTATTTATGACTATTTTTTAAATGCGTTTAAACCTTTCCATCTGTGACATTTTAAATCAGATCAAACAGCAAAGATTAATGTTGTTGCCAAAATTTAGAATTCCTACTGGTTTCACACTGTGCTAAAATTTCTACACTTTAGTAATTAGTACACTTCAAAAAAGCGTTAGGTCTAGGAATGTAGACTAAAATCTTCTGTCCAATTCAAGTTCCCAAATTCTCTCAAATTTGGTTTCCGCTGCAAACTATTTCGTGGTGTACTTAAAAATTACAAGAGTTTACGGTTGCCTTCAAAGTTCGTTCTTGTTTTGGTAGTCTTTAAAATAAAAGTTTGTCTAACAGGTTACGGATACCGCCAAACGTAAGTAATATAAGATGATTTGTGAAACCATCTGATTTTATTGACGAGTTGCGTTTAGTTAAAGCAATGCGTGCGCGTTTTATACACAGAAAACATCTTAGGTTGCTCCAAAATTTGTCTAACTGTGTTTTTGTTTTTATTAGTCCCTAAATAATTTGATCTAATATCAGACTATAGGTTTGTTAGCTAAATACTAAATCGCGGCCTATCGACATGGTGTTAAGAGACACATTGTTTAGGTATATAACATACTTGCATGTAAAATGTATAATGTTCTCAAATTAATTAAGCATACGTTCATCAATAGACAAATATTTATCAATATCAGCTAGTTCCAGAAGTTTTAGTAAAAATACACTAGTAAAATTTTATAGAAGTCTTTTACAATTTACTATCGACTAAATACTCCCTGTACGTTTGCTGTGGTTTGTTGTTATTCTTTTTAATCTTTCTTGGGAATAAAACCACTTATATTTGTTAAAATGATCTTTATTTACGTTTTGATCCATGACCTAGGATCGTAAATAAAGATCATTTTAACAAATATAAGTGGTTTTATTCCCAAGAAAGATTAAAAAGAATTACTAGCGACTAGTACATTTGTATATAAACACAATAACAATAGGGATCTTACATTCTTCGTAATTACATAAAGAAAACCTCCGATAAAAATCAGGGACATTGTTGTCTACAATAATATTTGTTTCAATTCACATGAAGTCCAAAAAAACACAAACTCATAAAATTTCATAAAGCTAATGATTGTTCACATAAACTAAAGACACTGAACTTTAACCTAAGTAAGCTTTAGACGTATAATGTTTAAGAACAGAATGCGGAGTTTTAATAAACGGATGGGAGATTAACAGGACTAAGCTCGAGCAAAATTAATATAGAGAGGCGACCAGAAAAAGAACAAAGACATAGTTTAAAAGTAACGCATGTGTGCAGATCGCGAATTATATTGAGCGTTGCAGGAGGAAGTTCAAACACGCGTGTTTTGCGTGGATTTAAGTTGCGTTGATGGTGAAGTGAAAGAGTAAAGAGTGAAGTTTCACTCAGCACTATGTTTGATATTATACTGGAATGATGTGTCCTAACATGTCGAGGAAATAATTAGTCCATCTGAAGAATTAATTTAAAAACTTTTAGATTACCAACTGTGAATACTGTGCTGACCTTTTGTTACCATATTTTGGACAATGCTTAAAACTATACGAACTTTTAAATATAATTATAATTGGTGCGTAGAGCGGCAGAATTAGTTTTTTACACTTAAGATTAAGATTATTAGAAAAACAGTTTGAAGCTTTTAAAATTCTAAACGTGCGTATTAAGTGAAATGCAAGCTTTAAGTGTATGGTGTATTGTTAGTAAATTTTCGTGCACAAATTTCATGTTATTAATGGACCTGGAAATCTTGGAAACAGAAGTTGGGGCTGTGTTACGTACTTCCAAGTCAGTTTCTTAAGAGCGTAATTGGGATTGACAAAATATCTTATATAATAATTTATGAATCTAGTGCAATAGAATGGTAGCAATATTTTCAAATTAAGGTTCATATCTAGAATTCTGTGAATAATACTTGGCCAATGGAGATTAAATTAGCTTCAGTTTTCTTATACGGTTAATTTACGTGCAATGACATGTTTTGAAGGTAGCTATTAATAGAGTCTAAATATGGATGGAATTTTATTTACAGTTAGTTATAAGATGGGTAAAATGATTATTGTGAGAGGTTATCCAGTAATCCCCAATTATGAAGTCATATTTGGGAGAGGTCGTTATTTTTAGAATTTCCGTAATTGGGTAGAAAGTCAGGAAGTGTTTTAAAGTAGGGTTAGAAAGGTATCTGCCGATGTTATGAAAGAGTGGAATCGAAAGCAAGGAAAGCTATCCGGAATATCCGTCTTCCGGGTAGCAAATACATCAGCGGTTTGGCGCCTTTAATTTTGACATTTAGTAAAGCGCTCCAAGGTGAGTAGTATTTGTAAAGTAATTTTATATTTTGGCGATTTTACATTATATATTTTTATTATTTTCTATTATTTTGCCATAGAACCCCACTCCCCCACCACTGAAAGTTAGTCTCGGCACACCTTTAAAATCTTTACGAAGTTGCAGCACCTTCTGAATAATTCAAATTTAATAACATAACGTCATTTTTACCCGTAACAGATGTGGACAGTCTTAATTTGTAAGAAAAATTCTGATGCAATTGAAATTGAGTTTCTTGTTTTTGGGAAAATTTTACTGAAATTCCAACCACTGCATTTATATAGAGAGAAACTTCTAGTAAGCTCGTACGGTTAAAAATTTTCCAACGGTAGAATGATGTGTCACAGTAAATTCCAAGGGCATGGTTTTCTTCAATTTTTGGCGCCAAATGTTGATCCTGGGCTAAAAATGAAAATGGAGCCAATGAAAGAAAAGTTTTGAAAAGTACCAAACCCGATCAATATGAATCACCGGACAAGCAGTGGTAACGAGGTGGAGCATGTAGAGGTAGCGTTAGAATGCCTATTATTTCCTACTGATGTCAAATAGAAAGAGTGGGTGACTTTTAATTTAGCTTTCAGACTGTTAAATTTCAATGCATTGTATGCTAACATTGGAGTAGGATTTATATTACATAAAAGTTAGAAACTACAGTTAAGGGTTATAAAATAGTCAACTGAGGTGGTGCCACCTGTTTCAACACGGTAGAGTAGAACATGGGATTGGAAGCTGTCCCATAACGTACCAAAAGTCAAGAGAGTTAATTAATACTAGGTGATTGAAATGCAGGTAAGTAGAAGTATGTAAGAAAATACTGTAATACCGTACGACTTAGGAAATACAAACGATGTGAGAACCGATTAAAAAGTTTATAAAAATCTGCAAAATGTTTTATACTATACAGGGTGTAACAAAATAAGTGTAAAACATTTCAGGGTGTGATTCCTCATCGTAAAAGAGATCGGGTTTTTTATATAATAAAACTTCATTGGAGCATCCCTTGTTAAGATACAGCCCCTTAAAGGGGATACGTAGAATTTGTTTTTCATTTTTTTTACAAACACTAAAAAGTTACAAAATTGAAATTAAGCTGACATTTTTTACCATCAAAAATACACTTACTCGGTAATTTATTTGGTTTACACCATGGTTGTAAGGGGTGGAAAACGCAACCCCTACAATTTATTTTCAATGTAACTTTTCGTCTTATTATTTGTTTGCCATTTTAAAATTTATTTCCAATAGCTTGTTTTATTTTAAACAAAAAATGTCTATTGAATTTTTCGCCCAAAATTAACCAGTTCGCAGAAAAACTTATTTCACAAACAACTACAGAGATACTTCGTCATAAGACGAAAATGCGAAACTAATTTATCTAATAGGCGGCTATTAGTGATAGCGACAATTAAATTGTTATCACGCTGTCAGTGTGTAAATCTTTGAAATTGAATTAATAAGTGTGTCGTTGTTCTGTTCTTAATTTGTTAGTTTAATAATTCACTTGTTATTAAAATGGCATACACAAATGCGGAAATGGCTGATATGCATTATGTTTACGGTCTATCGCAGGGTAATGGGTTAGAAGCTTGTAGAGGGTATACTGAAATGTATACTCAACGGCAGCTTCCTTCGCATAGAATATTTGCCAAACTTCGTCAACGATTACGAATACATGGTTCATTCGAAAAAAGAACGCAGGATTGTGGTCGCCATCGAGAAGTTAGAACACCACAGCTTGAAGAAGCAGTACTTAATTTGGTTGAAGAACAATCCACTAGCAGTACTAGAAAGACTGCTTTCGAGTTAAATGTTGATCATATGACCGTATTTCGAATTTTAAAGGAACAACTCTTATACCCCTACCATCTACAACGAGTACAGGCACTGTTACCGCGAGATTTTCCGAACCGTCTTGAATTATCCGATTGGATGCTGGAAATGACTAGAAGAAATCCTGACTTTCTGAAGACGATCGAATTCACAGACGAATGTACTTTTGCTCGGGACAAGATTATTAATTTTCATAATAACCACTTATGGGCTGATGAAAACCCTCACGTTATTGTCCAAGCTAACCATCAAGAACATTTTTGTCTTAACGTGTGGGTCGGAGTTACTGGGGATTATTTAATTGGCCCTCATTTTCTACCTCGTCGATTAAATGGTGAGGCATACACTCAATTTTTAAGAGAAGTGCATCCAGTACTGCTGGAGGAAGTTTTTTGTTATGTTTTTTATACATGATGGGGCTCCCGCCCATTTTAGTCAAGCAGCACGTCAGCATTTAACTCAAACATATCCAAATCATTGGATAGGTAAAGGAGGACCACATAATTGGCCCGCTCGCTCCCCGGATTTGAATCCTCCCGATTTCTCTACTTGGGACCATTTACAGAGTTTGGTTTATACTATACCTGTTCGCGATGTAGAGGATTTAAGAAACCGCATCATTGATGCGTGCAGGGTAATTAGAGAGACTCCAGGAATATTTGAGCGAATACGTACTCATTACGCCGACGTCTAGACGCATGTGTAATGACTGAAGGTGGACATATTGAACATGTACTATGATTTCTACATGTTGTATGTTTTGTTATTAATAAATTAGTTTTGTTTATTCATCTTTAATCATACTTTGATGCAGGTAGTAAGTACAAAATAACAATAATAATCCAGTTCGCATTTATGCCGATGAATCTCTGTAGTTGTTTGTAAAATAATTTTTTTCTGCGAACTGGTTAATTTTGGGCAAAAAATTCAAGAGACATTTTTTATTTAGAATAAAATAAGCTATTGAAAATAAATTTTTAAATGGCAAACAAAAAATTACATTGTAAATAAATTTTTCGGGTTGCGTTTTCCACCCCTTACAACCATGAGGTAAACCAAATAAATTACTGAGTAAGTGTATTTTTGATAGTAAAAAATATCACCTTAATTTCAATTTTGTAACTTTTTTAGTGTTTGTACTAAAATGAAAAACAAATTTTATGTACCCCTTTTAAGAAACTGTATCTTAACAAGGGATGCTCCAATAAAGTTTCTTTATATGAAAGACCCTATCTCTTTTACGATGAGGTAATCACCCCCTGAAATGTTTTACACTTATTTTGTTACACCCTATATATATCGACTAGCCTGTATGTACTACATTAAATAAATATATCTGGTCCTAAGGAGCACAAACAGTATTCTTGAGGAGTTTACTAACTCATATTATAGCGTAAGAAATAGCACACTCAGAACAACCTTTTCTTTTACTATAATGTGAAGAAAATGTTTCCTAAGTTGCAGAAACTTTTAGCAATCCGATATTTACGAGGTTGATATAAGTAAAAGTTCAAAGTTCAAGTACAAGTAGACTTGAAGTGCACATATACACCGAACGTGCTTAAACGAAACCAATGACGTCGTAGGCGTTTACGGTCATTGAGTGAATTTTCTAAAAGTTTCAAGACAAGTTTCAAAGTATCTGAAATAGTAACAGTAACCTATGATAAAAATCCCATTTTTCTCCATGAAAAAATTCCTAAAAGGTATTCTATTCTCAGAAAAGTTTTTACAAGCTATTATTCATTAAATCGTACAATTTGTATAACATTATTTTTTCACAAAGTCTATAAATTTGCATCACAAACGCGTATGCAACAGTAACATTGGATCACAAAATTTTATTCATACTTTTACTTAACGAAACAAAATGTGGTTCAGCAAGTATTCATATCAGTATTTCGTTTAAATATAGAATGGGTTTGTGCGGTTTTTAAAAAAATAGATAAAACCTAATAAAAATCAATATGCTAATTCGTGCGCACATAATATTTACGCTTGATTCATATTCCACACCATCGTTCATGAAATGAATAACTTCTGGTATTGTATTTCCAAGCCAAAACTCCTAAAAATGAAAGTGATATTCACAAAACAGCTTTGAGCTAGAGTTCAAAAGTCAAACACTCCCTTTCTGTTATACTAACATCCAGCCGGAGAATCTTTTGTGCAACGACAATATTTACCTCAACAGCAGATTTGGTGTACTCCCTCCTCAGGCAGGACACATAACAACTACCTACACGTTCCTACTCTCCTTCTCAACCTTATCTTCCCATTTTTTTAATTTACCTCTTCTAAGTTCTATTATCTGCCTTTTAACTCAACGAAATTTAAGTATATAGCAACTGCAACACAATAATAATGCAAGAAATAGTGATTAACATTCTGTTACGGTAACTTTCTGAAACTGAGAAATTTTGCATGAAACTACAACGACCCTAATTGAAAATACTAATCTAAATCTTTTGTTATTCTCAAATAATAACAAGTTCAATATTCAAATATTAAAACTGCCGCTTGTTATCCCCAGTAGTTATTCTTTAAAACAAACAAACACTGTTCCTTGAAATACGCTTTTGTTATTTCACATAGTTTTTCGTCGAAATTAATGCTATTGTAAAACCATTTCTAAAACCGAAAAACTCGCCTTAAGCAATTCTTCGTAAAATATTCTAATCGCGGCTCGATATATATATATATATATATATATATATATATATATATATTTATAAATAATAATGACCTTCTATTTCACAATATTTGTTTAATGTTGCAGGTTATAGATCAGCTGGTGTATTGAAGAAAACTCTTTTTTATAGCCTAAATTTTCGCTTTTATTTAAAGCTTGATCACAGGCATAAATTGAGGTTACAAAATATTAGCTTTCATTTTAATTATGTTTTACAAAGATAATATCTTTATAAAATTTAAGATAAACAGATATAGTATATATAAAATTGAGGTAAAATGTCAACATTTTACCTCAATTTTATATATACTATATCTGTTTATCTTAAATTTTATAGAGATTTTTTTGTAACCTCAATTTATGCCTGTGATCAAGCTTTAAATAAAAGCGAAAATTTAGGCTATAAAAAAGAGTTTTATTCAATACACCAGCTGACCTATAACCTGCAACATTAAACAAATATATATATATATATATATATATATTGGTCGTTAAAACTACTGCTAAATAGTGATGATCTAATTCTGTCTGGAGATGAGTAGCTTAAGAATAGAGAACGAAAATTAAATCTGTTGGTTATTTTACAAGAAAGGTAACCGGTCATTCATTATTACAACTTTTAAGCAGATTCTTTGGAAAGATTAAATGCTTAAATCTGTTTGTTATTTGCTCGTGTTCGTGAAATTCTATTTTGTTATATTTGCACGTGCTCGTTGCTCAAGTTTTATGGGTAGTAACGTTCCTCATGAAGTTATTTCGGAAATATTTATAGCGTGGATCGACAATCATACAAACTTCTATGCTGCTCGAAAAATAGGGCAACTCCATTTGTTTAGCTGTGTTGCTATTTGCCTAAACTCGCAGGAATATTTTAAAAAGTAGTTTGCTTTCTATTTCTGACAACAAAATTCAATGAAATTAATTATAGTATTTTATTTTCTTAATTCTAGGAAGGTTTTTCTATTGCATATATTTACAATTGCCTTCTCAGAATATTCGACATCAATATCGGTGGGAATGGTTTTACATTTTCCTTCCATGTTTTCAAATCTGTATAAATACAAGTCCAACTTTAAAAAAGGTCTTTTATTTTATTCTACTGCTCTTTACTTATTCGACTGCTCTTTAGTATTCGACTTCATTTTACTGATGTTATACGTCCTTTGAGCGTTGTAATGTCGCACATTTAAAATTCGTTTGTGCTAGTACAGTATAGTTAAGTTATTCCAGCCCCAGCTGCATTTACTGAGAGAAGATAGCTCCAGGTACAATGCATTTACTTGTTTGCCTTATTTTGTGCTGCTGTTGCGGCAGATAGGCATTTTGTTGATTAATTCTACAATACATTGCAGACCTACGTTAACGCACGATCACAAACACGAACCATTGCGCAATTAATTTTTTTATAAATTACTGTTTAAAACTTTTAATGCATTTAGAGCGCTTTTCTATTGTTTGCTTTTTACTGTATAAATTAATGTGAGCGTCAACAACGGATTGTTTAAAATTTTAATTTCACGATATGCAATCCCTACAACAATGTCTTACTTACTAATTATTATTTCGATATTTCTTGAACATATTTAGCGTTGGAATATATTGTAAGTATGTTTCTATTCAGATAGTAAGATTTATGCTTGATATTATTGAGGTTTAGGTTATACTGTATTATATGTAAATTGACGTTTTATGTACATTACGTTGTAACGAACGATTACGCAAATATGCATTTTCGACGTTTGTAAAAATTCTTTCGAGACTGTATGTTTTACTACATGTTCGTAATATAAATGTCTTTGTTACTGAGGTATCCAATTTTTTTCTTTCTAGGTCATCCATCTCTCGCTCCAACATCTTTGACCTAACCCGAACTCTGATTCTTCAAGAGTTCGATTGTGTCCCTGTGTTGTGTTACGGTATTCGGTGTAGGCGATTCTTTCTACTATTTACTGTGCCGTGTTGTTTCTTCTACGCGCGGAATAACTGTAATACGAAACACTTGTTTGGTATGAAAATAAGTAAAGCAAATGAAAACATAATGCTTGAAAGAAGCTAGTTGTAAAAAAGGATTCTTCGAGACCTTTGTTTTGATAAAAAGATCAATTACTTAACAAAATCTAAAGAAATAGGTTTTGTGCAATTGTCAGTGCCGACAGCAAATTTCTCCGATCTTTGTTCGGAGTCGTGTCTTTGCACTTATAACCTATGGAAAGGCTCTTACGGCTAGTGAGTTAAAGACAGCCGTGCTCGCAACCGTTCCTAAAACAACATTTTGTTATAGTACAAGCAAAGGTACAGTAGTTAATCACGTGCTTGCATAGACTGCGTACTCGGTTTCTCAAAAATTAAAAACGTAATAAAATAATTTACTCTAGAACTTAAAACTCACACATTTCTAAATTATTGCATATTAGCAAGCTAGGTAACAAATAGTTATTATTTATCTCCATTTTACGGCGTGAGCTTGTTCGACGTCTTTTCTAGTCCATATTTTGTAGAGGATTTCGTTGATATTCCTACAACGGAACGGTAACGCAGATACGATAGAGGGTGTTGCGTCTTTTTAACTCCACATTCTATTTTAATATTTAAATTTAGGGGATCTATAAATCAAGCATGGAAAAACTCCTTCCCTATCTTTAATTTATATTTCATTATTATAATTCCCATGAAATCCAGGACATTAACCGCAGATCATGGTATGTAAATCGCATACGCTTGCGTTCCCAGGCTAAAGGAATGTAGATGTGGTTTGCGAATTGACCGTGGCAAGCATAGAATGATGGGGTTATTACAGTTCGTGAGAACGAAGCAACTTTAAGCAGAAAACTTTACTATTTGGGATAGAAGAGAACGAACATGTGTGCGGTTTGTTCGACGAGGCGATACCTCTCGTGTCCATTTATCTTTTCCTATTACCCAAAACAAACTATCTTGTGGCACTCTACCCCGTAGGCATCTTCGCTTCGCCATTAAATTTTGGGCACACAAAAGAAACCATCCGCCTGTGACCCTAATATAAAGTGCAGGAGTTGGTTTTTAGTAAAAACCAGCTAAGCTCCTGGTTTGGTCGTTAACTTGTAGGCTCTACCCACAACGGCAACCCTTGCATTCTAATTTGTGGACGTAATACTTTACGCCCAGCTCATGCATGGTTAGCGACGCAAATGAAGTTTAAATTTAGCTAAATTTACATTATTGTAACTAGGGATAAGAAGGGGATTGACGTATAAACACTGCAGTATATTGTTATAATGCACTCTGCATACACATCGGTCAAAATAGCTGGTTCATTCGAGACTCCTTCGTAGTGGCTGCTTTTTCCGCAATTTCGACAACCTTCACCTCTGCGTTGCCTGTTCTCATGGAACAGGAGTCAATATATGTCTATTACGACCGTGAGAGCAGTTTTCACCACGAAGATACATGATAGGAAAGGGTTTTAAAGGGTTATTCCCTATAAACAATGCAGAGGAACCCAAAACTACATTTATTTTGCATAATACTCTAATTTCTAAAAACTATATTACACAAGTATGTGTAATATAACGAAATTAATTCTACAAAAAAATTCCCTACGATAATTATTTTCTAAAATAACTTTGTAAAACGTTTTTGGCGCGCAACATTCGTGACAAAGCTTCAAACTGCAGTAACACGCAGAACTATTATGGTTCAAAAATACGTTGAGTTTTTAAAGACAAGCGGCCGCACTTTAAGGTTGGTTGGCTTATTTCGTTTCAAAATGGTACAATGAGAGTCTGCAGGCTAATCAGCATCCAATTGACGACACGATGCTTGACCTACCTTAAGTTGTACTGATTTCGCATAACTACGTTATGAATTTGTGGCAGTGGTTCTTAAACTATACCACAACGTCATATATTATTACAGTACGAAGAACCGTTCCAGTTGTAACGGACAAATTTCTGATCTACTCATATTTTGGTCATGTGATGTTTCGTAGCCCTCTACTTCGAAAGTTATATACAATAAAAGCGATATTTCTAGCCTTGTCCAACAAACATGCTCAAAACCACAATTTTATGCTCATTCTTGATATTACGTTCATACCTGTTAAGCAAGCTTACTTTATCGTTAACCCACGAGTTCGAGTTAGTTTCGATTATTAGTACCGTTGTAGTTTTCTGGTCAAGTGCAGCGACAAACACAGACATCACATCAACAAACGTAACAACGAGAGCTAAGAAACACAAAGGAGCTCACAGGAAAATATGATGCTTAGTGACTAGAATCTGATCAGTTTGAGCATTTCTCCGCACATTCAGCAAGAAATGAAAAACCAACAAGTCATAGAGAGTACTACGAGTATAATTTAAATAGGGGCAAACTGGGGGAAGCTGATAGAAGCCTTCCAACCCCCAGGTCATATTAAATGGAATGAAAACATCAATAGATATGCAAGTATGCTAAGCAATAAAAATAGGACAAGTTGTCCATGAATCTAACAAACCAAAGCCACAACGAAACCTAAAGAAGTAAAACGAAAATCATTACACAAAGAAATAAACCACTCGCCACCTTTTTCAACAACACAAATTCCGGAGCCCACCGGGATCATAAACAAGAACATGGAAAGAACCATAGCAACATTGTTAAAGGAGTTTCTGCCATGAAATGATGACAGAGAAAACACTGAATAACAGATAATGCAGACAGGACAAATAGAAATAAACTAAAATACCAAATAGAGCCAACTCACGACATAGAACAGGGAAAAGCAAAAAAGCACTAGGACTTGAATGGATACAGGTTGATGTCTTACATGCCTTAAAAGACAAACTTACAACCCACTTACGCTATAGAACAATGTGAAACGAAGAAATATTAGGACCTGACGAGAGACAGGTTAAAGTTTTGCAAGATCTAAACGACATACATGAATGAATGCTCAAAAAAGAATAAAGTCCCTAACTGCTGGAAAATCGCAAACGTAGCAATAATTGAGAAGGAAAAAGATATCTGTGAAAATAGACCCATATAGGCTTATATGAAAGTATGGCAAAAGTAAAAAGATGTTTCTATGCACACAGTTAAAATATCACTTAGAATAGACGGAAGAATATTCGTACCAATTTGGGTTTCGGAAAAGTTTATCCACGAAGTACACCATTAACCATCTTATGGAAACAGATAAACTGGCCGAAGAGAAATACTGCATAGCGGTCTTCATTGATATGGAGAGAGCTTTTAATAATTTTTGATAACGCTCCATTTTTAGGAGATTACAAGCAATAAAATGTAGAGAACTGTCATATAAGAGCATAAGAAACTACTGCCAGGACCGCTATTATGCATACACTAAAAGCGCATGGCTTCAATCTCCGGGTCCTTTGCAATGGAACATTACTATTGAAGAAGTACTACAAACACTAGCTGAAATAACAGATAGTTCCTCGGTTACGGTGTACGCAGGCAGTATAGCCGCAGCAGTAAGAGGTAACTCATAAATCAACTTAAAATAATTGCCACAAACATAATGGATAAAGTCAATAATTGGTGCCAATTAAACAAACTACAGATGTTACCCGATAAGACAACATATTCATTGCCAAAAGGGACTATAAAGAGTTACAGCTAAACAGAAGATATTCAATAAATACCTAAGAGTGTATATAGACGCAAAAAGATCTCTCTATTGCATATGGAACAAATAGCAATAAAGGGACTTAATCCTCCAGTTTCATGAAACCTAGGGTGTACACTTCAGTTGTATTAAATACTTGACTTTAAAGTTATACAAACATGTGTTATGTTGAAACGGGACAATGTAAATTTAACAAATATATTTTAAAACACTATTGCTGTTCATAAGTAGTAACAAAACTTTACTTCAACTTTTACTTGTGTTGAATTATTACATAAGAAAACTTAGTTGTAAAACACATACCTGTATATTTCCTTTATCACAGTTTATTAGGAAAATACCTGCTGCTTAACACTATAGAGAATTAGGAACACGAACAGGTGGTTCTTGAACCATAACTAAAGTTGGTAGTTGAGTTCGATTCAGGCAAGGAACATAACGTCAACCATCCAATGTATACAGATTTTAAATCTAACCAACCACTAACTTCATTTTACTTCGTTTTAAAGGTAAAACTACAAATACCAGATAGGCAAATTCCAGGTAATCCAAGTTTAAAATTATAGATAAGGTACTGTGAAGTTACTAGATATAAATATTGTGTATCATCACGGTAGATAAATTATACCTTGATGTGAGTATAAACGATCCTCTCAGAAGGAAAACCAAACCTCTCGAAAGGTAAAACAAATTTCTCCGAAAGTAAAACAGTCCTATCGCAAGGTAAAACGAGCCTCTCTGAAGGTAAAACAAATCTCTCGGAGGTAGAACCTCTCGGAAAGTAGAACAATTCTCTCGGAAGGTCCCTACAATACAATTTTCGTGTAAGTGTAAAGGAAATTACCACAAGGTACGTTGAAATTATAACAGGTTTCAATCTATAACTATTCTTACCATCATTAGTCCAGCCGATGGGTAAACAATGTGTTGGATTAAACTACATTTCATCAAGTGATTCATGCAAAGACCAGGCACCTTGAATAAAAAATGCACCGATAAAGAGGGAAATGCGTGATATGCACATGTCCGGATTTGAATAGGGATGTGCCATGCGCAGATAACAAAAGATAAATTGAAAAGTAGAACACTTTAAACCAAACCCATAAAATAATCTTAAGATTCTTTATTTATTGGACGACTATAGTTTCGAATACCAATGTATTCATTATCAAGTTCAAGTACACTAAAAAATAGAAAACATGGAACAAAATTAAAATGGTACAGAAGTACTGACCTTAAACAAGTACTTCTTTACCATTTTAATTTTGTTCCATATGTTTTCTATTTTTTAGTGTACTTGTACTTGATAATGAATACATTGGTACTCGAAACTATAGTCGTCGAATAAATAAAGAATTTTAAGATTATTTTATGAGTTTGGTTTAAAGTGCTCTACTTTTCAATTTAATAATTAAAACCCATTGTAAGTATAGACTACAAATACGATAACTAAAGATAAATCGGCCGGTAATACAGGGAGGCAACTAATGTCAAGGTAAATCTTTTACAGAATGTAAATTCGGAACTACCTCACTTGTGTTACTGGAAAATAACTATCAATCAAATAGGGGTTATGTTTTATAACATTTTCTTTTGAAGTGAATATTCAAATAACTTGTTATATAATAAAAGATATATTTATTTTAAAAGAAAGTAAATTCTTACTTGAATAAAATTATGAATTCGTGTTATAGCATAACACAACCTAAATATAACTCATACTCTAAACTACAAATCATAGTGCATAAAGATAAGTAAAAGGGAAACTTCTTTAGCTCGTAAAGAAAATAAAGGGAGGGAAAGGCATAAGAAGGCAATTCGAAAACTGGAACATGACCAGTGGAAAACCGGCATATTACACTATAAGTGGAACTCCTAGGACGGATTTGCTGTAATGAACTGACTTGCTGAAATTTCCTCTTTTTCTTCGATTGTCTACGGTTTGGAAGATGAAGAGTACGCAACTCATCTTCCCATGGTATCTTCAACCTTAATGTATCACTTTAGGTTGGAGCATTGGGAAGGTGGCCTTAAGTGTAGCGGTCCTTACTCAAATTATACGGCTACTTCAAACCGCAATGTGTGGTTAACGTATGGACGCAGAGTTCCGGTAACATTTGTCGCTGCATGCGAGTATTATGAATAGTGCAGATCATTCTAGAAGCACGTTCTCTGGTTTAAATTCGTTTCTACCTCAAGATCTGACTCGTGGTAATGAGTTTTGGTAATTGTAATTTTTCAAACAGGATAAGGTTTTATTTAAAAATTGTTTATTGTTGCAATCTTATGTGGATGATTTTATGCTTACAAGAGCTTTTAAGACTGGGGAATATCATTGTGTAGACGCACATTTTACGATAAAGGGGCAGCTCTTTCATCAAAACTATTAAACACGATTTCGCAATCAGTCAGTGGAGTTTAGTTGCACTATTATAAACCAGTATTTAATTACCTTGTCATAAACAAGTTTACATCATCTTTTAAGACATGATAGAATTCGCAGCTATGATCACTTAGAAGTTCCTTTAAGAGCGCTGCGTAAACATAAAACAGGATTACTAGCATTAAGTTTTATTATTTGGTTTGATTGTACATTTTATTTACAAGGAGGTGCATTTTTTACTTTAGTGATCTTTGTTTACTGTTTCATTGTAAATTGGTATTTATATTATTTTAAAATACATTGAGTGTCAATTGAGATATAAATCGTTGAGAATTATTCCATTATGTAAAAGTAAAAAGTAGGTTTCGTTATTTTATTACTGCTAATTGAACAAAGATAGATATTGTTAACGCTAAAACGCAGCACTATATCTGAGTCATTTTTTATTTTATAAAAATGAGAAACAACCAAATTGCATAAAATATCACTAACTTACATGTGATTTTTTCCACTGTTCTACCCGAATGTACTACATTGGCCAGGTAGCGAGCTCTTCACCTGGAAAATTTGGAATTTTGGAGAACCCTTGCTGCTCCAAGCAAGGTAGCGATCTTTAACGTGCGTGACAACACACACACGAGACTTCCATTTTACCTCTCATCCGAACGAGGGTGTATTTTCGTGAAAAATGTCCGCCTAACATTTTTCAAGCGGACCGTGTCGGGATTCGAACCCGGAATCTTGGGCGTAGTAGTCACACACATACCACTACGCCACGGAGCGGCAATATCACTAACTGCATATTTAAGCATAAGCTTTTGTTGGTGTATGCTACTTGTATGGCAAATTTCAGTCATATTTGCATTACTGCGCTACAGTGATTGTCAGTACTAACTTAAATGGGCTAAAACCAAAATCGGCGTCTCAGTTTTTCTTGAACTAACAAAAAAATTGAATTAGCATAACAGTTGTGTGGATGTAATTGCAACATATTTGTTGTTGACCGAACAAGTAGAATTTATTGTTTTGCTGTTTGACGACTAATTTACCCATTTCAATGCAATAAACATCGAACATACTTTATTTACGTGTTTGGTGTGTAACTTTAGCAAGGCAAGCAAAAAGACCTACAGTATTTACTTATTTTTTAAACAAATTTGATTTTTACTTGAACGAAATAGAAAATTATCTGCGGCAACAAAACTACAGATTTGCGCTATTTGTAGGTAGTACCAACTTATTTTTAAAAGTAGTAACACAATCAAACGTAAATTCTAAATATTTCAATTGATAGGCACTGTAAGTATTGATACTAACAAATTGAAAATTGAAATAATACAATACCGGTCCCATAGTTCAAATCTTACAGACAATTGCAATAGTGAGTATTGTTGTTTTCGAAATGGGCAAAGGCAATTGTAAACCAAGAGCGTGTGCAACTAATAGAAGTAGAACCAAATGAACCAAAAATATTCGAGTAACAAAAGCAATAAACTCTGAACTAAAACTATCGAATTGCATCTGAGTGGATGCTAAAATAATGAAATATTCAGTGTGTCTCGATATGATGCGTCAATAATCCAGTGAGCGGTACTATGTGTAAAGTTATCACCCCTTTTTAAAAATTATGTTTTTGAAGATTGTTCCAGGTTGTTCTACCTTTGTACCACATTGTTCCAATTCGACTTACAAAAAGTTAGCCAATAGTATAAAAGAAGAAGATGAAGGATATGTTTTACTCTTTTCGATATAGTTCAAAGATCGATTTTGGGATATTCGATGATGATGCGAGATTCATACTTTACAATTTATATAGGGCTGCCAGGCGGCCGCGTTCCCAATGCTTTACCCGAAGGTATAGGTCTTTCAAAGTCTTATGGGCTCTGAGATGCGCAATGAAGGAAGCGAGAGGTATCGTATAAAAAGAACGAACAATACAACATAAATAAGATATAGGAACATTGAATTTCCGAATGCGTATTCTGAATTAACTCAACTGCTATGCTATCTGGATTGCATAACCAGTAATTTATCAACATAATAATAAAACTACAATGTTTGTATGCGGAACCTCTAACTTTTTTGGGGTATTGTTTATTGTTGTTTGCGTGTGTCATGTTTCCGTGTGTGTGTAGATAAAAATAGACAGGCTAAAGGTTTTAAAATTCTTGGCAGCTAAAATACTGTCCTCTTGTTATTTTTTAAGGATGCATGTTTCATAGAAATTTAATCTAAAAAAATCATAAAATTACCATCACAATTCTCAAATTGACCCGCATTAGATTTAGAGCTTCTCTTATTAATTTTCTTCCTTGGTAATAAAAATTTGCCATCCTCCAGTTTGCTTTTCGCTTATCTGAAATAATTCGCTCGACTGTGTTTAGTCCAACTCCAGTTGCTGTTGCTACTCGTTCTTGTAAATTATTCATAGAAATGACAGGCATTCCATGTTTTTATTCTCTCATAAACTTATACACACTAGGTATAAATAATTTCTCTTCCTTGACTGTGAACTGTTTTCTTGCGGTTACTCATTGTAAAATTAAAAGCTCAGATATAACAAAATAATATGTAAAACCGAATATTATTCTTCTATTTGAATTGAAACCTTCATTATACCTACAAATAAAAAACTAGACGTAGTTGCAGTAGTTTTGAGAAAACTGGTTAAAGTTGAATCAAGGCTGAAATCTTATAAATAATAATCAAAAACAATAATAATGATTCACAAATCTTAAATATGCAAATAAATGACAGATAAATTAAAAATTGACAGCTGAGTTGTGAATGTTTTTAGGATGCACTTTAACGTAAATAACTTAAATTGGTGTTCTGCGCAACAGCCCATGAGATTTTGAAAGACCTCTACTACATTCGGTTTGTTCATGAGCAATTATTTATCTTTTCTAAGGGTTAATTGGTCATAATACGTTGGTTGAAGTGAAATGTTTACTCAAAGTAAAAAAACATGGCATGACTTTAGAGCAAGCTGAAAAAAAGGGAGACATTTGTTTGCAATATGTAAATGGGATGCCGAGTTTGAAAAAAAAACATAATTATTATTACCAGGTACTTTACATTAAGATTTTAAAAAATGTAATCGTATAAATTAAATGTATATAGATTCAGAGCCAACTTCATATCTCGAAGAGGGACATACGTTATTTTGCCGTGTTTATTAGCAATGATTCGCCGTTGTACATCGAGAAAATAACACGCGATGACGATTTGTGGACAAAGACAATGCTTCCAAAATTAGAGTCTTTTTACATGAACTGTATTTGTCGGGAAATCGTACGTGGGAACTTAAAAAATGGACTAAGATCTATTGATCCCGATTATATAAGGGATGCTCAAAAACTGAAACAGTTAGCTAAGTATAATATACTTTTCAATATTTCAATCATATAATTTTAAAAATTTTATCTTTTAGAAAAAAAGAAAATACGCTGGATTAGTGACTATTGACGTAGTGGACTAGGCCTACATGGGGGATACCACTTGTAAAATAAGCGCGCCGAGTACTCTATCTCTAATCGCATATATTTTCGGCGTTTGTGTTTTAGCGATTAAGGTGGTGTGAAACGGGTATGGTTATATAGATTGATTATGTGCAAAATAGAAATCGTATACGGGTGTATTATGTCGAAATTGTTGATAATATCAGTGTACTTTGTTATTATTTCTGTGTATGCCTTTGGATGTGACAATTTGTATTTAATTTATATATTTGAAACTTGCTAATGTTTCTGTTAATTTTTGAGAACATATGTACAAATATATTTATATATACCTAATAATGGAATTATTTATAAAAAATGAAAAGTGTTAAATTTCATATGCACTTATGTGGGAAAGATTCATCGCTAGTTCTAATTAGTAAATAAACAGACCTCCGCTGCAGTAGTTGCAAGTGTAGATAGTCTAGTTTATTACAAAGCTAAAATAGGTTTTAAGTACACGAAATAAAACATTCAAATATCATACTATTATGTGTCTAGGGGTGACTCTCCTCCAACTGTGTTCAAAGTAATCAAATCAACAATATTTAAACTTGGTTTAACATTTTTCCTTTCAATCTTATTTTTTAAACATTATTTTGAATCCACTTATTCCCATGGTGATCATTTTATTCAGTCAAAGATAACTTTGCATTATTTGGAAAACAATCATAACTAATATTAAACAACATTTAACGAATGAAACACAGAAACATATAGCAAAAGGAAAAAATTTGTACACATAATTATATAGTTCAAGCCACCACGCAACAGAAACAATTTCATTCTGAAAAGGTGAGCAGTAAAAGTGCATCTCAATTTAATCGTTGAATTTGTAGATAAAAGAAATTTATACTATCGTAATTAAAATGAAAGTATTAAAAAGTTAGCCAAGAGCGAGTCGAGCTCGCACTATTAGGGTTCCATACCAATACTACAGTGAGCAATCAATAAACCAAATTAAGCTAGTTTATTTTTTTTTATGTATATTTAAATCTTATCCAAATTAGATTGTCATAACTGAAAAATGAATATATTGCCCCACATTGTACTGGCACATTAGTAAATACGTTGTCTATTACTGTGTTTAAATTTTTTTTTCCAGCAACTATTACACTGTCAAAAAACCTGCACTTATCCAATAATCTATGACTCAATAGCTACTATCTCTATTAAAATCAAGATTTTTGCTTTGGAAATGTAGGAGAACAGAGGGGACGGTTATTTTTGGCACATTTTGAGCTATATCATGACCGAAAATTATAAAAAAAAAATTTTAGAAGCCTTTTAGAATCCTCTTTCAAATAATACCTCACACGATATATTTATTAAAACTTTTTTCCTTTTGACCAAATTAACCGCCGCCATTTTAATCTAAAAATATATTTTTTTCTATTTTCTGACTGTCGATATATGTGCGCGCCATAAAGACCTAGCATTGTGCCCGATTTCAAATTCCTAGGTTACACAGTTTTCGAGAAAAACCTCTGTGACAGGCGGACGGACGGTCACGAGAATGATCTTATAAAGGTTCCGTTATACCTTATAAGGCACGGAACTCTAAAAATAAGGTCTTTGGGTTGTTGGATTGGTCGGAAATAGACGTGCTCTGATTAGCTAAAGTCCTATCAGTTTTCAATTTTCAGTTAAAAATAGAATGGCGCATTACTACATATCCTGACATAAAACGGTTTTTTATTTAAAAATTTCGAAAATATGCACGTATTTAGAATTCGTACCAAAAACTTTATTTTATACGGTAGTTATCGAACAAATCGTTTCAACAAACTTGCTTTTATTGTAAACTACTGCAGAAGTCAACTTCTCCGTTAAATTTTATTCTTCGCCGACAAACTTCAGAGTATGCAGTAAACAAATGTACAAATCTTCATACCAATAAACTGCCACGCTAACAAAACTTATATTCTTACAAAATTTGTAACTTAAACATTACATTGTACCACAAAATCTCGAACAAACTTCACAATACTCGAGGCATAAAGCACAACCACGGCATTTGTGTTAGTCATTCTTTCGCCGCTTTTTATTGATAGTGCGAAGGTACATAATCTCACAACTGAAGCGTCGCAGTCTTGCATTTTAATTAAAAATCTATTTAAAAGGGCATTTTCAAAAATTTAACTTGTTCAGTTTCATCTACACACACACACACACATACACACACACACGCATATACACACACCCAGTAACACTATACAAAAGAAATTAAAACAATAAACAGCACACAAACAAATTTACAGCTCCCGCACGGAAGAGAACGTTCTTGAAAAAGCTATCCAACATGCAAAAATACACATGAGGTCATGGGCACCTAAAAAAAAACATTTTTCATAAATTTTGCCTGTCCATTCTGATCTACACACCCAAGTAAAGGATATTAACAAATCAGAGTATAGAGCTGTATACAAAAACACATTGCAGGGCCCGCTTAGAAAACATTTCTAAATTAGATTATAAGAACATTGCTGTACAATAATTTTACGCCATATAAAAGTGTTCAAAATGTCAGACACGAATAAATTCTTTACCACGAATATATATTATTCAACGAAAATTGAAAGCGTAACTGTCGATTTTTATTGGTCTATGATATTGGTCAACGTCCCTGAGTGTGGTGAGTTGCTAGGAAAGGCATTTATAAACCATAAAACAAGCATCGGCAAGCCTATAATTTTAATTTATACCTATACTTATACCTTCAAGGTTTTTATTTTAAAATAACAATAAAGCCTAAATAACGTTTTGTGAAGTTATTTACTAATTATTAAAACAGTAAAATCTAATTCATATTGAGATTGCTGTTGTGCATATCTAACAAAAGCATTCAATAGCTGTACACTAAATATCTGTTGTCTTATTATACTCGGTCCACGTGGAGTTGAATAGTATGTCAGCTCTCTATTAGATTTCCTATCCAATGAGCTTTAACAATTTATTGCTCTGGTTTGATGCACTTGCCGACGATCATCGTCCTCCTTTTACGTTGACGTATGTCGAAAATGTTTGTTGCAGTCACGTCTAATCGTGATACATCCACTTTCATAAAAAATAGCCTAGGGGCACCTTCGTAAAAGTTGGTAACTTTGGGAATGTTTCCGCATACCGACTAGTTTAAATCCATACTGCGCTTATAGAAAATACTTCCGGCACAATCATAGATAGGAAAATTCAAGAAACAATTAATTTTTTGGTGTATTTTATAACAAGAAAACATTTTGAAGATGATGGTATAAAAATTACAACAATATTTTATTTAATTCAGCTATAAACAAATTCCAAAGTGTTCAAAATTAAATTTACTGTTTTGATTTTTATGTCATTACCTTCTTTGATGTTTTTTTAAAACCAACACCACTTATAGAATTTTTTTAAAAAGTAGTTGGCCTATCTAAGATTGTGTCAGAAGAATAAGGAGAGAATTTCCCGTCTTAAGTTAAAAATTTCGAAGACAAGAGGCCAATCCCCCCCTTCGTCTACCCTCAATACGAAATGATCTCCAGCACTCATAGACTGTATTCGATTGTGTATAATAAGCACAAAATTAAAACACCATTTGCCATACAAGATTTGATTGTTGGACTTCGGGAAGTATGGTCCAACTTGAAATATACTCGCGTCGGCAATGCATAAATTATTAGACAAGTTCAATGACCGTTAATGACTTTTCTTGTAATTATTAATCGACAAACTGCTTTACCATAAAGAACAATGAAGTCATTGGCTTAATCCTACTTGCTATTCCAAAAATATTGTTTATGATTCCAGAGCATACTGCAATTATAAATTTCTCTTTAATTTGACTTTGACCCACCTGAAGATAGTTTATTGTACGTTATTTATTAAAGATACTAATTAATATCTCTAGAAATATCTACTCCTACTATTTTTGCACAATCTTTGTAAACATAAATTGCTTTTTAATAATGCCGAAAGTGGCGACAGTATTTGAAATTGGTACACCCGCTCTTAAAATATTAAGAACACACACAACCCCAGCCTTCAATGGTATACGCTTTTGTTCAATAAACATTATAGCTTCTTTCTATTTCCAAATTCTCCCACTGTGTGCAGTTAGCTCGAAGACATAAATCTTCACGCTAAACAGCACACTTTTATTTCTATCAAGGGTGCTTACCGACATTTTTCTATTTGTACGGGTTGCTACTTTCAGAAATTGAACCGCTTAAGTCCTGAAGTATAAATAATTGGATATGTTAACTTCAAATCAATACCCTTTATAAATCTAGTTGGTTTATTTCGACTGGAAAATTTCATTTTCAACCCATGACGTCATATAATAACGCTTTGAGGATCCTATGACGTCGAATCTAAATAAAGAGGTTGTACGATAGGGGTGTTTGTTTTTGACGTATAACTTGGTTGCCACACTTTAAAGGTTTTTCATTTTTAATTAATCTTTTTGTAGTTTATTCTGCATGTCCAATTTGATTTTATTGAAGACTTATCGAGTTTAAAATTGAAACAAAAATAAAGTTATCAGATGATTTAAATTGTGGTTTTAAAACGCTTTACTCTTCCATATGCATCTATTGTGAACTTTCTATCCCTCGATATAAAGTTAGTGGAATATATTAAAAAGTTTGATGTAAGTTCAACCTACGAAAGTGCTGTACGATGTCGTACTTTAATATCGAGAATTATTTGGTATAGGTTTAAAAATGGAAAGTTCTTGTATAACAATTTTATTTTTCTTACTACTTGCTCTCCGTTCTGTTATTAACGCCTCTTGATAGAGTTTTCACTGTCAGTTGTTAAATCATAATGAGATATCATTGTCCTTGATCAGGGTTTCTTAAACTTTTGGATGTGAGAACACCATAATAATTACGAAAATGATATTGGACCGCATAAGCCTTGCAGGATAGGTGTTATTTTATGAGGCGAACATGATGAGCAAACTTGCGAACCATAGAAACTTTGCATACTGACATAAACGTATCGCACCGTATGTCACTTCAAATTATAATTGCAATATGCACTGACGAGCAAAAAATTGAGGTCAACGTATAGTCATGATATCTTTGCGGAATTTCTTTTTGTTTAATTTCATACTGGCCAATTGTAAAAGGTTGTACTATACTTTAGAGGTAAATTAAAAATTCAGTGACGAATCGAAAAGCATATTTTTTTATTTAAAAGAGTTGAGCCAGACCAACAAATTTACGTTTTAAACGAAATTCGACATAGATCCAATATACGAAAAAAAATTAAAAACATAATCACTAATAATGTGTATTCCGTCCACTTGCGTTCATGACTGCTTGAAGTCGACGAGACGTACCTTGAATTAAGTTAAGGGTTACGTTCTGGTTGATATTATCCCATTCTTGTAGCATGAACTCTTTTAGCTTCTGGGCAGTTTTTGGTGCTGGAATATGCCTGCGGATACGGCGTTCCCACTTATACCAGACATGTTCAATGGGATTCATGCGCGAACTGACGGCTAGCAAATCAAAACGAGTAATTCCCACCTATCCAGATATTCTCCGACCGCTCTACCCGCGTGAGGTTTAGCATTATCGTGCATAAAGATGCTACACACTCCCATACTGATCCTGAAAGACACAATGTGATCTTCTAACACCTCGATAATGTACTTGTGAGTGTCAGGAAAGCGTTCTGTATGAAAACCAACTCTGTATGTGCTTGTGAATTGATTCTTGCCCAAATCAATAGACCCACTGCCAAATGAAAGTCGCTCGTCGATACAAGCTTGGGTGTATCTTTCTCCGTGCCTTCTCCATACTCACCAACATCCGTCATACCCAGTGAGGGGAAAACGCAACTGATGTGGAAACACTACCTCACTCAAGTCCTCACTAATCCATGCAATGTAATTCCGAACAAAAGTTAATCTTGCAACTACATGCCGACCTTGCAATGGTGGATCAGTAGCCGTCCTTCTACAAGACAATCCAGTAGCGTAAAGTCTTCTCCTAACGGTCCAATCACTAAACATTTACATTTCTAATTTCTTGGAGTTAATTTGGTGGAAAAACCGCAGAAGCGAACACCAAAAATTCGTCATTCCTTTAAGAGGTGACTCTTTTTCGCCAGTCACATCAAAGCGTTGGTACAACTTTTGTACAGCAATAAGGTTCTTACCAACAATTCTTGCGTTTCACATTGTCTTGAGTCGTCCTGTATCAACGCTACAATTCTTGGAACAACAATAGGATTCAAAGGTAGTATTACAAGCGCAAAAACTATTAAAAATATTATACCGTTCAATTGAAAGGTTAAACAGAAAGAAATCAACGTTAACTTCAAAAAATGACACATGGACACATGTTCAATAAAATTTCGTTACATAACGGTCAAGTGTACTCATGAGTGTCAGATCCAATTTTTTTTTAAGAAACAAAATATATGGTCGCAAAAAAATAAGCAATATTGAATATGATTCTCAATTGGATGCCGGATCTTACAGGCTGGGACGATTGGAGTTTTGCAGCTAGGAACTTTACTGTTTGTGGGAAAGAGAGTTGTGGATTAAATCCATTCAGAGATTCGGCAAAAAGAAACTGGCCGCTGGCTGCTATCCATAGGTTGGTTTTGCTCAGGTTTCAGCTGTTTGCTCGAATTGTAGAATATAATGGCCACAGACAAATCTCAGAGTAGGTGACCTATGGGTGTTTGTAAGCTCGAAGGTATTTATAGACTCGAGGGTTTTTGTTGGTTCGAGAGTTTTTGCAGACTCGAGTGTATTTGTACATCAACGGTGCTTGTGGCTCGTGGGCGTTTGCAATAAATGAATATAAATTAAGGCAATTAATTTTTTACCACTAATTCTCATCATCAACGATTCCCCATCCTGCTTGAGTCGAAGATTGTGTGGAAGTGAACGGATTTAGAAAACAACTTAAAAAGGACAACTGCTTGGTGCCCACGTGCCGTGTGTACGAAACAAGTTGAAAACCTTGAGATAGATATATTGTAAACAATTAGTTATTTACACGGGCTTTGAAAGATTAGAATGCTATTTACGACTTTCTAAGCAGGGTTTCAAAACACCTGACTTGTTTTCTATATTATTGTGGGTACAAAATGTGGAACTTAGCCTTGCAATTAAACTAAACTGGGAAATAACAGATTGTATGTTGTTTTCCATATGGAACTAAGAACTTATAAAGAATTAAAAACCCTTTTAGATTTGCAAGTAAATATACTGGGCAAATTTTTTTCATTTTTTTCTATTGCCTTAATACCTCTATGCTATCCCGAAAAGAAATTGTGTTAAATACAAAAATTTTACAACACGATCCCGAGCATTTCAAAAATATCTGCTCCATGTCCTCAACAAACTTTCTACCATCTACCGTACTACCTATAACCACTATACCCTCCGTCGTCGTTCTGTTTCTTTCCGGATAGGAGAGTCTGTTTCGCGCCGTAATTTTGCCCTTTCCGACGCTTCACACTTTAATGCGCAGCTCGTTTCTAAATTCCTTGGTCCCTTTTCCGTCCGTAAAATTGTTTCTTCCTAGACCTATAAACTTGCTGATCCTTCAGACACATTCCTAGGTATTTGGCACGACAAAGACCTCAAACATGCCCATTCCAACAACCCTAATGTTCCTGATTTCGCTTCGTTTTCTTGCTGGCGACGTCAACGTCTTCAAGCCGATTCCTAGTCCTTTGTGTACTCAGATTTCTATGCTGACTCTGCCTCTCTACCATAGGATTTGTTTTTTGGGCTTTACGTTTTTTTAAATAACTTCGTGGCTTTATTGGTTTTCCTCGTTTTTCTTCGTTTTGCTCCTTGTACCCAACCTCATGTGAATCTGAATTAGAATAGCCCCATGGTAGGGCCTGTCTGTCGTACGATGCGACTAAAGAGGTCCAACGCACTCTCTCAACACACTCTTCGTATATATACACATATGCACCGCAGACACATGCGCGTACGCATACGCTATACCCAAAACAATATATGGACCCTTTTGAGGTGTAGCAAAAGTCACTCACCCGTAACCACTAGTAGTTGGCGACGGCGTTCAAGTTGGTCTGGTACAGGTCTCGATGGAATGGTCACAAGACGTCGGCCCCAAGCTAATACGGTATTAAATAAATCTTCTTCAACATTTGCGATCTGGTTGTCGCACAATTGGGATGGTTAACGCTACAGGGGTTTGCGCATCAACGATTTAATTTTATTTAATCTACAGCCCCCTTTCCTACAAATGGAAAAGTTCCTAACCGTGAAAACTCCTATCGTTCCAGCATGTAAGATCCGGCATCCAACTGAGAATCATATTCAATATTGCTTATTTTTTGCGACAGTATATTTTGTATTTTAATACAAAAATTGTTATTTGAACTTTGCTATGTTTGAAATTCTTACTCACGAGAAGTTTAAAAGAGATTAAGGTTACTGATATAACAAAATTATATTTATTTTAAAATTGAAATTAAAGTTTTTTATTTGTGTAGTGACTGTCGGATCTTTTTTAAAAGAAAAATCAGATCAATTTTATTGAACTATTTTTTAAAAAACAACTAAAGCATGTGAAACTATTTACGTCTTAAATATTGTTATTATTTGATGCAAATTATTTATTATGTAATAGAATCATTCTTATTCTGGTAATTTTCTCTATATTAAGATAGTCTGTTTAATCTTCCAAGAAATTAAATCATAAATTTTTAAATTTTCTACTCTGAAAAGGTTTCTGTATCTTGTAACAATTTTATTTTTGGGTTGATAAATCCCTTCATTAAAAGTGCGAAAATAATAAAATCCTTTTTTTAAATAATGTCGTAATACGTTTAACAAGTAAAATAATACATTAGAACAGCATCTAGATTTGTTAGTCTATTTGGGTTGGATGTCGGTGTATTCCACAGCCAGTCGCAGGCGCGTTTAGGTGTGACAACCTCCCCCTTGGATCCTCCGATTGTCCGAGCGAGCATGATAATCACTCGGCCATACGTAGAAGAAGTAGCAAGATGTATGAAAGGAACGATGGCCAGTAATCTGCGTATTAATTTTAATGAGTGAGCACATTTTCTGAATAGCGGTTGGTAAAGTATAAACGTTATTATCTTATTTAATTTGGAAAATTTGTTTAGCGCGACGAGAGATTAGGCGACGAGAGATTAGGCGACGAGAAACATCACTACAATCCACGATGCACTTAGATTTTTGAAAACTATAATCGACTTTAAGAAATCCACTTCATACTACGACGTGTACGGTGTACTTGGAAGATGGAAAGTTGATCTAATTTATAGAGGATCGTTTGTTACACCGAATAAAGATGCTACTTTGGTAGAATATAGGCAGTAAATTTGGCATGGTAAAACAAGTACCTAATCAAGGCTAGGAATGCAGTTTTGTTTGGTTCGTAGTAGTTCTAAGAAATTCTTTAGAAACACGCTATTTTGTTCCGATGTGTAGCAGTACGAATTTGCTATTAGCTTCAACTATTGCTAAGCTAGATTTCCCAGTATCAAACTTGAAATTCACTCAATTGATTTTGTAAGAAACAACACGTTGCTTCAGTATAAACTGTTAGTTACAGCATCAGGTGTTATTTACGTCACTTGTTTGTTTGGAATATGCTGCTGACACATGTATCCTTGAAAGCAAATGCTTAGCACTGCGTTACTACCACTCTTGAAAACAAGAATATTTTTGTGATCATTTTCATTTTAAACTAAAATTAGTACTTTTAACTTAAAGAGAAACATTTGTATATTAACTTTCGTAATGTAATCGACCTAAACAGATCTGAATGGGTTAGAATATCTTTGTGTAATAAGTTACACCTTGTTGTAATATCTTTGATCATGAATAAGGTTGATAAACCTTACTTTAAACTTACAAAGTAATTCAAGTAGTTATTTAAATTTGTTGCATTGCATTTTATTTAAAGAAAAGAGATTCTTTTTAGTAAATTATTAGTCCAAGCTTAAAGTTTTTTATTTTGATCAAATGTGATCAAACCTAATCACCGGAAATTAGTATCTTTAAGAGTTGAATTTTGATGACAACCTTATATAGAAAATATTGTTTTAATATTTCTCTAGGTATGTTTGCGGGACACAAACAGTGTTCCAATTTTCTATTGATCTAATTATTATACTTTCTTACAGGAACAGCGTCTTATTCTGTTAAGACAGGTTTTTGTCAGCGAAGGCGATCTTTTTTTCTTTGGGTCTCCAAGTCCGCCCTTAGAAATATGCCATGCCATTAACGTGAATCAATCCGGACTTGGTGGCGCCTATTTGTTTTAGTTTGAGTATGACCCCCACAGATTTCGACTTACCCCCCCATTTCTCATAGCTCTACCCAAGGAATAGACCCCTAGTTACGTCGGAAGACTTCGTTACACTTGCTCATAACGTGAGGCCAGCTATATATAAGAAAAATTAGTTTCACTGGCTTCCAATAAACGTAGGGCAGGTGCCTCAAAAAACAATATTCGTTTCACTGGTGCCGGCAACGTCTAGGCACTTTAAAAAAATACGTTACACTGAGCCCAGTTAGAAAAAAACGTAGCAATCTAACCTAAAATTATAATTTTTAATTAATAGCTGTTAAATGCAATGGCATACAACTTCAGTTTTGTTTTCAGTTTAACTAAGTAAATTTGAACCCAGCCCATCTTTAACTCTACCTTGGGGTAATAGCCAAGGTAGTCGTCGGCACAGCAGTTTTTTAATCTTTCCAACTAATACGCATTCTATAAAATAAACTGGTATAGTGGAGCTTGCATGGTAAGGCCCGCATTGGTGCTATATCTACTCCCTTGGGGCAAGGTCTTGAAACGCGTTTTGAAAACCGCTACAAGATGAAGGATGTTCAGGATCAGGGATATGTATGTCGTTTATTTCGGACAGTTGTCCAAAATAATTGCTGGAGAGGATATGTTCACGACCAAACGACGCAAGGAAGGTGTACAACCAAGAATCTCATATTTGGACGTTCGAATGGCACACGAAACTTTCAGAAGAGTGACATCCCAGTGACACTGGTTCTCACAGATATAAGAAACAAGCATGATCTTAAGGGAGCGATTAACTCGTTTGGTAGGATTTGCTTGGGAATGATAAGGAGTGGTAAAACGGATTTTAGAACGATAGTGGGCTCACAAGGAGGTGAACTGACGGCTGCGGAATTGTACACCATTATCAGTGATTAGGTATTGGGGACACCACATTGGACAATTTCAAAGAAGTCGTATGTACTGTGATAATGCATGACAGATAAAAAATATTACAGATAATATTTCTCTAAAAACAAATAATTCAACGCCTGCTATGATTGAAAATTCGCCAGGATAAGCTTAATACAGACAATTCCGCAAAGATATCATAACTATACGTTGACCTCAAATTTTTGTCGCCGGTGTATTTAAATTTTTGTAACATTTTAAAGCAAGGATTAAACAAAACTCCATGCAGCAGTCGTGAAGAAACCAGCTCCCGCTATTGCGTGTCTTTGCACACTTGGCTGCACCTCGTGAGCAAATCCGATATACGCGTGAGTGAAACTATCAGTTGCTTCACTTGTACTGTAGTATATTATTGCACTTTTAGGTCATTACATTAATTTTTAATTTCAAAACACAACAATGAAAATTTTAAATAAGTCAGAACCTTAAAATACAATCTTTCTTCTTCATCTTTAAGATTTCCGTTTTGGAACTGTTAGACGCGTACCTATATTGTTTTCTATTCTGATCTAACCTACACATCTCCCTGAAACTCCGACAGCCAACATCTTTCATTATCTGTGTGCAATAGTCTAATCTAGGTCTACCTCTATCTCTCTTTCTTTCTTTCTCTGCTTCTAATATATTACGCACTATTTCCCCAATCCTTAGTATGTGTCCTATCATCTTATCTCTCCTAAATTTTACTGTTTTTCACATATTTGCTTCTTCCTCTACAATTTCGAGAACCTCTTTGTTCTCAACTTTGTCTGTCGATGATATCTTCATCATACGTCTGCAGCACCACATTTCAATGACTTGTATCTTGTTCCTTTTGGCTTTTCCTGTTGTACACGTTTCACAGTCGTAAGTGCTGTGTTCCATACATATTTTCAACAAAATTTTCCTTGTTTCTACGTTTGTTATTCCTGAACATAGTAGCTGCTTTTTTATGTTAAATGCAACACGGCCTTGTGCTAATCTTTGTTTTATAACTTTTGCACCCGTTTTCCATCTTATGTTATTTGAGTCTCTAGGTACCAGAAATCTTTTGCTTCTTGTAAGTTCTCGATTCCTATTTGTATTCTGGTTTTTGACTTATTTACCACTTCTTTTAAGAATAATGCTTTAGTTTTAATTTTGTTAATTTTCATACCGTTCCCCTCTGATATTTCTGTTTCCATTTCATTAAGAGTTGCTTCTAGCTCTTCCTTGGTAGATACTAATACCGATATATCGCTTGAAAATCTAAGCATATCAATCTTTTGTCCCTGCAAATACTTCCAATTGTCTTTCTGCATTTGACTGTATTCATTGCCTTTTCGGTATACAAGTTAAAATTTAACGGACAAAGGGCATTTCCCTATCACAACCTATTATTTACTTCTCTACTTTCCTGCTCTAATTATATTACATATGTTTGCTCTTTGTATAAGTTATTATTATTCGTCTAACCCTATAACTTATTCCAATCTTTTTGAGTATCTGGAACTTTTTCTCCCATTTTAAATTGTGGAGTGCTTTTTCCAGATCTACAAACCCTATATATGCGCTTTCTACTGTTTCTATTGTTTTCTCCGTTAACACCCATAAAGTTAAAGTGACCTCTTGTTACGTATATATATATATATATATATATATATATATATATATATATATATATATATATATATATCAAAGAATTAAATTTAATGGCGAGTGACTCAATATTAGCCACAAGGGCATCCTGTCGACGCGTCTCGCCCTTATTGGGGCTCATTAGGACAGGAGTAGCAAAGATGTAATATTTAACACAAACACATTATGGGAAGTACAGCATCACCTAGCCCACAATTTGTGCCTTCGTGCTGGTTCACCTGACTTTGCAGGTTTTATCAACTGTCGACACGGAGGAGATCTGACTCAACTGCCTTTTCCATACCCAAAGATTATAATTATAAAGAATAAGTAAATTTAATGAGTCCTAAAATAATATCAAAGAATTAAATTTAATGGCGAGTGACTCAATATTAGCCACAAGGGCATCCTGTCGAAGCGTCTCGCCCTTATTGGGGCTCATCAGGACAGGAGTAGCAAAGATGTAATATTTAACACAAACACATTATGGGAAGTACAGCATCACCTAGCCCACAAGTTGTGCCTTCGTGCTGGTTCACCTGACTTTGCAGGTTTTATCAACTGTCGACACGGAGGAGATCTGACTCAACTGCCTTTTTCCATAGCCAAAGATTATAATTATAAAGAATAAGTAAATTTAATGAGTCCTAAAATAATATCAAAGAATTAAATTTAATGGCGAGTGACTCAATATTAGCCACAAGGGCATCCTGTCGAAGCGTCTCGCCCTTATTGGGGCTCATTAGGACAGGAGTAGCAAAGATGTAATATTTAACACAAACACATTATGGGAAGTACAGCATCACCTAGCCCACAATTTGTGCCTTTGTGCTGTTTCACCTGACTTTGCAGTTTTTATCAACAGTCGACACGGAGGAGATCCGGCTCAACTACCTTTTTCCATAGCTAAAGATTATAATTATAAAGAATAAGTAAATTTTATGAGTCCTAAAATAATATCAAAGAATTAAATTTAATGGCGAGTGACTCAATATTAGCCACAAGGGCATCCTGTCGACGCGTTTCGCCCTTATTGGGGCTCATCAGGACAGGAGTAGCAAAGATGTAATATTTAACACAAACACATTATGGGAAGTACAGCATCAACTAGCCCACAATTTGTGCCTTCGTGCTGGTTCACCTGACTTTGCAGGTTTTATCAACTGTCGACACGGAGGAGATCTGACTCAACTGCCTTTTTCCATAGCCAAAGATTATAATTATAAAGAATTAGTAAATTTAATGAGTCCTAAAATAATATCAAAGAATTAAATTTAATGGCGAGTGACTCAATATTAGCCACAAGTGCATCCTGTCGACGCGTCTCGCCCTTATTGGGGCTCATCAGGACAGGAGTAGCAAAGATGTAATATTTAACACAAACACATTATGGGAAGTACAGCATCACTTAGCCCACAATTTGTGCCTTCGTGCTGGTTCACCTGACTTTGCAGGTTTTATCAACTGTCGACACGGAGATCTGACTCAACTGCCTTTTCCATTGCCAAGATTATAATTATAAAGTATTAGTAAATTTAATGAGTCCTAAAATAATATCAAAGAATTAAATTTAATGGCGAGTGACTCAATATTAGCCACAATTGCATCCTGTCGACGCGTCTCGCCCTTATTGGGGCTCATTAGGACAGGAGTAGCAAAGATGTAATATTTAACACAAACACATTATGGGAAGTACAGCATCAACTAGCCCACAATTTGTGCCTTCGTGCTGTTTCACCTGACTTTGCAGGTTTTATCAACAGACGACACGGAAGAGATCCGGCTCAACTGCCTTTTTCCATAGCTAAAGATTATAATTATAAAGAATAAGTAAATTGAATGAGTCCTAAAATAATATAAAAGAATTAAATTTAATGGCGAGTGACTCAATATTAGCCACAAGGGCATCCTGTCGACGCGTTTCGCCCTTATTGGGGACATCAGGACAGGAGTAGCAAAGATGTAATATTTAACACAAACACATTATGGGAAGTACAGCATCACCTAGCCCACAATTTGTGCTTGTTGTTTACTTTTTTTCGTTTTCATACCGTTCCTCTGATATTTCTGTTTCCATTTCATTAAGAGTTGCTTCTAGCTCTTCCTTGGTAGATACTAATACCGATATATCGCTTGAAAATCTAAGCATAACAATCAATTTATGTCCCTGCAAATACTTCCAATTGTCTTTCTGCATTTGACTGTATTCATTGCCTTTTCGGTAGGGTACAAGTTAAAATTTAACGGACAAAGGGCATTTCCTATCACAACCTATTATTTACTTCTCTACATTTCCTGCTCTAATTATATTACATATGTTTGCTCTTTGTATAAGTTATTGATTATTCGTCTAACCCTATAACTTATTCCAATCTCTTTGAGTATACTGGAACTTTTCGTAACCCATTTTAAATTGTGGAGTGCTTTTTCCAGATCTACAAACCCTATATATGCGCTTTCTACTGTTTCTATTGTTTTCTCCGTTAACACCCATAAAGCTAAAGTGACCTCTTGTTACGTATATATATATATATATATATATATATATATATATATCAAAGAATTAAATTTAATTCTTTGATATTATTTTAGGACTCATTAAATTTACTTATTCTTTATAATTATAATCTTTGGCTATGGAAAAAGGCAGTTGAGCCGGATCTCCTCCGTGTCCACTGTTGATAAAACCTGCAAAGTCAGGTGAAACAGCACGAAGGCACAAATTGTGGGCTAGGTGATGCTGTACTTCCCATAATGTGTTTGTGTTAAATATTACATCTTTGCTACTCCTGTCCTGATGAGTCCCAATAAGGGCGAAACGCGTCGACGGGATGCCCTTGTGGCTAATATTGAGTCACTCGCCATTAAATTTAATTCTTTGATATTATTTTAGGACTCATTAAATTTACTTATTCTTTATAATTATAATCTTTGGCTATGGAAAAAGGCAGTTGAGCCGGATCTCCTCCGTGTCCACTGTTGATAAAACCTGCAAAGTCAGGTGAAACAGCACGAAGGCACAAATTGTGGGCTAGGTGATGCTGTACTTCCCATAATGTGTTTGTGTTAAATATTACATCTTTGCTACTCCTGTCCTGATGAGCCCCAATAAGGGCAAAACGTGTCGACAGGATGCCCTTGTGGCTTTTATTGAGTCACTCGCCATTAAATTTAATTCTTTGATATTATTTTAGGACTAATTAAATTTACTTATTCTTTATAATTATATATATATATATATATAATATGCTGTGATATTAATCCCTGCGTGGAGTACCACACTCTCTAACCCTTAGTGACTTGGGCTACATGCGCTCCGCGGCTATACATGGCGTTATAACCGTTTCGCTCAAACCGATAGGTGTTTCCTCGCCTATTATTAATTTCAAACCTGTCGTACTCCCAAAACTTTGTAAAAATTTACCTACTACTAATATTTCTTCTGAAATTTTCGCTTATCTAGCTAATATCAAGCTAGCTGATCCGCTCTTTGTTCAATCTAGACCGATTGATTTATTACTTGGCGCGGATATTTTTCATAAAGTTTTGTTAAATGGCTGCATCAAAGGTTCAAGTGATCAACCTGTTGCAATCAATACTGTTTTTGAATACGTTCTAATGGGCGCTAAACCTCCCGCACCCTCTTCACAGATCATGAGTTTATTTTGTATGACAGGGTTTGCTTCCCCTTTGGAAGATATTGTCGCTAAATTATGGGAAGTTGAAGATGTTCCTGAGGCTAAACCTTTCACACCTGTTGAGATCTTCGTTGAAGAAAATTTTTGTTAAAACTTTGCGCCGCAATAAGCAAGGACGGTATGTCGTCTCACTGTCCTTTAAATATCCAAAACCTTTCTTTTATTGGTAGTCGTGATCTTACCTTACAACGATTTGTTTATTTAGAAAATCGTATACCTAAATAACCTCGTGTTTACGACCGGTACGTTTCGTTCATGAGTGAATATTTGGATTCTCAACATATTCAATCTGTTGTTAGTGGGTCTCATTCTTGCTTTTCTTACTACATTCCGCATCATTGCGTTGTGAAACCCGAAAGCATAAGTACAAAACTACGAGTTGTTTTCAGTGCTTCCGCTAAAACTCTATCTCGATCCTCTTTAAATGATCATCTGTTTGTTGGGCCCAAACTTAAACCAGACGTTACTGCAATTTTGTTACAATTGGGCCTTCATCCTTATGTTATTACTACAGATATTCGTCAAATGTATAGACAAATACTTGTTAATTCCCCTCATTGTGACTATCAAAGAATTGTTTGGCGTTTTTCTCCTAAGAAGCCTTTTCAGGACTTTCATTTGAATACAGTTACCTATGGGAGTAAATTGCGCTCCTTTTCATGCAATACGCACGCGGGTCTTTAAATTGTTCATTTTATCATCCGTCAACAATTTTGGATTGTTTCTAGTAAGCAGCAATTCGTCGTGTTCTATGTTGGTGTGTGACTTGTTGGAAGACTGTCCCTACCGCATCACAGCCTCTTATGGGCAACCTTTCCGCATGTCGAGTCACTTAAGTCAAACCCTTTTTGCGATCGGGCGTCGACTTTGCAGGTCCCTCTTATTATTATCATCTCTCGAGTAAGGGGTGCCAAAGTGTAAAAAGGCGTATTTATGCCTCTTTATTTGTATGTCTACCAAGGCGCTGCTTCTTGAATTAGTTTCTGATCTGTCAACCAACGAATTTCTCGCCGCTTTACGCCGATTTATTGCCAGGCGTGACCGTTTTGATCATCTCTACAGTGACCACGGCACGAATTTTGCTGGTGCCCATCGACAGCTAATTTCCCTCGCCAAGTCCGTTATCTCTACAGAACATATTTCTTGGCATTTTATACCGCCTCCTGGGCCTCATTTTGGTGGTTTGTGGGAAGCGCGTGTGAAGTCCGTTAAAACCTTGGTTCTTCGTACCATAGGTAAACAAGTATTTACCTACCAGGAACTGACCCCTGTCTTCGTTCAAATTTAGTCCATCTTAAGCTCGCGCGCTTTTACACCCATGAGCAGTAACCCTAATGGCTTGATCTGCTTTACGCCAGGTCACTTTTTGACTTTGGCACCTTTAACCGCTATTCCGGAGCCTGCCCTTTCTAACCTTTCGCTCAACCGCCTTTCTCGTTGGCAATTGTTCCGACAAATTCATGAAGACTTCTGGTCCCCTTGGTCAAAAAAGTATCTGTCCAAGTGGCAGGAAACGTCTCCTCCAGTTCTTTTGGATTCCTTAGTGCTAATTAAAACCGAGAACGTCCAACTTCTTCGTTGGTCCCTCGGCCGTGTTGTGGCTGTCCATCTTGAGACGGATGGTGTTGTTAGGGTTATCACACTTAAAACCACTCATGGTGAGCTGAAGCGTCCTATGGCAAAACCTTCTCCTTTGCCCTCAATGTAAAATTTTTTTTTTTATTTTTCCTTTTTTGTTTTGTAAAATCTCTTTTCTTTTCGCTATTTTATTCCGCTCCTCCGCTTAATTAATTTTTTCTTCTTAAAATGCCTTGCATTTTGGTGGGCGATAAGTTACGTTTATATATATATATATATATATATATATATATATTACTCATATTTAGACCAGGGTAGAAAATTAAATAATCACATCAAATAATTTTAATCACCGTGTAGAAGCTTTGGGAAAAGGTACGCGTTATTAAAACCGTGAAGCATAAAATCCATTCGTTTCATTAAAAATAAGTGATTTAAATTATTTACAAAACGCTTTATATAAAAAGAAACAGTATTAAAATGCTCTACGTGTAATTTAATTATTCCGAGGAAAGAAACAAATGGAAATTACGTGCAAAATTTATATTAATTAACTCAATTTTAATAACCGGTATTAAACAAAATGTACAGATAATAATTAATATTTGATTAGGAGTCACTAAAAATTAAAGGGTATTATTTTAATTGGAGTTAATTGAACCATTAGTAACATATAATATCTATAAAAACTTGTAAAAACCCAATAAAATGCAAATCGTAGAAGTGTTATTTAGAAGTATTATGTTTGAACACCTGCGTATTTTTAAAAGGCTCATTCTGCGTAAATTTGGCAGATAACAAATGGTTACAGAGAGTCTTGGAGAAACCGTAGCTTAATAGTTACGAGAAATGCTAAAGGTGGGTTATTTCACAGTCCACATGGACTGAAATAATCGATAATAAAGAATATCAATTTGCATCAATAAGAACAGGGTAGATAGAGACAGATAATATGCAAGACGGAGACACATATAGTAAAAGGCGTGAGTGGAGCAACGTCACTGGGTTGCGATTGGTTGAAAATAAGAGGCAAACTTGAGAGGTAGAAATAACATTTCTGTATAAAAATTTAATTAGGTATTCTCAGACGTTGCGTGCCGTGTGGAAATTTTCTGAGATTTAACTGATGCGAGTGCAAATTTCGTAAAAATCGCATGCCGGGCTGCGGAATGGGAACCTAGCATGCGAAATTCTGAAGAATTGTCCGTTTTGGGGACAAGACCGACAGACGGGCTAACCGCTATATATACCCAGGTTAATATGAACAAGCTCTCTTAGATTTTCGACTTGATTCAATGCGTTAAACAGTGCTTTTTTAGTTTTCCGAGTTTGATAGAATAATTTAAACAGTTTGCTCGTATATTTTGGTGATTTAAAACAGTTTGTTCTTTACGTGCTACAATGAGTGTACTTTAGTGCACTTAGACAAGAAGATACAAGGTAATAAAGTTAGTATCACTGTACTAATTAGTCAAAATTTGCAACGACAAATGAATACACAAAAGTAGGCAGTTTTGGCGTATATTGGTGAAAGAAGCATGAATTTCTTTGCTATTTTTCGGGGGGTGTTAATAATTAAATGGTTCATAAACGTGTCTGGATCCACAAAACAAGGGTCAGATATACACAGATGAGTTCCGGAAAAGCCCTGAAACAACTTTAGATGAATGGTGGTGGAAAAATTTTAAAAGCGTTGAGAATCAGAAGCCGTAAATATAACCCAGTTGGAATGGTGTGATTAACAAAAGGCACGAGGTACATTGAAGCTACGAGTGCAGTAACCTTCAGGTAAATTATTAGGGATGGCCACGGGCCCGGGCTTTGGCCCGGCCCGGCCCGAAGCCCGGCCCGAATATCAAGCCGGGCTTCGGGCCGGGCCGACAAAATTTTTTTCGGGCCCAAGCCGGGCCAAGCACGTGTCGGGCCCGGGCCGGGCCGGGCCAGACTCCTCAAGCTTTTCGGGCTATTTCGAGCCGGCCCGAAGTTTATGTAACGAAATATAAAATTTGTTGATTTAGTAAAAGATTCCATTTAATGATTTCTTTAGTTGCCTCTTAAGCAAAATTATAATTAACGCTCCTCTTAATATATGACCTAGGTACAGTTACACACATATTGGTAAGTGTGATAATGGAAGTAAATCGAAAACGAAAATGATTTGATTTAAACCGATTTGTGAATTTCGATTTTTTTCGATAAGTAATATTCACTTCTTTTCACTTTTCAAGAAATTTGAAATAAAAAATGTCCGTGTTATATTTAATAATTTGAAGGAGTATTGCAACGTATGTTAATTGAGTTGGTTTATTTTATTATATTTATTAATTAACTTAATATTGTGGCCCGCACTGAAGATTATTTATGAATAAATCGAAACCACTCTGTATATGAAAAAATATTTAAAACTCACGATTACAAAAAAACAGCTCAATAATATTTAATTATTTGAATGTATCGACAAACTTTCATTAAAGAAATTTCAAAACTTACAATTCCTGAAAAATTGAAATTTTGCATGTAGGTGTTACCCAATTAGGCAAATTTAGCTAAGATATTTTCAACGTTGTGAAACTTTCGATTATATCAAAAGTAACTGTCAATTTCATTATTTTAAATGGCATACTTCACATTTTATTCCTTATTTGAATAGTGCGCGAGTAGATTATTATTTTGATATTAGGGTTTGTAAAACTATTTTCAATTGTTTTGCTTCCAGGAATTTTTTCTCCTAAAAAGTGCACTTTAGAGGATCAGAGAAATGGTATTAATAAACATTTTATTAAAACGGTTTATACGTTGTGTTTGCATAACACCTTAAAACAACTGTTTCTCAATCTCAATAAGAACAATAACATAGTTTTTACAATTTAATAACGCAAATTTAAAAACTAATAATAAGTTAGAATAAGCAATGAAATTCTTTAACAAATATTTGTACTTTGCTTGAGCTCAATTTATTAAAAAAATTATGTATAACCTTAATACTCGCAATACCACAAACGACAGTAAAATTAAAGAAAATTAAGCAAAAACCGAAATTTTGCAAATAACTGATTATACTTTTATGCTCGTTCATGTCGAGATATAAAAAAATGGGGGTTCAATTATAAAAATTACATTTTTCAAATCAGAATTTTTCACCTCCTAAAATTGTAAAAACTACTTTATTGTTTTTATTGAAAAACATTTCTTAAGGTGTAATGGAAACACAACCTGCAATCCGTTTTGATTAAATGCTTATTAACACGATTTTTTAGATCAATAATTCCTGGATGCACAACAATTGAAGATATATACGCTTAAATCAGAATAATCATCTTCTAAAGCATCATTCATATATGGAATAAAATATTTTTCAAAATTAAAAGATAAAACACCACCATTACAACAAAGAAATGTCATTTATAAAATTACTTGTTTAGACTACAATTTAAAATACATTGGTCAAAGCTCTCAATATTTAAAGCAACGCATCACACAACACAAAAGCGACATGCGGATTAAACCCAATGCCTGTGCATTGACCACACACGCTAATAACAGCAAACATAAAATAGACTGGGATAACCCTAAAATACTACAAATGGAAGGTAAGCGATCAAAAAGGGAATTTTTGGAAATGTGCCACATATTTAAAAACACGGATACCATGAATAAAAGGACAGATATAGATCAACTAAGCTGTATATACACGTATCTACTTAATTTCAAACCTAGAACAAACTTAATTAGACCAATAGCATAACACAGGAACACGTACGTACGCGCGCGCACGCACGCACGCACACACACAAACACACACACACACATACGTTCACACATACCACACACATCCATGCGCATTCAACACACCACACTCTATCAAGACAGGTTTAGAATACAATTGTCAAAATTATAAAAGAATTATCGTTGAAGGTTATTTACAGTATACATGTTCACAAGGCAAATAGTTTATAGTTTACAGTTTTAAATGTTTTATTGTTCAATTTTAAAATTTGATGTATACTTTTAAGTTTTATATAGTTCAATGATATTGATGTGCATTCACCTCAATTTAGTAAGTACTTATTGTATATTGCTTGATGCCCATAATGACGTTTTTGTAGTTTCTTTGATAAAGGTTTGAAATAAACCGAAAGCTAAGAATATAATAAAGAGTACGCTTTAATAACCAGCTGACCTACAACCTGCTAATATCATTCAATATATTCAAATCAGCAAGGTCGTTATACTACATAACATATATATATATATATATATATATATATAAATAATATATATATATATATATACTATAATTTTTGTAAATAATTCACCGCATGTATATTCGCATTTTGGAATTTGTTTTAGTTATTTATCTCCACCCGGTATATCAAATTGTTTTGCATTATCGTGTACTACTTCATGTACCCCTGAGTTAAGTGCCACGATAAAGAAAAACTGTGTCCTGCGCCTGTGCACGAACTGCTTTATCACCGCTTGGAGAAGTTGATTCTACTGTCGTATTCCATATTAGACTGACGCTTTGATAGAGCCTACAATTCGTTTTCCGTTCAACGGCCGCAACTAATTATACATGTGCTTCTCTTCGACCAAATACAAGGGTAAGTGTTTGAAGTAATGGTTTTTCTTATTTATCATTTATTATTATTAATTCTATTCATGTCCACTTTCTCTACCACCTATCGTATTAATACCGCAAAAAACTTATTATTTTAAAAACACCTCCCATGTTCTCTTGTTTCGTCTAAACCCAAATTGATCTTCTAGTAATGCTTCAGCCCTTTTTATATCCGTGTGTGTACTATTCTAGTTAATGTTTTCGACACGTGTAATGTCAAACCGATTGTTTGAAAATTTTCACACGTATGCGCACCTTTCTTTTTTGGTATAGTGATATGGTGTTACGTTTGAAATCTCCTATAAATAAAAAAACTGAAATATCATATTTAATTAATAATAGATATTTATGAGATGCATTATACAGGGTGCACCAATAATAATTTTGTACGTTTAAAATTCATTTTCTTCCTTTTGCATCTAATTTTTATTTCCCGTAACGCCTTGGAAATTTTTACTAAAATAAACATTCTGCTAAAATTTATTTATAAATTTAATCCAACAGACTAATTATTATACTTTCAACATCAATATTTTTTAGCTACATGTTTAGAAAAGAAGCTGTTGCTACTCATACGTAAGCACAGGATGCAGAAAATATTATACTCCAACTCATTAACCAACAGAAGTAGATAGTCTCTATAAATAATGTCTTTCCTCAAAGTTGAAGGCGAAGGTATTGCTAAACCGCTAGAGGATCTGGCATTTTGTTTAAAGATATTTCTTCTATTCTGTAGTTAAGGATCGTATTAAAAATAGCATAGTTCTTAGACCGTTTGAAGAAGCAATTACGTCTTGGAAGTCGTGCCCTGCTTTAGACACACTAGAAGAACTAAAATTGTTTAGACTAATGTCTGTTCGATATTAAGCAGCGTTCTCTTCTCGTGCTTCATGTTGTTAACTAAACTGATTTATATATTTGGATAGTACTAATATGTTTAGGTTTATTATTAGTCTTATAATTAAAATTAGAGATGATAATATATGATTGGTACAAATAATATTAGGAGGGGTGTTGCAATAATGTCTTGATAAATGACGAAAACATTCCAAATAAAAAAAATATAAATGATTACATTGTTTTACGGAAAATTCCGCTTTATGATTTATAGTATACATATTTGCATGCAAATGGACCCAATCATCCAAACATTTTTTATTTAGATAGCTGCACAAATATATCACTTTCTGGGGTTGTCCACAAAGTTGATTTGTTTTGAAAATATTAAGACGTCATTAGGACTTAAGTCAGAACTGTACGAAGAATGAGATTTGAATTTCACCATGTGGTTGGTGAAATGTGTTGTTTGCTGTACTTTGCAAGAGCTTGCATTGTCTTGAAGCAGAATGATGCAACGTTCTCTACTTCTGTTTGCATTTCGGAGAAAAACAGATGGTAAACAAATCGTGTATCGCAGTTCAAAAGAAATAGTAGCTACATGTCTCATTTGGAAGCAAAAAAATCAACCACCCTCTTGAAAACATTGCGACAAGTGACGTTTGTTGGTTTGTTTGTTGGTGTAATTACTGTTTTATTTCAGGTTCATTTGCATATTTTTAACTTTTATCACTACAAACGATAGCATGTTCTGTGGTCAAATTGTTAAGCATCTCTTGATACCATTTAACAAAAGTTTCTTTTTGACTTACACTAAATTTTGGGAAATCTATTTTAATACCAGAATGATTATATAAAATTTGATTAATTTGTTTTGTGTCTATACCCAAGTCCGACACAATTTCGTTATATGTTACAAGCTGATTTGCCCGTATCGATGTCGTTGGTCAACTATTACTTAATTTATCACTAACAAACTACGACCGAACATAAATTTTGTTACGTTCTAAACCCAGATGTCCTTGATGGTGCCTGCTACTTAACATTTCTACTCATACACGCCTTGTATTTACAATATAAATGTCAAAACTTTTGAACATTTATATACCAAGCATCTGATGAGCACAGTGTTGCCTAGGACCGAAATTGTAGCAGTAGTTCTAGTATTAGTCTTTAAAGTTGCATATTCTAAAGTCAGTTAAAGCAAGAACAGGCTAACCAAAAGTGCTCCTCAAGAAAGCATGTTAGCATATAATATGCTGTGAGCCGTTTAGCCTACCTCTTCCGAGAATAATTAAATTGGAATGCAAGCGAGGCATTTGTACACAAAAAAATGATTGATAGGTCTCTGCGTGCGATGTATTTTATTGACAGGTACGAGTTTTGCATCCCTAAAATTACAAGAGGTACGTACATTCGAGATATAGTTTGCGTATTCAGGTTTGTCTTTGAACGATCAGATAAAATATATATTGCCGTGATGTGCGTTAGTGAATACAGTTATAGCTGAAGTTTTGATTACAATATGAGTTCTAATTTAAAACAAAGTCGTGATGTGAAATGAATTAGTGATACATACTGTTTAATGTAAATTGCCCAATGTGATATAAATTACTGTAGTGATCGCTATAAATTAATGATTAGTACTTGAATACTTAATTATAGTGCTTCGATAGCAATTAAGCATCGTAGTATTAAAAAATCAGTATTTGTACCATTAGCGATAGTGAGTGAGAGCTTTTAGAAAATTTTACTGTAGTTACGTTAGTTAAAAAGCTTGTATAATCAGGTTTATAATGTTGTTTGCGCAAATAGACTTTTTGTCATCTTGGTGTCAAGTAGTGGAAGTTAGTGAAAAAGATATTTGAACGATACCTATTTTCATGTCTGTAACTCGAAGTTCAAAACAGGAAAATAAACAGCGAATCCTTAGTTCTTGAAGGACTTCAAGTTAGGCATCTAAGAGCACACAGAAAGACAGGACCAAAAGTCCACAATCCTGGCAGTGAAGTTAAAAATAAATCCGGAAAAACAAGAACGAACCGCTGCAAATCTTACAGAAAACCCGAATTAGACCCCAGCGAAATTAGAAGAAAGTAACATAAGCTTTAAAGAAAAATTACAGGAAACATCGGCAAATCTCGCATAAAAATTAAATCAGAATGTAGAAGCTGTTAAACAAAAAATAAACGAAAATAGCAGCCAACTTCAAAATCTGAGGAGAACCTGGAAAGCTATTGGAATATTTATTAGAAAACTCACATGCTCTAGAAGCAAGATTTTCAGGAAAACCTAAAGACTTCGCATAAAGTGAAGAACAGACAAATCTCTCAGAATAATTAAATCAAAGCGTAGTAGCTGTTGGACAAAACTTAAACGAAAATAGCAGCTGACTTATAAAGTTATCTATACAATGAAGTTCAAAATCTGAGAAGAATCTGGACACCAAATTGTCCGATGGCTTACAGAAATTGAAAACAAAGCTATAGGAATATTCATTAGAAAACCTGCATGCACTGGAAGCAAGATTTTCGGGAAAACTTTTAAATACTTTGCGTAAAGGGGAAGAAGAAAAAATCTCGAAGAAAAATTAAATCAGAACGTAAAAGCTATTGAACAAAAATTAAACGAAAAAAGCAGCCAACTTATAAAGGAGTTCATACAATAAACTTCAAAATCTGAGGAGAATCTGGAAACTGAATTGTCCGGGGCATACAGAAATTGAATACAAAGCTATTAGAATATTTATTATAAAACTCGCATGCGCTGGAAGCAGGATTTTCAGGAAAACTTTTAAAGACTTCGCGTAAAGGGGTACTGAGAATGTAATAACGGATTAATTCCCTATCAGTGCAAGCACCATAGTTTTCAATGCCGGTGGTACAATATCACGTTTCAAAGTTCAACATGTCAGGGAATGCAAATTGACGTCAATGTTCAGAGTAAAACCTCCCACCTTCAACGGAATGTCACCTTGGCAGATATATTTCAAGCAATTCGGGACTGCCGCGAGAACTAACTGTTGGAACGATAATGAAAAGAGAACCGCGTTGATTTTCGCATTATTAAGTAAGGGTTTGAATATTCTGCAGGCCATAGCAGATCATGATCAAAGGAGTTACGGGGTCTAAACGTCAAGTCTTGAGTGAGGTACGGCAATTCTCAACTGCAACAAGCTTATCACGCTCGAGTGAAGAAAGTCGACTCAAATTTGCAAGAGTTTGAAGCTTCTATTTTCTAGCTTGGTGAGACTAGTTTACCCAACAGCACCGGATTGATTCCTGGAACAGCTTGCAATACAGAGCTTTGTTGACTGGATACGCGACAAAGAGATAGAGTAAGCACTATTGCAGCATCAACCAAGGACCCTAATGATACGCTAGCTCATGCTTTGAATTTTAAAATGGTAAAGCAAGCTTTGCGTTGTAGTAGTAACAGGTAAGACTCTCCGCAAGAGGGATCACGACCAAGAAAGTGTAGAGAATGTGATTCAATGGGTACTTCGTGAACACAAGCCAAACAGGCAGGAACTCGGATGCTAGAATTGTGACGAGTTTATTCATGTACACGCCAAATGTATACACCTCAGGAAGGAAGGGAAGCCGGTAAACAACGGGGGCTCAACAGAAAGGGCGAAATTCGGCCCACACAGATTCTGCTCCGGAGACCATAATCCGCATCGCACGACCTAAGCATATAGACAACATTTACATGTATGGGCAGTTTACCGGCAAGATTGTGAAGTTCTTGGTTGATACCGGCACCACAAGAACAATTACTATTTGGGATGTAGTGCATAACCGTGGCAATGTGTTTCCGACGACGGTGTGTCTTCGAACCATTGTTGGTGAAGGAATTAAAACACGTGCAACGCTAGATTTGGGAGCAAAATATTTAACCATCAGCTAGTAATAGCTAACATCACAGAAGAAATCTTGGCAGTGGGTACCCTGAAGAAATATAGATTCCATGTAAATATTATAGTGGATTTCTTAAAGGTAGGGCACGATAAGGTGTCGTTTTGCAAAGCAGGCAACGTGTCTTTGCGAGTTTGTCTGGCGAACAACTTAATCCTACCCTGAAAGACCGTAACTGTGGTAATGAGACTCTTGGATGTTGTTCTCCGGAAACGGCCTGCTTATAGGGAAGCTCTAACACAAGTAATGGATGGTGTACCTGTTAGGGTTTTAAACGCCATTGACTACGATTTCGCGTTGAAAAATTTTCGGTTGTCCACCAAGTACAGTGTGCCAGTGTTGAGAAAGAACCATCCACCAAAGGGTGCTCCGCAAAGCTATTGAACCAGTTAGCAAAACCATACCAGCAATTTAAAAAACAACAGCTGGCAGAACTTAAGAACTTGAACCGACGGTACTCGTCTAATAAGACAGCAGCCGAGAAGGCTTCCAATGGTCAAATACGTGGAGGTGGGTAAAATGATTAGAGATATGGAGGGATAGAGCGATTAAGCACTCTGATAGCATTTGTACATCGCATGTTGTGATTGTTAAAAAGAAAGACAAATCAACAAGATGTGTGGATTACAGACCATTAGATGACATGATCAAAAAGGATAGTTATACACTTCCAAAACTGTCGCTACCCTAGGTACGCTTTTAGGATCGCAATAGATCTCAACTTCGGATTTAAAAGGCGGCCACTGGCAAGTGGTTATGGAAGGCAAAAATGGAGAGAAGACCGCTTTTGCTATTGGTATTGGTCTAGAGTAATGCAGAGTAATGCCGGTTAGGTTCCGCAAAGCATCAGCAACTATCCAGCGTTTAATGGATAACATATTGCGTGGGATATAGTGAAAAACGTGCCTTGTATATTTGGATGAAGTGATCGTGATTGGGTGGTTATTCGGGACACACTTGGGAAATTTAGAAGGTGTTTCGAAAACTCAAAGAAGAAAATTTGAAGTTGAGTCCAAAGAAAAGTCATCTGCTAGGCGAAGGGGCGAATTTCCTGGGGCACGAAGTTTCAAGGTACGAATTCAGACCAGACTCGGAAAAGGTTAAGGCGGTACTAGGGTAGTCGACGTCAAAAACAAACATCAGATACGCAGCGTTCTAGGGTTGTAAACTTATTACAGGAGATTTGTTCCAGATTTGCGAATACTGCTAAGCCCTTGACCAGATTGACTGAAGAAGAACGCAATAACGTTTAGGGTGAAGATTGTCTAAACGCATTTCAACAATTAAAGTATTTGTTGACAACAGCTCCGATCTTAATTTAACCTCGGTCGAAAGTCAGATTGTTCATAAGTGTTCACGCGCGGGGGGTCTTATAAATTTATACATCGACTTACCTCCGCGGTGTTTTGTTGTTCTAAGCTGCAGTTCCTATTCTTTCAACCAAGTGGACTGTATGCGAAATGAGTCTATGTTACGTTACACTAGCACTGAGGTTTTTAGAGTTTAACAACGAAAGTCTGCTGCGGCACTTGACTAACTTAGGGTACTGAACGAAGAAACACGACCGTTCTGCTTCAATATCCATAAGAAAGTGTTTGTTCACTACTCTGTCCACCTTATTCACAAATGCACAAGGAATTTTTATGGCAGGATATAAGGGAACAAGGGATGACAGTTTTACTACTAGATTTACGACTACAAAATTTACGACTTAAAATTAAACACGCAAACGTGCGACAAAGAGACCGAACATCCCGCCCACCAAAATAAGTATGAACTAACTTATTTTATATTTAAAACTAATTAGAGCTATTAACTAAGAAACCTAACCGACAAACTTATATAAGTGAATATACGTGTACATACCATTAAATATCAAGTAACTGGCAGTAAACATAGTTTCACTAGGGGGCGTTTAACTAACCCTTGGGATGTCTTGACTGTAGCTACCCAAACGATACCGTCTCTACCAGGGTGAACATCTACTACTCTTCCTAAACGCCACTGTAGAGGGGGGTTATTTTCTTTCTTTAAGAGGACAAGCGAATCAATAGGTAAAGTAGCGGAAACTTAAATCAGACGTTACTGCAATTTTGTTACAATTGGGCCTTCATCCTTATGTTATTACTACAGATATTCGTCAAATGTATAGACAAATACTTGTTAATTCCCCTCATTGTGACTATCAAAGAATTGTTTGGCGTTTTTCTCCTAAGAAGCCTTTTCAGGACTTTCATTTGAATACAGTTACCTATGGGAGTAAATTGCGCTCCTTTTCATGCAATACGCACGCGGGTCTTTAAATTGTTCATTTTATCATCCGTCAACAATTTTGGATTGTTTCTAGTAAGCAGCAATTCGTCGTGTTCTATGTTGGTGTGTGACTTGTTGGAAGACTGTCCCTACCGCATCACAGCCTCTTATGGGCAACCTTTCCGCATGTCGAGTCACTTAAGTCAAACCCTTTTTGCGATCGGGCGTCGACTTTGCAGGTCCCTCTTATTATTATCATCTCTCGAGTAAGGGGTGCCAAAGTGTAAAAAGGCGTATTTATGCCTCTTTATTTGTATGTCTACCAAGGCGCTGCTTCTTGAATTAGTTTCTGATCTGTCAACCAACGAATTTTTCGCCGCTTTACGCCGATTTATTGCCAGGCGTGACCGTTTTGATCATCTCTACAGTGACCACGGCACGAATTTTGCTGGTGCCCATCGACAGCTAATTTCCCTCGCCAAGTCCGTTATTTCTACAGAACATATTTCTTGGCATTTTATACCGCCTCCTGGGCCTCATTTTGGTGGTTTGTGGGAAGCGCGTGTGAAGTCCGTTAAAACCTTGGTTCTTCGTACCATAGGTAAACAAGTATTTACCTACCAGGAACTGACCCCTGTCTTTGTTCAAATTTAGTCCATCTTAAGCTCGCGCGCTTTTACACCCATGAGCAGTAACCCTAATGGCTTGATCTGCTTTACGCCAGGTCACTTTTTGACTTTGGCACCTTTAACCGCTATTCCGGAGCCTGCCCTTTCTAACCTTTCGCTCAACCGCCTTTCTCGTTGGCAATTGTTCCGACAAATTCATGAAGACTTCTGGTCCCCTTGGTCAAAAAAGTATCTGTCCAAGTGGCAGGAAACGTCTCCTCCAGTTCTTTTGGATTCCTTAGTGCTAATTAAAACCGAGAACGTCCAACTTCTTCGTTGGTCCCTCGGCCGTGTTGTGGCTGTCCATCTTGAGACGGATGGTGTTGTTAGGGTTATCACACTTAAAACCACTCATGGTGAGCTGAAGCGTCCTGTGGCAAAACCTTGTCCTTTGCCCTCAATGTAAAAATTTTTTTTTTATTTTTCCTTTTTTTGTTTTGTAAAATCTCTTTTCTTTTCGCTATTTTATTCCGCTCCCTCCGCTTAATTAATTTTTTTTCTTCTTAAAATGCCTTGCATTTTGGTGGGCGGTAAGTTACGTTTATATATATATATATATATATATATATATATATATATTTTACTCATATTTAGACCAGGGTAGAAAATTAAATAATCACATCAAATAATTTTAATCACCGTGTAGAAGCTTTGGGAAAAGGTACGCGTTATTAAAACCGTGAAGCATAAAAATCCATTCGTTTCATTAAAAATAAGTGATTTAAATTATTTACAAAACGCTTTATATAAAAAGAAACAGTATTAAAATGCTCTACGTGTAATTTAATTATTCCGAGGAAAGAAACAAATGGAAATTACGTGCAAAATTTATATTAATTAACTCAATTTTAATAACCGGTATTAAACAAAATGTACAGATAATAATTAATATTTGATTAGGAGTCACTAAAAATTAAAGGGTATTATTTTAATTGGAGTTAATTGAACCATTAGTAACATATAATATCTATAAAAACTTGTAAAAAACCCAATAAAATGCAAATCGTAGAAGTGTTATTTAGAAGTATTATGTTTGAACACCTGCGTATTTTTAAAAGGCTCATTCTGCGTAAATTTGGCAGATAACAAATGGTTACAGAGAGTCTTGGAGAAACCGTAGCTTAATAGTTACGAGAAATGCTAAAGGTGGGTTATTTCACAGTCCACATGGACTGAAATAATCGATAATAAAGAATATCAATTTGCATCAATAAGAACAGGGTAGATAGAGACAGATAATATGCGCAAGACGGAGACACATATAGTAAAAGGCGTGAGTGGAGCAACGTCACTGGGTTGCGATTGGTTGAAAATAAGAGGCAAACTTGAGAGGTAGAAATAACATTTCTGTATAAAAATTTAATTAGGTATTCTCAGACGTTGCGTGCCGTGTGGAAATTTTCTGAGATTTAACTGATGCGAGTGCAAATTTCGTAAAAATCGCATGCCGGGCTGCGGAATGGGAACCTAGCATGCGAAATTCTGAAGAATTGTCCGTTTTGGGGACAAGACCGACAGACGGGCTAACCGCTATATATACCCAGGTTAATATGAACAAGCTCTCTTAGATTTTCGACTTGATTCAATGCGTTAAACAGTGCTTTTTAGTTTTCCGAGTTTGATAGAATAATTTAAACAGTTTGCTCGTATATTTTGGTGATTTAAAACAGTTTGTTCTTTACGTGCTACAATGAGTGTACTTTAGTGCACTTAGACAAGAAGATACAAGGTAATAAAGTTAGTATCACTGTACTAATTAGTCAAAATTTGCAACGACAAATGAATACACAAAAGTAGGCAGTTTTGGCGTATATTGGTGAAAGAAGCATGAATTTCTTTGCTATTTTTCGGGGGTGTTAATAATTAAATGGTTCATAAACGTGTCTGGATCCACAAAACAAGGGTCAGATATACACAGATGAGTTCCGGAAAAGCCCTGAAACAACTTTAGATGAATGGTGGTGGAAAAATTTTAAAAGCGTTGAGAATCAGAAGCCGTAAATATAACCCAGTTGGAATGGTGTGATTAACAAAAGGCACGAGGTACATTGAAGCTACGAGTGCAGTAACCTTCAGGTAAATTATTAGGGATGGCCACGGGCCCGGGCTTTGGCCCGGCCCGGCCCGAAGCCCGGCCCGAATATCAAGCCGGGCTTCGGGCCGGGCCGACAAAATTTTCGGGCCCAAGCCGGGCCAAGCACGTGTCGGGCCGGGCCGGGCCGGGCCAGACTCCTCAAGCTTTTCGGGCTATTTCGAGCCGGCCCGAAGTTTATGTAACGAAATATAAAATTTGTTGATTTAGTAAAAGATTCCATTTAATGATTTCTTTAGTTGCCTCTTAAGCAAAATTATAATTAACGCTCCTCTTAATATATGACCTAGGTACATTACCATATTGTGTATTGTATCAAAATAATGCTATCAGCCTATTCATTAATCTGCGATTTAGATTTTTCTATCCGATATTTGCATAAAGTTTGTTAATATTATCAGTCAATGTTAACGTTGAGCAACTCTTAAGTCAAGTTATGTTAATGGTTGCATAATATTCGTCATGATATTTTTCTAGATCATTTAATTTGTTGAAAGTCATTCAACCTTTGAAATTTCGAAATTGTTAAACTTTGCTTAAACTGATGACGTTTCCTTGAAGTCTAACTTCTTTAATAGTAACTTCTTACTTTGTTTATTTAGACCATATCGTAAGTACTGTTTAACCTCTGTTTACACGTGATGTCAATGATATGATTCATATTCGATGTTCATGTCTATTTCTTTATGTCTCATGCTATTCTTGATTCGATCATAGTACTAATACCTGTCATTGTTAAACGATTGCTATCAGATCCACTATACATGATTCTTCATGCTTCCAAACTCTTTATCCATTTTAAATGCATTTGTTTATTGGAGCTTTCTTATTTATTCTTACATTTACTCAAGATTATCGTATTACTTAGAAAATTATGTACTTCAAGAGCTTGCTTAACTTACTTACCTATATAGTTATTGATGCTTTTACAGCTCTATATTCATTGTTATCATTACTTGATACTATGGACTATTGTCTTAGCATACATGTTTTCTAGATGTCTTATGTCTAACTTGTGATTCAAAGCTTGCATGACGTTCATTGTGATGTCATGTAATTGTTCATACCCTTTCATCGGTCACTCTTGCGACTCGTAACTTATGATACTCTGCATAACGTCCAACTATCGCTCTTAATTGTTCATGCCTCTATTATTGTATGTCGTAACAGATCTCTATGATCTATTGAGCTCTGTTGTCCTGTACTCACTGATCTTGCTTCTATCGTCCTATCGACTTGCAGTACCCTTCAGCAACTTTCCTTGCATCGCTACTTTGTCGAGCCATTCTGTACTATATCTGCAGTCTTACAGTCATAGTCTTGATTTAAGCTGAACCTTTCATGTTGTATTGTTAATCGTACTGCTTAACTCGTTCTACATATTTCTATCTTAAGCCAGCTTTACCAATTGATTCAGCTTGCCTCATTGTACCAACTATTTGATGCGCTTACCAGGCCTTTTGACTTGCCTACGCTTTCTCGGCCATCGCTTATTGACTTACCTCGGCATCAACTTCTCGGTGCCATCAGTTCCGTCTAAGTTCTTGTCCTTGGTCAAATTCGTCGTGCATATATTCTCCTTGCTTTGGTACCGCATTCTGTCCATTAGTGAGTTCTGGCTTGTCAGCGTTTGATCCACTGTACGTAGTCCATTGGCTTAGAGTTTCTACTATGACACTACCTGATTGGTAATTCCTATGGCTATAACCTTGCTCCTTTGCCGCAACTTCCATTAATTTTTTTTATGCCTTTTTTTTTTGTAAATCGTACTTTTCTATTTATCGCTTACCTATATTTTCTATTACCATATACCTCTTGCTAATCTTATTTCTTTAAAAGTCCTGATTTACCTTTTACAGTAATTAATATCTAATATATTTTACCATCATTTAGACGTCTTAATAAACATAACTCTAGTCATTAACTTCTGGAAAATAGTCTCATTAAACGTGTAAACATTTTATTAAAACTAATTAGATTACTACAATTATTAAAGTTAAGTAATATATTCGAATATTACGTGGAATTATCCTATGTAAATTATATATACAATATACATTAAACATGATACGGTATATAAGTAATATAATATAGTACTTATTTTATTGAGTAATAACATGTATACATTTATCTTAACTTTATGAATAATGATAAAGTCTGAAGTATTAGCTTAATGCTTAAAGGTTTACGCTAATGGATAAATGTAAAGGTTCATTAATGGCTGAAAATCATACTTGATAACGTAGAAAGTAAGTTATGTAACGTAGATCAGATAATAAGTATTGAAAGTAACTTGATTGTCGAATAATAAACATTGAGATAGAAATAAATTCTAAAATATGTAAGATGCCATCGTAGCGGTATAATACTGATTGATGTAAAATAGTCATATTTGGGTAAATAATGATTAGCATAATTATATAAATTAAGTCATATGAAATTTCTTGAGATTATATCAGTTAAGTATACAGTTAAATTATCGAATCTGTTCGAATTAGAACTCATGCATAGTTCGAGATTAAGATATTGGAGTCGATAAGATAACAATTGTTCATTATGGGACTAAGATTAAAGTCATTAGATATATAGATTACAATTTAAAATTTCATTATTTAATACAATGTAAAAGTATTGCAATATAAATATTAACGTTGTAATGTCTTTAATTAATATGTACTACTGCTATATAATCAAAATCAATGATAAATTAGTAATATAAATTGCATGATTCAAATATAATTCTAATGTAAAACTTGTAAACTTGATGAACTAAAGTGAGTTTATTTAGAGTTCATAATCTGAACTAATTAATAAAGCATATATAACATTCATCGAAATGACAGGAAGTTATGGGGAATCGCGAAGTCGAACCATATAACGGGGTAGAACGGTTAAATTTCAGCATGAGATTCTGCAGGCGTAATTAAAGACTAATGCTTTGAGTCAGCAGAGTAATTCAAGTGTGGGATTGAACCGTGCCAGAAATTTGAGGCTTATAGCGTGAAAATCTATTACGCATCTCGATCGTGCCCGGAAGTAATAGTTGTAATGGCTTAAAATAAATGAAGTGATATATTGATAGAATTTGATAACGTAGGTAAGTTTCATTATGAATTAATAATGAATGTCTCTAATTATATCTGATTAACTATTTAATATGATTGTTGAAATTAATGTAAGATTTGATTATGATCATTAAATTTAAACATTTATACATAAAGTATTAGTTAAATATTAATTCGATTAATAGTAATTTGAATATAAAATTCTTAGATGTCATGAAATTAGATAAGAATTGAAATTAAATTTCGATTATCAAAGTAATTAATCGAATATATAAATTTCATTGAATTAGTTATATAAATGTAAATGCATCTGTAATAATTTTAACTTATTCAAGATTTCGTTAAATATTATGTAAATGTCCAAACTGTTCATAATATTTAACGAGATTCAAGTCATATCTATAATATTGAAAATTGCTTAGAATTGAGTACCGTTACAATTATTAGCATTTGCAAGAATGTTCAAAGTCATAGCAATAACATATATAGTATGCATAATAATCATTATAAACAAGTAAATTGTATAATATTAGAAATGTTTGACTGTAATACATGATCTTATTCGAAAGTTATAAAATTAATTATCAATTGTACTCTATGAATCTTTCTGGATAAGATACATAGGTTGCAGTATAAAACGTATTACAACGTTTATCTTAACGCATGACTAATTCGTTGAGAAATCTTAAAATAAACATTTTATGAAGAATTAAAGACATAATATTGTCAATAATTCTGACATTAAATCTATATATTATTAATGAATCTTTCTAAAAATCATTCAGTTATGATTAATATCTAAAAACATTGATAATAATCCGTGCAACATTACAGAATGTAATTAAAATAATTAACTAAATCATAATAATTACTGATTATTTAAAGACCAATTCACATTAAAACGTACTCATTTAAACTGTTCATAAAGTTAGCAAGACAATGAACATAATGTATATGAACTAATTCAAGTGAATACGATAAAATGAATATTGATATCCAAATTAAACAGAATAATAACATTCAAAATTGATCAATATTACAGATCATACAATATTATTAAAATCATTATCAATGACATATCAATTAGAATACTAAGCTACTATAATGTATTACTATTACATATTAGTAAATCAGAATTAGTCAAATCAAGTTAAATTTCAACAAAAACGATGAACTTGAGTACAATCATATAAAGCATTAATAAATATTATTAAATAAGTTTGAGTAACGTTTCTAAAAGTTTATAATTGATTATAAACGATATGTAATTAATAATTAGACAATAATGAATTGAAGTATTAAATAATACTTTTAACATGTATAATTAACTTATAGATAATATATAACTTGAACGTAATACCTGCGAATCGCAAATAAAAGTACTAATAACACTTAAACATGTTAATATCTTAAATCATTAATACAATTATTAATAGAATTATAGTTAAATGATATCAAATTAGAATTATTTCATGTAAGATTTAATATTCAGTATTAGTATTTATTCAAGATGATACTATTGTTTAATTGCAATATACACTGTGTACTCAATTGTAACGTGTTCATTAGAATATTGCTTACATGTTTCTCATCATTTGCATATTGACTACGTATAGCAGTTGATAACCACTAATTATAAGACTATTCAATTAAAAGTCTTATTACTATCATAATCTAATTATTTTAACTTAATTATCACTAATATATTAAGTATATTATATTTTAACTATGTATTTACCGAATTAAATATTTTACCGAGCATGTCATTATGATATTCGTAACTATTACGTACGATCTAGTATCGAAATGTAATTATAACATTAATTATACTTTCATTCCCTTATAGATGTTTATAGAATTATTAAAATTATAGCTTCAATTTTATAAGTTGAATATTACTAATTTTAATAAGCATTATAAAGTTTATTACATTTCAACTAATTTTAGTAACATTCTATGTATATAATATGATAAGATATATTAAACATTTATAATTACATATCTATAATTTATTCAAAGTAGATTCTAATCTAGCATCAATTTACTCAAAATATTTACACTAATAGTTATAATATGTCTTAACTTGAAGAAGTCATTCTAGAATCATCTTTTAAAGAATACTAATTTAGTATAATATTGAATATTAAATTTATGAAATTAGTGTTACTTAAGATTAATATTTGTATTAGATCTCATAAATAGATTTTATTATTGATATAAAGCTGAGTTCTCATTAATTAGATAAATAGATTTATATATGTTATAAAATTAGTCATCATTATCATTAATAATTATGTAATATGTGTAAATACTTCTATATTAGTACTATAATAAATGTATGATAATTAAATAATCAAGTTAATATTATATACTAATTCTCAAATAGAATTAAACATGTTGAAATTTTTAATAATTACGAATATTCAGATATGTGAAATAATATTCATCTATTTTATAAATTAGATTAGATAATCATATGCTAAAGATATAATTATAATTCTAAATATTGGACATGGATGTAAGACATTTCTATTCTCTAGATCAAGTAACATGTTTAGACGTCTGATATAGTCTATACTTGAAAGTGCGTTAACAATATGCTTAATATGTTTCATTAGTGATAGTAGTTATAGCTACATCGAACATTCATTAATAAATAGTTGAGTTATTTACAATTTTATCATGCTTTAATATTTTAGCAAAATATAGTATTTATTTGCTAAATCATCATTTAATTTGATTCAATAAGTTTATATACATTTATATTAACATTACTTGATTATATTGATATTTTAACTACATTTCATATACATTATTGCATACATCGATCTACAATCTATCGTCGCATATTCTTTACAACGTTATTATAACATGTTACAATATTATCAAATCTGATAGCTTTAATAATCGTGAATGGACTAATTCACTAAGATATATATTAAATGCAATTTAAGTAGTTACAACATTGAACAAGTGCAACAAATTTTACTTATTATGATTAAATTGCTATCTAATATCGTACTTAGTTACAATGTAATATATTAATTATACGAATATTCATAATTGAATAGCTGTTTACGTATATTTTGAAGTGTTGTATTCAATGACGTTGATTATTCATTAATTCAGGTAAGTTTATAAATTATAGTTCATAAGTGTTATCGAATGTTAACAGTAAATATCAGTTTATAAGCATTTTGCACGTATTTATGGTAATCATCTGTTAATAACTAGCAAGTATTTAATGATATTAATTGTATAATATATATGTCTGAAGATTCTTATATGTATACATTAGATAATTATCGTATCATAATGTCATATATATTAAATTTATACTGCATACATATACAGCGTAAGTAAATTATGTTAGTTAAATAATTATTGTAAGTTAAATTTGAAATTAGCTATGTCTTAATATTAAAATTGTATAACAATGATTATAACATAAAATTTCTGGAAGACTTACAACTCTAAGATACATGTAATTGACAGACAATCAGTTCTATAATATTAAGTCTATTAGCTAATTGAACTACAACATAGACGTTATGCAAGCCTACAAACTAAGTTAAGACATATCGGAAATACTTAGTTAAACAGAAACTGTCAAAAAATATAAATGATGAAAGCATTAAATAATAGACATGCGCAATTATCTGTAGAATCTAAAGTATCAATTGAAATATTGTATTCAAACTCATATGTAAATAGCAGTTTCGAAATAAAATTAGATAAAATGAATGAAAGTACATGTTAGAATATTAAATAAAGGTAGAATGTTGCAAATTAAACAATGACGCTAAAATACTATATAAGTTCAATTGAAATAACTAACAATTGTCGACTAAGCTTTGATTATTACAGTATAGCTTCAATTAAACTATGAACAATGTATATCGATAAAATTAAATTTTAATTACGACATGAAGAAATTCTAAAATTAATAATTTAGTAGTAAAGTAATACCAAGAAATAAACAGACCAATAATTCAATCTAGATTCGAAACAATTAGGACAACTATAACCAAATATGATCTGTAATAATTAGCGATAGAAATTAGAATACTAAAGAAGATTCTCAGAATAATATCTAGAATTAATCGTAATTAAGATCTATAAACAATAGCATACTTCAATGTTAAGTATGAACATGAAATACTTAGAAGACACAGTTACGCAATGATAATAAACAGTTAAGATTCTGTCAAAATACGATCGAATCTTCAAGCAGCTTCAAACAATGTTGAGCATTGAAGAACTTATAATGCATATTAGTACTATATCGAGCATATAATGCAATATATGAGAGCACTATAGTTACGCATTTGATAGATAGGCAATTAATCAAAGTATATCATGAGAAATACGAATTGCAAAGTAAGTTTTGATAATTATTACAGATTATCAAGACCGATGAATCATGACAATGATACAGATTGTTACAAGATAGATAACATTAAGATATAATGAACTGTATACTGGTTATGATTTAACAAGAGTTGTTAAATAACTTGCAATGAGGTCAAGATAAAATTAGAAATATTAATGGACTATGATTGAACAATTACAGTTAAATGAAACTTTAGTTGTACATTAGACTTCAATGAACGACTAATTGCAATAGGAATGCGTAAGTCTTTCAAGTTCCGATACTAAACTGATCAGATAGATTTCAACTGAAATCAAATGACGCAAGTAAGATAACATCATTATACGATGTGCAATCGATCGTAAAAATGCGTGACGTACCTGAGCAATAATGAGATCACGTTGAATGATTTCGACACGTGAGCTTAAGTGTTATTTGTGAGTGATAAGCATCATGTTCAACAGTCATGACTATTTGATGATTAACAAATTAAACGTACAAGTGATTAGACATATTGAAGTATAGTCATGATTAATTGAAGATTCTACAGTTCGAATATTTCAGCTAAATCTATTCGAATTACTGAATTTATTGAATCACTGAAACGAAGTCGTTAGTTGAAAGTCTACATTAAGTTGACACTTTGTAAATGTAACATGCTATGTATACTTTAGCCACATACATGTTGACACGTTCTCAAAGTGCTCACTATACGAATTGACTGTACTAAACCAATAACAAGTATGTGATGACTTGAATACAAATCTAGCAGCATTGTAAATGTTAGATCTCAATGTAATGTGACCAAATGATAGACATAGACATATGACACGTACAGCATAATCAAGAAAGTGCAATGATTGAAAATACAGATCATACTAATGATTACTCATAAGCATTAAACAGGATTAAAAATGTCGCACAGAGTCATTACAGTGTCAATTATGTGACCAGTATATGCATTAACATCTAGAATGCTATTTACCGTTTGGATTTAGAAAACTTAAATTGTATTCAGAGTATTGTCTGGACAAATTAAATACGTTAGAGTTGTCAACTACGTCAAGCAATATTAGGTCTAAAGTTCAACCATATTCAGAGGAATATTGGATAGATATGGATTGAATTTGGCATATAAATGATACTTAAAATAGATTAAATTTTGAAGGTCGTAAAATATTTAATTGAGTATACTTATGCATAGATTAGTTGAGTAGACAATGATATTATATAAATGAAGGTATTTGCAACTTTAATAAGCTGTAAACTTATCAAATTGTAACGTACGTTAAGAATTGATTTGCTACTATTTAGTTAGTTTACGAAATTAAAAGGAATTAACACGATGTACCATTAGATTTTCCTAATTAAGTAAGAGTGAAAATCATACAAATTGTAAGGTTAAAATTATGTAAAAGTACGTAAATATACATTTAACAATGCAATGAGAAATAAGCTGAAATTAACTTTGAAGTCAATTTTTGAATAATAAAAAATGAATAACGTTAGTAGAAGTAAATGTTAAAAGTTGGAAATATTAGATCAGTACTTTAACAGTTATTAATTTAAGAATGTCAAAGATTTGATGCAAAATCTGACAAAATAGATTGGAAAATAAAATGTAAATTCGGAAAATAACCTATTCAAACTTAATGGAAGACTTCAAGTTTTATGGCTGAAAATAAAGTTTGAATTAAATGATGTAAAATAAGGTTTTAAATTGTTAAAGCAAGAAATAATTAAAATTTGGAAATTAAAATAGAATTACAGAATTTAATTGGTGTTAACACAAAAAAATTTGGGTATTGAAAGCAATGAACCTTGAAAATAGTAATTTTAAAAACCACGCTAAAGGATTTCAAAAATAACTTATGGTTATTTAAATACTGATAAACTGGTATTAAAATATAATTTCAAAATTTAATATTCATTTCAAAAGTAATTGAAATTGAACAAGTTCTTTTGCTTTAATTAAAATCTATTAAAGATAATCTAGAAAAGGATCCGAAATTGTTTGGAAAATTAAGATGCTTAATTTGGATTTCATAAGTTTAAATTCACTAATTTTTAAAAATTGTCAAACAGAAGTTTAGGTTAGAGAAATTTAAACCTGCAACAACATTCCAGCCTACAAAATTTAAAATTAGAAATTATATCAAATTGTGAACAGTTTCAGAATTTGAGTACTGTATGTTTAATGAATCAAAGTGAGTAAAGAAAGCAATTTAAGGCCTTAAATGATTTAATAACATTAGGATTTAATAAAATTAAGAAATTTATTAACAAGCCTTGAACAATAAAAAAGTATTTTCCAGATTATGAAGGAAGTTTAGACCAGTTCAGATTACGATTTAAAAGGGTTGAAATTATGAGTCTGAAGGAAAAGGTTAATTGGGGTAGGTAAGGAATACCGATTCTTAATCTAATCAGTTAAGAACAAAGGGCAAATTTGAACTTAGCTTTATTAAAAGGCTCATTCTGCGTAAATTTGGCAGATAACAAATGGTTACAGAGAATCTTGGAGAAACCGTAGCTTAATAGTTACGAGAAGTGCTAAAGGTGGGTTATTTCACAGTCCACATGGACTGAAATAATCGATAATAAAGAATATCAATTTGCATCAATAAGAACAGGGTAGATAGAGACAGATAATATGCGCAAGACGGAGACACATATAGTAAAAGGCGTGAGTGGAGCAACGTCACTGGGTTGCGATTGGTTGAAAATAAGAGGCAAACTTGAGAGGTAGAAATAACATTTCTGTATAAAAATTTAATTAGGTATTCTCAGACGTTGCGTGCCGTGTGGAAATTTTCTGAGATTTAACTGATGCGAGTGCAAATTTCGTAAAATCGCATGCCGGGCTGCGGAATGGGAACCTAGCATGCGAAATTCTGAAGAATTGTCCGTTTTGGGGACAAGACCGACAGACAGGCTAACCGCTATATATACCCAGGTTAATATGAACAAGCTCTCTTAGATTTTCGACTTGATTCAATGCGTTAAACAGTGCTTTTTAGTTTTCCGAATTTGATAGAATAATTTAAACAGTTTGCTCGTATATTTTGGTGATTTAAAACAGTTTGTTCTTTACGTGCTACAATGAGTGTACTTTAGTGCACTTAGACAAGAAGATACAAGGTAATAAAGTTAGTATCACTGTACTAATTAGTCAAAATTTGCAACGACAAATGAATACACAAAAGTAGGCAGTTTTGGCGTATATTGGTGAAAGAAGCATGAATTTCTTTGCTATTTTCGGGGTGTTAATAATTAAATGGTTCATAAACGTGTCTGGATCCACAAAACAAGGGTCAGATATACACAGATGAGTTCCGGAAAAGCCCTGAAACAACTTTAGATGAATGGTGGTGGAAAAATTTTAAAAGCGTTGAGAATCAGAAGCCGTAAATATAACCCAGTTGGAATGGTGTGATTAACAAAAGGGACGAGGTACATTGAAGCTACGAGTGCAGTAACCTTCAGGTAAATTATTAGGGATGGCCACGGGCCCGGGCTTTGGCCCGGCCCGGCCCGAAGCCCGGCCCGAATATCAAGTCGGGCTTCGAGCCGGGCCGACAAAATTTTTTTCGGGCCCAAGCCGGGCCAAGCACGTGTCGGGCCCGGGCCGGGCCGGGCCAGACTCCTCAAGCTTTTCGGGCTATTTCGAGCCGGCCCGAAGTTTATGTAACGAAATATAAAATTTATTGATTTAGTAAAAGATTCCATTTAATGATTTCTTTAGTTGCCTCTTAAGCAAAATTATAATTAACGCTCCTCTTAATATATGACCTAGGTACAGTTACACACATATTGGTAAGTGTGATAATGGAAGTAAATCGAAAACGAAAATGATTTGATTTAAACCGATTTGTGAATTTCGATTTTTTTCGATAAGTAATATTCACTTCTTTTCACTTTTCAAGAAATTTGAAATAAAAAATGTCCGTGTTATATTTAATAATTTGAAGGAGTATTGCAACGTATGTTAATTGAGTTGGTTTATTTTATTATATTTATTAATTAACTTAATATTGTGGCCGCACTGAAGATTATTTATGAATAAATCGAAACCACTCTGTATATGAAAAAATATTTAAAACTCACGATTACAAAAAAACAGCTCAATAATATTTAATTATTTGAATGTATCGACAAACTTTCATTAAAGAAATCTCAAAACTTACAATTCCTGAAAAATTGAAATTTTGCATGTAGGTGTTACCCAATAAGGCAAATTTAGCTAAGATATTTTCAACGTTGTGAAACTTTCGATTATATCAAAAGTAACTGTCAATTTCATTATTTTAAATGGCATACTCCACATTTTATTCCTTATTTGAATAGTGCGCGAGTAGATTATTATTTTGATATTAGGGTTTGTAAAACTATTTTCAATTGTTTTGCTTCCAGGAATTTTTTCTCCTAAAAAGTGCACTTTAGAGGATCAGAGAAATGGTATTAATAAACATTTTATTAAAACGGTTTATACGTTGTGTTTGCATAACACCTTAAAACAACTGTTTCTCAATCTCAATAAGAACAATAACATAGTTTTACAATTTAATAACGCAAATTTAAAACTAATAATAAGTTAGAATAAGCAATGAAATTCTTTAACAAATATTTGTACTTTGCTTGAGCTCAATTTATTAAAAAATTATGTATAACCTTAATACTGCAATACCACAAACGACAGTAAAATTAAAGAAAATTAAGCAAAAACCGAAATTTTGCAAATAACTGATTATACTTTTATGCTCGTTCATGTCGAGATATAAAAAAATTGGGGTTCAATTATAAAAATTACATTTTTCAAATCAGAATTTTTCACCTCCTAAAATTGTAAAACTACTTTATTGTTTTTATTGAAAACATTTCTTAAGGTGTAATGGAAACACAACCTGCAATCCGTTTTGATTAAATGTTTATTAACACGATTTTTTAGATCAATAATTCCTGGATGCACAACAATTGAAGATACATACGCTTAAATCAGAATAATCATCTTCTAAAGCATCATTCATATATGGAATAAAATATTTTCAAAATTAAAGATAAAACACCACCATTACAACAAAGAAATGTCATTTATAAAATTACTTGTTTAGACTACAATTTAAAATACATTGGTCAAAGCTCTCAATATTTAAAGCAACGCATCACACAACACAAAAGCGACATGCGGATTAAACCCAATGCCTGTGCATTGACCACACACGCTAATAACAGCAAACATAAAATAGACTGGGATAACCCTAAAATACTACAAATGGAAGGTAAGCGATCAAAAAGGGAATTTTTGGAAATGTGCCACATATTTAAAAACACGGATACCATGAATAAAAGGACAGATATAGATCAACTAAGCTGTATATACACGTATCTACTTAATTTCAAACCTAGAACAAACTTAATTAGACCAATAGCATAACACAGGAACACGTACGTGCGCGCGCGCGCGCACGCACGCACGCACACACACACAAACACACACACACATACGTTCACACATACCCACACACATCCATGCGCATTCAACACACCCACACTCTATCAAGACAGGTTTAGAATACAATTGTCAAAATTATAAAAGAATTATCGTTGAAGGTTATTTACAGTATACATGTTCACAAGGCAAATAGTTTATAGTTTACAGTTTTAAATGTTTTATTGTTCAATTTTAAAATTTGATGTATACTTTTAAGTTTTATATAGTTCAATGATATTGATGTGCATTCAACCTCAATTTAGTAAGTACTTATTGTATATTGCTTGATGCCCATAATGACGTTTTTGTAGTTTCTTTGATAAAGGTTTGAAATAAACCGAAAGCTAAGAATATAATAAAGAGTACGCTTTAATAACCAGCTGACCTACAACCTGCTAATATCATTCAATATATTCAAATCAGCAAGGTCGTTATACTACATAACATATATATATATATATTGCTGTGAATCTTCTCATATCTCCAGGTACTGGCCCTTTAAAAAAAAAAAACATTCGAGCCCCACAGTTTGGGCGTCAAGAATGCTGTGAAACCTTTTAAATCACCTGGTCCGTTGATTCCTTCTGTTAATCGCCTCGGCTGCTCTTCTAGATAACTTCCATTCTCAATCATAAAAATTAAACAACACATTCCTACCACAAACATCAACGTTAACTCTATTTACATCAATATTCAGAATACATTAAATTTTCAAATTAAATTTGAACATAAAATTCAGTTTTAAAAGAATTTCCGGATTAATTTTATTATCATTTTACTGTGCATCCAAAATTAAAGTCCTTGTTGGATGCCTACTAATTAATATAACAATATAAGCAGACCGGAGTCTGAGTATAAAGGAGCATCTACCACCCTTTACGTTAATTAACCAGGTTTGTCTAATTGAGCTCAAAGACCTACCCAAAGTTTCATCCTATTCCCGAACATCAAAACAAATTACCCCTTTATATAAACAAGCAAATTTCATCTTAAAATTAAAATTTTATGGTTAGAAAAATTCCACTAATGTCCATTTAAAGTAAATCAATTATAAAGTCATTCAATACACACAAAAATGTCAAACAAAATAGTACAATTTACCTGAAGGTTATTGTCCTCGTAGCTTCAGTGTAATCGTCCCTTTGTAAATCACACCATTCCAACCGGATTCTATTTACAGCTTCAAGTTGTCAACGCTTTAAAATGTTCTCCATCACCATTAATTTAAAGTTGTTTCTAGGCTTTTCCGGAACTCATCTGTGTATATCTGCCTCTGTTTCAGTGGATGCAGACACATTTACGAACCATTTAGTCATTAACACCCCGCAAAATAGCAAAGAAATTCATACTTCCTTTTACCAATATTACCAATATACGCCAAAACTGCCTACTTTTGGGTATACATTTGTCGTTGTAAATTTTACTAATTGGTACCGTGATAATAAACTTTTATTACCTTGTATCTAAGTGCACTGAAGTACATTCATGTTAGCACGTAAAATAACCAACTATTTTGAGTCACTAAAATATACTAGCACACTTTAAATTATTTAATCAAACTAAAATGCACTGTTTAATATCAAGTCGCGGATGCACGAGCTTTTAACGCATCGAATCGTCGAAAGTCTAAGAGTCTAAGAGAGAAACACATATTCACGCCTGTATATATAGCGAATAGCCGACACGTCGCTTTGTTCCCTAAAACGGGTAATTCCAACGAATTCCTCATTCTACGTTCCCAGTCTGTAGCCTGCACGTCGATTTTATGAATTTCGTACTCACCCCATTGAGATCTCAGAAAATTTCAACACGGCCCGCAAAGTTGTCCGAGAAAAACTAATTACTTTTATACAGAAATTGTTGTTCTACCTCTGATATATGCATCCTATTTTTAACCAATCGCAACCCCTTGACGTTGCTTAAATCCCGCCCTTTACAATATGTGTCTTTGCTTGACGCATTTTCTTTTCCTTTTCTAACCTGTTCGTATTGGTGCAAATTTAGATTCTTTATTATCGATTATATTTTAGTCCACGCGGACTGTTATCTGGGTTTAATAAACCCGTATCGCACATTCTCGTGAATACTAAGTCCCGGTTTCTCCACGATTCTTTGAAACATTAATTATTTGCCAAATTTACGCAGAATGAGCTTTTTAAAAATACGCAGGTGTTCTGTATTTCCTGCTAAAGCATCTGATCGTTTCCAATATCCTTAGAATCAACATGTTTATCCAAACAAATTAACTTGAAATTGCCTTTTAAAAACACGCAGGGTGTTCAAACGTAACATTTTAAATAACCTTCCTACGATTTGACTATTATTGGGTTTTACAAGTTTTATGCTTATTATTAATAATGGTTCAATTAACTCCAATTAAAATTGATTTCCATCCTTTCATTTTTAGCGAATACAAATTATTATCCGTACGTTTTGTTTAATACCAGTTATTTAAAATAGAGTTCATTAATATAAATTTTGCACGTAATTTCCATTTGTTTAGGAATAATTAAATTATCCACTGCGCTTTTCAATACTGCTTCTTTTGATGTAAAGCGTCTTATAGATAATTTAAATTTCTTATTTTACTGAAACGACCGAGTTTATTTATGCTTCAAGGTTTTAATAAAGCGTATTATTTAATGAAATTCCTTATACACGGTAATTAAAATTATTTGATTTGATTATTTAATTTTCTACCCTGGTCTAAATATGAGTATTTTCCCCCTATTTGAATACAAATAATCCCACTTATTTGAATGCAAATATCAAATATTTAGACTGCCAAAAATCTTTACAAAATTTTGCCTATCTCTCTCTATCCTTATCTATCTAACTTACCTACTTTGTCTCCAATCCAAAAAAATATTTACACCTACCCTATATCCCTATCCTGTTCCTAACTCTCACCTACTTCTATAAACTGAAATTATCCCTAACTTCATCCTACTTATCCATCTAATCCTATATACATCCTATATACCTATCCTATTCCTAACTTTTAACTACTCTTCACTATACTTTACTTCCCCCTACCTAATCCTATATGCCTATCCTACTCTTACTCTATTCCTAACTCTCCACTAATCTTATATAAAATATCTATACTTAACCTATCTTATTTTCTTCCTACATTTACTCTTTATCCTCATCCTAAACCTATTCCTAATTATCTCCCATATTTATCCTATACCTAGCTTTATTTTCTTAAACACTTACTTCTACTCTTCTATCTACACCTATCTCTATTCTTATCCTATTTAAATCTAACTCTCTTCTTGACCCTCCAAGTCTTTCTTCTCACCAACCTAATACTCTTCATCCCTATCTCTCCCCCTTCTATATCTATACTTATCATCCCTATTATCTCACATACAATAAACTTATCATCCCTATTATCCTGACTCTTAAATACTGCTTCTTCTTCAGTCCCTACACATGTCTGTTTCTCATTTATTCTTATTTTCTTCTCTGCCGACAAACCAAACGCTACTACTTTACAATTATCGATTTTTCCCTCTATGGAAAATCCTATGTACCTTCTAGAATTTTTGTGTAATGGAATCCGCCAGAATGAATTCCTTAAATCTACTTTATTAAAAACAAACTTGCCCCTTAACCTCGTCAAAAATAATTCTGCCTTCACCTGCTCCCGATATGCTGCTTCTACCCCCACTACTTCTGCATGTTTTTGTATTAAAACTTGAACCTCTACTTTCCTTTCCTCTGGACATCTTATCGTGTTGATCTGTTTACCTTCATCATCCTCTAACTCTATTACATTAATACTAAACCCCGTGTCATCCTCTGTGACTTCATAACTGCCCTTCCATGGCACTACCTATCCTTAATCCTTATTACCTTCCTTTCCATATCGATCAAAACCCCTAACTTCATCATACAGTCAACACCTAAAATGCTCTGAAACTTCAGTCCAGGTACAATTACAAACTCCTGTTCACAGCTTAAACCTCCTATATCTATCCTAAGCACCACAACACTATTTACTACAGCAAACTTCTTTTTATTTGGAGCTACTAAATGGCTACGTTTTATAGGCATAATTCTATCACAAACCTTATCCCTAATTTTGCTGACGAATTCCTCCGATATTAAACTCGCCTCTGCCCCTGTATCAAGTAATACTTCTACATTATTCTCAAAAATTTCTAAATTAATAATTGGCAAACATAATTTTTCCTCAGTTTCTGGCTCTACTTCCTCCTCAATTTTGAAAAATTCACGTGGATGTTCGTATACATTTACACAGAAATCTAGTGGTCTGTCGCGTTCTAAAATCCTGTCTCATCCTGTTTTCCGTGCTTGGTCCTGGTTGTCCTTCTACAACCTGTGCGTACGTCCTCCTCGTGTTAATATCCGTGTCCCTATCTCTATTCGGCGTGCTGGTCACAGTCCTGTTTACTTCCGGTAAACTGTTCTGTCTCGTGTAACTAGGTCTTGGCGTCGGTCCCCTAGTCGCACTATTGCTCCTGTATTCCTGTCCTCGTCGTTCCCAATTCGGTCGAAAATTTCTGTTGTAGTCAGGCCGTCTCGGATAATTCGGTGTCCTGTTGTCAAACCTAACTGTGTTAACGTTTCGTTCTCGTATCTCTCTTGTCCGTCCAACACATACATCGTCATATCTCTGTAAATACTCTAAAATGTCTCCCGTTCTGTGATGTTTTGTAAGGCCACGTGTTGTCTAATTTCCTGTTCAAAATGTCGTGATAGGTACTTGATAATCTGTCTGTCCGTCAATGGTGGATTCAGTTGTTTGGCCACACTGTATTTGCGGATGGCATATTGCTCCCTAGAACCTGCAAACTCTCCTTAAATTTTCCTGTAATCAAGTCGTCCCGTACCTGGTCTTGTCTGTGGTCACTCCAGTAATGTTGTAAAATTTGTTTTCAAAGTCCTGATACGTGTCTATGTCCTGTCCTACTAAATTGTACCATGCTTCCGCGTTGTCCTTTAATAAAGCCTTTATCGTATTTAGTTTAGTCTGTTCGTCAAATAAATTTCCCACTAGATTTCTTACACTATTAATAAAAATTTGTGGATTTACTCTGTTATCGCCATAAAACTTCATGTGTTGGTCCAATGATACTCCACCTGTATAAAATCTGGGACCTTCCCCCGTTAAATTTGACATGTTGTATTTAATACTACTAACTTCGCGTTCTACCCTGCCTAACTGATCCCTACATGAGTCCGTTACTTCAGTCATTTTACGTTTATTTCTTCTTCACAGAAAATGCGTACTTCGGACCTTAAATGTCCCATTTCCTGTCGAAGACCTGTAATATCATGCTCATTTTTTCAACCCTATTTTCTACTTCCCCCAGTTTCACGGTAAGACTATCTTTAAATTCTGTAAATTCTTTAGTATTTTGTTCAATTTTCCCGCTTATCTGCTCTAATTTTTGGTTGGACTCCTCCCTCGCTCTATTAGCTTCATCGCTTAGCAGTTCTAATTTTCTATTGATTCTTCCTAGCTAATCGCATTTCCTCTAACATTCTCATCATTAACTCGTTTCCTTGATCCCCTGATTCCGTCCTCGACTGATCTCTACTGCCTCCAGCTTCTTCCATTTTCGAAATTTTCTCACACAATGCACTATCGTCACTTCCAATTTCCACTCCTTGACTCCTTAACCACTCCTTTCTCTGCATACGTTCTACTCACTCACACACTCTAAAATACTCTTAAATTTATACACACACGAAACTCTCTCTCTCAGATCGCCAGTTTCCTGGAATAAAATAACAAAATTTTTATTTGGAACTCGAGCCTCACTTTTGGGTCGCCAAGAATGCTGTGAATCTTCTCATATCTCCAGGTACTGGCCCTTTAAAAAAACATTCGAGCCCCACAGTTTGGGCGTCAAGAATGCTGTGAAACCTTTTAAATCACCTGGTCCGTTGATTCCTTCTGTTAATCGCCTCGGCTGCTCTTCTAGATAACTTCCATTCTCAATCATAAAATTAAACAACACATTCCTACCACAAACATCAACGTTAACTCTATTTACATCAATATTCAGAATACATTAAATTTTCAAATTAAATTTGAACATAAAATTCAGTTTTAAAAAGAATTTCCGGATTAATTTTATTATCATTTTACTGTGCATCCAAAATTAAAGTCCTTGTTGGATGCCTACTAATTAATATAACAATATAAGCAGACCGGAGTCTGAGTATAAAGGAGCATCTACCACCCTTTACGTTAATTAACCAGGTTTGTCTAATTGAGCTCAAAGACCTACCCAAAGTTTCATCCTATTCCCGAACATCAAAACAAATTACCCCTTTATATAAACAAGCAAATTTCATCTTAAAATTAAAATTTTATGGTTAGAAAAATTCCACTAATGTCCATTTAAAGTAAATCAATTATAAAGTCATTCAATACACACAAAATGTCAAACAAAATAGTACAATTTACCTGAAGGTTATTGTCCTCGTAGCTTCAGTGTAATCGTCCCTTTGTAAATCACACCATTCCAACCGGATTCTATTTACAGCTTCAAGTTGTCAACGCTTTAAAAATGTTCTCCATCACCATTAATTTAAAGTTGTTTCTAGGCTTTTCCGGAACTCATCTGTGTATATCTGCCTCTGTTTCAGTGGATGCAGACACATTTACGAACCATTTAGTCATTAACACCCCGCAAAATAGCAAAGAAATTCATACTTCCTTTTACCAATATTACCAATATACGCCAAAACTGCCTACTTTTGGGTATACATTTGTCGTTGTAAATTTTACTAATTGGTACCGTGATAATAAACTTTTATTACCTTGTATCTAAGTGCACTGAAGTACATTCATGTTAGCACGTAAAATAACCAACTATTTTGAGTCACTAAAATATACTAGCACACTTTAAATTATTTAATCAAACTAAAATGCACTGTTTAATATCAAGTCGCGGATGCACGAGCTTTTAACGCATCGAATCGTCGAAAGTCTAAGAGTCTAAGAGAGAGAAACACATATTCACGCCTGTATATATAGCGAATAGCCGACACGTCGCTTTGTTCCCTAAAACGGGTAATTCCAACGAATTCCTCATTCTACGTTCCCAGTCTGTAGCCTGCACGTCGATTTTTATGAATTTCGTACTCACCCCATTGAGATCTCAGAAAATTTCAACACGGCCCGCAAAGTTGTCCGAGAAAAACTAATTACTTTTATACAGAAATTGTTGTTCTACCTCTGATATATGCATCCTATTTTTAACCAATCGCAACCCCTTGACGTTGCTTAAATCCCGCCCTTTTACAATATGTGTCTTTGCTTGACGCATTTTCTTTTTCCTTTTCTAACCTGTTCGTATTGGTGCAAATTTAGATTCTTTATTATCGATTATATTTTAGTCCACGCGGACTGTTATCTGGGTTTAATAAACCCGTATCGCACATTCTCGTGAATACTAAGTCCCGGTTTCTCCACGATTCTTTGAAACATTAATTATTTGCCAAATTTACGCAGAATGAGCTTTTTAAAAATACGCAGGTGTTCTGTATTTCCTGCTAAAGCATCTGATCGTTTCCAATATCCTTAGAATCAACATGTTTATCCAAACAAATTAACTTGAAATTGCCTTTTAAAAACACGCAGGGTGTTCAAACGTAACATTTTAAATAACCTTCCTACGATTTGACTATTATTGGGTTTTACAAGTTTTATGCTTATTATTAATAATGGTTCAATTAACTCCAATTAAAATTGATTTCCATCCTTTCATTTTTAGCGAATACAAATTATTATCCGTACGTTTTGTTTAATACCAGTTATTTAAAATAGAGTTCATTAATATAAATTTTGCACGTAATTTCCATTTGTTTAGGAATAATTAAATTATCCACTGCGCTTTTCAATACTGCTTCTTTTGATGTAAAGCGTCTTATAGATAATTTAAATTTCTTATTTTACTGAAACGACCGAGTTTATTTATGCTTCAAGGTTTTAATAAAGCGTATTATTTAATGAAATTCCTTATACACGGTAATTAAAATTATTTGATTTGATTATTTAATTTTCTACCCTGGTCTAAATATGAGTATTTTATATATATATATATATATATATATATATATATATATATAAATAATATAATATAATATATATATATATATATATATATACTATAATTTTTGTAAATAATTCACCGCATGTATATTCGCATTTTGGAATTTGTTTTAGTTATTTATCTCCACCCGGTATATCAAATTGTTTTGCATTATCGTGTACTACTTCATGTACCCCCTGAGTTAAGTGCCACGATAAAGAAAAACTGTGTCCTGCGCCTGTGCACGAACTGCTTTATCACCGCTTGGAGAAGTTGATTCTACTGTCGTATTCCATATTAGACTGACGCTTTGATAGAGCCTACAATTCGTTTTCCGTTCAACGGCCGCAACTAATTATACATGTGCTTCTCTTCGACCAAATACAAGGGTAAGTGTTTGAAGTAATGGTTTTTTTTCTTATTTATCATTTATTATTATTAATTCTATTCATGTCCACTTTCTCTACCACCTATCGTATTAATACCGCAAAAAACTTATTATTTTAAAAACACCTCCCATGTTCTCTTGTTTCGTCTAAACCCAAATTGATCTTCTAGTAATGCTTCAGCCCTTTTTATATCCGTGTGTGTACTATTCTAGTTAATGTTTTCGACACGTGTAATGTCAAACCGATTGTTTGAAAATTTTCACACGTATGCGCACCTTTCTTTTTTGGTATAGTGATATGGTGTTACGTTTGAAATCTCCTATAAATAAAAAAACTGAAATATCATATTTAATTAATAATAGATATTTATGAGATGCATTATACAGGGTGCACCAATAATAATTTTGTACGTTTAAAATTCATTTTCTTCCTTTTGCATCTAATTTTTATTTCCCGTAACGCCTTGGAAATTTTTACTAAAATAAACATTCTGCTAAAATTTATTTATAAATTTAATCCAACAGACTAATTATTATACTTTCAACATCAATATTTTTAGCTACATGTTTAGAAAAGAAGCTGTTGCTACTCATACGTAAGCACAGGATGCAGAAAATATTATACTCCAACTCATTAACCAACAGAAGTAGATAGTCTCTATAAATAATGTCTTTCCTCAAAGTTGAAGGCGAAGGTATTGCTAAACCGCTAGAGGATCTGGCATTTTGTTTAAAGATATTTCTTCTATTCTGTAGTTAAGGATCGTATTAAAAATAGCATAGTTCTTAGACCGTTTGAAGAAGCAATTACGTCTTGGAAGTCGTGCCCTGCTTTAGACACACTAGAAGAACTAAAATTGTTTAGACTAATGTCTGTTCGATATTAAGCAGCGTTCTCTTCTCGTGCTTCATGTTGTTAACTAAACTGATTTATATATTTGGATAGTACTAATATGTTTAGGTTTATTATTAGTCTTATAATTAAAATTAGAGATGATAATATATGATTGGTACAAATAATATTAGGAGGGGTGTTGCAATAATGTCTTGATAAATGACGAAAACATTCCAAATAAAAAAAATATAAATGATTACATTGTTTTACGGAAAATTCCGCTTTATGATTTATAGTATACATATTTGCATGCAAATGGACCCAATCATCCAAACATTTTTTATTTAGATAGCTGCACAAATATATCACTTTCTGGGGTTGTCCACAAAGTTGATTTGTTTTTGAAAATATTAAGACGTCATTAGGACTTAAGTCAGAACTGTACGAAGAATGAGATTTGAATTTCACCATGTGGTTGGTGAAATGTGTTGTTTGCTGTACTTTGCAAGAGCTTGCATTGTCTTGAAGCAGAATGATGCAACGTTCTCTACTTCTGTTTGCATTTCGGAGAAAAACAGATGGTAAACAAATCGTGTATCGCAGTTCAAAAGAAATAGTAGCTACATGTCTCATTTGGAAGCAAAAAAATCAACCACCCTCTTGAAAACATTGCGACAAGTGACGTTTGTTGGTTTGTTTGTTGGTGTAATTACTGTTTTATTTCAGGTTCATTTGCATATTTTTAACTTTTATCACTACAAACGATAGCATGTTCTGTGGTCAAATTGTTAAGCATCTCTTGATACCATTTAACAAAAGTTTCTTTTGACTTACGCTAAATTTTGGGAAATCTATTTTAATACCAGAATGATTATATAAAATTTGATTAATTTGTTTTGTGTCTATACCCAAGTCCGACACAATTTCGTTATATGTTACAAGCTGATTTGCCCGTATCGATGTCGTTGGTCAACTATTACTTAATTTATCACTAACAAACTACGACCGAACATAAATTTTGTTACGTTCTAAACCCAGATGTCCTTGATGGTGCCTGCTACTTAACATTTCTACTCATACACGCCTTGTATTTACAATATAAATGTCAAAACTTTTGAACATTTATATACCAAGCATCTGATGAGCACAGTGTTGCCTAGGACCGAAATTGTAGCAGTAGTTCTAGTATTAGTCTTTAAAGTTGCATATTCTAAAGTCAGTTAAAGCAAGAACAGGCTAACCAAAAGTGCTCCTCAAGAAAGCATGTTAGCATATAATATGCTGTGAGCCGTTTAGCCTACCTCTTCCGAGAATAATTAAATTGGAATGCAAGCGAGGCATTTGTACACAAAAAAATGATTGATAGGTCTCTGCGTGCGATGTATTTTATTGACAGGTACGAGTTTTGCATCCCTAAAATTACAAGAGGTACGTACATTCGAGATATTGTTTGCGTATTCAGGTTTGTCTTTGAACGATCAGATAAAATATATATTGCCGTGATGTGCGTTAGTGAATACAGTTATAGCTGAAGTTTTGATTACAATATGAGTTCTAATTTAAAACAAAGTCGTGATGTGAAATGAATTAGTGATACATACTGTTTAATGTAAATTGCCCAATGTGATATAAATTACTGTAGTGATCGCTATAAATTAATGATTAGTACTTGAATACTTAATTATAGTGCTTCGATAGCAATTAAGCATCGTAGTATTAAAAAATCAGTATTTGTACCATTAGCGATAGTGAGTGAGAGCTTTTAGAAAATTTTACTGTAGTTACGTTAGTTAAAAAGCTTGTATAATCAGGTTTATAATGTTGTTTGCGCAAATAGACTTTTTGTCATCTTGGTGTCAAGTAGTGGAAGTTAGTGAAAAAGATATTTGAACGATACCTATTTTCATGTCTGTAACTCGAAGTTCAAAACAGGAAAATAAACAGCGAAATCCTTAGTTCTTGAAGGACTTCAAGTCAGGCATCTAAGAGCACACAGAAAGACAGGACCAAAAGTCCACAATCCTGGCAGTGAAGTTAAAAATAAATCCGGAAAAACAAGAACGAACCGCTGCAAATCTTACAGAAAACCCGAATTAGACCCCAGCGAAATTAGAAGAAAGTAACATAAGCTTTAAAGAAAAATTACAGGAAACATCGGCAAATCTCGCATAAAAATTAAATCAGAATGTAGAAGCTGTTAAACAAAAAATAAACGAAAATAGCAGCCAACTTCAAAATCTGAGGAGAACCTGGAAAGCTATTGGAATATTTATTAGAAAACTCACATGCTCTAGAAGCAAGATTTTCAGGAAAACCTAAAGACTTCGCATAAAGTGAAGAACAGACAAATCTCTCAGAATAATTAAATCAGAGCGTAGTAGCTGTTGAACAAAACTTAAACGAAAATAGCAGCTGACTTATAAAGGTATCTATACAATGAAGTTCAAAATCTGAGAAGAATCTGGACACCAAATTGTCCGATGGCTTACAGAAATTGAAAACAAAGCTATAGGAATATTCATTAGAAAACCTGCATGCACTGGAAGCAAGATTTTCGGGAAAACTTTTAAATACTTTGCGTAAAGGGGAAGAAGAAAAAATCTCGAAGAAAAATAAAATCAGAACGTAAAAGCTATTGAACAAAAATTAAACGAAAAAAGCAGCCAACTTATAAAGGAGTTCATACAATAAACTTCAAAATCTGAGGAGAATCTGGAAACTGAATTGTCCGGGGCATACAGAAATTGAATACAAAGCTATTAGAATATTTATTATAAAACTCGCATGCGCTGGAAGCAGGATTTTCAGGAAAACTTTTAAAGACTTCGCGTAAAGGGGTACTGAGAATGTAATAACGGATTAATTCCCTACCAGTGCAAGCACCATAGTTTTCAATGCCGGTGGTACAATATCACGTTTCAAAGTTCAACATGTCAGGGAATGCAAATTGACGTCAATGTTCAGAGTAAAACCTCCCACCTTCAACGGAATGTCACCTTGGCAGATATATTTCAAGCAATTCGGGACTGCCGCGAGAACTAACTGTTGGAACGATAATGAAAAGAGAACCGCGTTGATTTTCGCATTATTAAGTAAGGGTTTGAATATTCTGCTGGCCATAGCAGATCATGATCAAAGGAGTTACGGGGTCTAAACGTCAAGTCTTGAGTGAGGTACGGCAATTCTCAACTGCAACAAGCTTATCACGCTCGAGTGAAGAAAGTCGACTCAAATTTGCAAGAGTTTGAAGCTTCTATTTTCTAGCTTGGTGAGACTAGTTTACCCAACAGCACCGGATTGATTCCTGGAACAGCTTGCAATACAGAGCTTTGTTGACTGGATACGCGACAAAGAGATAGAGTAAGCACTATTGCAGCATCAACCAAGGACCCTAATGATACGCTAGCTCATGCTTTGAATTTTAAAATGGTAAAGCAAGCTTTGCGTTGTAGTAGTAGCAAGGTAAGACTCTCCGCAAGAGGGATCACGACCAAGAAAGTGTAGAGAATGTGATTCAATGGGTACTTCGTGAACACAAGCCAAACAGGCAGGAACTCGGATGCTAGAATTGTGACGAGTTTATTCATGTACACGCCAAATGTATACACCTCAGGAAGGAAGGGAAGCCGGTAAACAAAGGGGGCTCAACAGAAAGGGCGAAATTCGGCCCACACAGATTCTGCTCCGGAGACCATAATCCGCATCGCACGACCTAAGCATATAGACAACATTTACATGTATGGGCAGTTTACCGGCAAGATTGTGAAGTTCTTGGTTGATAACGGCACCACAAGAACAATTACTATTTGGGATGTAGTGCATAACCGTGGCAATGTGTTTCCGACGACGGTGTGTCTTCGAACCATTGTTGGTGAAGGAATTAAAACACGTGCAACGCTAGATTTGGGAGCAAAATATTTAACCATCAGCTAGTAATAGCTAACATCACAGAAGAAATCTTGGCAGTGGGTACCCTGAAGAAATATAGATTCCATGTAAATATTATAGTGGATTTCTTAAAGGTAGGGCACGATAAGGTGTCGTTTTGCAAAGCAGGCAACGTGTCTTTGCGAGTTTGTCTGACGAACAACTTAATCCTACCCTGAAAGACCGTAACTGTGGTAATGAGACTCTTGGATGTTGTTCTCCGGAAACGGCCTGCTTATAGGGAAGCTCTAACACAAGTAATGGATGGTGTACCTGTTAGGGTTTTAAACGCCATTGACTACGATTTCGCGTTGAAAAATTTTCGGTTGTCCACCAAGTACAGTGTGCCAGTGTTGAGAAAGAACCATCCACCAAAGGGTGCTCCGCAAAGCTATTGAACCAGTTAGCAAAACCATACCAGCAATTTAAAAACAACAGCTGGCAGAACTTAAGAACTTGAACCGACGGTACTCGTCTAATAAGACAGCAGCCGAGAAGGCTTCCAATGGTCAAATACGTGGAGGTGGGTAAAATGATTAGAGATATGGAGGGATAGAGCGATTAAGCACTCTGATAGCATTTGTACATCGCATGTTGTGATTGTTAAAAAGAAAGACAAATCAACAAGATGTGGATTACAGACCATTAGATGACATGATCAAAAAGGATAGTTATACACTTCCAAAACTGTCGCTACCCTAGGTACGCTTTTAGGATCGCAATAGATCTCAACTTCGGATTTAAAAGGCGGCCACTGGCAAGTGGTTATGGAAGGCAAAAATGGAGAGAAGACCGCTTTTGCTATTGGTATTGGTCTAGAGTAATGCAGAGTAATGCCGGTTAGGTTCCGCAAAGCATCAGCAACTATCCAGCGTTTAATGGATAACATATTGCGTGGGATATAGTGAAAAACGTGCCTTGTATATTTGGATGAAGTGATCGTGATTGGGTAGTTATTCGGGACACACTTGGGAAATTTAGAAGGTGTTTCGAAAACTCAAAGAAGAAAATTTGAAGTTGAGTCCAAAGAAAAGTCATCTGCTAGGCGAAGGGGCGAATTTCCTGGGGCACGAAGTTTCAAGGTACGAATTCAGACCAGACTCGGAAAAGGTTAAGGCGGTACTAGGGTAGTCGACGTCAAAAACAAACATCAGATACGCAGCGTTCTAGGGTTGTAAACTTATTACAGGAGATTTGTTCCAGATTTGCGAATACTGCTAAGCCCTTGACCAGATTGACTGAAGAAGAACGCAATAACGTTTAGGGTGAAGATTGTCTGAACGCATTTCAACAATTAAAGTATTTGTTGACAACAGCTCCGATCTTAATTTAACCTCGGTCGAAAGTCAGATTGTTCATAAGTGTTCACGCGCGGGGGGTCTTATAAATTTATACATCGACTTACCTCCGCGGTGTTTTGTTGTTCTAAGCTGCAGTTCCTATTCTTTCAACCAAGTGGACTGTATGCGAAATGAGTCTATGTTACGTTACACTAGCACTGAGGTTTTTAGGGTTTAACAACGAAAGTCTGCTGCGGCACTTGACTAACTTAGGGTACTGAACGAAGAAACACGACCGTTCTGCTTCAATATCCATAAGAAAGTGTTTGTTCACTACTCTGTCCACCTTATTCACAAATGCACAAGGAATTTTTATGGCAGGATATAAGGGAACAAGGGATGACAGTTTTACTACTAGATTTACGACTACAAAATTTACGACTTAAAATTAAACACGCAAACGTGCGACAAAGAGACCGAACATCCCGCCCACCAAAATAAGTATGAACTAACTTATTTTATATTTAAAACTAATTAGAGCTATTAACTAAGAAACCTAACCGACAAACTTATATAAGTGAATATACGTGTACATACCATTAAATATCAAGTAACTGGCAGTAAACATAGTTTCACTAGGGGGCGTGTAACTAACCCTTGGGATGTCTTGACTGTAGCTACCCGAACGATACCGTCTCTACCAGGGTGAACATCTACTACTCTTCCTAAACGCCACTGTAGAGGGGGGTTATTTTCTTCCTTTAAGAGGACAAGGGAATCAATAGCTAAAGTAGCGGAATTCCTTAACCACTTACCTTTCTGCTGCAACGTGTGCAGGTATTCCGCACTCGATTTCTTCCAAAACGCTTGTTGCATTTGCTGCAACAGTTGCCAGCGATTCAAACGAGATGGGTTTATGGACAATAAATCTGGATCGGGTAACACCGAGACTGGTTCAACATTAAGAAAATGCCCCGGGATCAAATACGAAAAATCATGCGGTTCGCAACTCAATGCACATAGTGGACGTGAGTTGAGAATCGCTTCGATTTGAATCAATACCGTTGAGAATTCTTCAAACGACAAAATTTGTTCACCGATAATTCTCTTTAAATGGGATTTTACAGATTTAATCCAGGCCTCCCACAACCCACCAAAATGAGGAGCAGCAGGAGGATTAAACACAAATTCGATTCCCTCAACGCCTGCCGAATGGCGCATCAATTGAGAGATTTCACGAGAGGCCCCAACGAAATTAGTACCATTATCACAATGGATTTGAATACATTTGCCTCTTCGAGCAATAAATGGACGTAAAGCACCCAAGAAAGCGTCTGTTGATAAGTTAGACACTAGTTCCAAATGGATGGCTTTAGTGCTGAAACAAATAAATAAGCAAATGTACGCTTTCAATGATTTTGCGCCACGACATCGATTCATCGTGACAGAGAAAGGTCCACCAAAGTCGACTCCCGTATGTAAAAACGCCTTACCGGGAGGTAACCTAGAAGCTGGTAAATCCCCCATAGGGGGGCATAGAGCCACAGGGTTTACACGAAAACAACGAATGCAGGATTTCAGACATTGCCGAATAGCCCTCTTGGCGCACAAGATCCAATAATTTTGAGTTAGTAAAAATTGAGTTGTTCGATTTCCAGGATGTAAATGTCTTTCATGACAATCTACTATAATAAGTTCAGTCAACCGATGCGACCGAGGAAGCAAAATTGGAAATTTTGCATCATGCGACAACTCTGAGTTACGTAGGCGACCGCCCACCCTCAACAAATCATGACTATCTAGAAACGGACTAAGGCTACGAAGTTGTTTACTAACAAGTTTTCCAGTTTTAATATTTGCAAAGTCTTGAGCAAAAACATTTGTTTGAACTCTTTTAATCAATAAATGTATAGCCTCTTGCTGTTGAGCTAGAGACAAACTATCAGAATATTTTGAACGCAAAAATGGACATTGAACATTACGAATGAAATGACGAATACATGTAATAATCCTACAAATTTTCTGCAGGTTTGAAAATTTATCCAACAACATATCTAAGAAATTGTCAGACATAACGACTGTTAACGACAGAGTACGATATTCGACGTCCATCTGAGATGAGTCGATAAGTTTTGGCAGCGATGTTACTGGCCATTCTTCATTACGACGCACTAACCAAGAAGGTCCTGTCCACCATAATGGATGATGAACCAACTCTGAAGCCAAAAGTCCACGTGAGGCACAATCCGCAGGGTTATCCTGGGACTTAACATGAAACCACGAAGATGGAGGAATACGTTCTTGAATATGCGAAATACGATTGTTAACAAATGTCTTCCACTTATGCGAGGAAGACCGAATCCAAGACAAAACAACAGTAGAATCTGACCACGCGAAAATATTACTAAATGATAAAATATCTGTATAAGTATTTTTGACGAAATCTACTAAATCTGCCAAGAGTACGGCAGCACACAATTCGAGACGGGGCAATGAAACGCGATTAGTAGGAGCAACCTTCGATTTTGCGCATACTAATGAAATGGTAATATTACCTTCTAGATCGAACGACCGAAAATAGATGACAGCTGCATACCCGGCTTCAGAAGCATCACAGAATCCATGCAACTCCACCTTTTTAAAATTATGACATACGATGTGACGCGAAATCTCAATATTCGAAACCGCTGGCAATTCACCCAAAAAATGTTTCCATTTTTGTATGACTTCCAATGGAGGCTCTTGGTCCCATCCGAGACCTAAAAGCCAAAGATCTTGAACTAAACGTTTAGCGAACAGTACTACAGGTGCTATCAACCCGAGAGGATCAAAAATTTTTGCGATAGCCGACAAAATATTACGCTTAGTGCAAGTGCGCTCTTCAACGTCTAAGTTGTATAAAATACATCTGTAAGAGCACGCCACGAAAGGCCCAAAATTTTTATTGAACCACTATCTTTATCTTGAAATGTAATTGCGTCCGAACTGGACAGGGACTCCCTCAAGTTGGACATCACTTCCGGGCAATTACTACTCCATTTTCTTAATTGAAAACCACCACTAGAGCAAATACTATTCAATTCACCAATTAATTGATTAGCAGCTTCAATCGAATTACATCCAGTGACTAAGTCATCAACATTGGTATCGCTCGCCAATACCGATGACGCGAAAGGAAAATTAATTGATTCTAACCTTGCCAATTCTTGAACAGTACGCAAGGCCAAAAAAGGCGACGACGAAACTCCATAAGTCACAGTATTTAACTTAAAGTCCATAATAGGATCTGACGGAGAAAATCTCCAGACGATACGTTGATAATTACGATGAGTATCTTTAACCAAAATCTGCCGATACATTTGTTTAATGTCAGCTGTAATTACGATAGAATGTACACGAAAGTGCAATAACAAAACTGCAATGTCCTTTTGCAAAGCAGGACCAATAGCCAAGCTATCATTTAACGCCTTTCCAGATTGATCCTGACACGAAGCATCGAAAACCACACGCAATTTGGTGGTAGTGCTATCCCGCTTATGTACAGCATGATGGGGAATGTAGTACATTTTCTCATTACCCGACGAATTTTCAAGCGATTTCACTTGAACCATGTGCCCGCTTGTCAAATAATCCTCCATAAATTTTTTATAATCTGAATACAATTCAGGATTTTTTAACAAACGACGTACTAACGACAAAAATCTTTTAATACAAATTGATCTCGTACCCACAAATGAGGGTTCCGAAATTTTAAAGGGCAAGGAGACTACAAAACGACCGTCCTTGTTACGACTACAACTTTCCACAAATTGATTTTCACACCTTTCTTCTTCAGGAGAAATGTGTTTTTTGAAGCGAATATTTTCTAATTCCCAAAATCGACGAATGTCACTGTCTAAGGGTTCAACGAAAGCACACAACGACGTAATAGAACTATTCGGGGAAACGACCTTTCCCGTTAAAACCCAACCAAAGGTTGTTTTAATAGCAACTGGCTCGTTAGCGACACCCCAACGAGACTCGTTCAACAAAACCTGAGCAAAGATTTCCGCTCCGAGTAGCATGTCAATTTTACCAGGAACATTAAAATTAGGATCAGCTAAGGCCAAACCTCGAGTATGCGACCATTCCTTGACCCCTATCGACGACGAAGGTAATTGATTACAAATGTTAGGTAAAATATAACAATCAATTCCATATGCTGGAGACCGTGCTCCCGAGGGCTGACTACACACGATAGTGCACCAGACACCAACGACGAATTCAAGCCAAGTCCTTGAACAGTGACATTGGCTCTCCGTTTCTTAAACCTAATTTCTGACGGCACCTTTCAGTCATAAAGCTTTCCATGGATCCGTTGTCTAATATTACACGAACAGATTGCAATGTTCCTGTATAATCAAGCACCGACACCATTGCCGTAGCTAACAGCGTGGTTGTGTGTTCTAATGACGTCGAAATCAACGAACTAGTGACAGGTTGTTCATGCACAACCGACGACGACAGATTGTCTTCACTAGGTCTACTAGTAGAAGTAAGTCTAGGCGCCGGTCTCCGAGGAGAAGCTGATCTTTGACGATGGGTTTGTCGGCGTGGCGACACCGATTTTTCTTGTTTATCGAAGTGAAGCAACGAATTGTGCGACTGATGACATTTTCTACACGACCAATCTAACGTACAATTTTTCATCGAATGTGAAGGATTTAAACATTTAATGCAAAGATTTTAAGCTTTACCACCTGAAATCTTTCTTGAGGGTTTTATCGAGAAACTGCTTACATCTATAAATAGGATGCACAGCTTGACAGAAACTACAATTTTTAACATCATTGGTGGTACCAACTAAAGAAGTTTTAGTCGAAGTGCTAACAAACCTTCCTTTTTCTCTTTCTTTAACGGAATCTCGAGATTTTAAGCATGTTCCTGAAGCAATGTCATTTATTTCCAACACTTTACATTGTTTTTCAATGTACGACCTTAAATCTTTGAACGAGGGAATTTCGTCATTATTTCCTAATTCGAATCGCTTTAAAATGTTTATATCTAATTTTTTCGATAACAGATTAAACAACATGAAATCTAATAAATCTATTTCCATCTGCCTTAACGCGAATATATTTTCATCAAAACAACTAATTAATTGCCGGAGTTCCGCATGCGAGTCTGAGGAACTGACCTTAGGGCATTTTTCGAGAGCATTAAAATATGTTGAAAGTAATAACCTCTTGGACTGAAAACGATTAGTAATGATTTTATAGGCTTCCTCGTATGCATAATCATTTAATGGCAAGTGTTTTATTAAGCCACGCGACGAATCATCTAATGTATCAACGAGATGGCAAAATTTTTCAACGGGTGACAAACTGACATTATCATGAATCAACCGCTTATAAATTGCATTGTAACTCTCAAAATCTGATATGCGTCCGGAGAAGCGGGGGACTGAAAGATGTTTCAAGCGAATTCCTCCACAATTCGACGAAAAAGAATTATTCATATTTTCCACCTTTGGCTTATTTTCTACCCGATCTAATTCACATTGTTCAGCGATAATACGAATATCTAATAGGTAATCATCGATTTTCACCCTAAGAGCAGAAAATTCATCCAATTGTTCACTTTCTTCATCAAAGAAAATATCCTTGCAAAAGGATTTGAAAAGCGTTTCAATCTGTTCGACAGTTTTAATCGACGCTCTAATTAAAGCAATCGATACGTTTTCCGGTTGGCTTATTTTGCTGTATATGTGATCCAACCTATAACTACAAATTTAGCTTCAAGAATAGCTTTATCAATTGATATAACCATATTTGATTAATGATTAATGAACGACAATAAAAATTAATGTAAAAACAATGCGTAACTCGAATACGCTAAATTACTAATTCATCTACGAAATTAAATTATTAATAGAAAAATGCACCTAACTACAGTGCTTGCCCGACAAAGCTTTTAAGGTTTCAAATAAATACCAATAACCCCTTTGTTATACAGGTTGCATGAACCGGAATGGTTCCTCCAACTTGAACCGACAAATAAGGTAAAGCTTTACAATACAATAACCCCTCATAAATAGTTTACATAAAAGGATACCGACGATGATGACCCTAATTTTTGCCACAAAGGATAAGGAATGTATTGTAAAATCTACCGTTATAACCAGATGTATTTAGCATTAAATGTGTAAGCAAGATGTTCTTTTCTGTGTAACACGTTTAACCATAATAAAAACTACGACAATTTTATAAATTTCAGTATAAGGAGCTTAAAGGATAGGAACTAATTATTTAATTAAAGATCCAGCGATGAAAGCCAATTTTGTTCACGCGCGGGGGTCTTATAAATTTATACATCGACTTACCTCCGCGGTGTTTTGTTGTTCTAAGCTGCAGTTCCTATTCTTTCAACCAAGTGGACTGTATGCGAAATGAGTCTATGTTACGTTACAATAGCACTGAGGTTTTTAGGGTTTAACAACGAAAGTCTGCTGCGGCACTTGACTAACTTAGGGTACTGAACGAAGAAACACGACCGTTCTGCTTCAATATCCATAAGAAAGTGTTTGTTCACTACTCTGTCCACCTTATTCACAAATGCACAAGAAATTTTTATGGCAGGATATAAGGGAACAAGGGATGACAGTTTTACTACTAGATTTACGACTACAAAATTTACGACTTAAAATTAAACACGCAAACGTGCGACAAAGAGACCGAACAATAAGTATGCAAGAAATCACTAGTTACTTTAGTAGGGTGTTCTCGAAACCATGGAACATTTTTATAGGTACCTCTACGGGCGTAAATTTTACCTGAGAACAGACCACACCGCACTGAAATGACTATTACAGTTTAAAAATCCTGATGAGTAAGTCGTTAGATGGATATAGAGGTTGTAGAAGTGTGACTTAGATACGGAACATTGTGATAGTACAAGTCATGCATATGCATATGCATATGCGTTTTTCAGACGACTTTGTCCCGAAAATTGTAGCCGTTACTCACGATTAGAGACAAAGTGTGATCTACTTGGTCTACTACTGTGATCAATGAGGATTGGCACCCTCCACAGTAGCAAACCAAACAAAAAAATTACAAAGCGCCCTTTAGTCTAACTCTGATCAGAATTATTACACTGAAATGCAATCAAGGCGTTTGTACACAAAAGATGATTGATAGACCCTTGTGGACAATGGACTTGATTGACATGCACAAGATTCTTGCATTACTAAGATTAGAGTAGGTATACTCGAGATATTATTCCCATCGGTTGGCATGTTTTTGAACCATTGAATAAAATATAAATTGTCCTCAAGCTTTGATTACAATATGAGCTCTTATTTAAAGCTTGGAACGTTGTGATGTGAAATAAATGACGGTGCATACTGTTTAATATAAGTTGCTGTAGCGTCTGATATAAATTAATAGTTAGTGCTTGGATACCTAATTCACGTACTTCGATAGTAATTTAGAAGACCGCAGCGTAGTTTTAGAGAACAAATATTTGTACCATTTAGGATTACCAAATAGTAAATTGTAGTGAAAGCTTTAGAAAATTTCACTTTCATTACAAGTTGTTGAAAAAGTTTGTATAATCAGTTTGACGACAAAGAACTGTTTGTGTAAATAGAGTTCTCGTTACCATATTTTCTAAGGGCAATGTTAATGTATTCCCTTATACTAGTCATTTTATTTGGTAAATTCAAAGGCCTTATGTTAATACGGCCTAATTGTAATTACTCTTATAAATGAATTAATGATAAAGTTTACAAGCGGCTTCAAACTAAATTAAGAATAGCATCGTTGTAAAAAATTAGTACAAATATCCGAAGGTCTTAGAAAAACACCGCTGTGGCGTTTAGATACCGGATGCTGCTTTTAATTTCACCAGCAAATCGAAAAATTCTAATTAATGGAAAAATGTTTTTAAAACTTATCTTGAAAAGAAATATTTATTTTGAATTTAATTAACACGATTAAACGTTGACTGAGCGGTGCTTTAGCTTTAGAGTTTTCATTGAGTCAAGAGTATAAAACACGAACTCGTATGATTGATTTATTTGCTAAATAAATTCGCCTTCAAAATTACTGATGACGATGTTTACCCTATACAAATTTCTGACGTCCCATACTTCTATAGTTTTTCAACCCAGCACTTATTTATTTACTGTTGACCTATAACAAACACTTACTAGTATGGTGTAAAACCCACTGTCGTTTTTAACTTGACCTAATGCAACATGAACTTCAAGAGATTTGCTAATTGGCATTCATAGTTAATGTATATGGGTATATGTTTGTTACGTTTTTTTCGTGGCAGCCACGTTGGGCGCCAAATTTATGCTACGTAACACAAAGAAAGCCAAAGAAATGACCGGGCTCAATCGGAGAGTAGGGGGGGTTGTAGAAAGCAGACTGACCTATGGTGTATGCGGCGGTAAGGAGTTAGTAACAGTACCTGCAATAAAAGAAATTAGAATAGCAAACCTGCAATAAAAAAAGATTAGTCCTGCAAACCTAAAATAAAGAAAAAGCATAGCAGCAATGAAAAGTCTAAGTTATTCAGTACTATGTGAAATGTAAAAAAAACTGTTTAGATAATCTATATAATATAACAACGGTAAAAGCAATACAAAATTTTTTAGTAAAAGTGAGGTAATATTGGGGAGTAGCAGAAACGTTTCCTCACACACCAATTAGACATAAATCAGACAAAATGTTGACAAAAGATAAATAGACAAGACACAATTGGTATGAGTAATTCAGTAGTATTGATTTTTTTCTTTATTTTTTATTTCTATGTTTTAAAATAGCATGCAAGTCTATTGTAAAAGGTATCAGAACGACAAAGATATGGTAAAGCAACGAATAGATATTTACAGTAATAACCAGTAGGAAATAGTTCAACTTACAAAAGTCCTTCAGCAACGCTTCCTTGCAACTGAAGTGTGGGATTCAACGATGTCCTGCACTAACGAAGCACTTCACTCTTGGCTGTGAGGGTGTTGATGGAACTTATCACACGTTACACTCATCACACCTACGTATTTCACTGGGGTTAGCAGCAGACAATATCACGCGTCGGAACTATGTAGCCTTGATAAATTCTATTTCCTAAGACAATAATTTCGAAATATTCTGTAGCACTAGTTTAATTTCAACTGGAACCAAATGTATATTATTTTCATAAACATCCCAAAAAGCAGTGAGAAACTTCTACCGATATCTTTGTAAGCCGGTAATCTGTTATATTTCGCAAACACGAAACTTGCACAAGCAAAGACCTGTTGTAGATTCTTTGGGGTTAGAAAATTCAGAAACTACAGTATCCACAGTATTTGGGATAATCCAAAGTATGAACTCAACCGAAAAACAAATAGTAAGCCACGCGTAAGCAATAAAATAATGTTCCGTAAAACAAGCACGTGCGGTCGAGTCAACGAGTTCTATCACTTTTTTTTCCAACAGAAAAGCAACAAAAAGAACAATTAGTAAAGCTACGCGTATCACTAAAACAATCCGACTCTTTTCAAAGCAAACAGCACACACTATTTTTAACGTAATTAATCTGTAGGATCGAAGAGCAAACTCAAACTCCTCTCTCTAATCTGTTTCCTTCAATCGTTGTTATTACAACCTCTTATCGATAACTAGAAAATCAATAATATCCACTCATTATAATACGACGCATTCACCTAAGGATGTGTTTCAATCTCGATCACCTAACCACACTATCGACTTGTAGAGAGTGAAAGTCGATAATCGCGTAATATAATATAAAGGGATTATTCGCAAACGAGTTAATAAATATAAAACATAGAGATAGTAGTTGCAGAAATGCATTTACGAATTGAGTATAGAGTAAAATGTTAAACTATTAAAAAATGCACGTTACAAATTCCCCCCTAGCAAAATAAAGACGTCGGGGTGAGAAAAAAACGACAGACAGGAACCAAACAAAAAAATTATTATCCGGTTCGACGGACCAATACCAGTATAAGAAAAGGAACTTTTTTTTTTCAAAAGAAGACAAACTCATCTATCGTAACCAACCACGACAGAACAGGTAAAGAAAGCATTAAGTAAACACCCAATGAGGATTAAAGGTCTTAGCTACTTTCAAAAACGTCAAAAGACGGATGTCCCCCAAAAGGGACATTTCTGTTCTCCACCTCAAAGAAAAGTTTTGGCTTCCCGCGGAGAAACCAAGAGGAAAGAAAACAAAACGAGGAAGAAAACTCGTAGCAAACCAACTAGACGACAAAACTGTCAACCTCAAGTGTGCAGCAAAGAAAGAACCAAGAGAAAGTAAAGAGCAAAAGCAAGCTAGTACACAATCTAGAATACTTCCAACTGAGGTAACACAGATTTGTATAAAACGATTACTTAAGCAAAGTATGGCTAACAGACCTACAAAAGCGACCAAGTCGAAATACCTAAAGGAAAAGAAAATAGATCTGAAGCCTACCTCAAGGAATGGATGTAGAAAGCAACTATAATAGTCAAATAGTGAACAAATGGTAGAACTAGCCAGGAGAAAAGGTTACGGGATGGGCTAGCTACAAAATATAAATAGGAATACGAAATGGGCGCCAGTGTTTTCGGACACAAGCTTATCAGAGAAAACACAAGACCAATAAGCCAAAAAAAAATAAATTTCAAGTCATTAGGGATAGCGACACGCAGGGGTCAAAACAGAATCGGCCGTAGGGAGCCCTTTAGGATCCGGAAGTTCAGGATCAATGTCTGGAGGGTCTAAAGTTTTATCGGGTTTGAGGTCCTTAATATGCCAAGTACCCAGATCGTTACCAGAATCATCCACTAAGATATAGGTCCAAGGAGAAAGTTTAGTTCTAATAGTAAAGGGACCCACATATTTGGGAGCAAGTTTAGCATAGAAATAGCGAGTAGCATCCGAAAGAACATAATTGCGTTTTCAAACGCGATCGCTAGGAGATAAAGTTAAGGGACGACGACGAAGATCGTAGTGTTTAGCATTTTTCTTGTATGCCAAGGAAAGACGTCTCGAAATTTCTTCACGAAGTGACTCAAATTTGACTAAGTCAGTAGGAGGAATAGGACGTTCGGGATCCATAAGAACATCATCAGGATCAAGAGGTTTTCCAAAATGATCGCCGTAGAGAACACGTTCACGACCATATAGAGCAAAATACGGGGAGTAACCAATAACCTCATGTTTAAGCGTTCGAATAGCACAACCAATTTTTGCTAAATTAACGTCCCACCGACGTTGATTATCAAAAACGTAAGAAGAAATCATAGTTTTCAAGACTCTATTAATACGTTCGGCCGGATTCGCCTGAGGATGATAGCGAGCATTAAACAGAATTTTTGTTCGATAAGAATCACAGAGTTTAACGAAAATATTACTACGAAATTGTACACCATTGTCCGCAATTAGATACTGAGGAGTACCATACATACACCAGGAAAATATTTTCCTCAATGGTTCGAGCAACAGCAGCGGCCGTAGACGCACGTAGAGGAAAGAAACAAGCATATTTTGTAAAACAATCGGCAACAACTAAAATGAAAGAATTACCTTTAGAGGATCTAGGAAGAGGTCCGACAATATCAGTACATAGGACTTGCCAAGGACGAGTGGAAGTAGCACGGTGAGACATAAAGCCAGGAGGTTTCTTTTGTTCGACTTTGTGTGCAGAGTAAATTTTACAACGACGGACGTATCGAGCAACAGCGGCTCTAAGTTTAGGCCAATAGTAACGCATGGAAATTTTAGAGACCGTTTTGTGGACACCAGGGTGACCTGAAGTAGGTAGATCATGATTTTCGTATAGAACCCTATTCCGTTGTTCGCTGGGAACTACTAACTTCCAATTGTCTTGAGGAGGTTGGAGCAAAGACTGTTTAGATTTTACATGTTTATATAGTAATTTGTTTTCCACATGCCAGTTACTGTATAGTTTAGGATTGGAATTAACACGAGTCCGTAGCTTAAGATACCAAGGATCCAAGATTGGCAGAGTAATAGAAGATTTAGGAAAGTCATCAATTAAGTCAATTTTAGGTACTGAGCGAGATAAGGCATCGGGGACGATGTTTTCTTTACCTTTACGATGTACGATGGTGAAGTTATATTGTTGAAGTCGTACAGACCAACGAGCTAAACGACCGTTGGGGTTTTGTAGATTATTCAGCCAGATAAGCGAGTGGTGATCGGTGATCACAGTAAAGTGAGAACCCTCGATATAGGGACGAAATTTCTCAATTGCCCAGATAACACCAAGACATTCTTTTTCGGTGACGCTATAGTTGCGTTCCGCCTTTTTAAGAGAACAGCTAATGTAGCTAATGACTTTTTCGTCAGCACCCTGTTGTTGGGTCAGCACAGCACCCAGACCAAAATCAGAGGCATCAGTCTGTATAGTAAAGGGCAAAGAAAAATCATGACGATTTACTACGTATCCCAGATAACGGAGTTCCGGTCGGCATATAGTGCATTTATTTCTGCTAAGAGTAAGACCTGCAAAATTTAAACGAAAAAGCACTTGTGTAGTACCACCATATGTTGTTCGAAAGTAGGGGTAGCAATGATCACATCATCTAAGTATGCGAAACAGAAAGGTTCGAGATCAGCAACAAGCACACGATCTATAAGTCGCTGAAATGTCGCTGGAGAATTATGAAGACCAAATGGCATTTTAGTAAACTGGTATAAACCTCTACCAGGCACCGTAAATGCAGTAATCGCTTTAGAATTAGAAGAAAGAGGAATTTGCCAATAAGCAGAGCGAATGTCCAAACTAGTTAAGAATTTTGCGTCTCTAAGACGGTCTAGAATCGTAGAAATATAAGGAAGGGGATAGGCATCTTTTTCCGTAACCTCATTGACCTTTCTAAAATCGATGCAGAAACGATATGTGCCATCTTTCTTAGGCACCATTACAATAGGGCTAGACCAAGCGCTATTAGATGGTTCTACAACACCACTTTCTAGCATCTCATCCAGAGCTTGATTGACATGTCGAAGTACCGCAGGGGACATGGGATAATATCGTTGCTTGATAGGACTAGATGTAGTACGGATCTGATGTTCAATGAGATTAGTACAGCCCAAAGGTAAAGTATCATCTTTAGGAAACATCTGTTGGACTATACGAGACAATTCGGATTGTTTCATGCTCGACAGATCGGAAAGAGCATTGATCTGACTGATCGAGACAGTAGAAGAAGAACCGAAAGTCCATTGACCCGTTCGAAAATCTGGGACAACACCCATAGATTTCCAGAAGTCAATGCCTAAGACCAGAGACTGAGAAATAGAAGGAACGACTAGGACGTCAAGAAGAATAGTTTTATTTTCGACCGACATGGGTAAAGTAAGTGACCCGAGAATGTCACAAGCTTGACCATTGGCTACCGTACAGCTGTGGATCTCCGTTTGGGACAAAGACAAAGAAAGAGAATAGAGAATATCCCAACCAGGACCACCAATAATCGTACGAGAAGCGCCAGAATCAAGCAAACCCTTAAATTCGATGTCGAAAATAGTAACAGTAAGATAAGATCTGTCGTCCTCACGAGAACTAGCTAAAATAAAATCCAGAACATATTTAGATCGGTCATCAAGACCAGAGAAAGGATTTTCTGAGGAAATAATAGGTACCGAGACAATTGTAGAAGGAATCGGGTCGGTTTCTCGGCTTATCGACTCGATCGGTAGTTTAAATTCTTGTTACAACTCGTACAATTGGTACGGGTAACATTAGGTTTACCACAACCATAGCAATGAAGTATTTGAGGTTTAGTACAGGAAGGAGACTTGTGTCCTCGTTGGCCACAGTTCCAACAGACGACCTGTTTACTTGTAGTAGGGGTAGCTGGAGTAGGAATAGAAGAAAGATTATTTCTATTCGCAGAGGTTGGGTGTGGTTTAGAAAAGTTAGACCCACGAGGTTGGACCAAAGAGGGTAACGAAGGGTTTGGTTTATAGGCCAGATCAGGTTCCACATACGAGTGGGTATTTCTATTAGGAGGTACGTAATTGTCGACCCTAAATTTCGTTAATTCTAATTTTAGACACTCATTTTCCAACTCTTCCCAAGAATGTACGGTAGGCAGCCGGGCTAAATAGAAAGGGGACAGGTTACGAGAAACTATATCAAGTTGTACATCGGCCGGTACACTCCCATGGTGCCGAACAATGCACTCATGCACGACAAATATTCAACGATACCTTCCGACGGGTCCTGTGTCCTTGATCGGATGTCGTCAAATAACCGATGATAGTAATCTGAGGGTGCAAAATGACGTATCAGTAGGTTAGATGGTGATGTCCAATCGGAACAACGGTGATAATTACCCCGGAACCGACAGAGCGCTTTGGATTCGAACAACTCAACCGCGGAGTCAAATAATTCACTCTCCGGGATATTTCGGGCTTTCCGGAGCTCTTTCAAGGAAACTATGTACCGTTAGGGTTGGAGAATCACCTGAGAATTTCAGATCTAGTTTCGAGACTCGGTTACGTGTGGAGGAAGTACCACACGACTTAGAAAGGACGGATTCGCATTCCTCTTCCTCTTCGGAATCGGATGTAAGTATAGGGGGTCCATCCGGATCTACACGAGGATTAGGAGAAAGAAAAATACTAGAGGTAGCTAATGGGATACCGGATGTGGCAGTAGGGTGTTGAAACTTTTTAATCTTTTTATCATAGTCGCGGCGGAGATTATTTACCGTAAGAAGTAATTCACGTTGTATTGTCTGCTCATCGTCTTTTGGGGACAAATTTGCGCAACGACGCTCGAGATGTATCCACAAGGCACTAATACGTCGAAACGTATCTGAGGACTTATCACCATCAAAGGGGGGAAGTGAGGTTTCTAACTCTTGAATAGCGACTTCGATGGCCCTACATTCAGAATCAAAATCTGCTTTTACAGGGATAGAGGGAAGCCTTTTCTCTCGTTCGATGCTAAGAGCACTTCGAACGGATCTACGTAACTTTTCCACATTGCCTTCAGGAGTGTAACCCCGAGAAGATAACTCGTACTGAAGCTCAGTCTTCCGTAGCCGGTTGACCGTCATACGCCAATAAGCCATTATGAAATGAGATTTTTAAGTATTATAAGTATTATAAGTATTATATATTAAGGATTACTATTTAAGTGAGGTAGCGAAAGTGACGTAAAGAAAAGAAAGAAAAAAAAAGTGGTGTAAAGAAAACTTGGGCGCCAGTGTTTTCCAGAACCAAATTACCAGCGAAAACACAACTCTGATAATTCACACAAAAAAAAACTACCATCAAGGAATTTCTATAAAGCGAAGGAAGAGAAAAAATCAAGAATACACCAGAAAAAAATTTTTAGTACAAAGTGAGGTAATATTGGGGAGTAGCAGAAACGTTTCCTCACACACCAATTAGACATAAATCAGACAAAATGTTGACAAAAGATAAATAGACAAGACACAATTGGTATGAGTAATTCAGTAGTATTGATTTTTTTCTTTATTTTTTATTTCTATGTTTTAAAATAGCATGCAAGTCTATTGTAAAAGGTATCAGAACGACAAAGATATGGTAAAGCAACGAATAGATATTTACAGTAATAACCAGTAGGAAATAGTTCAACTTACAAAAGTCCTTCAGCAACGCTTCCTTGCAACTGAAGTGTGGGATTCAACGATGTCCTGCACTAACGAAGCACTTCACTCTTGACTGTGAGGGTGTTGATGGAACTTATCACACGTTACACTCATCACACCTACGTATTTCACTGGGGTTAGCAGCAGACAATATCACGCGTCGGAACTATGTAGCCTTGATAAATTCTATTTCCTAAGACAATAATTTCGAAATATTCTATAGCACTAGTTTAATTTCAACTGGGACCAAATGTATATTATTTTCATAAGCATCCCAAAAAGCAGGGAGAAACTTTACCGTTATCTTTGTAAGCCGGTAAACTGTTATATTTTGCAAACACGAAACTTGCACAAGCAAAGATCTGTTGTAGATTTTTTGGGGTTAGAAAATTCAGAAACTACAGTATCCACAGTATTTGGGATAATCCAAAGTATGAACTCAACCGAAAAACAAATAGTAAGCCACGCGTAAGCAATAAAATAATGTTCCGTAAAACAAGCACGTGCGGTCGAGTCAACAAGTTCTATCACTTTTTTTTCCAACAGAAAAGCAACAAAAAGAACAATTAGTAAAGCTACGCGTATCACTAAAACAATCCGACTCTTTTCAAAGCAAACAGCACACACTATTTTTAACGTAATTAATCTGTAGGATCGAAGAGCAAACTCAAACTCCTCTCTCTAATCTGTTTCCTTCAATCGTTGTTATTACAACCTCTTATCGATAACTAGAAAATCAATAATATCCACTCATTATAATACGACGCATTCACCTAAGGATGTGTTTCAATCTCGATCACCTAACCACACTATCGACTTGTAGAGAGTGAAAGTCGATAATCGCGTAATATAATATAAAGGGATTATTCGCAAACGAGTTAATAAATATAAAACATAGAGATAGTAGTTGCAGAAATGCATTTACGAATTGAGTATAGAGTAAAATGTTAAACTATTAAAAAATGCACGTTACAAATTCCCCCTAGCACGTTACATGTTCACTATGTATACAAAGCTTAGTGGTACTTAATGCAAAGATATTACCAATTTGCTGTAAAATTCAAAATTTTATACCTATTGCAAGACTAACTTACATGCAAAATGCTCTTATTCATATAATAAAAGAGATTTAAACCTTCTTATTCTAATTATTATCTTATAGAACAAAGGGTTCACGTACGCTACTGTAACTTGCAATAAAAAGTTTGTAACGCTCGCGCGTTAGTTAAGCATACATTCTTCTATAGAAGAGCTTATATTAATTTAAGTTCGGTAAATGAGCTTTAGCGCAAAATATCCCTACAATTAAATAGAAGTTTTGGTGGTATAAAATTATTAAATGGTCTGTTTCGATATGATAGTAAATTAGGATAAGTAAATAAACGAAAAGCACCTAGAAGTACGAGAAGTAGGGAATGGTATCTTGGTGGGATCTTTTGAAAATGGGGATGGATCCGTGAACACGCTTCAGGTGGTGGTTCCTAAAAGCTGAATGTTGGATGTTTTAGGACATCTGCATAATAGGACATCGGGAGGACCCTTCGGCGTTAAGAAGACTCTGGAGAAAATCACGGTAAAATTTTTTTGAGTAGACTGCAAGGACGAAGTAAGAGAGTGCTACAAGTGTCAGCTGTGTGCACAATAGGAAAGCCGTAAGACCCCAATAAGGCAATACAACGCGCAGATTTAGAGTTCCTATGGAGTTGCACGTCGAACAGGGTAACAACTTTGAGTCGGCGTTATTCTAAGTAGTTTGCCTGTTGCTGGGAATGAAAGAGATCGGAACAATATCATTGCACCCGCACTCGGATGGTATGGTGAAACGAATAAACCACACCTTCTAAAAGTACCTTTACAAGATAGTCTCCCAACATCAGGGAGACTAGGACCAATATTTACATAAATTTTTATTGCCCTATCGGTCTTCGGTTCGTGAGAGTACTGGACAGACACCTGCATATACTATGCTGTGACGTGAGTTTAGGTGTAAGCCTGGAGATGACATTGTTGGCAAGAGCTAAGTCGAGTAACTCAAACGCAAGATTTTCGTTAGTTGTCGTGACATTAGGATAAATATCCAAATCGCAAGTGATTGGATGAAGCTCAGATATAACATAAAGCTGCTGGAGTCTGGATTCAAGAAGGCGACCGCATCTGACTATAAAACCCCATACGGTGGTGTGGATTGTCGTTAAAGTTAAAAGATATTGGAGGGGTCCGAACGAAGTTGTGAAAAAGATCAACGAAGTGGTTTCTGATTCGCAAGCTCCAAAAAGGAAGTACAGTAGTTTAGCACCCTAGTGATGACGCCAGTAATGTCTGAAAACAGCAAGCAGTTACGCTGGCGAAGATGTCCGAAGGTCTGGACCGAGCAATGATTGGTTCATATCTCTGTACAGCGGAACAGCCAAAGTAATATTTTGGGCCACGGAGGAGATTCAAAAGGATTTATACGATGTGTAATCGAAATACTCCCTGGCACATTGCGAGTTATGTATCCCCCAATTGATGTATGTATTATAAAATAGAACCTAATAGGAAATTATTAGAAATTATTAAGAAGTTACTAAATGAAGTGCAACAATGTAGTACAAGGACAATTTATAAAGTTTATTAACAGTTCATAAAAACGAATCCAATACTTTGTATCCAGATGATAGTGACACTGCAGGTGGCAGATCACAGACGGTCAAGATACCACAATTACCTAGAAAATAAGATTACAACATTGTAACAATGAATAGAATTAAGAATAAGCAGACATGAGCTCTGCAAGTTCCCACAGCCATGTGAGGTGGTAGGGACATTATAAATAGCCCGGGAGCCTCAATACCCGGCAGCCAGTCAAAGTATTCAGCTTTGACATTGCAGTTGCATAGGCTACTCAAAATAGTACATTTAATTCTTTCTTTGACTTAGAGTAATACTAAACCCAGTTTGTAAGATTTCATATTCAATTCTGTTTAATTAAATAAATTTGTTAAGAAGTTTGGAGGTGCTTTTTAAAAACGCAGCTCCCAAGGCCCGAACTTTAACTGGCGCAGCGTACGGATGTCAAAAGGGCACGACGAATCCAATAATCGGAAGACTGGTGACCAGGAATTTCAATTCAAAATTTGGCAAAACCCAAACAGAAGTTGGATGAGATACAAGAATCGACTAAATCCAGCAGAAACAGAACCTTGGAGGAGATACAAACATCGATCGAATCCAAACCAAATGTGGACAAAGTACACACATTGACTGAGTCCATGAAATCGACGAAGAAATTCATGTAAGTTCATTTCCTTAAAAAACCAATTATTTTGACAAACTATATTTAATATTGCTAGTATTAGAAACTTTTTTTTTATTATTTTATGTATATACAGAATTTAACTATTTTATTATTGCAAATATATGCCAATAATTTACTTGGTTATTGCAAGGAATTATTTTCAAATTTATTTTTGAGAGACCTTGACAGCAAAAATGACCTTAAAGCAAAAAAGTTTTTACGCAACTATTAGCACAAATTAGACAACTATTATACAAACTGATACAAAAATAACGGGCGCACAAAAGGAAAACAATTCCGAAAATAACCAAAAATAAAACGTAATTAATTTACAACTTATTTAGTACCGAAAGCTAGTGTATTAATTATAAAAACGAATTATTTAAACGTAACCTTCATCGCATCCTTAAATTACAGAAACGCACTCTGCAATCTGTTATTAACTTAAATCATTAAACCATTATTAATTAAAACAAGCGTCCAAACTTACAGCGCAATCTTCACATAAGATTACTACCGGAAACTCATCAGTGAATAAAACATTATTCATCCAACGCAACGTCATAAAAAGCTATTCTTGCACAAAAGCTAAGTATAGCGAAGCAACTACTAAAAAGATTCATTCGAAAACGCATCGCAATATCTTAATATAAGGAAACAATTATTAAACGTGACATTTTACGATTAAAAAGTGCAACAATTAGCTAGGTATATAATTATAGAGAAGATGTATTTAAATTATCACAGACTGAATAAAATCTTTCAGAAATCCTCTCGCAACTGCATAAATTATAATTACATATCTAATTATAACATAAGCATATGTGCAATAAATTTATCTACAGTAGACAGAGTAATATTGTATTAATTGTAACAGGCAACATTGAACAAAGCAATTGACGGAAACTTGCAATTCCCTATTTAAAACTCGAGGTAACCAGACAATATAATTACAAAGAAAGCAGCTAATAAATTACAAACACCCACGGAGAAGAGATAAGTATAACAGACGTAAGTAAATCAACAGAATTAAAATAAGACAAGTCCTAACTAGCGCGAACAAAGTACACTGACTACCGCGAGAAATTATTCACATCGAAGCCTTTTAGAAAGCAAACCTACAATAAAATTAACATTTGCTAAGTAAAAATAAATGGATTCAAGAATACAACAATTAACGGAGACATTACCGAGCATAAATCCCTCAATCCAGATTACAGCACCTTATAACTAAGTACAAAGACAAACAACTCAATTTTAATAACCTAAACAACACAAACTAAAAACCCGACGCAATCTAAACTGAAAAATACTAAACCCAACCAAAGAATAACAATACAGACCTCGAAATTAACCCCAATTTTTACAAAAATTTGAAATTAATTGGAATCAATAGTATACTAGTAATTATTAGAACAATCCTTAACAATAATGAGTTCGGATATGAAAATTTACCTCGAGACAATCCTTAATCTTTAACGAAGATCAAGCCCTCTTAGGGAATTTTATAGCAGCATGTGAAATATTTTTGAAAACCATCTACAAGCCCGGAGAAAACGAAACAAATTCCTTACTCTAACGCCCAATAATAAGTAAACGTTACATTTTGTATCTCATGCATGGTACCTCCATGTCATAAAATTCTATATTACACAGCGAGTATTGGTGATTCACCTTAAGCTCACAACATTATAAACTACAACCAACGTGGATCACAAAAGATCACCTCCGTTCCACTATGTAAAAGCTCATGAAAACAGTAACGTAACTGTTCATTGTTCTCCATGCAATTGCATAACACGTAGTTTTATTTCTAGACCTCAGAGCATACCAAGAATTAAATCATAGTCAATACGTTGCACCTCTCTATTCGATTGCCAACATAACATAGTCACATACGTATATGTGGGTAAAGTAAATTCAGTAAGTTATTTACGCCAAAAATTTGTTATATAAAATTAACCACTCGATAATTAAGACTTAACAACACTGGTGAAGAAAGGTTTTGGCAAAAACAGTATTTATTGTAGTCCTAATATAATTTCTAACGCCAAATTCAAATACCTAATTAGAATTTTTTTTACCACCTACAATTTATGTGTAAAGCAAGTTTTTAAGTAACGCATTTTTTAAAACATGTAACGTTTGGGCGTTACGGGAAATAAACATCAGATTAAAAAAGGGAAAAAATAATTTAAAACTGACAAAGTTATTACTGAAGTGCTGTGTATAATTTTGATTTTAATATAATGGTGTTCAAGGGCTTTGCATTTTAATAAAATTGGTGGTTCTATTCAAAGCATATTCTTAAAAACGACAAAAATAAACGTTTTATCTCTGTTAAATACTAATTAGAAGGCATTATAAAATTGTAAAATTGTAAAATTCCACCGAAAATGTAAACAAAACGTTTTAAATGGTAAACTTTCATAGGCTAAACACGCATTTTCTTAAGAAAGCTTTAAAATCAATCAACAGCAGAACATTTATTAATATACACATTTTAAATATGAGCTTTCCTAAAATTCTAGTCAAATAAATTAAATCTAATACCACATAATTGCGAATACAAGGAAATCATTGATACTTTAATCATATTTTATAATACAATGTATGCAAGACGCAATGGAAATCGAGTTCTGACAATGTTGTTAAAAACAAAAAAAAACCCATGGGATAGTAAAATCTACAGAGATTAAGTTGCCAACCAGACATCATCATACCGTTCAAATATTTATTTAAATTACAGTTACGTGTTGTTAACCAAAAGAAGTATGGCAGTCATGCCTCTGTCACGTGTTTGGTACATTAATGTCATACTCCTCTAAAACGGAAAAAATGGGAATAATGACCTCGCTAAACAACCACCTGAACTAAATAACTCAATTACTTACAGGTCATCATAACAAACTGAATTGCGGTTAAACAGAAAATAAGGGTTTGGCTTGTTGTAACCACCCCGTTGATTATAGAATAATAAATGAGAGCCCACATGGTTGACCACGGATTTTCGGCATAATTTACAAATAGTGAAGTAGTTTGAGACGGCGCACTTTCTAGTACACTAGTTTGGAATTCAATGCCCCAAAGGATGAGATTATATCATGGCTTGGACTTTCTAACACTTAAAGATGAAACGGTAAGTTAATTTTTGCAGCATTAGATGCGTAATTTGGACGGTATCTATGCTTGACGGCATTTATAAAGTGTTATATTATTAGAAATTTTTGGTCCGGACATTGCGAGTTTAATTGCAATTGATTGTGATATTTAACCACAAAGGTTAAATTAATTAAGAATATAGTGACCATAAATTTTACAATTCTTGTTTGTTATATGTATTTTATTATAGGAATATCTCTAGGTCACTAACAAAAATATTAATGTAAGTACATTTAAAAATTGTTTTAGGCCTGTTTGTTCACAGAAATGCTCTAATAATGTTATATTAAAATAGACTTAAGCAAGGCGAGTTGAAATCTATTGTACATACAGGTGACCTTTTGTATGAAAATCCATTTCATCAAGAGAATACCCCGTAACTAAAAATCACCTGGGTTTCTCTTCGTCCAGAGAAAATCATATTAGACTAGACGTAGTTAGCGCCCATAAGCTTGACGGGTTGAAAACATATCAGGATAAGTGCTAGTAATAACGCTGTCGCACCTGAATAAAATTTTAATTATTGCTCAATATTGTTCCATTTTCTGTCATTTATTACTGTAGGAACTCGCTCCAGTACTTCTGTAGTTGATTCCCGCCCTTTTTTGGCAATTCCAAATTTAAAACTTAATTATTCAAACGCCAATAACAAACGTATGTTATTTTGGTAACGTGCTAGTGTTTGTTAAATATTTTCGTGAAATAAACATAATTCTTTTCATATACAGAAAAAATAGCGTCAGACGGCAATTTACTGCAGGGAGTACATTTTAGCTAGTACATCTGGAGTTATCATCATGTTTGTGAAACTTATTTTCTCAATTTCTCAGTATTCTATCGTCTTTATGGGTAATTGTGCGTACATTTTACTAAGTACGAGTACCCTTGAACAATTTGTTGTGATCTAAAAATTACTGCATCCATCAATAAAGGGTTTGCAGCAAATTTAATTATGTGATAATGGGTCAGCAAAGATAAGAGAAACAATTGCATCAGAAAAGAATGACCAACACATGCATTACCTGCTTGTGGAGATAAAAACTTCAAACAACCAGCATGAGCTTATTTTGTTGTACTTTGTATTAAGTTTGGCCTATTCACAAACTTGGCGAAAGCGATGGGTGAAAGTGGTGGTGGACTTGTTAGTTAAAAGAAAAATTTTTATGGGTTAGTAATTCGAAAATTAAGAAAAAAGTTTTTGGCGGACCTTAGATATGAACTATGGCTGCAAAAAAATGCAGATTTCTTGACCTATGGTGAAAACTTAGCATATAACGCGATTAAAAGTGTTATAAAAACTTCTTGGAAACTATAAAGACTAAAACTATCGTGAAATTGTGTTTTACTTCTTGAAGGCATATAATGAGGTAGAATACAATATGTTTTTTAAGATATGCTTCTTAATTCGATTCTCGATTTCTCTCCTAGAGCCTTGGTGCCTTCGGTGCCTTTAGTGACGAACATCGAGAACATTTTCACCAAGATGTTGTGAGTATGGTAAGTCGATATCAAAAATAGTGGGGTGCAAAATGCTTGTCGATTACTGTTAGTCATTAAAGAGGAAGGTTTCGTATTTCAAATACAGAGGGCTATTGTAAAAATGTCAGTTCTTAGTAATTTGTGTAATTAATTTTATGTGTAACCTTTTTTTCATATTTCAATTTCATTTTACAGAAAAGCAGTTTTTGATTTAGATAACTGCCTATATACGTATATAAACTTAGCAAAAGAAATTCTTAAATAGTCCGTTATTTTTATTCTTGTACTAAAAAAAATTTTTTCTGTTTGCTACGTATCTAGACGTAGCCGAAAGAAAAATAAACACCTGGCTAACTACCAACCGCGGAGAGTGGGGAGGGGGGGATTCGCCTACATACCAAACAGAAACAAAAAACACATCGCCCACGACTATCTATTAACAATGAAAATAATCTAAAATTTCTTGATTTACAGGTACAAAGAAAGTATTAAATTTAAGTTATATTTTAAAGAACAAATTTTATAAAGGATCTACGAAGTGCGCATTTTAACAAGTAATAAAAATCGTTAAAAAAAGTAATACTTAGATTTTCTCAATAGTACGTGTGTTAAATTAAAGTATTCAATGTAGGTTTTCTCCATAGCAAGTGGGTTAAATTAAAGTATTAAATGTAGACCAAGGTGTAGTACGAATTAAAGAAAGATAACCAGAAGTACTAGCAAAGCTATCTTCTAAAAATGGATGGTGAACTGGTTTCACAACATCAACAGCTGATAAATAAGAATCTTTGATGTACATAAAAGAAAACGAGTCACATACCTCTATGCGTCGGGGTGCGTATCTCGCAAGCAGCCGGGAGTGAGTCTGCACAGCAATGCCATGGTCGTCAGGGTTCATTCACCCTGCCATCGTAATTACAGCAGTGATCCAAAGACAAGGGGCAGCTGGTCCACGGCAACGAACAGGTGGGCCCACACAAAAAAAGAACCCATTTGACCTCCAGCTATAAAAAGCTAAAAAGAGAATCTGATTAAAATGGGTACGCGCGGGGAAACTCACCGAATACACGCAAGACATTTTGTAGTTGTTGAACAGAAAAACATGCGTCGCTTTGGCAATACAGTGACGAATAAATGTAGAAAATATTTCGACGTACAAGCTGTAGATTCACATTCAACAATGGTTCAAACAACGCGGAGTCAAACTGCAAATCCTAGCTTATCGAAGCGCGGTCAAAATTGGATAACCCGGCTTATATCGGATATTGCGCGACCTTATTTCAACAAGTCGTTACATTGGAACAATAGAGAAAACCATTATACGGCGGTCGTAAGATATACCAAGATAACGGGTACCTAAAAACAGGATATGACTATTTAATTGTAGCATAAATTTATCGTTTAGAAATAAATAAGTTCAAAATAAAAATTTGTGGCAAGCGTACTGGTAAACAGGATGTTGTCGAAGATTTTAAGAGATAACGGGATACCTAAAACAAGGCATATACTATTTAATTTATAGAATAAATTTTCGTTTTAAAAGCAAACGGGATTTGAGTTAAGGAATTTATTCGAGAGCGTGTTTATTATTAATTATGTTGAAAATAAACGTAACATGTTAATCAGTACAATAGATGTGATGGTCAAAATTCGGTTGCAACAAATTGAAATACAAACGCCCATTTTTTGTACTCCATTTCTTTGAATAACATTGTAACAATCAACTGCCACAAAATAAAAATTTTACAGTTCTTTATTGCTCTGTAATATCCTTTTCTGCTGTGCATTCATTAAAAAATACAAACTCCTTATTTGAAGTAACACATATTTTAAGTAGACAAAGTTGTCAAAGACAGTGAAGTATATTAAACTCTATTGATCACAACTGTCACCTGGGTTACAAATAGACAATTTCGCTATGAAAAATGGCATGTTCGCGGTTATAATTTTAACTTTAAAACGTACTTGACATTTCCGCCCTAAAGAGAAATAATACTGCATTTTAGAACGCTTCTTTTCAGTAATAATGAATAGGATGTATTGCATTGCACAAAAGAACGTCATTGCCAAGAATCTCTCTTGTTTACGTGGGTTATTTCTAGATAGAAACCATCGCAACCATCCTTACAGCTTTATTGTTGCATTATTGGTTTCATTACGAAGTTCTTGCGAGCACAACTTAATATTAACGCACAATTATGTTAGTAACCTATTAAAACCGAAAATGCCACAACCTCTCAACCCTAATTTTACAAAATTATAGCTGGACAGTCTTCAAACGGCGTTTCAATTAGGTAGAATGAAACAGATAACAATATTAACAAGATGAGCTTTTAGCGGTATATTTGATTATATGGAGAAAAAAATGGTAATTTACTCTTGAAATGTTACAGCCCTTAAAGCAATGCTATTAAAGTTAAGGTATACGTAGGAATTATAATGAGAATTGCAAATATACAACTCACGCTAAAATTGTAGCTTATGTTTCTGTATTCTAATAACAAAGAAAATAATAATGAATAAGCCTCTCGTTGGAGCTACAAATATTGCCGTGGTACGCCTATGAGTAGAAGCGCCACTAATTAATGCTGTGACTCAGGAACAGCGAACTGTATTAATGAGAATGCAATAGGAAGTATGAAGATACTATCTTATCCCCTTATTCCTTGCCTGGTTAGCGCAACAGAAATAATGCTGTTTACGAAAATAAAATGAAACGCAGAAATCTCAAGATAAATCTATGAATTAAAAAAAAAATTTTTTTCATACAAAAGAATCGGACATTTATAAAAAAGTTGACAGCTTAATTTCATACAGAAAATTATTCCTAGTTTTTTAAAAATAATCCTTACTTATTTTTTATTAACAACTACTGAACTTAAATCTCTTCTCTGTAGTTACTAAAATTTACTTTAATTTAGTTGTGGATAATTTTATTACCACGTTCGTGAGTATAATTGGCCAATGATGCTGCACAGATAACGTATTAGTAGTCAAAATGCTTCGAACTCTGACCTCTAAATTTTACTGGAAAACATCCTCATAGAAAGAAAAAATTATATAAGATTAAGAACTTATTCTAATTTCCGCTACACTTATTTAAGTATTCTTGTCAGTTACAAACAAAGAACAAACATTTATACTTGCGGAAATAGCGCTTATCAAAACCTGATTTCCATATCCATCAACGGTATTAAATATTTCTTGGTTCTATCCTAAATCTCCATTTGAAGTTATAACATCAGTTTGCAAAGTACATATTTATTTTTAATCAATTAAACTGAGCGTATTTTCTTGTATCAGGATTATATAAGCCGAAGATTGTTCAATTCTCGTAGTGTTTTACAAAATAATTGTTAATGCCGTTTACATTTAGTTTAATTTGTAACATAAATCAAATATCACATATTGCATAAATTGGTAAGTGCTACCCTGACTTTTACACATTTGCCCATTATCCAAAACGATTCAACCCAAACCTTGTATTTCTGTTTTAACCTTACAAATAACAGACGTTAATATATTGTCACTATGTTGTCGTCGTTCGTTCTTAAAATACTGTGAATATCACATTGCACGTTTCACTTAAAGACAAAGCACACAGTTTTCCAAGTGCGTGGAGTGAGTTATCGCAGTGAACAATAACAATCATGATCAAAACATACATTTGTTTTTAATGATAATTAAACATTCGCTTGTCTGCGTTTTTACAACACTGGTGACACATTGCTATGGCATGGAATGGCAATCAATCTATGAAATACAGTCCTAAACTAAAGAAGATTTATTCGTTAAACATTTTGGCATTACCGGCGTGGTCGAACGTACTGTAAGTAAAAAGTTATTACTTTAATCTCTCACTGCATACAACAATAATTATGTTGCATATTTATGCAAAATTCTACGTAATTTGTTGCATGTCATAAAATGAATTATAGGTTGCACGAACTTGCACGTTTGAAGAATTAATCTCCACTCAAAGTTACATGTTCAATGTCTTGAAATGAATGTCGAATATTAGATGTTATTTGGCTATAGAAAAAACGAATCCCCGTTCTAATTCAGTTCCTATTCATATACAAAAAGTATAACTACGTCATTTTTCCTAATCCATTCTAGTGTATTCTCAAAAAATTAGTCACGGCTGATGTAAGAATTACGTCTATTTCACGGCTTTAATGTGGTAACTAGTGTCAAGCTATCGGGATTTGCTAAGATTTATGTCTATAACAAAGTGTCGTCTGTTCTTCTCTGCTATCTCTTTCTTTTATACTGTCTTTCTTTTAAACTTGCTGATATAACTTTTATGGGTTTCTAATGTCGCGGGTTTCTTGAATCGAAGCGTTTATTCGTTGGAGTCAACATAATTAACTTATTCAATGGCATTTAAAACATTTCTAATAAAATGATTTATTCGAAATCCTAGTATTAAAATGTTTTATTTGAAACTCATTTTCAGTCTACGGGATTTTATGCATTAAAAGTGCAATAATATTTGTTCCTGAATTATCCAAAAATTGACTTCTTCGAAAGGAAGCATTTTGCTTTATTACAAAGTATAAAGTGGTATTTTTAACGAAAATGAATGTAAGTTTGTTTTAAATGAAGATGCGTTAAACTATTTTATGTTTTGCTTCCCCGAGGAAGAAATGAAAAACTTATTACTAAGGATGATTATTTTAATTTCGTTTTAAATGATATATCAACACACGGAAGTCAATTACATAACTAATTATAGCTCGAAACTGCATTCGTAATGATTGTAAATGCAATTTACCTTTTAGTAGTTCAGCGTAATATGCATATCTTATAATGAAACCCGTTTTACTAAGAATAGAATGATTATGTACACAGGGTAACCCTCAAGAGTAATTATTTTACACACACTGCTTAAAGTTGGGTCTATATAAATGTATGATCTTTTCACCCTCTGCAATAAATACGATACACTGGGTTTATCACGCAATTAATAAGGGCTTCTTTTTCGGTGCTAAAGAAATTTACTTGTTTTTATACGAAATAGAACAATTAAATTTTGAGAAATTTTAAGATATATTTTCTTATTATCGGTGCCACCAAATTACAACTCGTTATAGGTATCACTGTATCCCTCAATTTCTCTCGTTTAACAAATTCTTCCGCAACAAGTGATGCTTCTGCCCCAGTATCAATCAATACTCTAACTTTTTTATTCTCCACCCTTAAATTAACTATTGGTAATAAGTTCCTTTCAAATCTTCCTAATTCATTTTCCGTTTCATGTTTAATTAATTCGCGCTGATTTTCATATTCGTTTATCTGTAGAAGTTTACTTGGTTCGTCCGTACCTAAAAATTTTGATTTCGCGTGGAAGGTCTTGCCTGTCTCGTTATCTCTGCGTATGTGCGATTATTATTCCTTGTTTGCGTGCGTTCAATATTCCTCGCTTGCGTCCGTCGATCATCATGTTCCTGCCTATTTATATCTCGATTATTATTTCTTTCATGATTCGTACGTTCTATTTGTTGCCTTGGTATATGACCCGTATTTGTACTTCGCCTAAAATCATTATTAAAATTGTTATAATTCCCCATATAAAAATTTCTTCCACGAACATAATTGTTCCATTGATAATTAATTCCTCGAGTCTCTGTATTTCTTTGCGTCCTTGTAAAATTCGTGCGTGGATCCCTAGCATTATTTTCCAATTTATCATTAGTTTCCAACTCATCATACCTTTGCAAATATTCTATAAATGTATTCCGGTCTACTATATTCTGTGTCGTGATATATCTTTTTACTTCAGCGTTAAAATGCCCTGTCAAATATTTTATAATTTGTGTATCGTGTAAATGAGGATCTAATTGTTTTGCTACGGTAAATTTTTCAATAGCATATAATTCCCGCGTCATTCCTCTATCTGAATTGTATTTTCCCATGCTCAGGTCATTCCTCACTTTATCCTGTTGATTATCCCCCCAAAAGTGTCGTGGAAATTTTTGTTCGAACTGTTGAAATGTTTCGACCTCGCTTTCCACTAAGTTATACCACATTTCAGCTCCTCTTTTCAGCATTGATTTTATTAAGTTTAATTTATATAGCTCGTCTGTAGAGCCCTGTACTAACATTTCAAAATTTTTCAAAAATATTTTCGGATTTAATTTACCGTCCCCGTAAAATTTCATATATTGATCAATTAAAAGATTTGGTTGAATTAGCCTAATGGGTTCCCTACTATTAAAATTTGCTGAATTAGATTTTGAATGATTTATTTCCCGATTTATGGTTCTGAATTCCGTTTCACAGTTTTCTTCAACGTTCCGTAATTTGATATTTAAATTTGTGATTTTATCGTTTGACTTGCTTTCATATTTCTCCTGCTTTGATTTTACCATTCCAATATGATCCCATACACAGTCGATTTCCTCCGTAACCCTTACAATTTTTCTTGCATTTGTTCTCTCATTTCAGCAATTGTTTGGTTAGTTTCTCTTAATCCGTCATTTAGAATTTTAATTTCTTTACCTAATTTTTCACTGTTCTCGTCCATTTTTGTAGTTATGATTTTCATGGCCTCTTCATTTTTGTCCATTTTGCTATTAAGTGCCATTAAAATTTCCATCATTTTAGTTTCTTATAAGGTTCGCCTTTCTTCACTAGAGCTCTTTTGCTGGATTATCACACTCTCCTGGAATCCTATTTCTACTCCTTGAATTCTTAGCGCTCCCCTTGTTTCCCGGATTCGTTTGTCCATTTTTAAAATTATTATATTTACACTAAACTTTTAAATACTAAAATAAATCTGTCTAAATTTAATTAATGCACAAATTTTTTTGAATTTTTGATTTCTTGATTTTCGCTAATTAAAACTCTTTAATTATAGTCCGGGTTTAATTTTATTTTAAATCCCACGGTCGTCTTTTCAAATTTATTTTGATTTAATTCGTGTGTCTTCGCTCAGGTCGCTAAGTAAAAGTACTGAGTAGTTATCGCCTACACGTTGTTGAGACATATAAAAATTGATATGATAACGCCGTATTCGGTGTAATGACGTTTTTACTTAACTCCACCGCATTGTGTTTTCAAACCAAATTTAATCTTACTAATTTTACTATTATGTCACGGCTAGCCCTTTTTAATCTACACAACGTTACGATGATCAATTTTTCTCTTCTCCACCCCTTTATGAATACCAATTTGTTTGAACTGATAAAGCGAAGTCAATTAGTTCCATATAATGAAAAGAAATATTATTTACAACTTTTGAAAAATATTTAAATACACCATTCAATCAATCAATAACATATGTATCATTTACCACTAAATTTATATACTTCTAATTCAACCTAAAGTCATCAAAAACTACCTTTTTTTACCAAAGAAACCTGGAACGTTCTAGACCCCTTTATAATATGTTACGTAAGTTTAACGTACGCAATGTTTGTTGTTGACTTCATCACAAGTTTTATATAAATTGAATAAATTTAGTATTGAAATTTAAATAGAAAAATATTTTAAAATTAAATAGATCTGACCTGCTACAGGTTCTCCGGGTTGTGGATCAACACCCCTTTGTTGTCCTCATTCGTCTATCACTGCTCTGCTTAGTTGAACCCCTCGTTTTCCATAAATTACTTCGTGCTTCTTTATTTTATATGCCTTGAATCTCGCACCTCAAAATTGTACCAGAATTGTACCAAAATATAATTGTCGACGCCGATTTGAATTGTAATATTATGTTGACCCAGATTTGAATTGTTCTTATCGACGCATACTTGAATTATTCAGAAATACACCACCAACTTGAAATATTCAGAAATGTACCACATATTCGAAATATTATATCACAGATTCGAAATGTTATATCTATTCAAATTTGAATTATTGTCATCAACACATTCCCAGATTCGAAGTATTCAAAAATGTACCACCAATTCGAAGCCCTATTACTATAAATATTCAGTTTAAATAAATTACCCCAAATTCTAAGCACGTTAAACGGCAAAAGAAGTCTTCGTAATCGTTGCACTTATTGTCACTGTAACAAACACTTGATATTTTATTATATTTAAATTACGCGTGACTTTCTGATTAACAGTGACGCAGCTTTGGCGTGCATGAGTTTTAAACTGACCCGTCTTATCATTACTCTGCGTTAATATAGGCTCATCCCACTTACGTGTGGGCTGGGTTTTCAAGCAGTTTTGGCGATATCTCAACCAACCAGGTCTTTAATATTCCCTGCATTTCAAAGTTGTTTCTGATGTAAGTTCTTCGGTTTTCCGTGTAATGGTGTTTATTTGATACCTTATTATTCGTTATCTTGGCCATACGTTGTTTCGTGTAGATATCGCCTTTTTAATAATTGAACAAAATAAATGATGTAACTTAATTCTGTTTTCCTTTATCTATTTTTATGCGTGTTTGAAACTGCGTTTTCTTATCAAAAATGTTTATTATTTTAGCGTAATTGCATAGAGCTTTCTTAGGTTTTATCTCTTATCTTCGTATTTGTTTTATAGAACACTTCTCAATGCGTGTTTAATTACATGAACTATCATTTTTTCTGAATACGCGTTCTATTGTTGAAAGATATGCTCACTGGCATTACTTAAAATTAATAACGGTGTATATACAAAGTGTTAAAAACTTGCTATTTACATAATGTATGAATTACGTATTTTTTTGCTAAATTCGCGTTCTATTCTTGTAAGATATTACGGTCTATATACAGGGTGTTAAATGCTTGCTTTTTACATAATGTACGAATTACTTAATTTTCTGCTAAATAAATGCAGTTTTCGTATTCCTATTGCAATTTATGGTTACTATATGACCCTTGCTACTCAATACACCCCTAAACAACCCCATATTACAGTACTCCCTTTTTGTTTATTAATAAAATTAATTTTTTAAATATAAGTATATTATTATTTTACGAAGCTTTCGTCGTTTGTTGGACAACATCAGGAATTTAAAAGTTTTGATACAATGGACAACAATATTCGACATAAATTACTTACATGTGCAGATTAATTTAAATTAAGAAAGATATTACTAAAATTATCACAGTCCTAGTTTATAATTTCAACCTTAAAAGTTACATATCACAGAATAGCACCTATGTCAATAATTATTATTTCATAATTATTGATATACTTCGATTTTGTTCTCGTGCTGGTTTGAATTAAAAAGTATGTGAATTCTAATGCACTATCAAAAATAATGCACTACTACATTGTAGCACATCAGGTGTTCGTTATACAGATGTTAAAAAATATCTGTCTACAGTTCAACGTCACAAGTGCGTTCCGATAAGCTTGGTTGGTTGCTATATCTCCGTACGCTCTAGACGGTGGTTCTGTAGATATAATGGGTAAGTATATATGTTGCTTAGTTATTGTATATCAGTCTTTTTATTTGTGAATGTGCTACATTTTTAATATTACTCTCTTGTTGTAATTAATTTGTTTGGCTAGGATTTTACGATTACTGCAATCGATTGTATGTTCAAGATTTGTAAGACATGCTATGTTAATGCACACCGATTTCTGCTTGTACGAATATCATTTTTGTGAACTGCCACTCGTTGTTTCAGTAGAGTGCTGGTATGTCCCACATATTTCATATTACAGCTACAAGTTAGTTGATACACTATACTTGACTGTTGTAAAAGCTGTGTATCACTTTTTAATTTGCTAAGTTATTTGTGGCAGTACTATGTATTTGGTTTCTTATTGGTTTTAGATTGGTTGTTCTAACCTTATGTGATTTGCTTGCAGTAACTATTAAATTATTGTGTTAGGATGACCGTTTTCCAGCATTGTCATCAGTTGTTTGATATTTTTGTTATGGTAATCTAGATGTGAAATTTTTAAAATTCTATTTTTCATTTGCTTTATCAAGTTGATTTTCATTCTGCTGGTATTCTCTGAATCGTAGTGTATGTATCTGTTCAACGCTGATAGTTTTTGATACCAATCTAACTTAGTTGTGTTATGCTACTTTACTACTAGTGTGTCTAGAACCGGTACACTATTATTGTTTTTCTCCTCAATCGTGAAATAAAGATGCTGATCATAACTAACTCATAATGGTTATTATTTCTTGGCTTTCATGTTCGTAGGGTACTGCTAATATCAGGTCATCTACATACTTTTTGATAAACGGCACTTGATAACTCGGTTTAGGTAGGCTGGTATCCAACAAGTCGTCCATAACATACTGGGCTACAATCGGACTTAATTTTGACCCCATCGCACAATCGAACACTTGTATAAAAAATTCTTCGTCAAAGACGAAAAAATTATTGTCCATAATAAATTTAATAATGTTCATAAACAATATTTTATTTCTCTTAGAAACCCTTTTTATTGAATCCCAATTTTTATTTAGCACTTTAGTTACTACTTCTTTTGAAATGTTTCCAAATAAATTTACCACATCTAAAGAAATCATTTTAAAACCCTTAGGTATTATAAAATTGTTCATAAGTTCCGCAAATTCAAGAGTCTTTAATGTAACATCTATTGTTTTTATTATAAACACTTTTTAATGCATAAACCATAATTTATGCAATATTATTAATTGGTCCTTGTATATTGCAAAAATTATGGTTTTTAAATTAAATTAATCTGAACATGTCTAATATTGGTTTCCATTTACAAAATTGATCTTATTAATAAACAAAAAAGGTTGAAACCCCTTACTATTTAAGTACCAACTATCTAACGACCGTTACTCCCTTACATATATTGAACCCCAAATTTTAAAAATAAATCTCACCAAAATATAATAGAATCCGGAAAAAACGGAAACTTCCGTAAATTCATGGTTACACCAGTTAAGGTTCGTGGCTTGGGAGCGGTTTTTTTAAAAAGACTTCCAACCTTCTTAACACATTTATTTAATTTTTATACAGAAATTAATGTTGAATTTAGACAATCTTGAAATTATTACTCTAAGTCCGAACTATTAATTAATTGTACAAAGTGAGTTATCTAACGAACTGCAATGCTAAAGCTGAACGATAGATTAACTGTCTGTGAGTGGAGCTCCCGGGCCTTTTATAACATTCCTACCCCCTCACAAGTCTGTGAGAACTTGCAGACCTAATGTCTGCTTACACTTGACTCTATTCATGATACATAGTTGCTATTTTAAAGCTATTCATAACTACTTTGTTGCGAGCTTACTTCTGCGTAATCTCGGTACGTGACTGTCTGTGACCACTTGTGACCTGACATATGCAGTGTCACTTATCCTTGTGCTACAAAGTAGCACTTCCGTTCCTATGAACGTCAACAAACTGAAATGAATTGTCCTTCATGACATTGTTGCACATTACTTAGCGCATTTTCTAATATTTCTAATAACTTCTTAATTATTAGTCTTTTTATATATATAATAAATGGGGGATTACATAACTCACCCTGTAAAATACAAGCGTACTTTTATTCATTAAAGTGCTATGCAAAAACGCAAATTGCGCGTGTATCAATAGTCACCCTGTATGATATAAGCATATTGTAAATAAATACCAAGTAACATAAGGCGTATATAAATATAATTAATTATAAGATACAGTAAAACGCATTAAATGCGAACGTAAAATGCATCATTTTAACATAAATACAAAGCGAGTGTTTTCTATAAACACGCAACCCCTTTTGCATTGAAAAGCAATTAAAGTTTAAATTAATTAACCCGTGGATTAGAGCAATCTATTATCAATAAAGAATTTTCCAGAATATAAAACAAGGAGTCATCAGGATTTAAAATTAGGTAAATATCATTAATAAATAAACACTTGTTCCAGGAAGCAGCTGAACGTTGAAAATTAACCCGTGGATTATAGCAACCTATTCTAAATAAAGAGTTTTCTAGAATATAAAACAATGAATCATCGGGATTTTTAACTACGTAAATATCGTTAATAAATAAACACTTGCCTAAGAAAAGCTTGAACGTTGAAAATAAACAGGAAAATTCCTGGAGTAACTGATAAAAATTAATTATTATCTTTCGCATTCATTGTTGGATAACTGGAACCAGATAATTAAGTCATAAAACTCGACAACTTCGAACTCTAATGAGGATTTTCAAGAAAATTACGAAAGGTAGGCGTTTAATTAATTAGAATAGAATCGCGTACACAACATTCTAGATATAGATAATTTGGATATATAAAGAAGCGTTTATTCAAAACGAAACATTCATTCGTTGATTAGATTCGAATTCATTCGATTCTGTTATTAGATCGCAAAATGTTATTTAATTAAAGCGCGAGCTGTTGCTATGGAAAGATAGTAATTCGAGTATATAGTAAACATACCGTAACTTAATAGTTGCGAGGTTGTAATAAATAAAAAAATTATGTTTTTTAAACGCAAATTACATACAAAGATGGATTTATTAATTACGATGAAGAGGCAAAATTCTTCAATATAAAGCTATTTTCAAAATTTTATCAAATAATCGAAAGGAAAATTTAACCAAAAATGTACATTGGTAGCTGCTGTTTGGACCGAGGACTTTAATCTTGTAAGCAGATTTAGACATCAATTTAAAAAAAGGTTTTAATTACGAATAGTATTTTTGCGGATTCTGCACTTATTAATTTTAGATTTATTTTCAACTGATATTAGTGTATTTGTATCTAGTTTAAGTAAGCCATAATAATTTTTTTTGTGAAAAGAATTTTTTTACCAGGAGTTTGTGTTCAGAGTTCGAAATACTCTGACCTTTCAATAGATTATCTGTCAAGGATTTTTCGGCCAAAACAAATCTTCTAAGCGTGGAAATAATTATAACCAGGTAAACCATCCTCAAAAGAAGAAGTTTAATTCTGTAAATTTAAAATAAGGTAAGCAACTGTAAAGCTAACATCGCCCTAACTCAAACACAAAGTTGGTGCAAAACCTACAAAATGACCATAACACCACAAAAAACTACATACCTTGTGACGAAGGAAACTCTAGCAAGGGACCCCACCTTGAAACTAGACGGTATAAATATAAGTAGAACACAAAATATCTGGGCTTACCATTAAACAAAAATCAGAATTACTTTACACACATAAACACCGTGTGTGCAAGTGCAACTGCAGCAATGCAAAACATAGCAACGCTGGTCCTTAGGACTTATAAGATACCACTGAATTGCGTACGGCTTTATCTCAACAGTGTGCTTGGTGCTATGATATCATACGACGCGAGCGCCTGGGGACATCGCCTTAATTCAATCAAACCTAGACAAAAAATTAACAGTACACAACCAAGTGTTTTACTGCGACTGACGGGGGCTTATGGGACCACCGCACACCATGCACTTTATGTACTGTGGGAACTATGCCCTTAGACCTAGTAGTGAAACAGCGAGCTGCAATGTACTATCTTACACACAATGACAACCACAGAATAGAAAAGAAGTTAGAGCTGCGTCAAACCGACCTTAAATAAGGTCGAAAATAAAATGATTATGAATGACAACCAACAACTACAACGCATCTTAAATACAGACCAACTGCCAACGACAAAGAGGGAAATAAAGAACTACATACTTGCAGAATGGCAGACAAGATGGGATCAAAGCACAACCGGTAGATGGGTATACGCAATGATCCAAATATCAAAGACCGCCTAAAAACCAAATTGTGACCAGTCGAGAATTTATTCATTACCTAACTGGCCACGGACCCTATCCAACATACAGAGAACGCATGAACTTAGTTGACAACAACAAATGCACGTGCGGAGAAATAGTAACACCAGAACATATAATATTCCAGTGTAATGACTTACAACCGCACCTCTACGCACATAGGCAAACATTATTAAACAAGACCCTACACGGGATGATTTGGAATAAAAACCTTTTTCCACACTTAAATACACTCCCACAAAAAACCACGGCACTCATCCACCAACGTTATCTTAACGGATAAAAGACACAAACAAAAATACCCGGACAGAGACCAGAAAGTACCAAGTCTCCTCCAACCGTGGCTCGGAGACCGATCTCCTGGAATTTCAAGAACTCCGCCCTTGATGACCAGAAGCAACAAGATCAAAGCATTAACCCGACTTTGAACCAACCCAACCACTTAATATGTAGAATTTGCATGCTCCTACATATTAGCAACCCCGCCTCTAACAAATAATAACTAACAGTAGTAGTTTCTTTTTACTAACGCTAAATTTTAAGAACCAAACGTTCACATATCTGAGGCAAATAATACAAGAAATAAATCCTTTCCTCTGAAAGAACTTGGTTTTTTATGTAATAGTATAAGTTCAAACTTGTACAAAATTATACCAATTTAATCCAACTTTTTGGTACCCTGGGCAAACATAAACACAAATTAACATTTCAAATATACTTCACACACAACACACACACACACACACACACACACACACACACACACACACATAAACACACAAAAAATTTTTTTAAACACTGTACAGACACAAAACACCATCCACGCACTTACATTGCCTTTTCAACATCTGGATTTCCGGTTGCCGATAAGGCAATATCCGTTGGGCGTTCCTCCTTGACGACTGGGATATGCGGCTGCCGATGGTCCCGGTTCTAGAGGGGAACGTAACACGGATATCAACATCACACATACACATACACACAACCCTCACACACTCACATAACGCATGCCCTCAAGCGCGCGCGCACACACACACACACACACCTTACTGATGGTAACTTTCTGAGGGGAAGTCAGGTCTGCTCAAATTTCAGGTAGCAGACTACTGAAACCTTGGAACAAATAAATAAAACTTTAGCAAACTTAAATTAGTCAAATAAAGTGCATTTTTGCTGCCAAACGAAATAACTCAATGTACTTTCACTGCTACTGAAATAAGTTTAAAATTTTTTATAAGATTCGCATGTTTAAATAATAATCACAACGAAAAATAATATTCCATAATGCTGATGTTATGTTTTAAAAAGTTCTTTGAGAAGCACTCGTTGTAAATGGTATTTAGTACTTTATAATGGAGAATTTTATAAATACGGATTTTCAAATCACATTAAATGCTCTATGATTTTTAAACGCGTTCTAAATGGAATTAAGTAGGAAGGGATGATTTGCATTTTTATGGATTTTAACTTACTTACTATACTATTTAAAGATATTACCATGCAGAGTTTATTATATGATAGTTTTTGCATTTAAAATAATATACATAGTTTTTCCAATTGCGTAGCATGAGCAGTTAGAATATTTAAAAGCTTTCTTTATTTTTTCTCGGGTTTTGCTGTGTTGTAGGTACAGGTTCTGGTGCTCAATGACTTTTATATGACCCCTTATCACATCAATATATATTTATATATAATAATTACAATTTATTTTCTTTACGACCTTGCTCTATGAATATAGTTTAAATGTGTTTTGTGGTTTATAGGTCAGCTAGTAAATAAGCATTATCTTATTTACTAGCTGACCTATAAACCACAAGAAACATTTAAACTATAATATACACAGACGCGCACGCAGTAACACACACATTACACACTCACACACACACACACACGCACAAATTAGAAATTAATTATGTTCTATAAAACGATCTATACATTTTTAGCTCTCTATTCACAATAAAACTATGCAAATAAACTGATTTTATTATTATAACACCTTGATCTAATGCCAAATCCGAATACAGTTTCAGACTAGCCGTATGCTTTATGGGTTAAAAATAATGTTCAACGTCCCTAAAATGAATTTGATAAAACCTGCATTATGAAACGGTTCCTTTGATGTATTTCAGACATTAGAATGATCATATAGCTTAAGCTAATATATTTTAATAAGTAAATTAACTAGATAGTGCCATCGGATTGCTGTATTTTAAGGCTTGGTTTAATCACTGATTAGCATTACACCACGCGCATTGGTCATAAGTATAACCGGTTTTGCTTATTAATAAAAGTATTATGTGATCTAGTTCTTGTTTATATCATAAAATTAAGGTAAGAGAACGGTTATTTAAATATTTTAGTCATGGTTCAGGCAGTTACATATGAAATTGATCAAATTCGATATTGTATTGATATCTTATACATTAGATTAATTGAACGTCCCCAAATTCATTACAAAAATAGTTTTGTTATTGTGTAATGTTGGGATACTAATGTTAACAAGGCATTAAGGTGAACGCAAATTTTAACGCTGTTGAAACAATTCGATACTAACGTTATAATCCATTAGTATTGTATTAATAAAGTTCGGGTAATAAAATTGTTCACTGATGATAAACTAATGATCAGTAATGTGCTGCATTGATAAAACAATACATCGACTTAGTTTTGTAAAGCCAAAACATCGACAAAACATCGACAAAACAACGATTTATTTGAGTAAATACAGAAACTGTTCTTCAGTAAGTAATGACCTATTTCGCAAGGGTTTAATAATCGCATAAGAGACTACTTTTTCCACGAAAACAATGAATTTTTGAAAAACTGATTATGACAAACAAAGTCGGAGTTTCCTCCTTTTATACGTTTTTGTGTCGCATATGAGAATATGCCTTAATTGGATACATTTTTAGTCCGCACAAGCTCAAGTTTACGAACACTTTTCGGTGTCATGAAATTCGAAATACCTAATATTGCTAGATTTCTTATTATAGACCAACAATCCTGTATCAACACGTGCTTACTGAAAGAAATTGGCAATTAACTAAACGTATTATATTGCAAAGCATCAAACGGAATATAGAATTACAGAATTGGAAATCCGATAACGTTCCTATATAAAAATTTTTTTGCAAAAATACTTTGGGTATGACTTAAAAACTTCAAAGGTCCTTATTACTTTTGCAAATTCGGTATGTGGGACTAACTTAAAAAGTTTTCCAATAACCTTAAATTTGTTTCCGTTGATTATAATTTAATATATTTCTTTTCATCTTACAATTTCAATTTAAAAAAAGGGACTTTCAGTGATTTGAATATAATTTTTATAATTTCCACTATTTATTTGTAAAATCAAAAAATTTAAACAAACTGTCTTTTAACGTTTATTCCTCCATACCCTCCATGCTGGAACTCAACGCGGTATAACAGTGTAAAAGCCGTTATATCTGGTTGCTAAATCACTCTCGATCACTTTTATCCGATTTTTTATACATAAAATGTTTAACTTCTACTGCTGATGCATCACATGTGATTAGTGAAGAATTTAGTATTACACGATTGAGGTGGCCACCTCGAACTCGCAAAACGTAGTGCTCAAAATAAAAACGGATGTCTATGAACTTAGTAACCATATGTAAATGCCGCGGAGACATTTCAAAAATAATCACCAAAATGCTTTGATATTTCTTGATATTGCTCAACTATAATTATATTGCATCGTCTTGATATTCTGTTATACATGAAACTTCACGAATCATTCACGCCATACGAGAATGTTTCTAACGTTAGATGCGCACACGATTTTGCTTTTCGGCGCAAGTTACATATCCCCCAAATCAATATATACGTATAATTAAATAGAATCATTAAAACCTAAGTTAGATGCAACAATGTATAATTGAAGGACATATTCCAAAAGGTTAATGGAAGTTCATAAACCAAACATGAGAACGGATGTGAATACATTGTATTCCAGACGCTACTTGACACTGCAGGTGCAAGTGACAATAGACTGTAAAAAACTTATTGTTAGAATTAAGATTGTTACTTTGTATTGTATAAATGAATAAAGAAAATAGCAGATATGAGCTCTGCAGTTACCACAAGCAATGTAAGAGGCAGGGACGGCATAAATACCCTCGGGAGCCCAAGATGGCCAGTCAGTCTAAAATGTGTGAAAGGAATGAGAAAGGCATGAAAGAAATAGGTGAGAAATGAACCAAAGAAATGGATAATAAGTTGAACAAAAATACTCAGGAGCTACGATGAGAATTCTGAGAAAACATTGCAAAATTGGAGGGAAGTTTAAGAATAGAAATGAGAAGAATGAATGGAAAATGAAAGAGATTAGTGAAAGTATAACTTTGGGTTTAGAGAAAACTAACAAAACCATTGAAGAAATAAATTTTGAAGTTAGAGCAAAAGTTGTACAAATTTTAGAGGATATGGATGATGTTAAAAAGGAAATTGTTCAATTAAAGTCGAATCAGGAAGCTAGTGAAAGAGAAACTAATGGGCAAATTAAGACTTTAGATAAAAAGTAAATGAAATAGAGGGAAGTTGTCAAGCGGGTTTTAAAACATTTAGAAATCATTTGCGAAATCTTAAAACAGACATAGTGAATAAATTTGAGAATTTAGAAGATGAAGTTAAAAATATTCATATTGGAGAACCGATGAAATGGAGTCCAACCAGTGTTCCGTTGGAACAACACTCAAAATTTTATGGAGATAATAAACCTAACCCCAAAACATTTGTAACTAACCTAAAAAGCTTAATACAACGTAGCTGGGATAAGCAAACAAAGTTAAATATTGTAAGGTCCATGTTGAAGGATATTGCTGAAATTTGGTTTGAAGTGATTGAAAGCGAGTTGAGTTCGTTTAAAGACTTAGAAATTAAATTTTTAAAGCATTTCTGGGGAGACAATCAACAATTTAAAGTTAAAGATAATTTATTAATGGCAAATTATAGTAGCAATTCAGGCAGACAAGGGAATTGTATGTGATTAAGAAATTTAGCGTGGCCAAACAACTTGATCCCCTTTTAGCGGACAAGCAGATTATAAAATATTTAGCAGGTCACTTCAAAACGAAAGAAGGCAATGCATAGCCTTACGAAATATTGTTGATAGCGATGTGTTTTTAGAATATCTTCAACGTTATGATGATATGGATCAACCAAGAAGGATGGAAAGCAGACCAAAGAGCCAGCCCCTGAATACACTTAGATTCCAGAGGAATAATGGACCGGTGAGATATCAAGGCAGACCGTTTAAAAGGGCGAACAGCCAAAGAAATAATTGGAATAGAGGAAATGCCATTAGGAGTGACGGAGGTAGGGAGAATAATGAATCTCGGATCATTCAGAATAGAAACGTTACCCAAGGAAGCGAAAATATGGAAAATGCACAGAGAAATGGCAGAAATGGTAGTAACTAAAATAGAAGGACATACACGGATATAATTAATCAGCTTGGAACGTCAAATAGCAGGATTTTTAGATGCAGACAAATCAAGCGACGAAAATATAGAAATTAATAAATATGAACATGCGCGTGAATTTATAAAATTTGAGATGGAAAATGATGAAAAAGTTAATAAAAAAAATTATTTACTACCTATAATAAATTGCAAGTAGAGAGATGAGATAAAATTGCTGGTAGATACAGGAGCTGAAGCAAGACTAGTAAGTGAAAGTTTTATTAAAGATAATTCAGAGGAGTTAATGCAGCAAAATTATCTCTATTGAAAGAAATAATTTAATATCACCGAATAATAAAAAGTTTGCAGTTATTAAGAGTATCATAATCTGAAAGTTAAGTGGGAAAGATGGAAGTTGAGCAAGAGTTTTTAATAGTGCCAGAATTAAAAGTAGATGCAATTATGGGAATAAATTTTATAAGTAAGATGAAAGGTATAATAGATACCAAAAATATGGTAAAAGTTATGAGAGATGAGAGAATTAAATATTTGTATGCCATATTTCTTCGATTTGTTTGGTATGTATTGTGTAAAATGGCATCTTCCTCTAAATCTTACTAATTTAATTTGTTATGTTCATTTACGGCCGCTGAATTAAAAACCACATCGATTCCATTTCTACTCTTTCATACGTCAATAACATCCTATATATTTTACCTGTTTATAATAAATACGCTTGCGAATAATTTTCAATTTCAATTTATCTACTCCAAAACGACGAATTTATGCTGTAAATTCTATAGTTAGCACCTTGTACACATTATTATAGCGTAAAGTTAATCCTTATACTGCTACGACCGAAAGACTCGTTGAAATAGTGTATTGTAGTATTTGATAAAGCTTGGGTCGAGTTTGCTAATCTTCTTTTTGGTATGTTGATAACGAGAGAATTGAAGCTCGAATTCTTGTTATTTAAAACAATTTTCAATTTGATTCTGCAGTTCGCCCTCATATGTAATTTTCTAAACTACTCGTTCTATTACTCCAAGAGCGATGCACGTTTTTTCTTTATGAGAAGTGTAGATTTTGGGTTTATCGGTAAGTGCTCCTGAGTTATTAATACTAGTAAGACTTTCTTTCTAGCTCTTAGCTAGAGGCCAAATTGTGGTACGTAGGGCGATTATTCTTCTTATGTAGAACCGACTGCGCTGGTAGGTGTTCCGGTGCTGCAGGGAGTGTCGCAGCGCTCAACATCTGTCGACCGTGGTGACGCTATATCTGGACCCCATCACCCGGACGCTTCGCTGACTCACCTTTGGGGATGCATGGGCACACGATAATAGCTGGCACTTGGAGGTATGTTAAATTAGTGTTTCCATATATCGGTAGCACCTTTTTCTTCCTACTTTTGTTGGTCGTGCGTTGTTGGTGCTCCATGGTACTTCACTACATGATTATTGGAATTTGTTCGACCGTAAATAATTTTTTTTTGACTTTAACACTCTGGTATTATGAACAAGCATAAGCAGTAATTGTTCAATTCTTTTTTTTATTTGTGAATACTAAATGTCAAGCGAAATGCGCACTTCGTACGTAAATTTCTAAAATTTGTTCTTTATAATACAACTATTTATTTATTTTTTGTTGATGCAAACCGAATTCTTTTCTTTATTAATGTTTACTGTAAATAGAAAATCGATGACGATGTATTTTTTGTGTTGCTAGCAATCCTCCCCCCTCGCCGCATTAGTAGTTAGCCCGGTATTTCTACGTTTCTTGTGTTCTGTTTCGTCATCGTGATTCGTGCGGGTTCGCACTTTAAATATCCTTTCTTTTTCTATCTGACCCGTACGCTGCATAACGTAGCAAATTGTTCATCAATTGTGACAAATTCTTTTGACACCATTACAGTCCTACATTGCTACAGGAATAGATTCCAAATATGGATAATGTGTCCGTTTCTTGCCGATAAGCCCGAGTTCTCTTATCGCCAAATCTCAAAAATTGTTCGATATTTTCAAAACAATTTACGGACATGGCTACTTTCTAAATTGAATTAGAAATTTTATCAAGGAAAAGTGCTCGTACTGGTACCTCTTTACTTTTTTCCACTTCAGCAATGAGTAGAATTCCGATAAATGCCTCCATTTCGATTTTATTGATTGGGTACCAAATTTTCTTTGATGCAGGTATGTTCGTGCACCTTTTTTTTTAGTACAAATAAGTATTTAGCCGATTATGTCATTAGTTATAAATTTTCTCCAAGAATTTTTTTTTAAATTTCGCCTTTTTTCGAAGGATCCGGCGTAAAACGAAAGACATTTTCAGGACGAGCTTTTCTTAGTTTTCTATCAGGCATTTTCATTCATTTCATACCACTTTTTGCTATCGTGTATTTATCGTGTTTCGCTCAAATTGAATATACTTGTCGTTGCTTTAATCGCTATCACTTTCCCTGTTACTGAATTGTACATTAGTTAATGCATTTTCTCTATCATCGTCTTCATGATGCGACGCATCGCTGCTGGATTTTCGATCTTTTGATTCAGCTTCGTTGTACCACTGTAGCACTGTCTCTTCAAAATCGGAATCGGTTGCTTGTCCAGTTCGTTTATAACTTGTTGACGCCATTTTATTGCATACAAGAATAAATTATTTGCACATGTAACTAACAACAATCCAAATGTATACTCAAAAAATCTATGCCGCATGTACGCCATACAACCAAACTTAAAGCCATTATGTAATAGAAATTCAAACAAGTTTATTTTTTATATCGTAACAATTTTATAAAATTTTTCGAACATATTTTTCAAAGTCGAATAACTCGAAAACCAATCGACATAGAGTATTGATGCTATGGAAAAATATGCTCAGGAGGTCGATATTAACCTAAAAATAATATTTATATTTTGTTATATTGAAGTTTTATATAACCAAAATTTCGAATTACTCGAAAACTAGATAAGATATCGAAAATTGGCTAGCATATTCTTAATCATCGTAAAAAACTGAACAAGATCCATATATCAAATGTTTGTAAAACGAAAAAAACGTGCAACGGACGACGGCGGCGACGACGGCGACGTAGCGATCTTATTAACCTAACTTACTTCGTAAGTTTGGTTGAAAATTACTGGTTATTTCCTTCACCTGACAAATTTGAATATTTGGCAAATCACGTTCGTAATTGAGATTTGAAACAACCAATAACATTAGTTTATCGGATCAAAATAGTCGATTTGCAACAGTCGTGGCAATTTCAATAGGCATTATCACGTAGGCAGACTTCTGTCGTAGTAATAGTAATAATGTCAAATAATGAAAAATGAGAAATTTAGTTAATACAATTGATTAAGATTTCGATAAAGTGAACCGTTCAAGCAATGTTTCACCAGAAGAAATTGATTGTGCTCTAAATTCTTGCACGCCTTCGAACACTGTAAAGAGTAGATGTAGCGTATGGAAACAGTTTATGAAGTTTTGTGAATATCGAAATAGTATATTGTACAACGAGCATGGAATGATGCCCATTACTCACGAGTATGATAAATTGCAGCACGAGCAGAAAGCGAGTGCTGCAAATCATACGAGTGAGAAATGGGCATTCCATGCGTGTTGTACACTATACTTTTTCTACGACTGTAGTACGTACTTTTTAAATGTGATACCTCTTTTGTTAATATTTTAAAATACATGGTAAGTATAGGAGTATACATTTTATTAATATCATAAGTTTAGTATCGTTTGTGAATATACATAAATTCAACGAAAAGTACAAATTTATCATAATAAAAGTAAATAAATTGATTTAAGTTTAGTTTTTAGATTCATTATTATTAACAATATTAAAGGTTACATTGCAATTATTAAACGTAATTGTAGAAGGTGTTTTCCCAAAAACTAAATTTTCTTGACGTTGGAAATTCTTGTCTTTGGACGTTGATGGAACATTTGATGTGCTATCAATTGAATTTTGTATTATGTTGCCTACATTCAACTTATTTGTTAAAGAATCGGCTATATAGTTTTCGGCGACTGATGTTGATTTCCAGCCACCGTGCCTTTTTAAAGATGTTATATCTTTTCCAGTATCTACAAAAATAGTGGCGCAAGATCTCCGGCAATGACCAGTATATAATTCCGGATTGGGTAGTTTTAACTACGTTGCAATTTGCTTTCCCATAGCCCCAAATTTATTGATACCCACTTTCTGTGTGGTGCAAATGCAGGAAAATTCCTTTCTGATAATTTAAGAAAAAACCAGGATCGCAAACATTTGATGGACGTAGATTCCAGTATTTTTTTGTGATTTCATAAAAATTACTCGTTATCGTAAAGCTGCGTATAATTTTTGTTTTCGTGTCGGGAACTGTAACTAATATCGCAGAACCCAATTCCGTGAAATGAGTAATCTTCATCTGATGTAATTCCTGTCTGCGGCAAGCACCCATAATTCCCATAATTAATGCAGTCTGTAACAATATAAAAATAGCTATAAACACGCATTATTCTCCTAAGTTAATATTACATACTTTTGTCAGAAGAAACTGTTGATCCGGAGCCTCAGTATAAATTTATTTAATTCCTCTGTTGTAAAAATTTTTGATTTTTTCGATTTATAACCGCTTGACTTCCGTTTGAGAAACGCTCTTAATGTTCCATACTTTGATATATCTACATTATGATGGATGGTGAGACTTGTTGTCAACATAGAATAACGCGTCCACAATGTCGGAGATTTATACTTATTAGATAATTCATTAAAGTACGCAATTAAAACATTTTCAGAATAAGATGTTGTCTTTTGATCTCTTCGCCAATCCATAAACGATTTATAAGCAGTCTCATATTTTTTTTTGGAAATTTCCGGTAATAAATTTAATGTAGTTGCATTTGCAGCTTCCGCAACATTTGGAGGCGTCGGTTCTAGTTCGCTTTCACTATCACTAGCCATTTTTTAAAGACTTTGTCAATATTTTAAGATTTTAAACGCTTCACAGTATGAAATTATTTATTTGACATTTGTTGGTTTATTATTTGTTTCATAGCCCACCTTTGAAAACTCGGCCGTCATTGGAAATAAGATGCAAGTGCAGGGCTACTTGATTAATAGAAATATAAGCGCAACCGTGCAAATTGAACATTCCCGCACTGGTTGCTTAGCAACTTGCCTAGCAACGAGTGCGGGAATAAAAACCTGTATAGAATGTAGTAGATTTCTCTATCAAAAACACACTTAAAATAGGCTCGTTCCAAAACAGTCGTAGAAAAATGTGTTTTTAATGTAAATACATCTAGTCAAAATTTGAATAACATTCTAAAAGACTGGGCATGAAATATGAAAAAAGAGGATGGTGACGCCTATACAGAATACTCCCTAAAATGTTTGTGGAATTCCACTGTAAAATCGCTCCAAGAATTATATTTCAAGGAACACATAAAAATACAAATAAAAATATATCCATTTCAAGCAATCGAAATTAAAAGTGCACGTGATGCACGCAACACTAAACGTCGTGAATTACAAAAATATGCACAAAAGCGAGAACAAAGTGCTTCAGCTCTTGGTATTCAGAATGTATATGCTCTATTATTATATTACTTTATTAAATCCACCTATATTGATAAATTAGCGGCTGTTTTAATGTGTTGATTTTTCTCGAGTGCTCTGCAATCCGACTCGACCAAACTGCCATTAATAACCAAAGACTAACCCTTGCGCTAAAGCGCTCGGGTTTTAGTCAGATTATTAATGGCAATTTGGCCTTGTCAGATCGACATGCATCGCACTCTTGAAAACATCATCACAATAAAATACCCAACTATTTATCAAGGTCTAATGGCACTACCTATGATAATGGATGCCAGGTGGGGATATATTGACCTGTGCAAGCAGGTAGGTAAAACTCATCGAATTTGCCCTAATTAGTATGCTGGATTTTCTATTTATCCTGACATAATTTCTATATTACTTATATTCACTATACGATACGCCATAACAGAGTAATCGAAAATTCAGTATGCAAATTCTTTAAGATTTTTGAGTATATTTCAATGTTGGTCAAAAACACCCACCTTAAGTAAAAGGCGCAAAATTTCCTTTTTTGTTTATTTCTCAGAAGAAATATATTTTATTGAAAACTGAGAACCCTTAAAAGCTATTAACCAATAAGCAAACAAGGCATACATAAAATATCAAATATATAAAATTAAAATTTTTTAAAATATGAATTTTAAATTAGCGACTGGGTTAAAATGACTCACGCTATGCATCCTAGGGTTAAGCATGTATTTCACACGCTTACTTATTATCGAGCAATAATATTGTTAGTATCCTTGAGTCGTATTATTTTATCATTTGAGGTATTTAGTATTATGCAACAACAATATATCCTTTCTAGGGTGTTGTGAAGCGTTTATTGATAAAAACTTTATTTAAGAAAATAAGGTATATTTTCAATTTGAAAGGTAACTTTTCTTATTGGCACGAGTTGTAAAAATGCATACGATTAGTGATTTCCTAAATTATAATGTGGCGATAAGTTATATAAATCGATTAGTGCCTTCGTAATAATAAATTAATGGGGCATCAATCCAATAATACCTATGCAGTTAGATAAATAAATATAGTGTACCCATCTTGTTATAAAAATTTTATCGTTAGAATTATTACTAGTAATCTCTGTGGCGATTATTCTCTGTAAATATTTTTGAAAAATTTAACTGGTATTGTAGCAAATAAATCACTGTAAATTGAAATACCTTTCATACAACGTTATACGAAAAGTACTTGTATAGTTGTACCGGGAACATTTTTCTTTTAGTACCGTGCTATCCGCTGGCAATTTTTAGTTTAAGAATTTGGGATTGACAGTATTACAAGTAAATCTCTTACTATCAATATATTTGTTTTTATCTGGTTTCACTAAATTTTTTTACAGGTTTTCAAATTGTAGCTTGGGAAATGCACTTTTGAAGTCTTCCGTTTACAGAATAGCCATTTTGCAATCATTATATTACAGTTTTCGTAACTTAAAATTTATAATTCTTACAAAATCTTTTGAATTTGCTTATATCTACGGTATTGCATATTATTAAGGAGGTTGTAGTTTATATTTTTGCTCTGTGCTTTAATTTATTAACTAATATACCCGCGGTTGATAGTTGAAGGCTTTTAATTCACGTCAAAGATGACAAACTAATACTAACACCGAATTATCTAACTTCAATTTACGGATCGCTGGATCCCAGAAGTTTGTATTCACGACAATATTTGTTTTTGTATCTAATCGACATTTACCATCTGTGCTTTAACATTTTGAATTGTTAAGCAAAATTGATGCATCTTTGAGTCAACACGATCTAATGCTTATATTTTCTGAATTACAATGTTAATTTTTCAATGTACTGGCTTTGGATTCAAGGGCCATACTCGTTTTGCAACTGACCTTGTCTGTATATTTTTTATCGACCAACGGCATTTTAAAACAGTTAATCAATTAAAATACATTAACCTGTAATAATTGCCAATTTCGCTGGTATGAAAAATGTAGTGAACTGTAATCTGCATCTGCATGACCGCCGAAAACTGTATAAACCAAAGTTCACTATTCTTGAGGCGTTTTTACCATTGAAAACTTCATGGTCAAAGCACACCGAACTAATTCATACGGTCACTTTCGTTGCCAAGTTAATAATGCTCTGTCTAATGCGCGTCTTAAACTGTGTACACGAACCAAAAAGCACTTGCGCACACTTCTTCAATGTTCAAATTTTTATGTATATGGTATAGGATAGGAATGGAACTTTGATAACGTAAATATCAAACCAGAATAATATAAAGTGATCATATGTTACCAGAAATGCTATAAAATACATAACGTACCTATTTTTAATTTTTCGCTTGGGGTACCCTATTTCGAATTCATAACGGCCGTATGTTTTTAGTTGATATATTTTAAACTTCTATGCAAGTTAAGGTTTGGGAGCGGACTTTTTAAGAAACCATTTCCAAACTTCTTAACAATTTATTTTTATTGATACAGAATTGACTTATGGAATTTTGACAATTTAGTTGAATATTACTTTAATCGAAATTACACTAATTAATTGTACAAAAATGAGTAATCTAACGAATTGCAATGCTAAAGCTGATCGATGGATTAACTGTCGTCGACTGGGTTTTTCGGGCTTTTTGTAATATCCCTACCGCCTCACATAGCTGTGGGAATTTGCAGATCTTATGTCTGCTTATTCTTAACTCTATTCATAAATACATTGTTGCGATCTTAATTTCTAAGTAATCTTGGTACGTGACCGTCTGTGACCGCCTGTGACCCGACATCTTCAGTGTCACTATCGTCTGTGCTACAAAGTAGCGCATCCGTTCTCATGAACGTTAATAAACTTTACAAATTGTCTTTGTTTTACAATGTTGCACTTCACTTAGCGCATTTCTAACACTTTCTAATAATTCCTTAATTATTCTATTTCTTTATACATATATCAATTGGGGGATTACATAACTTGCATAATTATATAAATAATATTAGTTGAAGGTCACATGCTAATTTTAATTTATCAAAAATAAACGCACTTTGTAAACTGATGTTTCTACGTCTGAAGATTGATTAAAAATGGACATCTGAAATGGACCAAGGAATTTCTAAATGCAGCTAATTCCAATGGAAACGATGTTTTTGTATATTTAAAGACAGGCAGTTGTAAAGAAGAATGTCTGCAAGAATTTGACGACCCAAACCGCAAGCATAAATTTGTTTTAAACCCGTACGGACATTTGAGTATTGTTAAGTAGATTAAGCTAGGATAATTTTTTATTTTGCGTACAAATTATTTGTAAATGAATAATTTATTTTAGCAATCCTGAAGTCAGAGTTTGAGGCGTTTCAACCCTTACCAAAATTTTTTTGTCTAACGTCGTTAATCTATTATATAGACACGGTTAATTCTAGAATATTTCTATTATCCATGAGAATTTTAAAGAAAACTTTGTGACTTACACATAAAATATTTAGGTGCTGCTAATTATGAACATGATTAGGTGAAAATTGTTTTAACATGCAAGTAGTGTTAAGATAATTATTCTTTCTAGACTTAAGCTATAAAGTGCATTTACAAGCGTTATTTATATCTGTGTAGATTATTTAGATAATGTATGTAAAAGAAAGTTGTTTTTTAATGTATAGAGAATTGTTTATAAATGTTTCTTGAGATTTCTTTGTTTTATTTCATTTTCGTAAAATCCACAGCATTTGGTCGCTGAACTTGCCAAAGAAGAAAAAGGGCACGGTTAGGTATAAATTCACATTTTTTTATTAAGCAAGCATACATTGCATCTTCATATTGGTCAGGGCAGTTTTACCGAGCATCGTTACATTATTTTTGGCGTCCTAACACTCGATTAAGTCGCCTGAAAATCATAGTTTCTTGTCTCGTAGGATTTAGTGAAAGTTTTTTCTTTGGAATTTATGTCATTGGTTTCCAAAATGACCAATGGAATTTACCCCTCTTTTGAGAGCTGAAAGAGTAGATATTGATTCTCGCGAAATCGTGTACTTGGAAGAGCCGAAAAAAAGATCCAGCGGTGAAGAGAACACAGAGTATAAGAGAGACTCCGGAAGTGAATATGATGGCTCATTTATTAAATTTAAATAAAAACGTGCCGAAAATGAGTGAAAAGAATGAAAAAAATACACCTACACCCAAGGTCCCGAGTTCGAAACCCGACGCAGTCCGCTTGAAAAATGTTAAGCGAGCATTTTTCACAAAAATACACCCTTGTTCGGATGAGAGGTAAAATTGAGGTCCCATGTGTGAGTGTTGTCACGCACGTTAAAGCTTGCTTGGAACAGCAAGGGTTCAGAAAAATTCAAAATTTTCCAGGTAAAAAAAACTCGCTTCCTGGCCAATGTAGTACCTTCGGGTGGAGCATTGGAAAAATCACGTGTTAGGTTTGAATTTATAATGGTCTTACCCTACCACTAACAATGTGTATAAGTCGATCACATTCGTTTGCAGAATCTAGATATGTTGAAGTAATGGGTAATTTAGAATTGAAATTTGTAAATACTTCATCAACCCCACTTGTACTGTTAGATATGAACTGATTGCACGCACAGGCAAATACAGCTTTAAAAAAGTTTTGTTGCATTAATGTAGTGTGGCAAATCGATACTCTCCACTACCGTTCTCACCCGGAAAGTTTTTGTTAGTGTTGCTATAACTCCTATATGTGACATGAGGAACAAAATTTAAGTATCATTAAATTGTGTAAAGACAAATATAACAAAAACTTTAATTATAAGTAAGAGACAAGCTTAATTTAATATGGACAGTGTAAGTGATTGGTGCAAAGTACGTTTCGGATATCATTTGAAATTCTAATTATACTCAACTAGTCAATTTCACCAGCAAATCATTTTTAAAGCTAGGTTTGATATTATCTAATTAAGCAAAAATAAAAATTATACGTATTTTAAAGTTTAAACTTTTAGAAAAATATGCTTGCAGAAAAATGAGACAACTGAAACCGCTACCTTATTGATTATGGATTCTACTTTCAATGTGAAGTGGTTATGTAAGCTCATGTTACAGAAATACTGAAGTACATACCTATAAGGACACTAAATTTCCCACTGCCGCGAGAATCGTCACCTCCAACACCTTTGTTGTGTGAACATGTACGTGGATAAGCGTAACGACACAGAATATCATTGATTTTTCCCGTAAAAACTGTCATATACGAACAGTTCGAATTCGTACCACTTATTTTTAAAATTGCCATACAACACGCAATCCTAAATCATGTGCATGTAATAAATGTTTATAGACGCTGCTCTTTTTTAACTTAGACAATCACCAGTATAAAAATTTAGTTCACAATATTATAAGAACATCGGAATTATTTCAAGTTAAGCTCTGTAGTCTTATAAAATTAGGGCAAAGTATATTTGGATAAATTGATAAAGGAGTTAGCGCCCGCTAGTGTGAAGTTCGGCTTTGAAGAGCTAAGATCTCAAAAGGGAACTGCAATTCAGCATAACTTTGAATAGAAGACTTAAAAGCTACAAAGTGCAACTTAGTTGCTTACATACACTATGGATACTCAGTCACCTGAAATATAAATTAAACTTACCTGCAATCAATTACAGGTAGATTAATATTTTTAAAAAATCGTTCACATTCAGACGCATGTTCAGAAAAGAATTCAGAAGAGTGTTTTTCTGGTTTTTTTGACTTAGAAGTACCAAAATTGTCATCGTCCTCTTCAAAAGTATCTTTCTTGGCAACAACTTTATCAACCCAATCCTGTACATCATCCTTCACTTCTCTTTCTGTGCGTTTCCATTCGCGACTAACAAGAAGCTCCAACGTTTCCCAAAACTTCTGCTCCAATTGGGCTTTGTTAGCTTGTTCATCCATTTTGCTAAACTACTCACAAGCTAATAATATCAAACTTGCTCGTGTAATTAAACAAGCTTTAAACAGTCACGGAATTTAAAAAGCCTTTCAGTTTCGGGTTAATTAGCTGTCAAGAGGAAATTGCTCGTAGTTAGATGCATGTTCTTAAGTAGGTACCGCTAGTATTTATACTGAAACTGAAGTCAAAGTGAGGTTTATTAAAGCGTATTTGTGATTATATACATGTTCAACCCCCTCTATTTCTCAGGTGAGAACATTAGAAGGAGAATATCAAATAAACGAAAAGGGTTGCGGAACAGTGAACTTTTTGCATATATATTGGTCTAAACAATCTTGAAGCTTAGCAACCACCTAAAAGAACAACGAAAAAGAAAGAAATAAGAACGTATAATGCATATCATGTCTAGTTTTGCTTTTAACATAAAAAGTTGGGAAAGCAATTCCTGTTTACAGAAGGCTTCGTATATTACCAATAAATAATTCAGGAAGATAAATTTTGCTCTAAGTTTACGTGCTAACTACCGCTAATTCAGGAGCCAGATAATCAGTCCTGACAACTCATAGTTTCAAATTCTAAAACAACCCCTTCGTTGACTCATCAGCCTTGAAGTTGTGTAGTTAAACATTAAATACTTTGCCTAAAAGACAACCCGTGCTTGACGAACAACAGGAATAATACTGTTTTATGACCTTTACCTTATTAATCACAGCAATAAAGTTTCTTTATTGTTGAGGTGACAACATAAAAACTAATTCCGGGTTGAAGTATGTTTGTTCGTTGCCTTTCAAATAGGCTCTCTTCGTCTCCATAAACATTTCGTCTGTGAATGTAATTTATTAGCCTAAGGTAACCTTGTTCTAGGTTTGCATACTTGACGTTTTAGAACGAATACTGAGACGCTTCACTGTCAAATATTCTAGTAATTACGAACAAGAACTCTTTCATTAATTTCATGTTACAGCTAGAAAGCTATTTCCAGTTCAAATCAAAACTAAACCTTCTAAAACTTGATAAGCTTTCGAAAGGCAAGGTATTCGTCAAATAACTTTAAGTATCCACCAATGTAAAGCAAATTCTCTTAGAAAGCATAAATAATTTGCCTAAAACTATTACATACGTTCTTCTATTTGTAGCCTGCTGAAATCCTTTAGTTCGATTTCCATCGTACCGTATTATTATTTTACGTTTACCGATCCATTGTTTCTTACAGTCTATTTTTGTCTTTGACTATTTGTGCTGTTATGAAAATAAATTCTTTTCATTTCTTTGTGTTAATCATTCACGGTCTGTATTTACTTCGCACTTTTGAAAATAATTGTTTGATAAGATTCCGTTGTTAGTTTGCAGGATGTAACACAGCCAGCGACAAAGAATTTGATGTTTAATTGACAACAGTAGCTGTGACATTGGTACATGCCGTAAAAATTACCTGATATCTGTTTTCAACAATATAATTAGATATGTTTGGAAAATTCGTTCGCTTGTTGTGCAAGGACATCACTACTAACTATATTTGCCAGGAAATTTGGAGAAGATTCTAAGTAGGTTATGTATGAATTAAATTGGGTCCTTGCTCTTTTTTAACACACAAACGTCAACAAAAGTAGAAGATTTAACAAAATTGGCGTTCCGTACTTTATCATTAAGACTAGGATCAGATTTATGACGAATCTCCTATTAATTATTATGTTGTTTTCGTTGTTTATTATCTATAATAGCACTTGTCTACTATGTTCGAAATCATCTATCCCATATTATCGTCGTTTTCTGTTTTGTCTCAGCATTGGTGGTATGGGTCTAAACTGTAGATTTTTCCGCTCTATTAGAGATTTATAGGGAGGCCACTATCGAGCCATGTTACGTTACGAACACCACTGGTCGAGCAATTTGACATTATGTATAATACTGGTCGAACGATTTTACGACATTACCACCACTTGTTGAGTAATTTTTATATCACGTATGAGCTTTGGTGACTCGATCACCACTCCTAATATAATTACGACAAGGTAGAGCGTGTGATACCTTTCTGGAGCTGCATTGGGAATAAGAGCTAAGTATCATAATTCTCAAATTTTGTTAGTCGCAGGCATATTTCCTGCTAGTAGACCCCCAGAAATAGTGAGTTGCCTTAAAGATAGTTACTATTTTGATTGCTAATTTGTGGAGTGCACCATGGTGTTTTATTGTACCTCTAACGTCCTTAGTTTCAAACGGTTAGAGCAACTAACTTTGATTAATGTTCCTATATGGTTTGAGTAACTGTGTCGTATATGACTAATTCTTTTGGTAATTTAGTGAGTTGGAGTATGCCACTGCATTTAATTGTACCTGTATCATTCCTTAGTATTAGTCCCTTATAGTAACCATATTAAAAATGAATGTGCTTTAGAACTTGAGTAACCGTAACGTAAATAATTCATTTATTTGATTACTTGGTGAGTTTTAGTCGCTTTGATTTTATTCGTTATAGGTGTAGTAAATATTGTTAAGGTCGTATCATCCTTTGTATAAAAAAGTAGTTGTTTTACTTGGCGACATGATATGCTCATATTTTGTGATTGTGTACCTTCATTTGCGAGTCTTTAAGGAATTTATGCCCAAGCCGGTTCCTTACCGCGGTATGTTGTTTCCGTAAATTTTATCCACTAGGTTCAATGTTATGTGTTTGAAATTTAAGTTCGTTTTTGAAGTTAACAGCCGAGTACAAGATTAACAGTATTAAAAATTTTAAGTTGAATTGAGTTCGGCCCCTTTAGTTGCGCACCTGTATAGCGTGTTGCGTATACGTTGTAAAATAGAATGTGTAGTATACTACTGTTTAGCGTTTTACTATATTTCTAGCTAATTGTGTTGTAATTGGGTTCCTGTAAACTTGGAGCGTGTCGTACTAATGGGACCTCAGTTATTTAGCTGTAAAATACTTTTTTCTTCAATTTACAGTTTTCTTCGCCATTGTCTTCATTTCAGGAGCATCGTATCTTTTTTTAACGGTTTGCTAGTTTTATTCATTATCAATGTGTAGTGACGAGTGCCTTTAAGGTTCATGCCGAGAGTGTGGAAAGCACTGGCCGTCTCATATCGCTCAAACTTTTATGGCGCCCATAAACTTTATTTTGAAGCAGCTAGTTATCCGCTGGGCCCGCGAGTTCCCCTTGTCCAATGTAGGATTAATATCCCACCCTGAGTGTATCATACTCACTCAGCTGCCGGAGCTAATAACTACAACACCAGTCTAATGAACTACTCTCCAATACCTAGAAATAACTCCTCTCTTTTCCGTGACTGAAGTGTATGTTCCTTAGAGGGTCTGGGATACCACTGCCCGCCGAGTAATGTTATTGGAGTGCTATCCCCGCACATCTAGTTGCTTATTCAGTAAATCAGGCAATTGGAACTATTTCACTGCGTTGGAACATCAAGCCATTTTGTCAATGTATGTCGTGCATGTTTCACGGTGGACCAATAGCGTTATCTGTCGTCTATAGTCTAATTATTCAACAATTTCTGTAATTATCATTTAATTATGTTATGTTATCGCAAGCTATAAATTTAATAATCGCACACACATACATAAACACACATGTATACCCTCCACATCAGAAACAGCTAAGAATGGGAGATCTGACGCACAATTGCCTCCTCTCATCACATATTCTCATGAAGGCGTATGTATATAGGCTCCTCCTGCTCTCATAAGCGTGCTGAAGAAAACTTAACCCTTAGAGCTCGTCATAATAGATCATACTCCTTGGACAGTCAATCGAAATGCAGGAACCCCCGTCATGTTGTTAGTGTATGACATCAATGTTTTATCAGGAACCAATCGGATTGCAGCAAAGTTTCGAATTCAATTATTCTACCCTTTCTTTCAATACCATTTAAATTATGTGACACAGTTCTAGTAAACAAAAAAGGTAGACAAGTTCTGTAGGTTTGGGGTACCTCAAGAATGCTAGCCTCATGCATTAATTTTTACGCTACTGAGATCACATAATAATAACATGTCGAGATATATTTTTTTTTAAATATTCATCAAATATTTAAATTTTAATTCGAGAAAAACTTTTCAACTACTTCAATGAAAACAATTTAACTTATATGTGACGTAAGAATACAGTATTTAATGGAAATATTCGGTATGAGTTACTGATGATTATATATTGATTTTTATACACGATTTAATTTAATCTACACCGAACAATATAGAGTCTCTTTCAAACGCGCGTACTGAAAGAAAAACTTGAACGAATGCAGGTAGCAAACCTTCCTAAAATGGAATATTCTGTATGTGACGTTGTAGTATATCAAATCTTCGACCTGTGAAACCCCAAACAAGATATTAAACATTTAAAATTAATCTATGTACCAATCACATATACCCACAGATTCAAACGGCAAAACCATCAGAATGATTTTTATAAAGCTTTTATCAAGCGCAGTACATTAATTATTTAATGGAATCGTACCAAAATTTCTAACATGTTTCTGATGTTTCACGATTAATGTAAAATTTACAGATCAGTTCGAGCAGATTTGTTATGTAATAAATAAATACATATCTTATACACAAACGTCTTTTTTTAATTACGTCAAATGTCCAAGCCCACTAGCCACATGTTATTGACGTCATCAACGTCATTACGAGAATCATCTTTAAAGAAATTTCTTTTTCAAATTACCTTGTAGTTTTAACATTTACAGTTTTGCATCGCGCCGTACAACTTTTACATCCACCTTTTTTTATTACGCCACATAACCACACCTCCCTAGCGGCATTTTTCTAGATGCCACCGACGCCAGCTTGGGGGTTAGCTTTAAAGTAATTTATTTTTGACTTACTCTGTATATTTCAAATATTTTCAATTTTGCACACCCAGTACAACTTTTTATTATAAAGATCAACTAGTCGCGTATCCTTTAAAGGGATTCCTATTGCAGATTGCTTTTCTGGCGGGCTTTGCTCTAGGGCGACCACCTCCTACAATAATCGCTAAAGAGGTATTGTTATGTTTTGGCTGTGAGAATTCTTACTTTCAGATTTTTGCACAATTAAAGATTTAAATATACAAGCATACGAAATTTAGAACGTTATATTTTAGAGTGAAAAGTTTTGTGGAAAAAATTGCCGGCCGTGTTTTGCTCTAAACGTCAGGCGTAGCTTGCAAAGAATATTGAAGTATTCAAAAACATATACATTCAAAGAGAGTGGTAAATGGTACATAAAATAAACCAGCATCAACAAGATATTTCTAGTTTAATTTCGCTCCCCCTAGAATATAGTCAAACGTTGCCTAATTATTTGACACAAAATGCTTGAAGATTTTCGTAACCTGTTAAATAGTTTTATATCCTATTTTAAATAGTGCAAAATACGCTACAAAAGTTCATTCAAGCAGTATTTTATACAAGGTCGAAAGGATTGTATTGAATGCAAAAACTTCATTGAGGTTATAAAATTGGTCCATTGCTTCCGCCGTTAAACCCAAAGAAACGGTTAATTTTATGGATAAACAGGAGGAATGACTGTTATTACGTGAATTTGTTGGGTATTAAATAAAGTACCTGATGTAGCAAAAACAAGCATGTTTTACATTTTCTAATTGGCGTGTAAGCTATACTTTCTAAATTGCTTAAAATGCATTCGTACATATATTTAGGTTGTATAAAATCCCATTTGGTTAATTATACTTGGACAGCACTAAGGGCTAGTAACCTGTCGATTCCTGTATGTGAAAAGGATATACGAAGCTTGTTCAATTGAAACCCATCTTTGGTCAGGTTAGCCTTGGAAACAATTGTAATCACTCAACTGACGTTTTGCAACGTTAGTGGTGTTTGTAAACTTCCCACTGCTCAGTTTCTCTTGTATGTACTTGACAGCGATTTTAAGTATTGTGACTTTGAAATGACGTTTGTTGTTAACAATCCGACTAAATCTGATCAGCGTGTAGTCATTCAATTTCTGTGTGAAGGACCCTTGTTGATAGAATTTACAGAACCTCGGATGCATATCAACGCAAACCTGTATAATGAAACTTTGAACAAGCTCCATCAAGCAATACGACGCTTTCACGTGGTGTCATTCTGCTTCACAACAACGCTCGACCTCATGTTGCTAATGTAGTGAAAGAAAATATACAGCGAGGGAATGGAGGATACTAGAGCATCCACCCTATAGCCCCGATTTTTACATTTTTGGGCCACTGAAAAACGCGTTTAAAGGTAACCGTTTTCAGTTGGACAAAGAAGTACAAAACGCCGTGAAAGAATTCTTCGAGCAGCAGCCACAAGAGTTCTTTAGGCGGGGTATACATTGTAACGTATTTTTTTTCTAGTTACACCTAGCCCAATAAATTAATAATAAAACAGCTATATTTTAAAGCATTTAATTTGTAAATTATCAGCCAATAAAAATTAAAGTATAATGTTCGTAATAACACATAGATTCTAGAAGATATATATTCTGAAGCTTGTTACCAAGCGCTGTCAAGTTAATAATCGGCACTTTATTTCCAACGTCCAAGAGTGCAAGTCGCTTTTTGTAGACTAGAGATAAAGTCAAGATGGCCCGACTAAAACACGAGGCGTCTAATAGAGTCAAGAAGAAAATTAATTGAGAATATGGAAGGATGATAATACATCATTTAAGACAGTTGGTATATATTAATACAATAAATTATACTAATACTTTCTCACCTTAGTGCAATATTTTATGGACATATCTACAACAACAAATTTCAATGTTAAATTATAATAAATTTTCGTCGCAGTAATTTAAAGCAAGCAGTTATGGTTTCGTTCTATTTAATTAACTACGCAGTATAGCAATGGTTTATTTTACAAAGAATCTTGATACTTCAAACTTACTGATGATTAATACGCTGGAAAAATACAACAGCTGACGTCAAGATTTTGCACCTGCAATTCATTTGGATGCACGTGAGTGTTTGAAACTATAGTAAATTATTATGAAATTTCCTACGTTGATTATTAGAGTAACAAAAAATATAAAGTAGTTTTTTAAAGTTAGTAACACAACGAATAAATATCTAGTTTGTCAGTTATTTGTACGCGCATTCAATCAATGTGTTTTAAGATATTTAGAATGACAACTTATGTCAGATAAAAAATAGTATAGATGCTGTTTTCTAATCTAGACGCCAGATGCAGTCTTGGTTTGATTTTACATTTTGTTTGAAGACATGCAGGTCATGTAAAAGCTCTTTTATTGGTGTAGAAATTTGCGTGTTTTTTTGGTAGATTACAGTTAAATTTGAGTATTTGCATTTTATAACCGCTGTTTTTTTGATGATCAATCTTTGTTGTAAATGGTCAATGAAGTACTTCAATGATTATGGTAAAAATAAAATCATGTGTTATGAACTAATAATATATTACTTGTTTGCTAAACTAAATCTTATAAAAATGATCCATTTATATATATTTATTTTGAATGTTAAACTTCACTAAAATTCTTTTTATGAAAAAATATGACAAGAACGTAATCTTATATATTGCAGTCACATGTATGTAATCAAACTTCTATATAAATAGAATTCCTTTTGTTTCTTTTGAAAGACGTTTTTATTATTCAACATTTAAATTAGGAAAAAGAAAACTAGAGCAAATCCTCCTTAAGTAAAAAGAGAGAGTAATGAAAATGAATCCCTTTAGTATTTTACAGATGTTTAAATTCACTTATTCTATTTTTGCCATATGCTTTTGAGGACACAAATGGTGTCCATGTTGTGTTTTTGTTTGTTCACAGGTAAAGCTGAGATATCTGTTTGACAACTGGTGGTTGAGGTTTTGGTAAGTGTGTCCGAAAGAGTGAAATTCAAGTTTTATGGCTATGATAGTGGTGTTAAGATAAGGTTTCCGCATTCCCCTTATACAAACACAGTTAAATTTTGTTGGCACTTGTATTAAAAAATACGGTGGCGCTTATTAAAGGTATTTTTGGTCAATTATTCACCCATGACCCATGCTCATGATCTACCCAGAGCTAACACTCTACTAGCCGTTTAACCCTTAAGAGTTTTCTTTGTCTAAAGCCGTTTTCCATCCGACATTACCTTGGGCTTGGAATAAAAAGAAGAAATTCTCGACCTAGTGATATCAGATTAAAGTATAGAAAATAGAGAGTTTTGGTATATAGCTGATAGTCACAAGGATAAATAGTAATAAACTTACTTAAAGTTTAAATACTATATATATATATATATATATGTGATCATATAATTTTTTTTAATATAACAACATAAGTTGACGAAACAATGGGATATGTGCCGTAATCGTAGTGGTAATTATTTGTAAATTTAGTTGTCAATAATTTTTTCATGAATCAAATATGGGTTTCAATTGAACAAGCTTCGTACTAGACCGCTCTCTGCTGTCATAAGCACATGCATGTATTTTGTTTACGGGTAGCTACAAAGTCGTTCTGTCATATTTTCAATCAAGTAAAGAAATATGGCCTTGAATACAATATTACTACGGATGTAAGAGTTCTACGAAAAGAAAGAATGATAAGACAACTTACACTTTAAACAAGTATGAAATGAGTGCGTTTCAGCATTATCACGGCATTGGAATAGGGTTTAATCTGTACGTAAGTATGATGCCTGCTATTCAAATTGTGTGTAACAATGGTGTCTGCACTGATGTTGGTATATATTATGGTGCGAAACAGGACCGTTGAGAGCGGTTGAACTCAAAAAGAATACCATACGACACCCATTCGCAAAGATAAAATCTGCTTTGAATGTCGATATACCTTTGCAAAAACATACGTAGTTTATTTAAAGAAATACAATTTTTACGCGGTATACATCATCATCATTAGGTTTTGAGTACTAGAACTGGTTGGTTGGAAACGTACCTCCATTATTTCTTATATTCATAGCTACGAAGATATATATATATATATATATATATATATATATATATATATTGCTGTGATACCACCAAAATCCGGGTACTCCGCTTTTCGAATCGAGCCCCTACGAATTGGATGTCCAGAATGCTGTGAATCCTACGAAAAGCTATTCATTACTTTAACTGTGTTGGTCCATTGACTTTCTTCTGTTAATCGCCTCGGCTGCTCCCTAGATAACTTTCATCCTCATTCATAAAAAACAAACACATTCCTACCACAAACACGAACGTTAACTCTATTTACATCAATATTCACAATACATTAAAATTTCAAAATTAAATTTTGGCATAAATTTCAGTATCATAAATTTTCAAGATTACATTTATTATCATTTAAATGTGCATCCTGAATTAAAGTCCTTGTTGGATGCCTACTAATTAATATAACAATATATGCAGACCGAGTCTGAGTACAAAGGAGCATCTACCACCCCTTTACGTTAATTAACCAGGTTCGTCTAATTGAGCTCAAAGACATACCCAAATTTTCATCATAATCCAGAACATCAATACTAAATACCCCTTTCTACTTAAACAAGCAAATTTCACCTTAACATTAAAATTTTATGGTTAGTACAATTTCACTAATGTCCATTTAAAGTAAATCAATTATAAAGTAATTCAACACACACAAAATATCAAAGTTCAAACAAAATAGTATAAATTACCTGAAGGTTACTGCACTCGTAGCTTCAATGTACATCGTCCCTTTTGTTAATCACACCATTCCAACTGGGTTATATTTACAGCTTCTGATTCTCAACGCTTTTCAAATTTTCTCCATCACCATTTATTTAAAGTTGTTTCTGGGCTTTTCCAGAACTCATCTGTGTATATCTGACCCTTGTTTTGTGGATCCAGACACATTTATGAACCATTTAATCATTAACACCCCCGAAAAATAGCAAAGAAATTCATACTTCTTTCACCAATATACGCCAAAACTGCCTACTTTTGGTGTATTCATTTGTCGTTGTAAATTTTACTAATTGGTACAGTGATACTAAATTTTATTACCTTGTATCTAAGTGCACTCAAGTACATTCATGTTAGCACGTAAATAACAAACTGTTTTAAATCACCAAAATATACGAGCAAACTTTAAATTATTCTATCAAACTAAAATGCACTGTTTAACGTATTGAATCAAGTCGCGGATGTCAGAGCTTTTAACGCATCGAATAGTCAAAAGTCTCAGAGAGCGAAATTAATATTACCACCGGTATATATAGCGAATAGCCGGCACGTCGCTTTTGTCCTCAAAACAGACAATTCTTAAGAATTTCTCATGCTATGTTCCCAGTCCGTAGCCTGTGCGTCGGTTTTTACGAATTTTGTACTCGCCCCATTTAAATCAGAAATTCTCACACGGCACGCAAACATGTCCGAGAAAAACTAATTAATTTTGTACAGAAATTGTTGTTTCTACCTCTGATATTTGCATCCTATTTTCAACCAATTGTGACCTTCGTGACGTTGCTTAAATCACGCCTTTTACTATATGTGTCTTTGCTTGACGCATTTTCTCTTTCCTTTTCTAACCTGTTCGTATTGGTGCAAATTGATATTCTTTATTATCGATTATTTTCAGTCCATGTGGACTATCTGGGTTAAATAACCCCGTATCGCACCTTCCGTCTATTAAGCCCCGGTTTCTCCAAGATTCTTTGTAAACATTAATTATCTGCAAAATTTTCGCCGAATGAGCTTTTTAAATAAACCCTGTTTTGTATTTCGTGCTAAAGCATCTGACCGTTTCCAATATCCTTAGAATCGACATGTTTATCTAAACAAATTAAACTGAAATTGCCTTTTAAAATACGCAGGTGTGTTCAAACATCCTACTTCTAACTAACACTTCTAGGATTTGCATTTTATTGGGTTTTTACAAGTTTCTATAGATATTATCTGTTACTAACGATTCAATTAACTTCAATTAAAAATAATACCCTTTAATTTTTAGTGAATCCTAACTAAATATTAGTTATTATCTGTACGTTTTGTTCAATACCGGTTACTTGAAATAGATTTAATTAAGATAAATTTTGCATGTAATTTCTCTTTGTTTCTTTATTAGGAATAAATAAATTACACGCAGAGCTTTTTTTTAATACTGTTTCTTTTGATATAAAGCGTCTTGTACATGATTTAAATTTCTTATTTTTACTGAAACGACCGAATTTATTTATGCTTCATGGTTTTAATAAAGCGTATTATTTAATAAAATTCCTTATACACGGTGATTAAAATTATTTGATGTGATTATTTAATTTTCTACCCTGGTCTAAATATGAGTATTTTCCCCCTATTTGAATACAAATAATCCCACTTATTTGAATGCAAATATTAAGCATTTAGACCAAAAAAAAATTACAAAAAAATTGCCTATCTCTCTCTACCCTTATCTATCTAACTTACCTACCTTATCTCCAATTCAAAAAAATATTTACACCTATCCTATATTCCTATCCTATTCCTAACTCTCACCTAATTCTATAAACTGAAATTATCCCTAACTTCATCCTACTTATCCATCTAATCCTATATACATCCTATATACCTATCCTATTCCTAACTTTTAACTAATCTTATATGAAATATCTATACTTAACCTATCTTATTTTCTTCCTACATTTACTCTTTATTCTCATCCTAAACCTATTCCTAATTATCTCCCATATTTATCCTATACCTAGCTTTATTTTCTATGAACACCTGCTTCTACTCTTGTATATACACCTATTCTATCCCTATCCTATTTAAATTTTACTCTATTATACACCTATCTACTCTCTATTCTATATCTATACTAAAATTCACCTATCTCTATCCTTTGTTCATTAAGTTATTTAAATCTAACTCTCTTCTTGACCCTCCAAGTCTTTCTTCTCACCATCCTAATACTCTTCATTCCTATTTCTCCCCCTTCTATATCTATACTTATCATCCCTATTATCTCACATACAATAAACTTATCATCCCTATTATCCTGACTCTTAAATATTGTTTCTTCTTCAGTCCCTACACTTGTCTGTTTCTCATTTATCATTGTTTCCTTTTCTGCCGACAAACCAAACGATACTACCTTAACATTATCGATTTTTCCCTCTGCGGAAAATCTTATGTACCTTCTAGAATGCTTGTGTAATGGAATCCGCCAGAATGAATTCCTTAAATCTACTTTATTAAAAACAAACTTGCCATTTAACCTCGTCAAAAGTGTGCCCATGGATGGTGGACAATGGAATTGCGGTTTGGTCCGTTGATTAATTTTTCGTGCATCTTTAATTAATTCTGCCTTCACTTGCTACTGATATGCTGCTTCTACCCCCACTACTTCTGCATGTTTTTGTACTAAAGCTTGAACCTCTACTCTCCTATCCTCTGGACATCTTATTGTGTTGATCTGTTTTACTTCATCATCCTCTACCTCTACTACATTAATACTAAACCCCGTGTCATCCTCTGTGACTTCATAACTGCCCTTCCATGGCACTACCCTATCATTAATCCTTATTACCTTCCTTTCCATATTTATCAAAACCCCTAACTTCATCATACAGTCAACACCTAAAATGCTCTGAAACTTCAGTCCAGGCACAATTACAAACTCCTGTTCACAGCTTAAACCTCCTATATCTATCCTAAGCACCACAACACTATTTACTACAGCAAACTTCTTTTTATTTGGAGCTACTAAATGGCTACGCTTTATAGGCATAATTCTATCACAAACCTTATCCCTAATTTTGCTGACGAATTCCTCCGATATTAAACTCGCCTCTGCCCTGTATCAAGTAATACTTCTACATTATTCTCAAAAATTTCTAAATTAATAATTGGCAAACATAATTTTTCCTCAGTTTCTGGCTCTACTTCCTCCTCAATTTTGAAAAATTCACGTGGATGTTCATATACATTTACACTGAAATCTAGTGGTCTGTCGCGTTCTAAAATCCTGTCCAGGTCTGTTTTCCCTACTCGGTCCTGGTCTAGCCGTCACCTCAGCGTACGTCCTAGGCGTTTCCACTCGTTCCGTGTCTGTATTAGCAGTCCCGCTCATGTCTGGTGAACTATTCATTCTGGTAGGTCCCGGTCTCTGTGCAGGTCCCTTCCTAAACTATTACTCTAACGTATGGTCGTCTCTGTTCCCAATTCGGTCGCTGGTATCCGTAACTATTCCCCTTCTAGCATAGTTGTCCCGTCTATTGTCAAACCTAACTGTGTTCATCTGTCTTTCCCTATTATCCCGAGGTCGTCCACTACTTACGTCGTCGTACCTCTGCAAGTATTCTAGAAACATTTCTCTGTCCACTATGTTCTGTAGTGCTACGTGTTGTCTTATGTCTACCTCGAAGTGTCGTGATAAATACTTAATAATTTGTCGGTCCGTCAGTGGTGGGTTCAGTTGCTTTGCTATGCTATACTTGCGTATAGCATATTGCTCTACTTCCTGAAAATTCTCCTTAAATTTCCCTGTGATTAAGTCGTCTCGTACCTGGTCTTGTCTGTGGTCACTCCAGTAGTGCTTTAAAATTTGTTTTCAAAGTCCTGATACGTGTCTATGTCCTGTCCTACTAAATTGTACCATGCTTCCGCATTGTCCTTTAATAAAGCCTTTATCGTATTCAGTTTAGTCTGTTCGTCAAATAAATTTCCCACTAGATTTCTTACGCTATTAATAAAAATTTGTGGATTTACCCTGTTATCGCCATAAAACTTCATGTGTTGGTCCAATGATACTCCACCTGTAGAAAATCTGGGACCATCCCCGTTAAATTTGACATGTTGTATTTGATACTACTAACTTCGCGTTCTACCCTGCCTAACTGATCCCTACATGAGTCCGTCACTTCAGTCATTTTACATTAATCTCTTCTTCACAGAACATGCGTACTTCGGACTTTAAATGTCCCATTTCCTGTCGAAGACCTGTAATATCACGCTCATTTTTTCAACCCTATTTTCAACTTCCCCATCTTTACGGTAAGACTATTTTAAATTCTGAAACTTCTATATTCGTCTTATCTATTTTCTCACTTAGGGTTTCCCTAACTCCTGTTAATGTCTCATTCATTCGGTCAAATTTCCGATTTGAGTCCCTCTCGCTCTATTCGATTCATCGCTTAGCAGTTCTAATTTTCTGTTAGACTCCTCCATCGCTCTATTCGATTCTTCCCTAGCTAATCGCATTTCCTCTAACATTCTCATCATTAACTCATTTCCTGTTTCTCCTGATTCCGTCCTCGACTGATCTCTACTGCCTCCAGCTTCTTCCATTTTCGAAATTTTCTCACACAATGCACTATCGTCACTTCCAATTTCCACTCCTTGACTCCTTAACCACTCCTTTCTCTGCATACGTTCAAATCACTCACACACACTCTAAAATACTCCTAAATTTATACACACACAAAAACTCTCTCTCTCAGATCGCCAGTTTCCTGGAATAAAATCACAAAAATTTTATTTGGACCTCGAGCCTCACTTTTGGGTCGCCATATTTGCTGTGATATGCTCCTTTGAATGCGGGAACTGGCCCTTAAAAACATTCGAGCCCCACAGATTGGGCGTCAAATTTGCTGTGATACCACCAAAATCCGGGTACTCCGCTTTTCGAATCGAGCCCCTACGAATTGGATGTCCAGAATGCTGTGAATCCTACGAAAAGCTATTCATTACTTTAACTGTGTTGGTCCATTGACTTTCTTCTGTTAATCGCCTCGGCTGCTCCCCTAGATAACTTTCATCCTCATTCATAAAAAAAAACAAACACATTCCTACCACAAACACGAACGTTAACTCTATTTACATCAATATTCACAATACATTAAAATTTCAAAATTAAATTTTGGCATAAATTTCAGTATCATAAATTTTCAAGATTACATTTATTATCATTTAAATGTGCATCCTGAATTAAAGTCCTTGTTGGATGCCTACTAATTAATATAACAATATATGCAGACCGGAGTCTGAGTACAAAGGGAGCATCTACCACCCCTTTACGTTAATTAACCAGGTTCGTCTAATTGAGCTCAAAGACATACCCAAATTTTCATCATAATCCAGAACATCAATACTAAATACCCCTTTCTACTTAAACAAGCAAATTTCACCTTAACATTAAAATTTTATGGTTAGTACAATTTCACTAATGTCCATTTAAAGTAAATCAATTATAAAGTAATTCAACACACACAAAATATCAAAGTTCAAACAAAATAGTATAAATTACCTGAAGGTTACTGCACTCGTAGCTTCAATGTACATCGTCCCTTTTGTTAATCACACCATTCCAACTGGGTTATATTTACAGCTTCTGATTCTCAACGCTTTTCAAATTTTCTCCATCACCATTTATTTAAAGTTGTTTCTGGGCTTTTCCAGAACTCATCTGTGTATATCTGACCCTTGTTTTGTGGATCCAGACACATTTATGAACCATTTAATCATTAACACCCCGAAAATAGCAAAGAAATTCATACTTCTTTCACCAATATACGCCAAAACTGCCTACTTTTGGTGTATTCATTTGTCGTTGTAAATTTTACTAATTGGTACAGTGATACTAAATTTTATTACCTTGTATCTAAGTGCACTCAAGTACATTCATGTTTGCACGTAAATAACAAACTGTTTTAAATCACCAAAATATACGAGCAAACTTTAAATTATTCTATCAAACTAAAATGCACTGTTTAACGTATTGAATCAAGTCGCGGATGTAAGAGCTTTTAACGCATCGAATAGTCAAAAGTCTCAGAGAGCGAAATTCATATTACCACCGGTATATATAGCGAATAGCCGGCACGTCGCTTTTGTCCTCAAAACAGACAATTCTTAAGAATTTCTCATGCTATGTTCCCAGTCCGTAGCCTGTGCGTCGGTTTTTACGAATTTTGTACTCGCCCCATTTAAATCAGAAATTCTCACACGGCACGCAAACATGTCCGAGAAAAACTAATTAATTTTGTACAGAAATTGTTGTTTCTACCTCTGATATTTGCATCCTATTTTCAACCAATTGTGACCCTCGTGACGTTGCTTAAATCACGCCTTTTACTATATGTGTCTTTGCTTGACGCATTTTCTCTTTCCTTTTCTAACCTGTTCGTATTGGTGCAAATTGATATTCTTTATTATCGATTATTTTCCAGTCCATGTGGACTATCTGGGTTAAATAACCCCGTATCGCACCTTCCCGTCTATTAAGCCCCGGTTTCTCCAAGATTCTTTGTAAACATTAATTATCTGCAAAATTTTCGCCGAATGAGCTTTTAAATAAACCCTGTTTTGTATTTCGTGCTAAAGCATCTGACCGTTTCCAATATCCTTAGAATCGACATGTTTATCTAAACAAATTAAACTGAAATTGCCTTTTAAAATACGCAGGTGTGTTCAAACATCCTACTTCTAACTAACACTTCTAGGATTTGCATTTTATTGGGTTTTACAAGTTTCTATAGATATTATCTGTTACTAACGATTCAATTAACTTCAATTAAAATAATACCCTTTAATTTTAGTGAATCCTAACTAAATATTAGTTATTATCTGTACGTTTTGTTCAATACCGGTTACTTGAAATAGATTTAATTATGATAAATTTTGCATGTAATTTCTCTTTGTTTCTTTATTAGGAATAAATAAATTACACGCAGAGCTTTTTTTTAATACTGTTTCTTTTGATATAAAGCGTCTTGTACATGATTTAAATTTCTTATTTTTACTGAAACGACCGAATTTATTTATGCTTCATGGTTTTAATAAAGCGTATTATTTAATAAAATTCCTTATACACGGTGATTAAAATTATTTGATGTGATTATTTAATTTTCTACCCTGGTCTAAATATGAGTAATATATATATATATATTTAATGCTATAATTTAAGGTAGTTTAGGGGTAGGTTAAGTCATAGGGGTCGTGGAATAAATAAAAGCGACTTCCAGTTCAACAAAAGCACATAATTTCAGATATTATAAGAGTAAAACGGTAATTATACATATTGTTAATTGAGAACACACAGTATATAAAATACATAGGATTAAATGCATAAGAACATAGAAATATCCAAGAGTAGTTTACAAGTTAATATAAGATTTGAAAACGCAACAAAATGCATCAAAATTAAATCAACGAGAAACCTATGTGAATTGGTTTTACAAATATCTAACAATTGCGTTAAAAATATCATCGTACACGCAATCTAAATTATACATTATTAGAAAATCGTACGTGACAGAGGATACACATTTGGTCAAAAATCCAATATTAGGAAATAAACAAGCACCAGATTATTTAGTTTAGATTATAATAAATAACAAATATTGAATACGTGACTTAATAAAAGGAAATTGTTGGAATTTCTCAAATAATACCATAATGTGTGAGAGTATTACGTGACGACTCAGGCATGCATTCAAATATTTGAACGAAATAATTGGTGAAAATCCCTTAGTTTACAAGATAAAGGTAAAAGTATCGTCCCAGCACGTAAAATAACCAATGAAAAACAGGTGGAGACAAGGCTTTAAATACGATAAGGATGTAGCGACGAGTTAGTATACATTTAAACTGGGCCACGACTATATTTGGAAGTACTAATAACTTTACGTAACCAGCGAAACAAAAATTAAAGTGAAATCATTTTGAAAAGTGTACGAATTGTGCAACGAATAAGCCGATCTATTATAGACGTAAGTAATAACGACTTAATAAAAAAATCCATTTCTAACATTAATAAAACAGGGCTTTTATTACTGGATTATTTTATTACTGGTAATTTAATACTGGCTTTAACACTGAGATTTAAATGGGATTTTAAATTATTTTAATACCGAGATTGAAATGGTCTAAATACCTACATCTAAATGGGATTTTAATATCTACATCGAAGTTGTTTTCATACCGATTTTAAAATCGGATTCTAATACCTACATGTAATTTGGATTTGGATTGTATTTTGGTTTTGATGTCGACTTCCAAATTCGACTCTCAATTTGGACATATTCAGACTTGGCACGTAAACTCTTGGGGATGCAGATTACAAGCTTGGAAGGAACTACAGAATCATTTGAGGTTAGCAATCTTGATACAATTTATAATTAAAAACTGTTTAATCCAATATTTATCATTTCGTATCTGTAAGAGTCAACAAAACATATTAGGTTTATTTATCAATTTATGACAAAGGTAATAGACATCTTGGAACGTTCAAGGTCCCTGAATATAAGCAAAAAGATAGTTTTGCTGGCTTGAAATATCATAAATCTGGTATATGTAAATATTCAGAAAAGGGAAAAATTGTTAAAGTTGTAAATATTTAATCATTATATTGTGTATTGTAGAATTGCTTTATTTAATTAAATCAACTAGTCGGGGCAAAAACCATAACTTAACATTCCACATCATAGGTGCTTGATTATTAGGGGTAAATTTCACAACAAAGTTTATGACGGCTCAACGCTGGGCTTAATATCACAGCAATATATATATATATATATATATATATATATATATATATATTGCGTTGTACTATAAAATCGAGCACCTCGCTTGGGTTGTCAAAAGTGTTGTGTATCCCCTTTGGAAACTCCCCAAAAATTTTTAATGTAGTTACAAAATTTTGACCTACCTAAAATTGAAGCCCTACCACCTAGACTTACAATTTATACCATCTAACAACAATATTCTCTGAAGATGCTTTTCACTCGGACAACAAAACCATCAGCTTCTTCAGGGGTACTCGCCATAGGCTGCTCACTCGTTCCGTGAAAATCCTAACCTACTAAAAATAACGCTAACTGCCAAAAGTACATCAATATTTATTAACATTTCATATTTGTTACGTATAAATTCAATTTATATTCCTCATGTATTTCAAGCTCTAAACATTCTATTACTTGAGGTAAATAATATCTCAATTTAAAGAAAATAAATTTTAAATCATACTACATCAATCCTGAAACAAAGTAACTGGGCTTATTTCCCCAATTTTACTTTATACTATATATATACCCAGATCAAATACGAGCTCATAGTAAACCTCTTTTTATCTACGTGAAAACATCGACACTGCAATTTCCTAAAACCCTTTTACCTTTTACAGAAGTTAAAGTTTCGACTTTCAAGTGATATCATCAAATTATTACATAAAATTTTCTCTTCGTCCTTTTCAAATTGACTCGTCAATTAAATGTTTATATATTATAATGAATACACAAAATCACTAAATTGTCACCCAGAAAATCACCAACAAAAACAAGCAACAGTTTTATAAGTAGAGTTACCTGGATTTTTGTCTCAAGTGCTCTCTACATGGACACCATCTCCAACATGATCCTCCTTCTCGACTGCACGTTCAGATACTGTCTCCAGGTTCTTTACATGGACACCATCTCCAACGTGATCCTCCTTCTCGACTGCACGTTCAACTACTGTCTCCAGGTAGCCTCTCACCATCAGGAACACACCGTTTCTAATTAAATTCTTCCATACGAGTGCATGGTACTACCATGCTCTCGTACACTTGCTGGTCCATCCATACATTTACCCAGGTACTCAAAGTACATAGGCCGCCTTCAAACAACCAGTACTAAATTGTACTTACTTGTTTTATAATATTGAATATTTACAGCATGGCCAAAGATATTAGAAAACCCACTTGTGCTAATTTAACGAAAACTTCACTCAATCACTTTGCTAAGTAGTTAGGTAGGCGATCGTAGGTAAATACAAGAAAGAAGAGAGCAATTTATCACATCCTACGAGTTTATATCAGCTCCAAAAGCCACTCCCCCCCCTACATTAATTTTCAACAACCCTGTCGCATTTTTCCTAGTATAACAGAACAAACAAGCCAATGGTTGAACACTTCCACAAACTATCCAATTATCCTTGAAAAATTCTACGTACACTTTCCTACCCGTCGTCAAAATCCAAGAAATTCTTGCACCAAACAAGCTCGATACTCCGAAATCCTCACTAAAAATTTTACCCAGTGCTGTCTTCCGCGAAACCCTCATAACTGTCGTTCTACTTTTAGCCTCTCCAATACGCCCTCTGTATACGCGTATATCTCTCCTTTCATTCCCACTTATAACCAAAATCTTCCGTCTTATTTTATCTTTAAACATTATTCTCCCGCTTATTCACAAGCGCTGTTTTACCTAACCCCCGCTATCGTCGTTTATCCTACTCTTGTTTATTTAATGTAACAGTCGTGCTGTGTTAGTAAAATATCCCCAGATTTCTATTCCCTTACTACTCGATCTTATCCGAAAATATACCGTGTCTTCGTTTCTCTAATTAGCTTCTAACTGCTTTGTCTATCAAGCCTTTCAAAGTTAAACGTTTTACTAAACATCTATTATGCTCCTTCCTTTATTAAAGCATGCAACTATAGTCTTTCTCTGTAAATCGATATGGTTTTCGTACGTGCTATCTGCACCTGTGTTTTGTCCCTCATTGTATTTTTCCAGCTATTATTTGTTGACGAGATTTTATGTTTGTTATCTATTTACGACTATAACATTCTTAAAATTTATAACAAGTGCAACTCAAATAACAACCGCCGCTTTAAATATGCTATAAACCTGAAAGCTTTTATTATTTACACCATTTATACTGAAAAATATTAAAACAAATATTAATTATGCTTACCTAACTTAATAATTAATATTTACAATCGAATTTTATGCTATATTCAACTAACCCTAATATTTACTGGTAATTTGTCAAATGCGAACCAATTTTATTCAAACATGGCTCAAACTTCGCGTGACCCATTTATACACTTTCTAATTTGACATAAATATAAATTTGAGCTTGCTAATGCCCTTTTATGACCTCAGATATATATATATATATATATGTATATATATATATATATATATATATATATATATACATCCTACTATCATTTTGCACCCGATAGACCGGAATTTGCATTCAAACTTGCGTCCCTTGTAAACTTACTACCGTATATCGGACGCAAGATAGAACTGTTCACTTTTTAGCATTATTGACATTGCGCTTCCTTGTCTAAGATGTTTAAATGGAAGAAGACCCAAATTGGTAAGATTTGGAATATGTCAAAGTCAATAGGTTTTGTACAGATTTTTATTTTAAATATTTAAGAAACACAAAATGGGCTTAAAATTGATAGGAAAATGTACAGAAATCGTATAGTTTTAGTCTAGCGATTTTCCGCTGAGAGCGCCACAGAATATATTTTAATATACGGAATATTCTATTGTGTTATCATCTTTACAACCGCTAAATGGCAACACAGCGTGGCGCCAGTTAGTCTGCTTAGATGATAGTGCGACGAGCAGTTTCGTTGCGTTCATAGAGTTTGCTGCAAACTTTTATTCGCTAATATATATTAAGTGTTTGAGTATTTAAAATTTTAGCTTACCGCTTAGGTCATGGACCTGTTTATATGATGTGATATCGCATTTATATATTTGTATGAAGTTATTCACTGTTTCCAAGCAAAATTTTTTTAAAGTGTAGAAAATATAATTTATATATTGATAACAAATATTTCCAATTTTGCGAATTGTTTCTGAATACACCTGCACTTATAATTCTGTAAATAGTTCTACCTTACCCCACTACTCAAGGGGTAGCTACGACTCCCACACTAAATAAATTGTAGCTATTAAATGACGCAATAGAAAATATTCAAAATGTTTGCATGCAAACAACCTCTAATTGTCTATAATAGAAACGCATAAGCAAAGGTGCACAAAAGCTAATGTTGAGGGTAGTAGAAACCCTTATTCAACAAAAATTGTAGTTCGTAAACGGCTGGATAGAAAATTTTTAAAATTTGCAAGTGCAATCCTCTAATCGCATACTACAAAATATTTGCAAGCAACGATACACAAAAGTCTATCTTTGAGGGCGGCAACACCCCTATACTAAATAAATTTTTAGCTCCTAAACGACTCGCTAGAAAAATTAAAAAATTTAACATGCAATGCTTAATAGTCTATAATAAAAGCATCCACCAGCAATGATGTGCCCAAGTCATTCTTGGAGGTGGCAGCAACCCCCAAGCTAATTTAAGTGTTCCCCCTAAAAAAGCTGGATAATTTTTTTTTTTTAATTTGTACATGCAATCGTCTAATACTCTATTGCAAAAATAAACACCAGCAACGTTTTGGGGGTGGAATCAACCCCCATATTAAAAAAAAAGTAACTTGTAAACGGTGCTCGCAAAATTTTCAAAATCATCACATGCAATATTCTAATAGTCTCCTCAAAATTATCATCAAACCCTGCTGTGTCAGTCCGTCCTGGGGGGTAGCGGTAACCCTTATTCTGTAAAAAATTGTAGTCGTGAACGATGCGATACAAAATTTTCATAATATTCACATACAGTTCTTTAATAGTATATTGCGCAAACATCCACTAGCAACAGTGCATTAAACCCACTCACGGGGATGGCAGCAACCCCAACACTTAAGCAATTTTAGGTGGTAAAAAACTCGTTAGAAAATTTTTAAAAATTTTTACATGCAATGCTTAATAATCTATAGCAAAAACATCCACTAGCAATAGTGTGCCAAGAGTCATGGAGGTGGCAGCAACCCCTGAACTAAATGCATTGTACCTCGTAAAGCGTTGGACAAAAATTTAAAAATTTTAACATGCAATTTTTTAATACCCCATTAGAGAAAAAAGCAACAACAACAACGGAGAGCGAAAACTAGTCTTGGGGTAAAAGCAACCCCGATATTAAACAACATATAGTTTGTAAGCGGCTCAATCAAAATATCTAAAATTTCACATGCAACCTCCTTTAAAACTGTTCGCAAGCAACGCTATGTCAACGTCAATCTTGGGGGTAGTAGTAACCCCTATACTGAAAAACTTGACTCCTGAACGATACGATACAAAATTTTCAAAATATATTCACATGCAATCCTGTAATAACATATTACACAAATATCCACCAACAACACTTCACCAAATTGTCTTAGGGGGTGGAAGCAACCTCTACACTAAGAAAAAATTCTGTTTGTAAACAACTCGTTAGAAAATTTTCAAACTTTTCACATGCAATCCTCTACTACTCTATTACAAAAATAAACTCCAGCGACGAGGCGCGAAAGTCAGTTTGAGGGTGGAATCAACCCCTATTTTAAAAAAAAAAGTGGCTCGTAAGTGTTGCAATGTAGAGTTTTTTAATTTGCTACAAGCAATCTTCTAATAGTTTCCTTCAAAACTATCCTGAAGCAACGCCGTGCCCAGATCAGTCTTTATGGTAGTAGTAAACCCTATACTGTAAAAATTGTAGCTCGTTAACGATGCGATATAAATTTTTATAATATGCACATGCAATATGGTGTCCCAAAAGTAATGGTCCAAATTGAAGGGTTTCATAGCTGAGATTACTACCTATTTAAATAACTATATATGTTGTTATCCAATTGTTGATGGTTTCAAAATTATAACAACTTTTGCGTTTTGTGTCAAAATCGTGCAGAACTTCGAATATTAATTTGCAATAAAAGAAATACTGACCTTTTGAAGGTAGTTCGTTTTCTGTTGTATGAGTGAATGTTGCGTGTTTAATGAATGAGGACTTCCTCAAACATTTACTTATTATTGCAAGAGAAAATCATAATTTTTCCATAATTTTGGTTCTATGAAAAATTTTGCGTGCTTTTCAAACTAAAATTACTCAAAAAAAGAATTACCATCGAAGAGTGCACACCTATCCAAAAACTTCATAAATCTAATAACTGGTAAGTCTAAAATTAAATGCATAGAAAATTTTTGAGTAATTTGTAGGTACAATCCCAAGAACAGCACTTTTATTAAAGAATTCGTAAGTAATAGCTAGAGACGGGTTCGGACTTTCGGGCCGGCCCGGCCCGATTTCGGGCTCGAATCCGGGCCGGGCCGTTAACTACTTTATTCGGGCCGGGCCCGGGCCAGGCCTATCTCTTTTCGGGCCGGGCCGGACCAAACGATTTGGGCCGGCCTAAATTTTTGGGGTCGAAAAACACATGAGTAGATATTCCACTGTCCTTCCACTTCTATCTCACATTGAGTAAGTAAACGTGCTTAATTATATTTTCACGTAGTGTTTTCATGCACCCATTAATAATCAGTTTTTTGTCTTGTTTAGTATAAAGGAGACGTGATATTATAACTCACCTCTTATTCCGATTTTTTTTTTCTAGTGGTTTTAATGTCGCTTATATTATACTTTAGGCAAGTTAAAATGCCCAGGAACATCAAACTAGGTGATTCATTCATAATTCAAGAGTTTATACCATTTATATTATGTATATGTATATACTTCAAATTTCAATCATGCGGCGAACGTCGATATTATGAATCGCGTGTATAGTTTATGTCTACCGCCTAAAATACCAGAGAGTTATTGCAACGTTCATTTTACCAATTTTTAATAAAGTTTTCTTTAGGCAAGGAATGCTTTTATTTAAGGCGCCTAAATTTTGACATATACCAAATGCCTAACGTACAAACTTACATTTAATTGTCTGATTTCTGTATAGATATTGTGAAATTAAATGGCTTTTTGTAGTGTTGTTTCCGTAATTAAATTTAGAGATATAATGTCCAAGTTTATAACACGAAAAAGATATAAAACGTCAACGCTCTAAATAGGAGGATGCTCTTTTTTAATGCTTTTCCTAGAAGTAAGGTGTAAACATCCTTTTGAAAACAGATATGCTATAGGCTTGGGAAGAAGTAAAAACCAATGTCTTGAAGTAAAATCGAAGAGTATTCCGTGAAAACACTTTGATAACACATACAAATGTTTTCGAATCAGTGAGACATGAAAGACTCGAATAATAAAAAAAGATTCATCTTTGTGTAAATAGAATTTTTTTGATCTTTTCAAATATAGTTGAACATGTTTTATAGGTCACCTAATCACAAAAGATTAATTCTTTATTCATTTTTAAAATATAACCTATAGATATAGAATACTAAACATATATGTCAAAATTAAGAGTAAAGGAGAAAACACTTGCTCTGAAATAGTGTAGGAAATTGAACTATGTAGTACTAGAGCATTTTTCAGGAATTTCTTTATGAATACTGTCGGTGTTTGAAATATATCATTTCCATAGCAACGTGTGATGTAAAGACAATATAAAACATATAAATTCTAGCTATAGCTTAATCAGTTAAGTGAAAATTTTTGTAATAAACCATGCTCGATTGCACCTAAACCACGAAATTATTTTAGCGACCTCGAGATTATTTTGCCTTCGTCGCAAGCGATCTATGCGATAAACTTTCTTTCGGTACGCTAAAAAACAATTTCGCGGCCTTTATATACAAATAACTATTTAAACGCTACCATGTAGTATATATTAACTAGTGATATTGTCGGAGGCTTTCACGGCCGGAGTCATTATAATTATTTATGGTTCCGGGTTGGGACCGTGTCATTTTATAAATTAAGGTCGACGTTTTGCCCACTTTTGTAAGGGACTTCATCAGGACAATACATATATTAAAAGTTAATATTAAATAGACAAGTCACAGTGTAAAGAGAAGAGTTACTCCTGAACTAGCAGACTCACTAGCCCATTCATAGCCAAAAGGTGTCGTAGTGGATCAGTGAACGTCACGGTTCCGCAATTATTAGAAGACGGTTCCTACACTCCTATAACAAAAGACCCCACTTTAAAACTTGAACGGAAATTTCAGCACTCATCAAATCCTCCAATATTTCCAAAACTATCCAAAACGCATAATACCTCGCGAATCTAAACCACCTCGCCTGTACGGCCTTCCTAAAGTCCATAAACCTGATGTCCCTCTCCGTCCGATAGTCAGCACAATTGACTCACCAACATACCATCTGGCAAAATACCTAGCAAATTTCTTAAAACCTTATTCCGGCAACACCCTACTAATGTTTTAAACTCCACTCATTTCATAGAACTGATTGCAAATATTGAGCTAGGCCCTAATGATATACTAGTCAGTTTTGATGTAACATCCCTATTTACAAACGTACCTATAATAGACACTGTCTCCATTATTAAACAACTCCTACCTCAAGAAAACGAATTTGAGCACCTGGCCATGCTCATAGAAAATGTTTAACCTCTACCTATTTTGTTTTCGACGGACAATTTTACAAACAAACTTCGGGCACACCAATGGGCTCACCTCTGTCCCCTATTGTGGCCAATATATTCGTGGAGTCTTTGGAATCCATGACTCTAGAATCCACAGACCTTAAACCAAAAACTTCGCTCCGTTATGTAGATGACACTTTTGTAATCTGGCCCCATGGACATCAAACGCTTAATAATTTTCTAGATCACATAAACAATCAACATAAAGATATTAAGTTCACTATAGAAATTGAAAAGAACGGAACTCTGCCATTCCTTGACGTTCTGGTGGAGCGCTAACCTAACGGACGACTTGGTCAATCCGTATATCGAAAACCCACACACACAGACAGATACCTACATGCGTCGTCACATCATCACCCTCACAAAAATTATCGGTAATCAACTCTTTGGTCCACCGTGCAATGAAGATTTCACAACCGGAAAACTTTTCTATTGAACTGGCCCATCTTAAAACTAGTCTTATAAAAACGGCTATCGCAACTCAGATATCGGCAGAGTAATAAACCGACATGTGCATCCTACGAACCCCTAAACCACGCTGTAATCTCGATACACGGTCTTTAGCAATCCTGCCATATATACACAGAGTAACAGACCGAATTGGCAAAATTCTACGTAAATACAACATCAAAACAATCTATAAACCCACTAATAAAATTTCACAAATTTTACCAACCCCAAAAGATTCCGAAAATAGTCTTAAATCCCCAGGCGTATATAGTATACCCTGCAGTTGCGGTCCAGTATACATAGGAGAAACAGGACGGTCAGTACAGACTAGACTAAACGAGCATAGGCGATGCTTAAGAACAAGCCAGTACAATCGCTCAGCGGTGACCGAACACCAACATGAAACAGGCCATACCATCAACTTCGACAAGACGAAACTGATTGCCAGAATTCCATTTTTCTACAATAGAGAAATTAGAGAATCCATAGAAATCAATAAAAATTCTAATAATCTAAACAAAGACGATGGCTACTACCTTCCCCCTATTTGGAAAACAAGCCTATGTTCACAACAACGGAACCGTGACGTTCACTGATCCACTACGACACTCCTCTCTATGCATGATCACTCATGCATCAAGTTCTCGCCCTATATAAACCACCACTTTCGCTAATTTCACCAGTTACTTCGCCACAAGACACCTTTTGGCTATGAATGGGCTAGTGAGTCTGCTAGTTCAGGAGTAACTCTTCTCTTTACACTGTGACTTGTCTATTTAATATTAACTTTTAATATATTTATTGTCCTGATGAAGCCCCTTACAAAGTGGGCGAAACGTCGACCTTAATTTATAAAATGACACGGTCCCAACCCGGAACCATAAATAATTATATATTAAGTAGTGTTAGATTCTTTACTGCTGCATGTATTTTAAAATAACGATTTCAAGAAAACTTTCGAAAACTATACGTTAATCGTCTATTCGTAGACTATAGGTATAGCAGACACTTCTAGGGTACATGAAATTTTGAATTTCATACTTTGATATTATCACCTTTTGTTTGGGGGGGACTGAACAGCCATTAATTATTTTCTAAATACAACTTTATTTTAGCGTGTTCTGAACACCCTTCTTGGTGTGGGCTAGAATATTTAGGGTGGGGGGGTGCCTTCTAAGTACCCTACCCCCTAGCTACGTGCATGATTGTCACTTAGTTTAATGTTGAATAGTAGAATTTGGCCGCACATATAGTTTTCTATTTATTGTAGGAAAATGTATAATAATGCCATTATCGAACTCATGCCATAAAAAAAGGATAAAGTAAATAACATTTTATTGGTATATAAATGGATCTATGTACTGATTTATACCTTTTGGTAATTATTGTTTAAAAAACTTTTCAACCTTAAACAATTACTTCATTTTACTTCTATTCCATCAGATAATATGTATCTCTAAAGAATAAGGTATCCTCTACATACCACAATTTGAAAATTCGACTTTTTCTAAGCGAACATTCGGTATATTATTTGACTTTCAGGTTGGTACCATTTATACTATGACCTATCAACAATTTATTTAATTTTAGCATTCAGTAATTCACCAAAAGTGTTAAATCTTGAACTTTGGCATGATTTGTCAGTCGGTCAAATAAAAATTTAATAGAACTAGAACAAAGACAGTCAAATTATAGATCAAAGTTCAATTCCAAAAGTTTCAGTTTCTCAAAGTAAAAAAAGGCTATAAAAATCAGTCTGTAACAATTTCATAAACATAGAAAATTGCTAAACATTTTGTACTTTTGTTACATATTTCTAGGATTTTTCAAAGAATCAAAATCAAATGATATACTACGGTATGTTCCACAAGTATTTTGATTGTAACTAAAATCATTATACTCTTAAATCAAACAAAGAACGATAGTTACTTGTTGACACAACTGAAAAATATCTTCTCATTCACTGAATGAAAGTCTTCTGGCCGGCCGCCGCCGGCGGCCGGGCCGTCAATTTTATTTCGGGTCGGGCCTCGGGCCGGGCCGGTCACTCTGCGTCGGGCCGGGCCGGGCTTATTAAAAGCCTGGCCCGGCCCGGCCGAGTCCATCCTAGTAATAGCCAACTTATAATTTTGTAAAATATGAAATGTATTTAAAATTCGTTTACCACAAATGATGGAATGTCCTGCCACCAGTTCTTATACATAAACGACACCGTCCCAAAAAATTTCGTTTTAAAAACCTGAAGGCGGGACCGATTCTCTCAGCCTTCCAACGGCTTCGCGTGTTTTTCTACGAAGGTCCTGCTGGTTTGTGGTATGTGTTTTATACACATTTTCTTTCATATAACCGCACAAGAAGTAAGCCAGGGGGTTGAGGTCGGGCGAACGCGATGGCCACTAGATGGTGCCAATGATTGGGATATGCAAGACTAAGTGTTCCCTAACATTACGAGCACTGTGTGCTGGAGCGCCATCGTGTTGAAACCTTATATGTGATTTTCCAATGCTCCACCCGAAGGTACTACATTGGCCAGGAAGCGGGTTTTTTTTACCTGGAAAATTTGGAATCTTGCCGAACCCTTGCTGTTCCAAGCAAGGTAGCGATCTTCAACTAGTGGCAGGACATTCAAACATTTGTTGTAAACGAATTTTAAATACATTTGATTATTTTGAGTTCATATTTTACAAAAAATAAAGTTGGCTATTACTTACGAATTCTTTAATAAAAGTGCTGTTTTGGGATTGTGCCTACAAATTACTCAAAAATTTTCCATGCATTTAATCTTAGACCTACCAGTTATTAGATGAAGCTTTTGGATAGGTGTGCACTTTTCGATGGTAATACTTATTTTGAGTAATTTTAGTTTGAAAAGCACGCAAAATTTTCACAGAACCAAAATTATAGAAAATTATGATTTTCTCTTGCGATAATAAGTAAATGTTTGAGGAAGTTCTTATTTATTAAACATGCAACATTCACGCATACACAGAAAACGAACTACCTTCAAAGGTCAGTATTTCTTTTATTGCAAATTAATATTCGAAGTTCTGCACGATTTTGGCACAAAACGCAAAAGTTGTTATAACTTTGAAACCATCAACAATTGGATAACAACATATATAGTTATTTGAATAGGTTTTAATCTCAGCTATCAAACTCTTCAATTTAGACCATTACTTTTGGGGCACCCTATTACGCAAATATCCACCAACCATAGTGCACCAAACACAGTCGTGTAGATGGCAGCAACCATTATGGTAAAACAGATTTAGCTGGTAAACAACTCTTTAGAAAATTTCCAACATTTTTTCATGAAATGCTTAATAATCTATAAAGCCAGTATTTGGGCTCGCAGCAATCCCTAAGCAAACTAAATTGTGCCTCATAAAGGGCTGGATAAAAATTTTTTACATGCAATCGTCTATAGTTTAATACAAAAATAAACACCACCAACGGCGCGCGAAAGCCAGTCTTCGGGGTGGTAGTAACCCCTATACTAAAAAACATTACAGCTTGTAAACGACTCAATAGAAAATTTTAGAATTTTCATAAGCAATCGTCCAATAGTCTCCTACAAAATATCTTGCACTTTTGACGTTAAACCCATATTTTACGTTTATTAGAATCCATTTCTATCGATATTTTACGAACCAAAACGAATATTTAAAGATTTTACGAACAGGAACAGCTGTATTGTCGACGGTTAAACGATTTAAATTGCGCAGTAATTCCAATTAAATAACTGTATAACCATCACACCAATAAAACCAAATAGTGTATGAAAAAGCAAAATTTTTAACAAAACTGTTCTGAGGGTAAAATTAGACGCTTACAGTATATTTAGCAAGCGCCTACACAATAAATATCAAGTTTTAACGTACTATTTATATTAATAAGATGAAAAAAGCACCAACCTTTCTACAATTAATAGAATTAACTTTTCTATTTAAAAATAATATCATATTAAAATACAACTGAAATTTAAGCCGCTTCATGACGATAACAACGCTATGATAAATGATTTAGCATGACATAATTACTCTTGTTTCATACATACTGCTATTTATAGAACATAAGGATGCATACATTGTTTTAATTTAGCGGCGCATCGGATACAAAAAGTACAGCGATATTATAAATAGTATTAAACGGACGCAGCATTTTAAAATGATTCACGTTCGAATTCGCCAGCCTGTAAAACCAAACGATTAAATGTAGAATGTCTCATTACTCATATCTCACTCTCTCCTAAGGTATTATTTCTAAGTTTCATCTTTGTTACTTGGAAGAGTTACTGACAACATTGCTGGAAGTTAAACTGATAGTAATCTTATTGTAAAATGAAAGGAGATATACGACGGACGCGACAATAAATGGCTTTGAAAGGGTTCTAGAATGATAGGGAAATATAAAATAGTGTATATCGATATATTTCACTATTTTAAAGTTTTTTTGTGATTTTGGGCTTCTTCAACAAGCAAGTAACAATATATTCTATATATGTAAATATCTATTTCCGCTATTTCTGGGGGACGCCAAAATGTATCAATTTTGTAAGGATGCAAAATTGCTAGTAGGATGTATATATATATATATATATATATATATATATATATATATATGTATATATGCAGTAAAGTTCACACTGCTAATTTACAATAATTGATTAAGTAAGAAATAAGCAGGAGTGATAGGCGAGTTGGCAGGCGGGAGGAATTGGCAAAACTGATAGGTTTGTTGGTTAATTAGGGGGAAATCACAAGGGTCGGAAAAACCGGATAGCCCATATGCGGCAAATTTGTAAATACAGCTCTGGCACCACATCAAATAGGACAAAAATCCATCTCAACCATAGTGGAAACTTGTTATGTTTTTGAGGATGTGCCACATTTTCCTAAAAGTTTCCTAGTGATTTTTAACAGGATAGTGATTACACTAATGAATTTTAAATTCGTTATAACTATTGATGTTGCTAATAGCTTTTTATTATGCAACAAATTTGATTAGAAGCATTCAAAATTTGTACATATTTTGGCAAGTGAAAATTTAGAGAATTGTTTTAGTGAAACAAACACGGCGTTTCTAACAGCAAGGTCTGATTTGACACAAAAGTCGTCAGTCTCTGAAGTATTAGAATATAACACAGATTATCACAGCGCCGCAATGTCACCCCAACTACACTGAGAAAGAAGCTATTACAATCTGCTGCTTTGTAGCGCCAATTGTTCTGCTTTAGATTACATTGGAATGCAAACGTTGATTTGAATACTAACGATAATAGGTGGACACCCTGTGGCGAGACATCTTTAAATAAAGATTATTGACAGGACTTGCAGTGCGAGATCAGTTGATTAACAAGTACAAGGTTTTTCATTTAAGGGTTATTTAGATAACAATAAAAAATCTCGAGAACGTTATTAGTATAATTTTTGAAATGTTTGCGGAATAACTAGTACAATTAAATTTATATAAATTTGCAATCATAGATGTTGCAAGTCAATTCTAATGGCAGCTTTGATTGAAACATTAGTTCTGATTGAGCTTTGATTGTTAGATCTGAAATTAAGTTCCGATCAAAGAGTTGTGTACGATAAATACATTGTAGTTTAAAGCTATAAAATATGTGATATAAGTTACTGTGGATTATTGATATAAATTAATATACTATTGATACAAATCGCCCTGTTTGATATAAATTATGTAAAGTATTTAATGCTTTGTATATAAAGTGATTGTAGTGTTTCGCGATTAAATTAATTAAGGCGATAGAATCGTAGTTTAAGGAGATCATACTTGTCCTATTAGGGACTAGCTGAAAGTAAATCAGCTTTTAGAAATATTATCGTAGCTGCGAGTGTTGAGAAGGCGTATATAACCAGTTTTAAAATAAAGAGTTGTTTAATTGCAAATACAGTTTTGGTTACAGTACTATATCTATCCGCTCATTGCCATGCATATTAGATCGAAACCTTTGCTTGCAAACCCTTGTTTTGTGTAGTAACAGAAGTTATGTCGTTAGATTTAACCAGGTATCGCTGTCTTTTATGATGCGAATAAATTCAAATACCGATGTATTCAATGACACTTGTCCAGCTCTCACCCACATGTGTTTATATGTAGCATAGCTTCCTTTATTTGGCATCCTATAAGTTGCAATATCTTTATTGGTGTCTCACTGCTTGACGTTCGCATTATCTTTAAGGTACACTTAAATGCAAAAATCGTCTAATCAAGCAAATTAATTTATTAGCGTTTACCTATAGTTTTACACTTTAGCTGCTACAAGGAGAGAATTTACTCTGTATATCATGTGCTAGTGTCGACGAATAATAAAAGTGCAGTTTCTAAGGTGTTAAAGAAAATTAGGATATTTTCCTAGGAGGGCAATGGCATTTGACTCAACCATAGAGAAGAATAAAGTTTTCTATATTTACTAAACTAGTCATGCAAAACTAATTTCTCTTATTAGGAATTTTATGATAATAATAGGTTCTCGCGCGGCTCACGATTTGCGTGATACCCAATACGTGGCAGTTTAAACATCCAATTTTAACTTGGAGAATATAACTTGAGTTTATTGACTTTATAATCAAAAAATAATTTCTTTTATTATCTGTAAATTACAAATAGATAAAACCAGGAAGTTAGAGCGGATATCGAATAACATGTTCCTCAATTAACCTAACGTAATTAAAATGCAGACCTGATTATCGGTAATTCACAGTGATTTGAGCTCCATTGAGAGCTATTTAATCATCCAGTTAAGTATGTTTACTTTTTCAAAATATGTATGTAGCATGAGGTACTTATAGCTGTGATAATTAACAGTTTTTATTGAATTATCAAAAAACTTGCGTCAACATCTTTGGGAAGGTCATTTTGTCAAAACGGCGTCATAGGTGTTATACCTTGTGATATATTAGAAATGCTGCTTTAAAGTATAAGCAAAGCCTAGAAAAATGTATGGATTTTATGGCACCACTTTAAAGCTTACATTATGCGCTTTCTATATTATTTAATCAATACTTTTATTAGCATGTAACCATTCTCTTCGTTCATAAAAATAACAGCTCGTAATTTTTGCTTCACTTTAACATAGTTTAGCATACAAAACAAATAAATAAGGGCGGGTAACATATCCCTTGGAAGTTTTATTAGTGCTCGAAAAGTTGTTGAAAATATAAAATGACATTCCTATCCCTACGAATTAGATCACTCACGTCACGAGGACTACATACCCATAGGCAATAACAGTAGACACATGAAAGAAGACGTTTTACGTTTAAATTAAATTTGAACTCAAATAGATGCTGTAATAGACCAAAGAATTACAAGTAATGCAATAGCAAACTGGAAAAATACAATGTTCGCATTTATGCAATAATTCATGACATTTTCTTAAGTGAGTCGCATCAACATTCGTAATGTAGTAGCTGGTCTATTTGACAACTTGAAGATATTGCAATATATTCAGTTATTATTCCACTAACATAACAGTAAAAATTCGATATATTAATCACGTATTACTGCCCTTCGTAAAAAAATCCCCAGTAGTACTTATTTAATAATTGGTTAGATTTTAAACGATGTTGTTTCATGGTCGGGGTCATGATTAATAATTCGCGTCCTGGGATTCGATCGTATAATTAAAAACCAACAAAGCCAGTGCCTAGCCACTTTTGCAAACAGCATCTTCACGACAAACATGCTACTTGAGGACAAACAGAACCAGGGTCTATCAAACTAAAATGTATCGTGTAATAAAATAACTGTTACTTTGCTACAGGTCATATTTGACGTCATAGAACGCGTGTGGTTGCTCGTTTATAAGTAACTTTCTTTGTAACCTAGTCTTCCCCCTTTAGCAAACTTAGAAAGCCTGTAATAAATTTACAATTACAAATTATTATTACAAACATTACAAATATTAGACACATAAACCAAAGAGGTTTGCGTGAGCACTAAATAGAATAATACACATATACGCACGCACGCACGCACACACGTACACACACATACACACGCATTCACACGCATACACACAAGTACACACACGTACGCACGCACGCACGTACGAACGCACGAACGCACGAACGCACGAACGCACGCACGCACGCACGCACGCACAAAGCAGGCAATTGATCTTTGTACATCTGACGAAAAGCGATATCGTAGCATATATATATATATATATATATATATATATATATATATATTGCTGTGATTCTCTTCCCTCTTATCGAATTGTCCCTATTTGTTCTGTTCCAAGAATTGCTCTAATTCTCGCTCTACTTTTGAATTTCTTCTGATAATCGCCTCTTGACTCTTTCCTTCCGCCTCGGCTGCTCACCTAGCTAAACCTTTCATTCTCATTCATAAAAACAAACACATTCCTACCACAAACATCAACGTTAACTCTATTTACATTAATATTCACAATACATTAAAATTTCAAAATTAAATTTCAGCATAAATTTTAGCATCATGAAATTTTCAAGTTCAAATTTGTCATCATTTTAATTTTCATCCAGAATTAGAGTCCTTGTGGGATGCATACTAATTAAGTTAACAATATTTGCAGACCTGAGTCTGAATAAAGGGAGCATCTCCCACCCCTTTACGTTAATTTAACAGGTTAGTCTAATTGAGCTCAAAGACAGGCCCAAATTTTCATCATAATCCAAAACATAAACTTGATAAATACTCCTTTCTACTTATACAAGAAAATTTTACCTTAAAATTCAAAATTTGTTGTTTATACAAATTTACTACTGTCCATCTTTATCAAACAAATTATAAAAATATTCAACACACACCAAAGCATCTAAGATCGAACAACAATGCATAAGTTACCCGAAGGTTAATGCACTCGTGGCTCCAATGTACATCGTCCTTGCTAATCCCACCATTCCAGCTGGGTTATGTTTACGTCGTCGGATTTCTGGCCGCCTTTAAAATTTTCTACACCACCATTCGTCTAAAAGGTTTCAGGGCTTCTCAGGACCTCATCTATGTATATCTAAATCTTGTTTTGTGGATCCAATCACGTTTACGAATAACACTTGATTACTTACACTCCCGAAAAATAGCAATAAAATTCATAATACTTTCACGCTATACCAAAACTGCATACTTCTATTTATTTATTTATCGTTACTAATTTGGATAATTGGTACAGTAATACCCGCAAATATAACTAGACTTTATTACCTTTATCTATCTTCTCTAAGTGCACTAATGCATAATAACTTTTATCGTAGCACGTAATCACCATCTATTCTGCTTGAAGTATCAAATAAGATCAAAAATAAAGAGAGCTAAAAACTCCTATCAGCACGGGTTTATATACTGGCTTGCTTGCAAGTCGAATTTGTCCCGCGACGGACGTTTTTTAGAAATTCGCATTCTATTTTCCCTTCCGATGGCTCGGCACAATGATTGTTCTGAAATTTGCACTCGTCCGAGTTGAAATCTAAGAAATTTCCACACGCCTCGCAACACGTCCGAGAACAACCAATTAATTTTACATATAAATTGTTATGATTCCACCTTTCATGTTTGCATCTTATTTCAACCTTAATCGCCAATCTAGTCTGTTCGTTCCATCTACAACCTGTGCTCTTGTTTTACATATTTCCCTTTATTTAACTACCAATGCATTCCCTCTCGCTTGTCTTTATACCACAAACTTGCTTTCTTCCTTGCACTCATATAGCTTGGAGCTTATCGACTACCATATACATCGTTATTTTTGCAGGTGTTCTTAGTTCTAATACGCTGAAGGCTTTTACGTGACTACCCCACGTCTTTATAATTTCTCGATAGCTTTAGTACTTGGAAAGATTAAATTAAATACAAGTTGAACATTTTAACTCGGCTTCTTTTTATAGAAAGCGTCCAGTGAATAATTTAAACCCCTTATTTTTAATAAAACGAATAAATGTTTATGCTCTATGGTTTTAATAATGCGTATTATCTAATGAAATTCTACATTACTTCCTTCTACACGTTGATTATGATTATATACAAACCCTACATTCTAATTGAATGATTTAAATCTACACAGTAGGCCTTTAATTAAGCGTTCTATTTTCCACTGCTCTGATATACACGGTGTTTAACATTATCTAAACAATATAAACCCTACGTTTAGAAGTAAATGACGAATTTATCCAATATACCTTTAAATGAAGTGTATTATTACCCAAAGCGTCCTTATACACGGTGAATAAAATTATTTGATGTCGTTAATTAATTTTCTACCCTGGTCTAAATTTGAGTAATACAGGGTTATTACAAATGAAATAGACGGTTTGGATAGGTTATAGAAAGTTTATTTTTGAAAAGTTAAGATTATTACTTATATGATTATAAAGAAGAAATGATTAAGTTTTTATTTAAAATTTTTACAAATTTTCAATGTGTGCACCTTTGGTAACACGACAGATATCAACACGGTAGTCGAATTCTTGCCACACGCTATTAAGCATGTAACGGTCAACTGTAGCAAGAGCATTTGTAATACGTTGTTTAAGTTCGTCGATATCAACAGGAAGCGGTGGTATGAAAACTTTGTCTTTTACATAACCCCATAAGAAATAATCGCAGGGCGTTAAATCTGGATTACGAGGTGGCCACGGCTTAAGCACAAGGTTTTCCTCACTTGCACGGCCGATAAATGGTCTAGGAAGATGTTCATCCAGATATTTTCTGACCTGTAAGTGCCAGTGAGACGGAGCTCCTTCTTGTACAAAAACGAAGTTATCACTATCTTCCTGTAGTTGAGGCATTAACCATTCTTGGTCTTCGTAAATAAACATCACAAACAATATCGATTTGTTCTTTTGTAACAGGAGGTTTTCCAGTACTCTTTCTTTTACACAGACATCCACTATTTTCGAAACGTTTATACCAGTCATAGATTGATTGCCTTGTTGGTGGTGTTTTACCGTATTTTGTTCTGAAATGACGCTGCACAACAGTAACAGACTTTGTTTTGGCTAATTCAAGAACACAATAAGCTTTCTCCACTTTAGTAGCGGCCATTTTGCTAGACTGGTCGTTGTTTTAACAGCAGTACCAACCTAACAGTTGTACCAACATAAACTTTAAGAAATTCCCTATAAACCTATCTCGCTTACTATATTCAAATACACCAGTTTGAGTTTTTAAAGGCTATCCAAACTGTCTATTTTATTTGTAATAACCCTGTATATTGCTATGATAAGGGGGTAGTTTAAGGGTACATTAAGTCATAGGAGTCGTAGGATAAATGTAAATATTATTAACGTTAAGAAAACCAAACAATTCGATCATTAAATAGAACTAAATCGACTATTTTATATAAAGTCAATAGCGAGCACACTGTATATAAATCATAACCAATTTAATTCATAAGAAAGAAGTTCATTATTCAATAATCAGATACTATTTAGCTAATTAGCATTGTTAGAAATATGAATACGTGACAAAAGACATTATATTTCAATAAAATCCAACATATTTGGAGTAACAAATATATAACAGGCGGTCCGTGGTGCGATAAGATTTAAACCATGATCGACACAAACATGAAAGACGTGACTGAATGCAATGAAAATTTAGAATTTCGAGAGATATACTGCACGAAGTTAAACGTCTACGTGTGAGAGATCAAGCGTCTGAACAACAATCGAAACGAGGAATTTTTAGAAATACTGATTTCTGCAAAAATAGACGCAAAGTACAAGGCGTTGATCAACAAACACACGATGATTACCAATAAGCAAATTGATAGGTGGAGTCTATAAATACTATGGGGACCTTGTAAACATTCAGTATCTCTTCGACAAGGCACCAACCATGTCAATTGAAAATGAAATATTCCGTAAAAGTGAACGTAGTAAAGATTAATAATTTATTAAACTTCGTGAAAAATTAAAAGTGCCAATTTATACAACGAAAAATAGCCGTTTTGATCTTAAAACGTAAGGTAAACTATTAATTGAATTTTATTCTAATATGTAATAATTTAGGGCTCTGATTGTACCCCTAAACATACTTCCAGTTCTAAATATTTGTATAAATAAATAGCTACAAACAAACTTCGAGAATATTATAAAAATACTTCTAAATAAACTCACAAGGAAACATAATAAACGTCAAGATACTTAAATTAAACTACAAGCAAGCTCCAAATCATTCCAAGAATCCGAAGGGAAAATTCAAGCAACGATTAATTAATCATTCTGGTCAACAAGTGAAGAAACTACGCTAACGAGTCAAGCTGTAACAATCCATCGATATTCAAAGGCAGTTTCTAGAGACACGCAAAGAAACCACAGGTCAGAGATTTTATTGTATTAGTATAAGACTGTTTTTCAATTTTAACATTTAATATTTGCTATATCAAATATCTGTAAGGGTCATCAAAAATTATTTGAGAATTCGAAAAATAGAGAAAGGATCGTTTGAACGTTCCAAAGCTACTTAAAAGTAATTACAGATGTATATTTTTGCTGACTTTCAGGGAACTTAAAATTTGGTGGAATCAGATAAATATCTATATTTTATTCACGGGCTAATTTTTAAATATTAAACATTTATAGTAGTAAAAGTGTACATATTATCTACTATTATATTGTGTAATTTTAAATTGCTTCATTTTCATTTTCATTTACATTATTTTAACAGATAGGTAATAGAAAGGAAAGGGGTTAAACAATCTTTATTTTTGAAACGTAGGGGTATTCACAGCAAATTTATAAAGGGCACCCAACTAGGAGATTCAGAGCAAAATTTATAACACACCAACTTGGGGGATTCTCAGCCATTTATATAACACCCAACGTAGGGGCAATTCACAGCAATTTATATTGAGCGCACAATCGTGGGGTTTATTTCACAGCAATTTAATAGAACGATCAATCGTGGGAATTCACAGCAATATATATATATATATATATATATATATATTGTTGTGAATTCAAAGGGGTAAATAGGTATATACAATAAAATTTCAACAACCCTGTATATAGAAAAAGCAAATTACTTACGCGCAAAATTAATTTAATTCATTTAGTGAAAACGGACGAGTATTAGGGTATTTTATTATTTAATAATTGGAATGTTAGAATTACATAAAGGAAAAAAGCCTCAAAGCAAACAGAAGTTCAAGGATACGAATAATTAACCATAATTCATTTAATCAAACACATATAAGCATAAGGGAACGTGCTTGCGTAAGAAAATCAATAATTTCCTAAGCAAATGTATTCGTTGTAAAAGCAAACGTCAGTTTTATCAAATACGAAGAAGTAGAAAGTCGAGAAATTGTTATGTTCAAACGGTCGATAATTAACAGAAACACCTGCTTGTTAAAGGTTACGTTCAAAGAACTCGAGCGTATGTTATAATAAGATTCCATAGAAATTATTTTCAACCGTTAGTTTGGATAAACAGTTAGGGTAACAAACATCTTAAAGAGCGAGTGAAATGAACGATTGGTAATATACAACAGATAGAGACAAATATAAAGGCGTTGGGATTGAAAATCACGTAAGGCATACACGTAGAGTTGAGATAGGATGTCAACAATATCGATTTTATGTAAATCAAGCTAGGTTTTGAACGACACAACAAACATGCTTAGAACTGAGATGCATAGCGCTTAGGAGGAGTTTGGTGACGACAGAAAACTCTGTCATTGGTCGAAAGCCCACAGTGTTAGAAACGAACGCACACGCAAAGGTTAAAAACGAATTCGAGGCATACAACAAGTACGGCGGGAGAAATTTTCAGAATTAAGCGACGGTTATGCTCAAAATTTTTAGAATTCGTTTTGAAAATAAGCTTTTCGAAGGAAGCGCGTTTACTAGGGGGGTTTGGAAGAATATAAATACCCACGCTAGGTTATTAAGGCTCTCTTTTCCTTTACTTCGATAAAGTGCCGAATACCGATTCAGACTACGATAATAATAAAGCTTTTTGTGAGTATTTTATGTATGTGTAGTAATGTTACCATAAATATAGTGGTTGCAAGTATAAAACGGTAGTAGCGGACCTCTAATTATTGACGTGAAGTACGAGTAGTGCGTATTAAATTAAAAAAGGTCCGGCTACTAAAACACAAATTATTAAATGGATGCATGATATATGGGGGTAAGCACCACAAGTAATCAAGTTTGTATGCATGATATATGGAATGGTACTGTGAAACGAGGCGCATAGCTTGCAGAGGTATCAGATGGTAGAGGCCTGTGGATCCGCTGAGCAGCACAGTAAATGGAAACAACGACGAGGGGTTTTCTGGCAATTGTCTCCGACTGGAAAGAAGCCTGAAGAATTCTTCAGGTAATTTATTTGAAATTTCTGTTGTTTTATAAACATTTGTGGAATTTTGTGTTGTGTGGTTAACTTTTTTGAGTGGTATATTTATGGTTGTAAAAACTTATTGTAAAGGATACATGTACTGGACAATTTACTGATGTTGAATATTGAAAAAGGGTGTATTTAGAACATCCAAAATTTTATTCAGGATATAAATTGAATTGTAAAGAGTAAACGGGTCTGTAAATTTTGTTTTAATTTATGCAAGGTTTAAAAGGCATATACAAACTAAACTGGGTTATAATGAGCTCACAATACTCCAGTGTGAAGTCAATTTAGGGTAACATGTGGGGCCTATCTACTCATATTTAATTGAATTGTTTAAACATCACTATAAAAACCAAGGACTTTAAAAACATACCATAAATTAAACTAATAATTATTGTTTCAAACTGTTTTAACACATGTGTAAATAAAATTTATCTGTTAATAGGTGTAAATAAAAGGTTGTATGGTTGTTATATTATTTGGTGATTTTATTGAATGGTGTGCGAGTGTGAAGGAGGTTGGTCTGTAAATTTAGGTATTTGAAAAGAGGCCCAGTTGAGCTAGCCAGGGAAGGTGAAGGAATTCGAAGGCGATCTCATTAAGAGGTGTAAGAAATTTTAAAATTTTTATTTTTTTTTTAAATTATATGTTGGCCCAGGTGGTGCACGAATTTTAATAGAGTGTTCAGAGACAGTCCCGACTTCCACCCCAATATATATATATATATATATATATATATATATATATATATATATATATTGGTATCACATATCTGGCGAGGAAAATCTCGCCGATCTTTTATCCCGAGGGGCATTTCCGTCCAAACTGTGGTGGTATGGGCCACAGTTTTTAGAAAGACGCTATGTATCTCTGTCGGAACTGGTTATTCACGACCAATTACCGGAAGCAAGGGCTTTCGTAGGGAACATACGCCAGATATGTATTGCTAAAAAAATTAACCAAACGCCACACGTCTCATAAGAGTTACAGCGTTTATAAAACGCTTCACCTACAATTATAAAACGAAGTGCATTAAATTGAAGGGTCCTTCATCGGTAAGCGAAAAATACGGAGCTAACTCTAGCTAAGATCATACAACAGCGAGACTACAGTGCCGAAATAGCAGCGCTAAAAGACTCAAAGAAACTGACTAAAAATAGTAAATTGATATGCTTGAATCCTTTTTTGGACGAGGGCGAAACCTTAAGGGTTGGAGGTGGATTAAGAAACGCCGATCTTAAATTTAAAACAAAATTTCCTACTTTTATACCTAGAAGCTGACAGTTTACAAATATGCTAAACCGATGCGACCACTTATTAACCTTATATGGCGGTGTTCAGGTAACTTTAGCAAAGCTGCGATTTAAATACGGGTTACAAATAGTAGAACGCTGTACGAAAAATTGTGAGGCAGTGTATTCCCTGTTTTAATGCCAAGCCGATTAACACAGAGCCCATAATGGGTAAACTACCTGGTGTTCGTACTGAAGTAACACGTTCTTTTTCCAACTGTGGTATCGATTATTTTGGTTCGCTTTATATAAAAAATGGTCCCAAACGCTCAAACAGGCTTGCCTAGGTTTACGGTTTAATATTTATAAGCGCGCCTATCAAGGCCGTGCATATTGAAGTAGTTAGTAGATGTGTAAAATATTGCAGGTCTTCTGCGTGCGTCGATAGACCTAAGGGTAGTAGAGGGAGTAAGTAAGAGGTTACTGTAACTTGTTGTTCAGAGATATAGAAGAACGCAAGAAGCTTTCATGATGTGTAGTCGCTTAGCTTGATTTATATTTAAATAAACCTTTCTTTAAACTTGATGTTGTTTATTGCATTACAACAACTTTGGTGCCGAAACCCGGGAAGATCTGGTGATAAATATAAACGAGCTTTAACGTAAATATTCGGAATAACGAAACGTGAACGCGAATATTTAACAGACGGCTATACTATCGAGACTTCGCGATGGAACAAGTAAAACGGACAATCTGTAGAACGCACTTAACTAAAACAGTTAATAATATAAATTCTATGCTAGAAAATAGTTTCAGTATCGAAGACATTTATACAGCTATGTCAAAGTTAAAGCTTGCAAGTGACAATCTGAAAGAAGTTGATAAGCAAATTAAACCACTGCTTAAAGAAAATCTAGAGGACGAGTTAATGAAAAGATATGAATATGAAGAGGTTGCCGTAACTACGATGTCTAAGTTGGAATTGAGATTAAAATGCCCAGAAAAACCGCAGATAGAGGTTGACGCGAATTTAACGAATACGGTACCAGTAAGTAACGAAGCAAGTAGGCCGTCCTTTACGTCAGTGAAGCTTCAACGTGTACAGTTAGCAAAGTATGATGGTACTGCAAAGGGCTGGCTTCCTTTCTGGGAACAATTCAGAAGTATGATCCACGACAATCAACAATTAACGAACGGAGATCGATTCAACTACCTGCGAATGTATGTCACGGGAAGGGCTGCTGAAGCAATTGAGGGATTTCCTCCATCTGGAGCATTCTATGAGGAATCTTTGAATATATTAAAAGATCAATTTGGAAATGGGGAACAGCTAATTGATCAATATATTGATAGCATTATGAAAATCGAACCTGTAAAATCCAGAAATGACGTAAGCACTTTAAAGAAGAATTACAATCTAATTACTTCAGCTATGCGTGTTCTTGAAATCTTAGAAGTATCTAGTTCTCAGTATAACATAATCGTAAAGTCGACTTTCATGAAGTCGTTGCCAACGGAATTGCGTTTAGGATTTTATCGACAAATGAAAATGAAATCATCCAATCATCTAGAAATTACTACGAATAATTTAGAAAGTTCATCATCAAGGTCAGAGTAAGATGCAGATCGCCAGGTAAAAGATTTGTTGCAGTTTCTTAAAAACGAACTCGAGTCGTTGGAACAAGCTTTAAAACCGGATGCAGATTGTAAAGAAAAGATGCTCCCAACAGAAAAGAGAACGCATTACAAAGGAACTGCGTCTAGTTTATTAGTCACTCCGAACAAACTTCTTGAATGCTGTGCTTTCTGCAAGAAAGACCATAAAACCGAAATGTGTGACGCAGATGTACTTTTGGCAAGGAAGAGAGAAATTCTAAAGGCAGCAGGAAATTGTTACCGTTGTACGAGAAATAACCATAGTGCTAAATATTGTAAACATAGATTTTTAAGATGTAAAGAATGCAGAGGTAGGCACGCAACAACAAAATGCAACCCAAACTTTAAGCCAGGTAAAGATAGAAACAACGCTGAGACGACAGGTATTACAGTGAAAGTAACGAAAGGCGAGAGTTCAATGAACACTTCGGCGCCGTCGGTGTCCAGTTTGATGACAAACGTACACAAGAATGTGATATTGCAAACGGCTTGTGTTTATGTCTTTGGCGAAAATTCAAAGAAGTTAATTAGATTAGTAATGGACGGAGGTAGTGAACTTTCATTTATTAAGGAGAATCTATCAAGGGTATTAAATCTACCTGTTGTTGGACAACATAGGGTTCGTACTGCCGCGTTTGGAAATAGTGCATCAATACCGTCTAAACTCTACAACCGCGTTTTAATTACTTTGAAGGGACAATATACAGATGAAATTTTAACGATTGAGGTTGTGGAAGTTCCAGATTCTCTGATCGCGTTGCATTGGATTAAAGGTGGTGCGTCAAAGTGGAAACCATATGTGGCTAACCGTGTTAAAGAAATTCAGACCTTATCGAAAGATATAACCTGGAAACATTGTCCCGGTCGCGAGAACCCTGCGGACTTATTAACTCGCGGAATAAGTTCAAGTACTTTAATAAATTCCAAAACTTGGTTACATGGTCCTAGGTGGTTGCTAGAAAGTGAACAAACGTGGCCAGATAATATAATAGAGACAGCTACGTCAACGATAGATATAGTATCGAAAATGTCTTTACTAATTAACACTATAAAAGGTAGCAATCAATTTATAGATTCCTCCAGATACAGTGATTTTGATCGTTTAGTGCGAATAAGGGCGTATGTTTTACGATTTATAGGAAATTTAAAAACCAGAAATAATAAAGGAAAAAAGAGCTTAACCGTAAACGAATTTGAAAGAACCGAAACATGTTTACTTAGACAAGCGCAGCGGGAAGTTCATTATTCGGTGGTTAACAGTTTAAAAAGGGGTGAGGGCATTGAACGGAAATCGAGTATTGCAACTTTAAGCCCTTTCTTGGATAAACATGAATTGCTGCGTTTGGGTGGGCGTCTTCATAATTTAAGAGAAGATTTCGACCTCAAGCGTCCGGTTATTCTATCGAAAAATGCACATTTAAGTAAACTACTAATAATGAAGTTTTATAAAACTCTTTATCACAGTGGTGTAAATGCAACACTTTATGAATTACGTAAACGATTTGGATTGTACGAGGACGGCAATTAATAAAGTCCGATTTAGCAAGATGTGTTATCTGTAAACGACTTCGGAAAATCAGGGTCGCATTCCTCCGCGTCGTTACCTAGAGATCGAATACAGCAAACAAAGCCCTTTGAAGTGACAGGTTTAGACTTCGGCGGACCGTTGTATTTTAAAAATAGTTATCACTCAAAGCCATGTTATGTGCTTTTATTTACCTGCGCTGTTATACGAGCACTTCATCTAGAGATTGTTTTGAAAATGAATGTTGCGTCTACAATCAGTGCATGTAAACGGATCTTTGCCCGTAGAGGGATTCCTAAGGTCATTTACTCAGATAACGCTAAAACATTTAAAAGAATATCACGTGAAATATCGACCTTAAACGAAGTGATGGCGAGTACAGAATTGATCGAGTTTGTGAACAGTCACCAAATAAAGTGGAAGTTTATAGTAGAGCGAGCGGCTTGGCATGGAGGATTTTACGAGCGACTTGTAAAAAGTGTAAAAGACGCCCTTAGGGCTACGATAGGACGTTCTTCACTAAATTTAAATCAACTCAATACACTCATTACCAAGGTTGAAGCAACAATAAACGCCCGCCCGCTCACATACCTAGGTAGTGAACCTATAGATTTAATGCCGTTAACCCCTTCACATTTTTTATTGGGACTCGCTTTGGCTACTATTCCTTTTGTTGACCGTGTTATTAACGGAGATGAGATTCGTAGGCTATGGAAGCAGAGAACAAACGTTATCGACTACTTTTGGAAAAGATGGAGCGCAGAATATTTACAATTATTAAGAGGAGCTCATCACAACGTGAATGCGCGTGAGTGTGCGATTAAGCAAGGGGATGTCGTATTAATACATGGAAATGATAAGCGACGGTTATTGTGGAGATTAGGGTTGGTGAAAGAAGTGATAAACGGCCGTGATGGCAAAGTGCGTGCCTGTTACGTTAAGATTGCGAATGGCACCGTAATTAGGCGCCCAACACAATTACTGTATCCTTTAGAAGTAAGAAGTGATTAGCTAAGTTGTGCAGCCGCGCCGGAGGATGTGTAAAATATTTCAGGCCTTCTGCGTGCGTCGATAGACCTAATGGTAGTAGAGGGAGTAAGTAAGGGGTTACTGTAACTTGTTGTTCAGAAATATAGAAGAACGTAAAAAGCTTTCATGATGTGTAGTCGCTTAGCTTGATTTATATTTAAATAAACCTTTCTTTAAACTTGATGTTGTTTATTGCATTACAGTAGTCCTACTACAGGAGCCTTTTTAGCCACATTAAAACTATTTATTGCAAGAAGGGGTTGGGTTAGGAATATCTACAGCTACCATTTTTACGGGCGCTAATAAAGAAATGCCCTAAATATATTCATTTTTTAACAGCGTTAATAATAGAATTTTAGCAGACGGTTTAGCGAAATACGAAATTTAATGACACTTCATTCCTCCCCGTGCCCTGCATTTTGGCGGGCTTTGGGAATCCACCATAAAATCCGCTAAATTGCATCTTAATAAAATTGTTTCTAATGCTCATTTGAGTTTTGAAGAGATGTGCACGGTCTTGGCACAAATCGAATCAATTTTACATTCCCGCCCTTTACTGCCTTTAACTACCGATCCTAACGATTATTCCTTTTTAACGCCATTCACTTCTTGATTGATGATCATATGCATGTCATGCTCAACTATAATCTGTTAGATATTCCCATCGATCGACTAACTAGCTGCAGCGGGTTCAATAATTATATCAGCATTTTTGGTCTTGTTGGAAACGCGAATATTTGACAACTTTGCAACGTCGAAATAAATGAAGAAGCACAAAGGGCCCATTGTTGCGAATTGGACAGCTTGTATTGATAGCGGTAGATAACACTCCGCCAAATCATTGGCTTGTTGGTCATATCTTCAAAATTCATCCCGCAAACGAAAAATAGTGCGTGCAGCGACAGTGCAAACCATAAAGAACACGTTAAAGAGATTTGCAGTTAAACTTTGTGTTTTACCCTTTGAAGAAAATGAATAGACTCTTGCTTAGCATTTGCTTAGTTCATATTGTTTATGATTATCTTATATTACTTTTACTTACTGTTTGCTTATTCTACAAATACTGTAATTTGAAATGTACTCATTTCAAGGTCGGAGGAATGTTACGTTTTAGTTGGTCTAGCTTGTTGGGCAGGTGCTCACGAGGGTTTTGGGTTTATGCAGGTAGATACGGGTAGTCAGTAAACTCTTTGAAACCATACGAAGCGGTCGTGTTTTCCTATCGTGGCTCCCGCTTTATTCAGTTATTTATAATCATGTAGATATATTTAAATTTTGTATATTCGAGGTAACAATTACAGTCCACAGTTACATTATTATTATGAATAAATGAGTTTTAAGTTCGGAATTTATTACTTGTTATTCGTCATCACTAGCAGTCACGATTACAACCGAGTTTTATAACGCGAGTTATGTATCCCCCAATATATATGTACCATTAAATAGAAAGTATTACAAATTATTAAGAATTATAAAGAATTACTGGGTTAGATGCAACATTGTATCTCAAGGATAATTAAATAAAGGCTAATGAAAGTTCACCAGCAAGTTGTGAGAACGGATGCAATACATTGTATTCCAGACGATAGTGATACTGCAGATGGCAGGTCACAGACGGTTAAGAACCGTGACTACTTAGAAAGTAAGATTGTTACATTGTATAATGAATAGTATTAAAAAATAAGGAGACAGGAGCTCTGCAGGTTCTCACAGACATGTGAGGGGCAGGGACAAAATAAATACCCCGGGAGTCCCAAGACCATTAGTCAGTCTGATAATATCAGCTTTAACATTGTTTTTTACCTAGGTTATTCGCCCTAATATTAGTTCAATTATTAATTATTTATCGACTTAGAGTATTTACAACAGTTTGTCAAAATTCCATAATTAATGTCTGTTTAAACTAATTCAATTTGTTACAAGTTTTGGAAGTAGTTTTTAAAAACGCCGCTCCCAAGACCCGAAACATAACTCGCGTGACACGAAACAAATGTGTTGTGTTTGGTTTATAGCTATTTGAAAAATATCGTGTGTTATGTGTTTGAGACGGAAAAGTAGATACACTTTTGTTATTATTTTTGTTCATAGAAGTGTGTACTTTTCTTGGATTACTTATAATTGTTTGTATAGTGTAATGAAAAAAGCAAGTTGACTACGGCAAGTGTTCAGAAATACCACAATTTTGTTAAACGCAGAATGCTTGCCTTCTATTGAAAGAAATTTGTAGTCGGGTCAGCATAGCTTCGTGAATTGAACAAACTGCTGTGCTAATTAGGTTATTTCACCGTTTTACAAACGTTTAGTATTGTCGTATTCGTCGAAACAGCGTTAAGGCACCTATTTCGCTCCTCAAGGTTACTCCTGCACACAAGAAACGTACGAGATCACAACGATTGGAGTCCACATCCTACACTATATAGAATTTAATTTAGAAGCCGTCCTTTTTCCGGATCCCCGTCTAGAATAAATCACTTACCGAGGGACTCCACTGAAGTTTCTGCTAAACATTGTATTTTATTGTAAATTGATTTAATTACACCGACCGACATGATTTTTGGTGTTTTGAATTTGATAAGTGTCCTTAGCTAATACAGGTACGTTGATTCTGAATGTGAATTTGGTTTGAGCCTATCACGTCAAGATTTTTCACAAAATTAAAAAAACCTTGTGAGATATTCTTTACTAGCGCAAAGAAGTACCTTTGTGATATTTCCTAAATTGCATTAAAATTATTTCTTTAAAATACTTGATACATCGATAGAAAATATTTTAGTATAATACTATGTTTATTTCATTTCAATGACAACACCGTTTCATTTCCGCACCTGTCAAGGTCAACTTGATGGAATCAGCAGTTGTTTACTAAATAGTTAGTTAGCGTCAGTTGTTTGTAGCATCAAGCTGTGTTTGGTTTTCTGAGTGTTTAGTGCGTCATAATGTCATCAAGAAAGTGCAAAAACAGTCTTGATATATTTTGTTACGTGTGTAGTGATTAAACGATAGCAAAACATCAACGAAACATAACAGAATTTATCAAAAAAGCTTATCAAGCTTACTTCGGTGTAAAGCTTAGTGATCAGGACACACCTTGGGTTCCACACAAAGTGTGCTTTCAGTGTGTAGAGCTACTGAGAAAATGGACAAGGGGTACACGTAACTCTTTACCCTTTTGCATTCCTATGGTATGGAGCGAACAAAAAAACCATGGAGACGACTGTTACTTTTGCTCCTGGGATGTCAAGGGTTTCAATTCGAAAAATAAACATTCTATTCAGTATCCTAATTTACCGCCTGCTAAACGGACCTGCACCTCATGGACCAGGAATTCTCATTCCTCCACCTTTTCTTTACACCATCCAACAGCGATCATCAGATGAAACTTCAAACGAAAAAACCGATGAAGACGAATTCAATCCTGATATAAACCAACCTCAACAGTTTATCCAAGCTGAACTAAAAGACTTAGTGAGAGACTTGGACCTATCAAAGGATGCTGCACAAATCTTAGGATCACGACTGAAAGACAACAATCTGTTGGCTCCAGGAACCACATTTTCGTGAAAAAGAGTTCGCGGAATGTTTCTCTCAAGAGGGTTCACTGGTGTATTGTAATAATATTCCTGTTTTAGTCATGAAACTGGGAACTGAAAATTACGATTCCACATTATGGAGGTTATTTATTGATTCTTCTAAGAGAAGTCTGAAGGGTGTCTTGTTGCACAATGGTAATACTTATGCCACGGTGCCTGTTGCTCACTCCGTGCATCTCAAAGAAACGTATGAGAATCTTGAGCTGTTGCTAAATACAATGAAGTATAGCAAATATTATTGGCAACTCTGTGGAGACCTCAAAATAATATCCATGCTTTTGGGTCAGCAGTCTGGATTCACAAAGTATCCATGTTTTTTGTGCGAGTGGGACAGTCGAGCACGAAATTTATATTACATTAAGAAAGAATGGCCACTCAGAGAAAAACTTGTGCCGGGACAAAAAAATGTGCTGCGTGATGCATTAGTTGATCCAAAATTAGTTCTTTTGCTTCCCCTTCACATAAGGTTAGGATTGATGAAGCAGTTTGTCGAAGCTTTAAATAAACAAGGTGACTGCTTTAAATACCTGCACTTTCTGAAGCTAAACTTAAAGAAGGAATTTTTGTAGGCCCTGAAAATCAAACCTTAAAATCGGACAGATTGTTCCAGAATACAATGACCCAGGACGAATCTGAAGCATGGAGTTCTTTCGTAGAAGTTATAGACGGTTTCCTTGGAAACAACAAGTCTCCAAACTACAAAGAAATTGTAGCCAACATGGTCGAAAATTATAAAAAAACTAGGATGCAATATGAGCGTCAAACTTCATTTTCTGAATTCCCGTTGACTCTTTTCCCGAAAATCTTGGAGCTGTCAGCGAGGAACAGGAAGAGAGGTTCCATCAAGACATAAAGGAGATGGAGAGACGTTACCAAAGAAGATGGGATATTAGAATGATGGCTGAAGGCTGATTACTGCTGGAACTTGAAGAGGGATTCGCTCACAAAAATCCACAAAAAGAAAACTACAAAACGCAGTTTTGAGAAAAAAGAGAACGATTTTATTCAAAAAAACCAACGATTGTCTAACGTAGATTATACTGTTTTTTTTTAACGGACAATTCAATTTTGCATTATAATTTTCCGTTAAATATATTTTCAATAAATATTTTCTCAATATTTTTGGTAGTTTCTATGAAAAGCTTCAAACACACTTTTCCTGAAAACCTGACGTGCTGGAAAAAACTAAGCACACATTCGTGATCAGTACACCCCATTTACTATAGGACACTTATTAAACTTGAAACACTTTTTCATGAAAAAAAAAATGTTGGCCTGTGTTATTTATGCATGTTAATTGCTTCTACCATAGGCACTTTACAGTAGAAACTAACTACTACATTCCACTATCTCAGGATAAATACAATGTCTTCTAATGCACTTCTTATTTGTTTCTCATTAGATAGTTTTAAACGTTGCAATTATTTACAACAATATTATATCATCTGGACTTTTAGTTCTGCTGACCTTCTTTTCTTACTTTACGCTAAAATTTAATAGCATTAGAATATTGTTATATTTTGGTTAGTGAACATTTTTGCAAAAAGTGCAATGTACTTTGAGCGACAGGCTGGAGTCCTCTTATACAAAATTTTTCAGAGAAAGGTTTATTATTCCCTGTCACCTAATTCGACCCTAACTAAGATTATTCGCATGTGTTAATTAACATTTCTACAGATAGAAGGTAGCTGCAGATTTGACAAATCTTGTCTCAAAATAAGGGACTTACACACTCTAGTATCGTGTTTAAGCAAATGGTATAATTTATTTAAATTCGTATGCAATTTTGATTCTGGATTCATTTGCATGCTTAAAATTTTATGGGTACAATAGCAACATTTGTCCTTTAAATTGGCTACCAAGGTAAGATGAATAACGAAAATTCCTAAAGCTTTTATTTAAATTTGTATAAAATAATTTAACTACCTAGAAATTGCGTGTTGGTTTCATATACGAATAGTTAAATGTTAGTTATTGAATGCAATATTAAAGACGTTTTAAATTAATTTTTTCCCTATATTAGCCGTAAGTGACACTTACGTCACTAAAATGACCTTCCGTAAGTTGCATTTACTAGGATGACTGTGAAACGGTACGTAAATTTTTACTTACTTCCCTTGGGACTAAGTGATTGTCATCCAAATGAAAGAAGCCATGGTTACAAATCCATGGTTAAGGGTCTGAGCCTACATTATATAATTCTCTATTCTTATTTGAATTTTAAATTTAATTTAAGGACATTTTTAATGATTTTTGAATTTAGAGGTAGGAAAAAATAATATACATACCGCAGGACGTAAGGGATTTACAGTGCCTCGACATTTTGCAGCCCTCGCTTCGTCCCTTAGTATGTAATATACTGTTACATAATAGACAAATTAAATATGGCAACTTGATGTTTTAAATTAACTTTACGGACAAATTTTGAAATTGCTACTCGAATTCGAATAGACATATAAGCTCAGTACAATGGCTTTTGTAAAAGAATCGACTGCATTGAAAGTACTAACCTATTCACTCCGCGAATAAAATAAATATGCTGAATTTTGAGTCTGTTACCTCTTAAAGATCTTTTTGCTGCCGTTAGTTTTCTATGCACATCATAAATTAGCTACCGCCTTTATGATCAACCTTTGTGCTTGCTTTAAAATGTATTATAATCTACATTTTCAAAAACCCCCCCATTCTAGTTTTATATGGACTTTTTCATTACGTTTCCTAAAACATAGTTTGTGTATCAAGATTGTATCACGTGTAGACAGTGTTATCTGCTTTGATATTTCGATCATTACCCGTTTGCGCAGTTATTTTTAAATGAATGACAGCTGCCTGTCAAAACAACAATTCTATACAAAATCCTATGTCAGCATGCTACAAATTCAAGCCACGGCAGACCGAACTTGTATATATCCACTTGGTCCAAGCGCAAAGAAGTAATTTATGCGAATAACTTGTACCGATGTCCTAAGTAGAACCTAAAGGGCATTGATTCTTTACATTCAGTTTAACCTTATAATATCATAATTTATGAAATTTTATAAAATTGGAATCTCCTTCCTTGCGAGTAGTTGAGTTACGTAGCAGTTTGATATTTCCCTGGCAGATTGAGCAGAATACACTTCCGTAATTTTGAAAATAAGGTTATTATAGTAACCATCTGTTTAAATGTCTGGAATTCTTTATGCTGTTGAAACAAACTAAAACAAATTGAAACTTACGCATATTTAATGCTGGGCTTCTGCCACCACCGATACAGCGTTTTGTATGCAGAAGCATTCTTCTTATAATTTGTGTACGTTTTTGGAGCCATATTCCCTCTTCTCACTTCATCAGATTTATACGGCATCTCGTTCTAATTTTATCACAAATAATTTAATTTTTTGCACAAAAAATTTGGATTTCACATAACCGGCACCATAAATTTTGACGTACAAGATACTAATATAGCCTGCCCTGATCAGGTAATAAAGCGAAACAAGTTCTTCTCTATATCGGCGGGTGCGGAAAAATTACTGTCTGTCTACTTATGAAAATATGATCACAATCAGAGCTCTTGCTTAGAAGCAACAACTCATAGAACTGCAGCTGAATAAGAAATTAATCCTTATCTTTTAAACTCTAGGGAACTAAAATTGATTTTATGTATTTATGACTAAAAGCCACTGCGTGAATATAGACCCAATTCTAAAATGAAAATAGCTGACTTTGTGCGTGAAACTGCCATGTACCTGAAAGCACTTAGGAAACTTTCTCAACCAATCGTTTGTGATTTCATAGTGCTCTATAGGAATAAACCTTATGATGCCAGGCATTTTCAAAATATTAAATTTTAAACTGCAGATCAACTTACGAGGCTTGTTCAATTGAAACTCACCTTTAGTTCAGGAAAAATTTATCGACAACTAAATTTACAAATAATTACCTCTACGATTAAGGCGCATATTCCATTGTTTCGTCAACCTATGTATACCCTGCCTAAAGAAATCTTGTGGCTGCTGCTCAAAGACTTCTTTCACGGCGTTTTGTACTTCTTCATCCGACTGAAAACGGTTACCTTTTAACGCTTTTTTCAGTGGCCCAAAGATGTGAAAATCGTAAGGCGATAAATCGGGACTATAGGGTGGATGCTTTAATATCCTCCATTTCTTTCGTTGAAGATTTTCTTTTGCTACGTTAGCAACATGAGGTCGAGCACTATCGTGAAGCAGAGTGACACCACGTGAAAGCTTCCTTGAACGTTTTTGTCTTATTGCTTGATGGAGCTTGTTCAAAGTTTCATTATACAGGTTTGCGTTGATATGCACCCGGTGTTCTGTCAATTCTATCGACAAGTGTCCTTCATGGTCGAAAAAAATGTCAACATGACCTTACCGGCAGAAAGTTGAACTTTAAACTTCTTTGGTGGCGGAAAACTTGCGTGTTTCTATTGCATCGATGACAGCTTACTGGATGGTTCAAAATAATGACACCTAGATTCGTCTCTGATACAACTGACGTTAAATTTGTTTACCCAATTGGTAGTGATTTGTTACTGTCGTTTAGTGCTTCATAGAAAAGCATTCCACGATATTTTAAAAATAATGGATATTCAGAATGCCGTAATACAAACTTAAAGTTTTGCTTAAAACGCTAAAAAAGAATTTCCACCAAATCGCAAGTATTATATTTAGTTTCAATGAAAACGTTATTTCTTTCGTGGATTGTAAGAAATTCGGTTTACAAGAAATAGCGTGCTGCATTATTCTTCGTTAGAACACGACAAAAAATTTTTTTGAGTTTCCTAATATCTAGTTGCCTCTGTATGAATTCATAAAGGATTTTGTCAAAAAGCCACTATCTTGAAATAATTATATTGTAAAATAATCATGCTATAGATCTTTTCTTCTTTTATGAAATAGAATTTCTTTAAGGTTCGAAGCTGAAGGATCGCTGTGAATATTATTGTTTTTGTATAAGATAGAAAGTAAAGAATTTTAGTTCTTTTATAATCTAAAATCGTGAAATTCCATTTAAAACATATCGGTCAGATATTGTATTGTAGTGTTTAAACTCGATAAGACTTCCACTATAAATCAAGGACAAGAGTTTGGTAAAAATGCCATTTTATTTAGATGAGAATTTATTTACAACTCACCTGTTGTAGAAATTTGAGAAAATAAACACGTAAATTGTGAGGATTTAAAGATTTCCCCTCGAATAAATCCTGATAGGGATTTAAAATACAAGTCCATTGGATGTTTTGGAAATTTAGCGGTGCAAATATGTTGGAAAGACCGTAAACAACGTTATTTTTATGGAATTTAGGTCAAAACTTGACACGAAAGTGTGAAAACGATTTGATAAAGGTAAATTAGCGTATTTTCTCGTTATTTCTATAATAAGCAAATTGCAGCAAGATAGAGACGTGGTTTAAGGTGTTGTTATAGTGATAGATGGTTTTGAATTTGAACTCAGGACGTGGATTTTTTGTGATGTCAATAATAAAATAAGAAAAATTTCTAAAAGAAGCTGTCGTGCTCTCCTTTACATTATTGTTTCTTATTCCGAGAATTGCAAGAAAGGATAGTTTTTTTTTAAATAAACTTTATTTCTTATTAGTCTGTTACCTAAAAAATTCAAACATACCTGACCCGTTCCTGACTAACCCGTTGTTAAAACTTATGGTTGTTGAGATGTTCGAAATCACACTGGTTTGTGGGGGGGGGGCGGTATGTGTGCATATGTGTGTGTGTGTGTGCGCGCTAGCACGAAAGTGAGTGTATGTGTTTGTCTGTATGTAGTGGTGTCATGGAACTGCTTCCCCCTCCAGTTCCTGACCGTCGGCAGCCGGAAAACAGAAACCTAGAAGTCCGCATACCTGCACGTGTCCTGGCGATTGGAGCCGGAAACCATGGGGGTTACGTACAGTCTTAGTGTGTTTGCGTGTTAGTATATTTATATTTGTGCTGGCGATGTTTGTGTGCGAGTTCGAAACTGTATGTGTGTATTTATCTCTATGTAGTGGTGTCATAGAATGGTGTCATGAGACTGCTTCCTCCTCCAGTTCCCGACCGTCAGGTGGTGGTGTCGTCAGTAATATTGCCAGGATGTTTTCCCAAACGTCAAAAGGTGACATTAAGGTTAATTGCAATGTGGGTTAGTTAGGTCTCGAGTTATTAATACATCTGTGTTTGCCCTCTTGTTATTTGTTATTTAGCTTAGGTACTAAATTTACGTGTTATTCTCAAAAAGCATTAATCTACTAGTTTACAACTAAATTAAATACTAAACTTATTCTAAGCAAATTTCATCAATCCGGGTGAAACTTGTGTGTGTGAATACTATGCCTAAGGTCCCGGATTCAAATCCCGACACGGTCCGCTTGAAAAATGTTAGGCGAACATTTTTTACAAAAATACACCCTCATTCGAATGAGAGGTAAAATGGAGGTCCCGTGTGTGTGTTGTCATGCACGTTAAATATCCCTACCTTGCTTGGAACAGCAAAGGTTCGGCAAAATTCCAAATTTACCAGGTAAAAAAAAACTCACTTTCTGGCCAATGTAGTACCTTTGGGTAGAGCATTAGAAAATCAAATGTAATGTTTATGCACATGGACTTTCTAGTTAGTTGTTGAAACCTGCGGATGTGTTTCACGGTGCTCTCGCTTCTGCAACAACAAGTAAGTTTTTATATAGGGTTTCTTTTATTATATTTTTATTTCAAGCTTTGTTATTTATTGTGTTTAATTTTATTATTGTGTGGCGTTGAATTTTTAATACACCGGGTAGTTAATAAAATTAAAAAAACAAAAATTAAATCAAATCAATAATAAATAAAATTATCTTCAAGGTAATGTAATTTAGAGCGATTGTGCGCACCTGTTGCTTTGAATACTCAAGTGTTGAGGCCTCGTTTGTTCACGGACTACAACAGTCCACCCTTTATCGTCCTGATGATAAAATGCAGAAGTTAATATTAAAGGGCGACTTGCGACTAGCAATTCATTTTGTGCAGTAAATCGATCCAAATGTGTTAGACAATTCATCATGGTTTGTATTTTCTGCACTGTATGATTAAAATTAATTTTAATTGGTTTCCCTTAGCGCAACACTAAAGTTTTAGTTAACACAAAGATTTTTGGTCAACATGGAAGTTTTTGGTTTACACTGAAGTTTTCATATAATAATGGCTATGCGTAACAGCTAATCAATAGCGTATAAATTGTATACGAATGGAAACCTACAGTTAGAGACTTAAACGACGACTCTCTACTAAGGTGTAGCTCACTCTTTATTTTTATGGTTCTGATCTTCAGGACATTGCTGTAATAAAACGTACAACTAGTTTTTGCTGTTATTATGCAGTATTAAAGGCGCACCTTTGCTTCAAATTCATCTACTAAATGGTTTGTATCAAATTGCACTCTACGTTTGAGGTCGGTAAGTCGATTTTTCTTTGTTATGAAAACCATCTGTTAGACGTACAACTGGTTATTTTTCTCTAATTAGAAGATATCCAAGGTTAAGTTGTAATCTTTGAAGTATAAACTATTGAAAATTAATATCTTAATAATTATAGTTAAAATTTTGTTTTTTGAACATTACACTAAATTAAACTCTCGCTATATAAGATTGTTTACCAAAACGATCTGTTCAAGAACTTAGATTGTGAATCGGACCAAATGGATGTCGTTATTAGAATTTGCTTATTCACGTTGATTTTAATACAGTTGAGTAGTTTCTTACACACGATACCTTTGTAACAAGGGTTAAAATTACTAACTAAAAAATCCTATTTCATAAGTAATTTAATGAAAATGCTCGTCGTTTGATCAGTACTGGAAAAATGACAAAAGCTAGTAATTTTGGTAATGAAACGTATAATGCCTGTTTACGTTAGAAACTCTGGTACAATCAAGTTTATTACAGAAATAGCAATGAGTAACTACACACTTACAATATTTACTGTAAATTCCTGTCATTTTGAACCAAAATTATTTTCAGTTAATATATGTCTTGGTTTCTAACAAGTCTATTTTTTAATAAATTTAGAAGTGGTTAATCACATTTTAAGAGATACTTAAGAAGTTGTATTTGTTCTACCACATACATATTTTTGGATTCTATAAATCTTATATAAACCAAGGGTGTATAAAATTAATAAGTAGAGTGTCCATACAACATTGACCAGTAGCAAATTTTGTAAGTACATATAAGTTGTCTGATTTATTGATTTTGGTATTTTGAGACGTAAACTGCTGTCTACAATGCATTTTTATGTATTTTATTTTATTTCAGGATAAACGTTTGTACCATCTATAAATACAAAATCTTGTATTCCAATAACAGAATATATTTGTTGAGGTTCCTGTATTTTTCTTGGAGAAATTCTTTGTTCTTATATATTACATAAGTACAGTGGCGCCTGACCCATCCGTATTTATTTAACGACCCCCCTGATAGCATCTAGAAACCTCTGAAGTTAGAGTTCAGAGCTAGTGCGGAAGCCAACAAAAGTCAGTTTATGTTAATACAGATAAAACAATATCTTCTGCACGACTTTTGTTAGAAATATGTTTTTCTGTCGCTACATAATGTGGCTTGACAACAAACAGAGAAAGTAAAAATTGTTTAAGCGTTTTAGCTTAAATTTTAACTAAAATCCGCGTAAAACAAACAAAAATGAATTTGGAATTAATAAATCAAAAATCCAATAAACAAATACCCAAAATAATTTCAAAAATAATTTAAAAGACGTTTTTAATAAATTTACAGAAAAACCGCGTAAATCGTGTAAAAAAAGCAGGAAATTATCAAATAAACTCTGGAAAATTTTGTAGTGTGCGTGTAATTAAATAACAAATTAAAAACCAAAATCCAGGGTCTTTTGAATTAAACAAGTAACATTATAAATAATGACCAACGGTTGCCTCTTTCGTGTTTTTTCGCAATTTAATATCCATCCCAATTTCTGGTTGTTTATACTTTTTTCAACTCGGCTTCGCTGTCGGTTTCTACAATTAAAGCTTTAGTTGCAGCGTGCATGCTTTTAATTTTGACTTGGTGTTGGGCAGGGTTGATGATTTTGGTGAAAATGTCCCTAGTTTGTAGAACCGTTTCCCCTTTTTTATTGTAATAAAAATAGTTGAGGTTTGGTTTTATTGGGTTCGGTGCGTGCGTGGACATTACAGCACTAGCATAGGAGATACCAGCGTTTGAGTGTACTTGTTGTGGGTGTCTTTCGTGCTCGACCTTCTTAGTTTCCAGTTACAATTTAGCCTCAAAAAGTTGTTTTTGCAGGGTTGCGTTTTGTTGTTTTTCCCAACTATCCCCGTTTGGAGCAAGACCCAATCAGTCACTGCTTTTTTTAATTCGGCCCTTTTTTCTACTTTAAGTCTGTTTGTGCCGTCTAAGTTGCAATCACTCTATCTAATTAGGACGTTGTACATTCGTAGTAATGTTTTTTCGGTAATATCAGTATCTCCAGGTTGCCCGGTTTTTCAAAAGTTGATTCCGTTGGTCTTTCGTTCTCATTGTTGTCTTCTGTGTACCTGTTATTTGTGTTGCTTGTATTATTTGTGCAGGTGTAATAGGTGCGATCTGAATTGTAACCTCATTTAACATGCGAGCCCTTAGTTCATCCTGATTGTCCTGAACGGTGCCCCACTGCATATGGGGGCGTTTGATCGGCATTTTGAAATTTTTATAAAAATGCGCGATAGTTCATTCACGTACGATAAATCAAGATAAACTGCGCAATGATCCCGAGGGTCGTTTAGTAGCTGATAAGTATTATTTATTCTTCCAATAGTTTGGGTTGCCACTGAAAGAGTGATGTGATAAGGTCCGCGTTTTGAACGTTTCTAAAAGCGTGATTTGACTAGGACCGCACGTTGGTGCGCCACTAAAAGAATGATGTGAAAAGGCCCGCGTTGAGTATCGCTGAAAGAGTGATATGGAAAAGGGCTCGTGTTGGGAGCGTCACTAAAAGAGTGCTGTGATACAAATACAGTAATTTGTAAAACTTGAAATTGTTCACTTACCTTCCTTTCTAACTTTGCCCGGCTAGCTCAACGGAATTGACGGAGCCTTTAAAATGAAATAAACCATGAATATTACAAAGTATTTATACAGTATGAAATTTTTTCTCTCATACAAAAGCATTTACAACATCGTTTATTTCAAACATAAAATAATTTCCAAGAAGTACTTATAAAAAAATTGTTCCTTACCTTATTTTAAATTTACAGAACTAAGTTTTTTTTTTATGTTTATTGCCACGCTTGTAAGATTTGTTTGGCCAAAAAAATCCTTGACAGATAACCTATTAAGAGGTCAGTGTATTTCGAACCCTGAGCACACATTTTCCTGGTAAAAATCCTTTACAAAAAAAATATTATATGATTAACACTTATTATTTTACTTTAAACTAAATACAAATACTCCAATATCAGTTAAAATTAAATCTAAAAGTAATACTTGCAGAATCCACAAAACGCTCCTTGTAATTAAATATCTTCTTATTTAAAATTAATGTCCAAATCAGCTTACCAGATTTTCCATATTTAAAATTTTCGTTTAAAATAGCAGTTACCAAAATACATTCTTTTGGTTAAATCTTTCTTTAATAAAATTTTTAAAAGCGTTATATTGAAGAATTTTCTCTCTTGATTGTAATTAATAAATTCCATTTTTTTTTGTAATTTGCATTTTAAAACTTCGTTTCTATATTCATTGTACCAACGTAATAATTATTAAATTAAGGTATGCTTACTACATACTTCAAATATAATCTTCACAAAGCAACAGCTCGCGCCTTAAAATAACATTTCGTAATCGCATTTAAGAATCGAATTAATCGAATGAATGAATCTACTGAATGAATCCCTATTTTTAATAAACGCTTTCTTATATAATCAAATTATTTACATCCAGAAGTTACTAGAGTAGTATGGAACATTTTGATGTAAGGTTTCTCAAAAAACCTCATTAGGGTCTAAAATCGTGGCGTTTTATTACCTTCGCATCTGGTTCCAGTTATTCGTGACGCGCGCTTCCTCTTCTTGTTTAACACCCAGGGTTAATGTGTCGCATAGCTCCTCTCTAACAGAGAATACGAAAGGTAATAAATAAGTTTTTAACAGTTTTACAGATTTTTCAATGATCGGGCCGCTTCCTGGAATAAAATGTTTCATTTTTTAATTAGATATTTACGTAGTTCTAAATATCGACGACTCATCTCATTATATTCCCAATATTCTAGAAAGTACTTTATTTAAAATAAGTTTCTGTAATCAACGGGTAATTAATTTAAACATTAATTGTTTTTTAATGCAGGAGGGGTTACATTTTATAAAAATATTTGCTTTCGTGTTTCCGTCTACAAAATTTATTAAAATTGGAGTTTAAAATACACGTTGATTGAAGTTTGTTAAGCAAACTGCATAAAACTAGTGCTAATTACAGCAAATCAAAAGCATTTTAATCAAAAATGTTTTGATAATTAAGAAGTGAAAATAAATGGCTTTGTATTTATCTTAAAATGATGCACTTTACGGTATCTTACAATTAATTATTTTTTCATATACAAGTTACGTTACTTGCTATTTATTTACAATATGCCTATATCTTACAGGGTGATTATTTATATACGATCAATTTGCGTTTTGCTCTTGTACTTCAATGAATAAAAGTACGCTTGTATTATACAAGGCGTAACCAATGGACTTACGAAAATTTCTATTTTTCCTGATTCTATTATATTTTAGTGGGATTTATTATTTGTAGAATTTGGGTTTCAATGACCTCCTATGACACCTTATCACGTCAACATATATATATATATATATTGCTGTGATAAGGGGTTGTTTAAGGGTGTACTTTATAGTAAAGGTTGTTTAGAAATGAGAAATCATCATAGGAATCAGAAAACTGCATTTATTTAGTAAAAGAATTGAGAAATGAAAATAGTTTGTAAATAGTAAGCAGTCAACACCCTGTATATAAAGGATAAATAGTTTTAAGCGACGCAAATAGACATAGGAAGACGCATAGTTAGCGTAGGAATAAGGAAGACATGCATTAGGTAAATGGTAAATATTTAACACCCTGTAGATAGAGTTTTAGTTAATTTAGGTAAGGCAAGTAATGATATTTTTCAGTGGAAGCACGCGTATTTTATGAGGAAACATAATAAAGTGTAATTAAACCCGCATTCAAAAGAGTTCCAAGCAATTAGGTTAATACGGAGATAAGAAATAGAGCTTCAAGAAGCATAGTGTAAATGCGTACAAAATAGTTAACCATTTTTAATAAGAAAGGAGATTAAAAATTGCGTAAATAACATGCATATATGAAAATTAAAAGTCGAATTGCATCAGTTATTTATGGAAAAGCGATTAGATTCGTCAAAACATCGCATGTTTGATAACAAGACAGCTGCGAGCAGGCCACAGTTATTTGAAAGCGAATAATGTTACATCAGAAACTACTTTAAATGCAAAGATTTGATTGGTTAAAATGAGCGACGACTTTGTAGACCATACCACTGACGGAGTAGGAGATCATTGATATATTAACAGGTACAGTGATAACGAACTCAGTTTCAACTCAACAAAGGCCGAGGTGCGCCACTATGAAATAAAGTGTGATACGTAATAATAATTGAAAGTGAAAAATTGTATAAGTACGAAGATGAAAATTATGATTGCCGATTAAACGTAAGTAGATTTTGGGGAATTTATTTAAGCTAAAACACAATAATAATATGGCTTCCGAGTCCGGGGAGAATAATACAATTTCTAAGTCCAAGGAAAATAAACTACGATTTCCGAGTGCGGAGGATGATAATCCAATTCTAAGTTTGGGGAAATTGATAAGAAGTAATAAGTCTGAATGAGATGACAATAAATTGGGGTGCATAAGTATAAGTTAATAATGGTAGTCCAGAGGGTGATGGCAATAATTTAAATGCAATAGTTCAAGCATGTGGATAGACAATATTTTGAATGGGCATGTAATAATCCTGAATTTGGGGAAAATAATTTTTATTCAAATGGATGACTTAATGCATGGGAAATATTAATGGATGCGTCAATTGCGATAAGAAAATAACGAAGAAAATAGACCAGATTAGATTTGTAGTTATAAGACATAATTTTTGTATTTTTTTATTTGAATATTGAATTTGCTTAATATAAATGAATGTGAAAAAGTCAACAAAACAGAGGACTTGCATACGTATAAAGTGCGTGATATGATAAGAGGCTTTGAACGTTCCACACTTCTTTTTTTTCATAAAAATAATAGGTTTTTTTGGTGACTTTGGGTTTGATTAAAAAGTATATGATTTTTGATAAATGAGATTTACAACATTAATTAATTGAAAAGTGTATTTTAAATAATTTACAAAAACTGTACATAATATTTGTTTCGTTATATAAAACTGAATTTTATAATTTCAAATAAATGCTAGTCGAGGACATAAGATAAAGTTAATGGGAGTGATTTGATAATTTAAACAATCGAGGAGGAGCTATAAGTTGAATACGAAATTGATAACGAGTAAGGCGGTAACATATTAAGTTTTGTTATTGGTCGACAGGGTAGGTTCAAGATAAAATCCAGTTAAGTTCCTAGAGAGAGTTTATAGCAATATTAATAAGGCGGCCCAACGTCGGAGATCGATAATTCCAATTCTTGTTTATACATAGCAATATATATATTGTTGTGATAATAGGGTAATTTACGGGTATATTGAGCCATAAGGGTCGTACGCTACATGTAAATATCAGTAAAATTTAGAAAATTAAACAATTTCATCATAAAATGGAAGTAACTCGACAATTATGCAAAAACTAATATCGAGCACACTGTATATAAATCACAACTAACTTTAATTTATGAGAGGAAATTCATTCTTCAAAAATCAAATAATATTTAATAAGGTAAATAGCTTGTAGGTCGTATAATGCATTTTAATTTAAATATTCAAGCATAAAATTGAAAATAAATACGCAGGAATAACATTTTAAACGCAATGAGTTTTATTGAAATAAATACGCAATTAGTGAAAGGAAATAACCTGGCATACTAGCCATAAAAAATTCCGTTGAAAACATTAATGCATAAAATAAATCAACGCATTCAAGTAAGTAATCATAAAAATATAAAATATATAAAGAAAATATAAAATATAAAATCCAACAGATTTTGGAGTACTATACAACATAACAGACGTTTGATTACATAATAAATTAAACGGGAAAGTTTGAATAAATCAAATATAAACAAGCGGATGTGACTTGAAGATAGTTCAAAGTTTGATCTTCAAAGAAATACACTATACAAATTAAATGCCTACGTGAAGAAATGCATCACTTCAACACGGGTTTTAAAGGTAATCTTATAGAAAATGCGAAAGCTACAAGATAAGGCAAAGCACAATGCCTTAATTAACAAAGTACGCTCGGAAAATCAATGGAATAGGTGAAGGGAGGAGCCTTTATATAGAACATGGACTTGGTAAACAATCAGTCTTACTGCGACCAAGGCACAACCTATAACAGTCTAAAGTATAATATCACGCGGAGTGAAAATAATAAAAATTAAATAATTATTTAATGAAAGTCGAGATACAAAAATTTTAAAAGAATAATTCTAGTGCCGATCTACGACAAAAGCTCCCGTTAACTTTGAAAAACGTAAAATAGAATTATTAATTAAACTTAATTTTAATATTTAATAATTTAGGGCTCTATGTAACGTGTTCTAATGAGTTCTAAGTAACTACTATTAATCTAATTTAAGAAACGGATTTAAATAATTGCTCTAGCGAAGATACATAATTAAGTAGTGGTCTACATAAGCATAAGAGCATTGAAGAGAGAAATTAATCAACTAAGAGTTAGACTGGGCGAGCTGTACTACGCAGTAAACAAGAACGTTTAAGTGGAAACAATTTAGGGGTGCTCGCCAATCACATGCAGAGGCAGTTATAAGAATTGGAAACATGCAAGGAAAACGCAGGTCAGAAATAAGAATATTCTTTATTAGCATTAAGGCTTTATTTCAATTTTTAATTTTTTGCATATATTAAAGTATTTCATTTGTAAAGGGTTATCAAAAATCTTTTAAAAATTTACGTAGAAAGGAAGAAGGTCGTTTGAACGTTCAAAAAATATTTCCAATATTATACAGTGTTGTTTTTGCTGACTATAAAGGAGTTATAATTTGCGCATAATCAGATTGATGTTATTTCTTTGATTCAAGGGTTAATTTATGAATAGCAAATCAAATTATCAAAGTTATTAAACTGTAAAGTGTATATACTCTTGGTCCTTATAAAAATTTTGGTTTCTTTTGTTTATATCATTCAAGTAAAAAGGAGTTAGAATAAAAGGGGGTTAAACTGTCTTTGTTATTCTATCGTCGTGCACTCCACCTGAGCTAGTCGAGGCATATAAAAAGAGGTATATTTAAAATTTAAAGTTAAGGTTATTTAGAGACAGAGCGGTGACGTTTGGCGGGAAACTGAACGTTAATCACATCGGCGTGCGACGGTATCATTGCAATATATACATATAAAGGGTGTCCCAGAATATGTTTTGTTTTTAATTCGACCGTTACGCGCAAAATACCGATAGCGGGTGAAGGGAAGTGTTCTTAAACGCTTGGGGAGTTTGTTTAGTTTAGTAACAACGAAATGTTTCACGATACAGCAGCGCCATATTTTGCGTGCGAGTGTTTTATAAAAACAACAATTCTTACACTATTCTTCGACATCTCCATAGGACAAATTTTAATTTGACGTCAATCAGAAATGTGCCAAGTGCAAATTTAATCAAGCATTAGGTGCAAAAATTTGAAGAAACTGGAAACACAATGCTAGATAAATCAACCGAGCATAAAAGGACATTGAGAACGAGCATGAATGTAGACCTCGTTCGCCAATCTGTCATGGCGGACCCACGACGGTCACTACAAATGCGCGCAGCTTCCCTTAATTTGAACAAATCTACGGTTTATGGCATTGTTCGCAAAGATTTACATTTTCACCCGTATAAAATTGTGATTGTTCAGGATATGAAACCCGATGATCCAGCCAAACTATTAGAATTTTGTAGGACGATGAAAAATCGTTGTAGATGTTTCAATAACATCTGATTCTCCGATGAATCGATTTTGTATATCAACGGCCATGTAAACAAGCAAAATTACAAGTGTTGGGCTCCCGATAGTCCAGCCCTTTTTTGATGATGGTCGTGGTCGCGCTCAAACAGTTAATTCTGATCGATATTGCCATCTGATCTACAGAAATGCAAAACCTGATTGGCTGTAACCGCAACACATTTTTCCAGCAAGCTGGAGCCACTTCACATGTTACAAATGACTTGTTAGCTGCTTTTTACGATTTAATCCCTGACAGTGAGAAGTCGCCTAGGAGACATTAACTGGCCACCGAGGAGCGCAGACCTAACTCTTGCGGATTATTTCCTATGATGCTATTTAAAGAGTAAAGTCTATAACCCCTTGCCACCCCATTTAAATGTTTTAAAACAAACAATCACAGACGAAATTAACGTTATTCCGAGGTCGATACTCCAGCGTGTAATTAACAATTTTAGTTCTAGGTTAAACGAGTGCGAAGGAGAGGACGGTGCATATTTGCACACGGTTGTTATTCATAAATAAAATTTAAAACTGATCATTTATTTAGTATCAAATAAACTAAATTAGAACTAATACTAATGTCTTTCTTTTAAATATCAAAAACGAAATATATTCTGAGACACCCTTTATATATGATTAAATGTATTCTATACTAAAGGAAACAGTAATATCTTGAAATAATTATCCTATTCATGTAAATTATACTGATAATTAAGGTTGTTATTAACTGCATAATAATACATATACCGTGTTTTAGATTATGGCGTTGAAGTAGCTAGCAATCTGTCGAAACGTTTACATATTTAAATGAAAATGTGATATATATATATAAATATATATAAATATATATATATATATAAATTTAATAATCACATCAAATAATTTTAATCACCGTGTATAAGGAATTTTATTAAATAATACGCTTTATTAAAACACCGTGGAGAATAAAAAGTCATTCGTTTCAGTAAAAATAAAAGATTTAAATCAGGTACAAGACGCTTTATATCAAAAGAAACAGTATTAACAAGCTCTGCATGTAATTTAATTATTCCTAAGAAATAAACAAATGGAAATTACGTGCAAAATTTATATTAATGAACTCTATTTTAAGTGACTGGTATTAAACAAAACGTACAGATAATAATTTGTATTCGCTAAAAATGAAAGGGTAGAAGTCAATTTTAGTTGGAGTTAATTGAACCATTATTAATAATAAGCATAAAACTTGTAAAAACCCAATAATAGTCAAATCGTAGGGAGGTTATTTAAAATGTTACGTTTGAACACCCCTGCGTGTTTTTAAAAGGCAATTTCAGTTTAATTTGTTTAGATAAACATGTCGATTCTAAGGATATTGGAAATGGTCAGATGCTTTAGCACGAAATACAAAACAGGGTTTATTTAAAAAGCTCTGAGAATTAATATTATTTTGAACACCTGCGTAGTTTAAATGTCAAATACGGCGAAAAGTTTGCAGATAATTAATGTTTACAAAGAATCTTGGAGAAACCGGGGCTTAGTATTCACGAGAATGTGCGATACGGGGTTATTAAACCCAGATAACAGTCCGCGTGGACTGATATAATCGATAATGAAGAGTGTCAATTTGCATCAATAAGAACAGGTTAGATAGAGACAGATAATATGCACAAGACCGAGACATATATAGTAAAAGGCGTGATTTAAGCAACGTCACGAGGGTCACGATTGGTTGAAAGTAGGATACAAATATCAGAGATAGAAACAACAATCTCTGTATAAAATTAATTAGTTTTTCTCGGACAGGTTTGCGTGCCGTGTGAATTTCTGAGATTTAAATGGGGCGAGTGAAAATTCGTAAAAATCGACGCGCGAGCGACAGACTGGGAACATGGCATGAGAAATTCTTTAGAATTACCCGTTTTGGGGAACAGACCGACAGACAGGCTTTTTGCTATATATACCGGCGGTAATATGAATTTCGGCCTCTTAGACTTTTGACTATTCGATGCGTTAAAAGCTCTTACATCCGCGAGTTGATTCAATACGTTAAACAGTGCATGTAGTATGATAAAATAATTTAAAGTTTGCTCGTATATTTTGGTGATTCAAAATAGTTGGTTATTTACGTGCTAACATGAATGTACTTCAGGGCACTTAGATACAAGGTAATAAAATTTAGTTTCACTGTACCAATTAGCAAAATTTACAACGACAATGTATACACAAAAGTAGGCAGTTTTGGCGTATATTGGTGAAAGAAGTATGAAGTTATTTGCTATTTTTCGGGGGTGTTAATAATTAAATGGTTCAAATACGTGTCTGGATCCACGAAACAAGGGTCAGATATACATAGATGAGTTCCGGAAAAGCCCAGAAACAACTGGTGATGGAGAAAATTTTAAAAGCGTTGAGAATTAGAAGCCGTAAATATAATCCTGTTGGAATGGTGTGATTAACTAAAGGGACGATGTACTTTGAAGCTACGAGGACAGTAACCTTCAGGTAAATTATACTATTTTGTTTGACATTTTTGTGTGTGTTGAATAACTTTATAATTGATTTACTTTAAATGGACATTAGTGAAATTGTACTAACCATAAAATTTTAATTTTAAGATGAAATTTGCTTGTTGAAGTAGAAAGGAGTATTTAGTTTTGATGTTCGGTAATATGATGAAAATTTGGGTATGTCTTTGAGCTCAATTAGACGAACCTGGTTAATTAACGTAAAGGGTGGTAGATGCTCCTTTATACTCAGACTCCGGTCTGCTTATATTGTTATATTAATTAGTAGGCATCCAACAAGGACTTTAATTCTGGATGCACGTTAAAGTGATAATAAAATTAATCTTGAAATTCTTTTTAAAACTGAATTTTATGCTGAAATTTAATTTGAAAATTTTAATGTATTGTGAATATTGATGTAAATAGAGTTAACGTTGATGTTTGTGGTAGGAATGTGTTTAATTTTATGAATGAGGAGGTTTATAACATTAGGTGAGCAGCCGAGGCGAAAACAGGATCACAGCAGTTTATGATGCATCAATCGGTGGGACTAGAATTTTTTTGTTGAAAGGACCCAGTTCCCGCATTCAAAGGAGAATATCACAGCAATTTTGGCGACCACAACGTGAGGGCTCGAGTTCCAAATAAAATTTTTGTGATTTTATTCCAGGAAACTGGCGATCTGAGAGAGAGAGTTTCTGTGTGTGTATAAATTTAAGAGTAGTGAGAGTGTGTGTGAGTGATTAGAACGTATGCAGAGAAAAGAGTGGTTAAGGAGTCAAGGAGTGGAAATTGGAAGTGACGATAGTGCATTGTGTGAAAAAAATTCGAAAATGGAAGAAGCTGGAGGCAGTAGAGATCAGTCGAGGACGGAATCAGGGGATCAAGGAAACGAGATGATATTGAGAATGTTAGAGAGGATGAGTGAAGAATCCAATAGAAAATTAGAACAGCTAAGCGATGAATCTAATAGAGCTAGGGAAGAATCGAACAGGAAGTTAGAAAAGATTAGAGAAATGAGTGAGGAATCGAATCGTAAGTTTGAGCAAATTAGTCAGAAAATAGATAAGACGAATCAAGAAGTTTCAGAATTTAAAAATAGTCTTACCGTAAAGATGGGGGAAGTTGAAAATAGGGTTGAAAAAAATGAGCGTGATATTACAGGTCTTCGACAGGAAATGGGACATTTAAGGTCCGAAGTACGCATGTTTTGTGAAGAAGAGATTAATATAAAAATGACTGAAGTGACGGACTCATGTAGGGATCAGTTAGGCAGGGTAGAACGCGAAGTTAGTAGTATCAAATACAACATGTCAAATTTAACGGGGGATGGTCCCAGATTTTCTACAGGTGGAGTATCATTGGACCAACACATGAAGTTTTATGGCGATAATAGGGTAAATCCACAAATTTTTATTAATAGTGTAAGAAATCTAGTGGGAAATTTATTTGACGAACAGACTAAACTAAATACGATAAAGGCTTTATTAAAGGACAATGCGGAGGCATGGTACAATTTAGTAGGACAGGACATAGACACGTATCAGGACTTTGAAAACAAATTTTACAACATTACTGGAGTGATCACAAACAGGATCAGATTAGGGACGACTTGATTACAGGAAAATTTAAGGAGAGTTTGCAGGTTCTAGGGAGCAATATGCCATCCGCAAATACAGTGTGGCCAAACAACTGAATCCACCATTGACGGACAGACAGATAATCAAGTACCTATCACGACATTTTGAACTGGAAATTAGACAACACGTGGCCTTACAAAACATCACAGAACGGGAGACGTTTTTGGAATACTTACAGAGATATGACGATGTATGTGTTGGACGGACAAGAGAGATACGAGAACGAAACGTTAACACAGTTAGGTTTGACAACAGGACACCGAATTATCCGAGACGGCCTGACTACAACAGAAATTTTCGACCGAATTGGGAACGACGAAGACAGGAATACAGGAGCAATAGTGCGACTAGGGGACCGACGCCAAGACCTAGTTACACGCGACAGAACAGTTTACCGGAGGTAAACAGGACTGTGACCAGCACGCCGAATAGAGACAGGGACACGGATATTAACACGAGGAGGACGTACGCACAGGTTGTAGAAGGACAACCAGGACCAAGCACGGAAAACAGGATGGGACAGGATTTTTAGAACGCGACAGACCACTAGATTTCTGTGTAAATGTATATGAACATCCACGTGAATTTTTCAAAATTGAGGAGGAAGTAGAGCCAGAAACTGTAGAAAATTATGTTTGCCAATTATTAATTTAGAAATTTTTGAAAATAATGTAGAAGTATTACTTGATACAGGGGCAGAGGCGAGTTTAATATCGGAGGAATTCGTCAGCAAAATTAGGGATAAGGTTTGTGATAGAATTATGCCTATAAAGCGTAGCCATTTAGTAGCTCCAAATAAAAAGAAGTTTGCTGTAGTAAATAGTGTTGTGGTGCTTAGGATAGATATAGGAGATTTAAGCTGTGAACAGGAGTTTGTAATTGTACCTGGACTGAAGTTTCAGAGCATTTTAGGTGTTGACTGTATGATGAAGTTAGGGTTTTGATAGATATGGAAAGGAAGGTAATAAGGATTAATGATAGGGTAGTGCCATGGAAGGGCAGTTATGAAGTCACAGAGGATGACACGGGGTTTAGTATTAATGTAGTAGAGGTAGAGGATGATGAAGGTAAACAGATCAACACAATAAGATGTCCAGAGGATAGGAGTAGAGGTTCAACTTTAGTACAAGAAAATGCAGAAGTAGTGGGGTAGAAGCAGCATATCAGGAGCAGGTGAAGGCAGAATTATTTTTGACGAGGTTAAGTGGCAAGTTTGTTTTTAATAAAGTAAATTTAAGGGATTCATTCTGGCGGAGTCCATTACACAAAAATTGTAGAAGGTACGTAGGGTTTTCCATAGAGGGAAAAATCGAGAATTGTAAAGTAGTATCGTTTGGTTTGTCGGCAGAAAGGGACACAATAATAAATGAGAAACAGACAAGTGTAGGGACTAAAGAAGAAGCAATATGTAAAAATCAGGATAATAGGGATGATAAGTTTATTGTATGTGAGATAATAGGGATGATAAGTATAGATATAGAAGGGGGAGAGATAGGGATGAAGAGTATTAGGATGGTAAGAAGGAAGACTTGGAGGGTCAAGAAGAGAGTTAGATTTAAATAGGATAGGGATAGAATAGGTGTATATAGAAGAGTAGAAGTAGGGGTTTATAGAAAATAAAGCTAAGTATAGGATAAATATGGGAGATAATTAGAAATAGGTTTAGGATGAGGATAAAGAGTAAATGTAGGAAGAAAATAAGATAGGTTAAGTATAGATATTTCATATAAGATTAGTGGAGAGTTAGGAATAAAGTTAGAAATAGGATAGGTATATAAGATTAGGTAGGATGAAGTAAAGTATAGGAAGATTAGTTAAAAGTTAGGAATAGGATAGGTATATAGGATGTATATAGGATAAGATGGATAAGTAGGATGAAGTTAGGGATAATTTCAGTTTATAGAAGTAGGTGAGAGTTAGGAATAGGATAGGGATATAGGATAGGTGTAAATATTTTTTTCGATTGGAGACAAAGTAGGTAAGTTAGATAGATAAGGGTAGAGAGAAATAGGCAATTTTTTATAATTTTTTAGTCTAAATGTTTTATATTTGAATTCAAATAAGTGGGATTATTTGTATTCAAATAGGGGAAAATACTCATATTTAGACCAGGGTAGAAAATTTAATAATCACATCAAATAATTTTAATCACCGTGTATAAGGAATTTTATTAAATAATACGCTTTATTAAAACACCGTGGAGAATAAAAAGTCATTCGTTTCAGTAAAATAAAAGATTTAAATCAGGTACAAGACGCTTTATATCAAAAGAAACAGTATTAACAAGCTCTGCGTGTAATTTAATTATTCCTAAGAAATAAACAAATGGAAATTACGTGCAAAATTTATATTAATGAACTCTATTTTAAGTGACTGGTATTAAACAAAACGTACAGATAATAATTTGTATTCGCTAAAATGAAAGGGTAGAAGTCAATTTTAGTTGGAGTTAATTGAACCATTATTAATAATAAGCATAAAACTTGTAAAACCCAATAATAGTCAAATCGTAGGAGGTTATTTAAAATGTTACGTTTGAACACCCCTGCGTGTTTTAAAAGGCAATTTCAGTTTAATTTGTTTAGATAAACATGTCGATTCTAAGGATATTGAAATGGTCAGATGCTTTAGCACGAAATACAAAACAGGGTTTATTTAAAAGCTCTGAGAATTAATATTATTTTGAACACCTGCGTAGTTTAAATGTCAAATACGGCGAAAAGTTTGCAGATAATTAATGTTTACAAAGAATCTTGGAGAAACCGGGGCTTAGTATTCACGAAAATGTGCGATAAGGGGTTATTAAACCCAGATAACAGTCCGCGTGGACTGATATAATCGATAATGAAGAGTGTCAATTTGCATCAATAAGAACAGGTTAGATAGAGACAGATAATATGCACAAGACCGAGACATATATAGTAAAAGGCGTGATTTAAGCAACGTCACGAGGGTCACGATTGGTTGAAAGTAGGATACAAATATCAGAGATAGAAACAACAATCTCTGTATAAAATTAATTAGTTTTTCTCGGACAGGTTTGCGTGCCGTGTGAATTTCTGAGATTTAAATGGGGCGAGTGAAAATTCGTAAAAATCGACGCGCGAGCGACAGACTGGGAACATGGCATGAGAAATTCTTTAGAATTACCCGTTTTGGGGAACAGACCGACAGACAGGCTTTTTGCTATATATACCGGCGGTAATATGAATTTCGGCCTCTTAGACTTTTGACTATTCGATGCGTTAAAAGCTCTTACATCCGCGAGTTGATTCAATACGTTAAACAGTGCATGTAGTATGATAAAATAATTTAAAGTTTGCTCGTATATTTTGGTGATTCAAAATAGTTGGTTATTTACGTGCTAACATGAATGTACTTCAGTGCACTTAGATACAAGGTAATAAAATTTAGTTTCACTGTACCAATTAGCAAAATTTACAACGACTAATGTATACACAAAAGTAGGCAGTTTTGGCGTATATTGGTGAAAGAAGTATGAAGTTATTTGCTATTTTTCGGGGGTGTTAATAATTAAATGGTTCAAATACGTGTCTGGATCCACGAAACAAGGGTCAGATATACATAGATGAGTTCCGGAAAAGCCCAGAAACAACTGGTGATGGAGAAAATTTTAAAAGCGTTGAGAATTAGAAGCCGTAAATATAATCCTGTTGGAATGGTGTGATTAACTAAAGGGACGATGTACTTTGAAGCTACGAGGACAGTAACCTTCAGGTAAATTATAATATTTTGTTTGACATTTTGTGTGTGTTGAATAACTTTATAATTGATTTACTTTAAATGGACATTAGTGAAATTGTACTAACCATAAAATTTTAATTTTAAGATGAAATTTGCTTGTTGAAGTAGAAAGGAGTATTTAGTTTTGATGTTCGGTAATATGATGAAAATTTGGGTATGTCTTTGAGCTCAATTAGACGAACCTGGTTAATTAACGTAAAGGGTGGTAGATGCTCCTTTATACTCAGACTCCGGTCTGCTTATATTGTTATATTAATTAGTAGGCATCCAACAAGGACTTTAATTCTGGATGCACGTTAAAGTGATAATAAAATTAATCTTGAAATTCTTTTTAAAACTGAATTTTATGCTGAAATTTAATTTGAAAATTTTAATGTATTGTGAATATTGATGTAAATAGAGTTAACGTTGATGTTTGTGGTAGGAATGTGTTTAATTTTATGAATGAGGAGGTTTATAACATTAGGTGAGCAGCCGAGGCGAAAACAGGATCACAGCAGTTTATGATGCATCAATCGGTGGGACTAGAATTTTTTTGTTGAAAGGACCCAGTTCCCGCATTCAAAGGAGAATATCACAGCAATATATATATATATATATATATATATATATATATATATATCGTGTAAATTATAGGCCAAGAGAGATAGATAAGTCAAGAGAATAATTTTGAAACGACCGTGTATATAGAAAATAGGAATAAATTATTTACGCTCCAAATTATTTAGTTTTGACCTTAAAACAAACGGATAATAGCATACATTTGTATTAATAAATCGTAGTGTTAAATTTGCATAGTGTGAAGGTTTTGTAGTACGTAAAAACGCAAAGGTAATATGAGTATAATTAGCTTTAATATTTCAAGGTTTTAAATGAAGCACATCAAATATTAAATAAGAGCTTTTGTGTATAAAATCAATAAGATAAACGCATATTTTCCATTTTACTAACAAAGCGTTCGTTAAAAATTAAATCCTAAAAAATCTACAAGCTTAAACGACATGGAAAGTACAATTTTAAACGGGCAGTTGGTTCGTAGAAAGCCTGACAGACAAATAAAAAAGTTCAAAGAAACTAGAATGTACGTTGGAACATAATTCTTTAGAGTTATGTTATTTAACGGTCGACGCTAAGGCTGCGAAACTAACAGGTGGTTGGAAAACACAACAAAACCGCGATGTCAATAGCATAGAGTAAACAAGGAGAACAAATAACAGACGCTGTATAAAATAGTCATTTAAAGCGCGCGATAATTTGTAGAGGCTAACCACAATATCGATTTCATATAGCTGTAGTGAGATTTTAAAAAAGACGGTAAATATAAGTTAGACAAAGATAACATAGTTGGATGACAGACCTACGACAGGGGAAATGGCCTGGATTGGCTGATCATAGAAGGGAGCGAAAGAAATTTCGAGAAGATCGTGACCGTTGTGTTTGTTAGCGAGGGTTTCAGACTAAAAGCGTAGTGGATTAAAAATTCTGAGTTTTAGAAAGAATGTTGTGTTTTGAGTTTTCAGAGTCGGTTACGGGGGTAGTGCTTTTCGATAGAAACAGGGTACAGGAGGTGTGTTTCAACTTGTATCAATACACTAGAAGACGTAGGGCTCACTCTCTCTCTTACGTCGCTTACATCTTGGGTCCGCTTCAGACTTTTATGGTAACGTCTAAGTGAAATTTTTATAAATCGGTGATAGTGCAGTTCGTTGTAATTTTAATTAAAAATATGACAGCACGAGTAGGTGCTAAATTTTAAACGATGCTGTAGCCAGATACAAAGTACGAACAAAAGATGTTACTGAGGTAAACGTGCCTAGATAATTTTTTGGAACGAGGATGCTGGGTGTATGGTAGATTCAGGTAGCAATTAATTTATTGTGGACAATTATATGGGTAGATATATTGAAGGCGTCTGCAGAGTATTGGATAGCGTATGAAAATGCGTTGAATGTGGAATGAAATGCAACGACGAGGGTTTGGTTGGACAACATTTTTATAGGTGACGGTGCAAAAAACTTACTCCAGGTAACAAAATTAGTCTTTTTTGTTATTGCTTGAACATTTTGTGCTGTTATCTTGTGCTAGAGTGATTTGACTTATTGGGGTATATTTTACGAACATAAAATTTAACTTGAAGGTTATATAAAAAGGACAATTTGTATTTATTATTGGAAGGTGTACATAAATGAAGTAAACTTTTGCCGTAAAGAGTAAACGGGTCTTTAGAGTTGTTGAAAATAAACATGCGATTTATTGATGCATTTAGAGTAACAGGGTTTATACTGAGCTCACCATAGACTAGAGTAAATTTCAATTTAAGGTTTCGAGATAGGCCCATCTACTAATATAAAAAAAAAATTTATGAAATAAATTAGTCATAAAATTTAAAATTGTTTAATGGTTGATATTGTACAATTTTATGAAGATGTATATCCGAGTTTGTAGATATTGAGCTGGTGACGTAAAATTTTGATTTGTATGAATAAAAGGTTGTATGTTTCGTTGAATTATTTGAGTGGTAATTTTATTTGGTAGTCAAAGTGAGAAAGAGTAAACATAGGATGGGTAAGTATCTCTGAAGAAGCCGGAAACAGAGCTAACCGTGGTATGCCGATTTAGGGGAGCTTTCCGGAGATATTGGGAATATTTTGTTGTATTTTTTAGGAAATATTTATGCAGTCCAATTAGTGGGGCACGATTTTAGAGCTGAACCACTGCAATTTTATGGCTTTCAACGCAAGGGCTCGAAGGTAATCCCGACGAGGCTTGTTTAATTGAAGCCCATCTTTGGTCAGGTTAGCCTTGGAAACAATTGTAATCACTCTGATGTTTTGCAACGTTAGTGGTGTTTGTAAACTTTCCAATGGTCAGTTTTTTTCGTGTATATTTGACAGCGATTTTAAGTATTGTGACTTTGAAATGTCGTTTGTTGTTAACAATCCGACCAAATGTGATCAGTGTGCGGTCATTCAATTTATGTGTGCAACCATTGGAAATTCATACACGAATACAAGTAGTGTATGAAAACGCATGTTTTGCTTATCCAGCTGTCAAGAAATGGTGTCAAAAATTTAAGAATGGACGCGAAGGGACGAATAATAAGCCGCGACCAGATGCAATGTATACTGCGCCAACAGACAGGAATACGGCATGTGTGGAAGGCTTGATTAGAGATAATCGTCGAGTTTCAATCAGAATAATTTCAGAAAAGTCCCGATTTATCGCCTTGCAATTTTCACATCTTTGGGCCACTGAAAAAAGCGTTAAAAAGTAACCGTTTTGAGTCGGACGAAGAAGTACAAAACGCCGTGAAAGAATTCTTCGAGCAGCAGGCACAAGATTTTTTTAGGCAGGGTATACATAGGTGGCTTAATCGTAGCGGTAATTATTTGTAAATTTATGGGTTTCAATTGAACAAGCTTCGTATATATATATATATATATATATATATATATATATATATATATATATATATAAAGAATAAGTAAATTTAATGATTCTTAAAATAATATCAAAGAATGAAATTTAATAGCAAGTGACTCAATATTAGCCACAAGGGCATCCTGTCGACGCGTTTCGCCCTAATTGGGGCTCATCAGGACAGGAGTAGCAAAGATGTAATATTTAACACGAACACATTATGGGAAGTACAGCATCACCTAGCCCACAGTACTTCCCATAATAAAATAGAAAGCGTAGCTGTATCAAAAGATTTTATTGCCGTTTAAAGTAAGACATGCGTAATTAATTCTAGTTCATGAATTTGAATTGTTGCAGCTAAAATAAAGCAATCTACCGAAATGTCAGTTGAATTTATCTAGTTTCAACGCACTTTCAATATCATTATTTGTTTTCCCAATTTCCTCTAACTTCACATCCATAACTAATCAGAGTCCTTAAATATGTAATTAAAGCAACTTAGTAACAAGAATAATAAATAATAATAATGAGGTAGGCTTTCGTGGATGAAGTTCAGGGTTGAAGGTATAAAGAATGTGGTTCACAATGATAACTAAATAATTAACGAATTATTCAAGCATGCTTAGTTTTTAAAATTGGTTTAAAATTCTTGTAGAGTAGTTTTGATTAAAAATAACCAACCACACCTGAAGACAACTTTTTTAACAAAGGAGTGCAGCATATTTAGCCAGCAAGGTTATACGTACAAAACTCGATTTCCTTAATTATTTATATACTAGCACGAGACTACTTGTATAAAAGCTGAGGTTTGGTTTCTTAAAATTAGTACTTGCTTACTGATTGACATATTCACCATGAAGGTAAGTTTTGAATTATCGTCTGAGTTTAACTTTGATGTACCCACAGGGCATTATCTTACTTGCTATTTTGGGATTTTTGGGATGCACAAGCGTAGCTGCTCAATATTTTCCTGGATATGGGTATGGATATGGACATATTTATCCCTATGCACATAGCTACTATTCGGGGTCACCATTAATTCACCATGCAGCACCATCAGGGTATACCTAATAATTTAAATCTTATTTAAATTAATAGAACTAAAAATGTTTGCTTAGATATGTAGCGGCAACTCGAGGTTCATTGCATACGGCACCACTTCCAGAAGGACCTCATGCTTTCAGTCACCATATTAATACCGACCCAGCTCCAGGAACTTGGTAAATTTGTGAAGATAAGAATAGTTATCAATAATTGACAATCTATAGAATGTACAAATAGTAATCAAAAGCAAATAAATTTAAAGACCTTTTTATTATTTCAAACTTGTGTGGTTTCTGTATGAAATGCACGTCAAAATAAGTTGTTTCTGGCGTAGTGCTGCACAGAATAATACGAAAATGCTTATGATGAGGTTTTAGAGAATTTTCAAAAAGTGTTAGTTGGTAATTTTTTGCCGAGAGCTGTCGGGCATTATTTAACTGACTAAACTTTACCTGAGCTAAGTCGCTGCACTGAAAAATTCATTAGTATTCCAATTAACATTTGCCAATGTGTAAAAAATGTTTTTAGATTAATATGTTCGATAATGGCACACGTAACCTGTCGTTCCAGTATAGAGGGCTTTTCACATAGTTTTCACAGTTTCATCCACCATTAGTGCATTACACGTGGTAAAAGCATTTTCAAACATTGTCTTGTTTTATAACTAAAAACAAGATCGAACTACTTTACAGGGTGCTCTACGAAAGGCTACGTTTTAATTATTTTCATAAATTTTGAAAACCTATTAATAAGAAATGTAAATAAATGTTAAGGAGGTCGAGCAATTACGATAAGTAACAAAAATATTAGACAACTTGAAAATAGTGTTTAGTTTTGCCATAAAGTGTATATATATATATATATATATATATATATATATATGTATGGGTGTCCCAATATATACATATATATATATATATATATATATATACAAATATGTTAATTACACAAGTCAAGTAGATAAATACTAACGCATTACAGATAATAAGATAAAATGATAACTTAGACTTATATGCAAAGTTCAAATAATCATTTCAAATCGAGCTAGTAATGGAAAGATGTAAAATATAAGGTTTTGAACAGTACTTGAACCTTTTTCTTAGGCCTTCGATGACAACAATCGGAAAGTTTACAAATCTAAAACGTGTACAACAACCATAAATCAATCTAACTTTCAACTAAGTTTGGCATTTTTGTTAATCATATCCGATATTGACAAGTTTTTGACTTATGTCAACTATAGGCAGAAAGCAACGCTCAGAATTATGGCCAAGTATTATATATATATATATATATATATATATATATATATATATACATATATTGCTGTGATAACCCCTGTTATTCTCTCACAGCCCCTTATACCACTCAAACACTTGTGAAATGTTAATTTATAATTTTCTTTTGCCTCGACTAGCTGATTCAATTAAATAAAGCACTTCCACAATACACAGTATAATGATTGAATATTTACAACTCCTTTAACTATTTTCTCCCTTTTTGTACCCTATACATCTGTCAAATTATTACAAAATCAAGCCTGTAAAACGAGCTTTTTATTACCTTTAAAGACTTATTGAAACGTTTCAAGCTGTCTGTAACTTTTCATAAAATATTCGCAAGAAATCCCCCAATTTGTCGGCTTTTACACTTTAAAATATGATTGAGATAAAACAGTTTAAAAATAAATCGTATCAAAAATATTTTAGATAAAACAGTTTCAAAAATAAGACATATCAAAATCTCTAACCTGAATTATTCTCATGGGTGCTCCTAAGAATTGAAGTCGATATCCAAATCGTTATAGCTACGTTTATTGCAATAAAAGGTTTTTTATTTTTTCCTTAGAGTATTTACCATCAATTTGCTTGAACGGGCAGCACTCTCCAAAATTGTATTTTTGATCGTAATGTTTCGTAATTTAAAATTCTACAGGAATCGTAACATTATTTTACTTGTAATTTATGATTGTAATTTATACCGTAATTGAGATGGTCGTTCCGATGGTAATTGGGATGGTAAATTCAGGAATTTATATCGACCCTCAGAAAGGAATTTAGAGGGACATTCAGATCGACATTCGGATCGACATTCGGAGCCCTGTTTTATTTATTATTAGAAATGTTATAATTTCCTAAATCTTATTTATATACGTCTCAGAAATACGGCACAATTTTCACAATTCTACACTTTATAATTTCACTGTTAACAAATATTTATTATTCACGTAAATATTTGGCACTTTCAGTTATAGTAACTGCCCAGTTTCAAAGTGTACTAACTTGATATTCAATTCTCCAAATATTTATAAGATCGTCCCACTTTTGTTTGTGATTAGCCGGCTTCACGTGCTAGGCGAGGTCAAGTATATTATCACTTGTTATGTTTGGAAAATTTACCAATTGTATGTATTTTAATTGCATGACGCGGTGCTAGAAGTCACGTAATTCAATTGTTATATCTTATATTTACTTCAGGAATCCCAGGAACTTCGTACATATCGAGCACGTAGTCTTGTTTGTTAGCTTTATTCTAATATAAATTGAATAAATTTGGTATTTGTTTATTTCCCAATAAATTGGATTTTCGAACAACTGTAAATCTCTTCGATCACGTACGCTTTTAAATATAGCATATTCTCTGCGTGCATTTACGATAATATCTTTACACACTTTATGAATGTTTATCTAGCCACTACATGCAGGTTTTTTACTGATTTAATTTTAATGCGTTTCGTTATCTTTTTTAATTCTAATCTTTGCTAGTAGCTACACTTGGATATGTGTTTTAATTGTTTGCACTGCTATATACAGTGTGCTCGCAACTAATAATTTTTATACCAACCTATTTACTCTCCTAATATGTATAATTTCGTGCTTCTGTTGCTTGGGAGTTTCCCTTGCTTATTCTACGACCCCAACGACTTAACCCACCCCCAAATCAACCCTATAATTACAGCAATATATATATATATATATATATATATATATGTAAATATTTTAGGTAGTTAGTTGCACAAGGTAAGTTGATAAATAAAACTAATTTACGCGGATAACCTAAGTAATATTACTGACAGCAAGCAACGTAAGCGTAAGTACAATTATTCAAGTTCATGCACGAATCCCTTCAACGGCGTTCATAAATCGGAATGCACGGTAAATACCAATGTTTCTAATGCAAACAACGCACCATACTTTCTATTTCGATGACGTAGTATAAAATTTATGGTATGATAACCACAGTAGATTTCATTGCACCCTTTACGATTTTCAATTGTAATGATATTACGTTATAATAATTGATGATATGTTGAATATTCGCATAAATTCTCAAATCAATAACTTCAAGCTTCCAAGTGTAATTATATTAGATCCGCCTTAAAACATCCATTTAAGGACAGGCACTTAACAGTATCTAACATCGCGTCCAGCATTCACATTATCGCTGCTAATCTATACGTCTTACTGCAACCAAACCCGAACTTCGTTTCTCTTTCACATAACCCAAGTCTATCACGCACCTTAGTTCATACCCCTCTTGTTATAACATTCTCCTCGCAACGTAAATAAATACTATCTTAAATTTTATGCTACAAACCTTTATCTTTTAATGCCATAGGCGTAGATTATTATGAAACATAAAACAAATAAAGATAATTGGTTTAAATAGTATTATATCTATAAGCACGACCTGGTACAATACCCCGCAGTTAAATTTGAATACAAGGATATGAATTTAACTCCAAAAGTTACTTATATGTCATGACGGTATTAAATAAGGTTTTAAATTGAACACGTTTTGAATTCCGACGGACAACCTGGCGGTATTCTCGATTATTCTATAAGAAATAGGATTGACCACTTCGGTTATAGTGGCAAGTCCACAGTATAACAGAAAAAAACTTCTTAGTTTGTTTCCCTTCCGATTTTAAACATAAATTACACCCACCAATCAATTTCCTCACAATTTTCCGCATTTTTGAAACAATAATTTTTTGATAGGTAGTAGAAGCATTTTTCCGCACAAAAATGACCAATGCTCCTCATGTTCTTCCAATACCAATGCCACCACCATGTTTTTCGGCATACACAGTTTATATTCTGGGTTTGCCATCGAACCTTTCCGTAATAATAATCCCTCATATATTACAAACCAATCGGAAAATCTATTTTTCCACCAGTTCCCTTTTCCAACCCGTCTTTAACTTTTTTGACACCACTTGTTATTTTCCTGTCCTTGAAAAATATTTTTAAACTGTTTTCTTAATATCTTTGTCCATTCCCTTTTCTTAACTAAAAATGGGTACTCGCGACCTATCTAATGCTTCAACAATGTTCTTCTCACTTGCTTCATCAAGTCGAAAACGTGAAAGAGTATCCGCGATTATATTATCTGTACTACGGCAGTGTTCAATCTCAAAAGAATATTCCTGAACGAAAAAAAACCACCTGTTCAACCTAGAACTCAGTAATTTACAATTTATTATAAAAGAGAGGGCTTGGTGGTCCGTAACCAATGTTAACTCCTTCCCTAACACCAAGATCGTTCAATGTCTCAATGCCACAACTACAGCTAACATCACCTTTTCAGTTACGGTATACCTCAGCTCCGCCCCTTTTAGCGTTCGGCTAAAGTATGTGATAATTTTAACTTCCTCACTATCCTTATAAATCTGATAATGATACGCACCTAACCCGTAATGTGAACTTTTCGTCCTTATATAAAAACGCAGGGTAGGGTTAGGATGCTTTTGAATAGTAATCTGTAAAAACACAGTCTTAATTTTCTGAAAAGCCTCGTGTTCAATAATATCCCATTTCCAACGCATATCGTTCCTAAGTAGACCTAATAATGGTATTGTGAGTTTGGAGAAATCCTTACAAAATCGGCGGTCGTAATTGACCGTACCTAATAATGACCTCAACTCTCGTATATTCCGGCGCACCCAAAACTCCTGAATCGCTATCACCCGCTATGCATCCATTTCTCGTATTTGCCATTTGGCTTCCGCTTTATGTACTTGCGCTACAGGGTAGCTCTTTTGAAAAAAATGATCTCGTCCTTTAAAAATATCTCGTGCTGATATAACCCCGTTAAACCTGGCCTCTCTGAAAATTATCGAAATAACTTAACAGTAACTAGTTTAAACCTATCTTCTCCCCTACGTCTAACTTATCAGAATTGGCGACAATTTTCTTAATATAGGCATTCTGCTCCCTTACTTCTGAATAGTGACCTTCGATTGCAACAATTTTAACTTTTTCCAACGGTTTCGATCATATTCGCAGTTCATATACTTCCTTAGCGGATGCTTCCCTGTCACAGCTTTGAAATATAAAAATCTTTTCAGTTCTATTAAACTGTCCTATCATTTTACCCTGATCAATATTTAGTGTTATAGAAAATTTAGTCAAGTAATAGCAACCCTAAAATAACCTCTTTTATCAATTTTGGCACTACAATACAACTCATCTCCCAATTTACTCAACTGCAAAATTTAGGTAAATCTGTTCCTTAATTGGCTTACCTTTCTGCTCGCACGCACCTACCGCTGTTACTCCATCTATGGGAAATATTGGTATTTTATCACCTCGTCCCACAATTTTCTTCAACAATTCTGGACTTATACAGCTAATCATGGCTCGGCTATTTATAGAATCTCCACTTCTACGTATTTTACCTCAGCTGTAACAATTGGTATAACATCCACCCTTGTTAACGGTTGAGTTTCTTCTAACAGATCTGAATAACTATCGTTAAATAACGTACATTGTTGCGCTATTGTAGCTACAATCCGACGCTCCTGATCCCGGTCTCGATGACCCTCTAAACCATTTTCACCCTCCCCAGGTTGATGAACAGATTCGTCATTTCTCACTCCACAAGCCCGGTTATCTCCTGTATGATATGAACCACTTCGTAGCCCTCGATGCTCATTAAAATTAGTGTCCCTATCGTCGTTTCTACCCACCCTATCAGTGTTAACATGTTGAACAGCCCCTCGATTTCTCTTATAATCCTGTTCACTAACTTCAGCGCTATCCATTTTTTTAAAATAAAGCTCGACCTCATCTATCGTTTTCAAACCGAAGCTGTCTAACGTTACTATCAAAATGACCTACCAACATTTCAATAATCTCATCCTCACGTAAGGAATAATCCAAATAATTAGCCTCAATACCTGCCTTAAAAAATAATCTGCCCTAGAGCCGTAATCAAATACCCCATATTTTAATTTTCTTAACGCTTCCCTCTGTTTCTGTCTGGGTCAGTACCTTTCTAAAAACATGCTTTTAAAAGCTGAAAAATTGCAGTAGGATCCCTGCTTAATATCACCCCAATGAGCCGCCGAACCCCTAAAGCACTAACAGCTAACACTAATTGTTTCCTTTTTGGCACATCCGCCTCCCTCTTGAATATATACATTAATTTATTTATAACATCACGGGATTCATTCCTCCATCTGGCCTAAATTGAATCGACCCCCAGTTTCTTTCACATAGCTAAATAATGAGGGTTCCCACATTACTCGATTCGTATACTGTTTCCAGTTTTAAAGAAAAATTCGCATACTTTACTACACATTCCTTAACTTCACTCATATTTTGATTTAATTTTTCTCCATTTTGAGATAAAGGGGCAAAATTCTCGCTCAACACCCTGCTAATTTTTGTAAACTACCCCAATTTCTTTCATTATTTTTGTCAAAATCGGCAATGAATTCTTCTTAAGCTTCTTTGGGAATTAAACCACTCATAGTTTTTAAAATGATCTTTATTTACGTTTCGATCCATGACCTAGGATCGTTGTCAAAATAATAAAAACTTCAAGTTTGACGTTTATGACATAAATTAAAGGTTACTTTGATTTATTGATGTTTGAAATATTTGGTTTGAGTACAATAAGCAAAAATTTTTAAAGTTTAAAAGAATGATTGCCTTCAATTTGTGTTGCGACCTGGGATCGACTTTCCTAAGGTAGCCAATACGCTTAACGTGAAATCAGCTGATTAATTTTTATTGGTGAATTTTATATAAATTCAAATTTGGGAATGGGAAAACAATTTTTTAACATGTTTCTATTTATACAATTGAGAGATTTCTTATTTTATGTCTTATTTTACCGAGATTCAGTGAAGGGGGTTAAGCAACCTGTGGCTACCAAGATCCCCCAACATTTATAATTTGCCGAAATAATGGTTTTCTAGTTAACATGCTTATTGTTATGTAATTAGTTATTGTATGTATAAATAGAAATGATGTATGTAGGCTGTATTTCATGTTAATATCGCAAGGAAAACCCAGGAAAAACTTGCAATGCTACCTAGATATTGGTGGCATTTGATCTTCATTTGGTATTTGTTTTGTTATTTCTTTTAGTAATGGAATCCATTGTTTACTGAAAGTCACGGATTCGTTTGCAACGCAGTTATTTTTATGTAGGGTTATATAAGCAGCTTCTTTGATTTTGCGTTTTTGGTGGTTTTCTTCTTTGTCGATAATTAAAATAAAATATACAAAACTCTATTTAAATTTAAAAATGAATTCGAAGACAAAGAAAAAAGTAAACTAGTCCCACATTACAATAAACCACCCCACTTTTACGGTCTACCAAAAATTCATAAAAAAGACATTCCTTTAAGACCTATCGTAATCTCCATAGATTCACCATGCCATAATTTAGCAAAATTTCTACTAAAAATTATAAATCCATTAGCAGGCAAAACGGATTCTTTCATTAAAAACAACCAACACTTTTTAGAAAAACTATCAAACATAAAAATTGAAAATACACACACAATGGTAAGCTTTGATGTAGTAAATCTCTTCACAAATGTCCCTATAAACAAAACGCTTAATATTATAAAAAACAAACTAGAAAAAGATGGCAATCTTAAAGAAAGAACAAAACTAAGTATATCATCGATTATGGAATTACTTGGTTTATGCGTAAATACCACATATTTTCAAATAAATGATCAATTTTACAAACAAAGCTTCGGAATGGCAAAGGGAAGTCCACTATCGCCAATCTTTAGTAATATATTCATGGAGGAATTCGAAAAAGATGTAATATTCACACAAGAATTGAAACCACTGATCTGGTGGAGATACGTTGATGATGTTTATGCTATTTGACCTCATAATATAGAATTAATTAAAAACTTTGTACAGTCAATTAACGAAATAGAACCAACTATTAAATTCACATGTGAATTAGAACAACATGGAAAACTTCCGTTTTTAGATATTCTAGTTAGCAAAAACGATACAACAATTAATACATCGGTATATAGAAAACCAACGCACACAAACAGATACTTAAACTTCGATTCAAACCACCCACAATGTGTCAAACGAGGAATTATCAAAACCATGTATGATAGAGCAAAATTAATATCATCAAACGAAGAAATTTTAAAGAAAGAGAAGGACCTAATCAGATGTACACTAATAAGAAACAAATATCCTAAAAAAATAATAGAGAAAGAAATGAATAAAAACCCTAAAAATAAAGAAAAAGAATACAAAAACAACGATAAACACCACAAAATGCTCTCAATACCATACATAAAAGGATTCTCCGAAAAAATTCAAAGAATAGGAAACAAATTTAGAATTAAAACAGTATTTAGGACCAACAATACACTAAGAGCACAATTAACAAAAACAAAACCCAAAAACGCAATACAAAGTTCAAAAAACTGTATCTACAAAATACAGTTCGATTAAGAGAACATAAATCATATATAAAAAATAGAAAATTTGAAAAATCCATGATTTGCCAACATGCATGGGACTCCAGTCATAAAATAAAATGGGAAGACGCAAAAATTATCGACAAAGAAGAAAACCACCAAAAACGCAAAATCAAAGAAGCTGCCAATATAACCCTACATAAAAATAACTGCGTTGCAAACGAATCGGTGACTTACAGTAAACAATGGATTCCATTACTAAAAGAAATAACAAAAGAAATAACAAATGAAGATCAAATGCCCACAATATCTAGGTAGCATTGCAAGTTTTTCCTGGTTTTCCTTGCGATATTAACATGAAATACAGCCTACATACATGATTTCTATTTATACATACAATAACTAATTACATAACAATAAGCATATTAACTAGAAAACCATTATTTCGGCAAATTATAAATGTTGGGGGATCTTGGTAGCCACAGGTTGCTTAACCCCCTTCACTGAATCTTGGTAAAATAAGACATAAAATTAGAAATCTCTCAATTGTATAAATAGAAACATGTTAAAAAATTGTTTTCCAATTCCCAAATTTGAATTTATATAAAATTCACCAATAAAAATTAATCAGCTGATTTCACGTTAAGCGTATTGGCTACCTTAGGAAAGTCGATCCCAGGTCGCAACACAAATTGAAGGCAATCATTCTTTTAAACTTTAAAAATTTTTACTTAGTGTACTCAAACCAAATATTTCAAACATCAATAAATCAAAGTAACCTTCAATTTATGTCATAAACGTCAAACTTGAAGTTTTTATTATTTTGACAACGATCCTAGGTCATGGATCGAAACGTAAATAAAGATCATTTTAAAAACTATAAGTGGTTTAATTCCCAAAGAAGCTTAAGAAGAATGCTAAACAAACCACAACAAACATACAGGGAGTATTCACCAATGAATCATCGCGTTCCTCCTCAGAATCCCCTTTATTTCTTTTATTCATTTTCGTCTTACACCCCGACATCTTTATACAATTTTACTGTCTAATTCAATCATATGTGCTACTCTACTACAACATAAATCTTTCGCATCAATATAATACCAATTCTATTGCAACTCAAAATTTCAAATATTTCCATCCCACATATTTTGGGCGCCAGTAAACACTACCAATAAATAGGCTCTTTCTCATGAGGGGTTCGGATTGAATTGGTATTTGAAATCTGAACTGCAATAAAACTTAACTAACTTAATAAATGAATTTAATACTCTTTACACACAATGCAGCAGATCCACTTCAGGAAGCGCTCGGTAAACTATGATGAATGCTCTAATTAAACCTAATTCTTTACCAAATCCTTTTTATATAAAGTGAATATACTAAAAGTATCTTAAATCCTTAAACCTATTACGTAAACAGAGGAACGTTTTTCTAAAACTAATTTAGAAGAAAAACCTAAGTAATAGTACCGACGGCATGTAACGTAACCGTAAGTACAATTATTCAAGCAATCTAAAAAAAGTTAATGCACGAATCTCTTGGACGGCGTTCATATATCGGAACGCACGGTAAAAACCAATGTTTCTAACGAGGACAACGCACCTCACTAGCTATTTTGACGACGTAGTATAAAATTTATAGCATGATAACCACAGTGGATGTTATTGCACCCTTCACGATTATCAATGGTAATATTACGTTATAGTAATTAATAATATGTTGAATGTTCAGATAAATTCTCATACCAATAATATCAAGCTTGCAAGTATAATTATATTAGATCCTACTTTAAAACATCCATTTAAGTACAGGCACTTAACAGTATCTTACATTTCGTCTAGCATTTACATCATGGCTGCTAATCTAAACGTCTTACTTCAACCAAACCCGAACTTCATCTCTCTTTCGCATAACCCAAGTCTATCACGCACCTTACGTTCGCCGCAGCGTAAATAAATACTATCTTAAATTTTATGCTACACACCCTTATCTTTCAATGCCATAGGCGTAGATTTTTATGAAATGTAAAACAAATCGAATTGGTTTAATTATTATTATATCTATACGCACGGCCTGGTGCAATATTTATAACAACAGAAGAACTTCTCTGGCTGTCATACTCCCTCCTCTGGTTAAATTATCAAAATCAAAACTATTTTCGAATACCTTTACAAAATTCAACATCGTTTTTGTGAACAAATTAAATGTAAACCACAATTAGTATTAAGCAAATAAATACTAGAAGATTCAATTGATAAATTATTTTTAATATTCATTAGTGAATTCATTAACGTCATTATAAATTTGTTCCACTTCCATTGAATTTATAATATTCGCTACTACTACGTGAGTACTCAAAGGAAAGTTTCTTGGCTAATAAAAGTATTTCTTAGAGTCTGAGGACTTCTTAAAAAGAAAATGATTTCTCCCATTTGATATAAATTTTGGGACCGTCGTAAAAAGATCAAATTCGGTTAACAGTTCTCTTAGTGGAAGGTTTAACTTAACATTATCAGACCATAAACATGAGTGTATTACCTTCTCCTGTTATTTAGTTAGAATTTGGAATCGAAACCCTATTATTTATTTATTTATTTATAATTACTTATTATTTAATAAACTTTAAGGTATTTAAATTTCAACATTAAGATATTGTTACATAATGTAAAATTAGTGTAATAAATGTTTGAAATCATAAAGTAAATGTACAAACATTACCGAACCTAGTAGACAGTTTTATTTTAATTAACTGAAAATTACTTTGATGAGGGTCGATAGAGTTTTCAAAAAATTACATACGGGTCGATGATTAAAAACGAATAGCGACCCCTGGTTTAGGGTGTTGACTATATACTATTGCTGAAGCCTACGATTGACTAGCCTGTAGTTTAAATTTTTTGATATGCTATTCAGTCTTATTATTCTGTCAGTTGTCAAGTCTGTGTTTACTAGTTTTGAAGGGAATGGTGTTACTCCGTTTAAAATAATTGAACAAAAAACTTGTTGTAGATGTTTCCATCATTTGAGCTGGTGACAATGTGGTATTTTCGACTTTCACATCAGTTCGTCTGCTATCAGTCGCCGAATTCAGACGTAATTGAAGGGAATATTGTACTTGCCTTGTGGTAAATATTTTACAATATCTCATGTTTATTTTGATTTGCTACTCTTGGATTGGTAGTGGGCTAGTAATTAAACATGCTATACGGGGATTGAAATAACTATATGTCTGGATTGTTCACAAGTATACAGCATCTTACAACAACTCTGCTTTAATGAATTATAATCCTCTTTTTTTTGGATTTAGTGAGGAGTTTATTTCTCACAGAACTTATTTAATCACGTGCTGCTGTTCACTTGTAAATTTAGGATGATATTGGAGTAATCATTAGTGTTAGTTCGGTAGGGTTAGGAAACCTCGTCATTTTTAATCTTACAAACGTAAACTAATATCTGTCTATGTCAATTTTCACACCTACAAGTTGTTGGTTTGAACATAGCATTGCAGGGCTATTAGTAAACAACGCATTGTATCTGTTGGTACACGAAAAACTTTGTCCGTTGTGGTATTGCTCTGAGATATTCAGCTATTTGTACTGGGATCAGAGTACTACTAAAATTGACGTCAATGACTTGGAGTCTCTAAGCCTGTAAAAGAGACAAATTATAGTCGTTGGTTTTGCCTATTATTGTTAGTGCATGCTAACAAGTGCTACCTCTATTAGTGCAGATATGTTTGATTATACGCTAATTTCCTTGTTTAGAAGTTAAAGGCGCTGCAACTCACTTTACACTAGTGCTAAACAAACCGCCCTATAATAGTATTTGTTTGATTTTAACGTAAAGACGGTACCATTTGAAAATTGGAAAACTAGATTATACTTCAGCTTTGGTTTATGTTAATAGTGTTAATCTCCATACGAGTGTATAACTTGCCTGTCATTATATGAATGTACTGTGAGGCTAATCGTTTCATGTTTAGCTGCTGCGACTATTGTATCGCCATATGAAAACCTAGCAATGCTAACATAACGTAATAGAAGGTATTCTTAGTTCCTTCAAAATGCTCGTGTTGAGTTATAGAACATAGCGGGTTACTCGATTATTGCTTCCTTTAAAATTTTATTTACTTAGTATGTATTTAATATTGATATTTTTGATTTACTTACAAGGGAATTATCGCAATTTGATTCGAACTCCATCCGTAATTATCGACCCAACATACAGGAATCCCTGCGCTGAGTCACCCAGGAACTCTGTAATTATTTTCCAAACTCGTAATTGTCATATTGTACCTTGGCATAATGTAAAGATAAAAATTTCCAAGATATACAGGCTAAACCATTTTAGATGAACGAAATAACTACAAAAATAAGACAATGTATTTCAGCGGTTTATTTTATTTTATATCAATAACTAATATTTTGCACTTTCAACAATATTTTTTTCATATTTTATTTTTATGCTGGTCCTGATGCTCCCTTAGCTTTAGTAACACTGTTGATGGAGTTCTACCAGGTACTTCCTCGTCTACAGTCAAATAATTATCATTTTCCTTATGTAGTTCTGAAACAAATTAAAAATTTTAATTTAATAAATAATGGGTTTTAAAATCAAACCTGTGAAACAAATAGTAGGTTAAGTTTAAAGTTGCTTAACCTATAGGTAAAAGACAAGAAATGTAGCGAATAGTTAAGCTAAGAGATTTGAATTGGTACATTTCGTAACCTTTAGGTCAAGTGCACTCTATCATCACGCATTTGTTGCGTAAACGAAAACAATCTAATACTAGTTTTAACTGCTTATGTATATTAAATCTATATTTCGGCTAAGAAACACTAAAATTGTTAAATCTTTTAGTAAGTTGCAGATTTTTTAAATGATGAAGTTTTATTGAGTTATCAACTTATAAAAACATCATCATTTTGTTTTCGACCTTACTTAAGGTCGGTTTGACGCAGCTCTAACTTCTTTTCTATTCTGTGCTTTTTCCTATCCAGCTGACTCTACATAGATATTACCAACCTGATGGTTGTTAAAGAACTCCAACATGTTTACATGATTCCCATTTATAAAGAAATATTACCTGGTTATCCGCTTCAAAAAAAAAAGTGTTAAATTATATGTTATGGTAAGGCTTAAGCAACGAATCGCTGCCAACATACCAGACCGCTACCTAATTGTGAGTTATGTCATGGTGATATTTATTAAATTATATGTTATGGTAATGCTTAAGCAACGAAACGCTACCCACATGCCAGACCGCTAACTAATTGTGAGTTATGTCCTGGTGACATTTAGTTAACTGATTTTTATTTTTTTTTTGTTTTGTTTTCAAACTTACTTAAAGTCGGTTTGACGCAGCTCTAACTTCTTTTCTATTCTGTGCTAATCTAAAAAGCTCTACATACCCTTCACAACCTAAATTTCTAATAATTTGACTAATATAGTTTGGTCTAGGTCTTCCTATATTATTATTATTATTATTATTATAGTGCCTTTATTTGCATCGTAATTTACAACACAATGTTAAGAAGTACATGAGGCGAAGTCTAGCTAACGCTACTCAAACTTAACCTCAACTAATTACAATTTTTACAAATTTTAAATAATTATTTGCAATAAAGAAATTGTGGATAAGTAAACACAACAAGTGACTTGTAGTTAGTCTACAACAATTACATTATGACTATTCAAGAAATAGTTAACTATATGGTAAAGCTAGTGACCAAGTTGTGTACGTTTAATTTGTTCTTGCACTAGTTTGGCTTTATAGTGCTTTTTAAAATATTTTAGCGTATGTGCTTTTAGATCCGCCGGTATATCATTATATATATTCACAGCATTATACGAAAAACATCTTTCAAACACAGCACGACGAAATTTAGGCATCGTTAACGTATGGACATGTCGAATACTTCGTTCATGCATGTCACCTCTGAGTACTAACTTTTCTTTAAGATAAGCTGGCGAAGAAGTAGACAAAGTTCGAAAGACTAAAGCACTTATGTAATATTTAAACAAGTTATCTATTTTCAACCAACCAAGCTCATTTATCTTTGCAGACACTCTGTCAAATTTGCGAAGTCCGTAGATAAATCTACAACAATTGTTCTGCACTCTTTGTAGACGATTTTTTGTGACCTGGAGCAAACATGGATAATATATAATAAGGCCATAGTTTAAAATAGGTAAAACTAATGTTTCACAAAGTATCCTTTTTAGTGCAAAGTTCAAAATATGCCTATTTTTATACAGTTGTCTAAGAACAAGGTAAGATTTTTTAATCAGTAGCGAGACATGCTCCTCAAAACGGAGTTTGCAATCAAAAATTATGCCTAGACTTCTTGAGCACTTCAAATTCTTTAATGGCTGCTTTTGAATTATAATTTCCATGTTGATTGGTGATTCCTTTCTAAAGTTTGGAGAAAAATCGATGACGTTGCACTTTCCAATATTTAATTTTAAGTTGTGATCAGAGGAATATGTGACAAGACCCTTTGATACGATTCGAAGCATTATGAACAAATTCTGGATCATATGAAAAACATATCCTTCTATCTTTTTCCTATCCATCTGACTCTACATAGATATTAGCAATCTGATGGTTGTTAAAGAACTCTAACATGTTTACATGATTACCATTTATAAGGAAATGAAATATAACCTGGTTATCCGCTTCAAAAAGGAAAAGTGTTAAATTATATGTTATGGTAAGGCTTAAGCAACGAATCGCTGCCAACATGCCAGACCGCTACCTAATTGTGAGTTATGTCATGGTGACATTTATTAAATTATATGTTCTGGTAAGGCTTAAGCAACAAAACGCTGCCAACATGCCAGACCGCTAACTAATTGTGAGTTATGTCCTGGTGACATTTAGTTAACTGATTTTTATTTTTTTTGTTTTGTTTTCGAACTTACTTAAAGTCGGTTTGACGCAGCTCTAAATTCTTGTCTATTCTGAGCTAGTCTAAAAAGGTCTGCATACCCTTCACAACCTAAATCTCTAATAATTTGACTAATATAGCTTTGTCTAGACCTTCCTACTTTATTTTTATTTGGTAGTCTATAATCTAAAACTTTACTAAATAGTCCCTCATGTCTTAACTGGTGCCCTATCATTCTATCTCTCCTGACCTTCAATTGTTTCCACATACAGGGATCCTCACCTATCCTTCTATAAACTTCCTCGTTTGTTACTCTATCTGTCCAACTAATCTTTAACATTCTCCTATAACACCAAGTTTCAAAAGCTTCTATCTTTTTCTTATCTACTTCTTTAATTGTCCAAGTCTCACTTCCGTATAGTAGAACGCTCCATACGTACGACTTTAAGAAACTTTTCCTATTATCTAAACTAATACTATTAGCTATTAGTAAGTTTTTCTTTTTTAAAAACATTTTTCTAGCTTGAGCTATTCTAGCTACTATATCCCTTCTGCTACGTCCATCCTTTGTAATTATACTACCTAAATAGCAAAATTCATCTACCTCCTCTAACTCGGTATTACCTATTTTTAATTTTGGTTTAGAACTAGGCTGTAACTCACTTGTCATTATCTTTGTCTTTACTGAGTTAATTCTCATACTATAGTTACTCTGCAGTATCTCATCTAAAATATTTAAAAACTCTCCTAACTCTTTTCTAGACTCTGCTATAATGGCTATATCATCTGCAAAACGTAACATGTCTACTTTCTGTCCCTGTACACTAATACCTATCTCTTTTCTCTCTAGCTAAGTTTAAAGCTTCCTCAATATAAACATTAAAAATCAAGGGAGACAGTATACAACCCTGTTTAACACCATTTCTAATCTTAGCTTCCTTTTCTATTTCATCAAATCTAATTACTACGCTTTGGTTTTTATATAGACTGTAAATAATTTTTCTATCCTTATGAGAGATTCCTATTTTTCGCAAAACCCTGAACATAACAATCCAATTAGCCCTATCAAATGCTTTTTCTAAATCTACAAACGCGCAATGAGTCTTTTTATTTTTTTGTAACCTTTTTTCGATAATTACCCTAATCATTAGTATCGGTTCTCTAGTCCCTCTGTCTTTAAGAAAACCATATTGGTCTTCGCCTAAATAATATTTTGGAAGCATGAGAAGTTAAACTAACCGTTCTAAAATTCTCACACCTATCAGCTCCTGACTTTTTTGGGATTGGAATAATAATATTTTTTTCGAAATCTATTGGAACCTCACCTGTGTCATATATTACATTTACTAGTTCATATAATCTGTCTAAAGTTTTCTGACTTGCATATTTTGATAATTCTGCGGGAATATCGTCTATCCCTGGCGCTTTATTTAATTTAAGATTCCGAACAGCTCTATCAAATTCCTGTCTTAATATTGAGAACCCTATTTCTACATCCTCTTCTTGGTCGTACTCTAACTCATCCATATCGTCTCCCTTATATAAATCTTCTAAATATCTTTTCCATCTATCTGCTACCTCAACTTTATTTATTAGAAGCTCATTATTCTCGTCTCTAATACCATTACATTTTTTCCTATCTTCCCCAAAAAACCTTTTAACTGCCATGTAAGCCCTGTCTGTCTAACCTACTCTCAAATCATCTTGTATTCCCTTACAATTCTCTTCCATCCATTTATTTCTAGCTTTTCTACACTCATGTACTATCTTATTTCTAACTGTATTATATTTTTGCTTACTTTTACTATCCACTTCTCTGAAAGGTTTAAGCTTTCTTCTATTCTCTATTAAATCTAATATCTCCTTTGTTACCCACGGTTTTCTCGCTTCTATTTTTTTCTTACCTATAGTCTGTGTTGCTGTATGATGTACAGTCAGTTTTATTTCTTTCCATCTATTTTCTACATTCCCTCCTACAGCTATCTCTTTGCTCTTATTATCTAATACTTGTTTATATTCCTCTTTTACCCTACTATCATTAAGCTTACCTAGATCCCATCCTCTCTTTTAACCTTTCTCAATTTTTGAATTTTAGTTTACACTTCATTTTAACTAAGTTATGATCGCTATCTATGTCAGCCCCTGGATAACTACGACAGTTTTTAACTTGGTTTCTAAATCTTTGTTTAACTAAAATATAATCTATTTGGTATCTAGCCCTATCACTTGCAGCTTTCCAGGTATATCTTCTCCTAACATGTTGTTCAAATAGGGTGTTTACAGTTACTAATCTATGTTCCTGGCAAAACTCAACTAATCTTTCTCCTCTATCATTTCGTCTGCCATACCCAAATTTTCCTACCATTTTTCCCTCACTACCTTCTCCCACTGACGCATTAAAATCGCCCATAACTATTAAATTCTCATCTCCTTTTACTTTTCTCACTATACTATTTATATCCTCGTATACCTTTTCTACTTCCTCATCTTCATATTGAGTTGTTGGCATGTAAACCTGTACTAAAACAGTGTCTGTGGGTTTTGTACTCAATCTAACCATAATTATTTTGTCACTAAATTGTAAGTACTCTTTAACTTTATGCCCTAATCTTTTACCTAACACTATTCCTACCCCTACCTGTCCATTAGTTGAAGAAGTTGTAATTATTCTATAATTATCTTTCCAAAAGTCATTACTATCTGGCCATCTCACCTCACTAATACCTAAAATGTCCAGCTTTCCCTTTTTCATTTAGACTAATAAATTCGTTAACTTATCTACTCTAAGTAATGACCTTACATTCCAAGTCTCTATCACTAAATCGAACTGTTGTTTTATATTCTTACGATGACGAGCCCCAAGTACCCCCTCCCGGAGATCCGAATGAGGGAGTATTTTACCTCCGGACAAGAATTTTACTTGTGAGCTCTCCATAATATGTATTTCGTGTTTTAGGCCACGCACACCTGGGAAATATTGTGGTAGGCTCCCATATCTTTCCACAGTTTTTAAAGATTTTAGCAAAAAGCCGTATCAGTCACGGCCAACCCCCAACAAGCTTGTAAATTATTGAGGATCGCCTGAGACCAACCGACCCTCCTCCAATATCTGTTAGCCAGCAAGGCTGCTGCCCCCTTGCTGCGCCTTTTAATCGCCTTTTTACGATAAGCAGACTTACTATAGTAGTATTCTTTATCCCCTACTATAGGGATATATAAAAACAGACGACAATATTTTTAGCGAATATTTTTCAATTAAAGAAATTCGCTTTTGCAAGATTATGAAAGAACAAATATGGCTGTCAAATAGTGGAACTACAATTCAGAATCGAGATATACTACATATATTTTAAACAATTTGTCACATACAGTTTCGGCAATAAAAAATCTAGCCAGCTATCCACAGAAAAGCGCGGTGAAGTACTCCGCAAAAAATTCTGTGTTTAGATAAAAACTTCGACTGTGCCGACAAACTCAGTCGGAAGGGTGGCATAAGTGTTTGAAAAGGGTTTCGGAAAGCTATCATGTGTGAAATACGTTTTAATCGAGGATTATCTTGAATGTCACCTAATCTCGAAATACGGGGATTCCTAGATAAAAGCCCCAGAAGAAATAACAAGGGGATGTCAGAACCTGAGATCAGGAAATTGATTCTGGTCAAAAATCCACATAGAAATAATAAAGCACACTAGTGCTAAAAAATACAACCTAAATTAAAAGTTGACTACAAGGACAGCAATATAAGTACTTAAAAACTGTTAGCTAAAAGGAAGGTTTATCAAATCGAATATTAATCACATCTCTTGCTAATTGCAATATATTTAATTACAACAATGCTGGAACTATTACTTTTACATTAGTTGTGAAAAAACACCAATATAGGACTATTACACAATTATCTTTTCATTACAAGTACCTACAAATATTTTTAAATAAACAAAACAACCAAATATATCACAATTTATTTAGTTTAATGAAAAACGTTTTCGGCGAATAAAATTATATCTTAGGTCCTTAAGCTAATAACAAGTACATACTGAGGGTATGTTTATAAGTCTATGCAATTAATTAAAAAAGTTCGTTTATTTACTATTACTGTAGGTATAAAGTTTCAGCAGTTTGATCATAAATACCTGATGGCAGTTTTTTGACTGTAGATAACTCTACAACAATTATACATCATTTTCTCCTGGGCGTAATTTGTTTTAACCTGTAGGATCGGGATTCGAAAAGGAAACTAGATGTTCTGAATTAACATGTCTTTGTGTAGCATACAGTTGTCAATTTATGGAAACCCATTTGCTTTAAATATAACCAAACAGGTAGTGTTCGATTTCAGACTCCATTGACATATCATATTAATCAGTTCGATAACTATCCTTCAAAGTTCACAGCACCTACTCAAGTTGCATGTTTACTCTTATGATGGTAACAACAAAGTACTGTATAAAAAAGTATCTTCCCTCAATATCTTCATCAGAATTCGGATAGATGAATTAAGACTGCAATTTCAAATCACCTTGTCTCACTTTTTCTCTGTCCAACATACGTATTACTATCTTATCAAACTTTTAACGAGAACCAGAGGAAGGAGCTTTTATTTTTTGAGTCAGTGTAATTTCGCGGGTGGAAATTCTTTGTGCCGAGATAATGTGGTTATTAATCAAAACAAATGAATCATAAAACTGTATTACTTTAGAATACAAAATAACGATGGTATCATTCTATACATTTATAACTGCCATAATTAGTTTGATAAATTTTGAGTATGAACAATGTAAAGACACAAAAATATTTCTCATATCAAGTGATCTAAAAATTATATTTCGTAAAAGAAATAACAGTAACTAATAAAATGAAATATGATTATAAACATTTGAATGGAATGTCACAAATTTTTTAAGAATAGTTTGTATACTCTGAGGATTAAAAAAAATGTGGAGGAATCGAGAACATACTTCTAATTTCATTTCTTAGTATGAAAAGATTAGGGATTAAGGGGTGTGAGCAGTTTATCCTTGTTCAATTATTTTGGATGGTGTTTCCATTATGCTTTGATAGATTCAAATCTCAAGCTTTCACATTTTCTTCTAAATTCATTACCTATTTAATTTAAAGTGCTTGTTTAATTTTGTAGTCGTTATTTGCGTGTAACCTTTCGGGTTAGTAAAACGATTAAAAAAAATTTACAATTAAACATGCAAACTGCTCTAAAGAGAAAATTAAATCCATTTGTAGCAAAATGCCTTACTAAATATATCAGTAGAACAGTTTCAATAGGAAGAGTATTGCCACGCGCACAATAATATATGTGAATTATATTAAGATATGTATTCGTACAATTTATGTTAAATATATTTTTGCAGAGCGTTTTTGATTTATTGAAGTACTTTAACTAATAGTAGATGAAGCGATAGTAACATTCGCTTAATGAAAATTAATGAGCTTGTCAAAGTCATGGGTATCACAAATTTTTTGGAGTTGAGAGTGTAGGCGTGGGTAGTTATAGTCTTTTAAATAGTGGGTAGTAGTTATTAAAATTAAGGTTATGAGTATTGTATAATGTTGTGTTGTTTAGTTTGTAGTTATTAATATCCATTTCCTCTGCTAGGTCTAGTCTTATGATGTTTTCTGAGGTGATGCGAAGTAGAATCTCTGCGTCTTTGTTTCGTTGATTTGTCTGGTTTTCTACAAGTAAATGGTGGCTGAAAGCTGATTGGGTGGGTCTGTTAATGTATTCTTATATTCTGGCCTATATAAAGTGCTGCCTATGTGTGTCATGTTACATTGAGGGCAGCTTAGTTTGTGTATGCCGCTTTTTGATAGGTCTGGGATGTTGTATTTGGAGTAGTTTATGTATAAGTTTAGGTTTGTATCAGATTTATAGATTAATTTAACTTTTTAAACGACTTTTGCATGTTTCTTTTCAGAATTTTGTCAATTAGAAAATTCACCACCAACGTAACACTGGTCTATAAAACTAATAGAAACCTAGTCATACATAAACAACACCAAAAGCATAATTTCAAACTTATCAAAAAAAGACATATACAAGCTAAGCTACCTTCTATGTAACTAAACATACATAAGTAGAACATTGAGACACCTTGAAACCAGAACTAATGAACACATCAACAAGCCCACCCGATCAACTTTCAGCCAGCGTTTACTTGTAAAAAAACAAAAGTTCAATATAAGCAAAGGCGCAAAAATTCTACACGACACAAAACTATGCGTTACAGAAAAATGAAAATAAATAATTACAAACTAAACAACACAAAATTATGAAACACTCAAAACTTTAATTTATGAAACTACTATCCGCTATTCAAAAGAAAACTCAAAAGATATGATTCCCGTGACCTTGACAAACACCATTAATTTTCATTAAACAAATACGTACCTACACTACTAAGGTGACAATATTTAATACAGTTTCAAATACATCTGCTTGAGACGCAATTTAAATAAGAACCAATAGCATATTACGATAATATTAGTATTTATATTAACTGTTTAATACTTAAAACGAGCTGTGAAACTAAATTAGCATAATTTAATGTAGCGACAGCGCCATTATATACCGAAATTTGCCCCAAGATTTTAATATGTGACACTATATAAATTTTTTAGGCATCTCTATAGCTGATTTCTATTACCAGTCAAACAGAAGTATAGGTTTCTGATTAAAAGTTTACCAATTTTCCTCCACCAAATGATTAACGAATAATACGGTAACGTTATGGTGTAACACACCGACTTCGGAAACAAAAAAGGAAGAAAAGTTATTAAATGTGAAAACTAATCCTGAAGAAGGTCATACCAAATTAAGAATTGTCATAGGAGTAACAGACGCAGAGAAAAAAAGAAGTTAAACCTAAAGAAAATAATCCATACGAAAAGGTGACGGTCGGGTTGAAAGACTTTCCGGCTCTGGTTAGCTGTTCTCGGTGGAGACTTGGGCAAGAAAAGCTAACCAAGAAACTAAGAATTAATTACTTGAAAAACGCCAAGGATTATCACAGTAAAGCAGTTGGCTACGCCATCCTACTGCAACGCGTAATAACCTTACTTTATACCTTATACAAAAATAAAATTCAAAATAAACCAAAACTAAAAGAAACACTGCAGTACAAACTCTGAAAAGACTGACTTCTGCATCAAAGTATGGTCACCCATCATAAAATAATAAACTCCATAATAAAAAAGTTACTCGTTACAATATTAATACTAATGACAAAATGAAGTAGAATAAAAAAATTAGGCATGTACACAAGATCCAGCAATTATTCTGGTCACAAAATTTGCAAATTTAATAGCTGGGAGAATAGTTTAGTTAGTTTAAATAAAGTTGTATACTGGAGAGTGCAGTTTAAGTCTTCGGAACTGAAGCTTAAGACACTTATTAGCGTTTTACGTAGTAAAGTTTTTAAAGTGCTTATTAATACTAATAATAGTTATAAATGACATTTTGGAGTAATATAAAAACGCAGAAAACACAAAAAATATATAATCACTTCTTAAATGTCAAGCTGCAGTTTTTACATCACTTCGATGATGTCTCAATAAATAAAAAACATTTTTAATCCTAAACAACAAATCTGAATGCCATCATAAGATTAAAACTAAATACCTAAAATAGCAGGAATAAACGATACTTAAATAATACAATGTTAATAATAAATATCATCTCGCATAAAGTTAATTTTCTTTATTAAGCTACGCTTGGGTTTGCGTATCAATACAATCTTACAAATATCTTGCTTGTCAGATTTCCAGATAGGAACGAATATAAGCTAGAAGACGTAACTCTAGATTGAACCGCACTGTCTAAAGTACCTCTTTCAGAAGATTAGTTATGCGACTTTCTCTAAACAATACCAGCAGTCACCAGCAAGTAGCTACAGACAGGTGTCAAAGGGGCTTTGTGGCCCGATATTGACTTACCATTCCATGCTAAAAATATCCATCGAAAAGCGAGTAGCGTATTTATCTTCTACCTTCTACATCCGACAAGTGGTACACGTGATCAGTGATAGAAAAGTAGACGATTACAGCGACTTCTTTTAAGAGCTATTCTAAACATTACAAATAAGGATGAGTTCCAATTGATAGCAAACGGGCTACAAAGAAACCTTCCGCGTTTTAAGTGTGGACTAAAAACTTTAAGTGGGAAAACAACAAAAATAATAGTAATAATAATAATATCTAAAACCATTTTCCTATGAATTTCCCGTACATGTGTGATGGCTATATAGCCAGATCGCAGTATCAGGTATCGAGTGAATATCAAAAGCGACAATTAAATTATGGTTTTAAGCAGGTTTGTCGAGTAAGGCTCGAAATATATCTCTCTTGATGAATATGAGTTTCAAAAAGGAAGTCAATGCAACGACCAACAACGAAAGTATGAGTGAAATAGAAATTTTGGTACATTTAATAGGTAGTATATAAAGTGATTAAGTTCTTTCTCGAAATTATGCTCTAATGGTACAAAGAGGCTGAATTTAAATGCTATGAATCAAGAAATTGTTCCTACAGAAACCAGTGGAGATGTTATTTTTCACAAGAAATTTTGAAAGTCAAGATTATGTTCAATTGCTGGTCTCGACTACCTACACACTACAATAACCAAGTGTTAATTTGGTAACTGAATTTTTCCTTTAGTTAAAGTGTGACTATTCCCAATTGCTTAATTCTTGAACAAAAGGTAAGACATAAAATGACAACTTCAAATAATGGTGCTTTATGAGAGAGGGTTCGCATAGCTTTCATAAAGGTTAGTTTCTGAAATAAGTTGAATTCGAAATAAATGCTCTCTGTAGATTTGCTTAAGTTTCATGCGCGATATAAAATACACCAGTAGAAGAGTAAAAGCCATCTAGGTAAGTACTTGAAGAAAGGACTCCCACGTTATTCTGATTGTAGAGATCACTTCCTCTAGAATTTCTACGCCGACCTTTACATTGACCACGTATCTTGATTTCTTGCAAATCAACTTAAGGACGAACTAGGCTATGAATTTACACATTTTGTGTATAAAAACCCGTTGACCTTTCTTGAGGTAAGATTCAAGTCCAGTGTTATTTTTAACGTTTTTGCGAGTCGAGTTGGCTGTTCATCAAGTTACCGTTCCCCGAACTTCTTCTCCAGCATACACGAATCCTATTGATAAGCCTAAGACATCTTTAAGCTTAACCGCAAGCAATTTAAATAATGCCACAAAACCTACATTTTGTCAGTGATAAACACCTGAATTACGTTTTGAGTTTACTTTTGTATCTAAAAGAGGTTTTAATATAGAATTGATAATGGCTTGAAAAAATATTTTTCTCTCATATTTCTCAAAAGCAGGGTATGTTTATGAAATTTTTCATATTTTAAGTATTTTTTCACCCCCTTTAGTTATGGATATACTTAGGACACACCTTGTTTAAATGTGAGTGTTAAAAGAATCATGAACATATTTGCTGTTATGTAATGTTTACTTCGAACAAATTTGTTTTAAAACTTTGTTATAATTTCAAGAATTACTTATGTTATAATTTCAATAGTTACCTAAATAATGTAAATTGTATAAATATAATGTGCAAGAATCTTAGCCCTTGCGGTCATCCACACGTACATGACACTAAAGTTAAGTAAGAGGTGAAGCTTTTTCCTACCTGAGGTGTAAAGTCAGTCCGGTTCTAAAATTTGCTATGAAAGGGTTATGTAGGCTAAAATTAGTGTTCAATCAGATATTATTAAAACTACTTAAAAAATATGTATTGTTTTACTTTAAACAACAAAAACCATGGTCCTTCGTTCCGTATTTATCAGTGCCAAAACAATAGTTTGATAAAAAAGTAATTAAAAATTTAGAAAGTTTTGAGCTCATTTCTACTAAAGTGTAAATATACTAGCTTGCAAACCATAAACAAACTTGTTTTTATGAAACGAAGAGCGCATCGTTTAATGAGTCGTCTCTACCTGATGCATCGTTTAACTTGGAATGTTAATTGTTTAAAACCTAAGGATACTAAGGTCAGTTCCCTATTTATTTTTGTACACAGTGACAAATTTCTATAACTACCGGACCTACCCTACTATCCATTCATTTGCTTTTCCAAGCACCTAGTAATAACCCATTTCCACCTTTATTTATAATGTAAACAAGATTAACTTATTCACTAACTATTTCTTATTTTCGATTATCTTTACTGCAATCGCTTATGATTAAATTAATTAAATTGATTGATTACTATAAGGTTGAAGCTTGATCTCTATTTCCAATTATTCATTGTTGGCTTGTAAGCGTTTTGGACACATAAACAATAATTATAGTTTTATATTTTATTGACAAATACGCTTTATTCAGCAATCTAAACTATTTAAAATACACTACGTATCACAATGACTAAACAAAATCGAACAACGGTAATTCTAGCTACAGCTCGCACTCTAATTGAGATTCAATTAGGGTGGGAGCACTTACCGAAACTATTTTAACTAACTTAAATCTACGAGTAGATATTATTAAACCATCTTGGGCAAAATATCGAGAGTTGTGTATAAAATTAAATGCTGCTTCGGTTTCCTCCGAAGAATTACTAACTGGTAATGGCTTTTTTGATAAATATGTAAACCTAACTACTAAAGCTACTTGTTTGCTAAAAAATACATCTATTACATCTAGCTCTAATTTTTCTGAATGTTCAAACTTAGGAGCTACCCCCGAAAGTATTTCAGCGGGAATAGAGTGTCTAAATGTCAAATTGCCAAAATTGGTTATACCTAAATTTTCCGGAATCTATACAGAATTCCCGTCTTACCTAGAGATTTTCACCGCATTAGTGCATAATAATCCCAATTTAACTGATATTGAGCGCTTCTTGCATTTAAAGAGCAGCTTGAAATGCTCGGCTAACGAATTAATCGCCAATATCGCTCCATCTGGGGATATTTACCATATTGCTTTTCAGTTGCTTCGTGAACGTTTTGATAACCCTAAATTAATAATACAAAATCATATTAAAGCTATTTTTGATTTAAAACCCATTACCAAAACGAATGCCTCCAAACTTCGTTGTTTATACGACAATTTATTCAAACATGTACGGGCATTACAAAAATTGGACACACCTATTGACAATTCCGGTATGTTCATATCACACATTTTAATGTCAAAACTTGATGACAACTCTAGAACAGAAGTTTCAAAATATAAACCTATTGCAATCCTAAACTTAACTGAAATAGATGACTTCCTTAAAAATCGTTGTCAGTTGTAGGAAGAAATCGAAAATGACCAACAAACTTTCGATAACACAAATACTCCTAAAATCATCAACCAAAAATAAAACTAAATTACCATCAATCATTTGTCGCTACTAATAACAATTCCCATTCGGGCCCTATATGCAAGCTAAATCACTATATAACACAGTGTCCGGATTTTCTAAAACTCACAGGCCGGCAACAATTTGACAAGGCTTCTGGTTTAAATTTATGTGTAAATTATCTTCGCCATTCTAAACAAACACTGTGTCGTTCTAAACTAGGTTGCAAACGCTGCAGCAAGAAGCTCAGCACGCTCCTTCATTTCGAAACAAACAATACCAATACTAATTCGACAGCTAACAAAGTTCCCAGCACTTTCGGAAGTAGCGAGCTAACTACTCTTTCTTGTTTTCCTGCTGACTTACAGCAGGTACTACTAACTACCGCCTCTGTTAAAGTAAAGAATATTTACAATCAGTGGCAAACTGAGCGAGTCATTCTAGACTCGGCTTCTCATGCTAATTTTATCACCGAAGCATTTGCAAGTAAGCTTGGTTTGAAACGCACACCTAGTAATACAAAAATCCTTGGACTAAATTTTCATTCTTCCTTTTTTAATTCTACAGTTTCTTTAAAACTATGTTTTATAACCAATGATTATAGTTTGAATGTACAATGTCTTACTATTTCTAAAATGGCAGAAAGCTTACCGCTAGCTTTCTTTGACAAGTCTCGATTGAATATTCCACAAACAATTAAACTAACAGATATTAGTTTTAACAAATCCCTTCCTATAGATATTCTTATAGGTGCTGGCGATATCTACAATTTACTATGTATAGGCCAAATTTCTTTAGGTAGAAATAAGCCAACTTTGCAAAAGACTCTTTTTGGATGGGTGATCATTACAAAATCTTAACAATTCTGTACAAAAATTTTGGCAATTGGAGGACGTTCATCCCTTACGCGAGACATCTAAGCTCTCTCAAGAAGAACGCTTATGTCAACGCCATTTCGCGGAAACCATCACTCTAAATGAATCTGGTCGTTTGATTGTGTTTATTGCGTTTAATTCCAAACTGAAGAAACTTGGTTATTTATTAGACTTAGTTAAAAACGGTTCTTTAATTTAGAGCGCAAACTTTGTGCTAATTCTGAACTCCAAACTCAATATATAAAATTTATCCTTGAATACATTTCATTAGGAGGACACATGTCTAAAGTTTCTCCCGTTAAAAGCTTGGCAGCCAAACCCACTTTACAGGCTCATGATTCCGAAATAAACTTCTCATGTATACCTCCATATTACTTACCACACCATGCGGTCATTAAGTCAAATTCTTTGACTACCAAACCGAGGGTCGTTTTTGATGCCGGCGCCCCCTCATCTTCTGGTATTTCCATTTATAATGCATAAGTTGTCGGACCAGTAATATAGGATGATTTATTTTCGATTTTAGTTCGTTTTCGACAACACCAAGTAGCTTTAACTGGCGATATCGAAAAAATGTATCGCTAAATACTGGTACGACCTGCCGAACGCAAATTTCAGCGTATCCTGTGGCGGGATAATCCTAGTCTACCGCTTGATACTTACGAGCTTAGTACCATAACTTACGGAACAACAAGTGCTAGCTATTTAGCAACCAAATCTCTAGAGCACTAATCAACACCATGTGCTAAACAATTTCCTACTACCTCGGCCATAATAAAAACGGGTTTTTATATGGACAACCTTATCACAGGAGCTAACAATGTTCAGTAAGCAAGACAAATCCAAGAAGAAGTGACCTATATTTTAGCTAGCGCCGGTCTCCCAATTAAAAATTTCTGTCTAATTCTACTGAAATATTGTCTAACGAAGAAGACAATACTCTTTATACTGTCCCTCTAGGTGATCGAGCTAATGCCAAAACGTTAAGTATAGTTTCGAACTTTACACAAGACGTTATATTATATGATGTTCAACTTGTATCTAACTCTTCGAGAAATACTAAACGATCCGTTCTATCCATGGTTTCGCAAGTTTTTGATTCGTTAGGCCACATATCTCCCGTTGTAACCATCGGAAAACTTCTAATACAAAGGCTCTGGCAACTCAAGATTTCCTGGGATAAAAGTATTCTCTAAGCTCTCAATGCGGAGTGGAATTCTTTTAAAGAACAATTGGGTATGTTAAAAAACCTACAAATATCTCGGTGCGAAATTCCGACCAATCATTCTTGTTTGGAACTTCACGGTTTCAGTGATAGCAGCAGCTTTGCTTACGGCGCTTGCGTTTACTTACGTGTTACCGATACGGACAGCAAATCCTACGCTAATCTTATATGCTCTAAATCTCGTGTCGCGCCTCTGATGGGCGACGATTCCTCGACTCGAATTGTGTACTGCGGTGTTGCTAGCTCAACTCATACAAAAGGTCAAATCTAATTTAAAACACTCTATTGCTTATACCCGACTATGGACTGACTCGACCATAGTGCTACACTGAATCATTTTTGCTCCCAATAAATTCAGTGTTCGTCGCTAAGCGTGGAACCGCAATTCAAGAGCTCACTAATTTGAATTCTTGGTTTCACGTGCCATCAAAGTTAAATCTTGCCGATCTGATTTCACGCGGTATTACTGTGGACAAGCTACTTGATCAACCTTTGTGGTGGTGCGGCCCAGAATTTTAAACCGAACCTTGCGACAAGTGGCCCGTCCAGCCTCAAGCCATTAATATCCAAGTTGGCGCTGAACTAAAATCATGTAGCGATACTTTAAACTTGTTAAGTGTTTGCCACCCTAACATTTTTGATATCTTTTCCACACTATCTCAACTACAACGAATCGTCACCTGGTTATTACGTTTTAAAAACAATTGCAGGTCTGGCACAATTAAATTTTCTGACTCAATGCAAACTTCTGAACTCCAAAATAGTCTAAATGTTTTGCTACGGCTTTGCCAAGCCAACACGTTTGGTAAAATTATTAATCAGCAAAAATCTGATCAAACCTTACACGCAGATTCTGGAGTAATGTCATTGAATCCCTTTCTAGATACCAATAATGTGCTCCGAGTAGGGGACCGACTAAATAACTCTAATTACTCCTTTCACAAAAATTTCCCGTTTTACTTCCCAAATAGCATAAGTGTACAAAACCTATTTTTGAGAAGTTTCGCGTTAATCTAATGCATTGTGGTTCACAACAATTACTATCTTGCTTGCGAGAGTACTATTGGCCAATATCAGGTCTAAGTACAGCTAAGAAAATTAGTCATGAGTGCATTAAATGTTTTAGAGCAAATCCTAAGTCTTATAATCCGCTAATGGGCAATCTGCCCTCAAAAAGAATTGAATTCGGTACTCTGGTGTTTCACTACGTGGAAATTGATTACGCGAGACCAATATACGTATTAAAGATCGCAAGACGCGTAACCCTAAGCTTTTGAAGGGGTACATATGCTTTTTTGTCTGCATGGTAACAAAGGTCGTGCATCTAGATATAGTTACTGACCTAACCACCGATGCCTTTTTTGCTGTTCTAAAACGATTTATAAGCCGTAGAGGAAAACCAAATTCAATTACTTCCGATAACGCCACTAACTTTGTTGGCGCGTTCAACGAGTTACAGGAACTCTATCTGATTTTAGATAATCGCTCTAATAGGGATCGAATATCCAACTTTTTAGCAAATAAATCTATTACTTGGACTTTTATTACCCCTCGAGTTCCTCATCAAGGAAGCTTATGGGAAAGCGGTATTAAATCCGCAAAAACTCACTTAAAACGAGTCTTAGGCAATGCGACTTTAACTTACAAAGATCTTCAAACCGTATTGATACAAATTGAAGCAACATTAAACTCACGACCTCTTTCCCCTCTATGTACCGACCCCACTGATGTCAATCCCTTAACTCCCGGTCATTTCTTTATTGGTAAACTGTTAACCTCCCTACCTGAACCTAACCTCCTGCATCTGACCGATAGTAAACTGGGTTTGTACCAACGTATGTAAAAACTGGTGCAAGATTTTTGGAAGCAATGGAGCCTACAAATAATTCCGGAAATGCAAAAAAGAGTAAAGTGGTCTAAAAATCTTCCTCAGCTTTTAAAAATTGGTTCCTTAGTGTTAATAAAGGAAGAAAACTTACCACCCCTACAATGGACTTTGGGTCGAGTAATAGAATTGCATCTTGCATCTGACGGAATATTGAGGAACGTCACCATCCGCCACCTAATGGGTATTTTACTAAACGCGCAATACATAAATTGTGTACATTACAGAAGTGAACTGATGTTTTATCAAGTTTGATGCGTCGTATATTTTTTACTATAGTCAAACATATTATCCAAAATGTAGTTATTATTATTATTCTTAGTTTTTTCATGATATGGATATTTATCTATGCTTTCTAAATCTTTGAGATTTCAAGGTGGCCGGCCTGTTATAATTTCAAGAATTACTTATGTTATAATCTCAATAGTTACCGAACTAATGTAAATTGTATAAATATAGTGTGCAAGAATCTCAGCCATTGCGATCATGCACACCTACACGACACTATAGTTAAGTAAGGGATGAAGCTTTCTTCTCTATGAGGTGTAAAGTCAGTCCGGTTCTAAAATTTGCTATGAAAGGGTTTATGCAGCAAAAATTAATGTTCAATCAGTTATTATTAAAACTACTTTAAAAATATGTATTGTTTTACTTTAAACAATAAAAACCAAACTTAAAGTAACTTACAACGCAGTTTTATAGTTCAGCAGGTAATATAAGTTAAACCAATTTGTTCCGTTCTTATGTAAATAATTTATAGCTAAATTATATTCATTGAGTTTGTTGGTTATTTTAAATTCGCCGCGTGTATATTTAAATTTATTAGAGTGGGATTTCCTTGGTTTACTTGAAGCATCCGCTAACTTGTGCCGTGAGTGGTGAACGTTGTGTTAGTGCGCATCTGCAAACAAGTATCGATTGGAAAATCCACGAAGCCAACAGTATAGTGTCGTCTTTCGAATTGAACGCATCGCATTTTTATCCTCATTATACGTAGAACCAACTACGTATGAACCGCTGTATTAAGAGTAGAGTCTTGCTTTGTAAGTCGAATACACTGCGTCGAGTTTGCACGTGCTGCATGAAGTTAATTGGATGAACCGCTTTGTTGCCCGCCGCCGCTCTTTATAATAATTATTACCCGTATGAACCGCTTTGATAAACCGCTATCGTTAAATTTTGCTGCGCTCCATCCGTCAAAGGAAGAGCTGTATTTGTTCCAACGTTTTTCCATCTGCACGCCGCATGATTAACAGGTGAGTGCTAATAGTAAACGCTCTGCTTTGGTTTGTTTAAGAACATTTAATTATTTGTTGGTTGTTACAATATCATTTAAATTTAATACAGTCCATTTATCTCTCCTCTTTAGCTATTCGAAATTACCGCAATTAATTTACACAATTTAAATTTCATTGACATTTAAGCATATTTTTTCACGTTATGTAGGCAGCTACCTGTAAAGGTTAAGCTATTTTTCTATAAATTGGTTTTAAGTTAAAATTTATTTTAAAATCATTTTAACTAACTCAAATCTTACCGTTGTCCACACCATTGCCTAATAGCTTTAACCATTCCTTAAGATACGGCTCTTGGGCAGGACCCCAACGGCTATCAGGTCGCAAGGCAGATGTTATTCTCTAAAAATGATATACTCTTATTCACTCTTAAAAACTTAATTGACATACCTCCAAAATCCCTCCTGACTCCAAACATAAGATTCTGTAGATGGCATAAGCTGGGATGCAACCAATGGAAGCTGCGCATAAACTCCATCCTAAAGCTACAGACCAATCTGGAAATTCTTTGCCTTGGTAGGTAATTTTAGTGTTAAACGCTATTGATGCTATGAAGATAAACTAGAAAATAGAGTGGATATTGTTTCGAGGCCGCTAAAAAAGTGCCATACCACTAGAATGGCAGGAGTAACAAACTTCCAACAAAATGGCCACCACCAATTTACTTTTAACGAAGTCATAAATTCAAGGTCCCTAACAAAGTTTTTATGTTTATAGATCCATCCAACAATAACAGTTTCTACTAAGCAAATGGAAATAACGGATATGAAAGCAGCATACCAATCAAAGAGTTGTAACCAGTACATTCCTCCCTGAAAAGATAGTAATGTAATATATAGAATATGGAAAAATTACTTCTTACGTTTGTCACAAACGGGATAGAACATAAAAACATAATGACGCAATACATAAGGCAAACTACGGACTTATGTTTTGTAAATGTTGGAAACTCGTCAGTAATGCCAGAAATTATCGCCTCGATCTGCACGAACTAAAATATTTAATTACACTAAAATTACTAATTGTTATTTATTAACGAATGTATAATTTATTTGTACTTACACAAGTATCGAGGCCCAACAAAAAAAGCATAATAAAGAATAAGATAGCCCACAGATGAGGCCATGGTAAAAGCGTAATTGCTTCCGGATATGTTACGAAAGCTAACCCAGGTCCACCAGTAGCTACAGTTGATACTGGCAAACCAGTTTTATGTGACATAAAACCAAGTATAGAAAAAACGACAAAGCCAGCAAATATGCTTGTGCCGCAATTTATTATTGGCACTAGTATCGAATCCCTGTAATAAAAAGCGATTTGTTAGTGTAATATTTATGTGTATGTCCAGACTACAATTTCATGCTTATACTACATAACACGATTAAACTATGATTAATACTAATTTATATTCACAAACACAACTTATACAGACATTTAACGTGTTTATTTTAATCATTTAAATAATAATTTAGTTCACCTGAAAATTGATACGCGGACTAAACTACTTGTCAGGTCGTACGGTTTATATATCGAGTTATAATTGTACTTGACGCTGCTGAAACCTATAGATCTACGGGATGATAATTAAATGAGCCTTTTTGTTTGTTTTATATCAATTATTTTAAGACATCTATGTAACTGTCAATCAAACTATCCTTCGTTTAATGACTTTATTTCTTTAAATTCTTGACCCTTTGACGTCATTGTTATGACAGCATATAGTTCTCTTAAATGAACTTAACGAGCAGGCAGGTATGAATTATCATGGATTTGAGAGTTCATATACATTTCGTCTTTGGTGGCATAACAAGTCTCAAGAAAGGAGAATTTCGAAAGAATCAGTTTTTAAAAAAAATCTATTATCGTAAAATATGGATGCAAAATTTTGCATTAAGAATAGGACTTTTAGTTAATTTGTGGGTACACTTTCGGTTTTTTAATTTTATAAAAAGATTTGATTTGATCATAAAACATATTATACCTTTTATATTTATACTGCCGTGTTTTGTACGAAATTCAAATTTGAAGCCAAAAATTTTATAAAACGGAGCGTAAAGAATGCAGAAAAGTAAATACAGAGTAAAAGAAGACGTATTTTAAAAAACGATTTATAAATGCTCGAATTACGAAATGCACTGAAAACATAATTCAACGACACAACTATAATGAAACATAGCTTTTTATTTACAAGAAAACATCCATCGTAAACAAAGATTGCAACTACAAAAATAGCATAATCAAAAAAATGACGTTTACTATTACGGAGCGTAGTAAAATTTTAGTAGTAAATAAGAAAAACTTTCACACGGAATTACACAAATTGTACAACCTTTAAATAGTTTATAATAAAAAATTAATTTGGTTTTATTTAACGGTGTGTTGGTCATCCAAAATACTAATGCATTTTTAAGTATCACAGTAACATGGCATGTGAATCGTAGATAAATTTACAATTAATATACACGAACTTCTGATTTCCAAAAGATTGACTTATGCTGGGTGTTCCGAAATGATGCGTAAAAAAATCTACAAAAAATTAGCGTATCAAATTCCTACAACAGTTTTTTATAATCCCGAACTGGCGTGATTACTTTTGATTCGTGTAAATCACCTCCAGCGTTTTAACACCTATTTTTATCTTTGTCTAGATTGACCCATTCAAATTGGCCGATGCCTTACTCCCAATCGGAATAGAGAAACTCGACACTTCGATATTACGTACTTGCAGTACATTCCCAAAAATAATAAAAAATTCCCGTGGGAATCTTTACACATCTATACTTGTTAAGTCATTCTAGGTAACGAATAATTTATAACATACACAGGACCAGATTCGGGAAACATGGGAAATCACTTTTACTTTGATACAAAAAATAATAGATTTATTAAAAATAGGAAATAGAAACTGGTTATACAATAATTGAAAAAGCATATTGCGGATTAATTCGCTTACCACGTAACAGTGTGATTGTTAAGAATTTGAAATTCGTACCTTAATGTCAAGGATTAAAATCATCCTGGTCAGTTAATCAAGAATCTATTACTTTTACCTTTGTTTCTTTTTAGTAATCGTGATTGCATAAAATGAAAGAGCGTACAGAAATATATAAAAAGGTTTACTTGCTCCATCTCCCTGAAATAAGTCCCTTTTAACGAAAGCATCTATAAAAATTTCTTGCTCTCGCATAACTAATATCTGCTTAACATATTTTCAACATTTTGACAAAGCATTCTTGAAACAAATGCGTACCATTATCAGTCAGCATTATGGTTCAGAGAATCCTCGGGTTCGAATAGACAGGTATATCAGGGTTATGGTTCTCCATAATGGCGATGTAAATTTCTTAGAGGGTTTGTTTTTTATGGATGGTTTAATCAAGCTCCATAATAATCATCACGGGCTGATGTAAATCCTCACTTCACCATAGAATACAATTTTCAGGATAAAGCAGTCATTATGTGAGATGGTATATCAAGAGACCACCAAAATTTATTACTGGATTTCTTAAAAAGTCAGTTGCCTATTCTTTTGGAAAATGTGCCTCTCCGAGTTAGAAATTCAATATAGCTACTTCAGGAAGGAGCTCCTATAGCATGGCGTATCGGATAGAAAATTTTTGAAAAAACTTTTTCTGAGAGGTAGTTAGGACGCTGTAGGTCTATATAGTGGGCTTCCAGATCAACCGACTTACACCCAGTGGATTTTTCCTTATAGGATTACCTAAAAGCTTTAGTATCAGCTTTACAGTACAAAACATTCAAGAATTGAAACAAATTATTGACAATTAATCGGGAAAAAAATGGAAAAGGAAATGTGATATTGTTTTAGATTTAGTCATAATCTCTTGAATAGAATTAATTTATGCATTAAAAAGAAGGATTGTCGGTTTTGAAAATTTGTTATAAGAGATGCAAACTGTTGTCGATTGTAATAAACAGTAAAGAGTTTGTACCTCTTATAACAAATTTTCAAAAGCGGCATCCTTCTTTTTAATGCATAATACAATATCCCACTTTTGTCGATAATTTTGTCTCAATTATTGAATGTTTTGTACTATACAGCGGCATGCTAAAGCTTTTAGGTAATCCCAAAAGGAAAAATCCACTGGGTGTAAGTCAGTTGATCTGCACGCCCGCTATACAGACTTACAGCGTCCTAACTACCTCTCAGGAAATGTTTTATTTAAAAATTTTCTATCCGATACTCCATAATATGGAGGAGCTCTATCTTGAAGTAGCTATATTGAATTTCTAACTCGGAGAGGCATATCTTCCAAAAGAATAGGCAACTGATTTTTTTAAGAAATCCAGTACTAAGTTTTGGTGGTCTCTTAATATACCATCCCACATGATGCCAAGTTTATTCTGAAAATTGTGTTATATGGTGGAGTGAGGATTTACATCAGCCCGTAAATAATACGTCCTAAAGAACCAGCTACAGTGGGCGGAAGTTCTTTGGGACTTACTTTAAATACACACTGTAATTGAATGAAGTAAATCAAAATCAGTTCAAACTGAATTAAGTATACTTGAATTTCTGTAATTTTCAATACACCCTTTTCTTTAAGCATTTCTTATTGATATCAACTCTAGAAGTATGAGAACCTTATTATCGTAAATCTCCAATAAATAATCTACACTAAATATGGATCAATAACAAATACGAATCTTGATAGACTGAAAAGTTATTAAGATCCCCCTTCTACCATACTCGTTAAACATACAAACTAAAAGACTATCTAAAAAAGTCGGAAGTAAGCAAAGGAGGTTCATCGGAATCGACACTAGTAGCGTGTGCCGGGCTAGAAGTAGCTATCGGAGTTTCGGATAACGTAACAGTAGAACAAAATTTTTGATATTTTTGTGTCAAAGGAGCCGCGGAGATTAGCTAAGGTCAGCAGTAATAGGTTGTGGGCTCGGCGTTTCTCCTGCAATGGAGACATTCGCGAACAGCATCGTTCCGTATGCAGCCATAGGGAGCTAATTCATTTAAACGCAGGTGAAGATTTGTCTCCACAAAATGTAACCAGAGCTTGTTTTAACTCTTGGACAGCAGTCGTAACCGCTACCAGTTCAGAAGCGAAATCATGCTCCACGAGAACGGGACTAAATCCTGGTTCACGTTCCATGCGGTACGCACTCTGTACGGACCTGCGTAACTCGTCGACATTATCCTCGGGATCAAAGCCTCGATATGCTAGTTCGTATTGAAGCTCGGTTTTTTGCAACCGATTTACATGGATGCGCCAATATGCCATGGTACACCAAGAAAAGAAACAACGAATTAATAAATAGCATTTCAACCCCTAAGTCCTACCAATAAGAAAACGATTTGGTGACGCGTAGCACAGTTTAGAACCTACAACATCGAAAGTACGGGCGGTAGAATAAGAGAATCGGAGAAAACCAACTCTAGACTTGACTGGGGAACAAAATGTACAGTAGGGGAAGGAAGAAAAAAAAAATTTTGGGCGTCAGCGTTTTCAATGGACTAAAATTATTGGCGAAAACACAATCCAATAATCTGACATGAGCTAACCAAGGATATTTAGCAATCACGGAAGAGAACAAAATCAAAATTCAAGAAGATCAAACCCACACCAAAAAAAAAGAAAACCGATCCTCATATAAGGAACACCAATGAGCCAAAAAAAGAAAAAAAATAAACAATAGGTCGAACGTAAAGGAAGAAAAAACAAGTAGCATCAGGCCGAGAAATGCGGGTAATGTAGGAACTAAGGCACTAACAACAAAAAATTGGAGCAAAAATTAACTAAAACAAACTCGGAGCAGAAATTAATCAAAACCAAATCAACGTAACCGTTAACTAAAACAAAATCGAGGCCAAAGTTACACAAAACAAAATCGAAGCACAAAAAAATTAACTAAAACAAACTTGCAGCCCCACGCAGCGCGTCAGAGTTTATGCTACGTACAGTGGCGTAACTACACCCCTGCCAGCCCCCGCTATGCGGGGGGGCCCCAAGTGCAAGAAGGCCCAAACGATAATAAACTCAACTTATTCATCTTCAACGTATTTGGCAGGTAAGAAACGGTCAAGAAAATATTGCAGATAATTCAGAAACCGCAGGTTAACGAACGTTTTTTTGATGTTACTACTAGGAACTGCTGAAATACAAGAAATAATAATTAAGATAAATACTGAACACCACCTGCAGCCTGCATCCTTTCTTCTTTCTATCCGTTCTGTCCTATTTTGTAAGGGTTAATAAACAGATGAAAGAGACTGTAAACTTTAATAACAAAGATGTCTATATTATTCTTAAGTGATAAGTTGTATAAAGTGGTAAAGCATTATTAAACGACGTATAGTAGGGTTAGTTTGGTTTGTGGGATTTTAAATAGGAATAAAAGGGCTATTGTCTGTACAGTACAGATTCACAGGATGGCAGGTAGCTTAGTAACCTTCGCTTTCTAGAAATATAATACTAGAAAGAAATTCATTGTCAGCTGGTTGCAACGTATTTGCATTAGCTGCATTATATATAACGGAAAGGAAGTAAAAAAGCATTCCAGTACGTTTTACTCAATAGTGTTGTGTTCGTATTACAGGAGGTCTTTCATATTTAAACGTAAGTATTTATATCTATTTTTTATTAAACTACTATTGATTTGATCATAGTTGAAGTCGCGCTGAGAAATACATATAAATAAATCTTTAAGCATTCAATAAAAATCATTTATATTTTGTTAATTAAAGCATTTAAAGCAAAGTATGTATGTGTTATTTGTAATTTCAAAAGGCTTTTAAATAATTATTACTTATCTAATTACATTATAATTAATTTCATTCAAAATTGCAGGAAATAATATACAATGAGCACTACAAACGGCGCTGCAAAAAAACGAAAAAGGAAACTATTGGAAGAATCAAAGAGCAAGATTCCAAAAATAAGTTCCTTTTTTACTTCTAAAGAGTCCGAAAAACAAGAACAATCTATGAAAGAAATTGGGCTTTCGACAGTAGCATCTACTAGTTCCGCTACAGACGAACAGCAGTCGTCAACAATTTTAAAAACTCTCACCCAGGGCGCAAGTACATCACATAATGACGGCCGCGATAGAAATTTGGAACTAGATACCACTACAATTACAGAGGTAAATGTGAGTAGTACTTTTTCACTTAATGAACTATCTATGGATCTGACGAAAGAATATCCAACCGATTTTGCACATTTTTTAAAAATCAATGTTTTACAACATGACAATTTAAGAAAAGAAATAATTAATTACGGATTGTGTAGACCAGATGGTGCGTTTCCTAAAGATAATAAAAATAGAAATTTTTCAGTTCACTATTATTACTTAATAACTGCAAGCGAAAATAAAAGCAATACGTTAAACTTACCACACAATTCAAATGGGTGGTTGTGTTATTCTAAATTAAAAATTGTGTTTATTGTCAACCATGTTGGCTGTTTGCTTCAGTAAGGTCAAGTTGGACGACCGGAATTAATGATTGGCAGGGTTTATCAAAAAATTAAAGAGCATTTGCTTGCTCAATCTCATTTAACTTGTTGTTTTATTTACGATATGTGGAAAAAAATTATACCATAGATAAGAAAGATACTCTACTATTAAAACAAGAAACTGAATTTTGGAAAAATGTTTTACACAGACTTTTCAATGTTACTTTAACACTATCCCAGCGCATGCTGTCATTTCGAGGACATAGAGAAAGTTTTCTGATTCAAAAGACAGTTACAACGGTAATTTCTTAAGTTTAGTTCATTTAATTAGTAACTATGATCCTATATTACAAAAAGTGCTTGAACGACCCAAAGGTTCAATTAAATATCTTTCCCAAAAATTCAAAACGATATTATTAATACTTTAAGCGCACACTTAAAAATATTTTATTAAATAAAATTAGATCCGCTCCTTTTTCTCAATCATAATAGACACTACACAGGATATAACTAAGATTGATCAATTAAGTAAAATTGTAAGATATATTGATTTTAAAAAGACAGCTTGGGAGAGGTAACCAAAATAGATATTTGTGAAACTTTTGTGGGTTTTACAAAAGTAGAGTCCCAATCTGCTGAAGGACTATGTAATACTATATTAAGCAATTTAACCAACATGCAATTAGATATAAATAAATGTAGAGGCAGGGCTACGATGGAGCTAACGTTATGAGCGGTACGTATTCTGGCGTGCAAAGAGAATTTTAAACATAGAGCCTGCAGCCTTATATATGCACTGTAGTGCCCATAACTTAAATCTAGTCATAAATGATGCCGTTAAAGGTATAAAAGAAATAGAATCGTTTTTCTACTTTTAGAAAACATATATACATTTTTGCTAATAGTATAGTAAGATGGAATTGGCTTTCTGTTTTAAAGAAAATTTCACACAATTGAAACGCTTAAATCCGACACGTTGGGCGGATCGAGTAAAATCTTTAGCTGCCATAAGAATTCGGTATAAAGATATAGTAATGTCTCTTAATAAAATTATTATGATATCAAAAAAACAGATGAACGAAATGACGCAAAGCAAATATTAACTAGCATGGATAATTTTAATTTTATTTTTTAAGTGTTTTTAAGTCAAATTCTAGAAGAGCTTAACAAGCTCTCACAAACTGCTCAGAGTGAAAAGGCGAATATTAATCAGATAACTCTCTTATTACAAAAAACTTTAAAATTTTTCAAGGAAACAAAAATAACTATTCCAACATCAAGGAGGAAGCAGCGAAAGTTGCAGGGCAATGGAATATTAAACCGGAATTTATAAAAAAGGCAACCAAAAATAAAAAGCATTACGATGAATTATCCAATGATTATCGATTTAATGATGAAGAATTTAAATTTAAAATAAATGTATTTTATCGCGTAATGGATATTATAATTTCACAGCTGTCGAATCGTTTTAAATCGCTTTTTCATGTAAACGAAAAGTTTAATTTCTTAGAACCTAATGTATTTTTGAATTTAACTGCAGACGATATTTTATCTAAGGCAAAACAATTGCAAAAATTTTACTACAAAGATTTAAATGATGCTATAGGTATAGAACTTACTACACTCAAAAATAATAGACTTATTTGTGATGAATTAAAAATGTTAACGGTATCTTACAATTTTAGAATATCTAGTACTTTCCAAATCTACAGGTTCTAGCAGTTTTCCAAACACCATAACAGCCTTAATGTTATACCTAACTTTACCCGTTAGCGTTGCAAGTGCGGAGAGATCTTTCTCAAAATTAAAAATTATTAAAAATTATCTTAGGAACCGCACTTCACAAGATAGATTAGACGATTTATCCTCTTAGCAGTAGAACATGACACTGCCAAAAATATGAATATAGAGGATACAATAAACGCGTTTGCAGCAAAACATGCAAGAAAAACAAAATTTTGAATTTGATTTGGAATGTCTGCTAGCTCATAGGTTTTTTTACTGTATCAAATTTTTAGGTGTAAATAATTTTGTGCGGCGTATAAATATGTAGATTTAATATTAATTAACTTATAAGTTTGAATTTATGTAATTTGGTTTTATAATTAATAAAGCACTTGATTAATATAGTATATGTATTTAATTCTATACTGCTTCCTTCTCTACATGTACTATAATTTAAAAATATGGCTAAATATAAGCCAGTAAAAGTAATACATTTTAAAGAGAGCCCACTTTAAAATTTTTGCGGGGGGGCCCAAAAATCGTAGTTACGCCACTGGCTACGTACCTAGACGTAGTCGGAGGAAAAGTAAATACCAGACTAACTACCAAACGCGGAGAGTGGGGAAATTTACCTACATACCAAGAAAACCAAAAAAAAGAACGTCGCTCACGATTATCTATTGACAAATAAAAATAAATAAAGGATTCTGTACAAACAAGCTAAAGCAATAAATTAAGTGTTACTATTTCAAAGCAAGCAACTATGTGATATGAACAATTTAGCACTTCAGATGCGAAGTGCGCATCTCGTATTTTACACAAAATAAAATTAATCAGTAGTAAATAAACATGTAAGAGCTTTTGTCAAGCGTTTTGTTGTTAAAATTGCACCTAATACTTTTTGTAAAATAAACTAATCAGTAGGAACGAATTAATGTGTTACAGCTTTTGTCAAACATTTTTTTAAAATTGTACATAATACCGTTTGTAAAATAAACCAATCAAAAGAAAAGAATAAACGTGTGTCTGTCAACCATTTTTAACAATGGTACATTACACCTGTAGAGCGATAATATGTATTCGCAGCAACAAACAATAGTTCTACAATGTCAATGTTTCTTATCACGCAACTACACCAAACGCTGATACGGAATATGCTATTGATATACACAAAAGAAAACAAGTTGTCTACCTGTGTGTGTCTGGATACTTAGTTGTACGCCATCAGGAGTGAATCAGCACCGCATCGCCACGGTCGTCGGGACTCATTCACCCTGCCATCGTAACTGCAGCCGCGGCTTACGAACAAAAGCAATTAGTCTACAGACAAAAGCAGTTGGTCTACATAGAGAAAGAACCAATTTGGTCTCCAGCTAAGAGCAATACGCGCAAGATACCTCTTACTTGTCGAACAAAAAAACGTGCATTGCTTTCGAAGTACTGTGACGAATAACGTAGAAAATATTTCAACGCACAAGCTGAAGAATCAAATTCAAAATGGGTTCAAATAACGCGAGTTCGAACTGCAATCCTCGCGTTATCGTAAGCGCGAATAGCAACACTGGAAAATAGGCTATCAAATAATAGTAAGACCTATCATTTCAAAAAGTATTTAAATGGGAAACACCAGAGAAAGCAATTATACGTTATCAAAAGGTATAACAAATTACCGGATACCTAAAACAGTGTATAGACTGTTTAATTTATCGGATAAATTTTCGTTTTAAAAGCAAAAGGAATTTGAGTTAAAATTATGTTAAGCGGAGCTTTGGAAGTTTGCAAGAACCTCTATAGAAATCATTGCTCTAGAATATTAGCTTCTCCAATGGTGGAACGAAAAATGCATTTTAGGATCAGAGCTATGATATATAGCAATGCTTAAAATGATAATACTATTGCTAGTTATGATAAATAATAGTATATTTTGGAAAATAATTGTAAACTAGAAGACCTATGCTGTCATGATGACAATCCAAACTTAAGTCGTGAGCATTTGGCGAATAGTGATAGAAAATTGGGTATTTTCTATCGTCGTTACTAAGATAGTGTTTGTGTTCGGCGGCATTACAAACGCCTATAATGCCAAAGTCGCCGTGGTCAATGACTTTTTCGTCATTCCATACTTAAATCTCAACCATAAAGCCAGCGCATAGTGCATGTCGTTAGTCCTATCCATTTTTCTTATTCACAAGGTATTACACAAATCTAATATTCTAATACGTTGAAACCAGAACGTACTCAGTAAATAAAGCACACAAGGTAAAAAATTGCGTCATAAAATGCAGACCTGGAACATGTAGAATTTGTAACTTTTATCCAAGGTAGAACATTGGTAGAGGTATACATGTCTACTTTTATTATACTGTAATGTACTTCAAATAACGGTCTAGAGTCTAGTTATTCACAAATATATACTGAATATGATAAATTGCTGCTACAAAAGTTTAATACCGTCAATAAATGTTAACAGTATTTAAGGACTTTCTCAACACAAGGAGTACTCTATATTTTAATTAATTCAACTAAATACAGTGTTTTGGATTGCCGCACTATTAATTTATTTATATAAGACTAATGAATCACATAAAACTCGGTTATATCCTAGTTTACATAAATACGATTGTATTTGTTTTCGCAGAACGATTTATTTCGTCACAGGATCCAAAAACGACATAATTTATATCTGACCATAGATCCTTCGATACATTTCTAAAATTTGCTGGAACATGCTCACGTCTTCACTTTGTCCATTCTTTTAATCAGTTATTTAAATACACCCTTATAACTGTCAATGATACCTACATTTGTTCTTTGCTCCTTCTGACGGTATTACATTGACTAGGAAGTCAGTTTTCTTTACTTGAAAATTTTTTGAATTCTGCGGAACCCTTGCTGTTCCAAGCAAGATAGGGATGTTTAACGTGCATGACAACCCACACATGAGACTTACATTTTACCTCCCATACAAACGAGAGCGTATTTTTGCGAAAAATACTCCCCAAACATTTTTCAAGCGTTCCGTATTTTGATTCGAAGCCGGGACCTAGGAATCTGCAGTCATACGTGAACATATCTGATTTACGGAGCGGCATGTTAACCATACCACTGCTTACTTATTGGGCTTTGTCACTTTTATTTTTAAACGATCTGGTGCCAATCTTGTTGTGCATTGGAGCTTCAACATCATTGACTTATAATTTGAATACAATTTTTAATGCAGATACTATATAATCCCTAAGGATGGAAAATTGGTTAAGGAGATTGAAAAGAGGCCGGATGTTTCACATCAAATGATTGCGAGTAAGTGGTTTGTTATTATGAATAAAGTTGCTGCACGAATATGAAATTTAGATGTATCAGGCTCGAAAGAAGCCGAATAAATGCAGCCAGAATGAGTTTTTTGAGAAATGTATGCGGCAAGACTCGGAAAGACATCTAGCAAATAATAGATAATGAATTTTTGTGGTTTGAAAATCTAAGCAAGAATCGGTATGAAAAAAACGTATTACAGTGGTTTGATCATGTGGAAGCAATGAGTGGTGAAAATGTACAAAGGATGAGGAACTGGTTCGAGATGAAACGGCAGGTCCCGAAAAACGTGGCTTTACGTGATGGATAAAAATGTAAAGAAACAGAAGTAATTAAGAGTTGTATGAAGCGACGCATAGATGTTAACAAGGCGAAGAAGGTTTGAATGAACAGGTAAGTAATGCAGGAGATTGTGAACAGACTCTGCGACGGTTCTGCAAGGTAAATTTAAGTTAAATGTTAAAAAAAAGTTTCTCAAGACCTGCTTACTCTTTTATGGAATCGCGTGACGTATTTGCATGTATTTATTATATTATAAATGACTACTAGCTCTCTTCAACCAAGGGTCGTAGCTGATATTAACTAAATTACAAAATAGGTATGTTTAAAGTATGACTATTGAAGAACTTGGGCACGATCGACGCAAACTTTGAACGTACCTAATCGAAAGATTTATGTAGTGCCTCAATAAACAATCGATATATAACCACTAGTTCGCGCAGAATTACTGTGTACTATAAAATATCCTAAATAATTATTGTCTAATAATAATGCTTGATGTGCGTAACTTTGTTTGCAAACAAACACTAACCTCTTGTTATTATTTCTAAACCTGTTGTAGCTAGCCATATTAACTATACCACCCCAACCCGGGCCTATTGAATAGAAGATTTGAACAGCAGCGTCCGCCCATACCTAAAAGTTAACAATATATGTAATAATCTATTTTAGTAACAAGCATACCTTTAGGTTTGTCAGTTGATTCCATTGCGGGTAAATGTAAAACACAATTCCATTCCAAGCACCCGGTAGCGTTACTCCACGAAGAAGCAGTACAAATAAAATGACAAAAGGAAATGTAGCTGTGAAGTAAACTACTTTTCCTATGCTCTTCACGCCCTTTATAATGCATAAATAAACTACAATCCAAGTAAATAAATGACAACCAAATAACGGCCATACTATAGACCCCAAATGTTCAATTCCTTCGGAAATATTCAAAATTTTATGACTAAAAACTGAATCATTAAAACAGTTTGTATGGAGAGGGTACAAAGTTTTACCTATAGAATTCCTCTGCTGGTGTTTTGGTTTTAGCTTCAGAAGTAAATTGAGTTTTATTATCATCATCTTTACTGAGCTAAAATATTGCAGTAAAATTTATATAATATATTTATGTATACATTTATAAATAGGAAACTTTGTTTAGAAGCCTATACAAGAAAACGGATAACTTCAACTTAAGGCTTATTATTTTACTATTTTACAACAAATGCCATTGTTCTTTTTCCTAGATTTGCAAGACCTTATAAACTGTATATCGAATGCATGTTTTCGCTATGTTTAAGGTATCAACAATTTCTTATGTAATATAACTACTGTTTATCAAATGTATAACAAAGAAATGCTTAACATTCTGAGGTTTCCAGTTCTCAATATAAATAAATAACAATTGAATGATCGGGCCCGGCGGCTCAATTGGTTAGTACAAATTGAAGATACTATGCATCAAATAATGACCATTGGGCCAAACTTTTCTTATCCTAATGTTGATGGTTTACGAAAAACAGGGTTTGGAAGTTATCATTTTATTTAAAATTTTGGCAATATTCTGAAGATTTTTTGATTATCGACTTAAAAATTGGCGTCCTTATGTTTTTGGGTAAAGAGAAAAATAATATGGCACTATTTTTGACTTTGGTCATAAAGTCGCTACTTACGACCTTTTTATGATTAGTTAGCTATAACTTTTTAACCTCTACATCTAGTGTAGAACCCACTGCGAAATCGGAAAGTGCAACCCTTTTTACATAAAAATCGTATTACTGTATCTCTTTGATATTCCAATCTGTTATCAAGAAAAACAGTTTAGTTCAAATATGTTTTAATCCTCATTAGGTTCATGCCACGACGAAAATAATAACATTTTATTAGGCTTATATTGCTATCTGACAGTCGTCATTATGATCTGTCATAGCTTTTATTTAATGAGTCACTGAATGTATTTAAAGTATCAACTCAGTAAGTGTTTCCTTTAGCCTTCTGCTTGAAATTTCTTTTACTAAAACATTGAAAAAATGCCGCGTTATAGTGACTTTATCAATAGTGAGAAAAATATGGTGTTTGCTTTTGTGCAAACAAATATCAAGCGCTGCGCTGCAACCCGAAGGTATACCTAGTTATACCCCCAAAGAAGACACCCGAGTTAATAAACTGTTTCGAAACCTGTACAATAGTTTAGGCGAGAAGGTTTCATTTCGTCCCAAAAGTGAAAATAAGGCTTCAAAAATTATCTAGGATGAGCAAGAATAGAAGGTTCTGATGACAGTGTAGGAAAATCCAGGTCGTATAAGTGCTGCAATAGGCATAAGTTACTCAGCGATTTGGAGAATTTGAAACAAAGAGAAGTTTAATCCATACCACTTTACTTCGGTTCAGAATTTGTTGCCGCAACATCCTCCAGCTCGCTTTCGCTTTACTCAGTTTTTAAAGGAGCAGCAAAACATAGATCTTAATTTTTTGAGGAAAATTCTATTTACTGATCAGGCAACGTTTGCTTGCTGTAGAATTTTCAACAGGTAAAACAATCTTTTCTGGGATTCAGAAAATCCCTATGCCGTAAAAGAAAGATTTTTTCAATTTGAATTTAAAATCAATGTTTGGTGTGGTATTATTTCAGAATTTTTTATTGGGCGTTTTCAACTGTCACCCTCTATAAACGGCACATTTCATTTAAATGTTCTTCATGAGCGTTATACGATTTGCTTGAAGAAGTACTACTTGATTTGAGGGTACAAATGTAGTTTATGTAAGGCGGAGCCCTTGCACATCTCTCTCGACTGGTACGCGATTATTTAGACAACGTCTGTCTACTTTCGGGTTGAAGCGCGGTTGTTGAAATTTATTTGCGCAAAAACACTGTAACAAGTTATTTTCTGGCAATATTTTCACAAATACCTAATTTAATTAATTCATAAAAAGTCAATTCAAATATAATATCGCTACACAACCTACGTAATAAATATTACATATTGTTAAATACAATACAAGCTTTCGAATTGAGAGCATAAAATTATAAATTAAGCGGTGACAGAAAATGCCTTTTGTTAGCGTCACTGGAAGGGCTCCTTCTTTTTGATGATTGTAAAAATCGTAACTATTGTCAGACGGCAGCATACGTCAATAGAACACTTCCACCTGAGCTGTTAGAGAAGGTCAATTGTTCTTTAATAAAGGAACATGGCGTTGCAGACCACGTGTTGGAAGCACCGAAAGGTTAAGATCGATTTTCAAAATGAAATCGTCTCGGCTAAACTCATAATATATCCACGCTTGGCATTTATTAGTTCGTATAAGACGGGAGGTTAAATTGTTCTGAATGGCTTTAGGATAACATGCAACTCATGCAGCTTACTTTAATTTAAGAAAATTTAAAGAATTTATTTAGTAATCAAGGGAAAATTTATTGGCAACTATTTGAAATTTTTCTTTATATGGTAGTCGGTTTGGCGTGGTTCATTTGTTCGATGTGGACGCACGCTTATGTTTGTTAGAAATTCAGTATCAAGTTAATTGGATTGTGTGGTATTGAAAATTTCTAACCTGAAATAGCTGAAATAAGAAGATTTCAATTTATTAATTATCATTCCTGGTATGGCCCTAATACTTTGCAAGTATTCTTTTGATGAATTAACATCTGGTATGTAATTAGTTTTTTTAATATGTCAGCTGTAACTTTTGATATGACAGACAAATAAGTTTTGTTTGTTCACGTGGAAATTTCCTAGTTCATTATGTGAATGACAAACAAGTTATTTTTAAACTTTGGTGAAAGGAATCTATAAAGCTTCACTTTTAATATTTGTATTAGAACTAACAAAAAATGGTAGATGGCGATATAAAGATAGAAAAGGTTAACTTTCAGAATTAACCAAAATTAAAGCTATTTTAGAGAACTAAATTGTTTCATTTTGCTTTTCATTAATTGTTAATTGGAATATTTTACCATTTAATGTGAAGTCTATGTAGTACTACCAAGACCAAATGATTTTTGTAATATAATTTTAATTGAACCTAAAACTCAAAGTTAAACACTTACAAGAATAAATTTTGCTGGATTTTTATCATGTAAAAAACTACATTACTTTATTTTTGTGAGATATTGATGTTCAAATTATTTCCAAGTACATATGTACTTATTTTTCATTATGATAATTTAGTCAAATTTTTTAAAGATGATGTTTTGTAAATAATTTTAAACTGCAACTTAAAGGAATAGATTTTCATTTTGGTCAAGACTATGATTATTAGTTGGAATGAAAGAGGTTTGATTCTTATTAATTATGAATTTTTTGAAATGAATGCACAAACTGTGCTATAGTCGAAATCAGGAAAGAATGAATGCATGTCATTAATTTCTGATTCAATCCAAGATATACTTCCACATATACAATGGGCGTATTTAACATGTAAGAGAAAGAAAGAATACAAGTAGCACGTGTTCCGAGCAAAGTAGCTTACTAACGACTTACGCTGTGAAGTTTATGATACGTAAAGAATGGGAACAGCAAACTGTCGCATGTGCTAACTATATTACACTTATATTAATAAAGTCTTTAAGTTGATTTGTGCGGTTTTTTAACACATTTTATCAAAGAGAAACGTGAGTACGTTTTTTAGGTAAAAAGAGTTGCTCTTTCACATTTCGAAGTCGGTTGTGCGCTAGATGTAGGGGGTAAAGCTATGCCTAGTTAATCATAAAAAAGCTATAAGTAATGCTATCGATGACAAATGTCATACTTTTTTTTCTGTATTCAAAAACATAAAGGTGCCAATTTTAAAGTCGAAAACCCAAAAATAACTCAAAAAATTGAAATAAAATGATAAACTCCAAACCCCTGTATTTCTTTAACCACCAACATTCGAATTAGAAAAATTTATTTGATTCGTGGTATTTCCAGTCAGCCGTTGTCCATTCCTTAATGAAACACCCTGTATACAAGTTTACTTGTAGTAGTTGATGTTAAATATACTTAACAATTTTGAAGACACGTAATCTTAAAGTAATCGATGTTTCATGAAATCATGGAATTCAATAAAAGGCAATTTCTAACCATAATTTTTAACAACTTCAAGCGTGATTTAATTTTAAAAGAATGTTATGACAAAATCAGTGGCGTGTTTGTTGATGTCATGTTCCTTAGCTATCGTAAAGCGGTGGTACAACGAATTTCTACGTGGTTGACTTTTTTTAAACGACAACTTTCAAGCTCCTAATCTAAAACCCGCAGTTACCGAAAAGAAAATTTGTTTTGTGCAAAAGATTATTGAAGAAGTTTGGCATGTTACTATTAAGAGTATTGAAGAAACTTTGAAGAATGGTGTGACAGCAGTTGACTCAATTTTATACAAACATGATGGGGCGTAAGCTTTATTCTCACCTGGATTCCTCATAGTTTAACCACATTTAGCGCCGGATGATGGGAGAGAATGTTATGAAGATTGGTTTTTACGAATCCGGAAATGAATTGTCCGTGCGGGGGGATATGAAAAATGACAGATATATACACGTTGTCAAAAATATGGAGGCAGGGTTTTTACAGTAAAGTATCTAATAAGCGTACAATAAATTGTTAATCTGTTGAAGCATGTTCGGAGATCATTATACAATTTATCAAGTTTGCAAGATTTTAAATACATTCTTGTAACTATATTAACGTCCAATTACCTAAGTGTAGCTTGAACCTTTTCAACAATTATTTTAATTTAGTAGTTGCTAAAAGCATAAAGACCGCTACGTTAATAAATTTAAATTTTAATTTGCTCTGAAGGGACAGGGTCGCTGTAACAAGATAAAGGTGTGTCGGATAAATTGCACTGGTGCTGGAGTGGGTTCCTATGGAAGAAATTATAAAAGAGGATGTAAAATTTCGAAATAAAAATAATTAAAAAAATAATTAAGAAATAAAATGGCTGAGACACACGAAACTACTTACCCCAAAAGGCAGTTACTTTTTGTCCCAATTACGGACACCAAACTGTCGGTCTCAGTAATCCGTTATCCCGTTTACATTATCCCTCTGGGGAAACCGGTTATTCCGAATAAGTCTCCTTTTGTTCGGTTTCCTAAATTTATCACATTACATTTACCTTTCTCTAAAATATCTAAAAAACACCTTCAATTAAAGATATTTTTAAAACAAAGGTCCTCTATCAAATACAATTCCGTCACTGGGGCAGCTGGATATCCTCATACAAATTGACCTACCTTGACCTATATTATAAGTAATTTCAAATAAAATTCCACCTAAACTTAAATTCTATTAACAATAAATTCCTGAAATATTACCACACACACTTCAATCTTAAAGGAAAACAAACCTAACATTCAACTGGCCAGATATTAACGCTTCTGCTGTCAGAGTGTTTTTAGCACCTTCTTCTGTGACAACAATTCGTGCGTTTCAAGCATTGGCAGTCAAATCCAACTGACAACTATTCATATGTTTCAATCCATGTCAGACACACTTATACAGACTTATATATAATTTCCATGTATAGGAATATGATATAGCCTCCTGTTAACAAGATAATAATAATGGCTTGGTTTGGCGAAAACAATTTCGTTGGGATATTTTTATTTTGTAAACACAAAACTATTTGTAATAAAATATACTAGACGTAAAATTTAAAAATTATACAATATTAGGCACTATCGCCATGAACACGCGCAAGACATTCATGACAGATAGTCGGTTTATTGTCATACACATCATAATAAGTTTTTATTTCCCTTTTTTACCTTTGACCTTTGCATAATTATTATTAGATTAGCATAACATGTGACACAATTACGGCGATCTTTTGCACCTCCAGCATCTCTATTTTGAGCAAATGTTTAATTTTTATCTTCTTTGCACGTTCTTGTCTTTCTACTCTTAATAACTATCTGCATAATTCTAGATTTTGTTGTTATCGATATTTTAGATTTGGTAACCAATCTATAAATGATATGTCCAATAACAATTGTAATTCCAGTGAATAATTCAAATGTTACTTTACGGTACCACTTGACACTTTTTATTATTGATGTACAGTAAGAAGACATTTGATCAGATTTGTCGATTTAAATTTTGTTATCAATATAATCTATTATAATACTTGCTTTCTCCCTCACAGGTTCTTCAGATAAAATTTGTCGGCGTCTTTTAGTAGGCTCAACACTTTTCTAAATGGTGTGAAGTTACTATAAAAGAACCTCTTTATTTTTCTTTAGGTTTCCATTTATAAATAACCATTCCTTTATCAGATTCTAGCCCATATAATTCATCAATGTTCAATTTGCGATCCAATACTTCTTTTGGTAAATATTTTCTTCTTCTTCTTCGAAGCGTGATGACTAAATATATGTTTTTCTCAAAAGTAACTGTTTCGCCAAAGGAATACTAGCGTAGAAATGATCAGTATACAATATGCGGCGTTCTTCTAAAAGTCCTTCATATAATTGCATAACTACTTTTTCGCCCAAACAAGTAACAGAACCAACAGATTTACCACAATAAATTTGAATCTTCTGGCTGAAAGCCATCCACTGAACGTATTTTGAATAACTTTATCCCATATTTAGGCCGTTTTCCTGGAACGTACTGACGAAATCGTAGACGCCCTCGCCATGGAACCGTGCTTTCATCGATAACCATTTTATTGCCTATTGTATATACTTCTTGGAATTGTTTTTGTAGTAAATTTAAGAAGAGGGGGTTAGTCTTACGTAGCCCGTCCTCCTCATTATTCATGCTATTGTCAGAGAAATACTACATTCTTAATAAAATTTCAAATCGATTACGTGATAATAGTTTGCTTATTGTATTTTCATAGAGAAGATTGTTTGACCAATAAACACCGAGCTTTGGTCGAACATTTAGGTCGATCCAAAGAATTATTCCCAGAAATTTTTGTATCTGCTCGTAATTGGTGTTTGCCAGCAATGTGATTTTGGTGATTTACTTAATACTGATTTTTTTGTCAAGCTTTGAGCATATCTATCTGTTTCCGTTACTATTAATTCCCAAACGCAGCACGCTACGTAGTCCCAAATTCTATTTTCAAAAGTTGTATAGATGCTGGCGTCAGGTAAGCAACAAAAGCAACTTTGTTCATATTTCCACACTAGTTAGCTCAATCGATTAGAATATTGACATAATGTAGTAACATGCACAGCATGTAGACTGTCAGTCAAATATGAGGATTTCCAGCTGATAAAGACATATGATGCCAGAACAAGGTTAACCTATGAATTACAAATGTGGCATTCTTTAAGAATATCTGTGATCTAAGTGTAGTAAAGTATAACGATTGATATTAAGATTAAAGTTAAGACGGAAGTTTTTTGTTGCTGAATCTTTTCATTCTTCGTCTCTGGGTAAATGTTATCCACGCGCTTGATAAATTTGAATAATGGGTAGCGTTTGGAGTAAAAAAAGGCAGCAAACTAAAATCTTCACGGTCAGTGGAACTAACAGGCGGTTATGTTGTGTAGTTGGTATATATGTGAATAGTATGTCCAAGGTCCCAAGTTTGAATTCCGACACGGTCCGGTTAAAAATGATAAGCGAGCATTTTTCACAAAAATACGACTTCATTCGGATGAGATAAAATGCAAGTCCGGTGTGTAAGTGTTGTCACGCATGTTAACGATCCATACCTTGCTTGGAACAGCAGGGGTTCGACAAATTTCAAAAATTTTTAGGTAGAAATAAAACCCGCTTCCTGGCCAATGTAATATTTTCGGATGGAGCATTGGAAAAAATCAAATGTAATGTTAAGTTGAACTCATGTGAATCGTAGAATTATCTCCTGATACTCTTGTTGCAGAAGTGCCTAACTAAAAATTTGCCACTGATATTGCAATACATCCAGAAGGGTAACAAAGGAAAACCTGTAAGTTGAGGTGAAGACTGTGTTGGATTGACTAATACAATGTATTTGTGTTGGCAACGTCGATCATTTGAGAGTTCTCTGAGTATTTATGTAGCAAGTTAAGATATCGCCATTTAATATCCAGTTTAATATTTTCATAATTAAAGCGATATTTTGTTAGTCATGAAGCTTCGGACAACAAACAAAGGGTGAAAAGATCTTGTTTAGTCCTATAGCCATAGGTTTTTGTTGACTCTAAAAGGTAATTTCAGTGATGTGATGGTTACCTGCTTATATAAATAAAATGTATTGTAACTTCAATTCATACACTCAAATTAAAAACTAAGAGTTAGTGATTGTAAGAGGTTGAGTTTTGATACCTTGGAAGACAAGGTTGAATGTTCAAAACAATGTATCAAATTCTACAATTTGTAGCCCTACGCCACGGAGCCGCCAACAATTTGTAGCTGCACATTTGCAGTGGCTTTAACCCAAATTTCTATATTTTTAAAGTAGTTTCCTAGAGCAGGGCCGCAAGTAGACCATGTTGTCTGGAGGGGTGTTGTGGTGAACATTTGCCGACGAAACGAATAGCCCATATGCAGACATTCTACTTTTATGTGAATACCCAAGTATAAATAAGCGATCACGAAAATAAATGTCTAAAAATGCCGACTAAAGCAGAAAATTTGTCTACAACAACAACCCTGTGCGAGATGTGACACGCCCACACCCCCACCCTCCATATTTACGGCACTGATAATTCATTCCAAATTTGGATTAGGGCAAAATAAATAAATAGCTTAGTTAAAATGGTAAATACATTTTGAAAATTAGACTAAGTTTATTTAAATGAGCATGTTAGAGGTAAAATAACAATGGACTAAAAACTGTGGTGAAGAATGATGTAAGTAATATTTGGTTAAGTTTTAAGTATTTAGCGACAATTTTAAAATGGTGGCTAAAGAGAATTTTTTGACATGAGAGAAAAACACCGCGATAACTTGGACAGGTAGAAAATTTAATGTTTTAGTACAGGAGGCTAAGGAACGGGACCAGAAGCGGACATAAAGCAACTGAAAGAACGGATAAGAGAGGAATCTATGCATAAGTGGCAAAACAGGTGAAGTCAATTACGAATCAGAAGATGGACGTTCGAACTAATATCCGATATCAACCTGTGGGTGAAGAGAAAACACAACAATCTGGACTTTCACTTGACACACGCACTTACAGGACATTGATATTTCAGGAGCTATCTGTATAGAACAAAGACGCATACCAGGGCCGCCTACTGGTATTGCACAGATTTGCAAGACGATAACAAACATACGCTGTTCGACTCTGAAATGTGGCACAGAGAGTAAACGCTCCTAAAGCTAAAAAAGATATTATAGCTACTACGAACAGTATTATCGACATCATGCTTAGCAGTCCAGAAAACTGGAGCACCGTGGTGAGGTATATAAAGAGGAACAAGATAAACAAATGGAAAGAATAAGAAGAGAAAAACAAACAGATTATAACAGAAGGATCTCAACATCCATCACCCAGATCATCCTAAAGAAAGGCCCAACAGGTAGTACCAAGATGACATTTACCTGGGGGGTCTAAACGATAGGCCCACACCTAGTCCTAGATTAGTAAAAAGTTCGGAACGTCGTAGTAAGTGATAGTGTATCGGTCGATTCCTTCTATATGCTGTGTTTTCCCAAATCAATTGATTACAATAGTTTGCCTTAGTACAGCTTATTAGATATCCTGTTTATCTTGTTATTGTTTAAGAAGAACCTATAGATGGCATCGCATTTCAAAAGCTTCGCCCTTTCTTCGTCCTGATTCGTCCGCAGTTCATGTTCCACGGCCATGCAGCGATTTTAGTTGATAATTAAAACAAAGGCCGTTTGCTAATTTACAATTTTGCAAATTTTCAAACCGAAAACAAAAGGTCTTTAAGTTTATAAACGCTATTTAATCAAAAATAAAAAATAAACAAAAATATGCGCCACATCTGAACCGTATGACATACTTTGTACTATCAAATAGGTAAGAATAGTTTTCAGTCCATATATTCGATTACGGGAGAGGAGGCGCAGCAATTAGCTAAAGTGATTGTGAAATTTCGAAAGCGAAAATAGCTATAACTATATTCGCGGATCGAGGGATGGGAGATGAAATAGCGGGTTGAAGGAGTACGAGGACACCACTTAACCTGGATAGACTAAAATAGAGAAGGAAGTTTTGGCTCCTTCAGAGAAGGATAAAAACGGTAATAAAGATTACTGGTTTTATTATCTAGATGCTTCCTAAATTTACTCTAACTTTGTGAAACGCATTAAATACACTAATTTTAGCTGAATACTTTAGACCCAAAAGGGCTGAAACACTACCATTATAACGCACGAGCGCTTAGTCGTACCCAAAATAAATTAAATAATTAAAAAAGTCGACTTGGTGAAAATGGTTATCAAGGCTTTTGCTCAATCATCTATATGAGAATATAGCAACCACTAAAGTGCAATAAATTGCGATACTAATAGCCCTTAAACAGAGCTTATCTTAAACTTAGGATCCGCTAGTAACTAAACTTTCAGTTCTTTGTGATACATGTTAGATATTGATAAATTCTTGAACAAGCAAACAAGTCGAGAATAAAAAACAATATACATGATACTTGTAAACTTAATCTCCTCTTTATATTTTCGTAAACGTAAAACTTATAAAACATATCTGTATGTCAAAGTTTATTGGTCTCTATTTTTTTAAATATATAAAAATTAATTAGCTACATTTGGAATTTCTGTTTCTAAAACAAAGTATGCTTTTTTAACCAAGTTAGATGACTTACAAGTTTTTACCTAACTGTATTCAAAATTCGAAATGAGAGAAGGAAAGCTGGACGTTTTAGGGATTAGTGAGGCAAGATGGCCAAATAATAATGACTTTTGGAATGATAATTAAAGAATAATTACAACTTCTTCAACTAATGGACAGGAGTAGGAATAGTGTTAAGTAAAAGTTTAGGACGTAAAGTTAAAGAGTAATTACTATTTAGTGATAGAATAATTATGGTTAGATTGAGTACGAAACCCACAGACACTGTTTTAGTGCAGGTTTACATGCCAGCAATTCAGTACGAGGATGAGGAAGTAGAAAAGATATACGAGGATATAAATAGTATAGTGAGAAAAGTAAAGAGAGATGAGAATTTAATAGCTATGGACGATTTTAATGCGTCAGTGGGAGAAGAGAGTGAGGAAAAATGGTAGGAAAATTTGGGTATGGTAGACGAAATGATGGAGAACGATTAGTTGAGTTTTGCCAGGAACATAGATTAGTAACTGTAAACACCCTATTCGAACAACGTGTTAGAAGAAGATATACCTGGAAAGCGCCAGTTGATAGGACTAGATACCAAATAGATTATATTGTAGTTAAACAAAGTTTTAGAAACCAAGTTAAAAACTGTCGTAGTTATCCAGGGGCTGACATAGATAGCGATCATAACTTGGTTAAAATGAAGCGTAGTGTAAAATTCAAAAAATAGAGAAAGGCTAAAAGAGAGGGATGGCATCTAGGTAAGCTTAATGATAGTGAGGTAAAAGAGGAATATAAGCAAGTATTAGATAATAAGTTCAAAGGTATAGCTATAAAAGGGAACGTAGAAAATAGATGGAAAAAAATAAAAAGTGCTGAACATAATACAGCAACACAGACTATAGGTAAGAAAAAAGTAGAAGCGAGAAAACCCTGAGTAACAAAAGAGATATTACATTTAATAGAAAATAGAAGAAAGCTTAGTTTAGAAAATAAATAAGTGCAGCTACATGTCCAACCAGTTTTGAGACGGAACACCCAATGACGAAAAAATAAGCGCAGATAAATCTGATGATTATTATAAACAACTTGAAGTGTTGGTTGTGAAATATCTGCAACTAATGTTGACTGTGCGAAAAGATATATTGGAAAAACTATTAAATCGGTAAATGTTCATGTGCTGGGGGAACTTGGCAGCCACATGCTGCTTACTTCCCTTCGCAACCACTGAATGTCGGAGAAATAGGGTATATAATTGTAAAACAATAAAAGGGGACCGAACTGCATCTAACAAGAAAGAACGGCGCCTATGATGAAAGACAACAAACATAGAACAAAAAGTTGTTGAAAGCGTATGTGTGGAGCACAGCACAGACAGTATGCTTACGAAATACGGGCAGTCTGATAAGCAGACAGAGGAACATTAGCAGCCTTTGAAATGCCGTGCTTTAGATGTATGAGGATGGACAGATAAAGGTAGTAACAAATAGGTTATAGAAGCAGTAGGGGAACAAGGATATCTTTGGGAAAAAATATGAGAAATAGAAGGACAGAATACGTTCTAAGGCATTTTTGGGGAATATTATGGGATATATGACAAGCAGAGATAGGAAAAAAGAGGTGGATGTAGACCTTGATCAGATAGTGATAGATGCAGACTGTGCAAATAGAAAACAATGATGGTACGCGTCTAACCAGTTTCAGAACTGAAGAACCCAATGATGATGAGAAGAAAGCTTAAACCTTTCAGAGAATTGGATAGTGAAAGTAAGCAAAAATATAATTGGGTTAGAAATAAGTACATGAATGTAGAAAATCTAGAAAATCTAGAAATAAATGGATGGAGAAGAATTGTAAGGGAATACAAGATGATTTGAGAGTAGGTAAGACAGACAGAGCTTTCTGTCTTACCTACTCTCAAATCATCTTGTATTTCCTTACAATTCTCCTCCATCCATTTATTTCTACAGGGCAGTTAAAAAATTTTTCAGGTAAGATAGGAAAAAATATAATGGTATTAAAGATGAGAATAATGAGCTTCTAATAAATAAAGTTGAGATAGCAGATAGATGGAAAAGATACTTAGATGATTTATGTAAGGGAGACGATATGGATGAATTAGAGAACGCCCAAGAAGACAATGTAGAAATAGAGTTCTCTATATTAAGAGAGGAATTTGATAGAACTGATAGGAATCTTTAACTAAATAAAGCGCCGTGGATAGGCGGTATACCCGCAGAATTAATAAAACGTGCAAGTCAGAAAACTTTAGACAGACTATATGAACTAGTAAAAGTGACTTATGACACAGATGAGGTCCCAATAGATTTCGAAAAAAATATTATTATGCCAATCCCAGAAACGTCAGGAGCTGATAGGTGTGAGAATTTTAGAACGGTTAGTTTAACTTCCCACGCTTCCAAAATACTAACAATAATAATTAAAAATAGAGTAAAGCTTTGACTGAGAATTATTTAGGTGAAGACCAATATGGTTTTCGTAAAGACAGAGGGGCTTGAGAACCGATACTAACGATTAGGGTAATTATCGAAAAAAGGTTACAAAAAATAAAAATACTCATTTCGCGTTTGTAGATTTAGAAAAAGCATTTGAGAGGGTTAATTGGTTTGTTATGTTCAGGGCTTTGCAAAAAATAGTAATCTCTTACAGGGATAAAAAAATTATTTACAGTTTATATAAAAACCAAAGGTAGTAATTAAATTTGATGAAATAGAAAAGGAAGCCAAGATTAGTAATGGTGTTAGCCAGGGCTATTTACTATCTCCCTTGATTTTTAATGATTATATTGAGAAAGTCTTAAACTTAGCTATAGAGAGAAATGAGATAGGTATTAGTGTACAGGGACAGAAAATAGACATATTACGTTTTGCAGATGATATAGCCATTATAGCAGAGTCTAGAAAAGAGTTAGGAGAGTTTTTAAATAGTTTAGATGAGATACTACAGAGTAACTATAGTATGAGAATTAACTCAGGAAAGAGACAAATAATGACAAGTGAGTTACAGCCTAGGTCTAAACCAAAATTAAAAATAGGTAATACCGAGCTAGAGGAAATAGATGAATTTTGTTATTTAGATAGTATAATTACAAAAGACGGACGTAGCAGAAGGGATGTAGTAGCTAAAAAAGTTCAAGCTAGAATTTTTTTTTTTTTTTAAATAAAGACTTACTAATAGCTAATAGTATTAGTTTAGATAATAGAAAAAGTTTCTTAAAGTCGTACGTATGGAGCGTTCTATTATACGGTAGTGAGACTTGAACAATTAAAGAGGTAGATAAGAAAAAGATAGAAGTTTTTGAAAAATGATCTTATAGGAGAACGTTAAAGATTAGTTGGACAGATAAAGTAACAAATGAGGAAGTTTTTTAGATGGATAGGTGAGGAACCCTGAATGTGGAAACAATTAAAGGTCAGGAGAGATAGAATGAGAGGGCACCAGTTAAGACATGAGGGACTATTTAGTAGAAAGACCTAGACAAAGCTACATTAGTCAAATTATTAGAAATTTGGGTTGTGAAGGGTATGTAGACTTTTTAGACTAGAATAGAAAAGAATTTAGAGATGCGTCAAACCGACCTTGAGTAAGTTCGAAAACAAAATAAATAAATAAATAAAAAACAGTTAACTAAATGTCAACATGACATAACTCACAATTAGTAAGCGGTCTGGCATGTTGGTAGCGATTCGTTGCTTAAGCCTTACCATAACATATAATTTAATAAACGTCAACAAGACATAACTAGGGGTGGGCGATACGGGATTTTGCATATCGAATATCGATACATATTCTATATCGATATGTATCGATATATCGAATATCAATATATATATCGATACGTATCGATGCGTATCGATATGTATCGATGTGTATCGGGTGCGTATCGATACATATCGATACGTATCGATTCGTATCGATGCGTATCGATACGTATCGATACGTATCGATTCGTATCGATTCGTATCGATGCGTATCAATACGTATAGATGCGTATCGATACGTATAGATATATATAGCGATTCAAATCGGAACGTTTAGATGTGTAGATTAAGTATACATATCGAGACGTAGCGTTACGTGTCGGTACGAATTGATACGCATCGATAATTTATCTACTCTTTCTTTGGGAATAAAATCACAAGATCGTTTTAAAATACTGTATTTACTGACAATTCGATCTTTTACTTAAGATTGTTTGTTATCAAAATAACTAAAGTTTCTAGTTTAATATTTGTGACATAAGTATATATATATATATATATATATATATATATATATAGGGGTGGGCGATACGGCATTTTGCGTATCGAATATCGATACATATTCTACATCGAATATCGATACGAATATCGATGCGTATCGATACGTATCAATATGTATCGATACGTATCGATACATATCGATACGTATCGATACATATCGAGTATCGATATATCGATATTTATTTTTCGCTGTATGTGGGGGTCAATACGGGGGTCGTATCGATATATCGATACCCCGACCCAGCCCTAGACATAACTCACAATTAGTTAGCGGTCTGGCATGTTGGTAGCGTTTTGTTGCTTAAGCCTTACCATAACAAATACCTTAATTAACAATTAGTTAGCAGTCTGGCATGTTGGCAGCGATTCGTTGCTTAAGCCTTACAATAACATATAACTTAATAAACGTCTCGATGACATAACCACAATTAGTTAGCGGTGTGGTATGTTGACAGCGATTCGTAGATTAAGCCTTACCATAACATATAATTTCACACTTTTCCTTTTTTGAAAGGGATAACCAGGTAATATTTCATTTCCTTATAGATGGGAATCATGTAAACATGTTGGAGTTTTTTAACAACCATCAGGTTGCTAATATCTATGTAGAGCCAGGTATATAAGAAAAAGATAGAAGATTATAGGAAGACCTAGACCAAGCTATATAAGTCAAATTATTAGAAATATAGGTTGTGAAGAGTATGTAGAAATTTATAGATTAGCACAGAATAGAAAAAAAGTTAGAGCTGCGTTAAACCGACCTTAAGTAAGATCGAAAACAAAATGATAAAGATGATTTACTTACAAAGTGCGCATTTCGTTCACAAATTCCTGTAACTTAGAACTTGATGAATAAAAAAAATTATAATCCAGATACTTCTTTAAAGACATGTTTTAAATTAATAATGTTAGATTATATATGACAAAACTTCGATAGTTAAAAACTAACAGTAACTACGAAGGCCGTCCGGAAAGTAGTACCCGTTTTTGAATAAAAGATAAACTAGTACATCTAAACAAATGTTAATGTTTTATTCGAAAAGAACAAACCTTACACTACTTCTACACATAGTCACCTTGCAAATTTAAGCATTTATCATAACATGAGACAAGTTTTTGTATGCCAGCTTCGTACTCTTTTGCCGCCAATGTATTAAGATATGTAGTCAGTTGCTTTCATCACTTTCAAACTTTTTTCCTGCCAAAAAGTTCTTGAGTTTTGCAAACAGATGGAAATCTGAGGGTGCCACGCCTGGGATGTAGGGTGGATGATTAAAAGTCCGGAACGCTCTTCATTATGGGTATTGTCTCTGCCCAAACTGAAATTACGACACCAACGCCGAACTGATTGCTCATCCATAATATTGTCTCCATACACTTCCTTTAGTTGACGATGAATATCGCATGGTTTTACATTTCTTGCGTTGAGAAATCTAATCACAGCCGTAATTTCACAACTGGCGGCGTTCTCTATTTTTTTGAACATTATAAACACTCACAGAAAGAACACAGTCAGTACCAGCGAGGCGTAACTTTGCACATAGACACCTGCAATATAACTAAACGTGTTATAACTTGTCCGGATGCTACTCTACTCACCAGCGCTCCACACGGTACAAACGGGTACTACTTTCCGGACGGCCCTCGTAGAAGAAGAAACGGGTTTTGAAAATTTGTTTCTGTATAATTTAACAATATTGCGAGTACTTTGGTTTTACGTGTGATGCGCACAACCCTACACATAGTTATAACAAAATTTTCCAGGAATGAAATAAAAAGGTATCATACCCCCAGATGCGTCCATATATCTACCTTCCATTTTAGGCAAATTAGGTACAGAGGCTACATATACTTAACTTACTAAAAAATCGACCATTCTAAAAGTAACTTAGTTGACAACACAAACATTGCTGAAACAAATAACAAGTTACCCGCCAATCTAACGCATGCTTCGCCTAAAAGAAACCAAACCTCTGCCAAAATGTCCTGAAGCAGAAATTTCCAATACGAGGGAAGTTGAAAATTTAACAGTTGTTTAATAAATACACGAACTTCTTATTTTCATCGCTATTTCCGACTCATATACCAAATTGAATTAATATAACATATTTGTCACACTCATTTTTGGTATTCATTAAATGACCTGGGTCATGGATCGAAACGTAAATAAAAATGATTTTAATAACTATGAGTAGTTTAATTCCCAAAGAAGATTAAGAAAAATGCTAAACAAATCACTAAATCATGTCATTTGCTTCAATATAGTTGCTACTTCTTGATTAAAAATTCCAAAGAATAGGCTTCATTCTATTTTTTATTGTACTACCAAAAACAAGAGTTATTTCAGAGCAACGATAATCCTATTAACTCTAAAAGACTTACCCCGGATCGATCAAAATTAAATACTCAGGCCATCTTTTAACTAGTTATGACCACATTCAACTACTTCAAGCTTCGGCTCCGTCAACTTGGCCCCCCTCTAAACGATTTATTGAAATGCAGCATGTGCACCAGAAAGTACTAGTCTTGCACCACCTTGCACCACCAAAATAATAGCTTACACCATGCTGGAAGAACAATTGCGGTAATTTGTTTATGAGGGGGGCTAGAATGACGCTAGCCCCCCTCCATTCGAATTTCAAAAAAATGATATGTGCACCAGTTAGAGAAAAGCTTGCACCACCTTGCACCACTAAATTTAGAGCTTGCACCAGTTCAGAAGAATAGATACAGGGCCTTTTCTCGAGGGAGGCTAGAATGACGCTAGCCCCCCTCCATTCGGATTTCAAAAAAATTATATGTGCACCAGTTAGAGGAAAGCTTGCACCACCTTGCACCACTAAATTTAGAGCTTGCACCACCTTCAATAAGTCGTCACATTATTATTTAATATTATTTTACATAGAACACAGTCATACTCCAACGTTTCTGAATTGCACTACCAAAAGAATTCCAACTATACAGATCTGATATAAAAGGGACCTCGTAATTATATTGTATAAAAGTTACTGTTTTACATGAACTAAGTGATGAAAGGATACCGCTCTATAATAAATTTGCTGCAGCTTTCTAAAAACCTTTGTTTTGACTGAATATTTGTTGTATATTTTATAAATAAAATTATTAATCATAAAAAAGGATACAGATGTATTAAACAAATAACTTACCTAAGTTAATTGTTTTATTTTGGGCAAATACGTCCAAAAGTAGGAAACCTTAATACATTTCTTTGATGTATATTGCTAAATACAAGATATATTAATGCTAACCTATTGGTAATCATTTTTGCAGTATTTACTATAAGACTTGGTCAAAAATATTGCGTGGTCCTTATAATAGTAAAAGTTTAAAGCGATAAGGTCCTTTAATAGTCTTAGCTTGCTGTAATTCTTAAATAGTTCCAATAGTGTGGTTTGAAAACAGATATATTTTATTACAGGAAATGATTTTATATATTGGTCTTGTGAAATAGCAAGGTAGTAGGAGCACGGCTCTTGTGTCCTATATTTGTTCTAATCATATTGTATTATTACAGGTCCCGCGCGCTGTTTTTGATAATTCTGTTTACACCGTGAATGCAATATTGTTCAGAGGGTTTCCAAGTTCTGCCTAAGAGCACACCTTGTTTTTCATGAACCTAGGACCTGGTGGCGCCCTTTTGAGCGTTATTCTTATTTTAGCTTAAATAGAGCATTGCAAGTAGTATATCTTTAAAAGACCGATGGCCATGTATCTTTGCCCTACCCAGGAATAGACTCCTAGCTACCTCGGAAGATTGCCTTTCCTTTAACAACTTGTGTTAAGAAAGGGATTTTGCAACTAGATACTCACGCACTTCAAAGTGAAATTGAAATTTACGTTTCAAAATATGCAAAAGCGAATTTAATTGTATAGATACTAAGAATCATACCAACGAGATGTGCGATAAAAATTCTAGCATCTTTTTGAATTAATAAAGGAGATTGTAAAATTTGATGCAAATTTAATAAATTTAAAAACGGTTTTAATAAGAGGAAATTGTAATTTGTTCGCTTATAATGCTGCTTGTAAAAGACGTTAAGAATTTCTAAATTAAGCTCAATATTCCTAATATTTAACTGAGTTGTATGAACTATATAAAAGATGAAACGTATTGCTGTAGCTACATATTTTAACTTAATAATTTCGTAAGAACTTTATTAAAATTTAATGGAGTTCTCTGCATTGATGCTAATATTTCAAAGACCCATAGAGTAGTGCAATTATACTGAATTGATGGAATTTTCTAGAACTTACATTTTTCATATTTCTATTTTTACTACTCTCAGTGTGTTGTGTTTCATTTGAAGATTATAGCTTTTTTATTTTAAAAGCTATCAATATAAAGATTTTAACAGCTGGGTAGATTATGACAGCACATCCTTTTATATGAATAGAATTTTTACGAAGTTATAATGTAGAAAACAGCGATTAAAATAAGCAAAAGCGTATCAAGTAATGTCATCGTAGCAATCACGACAAAAGAATAAAGTATTAGGAAAATCTTTTAATTCACTCAAAACGATGAACAGTAAAATTATGTGGAAAAATTTTCATTTCTAAATTTTTCGACATTTATATTCCGTTAGTAGGGCATGATTTGTAATTACAATAATAAGAATGCCATGAACAGGAAAATCTGAAAATTATATTCACTAATAAAAAACTACAAAATTCAATCAACGCTAGGATTTTTTACAACCATATGAGGAGATAGGCTAGATCTATTTTGGACCAAAAGGTATTATTCAAAGTCCATTCTGTTTATATTTGTACCCTTAAAGGTCATTTGTTCCAGGACAACGTAACATCACCAGGACTAGCCATTACTTTCACTTTTACTTTTTCGTACAATTATATTTCCTTTTTCATATTACATGTACAACTGTGGATTCCAAGAATGGGTGTTGACATGCACATTGAATATCCTTAATCTGCCTTGATGGATTGAATAAAATTTTAAAGGATAGTGATTGTTATTCACTGGTATTGATGATTGAGCATAGAAATAGAAATATGCCGCAATAAGTAAATAAAAATTTATTAAAAATATAGTCATAATAGGGATTGATGTTTTTCTCCTAACAATAATATCATTTTATACATATATTTGATACACTTATATTTAAATACTTGGATTAATTATTCATACAATTTACATATATACAATATAATTTATATAGAAACTAACCAATAAAAATATATATATATATATATATATATATATATATATATATATATATATCTTATAACGAATACGATTATCTGCTTCTTAAATATACGCTTTTGTTTCATATACCTATTCAATAAATATTAAATTCCAATAGAAACAATATATTACGAATTCATACATAGAGCTCCACCTATATTTAAATATTCAAAGTAAAATTTAAGAACTCTTCTATTTGTATGTATCTAGATACAATATCCCCTTTTCTGCGCGTGCTTGGATAGCAACGTAGCCTTGTGGTCAATTTTAATTTGATATCGCGATGTAATCAGCGAGGCAAGTGTTAACGTGGGCCTGCAGGTTTTGATAAAACATGCCGTCCCAGAAAGAAGTGAGTTGGTGTCAACGAATACCATGGCTTCATTTTTAGTTGTAGTATCGACCTAAGTATAGTCAAGAAAATATATTTACGGTAGGCGAATAATTCTCAAACTTACCTTTAAAATCATTTTCCCCATTTCTTTTCAGCGCAAGTACGAGATTATGTCAAAGTAAAGCAAATACGAGAATATATCAAAGTAAAGCAAGTATTAAATTATGTCGAAATAACGTAAAGCAAATATCAAATTATATCGAAGTAAAGTAAAACAAGCACGAAAGTATGAATTTATATTAAAGTAAAGTAAAAACAATATTGATACGCAAACACGTAATAAGCCCTTTTGGATGTTGGTCGTACTGAAAGTGCAGTTTTAAATGTTGCTATGCGAGAGGATGGAAATTTCCACATATGTTTGGTTAGTATAGAGGTCAAGCTCGGACACATGTATCAGCCGTGCGCACCTGCCATTGTAAGTACCTAGATGTTTAAAGAATTTGGTTTCCTAGCAGATATTCAGCGGTGAGTCATCCTCAATTTTAGAGCTATATTCATTTCATGGAACCATCATTTACGATGTACAAATAATTTTTGAAAATTCTATTTATGTTTACTTAAATTTGATACACGAAATTTTTGTGAAATTTTTATAGTCATTTAAATTGATACACTTAAAATTTTGTTCAAAATTTAATAGTAGAATAGTTCATAAATATTTCAAAGGCATTTCTATAAGATAATTTTGAAGTTACAAGGTTATACTAAAATGTTTGCGTAACTAAACATGTGATACCTTGATATTTGTTTGTCACATTATAGTGTATAATTTTTTGATAGTACACCTTTGATTCCATCAAATATATCAGTTAAAAATATAGTACTGTAATCTACAAAAACGCTAAGCATTTAACTTAATTCTTGTAAACTCGAACAGGATCCTATTCAAGTATCATAATTAAACTGTAATATATAAATCAAAACCATATATTTCTTATAGAGAATTAACGTAAATCATTCTATTATAAATGTCTTATGAGTATTCAGAGATTAAAACTAGATCTTAATAAAATAATTGTCTCTAAAGTCTTCGTACATATAACTTTGTACAAGCGATGTATATATATTTTTTTACAAAGTAATAGAAAGAATAATAAGTTGTCGTAAAGCTTTCTTTCATTAAAGTCAGTAGTAATTCTTCTATAGAAGCAAACAACCACATTTATGAAGTTTTTGTAGTGAAGAGAGAGATGTTATTGGTGTTGGTTTAGATTATTTTGAAGCATAATTTTTACTATTTGATTTTTCTTTACTTTAATTTTTTTGTGATGAAGTGACTAGGCTCTAACGTAGCCCTAGTCTTAAAATATTTAGAAGTGATTAAATTTTCAGGTTGTACGAGAGCGTCGTTCCCTTTCCAGTTTGCAGAGTCAAAAGTAAGTATTATTTTTTTTATATGTTGCTCGTCTTAAGAATTTTTTTCCTTTTCGAAGATTTCCGTATCTGATCTTCGGATAGATTTTCATTATAACATTCATTAAGATACGGTGGCGTCCAATAAAACTTCTTTTTTTTATCGTATATCATCCTACGACCCTAGCTCATAGCTCTGCCCTAAGTTGATGAAGCTTAGCTGGCTGGAAGATTTCTTTAGAGGCTCCTTTTTTTTTCTCAAAGCCATTAAACATCCTCTTTACCCTGGGCTTAAACTTTAAACAGGAACCCCTCATAATCTATCGAGGCTCTGCCGCCTATAAGGTAGAGTAGACACACTATTAACCTTTTGAGGAAATGTGTGTGTAACAATCGAATAATGGACTACTAAAATATTAACCACTTTATTTACAACTATATGTACAACTTATATATATATATATATATATATATATATATATATATATATATATACGCAATTAAATATTATACGCGCTCCTTATATAAGACGATCAAAAAACACCTTTTATAATAATTACTCGCCCATACGTTGAGTACTTTGACAGAAAAAGTAAATGAAACGCTTTGAAAAACATCCTTCTACTTATACTATTATTCTTATCTAAAACACTATTAAGTTACGCAATAAGAACGAAGCTCCCTCAATCACGGATTTATTTATTTATACTAAATCTACTGGGCGCTTCAATAAATATACTTTTCTATGAATATTTTTTCTTATGTGCTCGGGTTTGCAGCGTAAGATCCAGCATCATTTCGTAATGATGCGACTTTACTAACGAACACCACTCAGATTCCTGGAAAATCACCGGAAACTCATTAAACCACCACAATCCTATTTTCTTTATTCGCCAAAAATTTGCCCTTTCCCTTCCACATTGGCACTCTGAATACCCTTCGGGGCACAATAATGCTACCCTAACTCTTGGACGTACCCACACTAGTAAAACAACAACTTATAAACGAAGCACAAACACCGTCACTCACAGACCTAGACTCTGAACTCAACATTAACGCCTTCGATTCACTAGTCTCCAAATTAATCTCCCACAGAGACCCTGGTCCGGCTAATATAATAAACCTGATCCTACACAGATCCTGACTCGTCATTAGAAAATCCTCACACTTTCTACTCCAGAAATGACTGACCACTGGTACCTTTCCAAAGCCATTAAAAGCCGTCACAATACCCCTAAGCCTAAATGCCAGCATACCTTTCGACGATCCCAACAAATCCAGAACTCTCCTTCCAAACCTTGTTGAATTCTTGAACGCAGCATACTCCCTAAACCTCCACGTTGAATATAATTTCATTCTATCTTCGAACAACATGGATTCCCAGCAAGTCATAGCCCAAACAAAACTACGGAATCACTAATCACAACAGTTCAAAGCTCCCCTTCCAAATACATAATCAGTATTTTATCGACTTCCTCTCAGACTTTATCCTTTTATGGTGGCCCAACCTCTTCAAACAAATTAAGCAATCCAACCATATGTATTCCTTATAAAAAAAATCATCTCCCTCTTCCCAAGCTCTCACTCTATTTCCGGGCCAACCACACAATGTTGCTCCCCAAGGCTCCTACCTTTCTCTTATGGAATATTGGTATCAACATCTAGACATGGGTATTTCTAATACCTGAACCTTCGTCTAAGCAGACGCCTTTGCCTTCTTCATACATGGAGACTGCCGCGCATTTTTCGTATTCACAGTAGCACTCATTATAAACAAAACGGAATCTTGATCCCTCCTAAACAACCAACCCATATCTCCTTATAAAAACAAATCCTTAAAGGCTACCTTGGCTGTTGAGGAAACTCCACAGCACGCATTCTAGATACACCCATTACTTTGTCATCTATCCCTCCCTACCTTGGAGTACACTTAGACATGCGACGAAAAACAAGCACCCACCTTGCAAAACTGGAAACCAAACCCATGATCACCCTCAACAATACCCACCGAACCTTACCAAAATCCATATAATACTTAAACAAACCAACCCGAAAACTTATCATGCACCGCATCATAGTCCAAGTCATAAGATACGGTGTAGACTCATCGCTTTCCATAACACACCTTTGCTCGAGATGCTTTTTACACACAATTATACGAGCCTTCCTGCAATACTTCACACGAGCTTACCGCACGTCAATCACATCCGTGTTATACACCATACTCTAAATACCTCTTATTGAGATACTCCTAGATTCGGATATCCAAATCCGAAATTTAAAGCAAGTACGTCGAATTACCCTACATGACAAAAACTTAAACCACTTACTCTATCAAAATCCGACATAAAATCCAGAATCCAAAATTCACTTACTCATTTCTGGCAACAATACTCGTCCTAACCAAATATAGGCTGTCATATATACGATTTCCTCCCTGACATTACTATCACTTCCCCCTCCCAACTTCCTTTATTCCAATAGACCGAGAGCCTAATTTCTAAGCGGACACGGCAATTTTCGACACAGTCTGTACGCGTTAATCTAATCCACTCTCTTCACTGCCTATGCTACCATCTTCGTTACCACACATTTTCAAGCAAGTCCAAAAACCATTCAACAGCTAAATCCCTTCTCCTCACACACCAGTATAAATTCCTTAGTACTCCATTGCCCGCAAGAATTCAACATGTTTCTAAAGGAAATCCTTTTAATAAAACTGTAAATTCCCTAACCACTGGCACCATAAACTGACACACACATCCATTCACCATTATCTCGTAACACAAGCCGCATCTTATCTCCCATATTGCTTGACAACAGCAATATGGGCATCAACGGCTTAATCGGTGTACTACGCACCAAACCCCTATGATCTTATATCAACTAACATGAATTTTATTTACGTTTATGATATACTTAAATTTATTTAGCTTGCACAATTATTAGGAAGGGATTATAGTCTAGGAATATTTTCTTATTCAATCAACGATTCCGTATGATATATATGAATTTTAAATGAGATCACTGGGATAGAAATATTTAATACTTTTCTGCTTTATAATAATCGCTACTACAACTTAAAAAGCTATTTCTCATTTTAATCAAGCTTAGCTAGACGTTGACCTTATTAAAAAAAAAAGATGCCCTGCCATGGCATACACAAATAGTGTGAAACACTGTATATCTATAGATAGTACGAACCGTTAAACAGTAGTTAGAATTCCAAGTTATCGCAGTCTGCCCATGGCAATTTACTTCCCATACAGTTTATCAGGAAAAGTACTGGATAAGCAATAATAACATTATAGTACAAAGTACACAAGATATTTACGACCACCATAGCGTATCCAGCGCCTAATAATACACAAAAATTAGTAGTTTCCATGTTGAAAAAACGTTAGGTACCTTTGAATAATGGTGAAATTCTAAACATCGTTATGCATCCATTTCCAGAAAATTGTCCTAACGTCGTTTCCATATAGAAAAGGGGTATACCACATAAAAATAACATAAGCAAATAGGGTACCAAAAAAGCACCTGCGAATACATTTAATTTTCTTAATGGAAAGGTATACTTTCTTACCTCCGCCGTTTCTGTAGCACAAGTAGGGAAAACGCCATACATTGCCGATACCGATTGCATAACCCAAGCATGATAAAAAGAATTCCGTTTTATTCGCCCAATTTCCTCTTGTGAAATCGCCTTTAAGTGATCGAATTGAAGATCTTCTACGCTCCATGGATTTTAGACACTGCCGAGGTATAACACATAGACTCAAGCGCTTTAGCACAACATAGATTGTAACTAAGTAAGTAGAGTGGAATAAAGTGACAAGGTCTTACACCATAAAGGGATCAATAAAAATAGTCTTGTTGCCACCACAATTATTCAATAATACTATGCTAGTTTACTTAATAAGACAATTGATGTAATAATAGAAAAAGCTAGGGGATCCCATTCTATTAGCATTTTATTGTGTTAAATTATCAAACTCTTCATGTGTACGGAAAGGTTTAAATAGAGTCACATTTCATATATAAGAATTTGAAATAATCACCAATAAAAATTGCTAGCTTTATATATTATAAAAAATTTAATTTATAATTTTATTAATCGTTACGTTATGCAACGCAGAAAACCAAACGACCATTAAAGAAATTGGTTGAGTAAATTGCTCATTTTATACAGAAACAGTAAACGGAAAAATAATGGAAACTGCTACACTAAACAATGACTTGGAAATTATGAAGTCGTACTAAAATTTCTAATGGCAAAACAACTTTAAAACTACCGTCGATAGGAACCAGAAGTGAAGACCTTATGATTCATCAGCTATTAATGCGGCATCCTATTGTTAAAAAACTTTGCTTACTAGGCAAATTGTAGAGCTACAATCTTAAATAATCGATAAAATATAGCATTATCTTTAAAAGTGGTTTGCTCTTTGTCCCACAGTAGGGGATGAAGTAGGGTATCTAATGGGATATTGTAGAGTGTAGAATATTTACTGAAGAAAATCGTACATATTGTTGTGTTAATAAGGTCATTTAGGGGTAGTTAGGGCCAATAGCATAGCGCACTTCATATAAGATACATGAGGACTCAGAAAACGAGACAGTTTTTTGAAGAAAACAAGAAATACTATGATTAGACTGGAAAGTAAATCACAACGCCCTGTATATAAATCATAATCATAATTAATTTAGGTAATGAAAAATATTTTGAAGATTTATTTCAATAAACAAATTCGTAAGTCGTTAAACAACATAAACGCAAGCTGAAACGCGACACGCACGGATAACGCATCATGATTAAGTCAAGAATCCCAATTAAAACAAGCAGGTTTAATAATGCGTAAGATAACAAACACATATAATTTAATGCATAAATTGTATTAAGTCTACGTGACTAGAAAATTAAAATCGACATCTGATTTATTGGAAACAAGCAAGACATGGTAATTAAAATCAAAGTTCATCAAATTTATTTGAACAAACAATGGTTTACTTATCTAGAAGTATGAAAATCCAAAGGAATCAATGCTATTAACTCGAAATGGTACGGGGCAAAAGCAACGCGTTGATGTTAATATACAATATAATACAATGGAATATCCAAAAACCTGGTATGAAAGTTTATACACAACAACGAACTTTGCGCTTGTCAAAAGATAGAGGATACATTTAAATATGACCGGATTTGTAAACAAATCAGTTCGCCATGAAGTAAGGGTTAGTTCACGTCCCTTAAAACACAGATATTTACATAAAGTGATTAATTGTGAAGTGTGAAATAATGCCATTGTAATTATGAAAAATTAATGGGTTTGTAGTTTTATCCTTAAAAGACAAGTCTAAACAATTACTGGGAAACAAGTCTAAACAATTACTGTGGAACAATTCTATATAATTACTGGGAAACAAGTATAAATAATTACTGGATTAAATGAGGAAATGCAACAAGCGTTTACTTTAACTATGAATTGTCAAGGAGTATAATGGAGGACGCTTGAATGATATAAGGCTATGCTATGTTATGCAGACATTATCGAAAACAGTTGAACCAGGGACTAATTCGAACTGAAAACAACAGGTTAACCAATCTGAATGTTTTATTATTTTATTTGTGAATATTTCGTTGTACATTGCTAAACTGAATGATTTAAAAAATAACATTTTATTAAATATTGCTAATTTAAATACTTTAAAAATTGCTTTCGTGATAATTTATGTGAGAGGTCGGCAAGGTTTGTTTTTTTGAGTATACGTTGTAAATTACGTAAATAGTTAAAGTGGTTGAATGAACGTTCATCAGGCTTCAGTTAATAATAATAATAATAGTGATTTTGCTGCTTTTTGATCATCATTGGGAATGATAATAATTAATTTAGAGAATCTTTAAACTTTTTATACGTTGTAAATATTTTTGAGAACATTATAATAATTTGTGCTTAATGGTGTTTTTGTTTAAAGATTGAAAACAAGAAGGAGAGGTAAAAGGTAAATTTAAATTTTTTGTTTGTATTGTCGCAAGCTTCGTGCGTAGTTTAAAAACTGAACTAGCCGAAGCAATTAAAATTATACATTAAAAATTAAAAATTGACAGATTAAAAATTTTTACCTTTTTAATTCACAGAAAGGTCGCATAGTGGTATTGCTACAGTATCACAACAAAGTTATATGGCGCCCAACGTGGCGCTGAACTCAAATATCTCACAACAAAGAGTTATATGGCGAACCAAACGTGGGACTGGACCAAAACATTATCACAAAGAAAAGGCTAGTACAAAAATATAAAACCGGAAAAGTTATATAGCACGAACGTAGGACTGAACTAAAAATAAAATAGCGCATCAACGTGAGGTTAAATCAAAATAAATTAAATAAAAAATAAAGGCAACGAAATCGAGGGTTTTATTTTAAATTTAAAAATAATTGTTGAACAGTAATAAAAATGGACAAAAGGATGAAGGAAATGAGAGAGACATTAAGGAATCAAGGAGTAGAAATAGGTTCACAGGAAAGTGTGATTTTACAGGACACATCAATGGAAGCTGCAGGAAGAATGTTGGAGAGGAGTCATAGTGAAGAACACCAGTCCACCCAAGATTCTAGAATAATAGAAATGTTAATGTCACTAAGTGACATGTTAGAAAAGAATGAACAGGCCATGAATAATATAACAGAAAAGAATGAACAGTCCATGATAAATATAACAGAGAGGAATGAACAGATCATGAAAAATATGCCAGAATTTGGGAAAAATTTGGATAAATTGGGGGAAGATTTAAGTTCCAGAATAGAGAAATTAAGAAATTAGGGAGACAAATCAGCGAATTGAAGAAATGCCTTTCCAAACATAAAATAAAGTGATACATTTTATGAAAGATATTGACTGCGTAAGAGAAAAAGTTATCAAGGTACGATCTATACAAGAGGCTAATGAAAGAGAAACAAGTGAAAAAATTATGAACTTAGGAGAAAAAGTACAGAACATTGAAAGAAGTTATGGAACGGAAATTAGCAGAGTAAATAAAGAAATTGAGGATATAAAATTAATGTAATGAATTTTGGCAGGAATAGAATGATACATAATCAAGAACCCTTAAAATTGAATTACCCAAATATAACATTAGATTAGTATACGAAATTTTTAGAAGATAACAAACTTAATCCAAAATTATTCTTAAAAGACATCAAAACACTGACGCAGGGCATAACGGATGAGCAGTATAAATTAAATTTAGTCAAAACTATGATAAAAGGTAATGCAGAAACATGGTTTGATCTGATCAAGGATGAATTAACAACGTTTCAAGATTTTGAGAACAAATTTTTGAGACAATTCTGGGGGGATACTCAACAATATAAGGTGAGAGATGATTTGATTATGGGGAGATACAATAAAAATTTAGGTATGACCATGGAACAATAGGCAATTAAGAAATTCAGTATAGCAAAACAGTTGAATCATCCGTTGGAAGAGAAACAAATTATTAAATATCTAGCAGCACATTTTAAAGTAGAGGTGAGGCAGTACATCGCTCTACAGAACATCATGGATCGTGATATATTCTTAGAATACTTGCAGCGATACGATGATATGGGAAGGAATTGCAGAGAACAAGATCGAACATTTACTCAACCAACACAATCAGAGAGAATGCCAAGAAATATACCAATCGTCAGGCTACAATAGGAAAGAACGAATCATAACTACAGAGGAAATTTTAGAAACAACTCTAACGGTAATATGAGAAATCGACCATGGCAAGATTCAAATAGGAGAGACCCTATTAGAAAAGACAACCAAAGCGAAATTAACCAAGGACATAAAGAAGGATTAACGGAATCAAGAAGGATTAATGGTACCTATACTGAAGTCACGAATCGACCAGGCACATCTATTACAAATACAAATTTTTAATAGAAGACAAACCAAATAAGCCTTTGGAAATAAACAAATATGAACATCAGCGGGAATTCATAAAACTGAAAATGAAAAATGATTTTAGTAGAAATGTTTTGCCCATAATCAATTTAAAAGTAGAGGATAAAGTAATTGAGAAACTCATAGATACCGGAGCAGATGTATCACTCGTCTCAGAAGATTTTATTAAAAGAAGAAAATTAATGAAGAAAATAATGCCGATGAAGAAGTGCAATTTAAAGCACCAAACAATAGAAAGTTTGCATGCGTAAGTAATGTAGTGATTCTAAAGTGTGAGATAGGAGAAGAGAAATTTGAAAATGAATATGTGATTGTACCTGGATCAAAAATGGACGCTATATGGGGGATGAATATTATAGATAAGTTGGGGATAAAAATAAATGCGGAAAACAAGGAGCTATTATGCAAAGTAAAATGGATCAAATGGGATGAAAAATTAAGAATAGATGGTGAGTGTCTGAAGATAAATAAAGTTGAGGGAAAATTAGATGATGACGAGAATGAAGAAAATGAAGGTATTAAGTTTCCAGGTGATAGGGAAAATAAAAGTTAGGGCATTATTGAAGAAAGATTGAGAATTATAGGTAAAGAAAAATTATTATAGGTACAAAAAGTCAGAATAGATATTAATAAGAATAAATTTGAGATGAGATGAATTTCAGTGGGCTTATTGGAAATATTAGAGGACGAAAGGCAGAGGATGGGTTAATGAAAATTGGAACTATAAGTAAATAAAAACTTATTGTAAATATTAGAAAACAATAAAGCAAAGGATAGGTTAATGATAAGTAAGATAGGTTTAGGAAAAGTAGGAGTAGTATAGGTTGATGAAAATGAGAAGAAATATGTAAACAGGAAATAGTTTATTAGAAATATTCGAAGAAAACAATATTTTGTATAGGTTGATGTAAATAAGAAAAGGTATAGGCAAATAAGGAAAAGTATAGACAAATAGAGATTGAAATATTAGTAGATTATAATAAGTAGTATAAATTTAGGAGAAAAATGGGAAAAGTATAGATAGATAGGATGTTTACTATATATAAAGGCTTGTGTAAATAGTAGTTATTCAGAAAATATCATAAAATATTCGGAATGGATAGGTGTATAGATATAGAATAGGTTAGATTAAAATAGGAATAGTGGTGTAAGAATATTTTAAGAGTTTGTGTAAATAGTAGAAAATAACAACAAAATAATTTTGGACCAACGTGAATTTTGTCTTCACGTTGGGCGCTAAAAATAACATCTTCGAAAATTTTTTGTTTTAATTTGGGGTAAAAATGCTGTGTTAATAAGGTCATTTAGGGATAGTTAGGACCAATAGCATAACACACTTCATATAAGATACATGAGGGCTCAGAAAACGAGACAGTTTTTAAAGAAAACGATAAATACGATCATTAGACTGGAAAGTAAATGACAGCGCTCTGTATATAAATCATAATCATAATTAATTTAGTTAATAAAAAGTTTGAAGATTTATTTGAACAAACAAATTCGTAAGTCGTTAAACAACATAAACGCAAGCTGAAAAGCAACACGCGTGGATAATGCATCATAATTAAGTCAAGAATCCCAATTAAAACAAGCAGGTTTAATAATACGTAAGATAACAAACGCATATAATTTAATGCATAAATTGTATTAAGTCTACGTGACTAGAAAGCTAAAATCGACACCTGATTTATTGGAAACGAGCAAGGCATAGTAATTAAAATCAAAGTTCACCAAATTTATTTGAACAAACAATGGTTTACTTATCTAGAAGTATGGAAATCCAAAGGAATCAATGCTATAACTCGAAATGGTACGTGACAAAAGCAACGCGTTGATGTTAATATACAATATAATACAATGAAATATCCAAAAACCTGGTATGAAAATTTATACACAACAACGAACTTTGCGCTTGTCAAAAGATAGAGGATACATTTAAATATGACCGGATTTGTAAACAAATCAGTTCGCCATGAAGTAAGGGTTAGTTCACGTCCCTTAAAACACAGATATTTACATAAAGTGATTAATTGTGAAGTGTGAAATAATGCCATTGTAATTATGAGAAATTAATGGGTTTGTCGTTTTATCCTTAAAAGACAAGTCTATACAATTACTGGGGAACAAGTCTAAACAATTACTGTGGAACAATTCTATATAATTACTGGGAAACAAGTATAAATAATTACTGGATTAAATGAGGAAATGCAACAAGCGTTTACTTTAACTATGAATTGTCAAGGAGTATAATGGAGGACGCTTGAATGATATAAGGCTATGCTATATTGTGCAGACATTATCGAAAACAGTTGAACCAAGGACTAATTCGAACTGAAAACAACAGGTTAACCAATCTGAATGTTTTATTATTTTATTTGTGAATATTTCGTTGTACATTGCTAAACTGAATGATTTAAAAATTAACATTTTATTAAATATTGCTAATTTAAATACTTTAAAAATTGCTTTCGTGATAATTTATGTGAGAGGTCGGCAAATTTTGTTTTTTGAGTATACGTTGTAAATTACGTAAATAGTTAAAGTGGTTGAATGAACGTTCATCAGGCTTCAGTTAATAATAATAATAATAGTGATTTTGCTGCTTTTTGATCATCATTGGGAATGATAATTATTAATTTAGAAAATCTTTAAACTTTTTATACGTTGTAAATATTTTTGAGAACATTATAATAATTTGTGCTTAATGGTGTTTTGGTTTAAAGATTGAAAACATGAAGGAGAGGTAGGAAGGTAAATTTAAATTCTTTGTTTATGGTATTGTCGCAAGATGCATGGGTAATTTAAAAACTGAGCCAGCCGACGCAATTAAAATTATACATTAAAAATTAAAAATTTATGGATTAAAAATTTTTACCTTTTTAATTCATAAAAAGGGTGCATAGGGGTATTGCTACAGTATCATAACAATGTATATGTTAAAAAATATCTTTATTGATCAGTTAAACAAAAACAGAAAAATTTGTAACACAATATACATTGTATCACGTACTTATATAAATTTATATAAACTTAAGTGCACATAACACAAAGATGCGTAGCTTCGTCATCTTTATCATCTTCGATGAAAAACGAGTAATGTATCAAACGACTGCACTTTATGCACTTAATCCACCCTTCATTGGACTGAGACTATAGGTATCCACAATATACACACTCATAGTCTTCGCCTTCGTTGTCAGTTACATTTTCAAGAGGCTTTAACCCCTAGGCGCACAAACAGAGGTTTTTGGAGACCAAAGTGTTATATTTTGGGAAAATCTCGATTTAGTTTAAAAAATTTTTAGTGATCCGCTCTGACATCTTTATGTGAAAGATTTAGAACAAGTTGATAACAAACATATATACAAACCCTTTGCACAAAAAATAAGAAAATGTACTTCTAGCCGTACAAAGCACAACAGGGGCTTGTAAATCTTTCTCGTATGATTTGCGTATGTCTGTCTCGTAGTTTTTATAAGGTGATTCTCTTTGCAAAATGTTCAGACGTGCACTTGTGCAGTGTAGAAGAGTGTGTACGAGTACGGTGGTGGTTTGTGGGGCCACTTCCAGCGACAGCCGTTGATTAAATTCTGCAGTGTAACAACGATAGCTTTAGTGCGCTAGTTCATAAACGTGTTAATCTTGCTTTCGCCTAAATATATTCCCCATTTTGTCAACTGTGAATAATTTACAAGTAAGTATATAACATAAAAATGAGCGCTTTATGTTGCATTTTCAAATTTTCAGTATATTATTGCATCTACTTCCATCCCAAAAAGATATCGCACAACCAATACGAATACCAACGATCCAGATTTTGAAGCCACACTTCAGCAGTGGTATGACGAAGACGATGAACTTGAAGGGTTATCTGAAAATGATTTATCAGTCAGAAGGCAAACAAACTGTATCTCAAACAGATAACCCATATTTTGATGATGGGGCGCAACCGGTTGATCTGATTCTAGTGGTGAATGTGAAAAATGAGAAAAGTTGTCCTTAAAAACTATTTGCATTTTCAAAAGCTTTAAGCCTTCAACATTTTCATTGTGAGCAGATGATAAGCATTTTCAATTATCGCTTTAGTAGTTGAATGTTTATAATTAAATAATTTCTGCGTCCTGCCGAAGTTACCAGTGTTTTTGTATGGAGGTATAAGTCATTGTGTACATGGATATCCAAATCTCCTGACAATACATCGTTTCCTAAACAAACCATTAACTTCTTTATGATACAACGATAATCTTTTTAGTAATCGTGTGTTATGAATTGACCCTGCTTCCCCAAAAAATACATTTATAAGCCACTTTTCATGGTCACGTACTATCTGCAACGGTATACAATAATTGGTTTTTTGATTACAGTAAACATAGTCATTTCTATTGGTTTTTCACTACTGATGTGTTTATCATCTACAGAACCAATAGTAACTTCTAGGTCTTTCATTTTTTTTAAACAGGTTGCCGAATTTGTTGGACAGATTGTTCAAATTTATAACACAGGCAAGTATGTAAAAAGCGGTTTATTTCAGTTGTCAGTGGTATCTCATCCTTCTGAAAGATGCATGTGAAATATAAACAGTACTCTTAGGAGTCTATAAAAGAGTTATATATGAAATTTTGCAAGGTGCTGTAATAAATTTTATAGCTCATTAACACTAATTGCATTTTAATGGGAAAAATCAATAACACTAATTGTTTTATAATGAGAAAACTCATTACTGCAAATCGTTGTCAGATTAAAATTTTTATTGCAGATTTGAGTAGTTGAGTGAAAATTATAGCGGTTTGATAGGCTATACAACTGGGAAAAGTACACAAAGTAGGTAGAAAATGCAAATAAGGTAAATGTAGGGAAAATGGAGTAGGTGGTTAGAAATTAAAGAAATAAGAATGCTACAAAATGTGGTGTTTCAGTGATGTTACATTCAAAATATGAGGTACTAATTATTTTTGTTTGCAGATTCCGGTCAAGCATATCCTCTGTTCTACAGCAAATTTAAGATAGAAGAAATATATATTTTAAAATATATGTTTAAAATAATTTGTAAGAATTTCAAATTACCTGATGTTATTAATAAGTGTATTTAACTTTATGCGCTTAATTGATTCCTTTCTCAATTTTGTTGTGTAGGTCTTGGTTGTCTGTTCTAAAGTTTAAGCTATTACATAATTTAAGATGAGATCTGTAAAATGTTTTCTTAATCATCCGGTATCTTACTCTAAAGCTTTATTTAAAAGTAAACCTCTTAAATTAACCTATAAGATAAATGAACAATCGGTTTCATGTTATTACTGCAATACTAAGAGATGTACAGATATTTAGTTCAACTGATTTGGTGGTCGGGTGATTATAGGATCGGCTTCTCACCCAGGCGGCCTGGGTTCGATTCCCATGTACGGACAAACTTTTTTCTCTACTATAAGCAAAAATGGTTGTAATGAAGTGACGTATTCAAAATTGGTTACTCGAAGAAAACTATACGACAGATTTATCTCGAGATTTATCTAAAAGAATGCGGGAGGAAATAAAGAATACTAGAGTAAATAAGATCCTAATAATCGATAAGATAAGAAGAAAATTATAGGACAGATTTATCTCAAGATTTATCTCAAAAGATGCGAGGGGAAATGAGGGATGCTAGAGTAAATAAGGTCCTAATAGTCTCTAAGATAAGAAAAAACTATAGAACAGATTTATCTCAAAGGATGCGGAAGGAAATGAGGGATGCTAGAGTAAATGAGGTCCTAAAAACTATAAGATAAGAAGAAAACTATATGACAGATTTATCTCAAAATTTATCTCGAAAGATGCGGGAGGCAATGAGGGATGCTAGAGTAAATGAGGTCCTAATAATCCATAAGATAAGAAGAAAACTATAGGACAGATTTATCTCAAGATTTGTCTAAAAAAATTCTGGTCTAGCGTGAGGAAATGAGGAAAGCTGGAGGTAATGAGGGCTTAGAAGCCCTGATTATACACTACTTAAAGTTAAATACATAAATAATGCTAAAAATATTCAATTACGTAAACATTCATTATATTTAGTCACTTAATGAAATCGAGTTGTGAGGGATTTGGCATTTTTTAACGTTAAAAATGCCTTTAAAATTCGACATGCTATAGTAAGGTTAGATAAAAGAACATTTCAAGTAACCTGTTTGAAACTAGAATTTATTAACTGCTGAGAATTCTATTTTAGCTGTATTCTTTCAAACCCCTTACATATATAACCTATTGCTAAAATATTCTTAAGCTTACGTTGGTTACATTATTTTTCAGGTATAAACTAACAATTATTACGTTATTTGCAGTTAGTATTTTCAAATTCTAAATTGCACTAGCTTTCAATTTGCATATGACGTCTTTCACAATCTAATGGAGCTGAAAGGCATTTAATTCTGCAAAGACGAATAAGCTCTGACCAGTAGTAATAAATTCTTTAAAAGTAATGCTCATCTGTTAGTAAAGTTTAAAAATTAATAATCATATTCCATTTTCTTTAAAATATCAGGATTAATAACCGATGTTAGCTATCGCCACCTCTCCGATAGTTACTATACTACTCGTATAAAAACAGCGAGTGCTGTAATATGGAAGTAGATCTCCTTTAAGTGGTGTAAAGTCAGTCTGCTAATACTGAGATTTGAATACAGAGTCCGCGGCCAGAAAGATTCTTCGCCACTAGTTAATAGTAAGAATTCCTCCAATTAAATTTTCAAAATGATAACACAAATAGACGAGAACTTTCGTATTCCACTGGCAAATATGTGCACAATTAGATATGCTGCGCGGATATTAAACCTTACAGTTCACGCGTATTTCATTTTAATGAGCTTACAATACAGTGCCAATTATAGAAAATTCTGTTGTGCTGATGTGCCAACTAATCTGACCTCATCAACTACTTGTTTATCTTGAAAGCTTGAAGTGGGCGTCGCATGCATGACGCCCACGAAAATTACATCAAACAAACAACTCATTATGAAGTCATTCGCTTTATCTTTAGGCTGACGTCAATGTAGTTATAAAGTGTTGGCAACTGCAGGCAAATGAATATCGAGAATAGTGCGCTTGAAGAATACCGTCATTTAACACAATAAAGGTTGGAAGTTTTGTAGGATGTTATCACCAATTCCTGTTGCCAATGGGAATATTCTTATAGCTTTCATTAAATACAATAGAATTTACCGATTTCTAGCATCTGCATTCGAAGCGAGAGCACGCACATCTACCTTCGCCTCCGGGCGAAACAAGGTGAGCAGCGGAACGGTGACAACTCGAGGGCGTTTTCCAGCTATGCGGGGCGCCAAGGAATGGGAACACAAGCGAAATCGTTGGGGATGCATATCCGTCAGCACTGTTTCGACGAGCTACCTGACGATGGAGCGGCCTGTGGCGAATAGCCATCCTGTCGGCGAAAACCACGGGCCTGTGGACCCAGGATTTGGATATCGCATAGTTGGAGAGCAATCAAGAGGAAGACCCGGGAAGAAGACCGCATCGACCATCCGCCAAAACATGGCGGGATCAACAACAACAGATAGAAGAAGCAAAAAACAAGATATCAACAAGGCAGCCAAAATTTCTGAAATTAATGCTGCATAAGAGGATGGGCTTTAGCCCAGGATCGACAAGCTGTAAACTAACATTGGCAATGTAGCATTTTATCCAGTTGTGATGTCATCCTAAAGTTAATGCGAATGGACTATATTAACGTACATAAAGCATTTTATATAGTATGCGGCTACATCTTTTTCCCTTATAAAACTCCCGTTATGCTTATAATCCACATTTCGAATGGACCTGCACCTTGCCGAAGTTCTAGATTACTAGAACAGGTGAAATGGTTAGCGTGTTCTAATGAGCCAAACTACAGGTCCAACCAAAGTAATAGGGTCGTTAGTGAGGAACCAGACTAAGACAGTTCCCCGAAAGAGAGCAGGGGCTCTTTCGGTACTTAGATTGGTAGAGACCATAGGGGTCGGTATGGCAGTCTAAGACACACTACCGCGATGTGGAAGGCAACGGGAAACCACCACATTATCCCCCAAGTACGCAGCGTACCTAAATTATAATAAAATGATGGCATTCTCTGGGGTAAAAAATTCCGGACTTAAAATAGTCCCCCATTCGGATCTCCGGGAGGGGACTACTTCGGAGGATGCGATTGGAAAGTTAAGAATAAGAGTCGGGAACATTTTGCAAGTCGGAGCGTGGAATGTTAGAACTATGAAGCAAGTGCGTAAGCTACAGAACCTAAAAATCGAAATGAATAGGTTATCACTAGACATAGTAGGGATCAGCAAAGTTCGGTGGCCAGAGGCGGGGGATTTTTGGAGTGGAGACTTCAGGGTAATTCATACAGGAGCAGAGAAAGGAAATTTCAGTGTGGAGATAGTTATGCGGAAAAGAATAGGATACTGTGTAGAAAATTACTTATAGAAGAATGAAAGAGTACTAATGGTTAGATTAGAATCTAAACCGGTAAACACAGTAATAATACAAGTATACATGCCCACCTCTACCTACAGTGACGAAGTGGTAGAAGCCATCTACAAAGATATCGAAGACACATTAAGATACGTAAAAGGACATGAAAATTTAATAATTACGGGGGATTTTAATGCCGTGGTAGGTGAGGGTAGGGAAGGAGCGGTAGTAGGTTTATTTGGTTTAGGAACGAGAAACGACAGGGGAAATAGGCTGGTAGAATTTTGCGACAAGAACAATTTAATCATCACAAACACATTATTTCAACATCATGGTAGAAGACGATATACGTGGAAGATGCCAGGAGATATAGGAAAATATCAAATAGATTACATTCTTGTTATACAACGGTTTAGGAATCAAGTAAAAGACTGTAGAAGCTACCCAGAAGCAGATATAGATACTGACCACAACATCGTAATTATGATGGCCGCACTTAAATTTAAGAATGTGAAAAAAAGAAACGGAAAAAGGCACTTGGACTTGGAGAAACTAAAAGATAAAAATATTCAAGAAAGATTCAAAAAAAAGTCAAATGAATTGCTTAAATATATCAGGAAAGTATCTGATACTAAGGAAGTAGAAACAGAATGGAATAACATTAAATCCAGTTTAGACATGGCGACCAGAGATATTCTGGGGTATACACAAAAAGAAAATAAGAAACCATGGATGACAAAGGATATCCTGCATTTAATAGAAGAAAGACGAAAATACAAAAAGAAATCAGACGAAACAGGAAAACAGAGATACAAAGCCATAAAATGGGAAATTATTCGAAGGCAGGAAAGCTAAAGAACTATGGATTGATGAAAAGTGCAAAGAGGTACAAACGAAGATGGAAATAGGAAAGACAGACGAAGCATACAAATTAATTAAAATGAATTTTAGGGATATAAAACCGTATAGCAAAAATATAAGGGACGCACAAGGAAACGTCATTATAGAAAACGTAGAGAAAGTGGGTAGATGGCAAGAATATATAGGGAATTTATATGCAGGAGAGGAACTAACTGCATTAGAACAGGAATCAGACATTGAAAATGATGACTTGGGATATCCTATACTTAGAGATGAGTTTGAATTAGCATTAAAGAGTCTGAAAAATGGTAAGGCGCCGGGTACAGATAAGGTGCAAGCAGAAACTCTAAAAGCCGCTGGACAAGCAGTAACAGAACGTCTTTTCCAACTTGTAAGCTATATGTATGAGACAGGTGAGATACCCAAAGATTTCAAACGTAGCATCATAGTAACAATACCAAAAAAGAAAGGCGCGGATAGATGTGAAAATTTTCGAACAATAAGTTTGACAGCACACGTGTCAAAAATATTAACTAGAATTGTGCAAAGACGAATGGAAAAACGGGCGGAAAAAATACTAGGAGAAGACCAATTTGGGTATAGGCGAAGCAGGGGAACACGGGAGACTATTTTAGGTTTGAGAGTGATAATGGAGAAAACAATAGAAAAAGGGGAAAGCGTGTATATAGGGCTTGTAGATCTGGAAAAAACATTCGACAATGTAAAATGGAAAAAAATTTTGAAATACTCAAAAAGATTGGAATGAGTTATAGGAATAGACAAATAGTACATAGCTTATACACAGAGCAAACAGCAGTAATAGAATTAGAGCAGGAATGTAGAGAAGTAAACATTAGGAAAGGGGTGAGACAGGAATGTGCCCTATCCCCTTTGATTTTTAACTTGTATATAGAAGAGGCAATGAATACTGTCAAATGCAGGAAAACATTTGGAATTACTATGCAGGGACAAAAAATGATATGCTTAGATTTGCAGATGATATAGCGGTATTGGCGTCTAGCAAGAAAGAGTTAGAAGCTGCTCTTAATGAAATGGAAACGGTTCTAACAAAGAGATACGGTATGAAAATTAACAAAACTAAAACTAAAGTTCTAGCATGCAAAGGTGGGGAAAATAAATCAAAAACAAGAATACAAGTATGTAACACGAACTTACAAGAGGTTAAGGATTTCTGCTAACTAGGAAGCAAAATAACGCAAGATGGGAAAAGCACAAAAGATATAAAACAAAGATTAGCACAAGGTCGTGCTACATTTAACAAGAAAAAGCAACTACTGTGCTCAAAGACCACAAACATGCAAACAAGGAAAAGATTGCTTAAAACATATGTGTGGAGCACATCACTGTACGGCTGTGAAGCCTGGACACTTAGGAGAAACGGACAAGAAAAAGGTAGAAGCCTTTGAAATGCGGTGCTACAGACGTATGATGAAGATATCATGAACAGACAAAGTTAAGAACTAAAAATGGTAGGGGAAAAAAGAAATATGTGGAAAACGGTAAAAAATAGGAGAGATAGGATGATAGGCCACATACTACGGCATGAGGGAATAGTGCGGAATATATTAAAAGCAGAGATAGGAAAAAAGAGAAGAAGAGGCAGACCTAGGCTAGACTACTGCACACAGATAGTAAAAGCTGTAGGCTGGGGCTTCAGGGAAGTGTGTAGGCTAGCCCAGAATAGAAATCAATGGAGGTACACATCCAACCAATCCCAAGATGGATAAACTAATGACGTAAAAATAATTCTGCTTAAGAATGATTATTATAAGTAACTACAAGAAGTGGTTGGGCAATATTGTTGAATAATGTTAAGTGTGTGAAAGGATTTACTGGAAAACCATTATTTAGGCAAAAGACTAAGTGTTGGGGGATCTTGGTAGCAACAGGTTGCTTAACCCCCTACACTGAATCTCGGTGAAATAGGGCATAAAATTAGAAAACAATAGAAGGGGAACGAGCTGTATACACATGCTGTGTGAGAATTTCAGGGAACTATGTAGGCTAGCTCAGAATATAAATAAGTGCAGGTACGTGTCCAACCAGTTGTGAGACGGAAAACCTAATGACGAAAAAATAAGCGCAGATAAATCTGATGATTAGTATAAACAACTAGTTGTTGGTTGCGAAATATCTGCAACTAATGGTGACTGTGCGAAAAGCTATATTGGAAAATATATTAAATCGGTAAATGGTTAAGTGTTGAGGGAACTTGGCAGCCACAGGTTGCTAACCTCCCTTCATAACCGCTGAAGGTCGGAGAAATAGGGTATATGACTGTAAAACAATAGAAGGTGACCGAACTGCATCTAACAAGAAAGAACAGCGCCTATGAGAAAAGACAACAAACATAGAACAGGAAGAGAATTGTTGAAGCATATGTGTGGAGCACAGCACAGTATGCCTATGAAATACGGGCAGTCTGAAGCGCAGAAAGAAAAACGGTAGCAGCCTTTTGAAATGCTGTGCTTCAGATGTATGAAGACGATAGCATGAACAGACAAAGATAATTACAAATAGGTTATAGAAATAGTAGGGGAACAAGGATGTCTGGGGAAAAAGAGAAATAGAAGGGCTGAATTCGTTCTAAAGCATTTTTGGGGAATATATGGAATATTTTACAAGTAGAGATAGGAAAAAGAGGTTGATGTAGACCTAGGTAAGATAGTGATAGATGCAGACTGTGCAAATTTCAGGGAAATCTGTAGGTTAGTTCAGAATAAAAAACAATGATGGTACGCTTCTAACCAGTTTCAGGGCTGAAGACCTAATGATGATGATGATGCTTATAATATTAAAGATTAACTATAGTGTTACCGTGAAGTCTATTTTTAACGCTATTTTATAAAATAACGACAAATAATCACAAAATACAACGATAAACTTCTCCAACATGGAAGTGAAAATAACAATTGTCAATCGTCATACTTGTTGATATTAATCGCATTCTATTTATAACTTACTGTAGGGTAGCTAATTTCCTAAATTGGTTTCTAGCAATTAATAGAATGCACAATGTAGCATTTTGATTAGCTTACTTATATAATTACTTATTTTGTTTTAATGTAGTTGTACTTGTGGATTCTTATACATTTTGTTACCGCGCGAGATGTCTTATAATTTTATTCATCGAATTACCTCAACCGTATTCTATTGTTCTAAGTATCGTTTCTACTGTTCAACGAAGTGGACTGTACGGCTATTTATTGGACGTGTGACGTACGTACTATCTCTGTGTTCTTTAGGGTTTATCCATAAAATCACATTCGGAGACACTAATGACTTAACTCACCTTACTGAACCAACAACTGTTTCTCTTCGATGTCTATGAGCAAGTGCCGATCACAACCTCTTTAGTCCAACTTAATTTCCACAGGCACAAAAGAGGTTTTATGACAGAATGTAATGGGACAAGGGATGACAGCTTTACTATTTTCTTTACAACTACAAATTTACGACTTAAAATTAAAAACGAAAACGTGCGACAAAGAGACCAAACACGTTTAAAAAACATTACTTGGGATAATGAAAACGACATAATTGTATAAGTAAGTTGTATATTATTACCTATATTTTGTACTGTTTAATTATTTTAATTTGTACGCCAATGTGAATTCGATAGTGAATTTTTAACAAACTGTTCAAGCAAAGACTCACACTATGATCCTTCAGTTAACATGTTCTGCAAAGAAAGTTGTATTCTTCACAGACAAGAGGGTACGTAGAAAAAACTATTCCACAATATAGTGACAAGAAGTTCACAGAACATTCTTGGTTAATAAAATTATCAGCTGACTTTCTTAATGGCTAAAATTTACAGACATAAGCTGAAAACTTGTTGCTTATTAATTTATATTAAAAGTGAGAGCTTCCAAAATTTTGCTCAACACATATTTATCGAAGAAAAAAATAAGTGCTACAAAAACAGTTCTAATGACAATATTGTATGTGAATAATCAAGAAACCTTTCAGCAAATATCAGATAGGTTTACTGTTGCCAAAAGTACAGTACCTCGTATAATTAAATTGGTAATGTAGTATCCAGTATCGATATGCAGAGAACATTAAGTGGCCACAGAACAAAAATTTGTCATTCGACAGTCGTTTAAAAAAACTGAAAGGCCTAGAAGCTATGGTTGATAATCACATCAGTATTGAAAAACCCTATAGAAATGACTATGTTTACTGTAATCGAAAATCCGATTATTGTATACTGTTCCAAACTGTATGTGACCTTGAAAAACGGCTTATAGATGTACTTTGTGGGGAAGCAGGGTCATTTCATGACACGATTACTAAAAAGATAATTGCTGTATTATAAAGGAGTTAATCCTTTTTTAGGAAACGATGTACTGTCATGAGATTTAGCATATCCCTGTACACAATTAATTACGAACATCCAACTACTAGAGCAATAATTGAAAATGATTATGATCTACTCGCAAAGAACATGTTGCAGGTTTAAAGCTTTTGCAAGAACAACTTTTCTCATAATTATGGAAAAACCAAACAAGTAAGACATTTTAATATTTTTGTGTTAAAACTTTGAATTTGAATAAGCATATACATCATCAGTACATTCGCTAGCACACAAGTCAAAAATGTAGCTGGTCATGATCACTGACAGTTCTGCAAACACAATTTGTGAAAGTATAGTTGTATAATATTTATTGTCTTATGTACAGCAATTAGATGGATAACTGCATTTGGTTCTCCCCTCCAGTTGCGTATCCTTAGGACAAGGGTAGTTCCTGCTACTCGTTTAGTAAATCAGTTGTTAAACTTTTAAGTGAACCACAAGCATACTCGCGACTTTGTTGATGTTGAAAGGTAATGTTAAACCTACATTTAATAATTGTAATTATTTACAGGCCCAATACATTAATGTGTAATAAAAAAGAGGCTTAATCTGTGATGTATACTTTATTAGAATTCATCGTTCAGTTACAGTCCACTTTCAGTCAAAGAATAAACTCGTCTAATTTGAAGTCAAGTGAAAACAAAAGGCAAATTTAAGACATGGTCCTAATTGCCGTATTATCAATTAATTACAATTACATTCATAGGGAACGTATTACTGATTTTCATACTGGTTCCAAAGATTCAGAAATTCACAAGTTCAATGTGGAAAAAAGAAGAAAATACGTTCCTCATGTAAGGTAGACAGGTGCCTCAGGGTTGTTTACATTCAAAAAAAAGAAACACGACGCATTTATCATTCATGACAAACAAAGAAATAAACCCTTATTATTCACAACCGGAAAGAAACTTGCTGAATACAGATAAAATTTCAACCAAAATTGTTAAATGCGCATCCGTTCCTATTGTTACCATAACCATCTGTTATCCACTTTACCTGCGATTGTGACTTTCAGGGTCTCCTATACTCCTTGTATAATTAAATTACACTCAAACAAAATAACCTAATATCTGACGACTCTTTTTATAATTTCTTTCTACTTTATTTTGTAGTTTTGTGAAAGCTAAGTTCTTCTCTCTTTCCGAATGGACCTGCACTTGAGGGAAGTTCTAGCTTACTAAAGCGGGTGGAATGGCTTGGATGTTCCAGTGAGCTATTAAAGGTTTAACCAAATTAATAGGGTCTTTAGTGAGGAACCAGATTAAGACAGGTTTCCAAAAGGAGGCAGCATCTCTTCCGGTACTTAGAGTGGCAGAGACAATAGGGGTCGGTATGGCATTCTGAGCCACACTACTGCAATGTGAAAGTCAACGGAAAACCACCACATTACTTCCCAAGTACACAGCATACTTAAATTGTTATTTAAGATGATGGCATCCTCTGAGGTAAAAGATTCCGGTGCTAAAGTAGTCCCCTATTTGGATTTTCGGGAGGGGACTACTTCGGAGGATGTGATCGTAAAATATAAAGCAAGAGACGGAAACATTCTGCGAGTCAGAGCGTGAAATATCAGAAGTATGAAGCAAGTAGGTGAACTAGAAAACTTGAAAATTGAAATGGATATGTTAGCCTTAGACTTGGTAGGGATTAGCAAAGCTCAGTGGCCTGAGGCGAGAGGTTTTGGAGCGGAGCTTAGGGTAATTCATATAGGATCAGATAAAAGAAATTTGGTGGTGGGTATTGCAATGCAAAAAAAATTGGGTTTAGTGTGTAGAAAAACGCTTACAAAAGAACGAAAAGTACTTATGGTTAGATTGGAGTCTAAGTCAGTAGCTACAGTGAGGGAGAGGTTGAAGCGACCTACAAAGATATGGAAGATATACCAAAATTTAATAATTGCGGGGGATTTTATTGCAGTGGTAGGTGAGGGTAGGGAAAGAGCGATCGTAAGTTAATTTGGATTAGGTACGAGAAACGACAGTGGAAATAGGCAGCGCCGAAGGTAGACCACGTTATCGGTGTATGTGTGTTTGTGTGTGTGTGGTGTGTGTGTGTGTGTTGTGTGGTGAAAATTTGCCGACGAAATTAATACCGCATATATCAAACCCAGGGACCGTAGAGACCAATCAACATCACCATTTCGTGAGATATCTTATCGTGGAAATAGGTCACGGAGTAATTTTATAGTAGTTCTGGCAGTATGCAATGTGACACTTTCATGCTGGCACCACATGCTTATCAAGCCAAAAGTATGCAGTTCTGGCGTCAAAAAGTTTCCAATCATGTGACGATACTGTTCTTCTGTTACAGTCACCATTAAGCCGTCTTCATTTTCAAAGAATGTCCAATGATTCCTCCTGAACAAATCGAACAAGATACTCTTATTTTAAATAGAGGTAAAGTAAAATATGGATAATTTGTGAGTTTTGCATTACTCACAATTGCTACGCTGTTCATTCACGAATCCGTTCAAATTAAAATGCACCTCGTCACTCATTATGAGTTTTTCATAGAAATCAAAGTTGTCATGGGTGAGCGGTAATATCCTACTAACAAATGTACGGCTACATAAATGCTCTTGTTATAAAAATTCTTGTATTAATTGAATCTTAACGGGAAACAAATCCAAATCATTGTGCAAAATTATAATCAAGCTTGTTCTTTGTAAACCATGTTCCTGAGCACGGTGTCGAATTACGGTTGATGAATTGTTTTAAACACTGTTTTGAACAGCGACAGTTTTCTCAGCCATTCTTCAGTACGTTGTGATCCATGCTTGGGCCTATCAGCCCTTTTTCTTCGAAATCATTCACTACGGATAAATAGTTCATTTTGTTAGAACGTTACTCCTAAAAACGTTTCAGTAACTTTCTCATCTTCACAGTAATCAAAGAATGACCTGCATAAAATGTTTTAACATTTAAAACAAGTTGATTTATGAATATTCTTTCATAATAAATTTGACACATCTTGATTCCACGACTGCCATATATAAACTGCCCAAACTAATAATTATCAAAGTGGCGGCAAAATAAAGTCGTATACTTTTTCGGTGGACACCTGTTGTAAGTAAGAACTAAGTACAATAATAAGTAAATTTTATGAACAGCTTTCAGTTTATTAAATTTTTTTATAAAAGGAAATGTATTTGCTTCATATAGGTTGCTTCTCCATTATACAGGACTTTCTATAGAATTGGAATCGACTAGCAGCTTCTACTAGTGATTGTCGGAATTTCTAACCACTTTTAGTAATATTATTGAACTTGTCTTACCCTTATTGGCAGTTTTATCGTCTATGTCTATATGATCACCAACGGCCTTATGAATATCTGAAACAAAATGTATTTGAAAATATTACCTCAGAGAATATTTATGTCCTGTTGAAAAGGGTAATATCGGTATATTAAATAAAAACTACCACAATAAATTAGATACACGAACATTCTAGGTAAATTATGAAGTTGATTATAACGAAAGTTAATAATAAGATTTAAAAATAGAAAATACAAATGAATAACCTTCCTTACAAACATTTATAATAAAGAACGCAAAATTTTCCTTTATTCACTTTGTGTATGAAAAACTAAACAAAAAATGAAAACTTATTTAATAGATTTAGCTAAATAATTTCAAAAATACATATAATAATTTAACCATTTGTCTCGCTTGTCCGTTACATATGATGTACACGATTTATGCTTTATTGACTTGTATATTACATATAATATACAAAAGACGATATTTTAAACAAAAATATAATTTTACTCACAATCTGTTAGTAGTATGTGCATTTATACCCTTCAAAGAGGTCGGGAATCAAGCTATTACTTACTTTACTTTCCCGGCTATCCGTCAAAGTTACTTTCCCCCGCTGGCAACTGTCACTTTTAGCAAGTGTCACTGTCATTTTTGTAAATCTAATTGCATTACACTATGATTTCTAAAATTAATTTAGAACAAACAAATGTGTACCTATTTAATATCCCGCATCTCCAGTGAAGTACAATCAATGTCATTATCGGACATATTTGCGTAAAAATACTAATACAATCTTTAACAATGCAGTGGACGTAACTCATACAATATTATGTCAAAATCCGCGAACATCATGTACCCCAGCCACGGTTTCACAAATGCGTTTGTTGAAATAATTTATCAAATTATATAAAGATTAAAATCATTTGAAACTTATTTATATTTAAAAATAAATTGTGAGTAAAATAGTATACATACCTCGCGGGAAGGATCATTCCAGCCTCGTACTTATAGCTACCCCCGGCGCTGTGCACCTCGAGCATGCATCTCACCAGCACTCGGCTGTAGTGATCTACTTCTATGATCGGTATGCAATATACCATTGTGTGGCATTTTAAATTTATTTTTTCTGTGCTGGTTAAAAGAATTGACACTAAATGTTTCTTGACAGGTAACAAAATGTTACTTTTTATAAATTTACTTTTTTCCCCAGGAAAAAATGACTACTTTTTTCCCGGGTATGTGCAAATAAGTAACCACTCGCAGAAATAAATTGACACATATTTGATTACTCTAAAGGTTTCCTTAGTAACGCAAGTCTAACTGTCCCTATAAGTACAACAGCCTACTTGCTTGAAACTTCAAATTTTACATCGATTGATTTGTTGACTTTAATATATTGTAATATTTTTTTCAACATTAAATCATAGTTTTGCCTGTCACAGAAAAAATAGTATATTATACACGGCTAAAATCTAGTACTTTTTCCCTTGTATAATAAATATCTATTATTTTCTGCAGTTGGACGTATATGTTTAACGTTATATATCTATCGTAAGTCATACATGATTTGCATCATCATCATTAGGTCTTCAGTCCTGGAACTGGTTAGACGAGTACTCTCATATTTCCTATTCTGAACTAACCTCCACATTTCCCTGAAATTTGCAGTCTGCATCTATCACTATCTGATCTAGGTTTAAATCCACCTCCTTTTTCCTATCTCTGCTTGTAGTATATCCCGTACTATTCCCCAAAAATGCCTTAGAACGTATCCTATACTTCTATTTCTCCAATTGGACGTATATATATATATATATATATATATATATATATATATATATATATATATATTTAACGTTATATATCTAGCGTATGTCGTGTATGATTTGCATCCTCATCATTAGGTCTTCAGTCCTATAACGGGTTAGACGTGTACCCTTATAGTTTCCTATTCTGAACTATTCTCCACATTTCCTTGAAATTTGCAGTCTGCATCTATCACTAACTGATCTAGGTCTACATCTACTTTCTTGCTCCTATCTCTGCTTGTAGTATATCCCGTAGTGTTCCCCAAAAATGCCTTAAAACGTATTCTGCCCTACTATTTCTATTATTTTTTTCCACAGATATCTTTATTTTTCTACTATTTCTATAACCTATTTGTTATTAGCCTTGTCTGTCTATGCTATCATATACATACATTTGAAGCACAACATTCCAAAAGACTGCTACCGTTTTTCTGTCTGTTTTTCCTACTGCCCGTATTTCATAGGTATACTGTACTGTGCTCTACACGTATGTTTTGAATTATTTTTTTCTTGTTTCTATGTTTGTTGTCTTGAGATCATAAGCGCAGTTCTTTCTTGATAGATGCAGTTCGGTCCCCTTCTTTTGCTTTACAATTATATACCCTGTTTTTCTGACATTTAGTGGTTGAGAAGGGGGGCGACACCGTGGATCAATGTAGTAAGCGTAAGACTACGGATCCCAAAGTCCTGGGTTCGAATCCCGACACGGCCGACTGCTTGAAAAATGGCAAGTGGGCATTTTTTACAAAAATTACGCCCTCATTAGGATGAGAGGTTAAATGGAGGTCCCGTGTGTGAGTGTTGTCACGTACGTTAAATATCCCTACCTTGTCTGGAACGGCAAGGGTTCGGCAAAATTCTAAATTTCCAAGCAACAAAAAATTCGCCTCCTGGTCAACATAGAACCTTCGTGTGGAGCATTGGAAATGTAAATGCACGGTTGAGAAGGGGGATAAGCAGCCTGTGGCTGCCAAGTTCCCCCCAGCACTTGAACATTTGCCGATTTAATATTTTTTCAAATATATCTTTTCGCACAGTCAACGTTAGTGGCAGATATTTCACAACCAACACTTGTAGTTATTTATAGTAATCATCAGATTTATCTGCGCTTATTTTTTTGTCATTAGATTTCCCGTCTCAAAACAGGTTGGACACGTACCTCCACTTATGTATATTCTGAGCTAACCTACACAGTTCTCCGAACTTCCCACTCGGCCTATATACAGGTTCCTCTTGTATTGTTTTCTATTTTTATGCCCTATTTCGCCGAGATTCATTGGTATGTGAAGAAGGTTAAGCAGCCTGTGGCTGCCAAGAACCCCCAACACCTTGCATAATGCTATAATATTAATTTTTCAGGATTATGAAAATTTATAACTAAAAGAGAAGATGCTGCAAACTAATGCTATTGGTTCTAAAGAAATATCCATTAGCTGTAGGATATAAGATTTTAATTACATATTTTACATTCATAATCTATAAAATTAGCAGCACTAGAACAGGAATCGGACATTGAAAAGGACCACTTGGGATATCCCATACTGATGAGTTTGAATTAGTATTAAAAGATCTGAATAATGGTAAGGCAAGGGGTATATACAAGGTGCACGCAGAAAATTTAATAGCCACTGGACAAGTAGCAACAGAACGTCTCTTCGAACTTGTAAGCTATGTGTATAAGACAGGCAAAATACTTAAAGATTTCAAACGTAACATCATAATCACTTTACCTAAAAAAAGAGGCGCGAATGAATGTGAAAATTTTCGAACAATAAGCTTGACAGCACACGTGTCAAAAATATTACCTAGAGTTGTACAAGACGGGTGGAAAAATGGGCTGAAGAAATATTAGGAGAAGATCAATTTGGATTTAAGCGAAAGAGGGGTAGACGAGGGGCCCTTCTAGTTCTGAGGGTGATAATAAAGAGGACAACAGAAAAAGGAGATAGCGTGTATATAGGGTTTGTAGATCTTGGAAAAAATTAGATAATGTAATATGGAAAAACATGTTCAAAATACCTAATAAGATTAGAATGAGTTTTGGGGATAGACGTATAGAACATAGCTTATACAAAGAGCAAACAGCGGTAATAGTATTAGAGCAGGTAAATTTTAGGAAACAGGTGAAACAGAGATGTACTTTATCCCCGTTAATTTTTAGCTTGTACATCGAAGATGCAATGAATACTGTCAAATGCAGGAAGACATTTACCTTTATTATGCAAGGACAAAAAATTGATATGCTTAGATTTGCATATGATATAGCAGTATTAGAAGCAGATTTGAACGAAATGGAAGCAGTTCTAACAGAGAGATACGTTAGGCAAAAAAAAATAAAACTATGGTACTAGTATGTAAAGTAGGGAGAAATAAATCAAAAACTAGAATACAAATAAGAAACTAAAACTTATAAGAGGTTAAGGATATCTGCTACCAAGGAAGTCAAATAACACAAGATGGAAAAAGTGCATAAGATATAAAACAAACAATCATTTAATTTCTTAGCATCGGAAAATAACATTTCCACCGCTTTTAACTAATTCCATTAATTTTATTAGCACGTGTACTGTCCACTCAAAAGTTAAGCATCCATCTACGTTATTATCAAACGTTCTGACGGTTTGTACATTTTTATTTTCTACTATTCTAAAATGTATAACCTTCAACTAAGCTTTTTCATATGCATTGCTGTATATGCGAAACGTGAAAGCAACGTTTCGCGTAAGATTACGCCACATGTTCTTTTGAATGAGAAAAAGGTATCACAGCGTAGCGAATTATACCCGGTACCCTTGGTTTGGCACCCCACCACCTTAACCGTCACACTAGCACTCTCGCGTACAATGGTTATGTAAATCGAACAGATGAATAGTGTGGTATTTGTCGGGAAAAAGACTGCATTTTCAAAAGAAAGAGTTTTAATTCATAAACAAAACATTCGTATCAGTTATGTAAATTAAATTTTAACAAATACAGAGGCGACAGATGGATTTCGTCGTAAATTCATATAAAATAGTCGTTTGTTGTGCATCTTCACATCTATAAGCATATCTCAACCGTAAGTAGTAAAGAAATCGACATATTTTACCGACACCCATTGGAGGTTACCCCCGAGGTAAAGGTGTACCGTTGTTTGTGTTGAATCGCATATTTTTCCTTCTCGTGCGGGACGACTTGTAAAAAATTGCTAAAAATATTGTCTGCGTTATTTTTTGTGTTTCTGGCGTCGAGACACCACTTATTCAGGGGCGAAAATTTTTCAAGACTAAATTTTTAGAGAAAAACGGCTTCATCGAGATTTATAATTATGGATTTCTTCCGTTTTATTTTCTTCCAACTGTTTGAATTTTATAGTCTATTGAAATCTACAGCAACCGGTAATACTATTTTTTTAAGAAAAAAACCTTTTCAGTATCTAGAAATTATAATTCCAGTAGTAATTTCATACCTTCATCGGAACTGTCGCTTAATAGGTTCAGCCATTCCTTGCGATAGGTTTCCATTGCTGGACCCCAGAGCTTATCTGGCTGCAATGCAGATCTAATTCTCTGTAAATTCCACAATATTACACAATTCACTAAACTTAAAAGCAGTACCTCCATAAATCCTCCATGTTCTACACATAAAATCCTATACACAGCATACGAAGGAATACACACCATAGAAGCTCCACATAAGCTCCATCCAAAAGTAATTGACCAGTCTGGATAGTCTCTTCCTTGGTAGGTTATTTTAGTGTTAAAAGCAATTGATGTAATAAAAATGAACTAAAACGCAAACCACCAAATATACTGAAGTTATTTAGAATTAACCTTACTATTAGAATTATAGGTGTTACAAATTTCCAACAAAATGGCCACCACCAGTTTACCTTCACGGAAGTCATGTACTTCAAGTCTCTTACAAAGCTTTTACAATTATATGCCCATCCAACCATAACAACTTCCACTAAACAAATGGAAATAATAGAGATTGAAGCTGCATACCAATCAAAAAGTTGTAGCCAGTACATTCCCCCCTAAAAGATCATTATTAAATGATTGGGATATTAAAACCGTACGTTAGTTACGTTTGTCACAAACGGTATAGAACCCAAAAACATCATCATGCAATACATAAAGCAGACTAGTTGCTTATGCTTCATCAGCACGGGGTACTCATCGATAACACTAGCAATTATTGCCTCTATCTGCACGAACTAAAATATTTAATTAAACTAAAAATGTTTTATGTTTACTAATATACGATTCATTATTATACTCACGCAACTGTCAAGACCCAATAGAAAGAGCATTATGAAGAAAAGTATTGCCCACAGGTGAGCCCATGGTAAAAGTGTAATAGCTTCTGGATAGGTGACAAAAGCCAAGCCTGGTCCTCCTGTAGCTACTGTTGATACTGGTAAACCGGTTTTGTATGACATAAAACCAAGTATTGAAAATACTACAAATCCTGCAAATATGCTTGTACCGCAGTTTAGTATTGGCACCAATATTGAATCTCTGTAATAAAAAACAAGCGTTAGACCTTTCGCATTGACTCTCCCCTTCTCTAATTCTTTTTTTCTCTTTTCTCTTTGTTTCTCTCTCTCTCTCTCTCTGTGTCTTTTTCTCTCTCTACTTCTCATTTCTCTATATTTTGTTGTCTTTTCTGCCTAGTGATTACACTAAACACCTTCACCTGTGTATTATAAAAAAACAGTTTGGTTCTCTAGATATTTAAATAAAAAGATTGGTTTGTTAGCAGTGTTTAATAATTAAAATGTTATTTCAAAAACCATATTTGAAACACTAAAGTTTATCGCATTTAAACCCATTCATCAACTGGGCTGCATAGTAAGAAATAAGTTAAACTAGCGCGAAATATTTCTTGACACTTATTTTCTTATTACAAAGCTTAAATTTTATGAATAAAACCGAATATAAGCTCACAAAAAATAATATAAAAGATCTCACACTTTTAAAGCGTGTCCGCCAAACAACATGCACGTGGGACAACAAAAATTAACCATTTAAATCACAGTGAATTTGAAAACTTACATATAGACAATTGTTAGAATATTTGGAAATTATTAGGGTATTTCATACTTTGTTAAATAGTCATTTACGAACATCAACGTTATTTCTGGGTATCGTCGTATACACATAAAATGATTTAACCCTTACAGTAAATAGTATAATCATATATGAAATACGCAAATGACATTTTTATACATTTGGTTTTTCAGCAGTTTTTAAATCTTAAATATTTAACCAAACCAAAATTATCGTAGCGGAATTGTTTTTAGCAAATTCATAAAACAAAATCATGTGTTGAGGAATATTTTGGACAAGACTTTATTTGACGACATGACGGTATTGTGTATAAAAACGCAGACATCTTGTAACGTTTCTTTGAAATATTTATAATATATTTCATTTTAATAGGTTTCGAAGTGGTAAATCTCTCCAATAGGGTTAGGATTATTTTTCTAAGAAACACCATTTTTATTTTACATGCATTCCTCATCTAAGGAAGTATTATTTTAGTTTACCATTGTTATCTATGTTGTCTTGTTCAAAGGTTGTCAAAGTCATTATGGTGGTTCTAAGGTTTGAAGTGATGCCATTGTTATTTTACGTTCTAAATTATTCCAGTTTTATAATTCATTTGTTTTGATTAATAATACATGACATTCGCGCCAATGACGTCTTTCCATGGAATAAAAAATATTCACACGCTAAATTGTGCCGATTCAGGAAATGGTAAAGCCCCTTTTTTGGTTACGAAGAAAAGCTACGTTTGCTGAAAAGTATGCTAATAGCATTGAAAGAACAACCTGCAGATTTGAGTAGGTACAGTTAATCTTTGAATAATTAAGTGTCGAGCTTAATTAATATGACTAGTCAAATAAAGTTTGGAATTATATTCGACCAGGTTGGGGAATTCTACATTTACGAAGTATTGGTTCCTGAAGTAATAATAAATTCGTGTTTGAAAAAGATGTTACAGTTTTGGATCCCAAAAATCTACCCACAGAAAAACTCGATGAATTACCTCACTAAAATTCAGTATTTTGATAAAGTAACGAAAACCTTGACCGTACCGACAAGAATGTTTACCGACTATCTTGGTGGGGAGTGTGGTGTATTCGAAGAGGGGTCCCGGAACACCATTGTATGGAAAATACCAGTCTTAATCGAGACTATCTTGAACGCTATCTAATATTGAAATACGGGAGATTATAGGGAACACTTCCAGTAGGAATAACAAGAAGATGGCAAAAGCTGAAATCAGGAAAGTGATTCTTGTCGTAAGTTCTCTCGAGGAATTATTGAGTACACTAGCTTAAAGCAAACCCAAAAAAAAACGTATTGATGAGGACACTAGTATACTTATTTATAACTGCTAGCTATAAGAATAATGATCCCAAAATTCAATGCGAAATTACCTTATGTTTATCACGGCTCTAGATAATGGAAATATCTTCTAGTATATCAGAGATGAAAACTATTACCTTTACGTTAGTTGTGAAACGTAAATGTATAAATCTGTTTACTCTATTTTATTGCACAATTAAAAAATTAAGCACGCGTAGATATAAACGTTCCTTGGCAAATGGCAATCAAATGTATTCAAATACTTGTCTTATTGGAAAACGCTTTCGGCGAACAAAATTACTTACTAATTTCTTAAAACTAATAACAAGAATGTACTGTAGGTACGTTTATAACTTTATACAGTTACAAATGGTCATTAATTAAAAGTGATTGTAAGTTATGGTTTCAAAATTCTTCGTATAAGTACTTGAGGAGTAATTTTTTATTGCAGATACCTCAGTGACAACTAAAACCAACTATATCGGACTTAATCTATCCGCTTTAACTAGAGCCCACTTTAAATTCCTGGACTTCGTTAACACTTGAATGTTTCTCACTCAATAGGCTTTTCCAACACGAAGTTGTTATTACTTCAGAAACTAATACTTTTTAAAACTATAATTCACTAACCTGCTACCACATAATTCCTAACTATTTGACTAATTACATCTATCAAGTTGATTCCTAATTATTCAAAGTCCACGCGAAGATGTCAGATAAGACTCAATAATAAACGAAAATAAGTTAGATACTAAAACAGCGGCACATAATTCCAAACGTGGAATTGAGATGCGCTTAATAGGGGCAACCTTAGTTTTGGCTGCTATGAATTGAACAGTCACCTCTTCGCAGGATAGAGGGTGAAAACAAAAATAAACAACTGCTGCATACCCCATCTCGCTGGCATCGCAAAAGCCATGTAGCTGACAAATCTAGCGACCGGAAGGGGGCAAACGACGAGGTATTTTTAGTGACGACAACAAAGGAAGTTCTTCTTGATATTGTCGCCATTGAGATGAAACATCAGCTGGGGGATTTTCATCCCGATCCAAACCTAACATTCACAAATATTGGATTAGGCGCTTGGCAAAAAGAGTTAAGAGAGCTAAGAACCCTAAAGGGTCATAAATTCTGGCAACTTGAGAAAGTATATTGAGCTTTGTGCAAATTGGGTTTAACGGTTTAACCCGATATGGAAAAACGTCTTTGATGGGAGTCCATCGAAGGCCTAATATCTAGATAGAAGGTTCGTCAGAATTAAAATTGAACGAATTAAACTGACAAAAATCAGGAGGAATGCCTTCCATGACAAAGGCAGAATTTGAACTCCACTTGCGGAGCTCAAACCCGGCAGATTTGAAAAGTTCGATAAGTTGATTACGAATATTCAAGGCGGCTGATACTGACTCGCCGCCACAGGCAAAATCATTTATGTATAGGTTTCACCGTATAGCTTCAGCTGCTAATGAAAACGCTTCATTTTCGTCGATAGCTGATTGCTGAAGGGTTTGGATTACTAAATACGGCAACGACCTTACACCGTAGGCAACCGTATTTAATTGATAACTTTGAATAGATTCCTCAGGAGAGAAACGCCACAAAATTAACTGAAATTTACGCTATCCTTCTTTTATCAAAATCTGACGATTCATTTGGCAAACGTCACATATGAATACAATAGGATGAGTATGAAATTTAAGTAAAATTGCCGAAATATTGTTCTGGAGACTGGGTCCAGCAAGTTGAGTATCATTAGGTTACAGTCTTAGCTGAGGCATTAAAAATAACACGAATTTTTCTTGTGTACCTATATCCTTAAAAACAGCATGATGAGGTATGAAACAATGATCATTTCCGGCAGATGAGGATTTTAAGAGTGTCATGTGACCAGAATCTAGATAGTCCTGTATAAAATTATTATATTGCATGCGTAGCTCCGATTGAGTATCTAGTTACGCTCTAACGAAAAGAATCTTTTTTGAGCAATGTCAAACGAACCAATGAATGTAGATAAAACTTCATTGAAAGGCAGCGATGCCATAAAACGTCTCGAGAAAATGTATTTTTTAAAATGTTAACGGCCGTTTGTTCTTCAGGTAAAGTTTGAGGCTTTGTTGGAAGATTTTCTATTTCTCAAAAACAACGGAGAGTTTGGTCAACAGGATTTACCATCGAAGTGAAAAATGCTTGAACAGCATGAGGCTACACGCTTCTAGTAAAACCTAAAACAGTCCAACCGAAAATGGTGTTGATCGCAGCGGGTTGAAAGGGTTTACCTTGAATAACACCGCCATTTATAATAAAAGGATACATGTCGGCCTCAAGTTTGTACCACTTTGGGTCTGCAAAATGCAAACCGTTCAGATGTTTCCATTGGTTAGAAACTTCAACACTAGTAAGGTTATTCGAAATAGAGGACAGAATAAATGATGTGACTTCTAAAGAGTTTTCTGGATCAGAAATTGGCCGTATTGTGCAGCTAGTGGAACTGCGATTTATGGCCTTGGTAGCTTGACCCAAACCAAAAATTGGAACTTGTGAGCGTTTTCGTAGAAGTTCAAATTTGCACACACAATCGTCACGAATGAAACTCGCTCGGGATTCGGGATCTAACAGACAACGGGCTGGTTTAAAATTACCGCAACTATCTTGGACTTCCACAACAGCAGTGGATAGCAAAACAGACCCCAAATTCAAAGCTTATCTGCGAAGATAAGGCATTTTCAGGAACAAGAGATGCAGGTTGCATCCTGTTTGCGTTTATATTTTTATCGATTTGCGTATCTGGATGTCCAGGTGAATGGCTAGAAGTAGCTTGAGCTTCAAAATGTAGTAGTGTGTGATGAGGTTTACCGCAATTTTGACATGTTTGTTTTGATTTGCATTGCTTGAACGCGTGATTAGTACGCAAACAATTGATGCATAACTATAATTGCTTCCCAATATTGAAACAATCAGCCGAATTCTTATTTAAAAATGACTAACAGTAATAAATTAAATGATTGCCCTTACACGCTTGGGTTATTTGCTGTATGTACTGATACAACATTTGCAGAAACCCTCAGTTTATATGAAAACGCAGAAAATTTTTGAGGTGCTACTTTGGCCGTAGAAGTACGGACTGTTGAGAATAAGAAGTGGGGGCAATTGAAGAATATGTCTCGAACGCCGCGCAGTGGTGAACTATAAATTTTTCAAATCTTCAATATCGGGGACTATCTTGGAGTCTGATTGTAGTTCAAATCGTTTACGTGTATAAGGGTCGAGTTTTTCCAAAAGTAAGTCGACTAAAATGAAATTCCACTGGTTAATGGAAAATTTTAAGTTATTGAGGACTGCTAAATTTTCCGGAAAACTATTAATAAGTGCTTGGAGCTCCCTGAGGTAAGCAATATTATAATTAGTACTTAAAAGTGGGATGGCTGATATTAAGCATCTTGATTCTCCGAAAGTCGAATTTAAAAGATAATTCAACTTTTCAATGCCAGAGAGGGAAGGATTATTATGTACAAGACTGTCAAGTAAGTCAATGTATGCTGAAAAATGTTTGAAATCGTCATCAAAAGTGGGTAAACTCAGCGGCTCTAATTTCGCGTCGAATCCATTTGACGTTTATTCTTTAATTTCAACCACTTGAAGTTGTGGTTGTAATGATTCCAGCGTGATTAAAATATTATATTACGCGTCATCAATATCTTTGCGCATTTGCATGTAATCTTCTTCGTTTTCAATAGTACACGAGCATAAAATATCTATAAGAATTTTATCGATGCCGTTGTATAGCTGCGAAATGGATTTTGCTTGAATTTTAAATAGAGCAATCCTGGTTGGATCATTCTGAATAACGGTAGGAAGATTGTTAATTTCAAAAAGATGTGTTTTTGAAAGATTAAGCGATAGAACATCAGTTTTCTTAGGCGGCATCGTTAATGATTAAAATAGTGTGATGCGAGAAATAGTTAATGGCTGGGTGTAAAAACATACACGAGTTGAAACCTTTAAATATTTACTTGCATATACTAAAATGCGAACTACAATATAGCGGTTTCTAGATCTAAAAAAGGGATACAAAATATTCAACCCAAAGTTATAAATAGAGCTTTAAGTATAAGAAATGGAATAGAAAGCAAAAGAATAACAACTTATAATCCTTAGCAAATGTACGGACGAGTAATAAACCACCTTATTGTAGCAAAGAGATGAAACTTGTTTAAAAATATACCTGTCGCAAACGTGCAAGGTGCACTGGTGACAGAACGCGATAAGAATATCTGTGCCAATTTAAAATACGAAGTATTTCTGTATATACCATTTGTATATAAATAACTACCTTCAAAATATGTCAGATTTAGTTGAAAGGGTTAACAATAGAACCTACAAACGTTGATTGACGTGTTGTTAATTAAAGGTAGAAATTTTGTTTGAAGTGAAGATCTTTCCAGTTACGTGAGTAGTCTTGACCTGAATAGGACAGGGAGGCTTTAAGAAATTGCAATTCAACAACACAACTCCATTTGTAGTTTGATTACAGCTATCGCGCAGTTGGGATACATGTAAAAACTAATTAATTAACTTGTATAAAAGTGTTGAAGTGTTTGAATTTGTATACATACCCAAAAGCTTGACCACATGCAATTATGCAGAAACTTTAAAAATAGACAAAATTATTAAAATCAAATATTGTTGTTTACCCGGGAAATTTTTGATAAGGAAATTTCGGATTTTTTAATGTATGGATGTATTTCCGCAAGAATGGACAAAGACTTCGTGCTCGAAGGTTCAAATGTTTAGTTCATTGAGGCTAAAACGACCATCAGTCTAGGACTGGACAAAGGTTTAAGTAAATAGTTAAAGTTAGTACATATCAAGTTCAACACTATAAATCAAATAGACAATCGGTGAGCAATATCTACTAATATTTGTTGTTGTTGATGTGATGAAATTACGATGCATACGGTGGTAACACCCCACGCTGGAGGTCGCGTTTTGTTTACGACCGCACGACTCGGACGCCAGTACCATTCACTGGTCTGTCACAAAAGTGATATTAAGGGTAATATTTACTCGCACACACACGCATTTGTTCAAGTTATTTTTTCATCGTCTATTATGACGGAACCCTGTATGTGGAAACAATTAAAAGTCAAGAGAGATAAAATGATAGGACACCAGTTAAGACATGAGGGACTATTTAGTAAGGTCTTGGATTATAGACTACCAAATAAAAATAGAGTAGGAAGACCTAGACAAAGCTATATTAGTCAAATTATTAGAGATTTAGGTTGTGAAGGGTATGTAGACCTTTTAAAACTAGCTCAGAATAGAAAAGAATTTAGAGCTGCGTCAAACCGACCTTAAGTAAGTTAGAAAACAAAACAAACAAAAGAAGCTGTAAAAAAATGATCCCAAAATCCAATACTAAATTACCTTATAATAATCACGGCTCTAGATATTGGCAATATCTTCTAGTATATCGGAGCTGAAAACTATTACCTTTACGTTAGTTGTGAAACGTAAATGTATAAATCTGTTTACTCTATTCTATTGCACAATTGAAAATTTAAGCACGCGTAGTTATAAACGTTCTTCGACAAATGTCAAATATATTAAAATACCTTATCTTATTGGAAAACGCTTTAGGCGAACAAAATTGCTTACTAATTTCTTAAAACTAATAACAAAAACATACCGTAGGTACGTTTATAAATTTATACAGTTACAAATAGTCATTAATTAAATGTGATTGTAAGTCATGGTTTCAAAATTTTCGTATAAGTACTTGAGGAGTAATTTTTTATCGTTGATACCTCAATGACAGCTAAAACCAAGTACATCGGACTTAATCTATCCGCTTAACTAGAGCCTTCTTTAAATTCTTAGACTTCGTTAAGATTTGAATGTTTCTCGCACAACAGACTTTTCTAACACAAAGTTGTTATTGCTTCAGGAACTAATACTTTTTAAAACTATAATTCATTAACCTGCTACGGTATAATTCCTAACTATTTGACTAATTATATCAATCAAGTTGATTCCTAATTATTCAAAGGTTAACTACACCAACTCAAGTTTGCATGTTATCTCTTTCAATGTTTTTCGCGAAGTTCTCAGTAAACGTACCTTGTTTTTGAACCAAAGAAGAAGGGTTTGCCATTCCTTCTCTCCTTGACGGCATATAAAATGCCTGCATTCTAGTTACGTTAAGAAGAATACTTTATGCGAAAAGATTTGTCCAATAGTTTGCTGATTTGAAATGTATTATTGTAACTATGTAATTCTTTTTGGTGTACTTAGTGTTTCAGTAGCTTCTATTCAGAGCGACATCGGTCTTCATTAATATAGCAAAGTAATCAGGTTTGCGGGAATATAGCGTAAGTAATTAAGATTTTGGTGACATTTATCATATGTATGTTTAGGTCGCCACGCAAATATGATTAATTAGTTGTTTGCTGTGCCAACACAGATTGTTATTATTTACAGTGATTAAATGCCATGTATTGGTTACTCTAAATTATGCGGCAATATCTAAGGGATAGCTCTTCAGTTTGTTTATTACTTAGATATAATTAATCTTTTATGTTAATACGTGAGGATTGAAGAATTCAGATGTTTGTCCTTAAACCAGTAATTTAATTTTGTTTCGCCAATTAAATTCATAAAGGAATAAAGTTTTTTCTACGTTTATAAACAAAATAGATATTTTATTAGAATATGGTCTATTTGTTCTATTTCAACTCTTGATAGTACTGCTAACGCAATCTAAGTGATACTAACTGAAATAGCACTATTACAGAGTTCTATCTGCTCTGCTTTAAATCGCGATTTTAATATTACAAAGTTCTATCTACACCGTAAATATAACAGGGTTCTAATTGGATACAGATAGAACTCTGATACCGAAATAGTTTGTATAAGTGATTGATTTTGTAATGTTTGAAATAAAAATGCCTGCATTTTTTAGCAATGAATTTTGCTTGTATTGATAAAGATGAATACGATTCTGCATCACAAAATTATTATTTAAAAACCTCTGTTTCTAAGGTACAATCCAACATCACCACACACAAAAATAGGATCTTCAAATCGTTCAGAAGTAAGTTAAGTTCCAAAAATGTAACTATCGAGAAAATGTTTCTGTGATTTGACCTGCTGTGTAATTATAATTAAATTTGATCTACCTAATTGTTGTGTTTGTTCTAGTGCCATTCTAATGGAATCTTCCGAGGAAATCTCAACAGTTTCGGGTCAAAACAATGTTATTATTCAAGAGAGTTTAACATCAATTATGGAAATTTCTAACGATTTAAGCAATGGCATAGGAGCGGCTGCTTCTAGCGTACAATCCAATATCCCCACACACGAAAAATGTGATCTGAAAATTATACAGAAGTAAGTTAAGTTACAAATGTAACTTTAGATAAAAATGTTTCAATACGTTCTGACTTGCTTTGTAATTTTGATTAAATTTATCTAATCGTTGTGATTTTTCTAGCGCCATCGTAAGAGGATCTTCCAAAAGAAAACTCAACAGTTCCGTACCAAGACGATATTATTATTTAAGAGAGTTCAACAGCAATAATTTTTAAAATTCTTGACGATTTAGGAAATCTCATACATCCTATTGTTGACCTTAATGTGACAATACCAAACAAATTGAAAGAAGAACATCTTGTAGTAATTGCAACATAGGAGGATGTAGAAGATCAACCACAGAAAGAAATGCAAGAAGGCAAACAAAAACCGCGGAAGCGTAAAGTGGATTCAACTGGATGGAAACTCAATGTATGAAAAAGGAAATGTCAGTTGGGTGAAGAAAATGCAACTATGAGGAGAAAAGTAATAACGGCCAGAAGCATACAAAACGAAAGGAATAGTTAGCAGAATTGTAAATTTAATTGTGCAGGACAAATATCGGCAGATGAAAGACATAAGGTTTTTTAAGTGTTACTGGGCTTTAACACAAAACGAAAAATATGTGTTTTAAAAAATACCCCAAAACAAGTCATAAAAGCCCGAAAAACAACTGTCGATAAAGATTGCCGAAGATGTTTCTCATTTATGTATTTTATTCTAGTTAAGGTCGAAGACATTCGAGTACGCAAACAATACTTTTTGCGAACACTTAGTATATCCCAAAAACCTGTGTATACTGTTCACCTAAAATCTGATAAAATGAAATAGGGTGGTAGAGGAAAGCAAAGTAAAAAAAATGCTAGAAAGGAAGAAGTAAAGACTCATATAAATAGTTTTTCTGTTATAGACCCCTATTACTGCAGGCGGACTACTAAACGAAAATACTTGGAAGCAAATTTAAGTGTAGTGAAAATGTATGACATATATATAAAATGGTGTAAAGATAACGACCTTACTGCTGTCAAATTATCGTATTACCCATATATTTTTACAAGTTCAATTGTGGTTTTTACGTCCCAAAAAAAGACAGATGAATAAAATACGAATCATTTAAAACTAAAAACAAAGAGAACATTTTAACATCTGAAGAAAAAGATATTTACCAAAAGCGCCTTGAAATGAAGACCCAAATGAAAACGGAAAGAACCATGGATCGCAAAAGTAAAATTCCCACATTATATTTCGATTTAGAGAATGTAATAACTTGTCCTCGTTCTGAAGTGGGAGACTTTTATTACACTCCAAAATTGAATATTTACAACTTTATTGGATGTGTTTCATCCACTGCTCAAACGTATTGTGCTATTTGGACCGAGGCCAAACAAGGCAGAAGTGAGAATATATTATACAGCGCATTCAGCAAAATTTTAAATAAAGTTCTATATGACAGCAATATTGCAGATTTGGTTATTTGGAGTGACTCCTGTGCTTCTGCAAGCAGAAATTCATTTATCGCATTTGCCATCATTGATGCAATGAAAGATCATCCTGAGTTGAACAGTGTCACCATGAAATACTCCGTACCTGAACACGGAACTATTCAAGAAGTAGACAACGTACATAGCAACATTGAACGACATTTGAATAAAACAGAATTTTATTCGCCTTTAAGCTTTATTAGAAATTTAAAATCGGTAAATACAAAGAAACCAATTTGTATTTTACAAATGTAAGACAAATGAAAACATTTTGAGACCCGCTCTAAACGACTTTTATCTAAGAAAATTCCGTTTTTTAAGTTGCCTCATTGCGGTTTACTCAAAGCCTATCAGAAGTTGTATATAAACTGAATCATGCTGACCACTTTATAAAAGAAACCTTAAAACCTGATAAATTTGTTTTGCGGAGAAATCGAGACACAAATTCCTCGAAACGCAACTACTACAGTCACGAAATAATTTATTGACATCAAATCCAAAAGCTTTATCTTCAAAAAATATGTTACGCTCCAATTTTGCTTTTAAAATTTCCCTGGTTAATTCAATACCCGCTCGAATAAATTACGTTGCTACTGTTAAATCTTTTATGCTATACATAAATAGCTTGTATCCTGTTTTAGGTAACCTTCAATTTGTTAAACATTCCGATGGCGTATAATTGCTTCTTTAGTGTTTTCCATTTAAACATTTGTCTATATAGTGTATTGAACTATCCGATAAAACCGTGTTTTCCAGTTTCGTAATCGCACTTCGATAAGCTAAGATTTGTGTCATTTGAACCAATGTTGAATTTGATTCTGCAGCTTGTGCGTCGAAATTTTTCTACATTCTTCGTCACCGTAGTTCAAAAGCAATGCACGTTTGTTTTTTTTTGTTCGACAACTAGGAAGTGTCTTGCGTGTATTGGTGAATTTTCCTGCGCGTACCCATTCTAATCAGATTCTCTTTTTAGCTTTTTTAGCTCGAGGCCAAATGGGTTCTTTCTTTGTGTTCGTTGCCATGTACCGGCTGCTTTTGTCTGTAGATCGCTGCTGTAGTTACGATAGCAGGGTGAATGGATCCTGAATACCGCGACGTTTCTGTGTTGACTAACCCCCGACGGGTTGCAAGCTAAGTATCCGGACACCTACAGATATGCAACTCGTTTTCTTTTTTGTGTGTCAATGGCATATTCTGTATCAGCGTTTGGTGTAGTTACGTGATAAGAAACGTGACACTATAACACTATTGTTTGTTGCTGCGAATCAATATTATCGCTCTACAGGTGTGATGTACCATTGTTAAAAATGCTGGACAGACATACGCTTATTCTTTTATAAACGGTACTATGTACAATTTAAAAGATGTCTGACAAAAGCTCTCACACGTTAATTCTTTCCTACTAATTAGTTATTCTACAAAAAGTAGTAGGTGATATTTTAAAAACGCTTGACAAAAGTTCTCACAGGTTTATTTACTACTGATTAATTTTATTTTGTGTGAAATTCGAGATGCGCACTTCGTATCTAAATTCCTAAATTGTCCGTACAATATAATTGTTTGCTGTGAAATAATAACGCTTAATCTATTGCTTTCGCTTGTTTATCAAAATCCTTTATTTATTTTAATGTGTCAATAAATAATCGTAGGCGATGTACTTTATTTCTTTCTTGGCATTTAGGTGAATCCCCCCCCCCCCTCCGCGTTTAATAGTTGGCCTGGTATTTACTTTTCTTCCGGCTACGTCTAAGTACGTAGCATTAATTTTTGCGCCCTGGCGTGGGGCTGCGAGCCTTTAACAAGAACTGAAATATTAATAGGTATGATTATACAAACTTCTAGACTTGATTGTATACGTTTTAAAGATAGATTTGATCAATGAAAAACTAGATAAGAACTAACAATCTCTTGGCAGGCAGCGGTTTATATACCCACAGACGAGCGGGTGGGGGGGGGGTCCAGAAATAACATTATTACGTTTGTTTTCCGCATAAATTAATTACCCCTTTTTTCCCTCGTTCATTCATTACTCGTTCGAATAAACTCCGTTTCAATCCTTAAATTCTTCAACAACCCCCTATATAGTTTACTTTTTACTTCATAAGCCCGTTTTACCATAAATCTCTTTTCTTTGTACCTGTGAATCAAGAAATTTTAATTTATTTTCATTGTTAATAGATAGTCGGGGGCAATGTTTTTTTTCTGTTTGGTATGTAGGCGAATCCCCCCACTCTCCACGGTTGGTAGTTAGCCAGGTGTTTACTTTTCTTCCGGCTACGTCCAGGTACGTAGCATAAATTCTTACGCCCTGGCGTGGTGCTGCGAGTTTGTTTTAGTTAATTCTTCGACAACATCCTGTTTACAATAATAAATACGCTTTCTACAAATTTTCATATGCTCTGTTTTAGGTAACCTTCAATTTGTTAAACCTTCCGATAGCGTATAATTGGTTCTTATGTGTGTTCCATCTAAACATTCGTCTACGTAGTGTATTGAACTATCCGATAAAACCGTGTTTTCCAGTTTTACCGCGCTTGGATAAGCTAGGAATTGCAGTTCGAATTCGTGTGGTTTGAGCCATTGTTGAATTTGATTCTACAGCTTTACGTCAACGTGTTTCCTACATTTTATTTGTCTACGTATTTCAAAAAGCGATGCACGTTTTCCTGTTTAACAACTAGGAGGTGTCTTGCGTGAATTCGGTGAGTTTCCCCGCGCGTACCCATTTCAATCAGATTCTCTTTTTAGCTTTTTCTTAGCTGGAGGCTTAATGGGTTCTTTCTTTATGTAGAACAACTGCTTTTGTCTATAGACCAACTACTTTTGTCCGTGGACCAGCTGCCTTTGTCTTTGGATCGCTGCTATAATTACGATGGTAAGTGAATGAACCCTGACGACCATGGTGTTGCTATGCTGACTCACCCCCGGTGGTTGCAAGATACGCATCCTGACGCATAGAGGTATGTTACTCGTTTTTTTACGTACATCGAGGATCCTTATTTATCAGCGGTTGATGTTCTGAAACCAGTTCACCACCCATGTTTAGAAGCTAGCTTGGCTAGTGCTTTTGGTTATCTTTCTTTAATTCTTACTACACCTTGGTCTACATTTAATACTATAATTTAACCCATTTGCTATTGAGAAAACCTACATTGAATACTTTAATTTAACACACTTTCGATTGAGAAATCTACGTTGTACACTTTAATTTGACACACTGCTATTGAGGAAATCTAAGCACTACTTTTTTTTAATGATTTTTATTACCTGTTAGCTACGAAATGTGGTCTTCGTGGATCCTTTATAAAATTTGTTCTTTAAAATATAACTTAAATTTAATACTTTTCTTTGTACCTGTAAATCAAGAAATTTTAATTTATTTTCATTGTTAATAGATAGTCGTGGGCAATGTTTTTTTTTCTGTTTGGTATGTAGGCGAATCCCCCCACTCTCCACGGTTGGTAGTTAGCCAGGTGTTTACTTTTCTTCCGGCTACGTCCAGGTACGTAGCATAAATTCTTACGCCCTGGCGTGGTGCTGCGAGTTTGTTTTAGTTAATTGTTTTTATGCCCAGATTTTGTTTTGTGTAACGTTGGCTTAACTTTTGCTTCGATTTTAGTTTTGGTTACGTTTGCTTCGATTTTGTTTCGCTTAATTTTTGCCCCAATTTTTGTTTTGCTTCTCGGCCTGATAGTATTTATGTTTTCTTCCCTTACGCTCGAACTTGTTCTGCTTTCCTTCTTAATTGCTAAATATCATTGGTTAGCTCATGTCAGATTATTGGACTTGTGTTTTGGCCAATAATCCTAGTCCATTGAAAACGCTGGCGTTGATTTTTACCTAAGCGGCACGATGATAATCGCCACTTGCTTACTGGTTCATATGCAACACTACATGTTGGACATTATTCAATATGGATCAAGAGAAAATATAATACTTATTACAAATGTAGAATATTGATTATAAATATATTATCCTCAATAAAATTTTATATAGTTTATATAAGTGTTATCCTATTCTTAAAAACTGAATGTAACAGACTCCTCTGTCGTGGGTGTTGATTGAAAAGTAACTTGAATTGATCCTCAATTCCTCCTTATGGGGATTTCAATGCCTGGTACAAAAATGACCAGAACGGATCTTAGATTTTCCATAAGAAAATACATGGGAAAATTGCACGTTTTGGCTTAGAACATACCCTGCTTACCTACTTATGCTCTAAGAAAAAGACCAATTGGTTCGTATGTATTGTTGTTTCATTCTTTAGACCCCCCGCAATCTCCGTCTGTGCTAATCGCGGCATTAATTTTTTTTTACTTTCTTTGTTATGGTAATTTTGGGAAGCATTCTGTAACTGATTTTGTTCTTTTCCTACGATTTGTTCATCTTACGGGCAACACACCAACATGATGTATACGTTCAAGTAAGCGGTTTTGGTGGTAATGTAAATGGTGGTAGTCTGTTGTATACATTCCTTACAAAGCATAATCATTTATGCGATCGACTATACAGAACTGCGTGCAACTCTAATACGCAACTAGGTACAAAGACGAACTCCTGCAAACTTTAAAAAGTTAGTAACCTATTGTTAAAATTTTGATTAAAGAGAAAATAAAAATAGTAAGATTGTCATAAACAAGGTAGCGTTGTTATGACGTTTCTAAGTTGAACTCGTTTTTGTGATTAAAAAAACAAGGAACGTCGTTCAAGGAATTTCATAAATCAGTTGATACGTTGCCTTAAAAAAAATTGCTTGTTTAGCAACTGGTTTTAAAAATTACAAAGAGCTCCATTAGTAACTTCTCTTCGTTTATAATGTATTAACATCACTCCAAGTTCTTACCTTTTGTTATTATTTTTGAACTCATTGTAACTAGCCATATTTACGATTCCGCCCCAGCCTGGTCCTAATGAAAAGAATATTTGAACTGCAGCATCCGCCCAAACCTGCAATTTACAAAATGAATTTTAGCTTGATATAGAATCATATCATAAAGATACCTTCAAATTTGCAAGTTGATTCCACTGCGGCGAAATATAGAACACAATTCCGTCCCAGGCACCAGGTAGCGTAACTCCACGTAACAAAAGAACAAATAAAATCACAAAAGGAAATGTTGCTGTAAAGTAAACCACTTTTCCGATGCTCTTTACACCTTTCATGATGCATAGGTATACTACAATCCAGGTAAATAGGAGGCAACCGAATAGTGGCCATACGATAGATCCAATTTCTTCGATGCCCTCAGATATATTTAATATTTGAAAGCTAAAAATAAAAACTAAAAATTGGATTACAAATAGGCACGGTTTTACCTAAAGAATTCTTCAGCGGGAGTCTTGGTATTAATTAAAGAGTGCAAGGTTTTATTAATGTGGAGAATATCATTCGCGTCTCCAAGCTAAAAAATAATTGTTATTCTCATACTTTTAGGTATTCTTTACCATATACACGGCCGTCTTGCGTAGTATAATCATTTTGGAAAAACAAATAATAATTAGGATAGCATTTAAATTTTCAAAAGCATAAATATTGGTATATAAAACAGTAATTGCAAATCTTTTCATTCTTTAGCTCTACAGATTTTCAAGGAGTAGATATTTAGAAATTATTTATAATATCGCATGACAAAGTGATTTAACACATAGTTAAATGTGCACTTTATATCAGTATTTTATATAATTTTTTTATACTGCAGATTTAGCATATGAAAAAAACGTATAATTTACTGCTAACCCGAAGCACTCAGTCCTTTTCAATTATGTTGCAACAATTTATATAAACTCAATGAAGTTAAATGTATAAAATATAAAATATACATAAAATGTATTTGTCATACTGCATGATAGTTGTTATTTTTATAGCACTGCACTTGCAAATTATATGAATTTTTCTTACTAAAACTATGTATAAGCTATTTGAAAATGGAGTACAAATTTAAACCGTTCCAGGTAATAAGCACTTATTGATAAATTATGTTGGCTATTGTTATAGGCGGTTGCTCTACCAAATGTTACCATTATTGTTTAAGCTTTTGCATAATTGAACTTTTTACCTCTACTTAAGCTTCTTTGGGAATTAAATCACTCATAGTTTTTAAAATGATCTTTATTTACGTTTCGATCCATGACCTAGGATCATTGTCAAAATAATAAAAACTTCAAGTTTGACGTTTATGACATAAATTGAAGGTTACTTTGATTTATTGATGTTTGAAATATTTGATTCGAGTACACTAAGCAAAAATTTTTAAAGTTTAAAAGAATGATTGCCTTCAATTTGTGTTGCGACCTGGGATCGACTTTCCTATGGTAGCCAATACGCTTAACGTGAAATCAGCTGATTAATTTTTATTGGTTAATTTTATATAAATTCAATAATTTGGGAAACATTTTTTAACATGTTTCTATTTATACAATTGAGAGATTTCTAATTTTATGTCTTATTTTACCGAGATTCAGTGAAGGGGGTTAAGCAACCTGTGGCTACCAAGATCCCCCAACATTTATAATTTGCCGAAATAATGGTTTTCTAGTTAATATGCTTATTGTTATGTAATGAGTTATTGTATGTATAAATAGAAATCATGTATGTAGGCTGTATTTCATGTTAATATTGCAAGGAAAACCCAGGAAAAACTTGCAATGCTACCTAGATATTGTGGGCATTTGATCTTCATTTGTTATTTCTTTTGTTATTTCTTTTAGTAATGGAATCCATTGTTTACTGAAAGTCACGGATTCGTTTGCAACGCAGTTATTTTTATGTAGGGTTATATAGGCAGCTTCTTTGATTTTGCGTTTTTGGTGGTTTTCTTTTTTGTCGATAATTTTTGCATCTTCCGATTTTATTTTATGACTGGAGTCCCATGCATGTTGGCAAATCATGGATTTTTCAAATTTTCTATTTTTTATATATGATTTATGTTCTCTTAATCGAACTTCAAATGGTCTGGAAGTTTCTCCTATATAAAACTTATTACATTCGCACGGTATTTTGTAGATACAGTTTTTTGAACTTTGTATTGCGTTTTTGGGTTTTGTTTTTGTTAATTGTGCTCTTAGTGTATTGTTGGTTCTAAATACTGTTTTAATTCTAAATTTGTTTCCTATTCTTTGAATTTTTTCGGAGAATCCTTTTATGTATGGTATTGAGAGCATTTTGTGATGTGTATCGTTGTTTTGTTTTCTTTTCTTTATTTTTAGGGTTTTATTCATTTCTTTCTCAATTATTTTTTTAGGATATTTGTTTTCTATTAGTGTACATCTGATTAGGTCTTTCTCTTTCTTTAAAATTTCTTCGTTTGATGATATTAATTTTGCTCTATCATAGATGGTTTTGATAATTCCTCGTTTGACACATTGTGGGTGGTTTGAATCGAAGTTTAAGTATCTGTTTGTGTGCGTTGGTTTTCTATATACCGATGTATTAATTGTTGTATCGTTTTTGCTAACTAGAATATCTAAAAACGGAAGTTTTCCATGTTGTTCTATTTCATATGTGAATTTAATAGTTGGTTCTATTTCGTTAATTGACTATACAAAGTTTTTAATTAATTCTATATTATGAGGCCAAATGAAGGAAAAACTACAAAACCACCGACACATTATTTATAAGTTAAAACAAGATATTGAAGGCATTATAAATTTCATACGAATAAAGGTAACAAAATATGATTTTGATAAGATTTTGAAGAGCACAATTAACAAAAACAAAACCCAAAAACGCAATACAAAGTTCAAAAAACTGTATCTACAAAATACCGTGCGAATGTAATAAGTTTTATATAGGGGAAAGTTCCAGACCATTTGAAGTTCGATTAAGAGAACATAAATCATATATAAAAAATAGAAAATTTGAAAAATCTATGATTTGCCAACATGCATGGGACTCCAGTCATAAAATAAAATGGGTAGATGCAAAAATTATCGACAAAGAAGAAAACCCCCAAAAACGCAAAATCAAAGAAGCTGCCTATATAACCCTACATAAAAATAACTGCGTTGCAAGCGAATCCGTGACTTTCAGTAAACAATGGATTCCATTACTAAAAGAAATAACAAATGAAGATCAAATGCCCACAATATCTAGGTAGCATTGCAAGTTTTTCTTGGGTTTTCCTTGCGATATTAACATGAAATACAGCCTACATACATGATTTCTATTTATACATACAATAACTAATTACATAACAATAAGCATATTAACTAGAAAACCATTATTTCGGCAAATTATAAATGTTGGGGGATCTTGGTAGCCACAGGTTGCTTAACCACCTTCACTGAATCTCGGTAAAATAAAACATAAAATTAGAAATCTCTCAATTGTATAAATAGAAACATGTTAAAAAATGTTTCCCAAATTATTGAATTTATATAAAATTAACCAATAAAAATTAATCAGCTGATTTCACGTTAAGCGTATTGGCTACCTTAGGAAAGTCGATCCCAGGTCGCAACACAAACTGAAGGCAATCATTCTTTTAAACTTTAAAAATTTTTGCTTAGTGTACTCAAATCAAATATTTCAAACATCAATAAATCAAAGTAACCTTCAATTTATGTCATAAACGTCAAACTTGAAGTTTTTATTATTTTGACAACGATCCTAGGTCATGGATCGAAACGTAAATAAAGATCATTTTAAAAACTATGAGTGGTTTAATTCCCAAAGAAGCTTAAGAAGAATGCTAAACAAACCACAACAAACATACAGGGAGTATTCTTACCTCTATTTGCTGCGGTAAGTTGAGGAATATAAACAATGGAGTCTATAATTAATATTCCAAAATGTGTTTTGTAGGCACTGGTTCCATTCTTCAGTTACCGATTGTTAAAAATTCTTGAGAAATTGCCTTAATGTTCTATTTCTAATTTTCTTTGTCTATTAGTGTACGTATCAAAATATATAAGAAGTTATGGAAATGTTATATAAATTTCCTGTTATCAAAAATATTACAATATACGGTATTTACCATACCAAAACCTTAGCATATATCCCGCTACAATTTTAATATAACGATGGAATTTAGTGGCTACGGCGCTGTTTTAACATCTAGAAAAACCTGTGTCCAAATCCCATCGCAGTCAATATTCACTTCTAACCAACCAGCTTCGTATATGTTTTCATACAAATTAAAATCTTAACTTTTCGTAATTCATTAATGTTTATTTATTTTCCAATATTATAATCATTTTAATTATCTACTTTTTTCTGACTATCGGTAAATTTTCAAAGTTGTCAATTAAGCTCGTCTGTTTACTGTAATACCTGATATCATTCTATGTTAGACTGGCATGGTGACATTTAAAACGATTATATTAAACTGACCATTAACTGCTTCTTTTAATTGGTTATATAGGATCGAGACCTGTGGTATGTCACACATCCATAATAATCGCGTTAAGCCTAGGCGATAAGTTCTACGTACTGACTCGTTGAAATATATGCCCCTCTGCCTACGTAGTATCTGAAGTTGTCCAAATGATGCAACTTTTACAGAATGTGGCTTTCCTATAGCTCCAAGCTATCGTAAATTATTACATTTACTCGCGCGCTATCCTATCGTAATGTTTTATTGTTATAGTTTGCTGTAACACATGGCTTGTCGTTAGTTATTTTTCCTATACTAAAGCTGCTAATTTGAACGTCCATTCACCTTTATTATTAATAGAACTATATGTTCAATAAACACGTTTTTATTTTTGAATTGCAAAACAATTTTCTAACAAAAATTATATACCGCATTTGTCAAAATATGACCGCATGTTTAGCATTATTATACACTTGATTAACCGGAATTTGAGTACACCTCCTTTCGATCAAATTCTTGACAAAGTATCAAAAGGAATCTTTCACAATAATTGTGCATTTTTTCGTAATCGAGTACTTTGATAGCAAAGGAGTACGGTTTGTAACAAAGCTTTTTGAAAGACAACTTTCTTCTACACGCGGAATATTACAAATCGCTTTATCCTCATCTACAGATACAATTTCCTCGTGATTATAAATGAAAATTTTTTCAATCAGTGATGAAGAGGTAGAAGCGATCTACAAAGATATAGAAAACTACTAAGATACGTAAAAGAAAATGAAAATTTAGTAATTGCAGGGGATTTTAATGCAGTGGTAGGTGAGGGTAAGGAAGGAGCGGTAGTAGGTTTATTTGATTTAGGCACGAGAAACGACAGGAGAAATAGGCTGGTAGAATTTTGCGACAAGAACAATTTATCATCACAAACGCATTATTTCAACATCATGCTAGAAGACTATATACGTGGAAGATGCCAGGAGATATAACAAAACATCAAATAGATTACATTCTTGATAGACAACAATTTAGAAATCAAGTAAAAGACTGTAGAAGCTACCCAGAAGCAGATATAGACACTGAACACAACATCGTAATTATTAAAGCCGCACTTAAATTTAAAAATTTGAAAAAACGAAACGGAAAAAGGCACTTTGACATTGGGAAACTAAAAGATAAAAACATCCACAAAAGATTTGAAAATAAGTCAAATGAATTGCCGAAAGATATCGAAAAAATTTCTTATTCTAAAGAAGTAGAAACAGAATCGAATAACATTAAACCCAGCTTAGAAATGGCGGCCAGAGATATTCTGGAGTATACACAAAAAGAAAACAAGAAACCATGAATAACAAAGGATATCCTGAATTTAATAAAAGAAAGGCAAAAATTCAAAAATAAATCAGACGATACAGGAAAACAGAGATACAAAGCCATAAAATGGGAAATTATTCCCAAATAGAGAAGAGCTAAAGAACACTGGATTGACGAAAAGTGCAAAAGGACGGAAATAGGAAAGACAGACAAAGCTTACAAACTAATTAGAATGAATTTTATTAATATAAAGTCATATAGAAAAAATATAAGGGACGCGGGTGCAAACGTCATTATAGAAAATGTAGAGAAAGTGGGTAGATGGAAATATATAGGGAATTTATATACAGGAGAGGAACTAACATTCCTAGAACAGGAATGAGACATTGAAAATGTCTTACACTTAGAGATGAGTTTGAATTATCATTAAGGAGTCTGAAAAATGGTAAGGCGCCGGGTACAGATAAGGTGCAAGCAGAAATTCTGAAAGCCGCCGGACAAGCAGTAACAGAACGTTTCTTCCAACTTGTAAGCTGTATGTATAGGACAGGCGAGATGCCCAAAGATTTCAAACGTAGCATCATAGTAACTATACCAAAATAGAGAGGCGCGGATACTTGTGAAAATTTTCAAACAATAAGTTTGACAGCACACGTGTCAAAAATATTAACTAAAACTGTACAAAGACGAATAGATAAACGAGCTGAAGAAATATTAGGAGAAGATCAATTTGGGTTTAGGCGAAAAAGGGGAACACGGGAAGCTATTTTAGCTCTGAGGGTGATAATGCAGAGAACAATTGAAAAAGGAAAACGTTTATATAGGGTTTGTACATCTGGAAAAAGCAGTCGACAATGTAAAATGTAAAAAATGTTCGAAATACTCAAAAAGCTTGGAGTGAGTTACATGGATAGACGATTAGTACATCGCTTATACAAACAACAAACAGCGGTAATAGAAACAGAGCAGGAACCTAGAGAAGTAAATATTAGGAAAGGGACTAAACAGGGATGTGCCCTATCCCAATTAATTTTTAACTTGTACAACGAACCGGCAATGAATCCTGTCAAATGCAGGATGCAAGAAAACATTTGGAATTATTATGCAGCAACAAACCTTAGATTTGCAGATGAGATAGCGGTATTAGCATCCAGCAAGGAAGAGTTAGAAGCTGCTCATAATGAAATGGACACAGTTCTAACAGAGAGATACGGTATGATAATAGCCAAAAACAAAACTAAAGTACTAGAATGCAAAGGAGGGGATAATAAATCAAAAACAAGAATACAGCTAGGTAATGAAAACACAAGAGGTTAAAGGTTTCTGCTAGTTAGGAAGCCAAATAACGCAAAGATGGAAAAAGCGCAAAAGATATATAACAAAAATTAGCACAAGGTCGTGCTACATTTAACAAGAAAACGCAGCTACTGTGTTCAAAGACAACAAACATAGAAACAAGGAAAAGATTGCTTAAAACATGTGTGGAGCACAGTACTGTGCACATAAATCTGATGATGATTATAAACAACTACAGGTGTTGGTTGTGAAATATTTTCAACTAATGTTGATAATGCGAAAAACTATTAAATCTGCAAATGTTCAAGTGCTGCGAAAACTTGACAGTCACAGACTGCTTACCCCAATTTACAATCACTGAATATCGGGGAAATAGGGTATACAATTGTAAAACAATAGAATGGGGCCGAACTGCATCTAGCAAGAAAGAACGGCGACTATGATCAAAAGCAACAAACATAGAAATAAGAAGAAAATTGTTGAAAGCATATGTGTGGTGCACAGCACAGTACGGCTATGAAATACGGGCAGTAGGAAAAGCAGACAGAAAGCGACAGAAGCCTTCTGGAATGTTGTGCTTCAAATATATGAGAATGATAGCATGGGCAAACAAAGCCAATATCAAATAGATATATTACAAGCAGAGAAAGGAAAAAAAGGTAAATGTAGACCTAGATCATATAGTGATAGATGCAGACTGTGCAAATTTCAGGGAAATGTGTAAGCTAGTTCAGAATAGAAAACAATGAGGGTATGCGTCTAACCAGTTCCAGGACTGAAGATTTAACGATGATGATTGTTTATTGGTTTATACTCCTTTTTTCAGTTGTTCTCGTTTCATTATATCTTCCACCGTCTCTTCTGGGTGTGTTGCTTCGGCTCCAATTATCCCTAGTGAAATTTCCCTTATCAAAATTGCGGCCCTTAAAACGTACAGGTTCCTTGCTTCTTCGGTACCTGAAAGTATTTTCCGGTTTGTTCCTAGTAGTACTCTCTGTCTCTCTTAGTTGACCCATTAGATCATACCTTTGCAAATGTTTTAAAAGTACATCGCGCTCTACAATGTTTTGCAGAGCTATGCGTTGTCTAAACTCCGTCTCAAAGTGTCCTGCTAAATATTAATTATTTGTTGGTCTTCCAATTGAGGATCGAGCTGTTTTGCCACACTGAATTTCTTGTCATGCCTGAGTCGGTATTGCATTTTCCCATATTTAAGTTATCTGTTACTCGGAATTGTTAATTATTTCCCCAGAAACGTTTTAAAATTTTAACCTGAAAGACGTTAAATAATTTTAATTCGCTTTCTATTATTTGTCGCTAAAAGGGTGCTGTGATACAGATACAGCAAATTGTAGAATTTGATGTTGTTTAATTACCTACTTTCTAACTTGTTTTTGCCTGACTTTGAGACCCACGCTTCTAAGGCTTGTTTGGCAAAAGAAATTATTGACAAATAGTCTATAAAAAGATTAAAATGTTTCGAACACTGACTACAAACTTCCTGGTAAACATACCTTTACAAAAATATAATATTTAGGAGTTATTCTAGCTTAAATTTAAATGACAAATATTCAAATACCAGTTACCAACAATATTTTAAAAGTAATAATCCACAAAGCACTCTCCAGTATTAGATACCTTCTGCTTCCATTCTTTCATTGACGTCAAATCCCAGTTTACAAATGCATGCATAAAATCTCCATTTGGAAGCCAATGTGCATCCTCGGCTTAATTCTTTAAGTTAATTTTTAAATAGTTTTTTATTTTGACGAATTTTCTATGTTCATTACATTTAAAAACTTCAATATTTATATGCTGATTACGTTTAACTCTATAATTAACGCTACATTTTAATTATTAATTACGGTATGCGTATTGTATACTTTAAAACAATCTCTTGTCAAAGTAAATTTTCGCGATCGAATTTATGAATGAATCTAATGTCGACTACTTCCGTTTATATATAAAATTATCTTCTTTCTAGAATGTATGAGTGTTTGCGTGATTCAATTCCAAATACTACACGCCTATCTGATGCAAGTTTCTGGGAATTCCTCAATCTATTACCATATTAGCGCGATCTACCTATTAGTGATGTGCGCCTCCAGTGCTTCTCATATATAAGTTAATTGTGGCGGTCTCCCTCACTAATACGTAAAGCAATTAAACCGCGTCCTTAACGACATTTTTACTACATTTTATGGGATTTTCAATGTTCTGGGGGCTTCGATGAATAAATTTTTATTTATTAATTAGGTTATACGAAATTGACGTATTTCTTCCCACTTCCTCTCAAAATTTCGCGAACATGTTTTATCTAAATTGAATTTACGTTATACAGAGTTAACTTGGCTAATTATTTTAAACTTTAATTGTGATATCCACGGGTTTTACACATGCAAAAAGTCCCGCATTTCCATAATTGCAATAGAAAAAATGATTTTCACGGCAAAACGTGTTTTTAATACACATAACTAAGGTTAAAGCGCTATTTATTTAACACGATTTATATAGTTCTTACGCAAAATGCGTAAAACTAGCACTATTCTATGCAATTTACAGCAAATAAAGAGCATTTTAAAATGCATCAGAAACGTATTGATTATTAATAAGTAAAAATAAATGGCATTGCATTTATCTTAAAGTGATTATTTACAAACACGGCTTAAACTTGTGTCTTCGCTATTGCACATTAATTGCTATGGATTTACAATACCCTTGAATTATATAGGGTAATTCTTTATATACACAGAACTTGCGTTTTTGCTTGCCATAAAGTAAGCTTGTATTATACAGGGTATAACCATAAATTCTCGACAATTTCTATTTTCTTCGGATTCTTTTATATTTAAGTGGGCTTTCTTTGTAGAATTTGGGTTTAAGTGACTTCTCGTGATACCTTATCAAGCCAATATATATATATATATATATATATATATATATATTGATATGATAATAAGTCACAAGAGTTCATTCAGCACTACATTCTGTAAGAAAACAAACCCTAAAGCTAAGAAAAGTAGAATTTTCCAATATTTGATTTTTACCCTGTATAATATTTTTTATCAAGCTATTCCTATATAAAATAAAACGCCTGAAGTACAAATGGCATTGACAAATATAGTTTAAGAAGTAAGTCCAACATTAAAATACGTGAATAACAAAACATTCATTACTTAATCCGTGTATAAATATTTATTCTCGTATGCACGCAAGTTAAGATTCGGACCTTGGGAGCTGCGTTTTTAAAAAACGTTTTCGAAACTTAACAAATTTATTTTTAATTAATACAGAAATTAATGTGGAATTTTGACAAACTGTTCTTTACTTTAAACCAAAATAATTAATCAATTGAACTAATTTGTGAGTCGCCTAAGCAAACTGCTATGCTAAAGCTGAATACTTTGACTGACTGCCGGGTCCTTGAGCTCCCGGGCTTTTTATAATAATCCTACCCCCTCACATGGCTGTGGGAACTTGCAGATCTTATGTCTGCTTTACTCTTAATTCTACACTTTGTTACATTGTTTCAATCTCATTTCTAGGTAATTGCGATATCTTAACCTTCTGTGACCTGCCACCTGCAGTATCACTGTCCTCTCGGATACAAAGATGCATATCCGTTCTCATAGACTGTTAATAACCTGTCTGGTTTATCCTTGTATTATATTGTTGCAATTGACTTATGATTTATTTAACAATTTCTAATAATTCCTGTTAGATTCTATTATTTAATATATAGGTAAATTGGGGGATACATAACTGGCATGCAAGCAAAGTCGCACGTATGTACCCATCTACTCACTATCCCACGTACACACACGTGTGCACTAATATTTTTATATGTTAATGCGAGTATAATGCAAATTGTGTGGAACGTAATTTGACAAGGCTACAGCGTTACCAAAATGGGTTAAAAGTTTAAGAGGACGTGGATATAGGATGACGTAAATGCAGTACTCATGTAGTGTGAGTTACACCAAATCTGTGTGTAACACATCTAATCAATTTTCCACTTATAAAGAGTCTACATAGGAAAATCGCATTAGAAACATTCAAATGAGCATTTTGTTTTATTTTATAATTGCCTTCTAGAAAAGGACTACGTTTTTGATGCTGTATTGGTCTATTTCGTCTGCTAATGGTACTGTAGTTATTTAGCTCACTTACTTAATTTAATGGTTAGGTGATCTGGAGATTAGGGTTTCGCTACATTTGGAAGACAAGATGCAATTTGAAACATTCAATTTACTAGGAGACGAATCAAAACAAAATTTGTTATTTATTGAAAGGGGAGATCAAAACATGATGTGCCACGAGAAATCTTGCACTAGTTTTGGGCCAATCACGTAAGCTTTTAAGCGGATACTGTTTTGCACGTGTTAAAATCGCCGATATTATTTTGATTAAATTATTAATTTGATGTTGTCCGTGGACCGTCTACAAATGAAAAGGGTAAGCTATTAAGCAGACAATGGTATGATTGACAGCTATATTTAAAGAACCCATAAAACGCGGAACAATAAAACTGAAGAATAATCTCACACTTTCTTTAACTATTTCAAAGGCATATTGTCGGATATAATACCGTCGCTTGTAGTGGTTAGTTAGATCATTTTAAATTTTAATTCACAAACGATATCAAATAAATAACTTGTTTGGGTTGCTAAAATGAAGTCGCTGAAACCGCTGAATGTTTTGTAACAATTTTTTTTTGATGACTGCAAATCCTTCAAAATTATGCATTAAGTACGCTGCATTGTCTATTTAAATAAACAATAAAATCAGGCGATGTAAATAAATATTTAGATCGAGGTAAAGTACGCCAATCACGAGCCAAAAACTATTCAATAATACTGGGTTAGTTACTATTAGTAAACGTTGGTATAGAATCATCAATGTCAGGCGATTTTGATGTTACTTGTGCGCATTGAGCAGACAATTCAGTCTGGCTCGACCATTTGATAAAGAAGCGCGATCCAGTTGAACTGGGTGCTCGTCAGCAACCTTCGTGTAGCAACAGGCGTTGCCGTTTAGCCAGGTGCAAGATGCACTTGTTTTGCAGTGTATTTTAATAATGGCACGCAGATTGATTTATTGTCAAATAAAACTAAATAATTTTGTTATAGCGCTCAAACTTTCTATGATAATTTTTTGTTAGACAGCACTCAAACGTTCTATGGATTTTTTTGTAAGATAGCGTTCAAACGCTCTATGGATTTTTAATAATGAATTGTTCATATTTGTTAATTTTGATTTCACTAAATTTACAAAACGTGCTTGGCGGATTTTCTAATTATGGTCTTATAGAATTTCCAATAATAATTTTCTAAAAGTTTGCTCTTTGTAATTATCAAGTTTATTAACCGTAATTTAACTGTAATAGTTTATTCTGGACATTCAGTAAAGATGAGACTGCGAGTTTAGAAGTTCAAATACCATATTTAATTTTCCGAATCACCGTTAAATTAACCGTCTTTAAAACAAGTTGAAGAATGTTAAAAAGGATGTATTTTGGATAGCCTGTTTTATGGTTTGGTTTTGTTTCGATTTGCAAAGATGAGATGCATTTCAAGTTCGTGTAAATGGTTCCAGTAAAGCTACAGTATATTGCGCAATAAAATGTGGACAGTACGTTGACGTCAGTTGTTTGTCAAAGAGTCGCATGCCAGCACTTCTGGTCCCAACAATGTAATTGATTCAATGTAGCTTGGAACAACACTTGACAAGGTAAGCTTTTTTATCACTTTGACATGACGACAGCTGTTCGCCTATCTTGGTAACGAGGCAGATTGTCGAAAACAACATTGTAACAATCGACGATTCTTGTTTTACTGTGTAATTATGAAAACTTTTTCTGTTTAAAATTTATCACAGTTTGAATTAAGGGTTATGCATGATATTATTACAAATGAATATGAATACCTTAACTTAATCCTAACAAAATATTTCATTTAAATTCAATCACACATTAAGTAATTATGAGAACTAAAATTATTAGACTTCGAAATTTTAATACACACTTGTAAACCAAGGTAACAGATCTGGAATTTTGGGTAATTAGTTTGGAAAACCTTGTGAAAATGTTTGATACATTATTGATATTTTTAATTCTTAGTAGAAGCAGTCATAGTTTTCTCATTCAATAATTGTGTTGAAGAAATTAATCTACCTTTGAGATATATATTTTGTACATAAAATTTTATTACTTAGAAGGCAATATTTAATTAAACGACAACCATTTAATTCATTTAAGTAATTGTTTTATTTTGAACATGTGAGTTCAAGAATAGGATAATTAAATCAAGAAGTAATAAAGCATAAATACCCTTTACAAAATTAATGTTTTTAGCTCTCACTTGACTAAGCAGCACTAATAGCACTTTCAAGAATTTTAGTGCCTAAAATGGTGTTTATAATAGTGTTCAAATAATTGATATTAGTAGCTATTTTTTTTCTTTATAGTATAAGGTAACAAGAGTACACTTCTTGTGTTCTTCTTTGTTATATTAATTATATTTTCTTTACAGCTCCTACTTAGGCAGTAAATACGATATTTCTCTCTAAGGACGTCCAAGTCCCCCCTTAGGGCAAGCCCGTGTTTAAATTTCAAAGACAGTAAGTGAATAATGTTTTGTCAAAAACCCACGACAACTCCTCATAAGCTCTACCCGAGGAATAGACCCCTAGCTTAGTCGGAAGATAGTTGAGACCATAACCTCATGTTCATTTGAGTACATCATAAAATCTCCTTGTTGATTAGAGTTTAACTAAGTTATGATATAAGTCGATTATTACTTGTGTAAATAGTGTACAAATGGTATGCTCTTGCATTAGTGGTAAATCCAGTTTACTCCTCCTTTTAAAAGGGAATTTAGTGTAGTAAATATTATTAGTAATTATTGACAGTTATAACATTCTGTAACACATCTAATAGATTAAGGATTTTTTGTAGCTTTTTATAAATAATTAAACTTGTATTAAATTGAATAAAGAATTGTAAGTTGAAATACTTTCAGTGGTGTCAAGAATGTAACATTAACTATGATCATATAAATTACAAACCGGTAAACAGTGCTTTGAATTCCAGGCATTACCACAATCGGTCCATGGTAATTTACTGCGTAGACAGTTCACCAAGAAGAGTACAGGATAAGCGATTATAACATTATAGTAAACAGTACACAACACGTTTACCACTACTATAGCATATCCGGCTCCTAAAAGAATTTAATAATCTGTATACAAACTAAAGCTGTACAACCTTTAAATAACGGTGCCATTCTGAACATTGTTATGCAACCATTGCCTGAAAATTGCCCAAGCGATGTTTCCATAAAGAAAAGAGGTATTCCACATAGAAAGAGCATAAGGAGATACGGTATTAAGAAAGCCCCTATACAAATATTTAAGTTACTTTTTTAAACAACTTAACTTGTACCTACCCCCGCCATTTCTGTAGCATAAATAAGGAAATCGCCAAACATTTCCTATTCCAATAGCATAGCCTAAGCACGATAGAAGAAATTCTGTTTTATTTGCCCAATTTCCTCTTGCAAAGTCGCCTTTAATAGATCGAACAGATGATCTTCTGTGATCCATATATCTCACTACCTCTAACAACTAAAAATAAACTGACCACTAAGAACTCAATTTGCTTGTCTCGGACTAACTGCTTGCGTCTCGTAAAGGGGTCTACTGTTTGAAGATCAATGAAGATATACGTATAGCATCAATTATTCAATGATATAACACATTGCTTAATAAAACAATTGAAATAATGGTAAGATTAATAAAGGAAACGCACCAGATTAGCTTTAGATTGTTATAAATGTTGTAATATTATTAGTGCATCCATAAAGCAGGAAGAGGGGCATAAATGAGTTATTTCTAGCTCACTACATCACAGTTTGGAAAACATTTATTTAAAATGCACTACATTATAAATTAAGGATAAAATACTATTTGTTGTTAAATGTATAAAAGATACAATTATTATTTATAACATTTAATTCTAAGATTGCAATTGATATACATTCGAAAAGGCAAAAAAATTTTGAAGCCTGGAAGATTAACCAACAACTTTAGCGAATGCATTTTTTAGAAAAAATTTATTTTTATACACGTCAACGTTCAATTTTGTTTTCGTGCATGATTCCACGCTGAATAACCAAAACTAGTGTATAGATTAGCCAAATTTTTAAGATAACTTACTTCGCTTCATTTTTCTGAAATTGCTGAATTTGACGTTACTGTTAGATTCAAATTACTTCTAGATTCAAATGATCATTTCAAATCGAGCTTGTAATTGAACGATGGAAAATATATGGTCTTGGACAGGACTTGAACCTGTATCCTGGTTTTGCCGGAACCATGCGTTTACCAATTACGTCACCAAGACTGATGACGACAATTGGGAAATTTACAAATTTAAATCATGTAGACGACGATACATCAACCTAACTTTCAATTACGTTTGGCATTTTAAAAGTTAGGTTGATGTATCGTCGTGTACACGATTTAAATTTGTAAATTTCCCAATTATCGTCATCGGTCTCGGTGGCGTAATTGTTAAACGCATGGTTCCGGCAAAACCAAGATACAGGTTCAAGTCCTGTTCAAGACCCTATATTTTCCATCTTTCAATTACTAGCTCGATTTGAAATGATCATTTGCGCTTTGCATAAAAGTCTAAGTAATTATTTCATCTTATTCACTATAATACGATAGTATTTATCAATATACCTTGTGTAATTAACTACCTAATATATATATATATATATATATATATATATTGTAGTGGTTTTAAAGGGTTAAAGGTAAATATAAACAAGGCAATTTCAAAACACCCTGTATAAAGAAAACAACCAGAAATTACGTGCGAAATTTATTTCATTAGTTCAGTTTAATGTAACAAGTATTAACAAAAATTTACAATTAATGAATAAAATTTAGTTAGGTTTGCAAAGAAAATAAATTGTAGAAGCCAATGCAATTAATTTATTAATTTAATTGAGTTTAATTGAACGGATATTTACGTATAATATGCATAAAAGCATGAAAAATCAATAATACCAAGGTGATACGCGTTGCAAACACATAAACAGCAGTTGGATATAAAATACGTAGAAAGCCATCTCGTAGAAATGTTATTTAAAACGTTTGTTAAATTTGAACACTTGCAGGTTTTGTAAATGTCAAGTTCCCCTTATTTTTATAGATAACAAACAAGTTTCAAAGAATATTGGTAAACAACAGTCGCTAAAGTACGTAATTTCGTCCACATGGAGTTGTAGAACGCGGACAGTAATATCGATTCTCTACCACTCAAACAAGGTTAGAAGGAAACATATGATATGCATAAGCAAGGGACGGCGTTAATATAGGCGGGATTTGTAAGACGTCAATGCATAGACTATTGGTCGATATCGTTAGTTATACATCAGACAAACACGGGTATATTGAATGTTAATTTTTCATAAAATATCGTAACGACGCGCTAAATTTTGGGGATTTAGAAGACGGTTAAACCCAAAATTTTAAGAAATATTATTATAAATGACGGACTTCGCGTGAAATGCGGTCGAGATGTGGCAGCGTAAATTGTATAAATACTTTTTGAAAATGATTGAAAGGCCTTTAGTATTTTGATTGCTTCAGACTACGTACGAAAGTTACCACGAGCTTGTAAGTATAGAAAATTATTTTAAATTAAATAGTACGGGGTTAGCCTCATAATTTGTACGCGGATAGTTCCGAGTCTCAATTTTATTGAGGTGCAACTTATATTTTTAAAACAAGCTCGTGTAGTGACGTTATGTAACGTGAATTAAATTAAACAATTATCAAAGAAGAGTAATAATTGGATTTGGAGTTGGAGGTATCGTGTATGAACAGCCTTGCAGCACAGCTTAGAGGGTGTTCCACTACAAATAGCTAGACCCGGCCAGCAGATCAGTACCACGAAACAACTTAATGGCATCATCATCAACGAAGCAGGGATCTTCAATAAATTCCAGATAACGCTTTAGAATTTGTTGTTGTTGATAAACTATGAAGGTTATTGTGATGGGTGAGAGTGAACTATGATGGTATTTTACATTATTTGGCGTATTGAAAGTAATACGTATAACTAACTTTCATTGTGGTATTTAACTATAAAGCTTAAGGTTTATATAAAGCTGATTAACATTCCTCAGGAATTTAAATATTTTTTTGTTATGAGTACATGGGTTTTTGTTGTGTTTGTAATAAGAATATGCCAAGTAAAGAGCATATGTTAATCATAATTAACTGGGTTATCATGAGCTCACCATACTCCAGAGTTTCCTAATTGAAATTAATTATAAATACAGAAAGAAAGATAAGGTATTATTCAGGGCCCATTTACTCAGGTTACATTCAATGTGTTTGATTTTTCTAGTTAAAATTCTGGATTTTACAAAATAGAATTTATTGAGGTGTAACTTGACCACTGAGATGTAAATAATTTTGAAGTTTTATTTGTAAATAGTGGAAAATAGATATTGTATGATTGTTGTATTATTTTGTGGTTTTATTGAGAGTGTGCGTGAACGATAGAGAATATGGGAGTGAATCTAGGTATCCAAGAGGAGGTCTAACTGAGCTAGCCGGAAGCAGTTGAAGAAAGCAATTCAACCGAGGAAGAGAGGAATATGGGTAAGAAATTAATGTTTTTTTGAAAATTTTCTATTGTGTGCAAATTTTCGATTTGTTATGAAATTGATAATTAGAAGAGTTCCAGAGATTAATACCAGAAACACAGCAATATATATATATATATATATATATATATATATATATATATATAATTATGTGGTGTAACGACCTTGCAGATTATAAAATAAAGTATCTATAATAACAGGCTATTAGGTCTGCTGGTTAATGAATTAAACTCTTTATTATAATTCAAGTTTTCGGTTTGTTTATTTTTAAACCTTTATCAAGAATACTAACAATTGCGAAACGTTATTAGGGCATACAATAATCAAATACTTACTAATGTGAGGTTTTTTAAACTAGAATCGTTGATATAAATAAAATTCATAAATATAAATTAATAGTGTGATGTATAAAGCTTTTAACAAAAATAATGTGATATTCATATTTAAGTTTGAAAGTTACAGACTGACAAATTCCTATAAAATTTTGACAGTTGTTGAGACAACTTTCTAGATGTTACTATTTCTTTTGTAAGTCGACTGAAATTTAGATATTGTTTTTTGATGTATGCATGTATGTCTATATACATATATATATATATATATATATATATATATATATATATACACATATATACATATGCGAGCGTGTGTGAGTGTGAGTGTGTGTGTGTGTGTGTGTGTGTGTGTGTGTGTGTATAATATGTATTATATATAATATGTATAATATCTAAATTTCAGTCGACTTACAAAAGAAATAGTAACATCTAGAAAGTTGTCTCAACAACTGTCAAAATTATATAGGAATTTGTCAGTCTGTAACTTTCAAACTTAAATATGAATATCACATTATTTTTGTTAAAAGCTTTATACATCACATTATTAATTTATATTTATGAATTTTATTTATATCAACGATTCTAGTTTAAAAAACCTCACATTAGTAAGTATTTGATTATTGTATGCCCTAATAACGTTTCGCAATTGTTAGTATTCTTGATAAAGGTTTAAAAATAAACAAACCGAAAGCTTGAATTATAATAAAGAGTTTAATTCATTAACCAGCAGACCTAATAGCCTGTTATTATAGATACTTTATTTTATATATATTGCTGTGAAACCTACAAAATCCGTGAACTACGCTTTTCAAATCGAGCCTCACGAATTGGGCGTCAAGAATGCTGTGAAACCTACAAAAAGCTATTCATTACCTTATTGTGTGTTGGTCCATTGACTTTCTTCTGTTAATCGCCTCGGCTGCTCCTCTAGATAGCTTTCATCCTCATACATAAAAAAAACAAACACATTCCTACCACAAACATCAACGTCAACTCTATTTACATCAATATTCACAATACATTAAAATTTCAAAATTAATATTCAGCATAAATTTTAATATCGGAAAATTTCAAAATTAAATTTATTATCATTTTAATGTGCATCCAGAATTAAAGTCCTTGTAGGATGCCTACTAATTACTATAACAATATATGCAGAGTACAAAGGGAGCATCTACCACCCTTTACGTTAATTAACCAGGTTCGTCTAATTGAGCTCAAAGACATACCCTAAATTTTCATCATAATCCAGAACATCAATACTAAATACCCTTTCTACTTAAACAAGCAAATTTCACCTCTAAATTAAAATATTATTGTTAGTACAATTTCACTACTGTCCATTTTGAGTAAATCAATTATAAAGTTATTCAACACACACAAAATATCAAAGTTCAAACAAAATAGTATAATTTACCTGAAGGTTACTTGCACTCGTAGCTTCCATGTACATCGTCCCTTTGTTAATTACACCATTCCAACTGGGTTATATTTATGGCTTCTGATTCTCAACGCTTTAAAAATTTTCTCCATCACCATTTATTTAAAGTTGTTTCAGGGCTTTTCCGGAACTAATCTGTGTATATCTGACCCTTGTTTTGTGGATCCAGACACGTTTATGCACCATTTAAGTATTAATACCCCCGAAAAATAACAAAGAACTTCATACTACTTTCACCAATATACGCCAAAACTGCCTACTTTTGTGTATATATTTGTCGTTGTAAATTTTTTTTTTCCAATTGGTACAGTGATACTAAACTTTATTACCTTGTATCTTCTTTTCTAAGTGCACTAAAGTACATTTATTGTAGCACGTAAAGAACAAGCTGTTTTAAATCACAAACATATTCGAGCAAACTGTTTAAATTATTTAATATTAAAACCGGAAAACTAAAAAGCACTGTTTAACGCGTTCAATCAAGTCGAAGATCTAAGAGCTTTTAACGCATCGAATAGTCAAAAGTCTAAGAGAGCGAAATTCATATTACCACCGGTATATATAGCGGATAGCCGGCACGTCGCTTTTGTCCTCAAAACAGACAATTCTTAAGAATTTCTCATGCTATGTTCCCATTCCGTCGCTCGCGCGTCGGTTTTTACGAATTTTTCACTCGCCCCATTTAAAACTCAGAAATTCTCACACGGCACGCAAACATGTCCGAGAAAAACTAATTAATTTTGTACAGAAATTGTTGTTTCTACCTCTGATATTTGCATCCTATTTTCAACCAATTGTGACCCTCGTGACGTTGCTTAAATCACGCCTTTTACTATATGTGTCTTTGCTTGACGCATTTTCTCTTTCCTTTTCTAACCTGTTCGTATTGGTGCAAATTGATATTCTTTATTATCGATTATTCCAGTCCATGTGGACTATCTGGGTTAAATAACCCCGTATCGCACCTTCCCGTGAATATTATGCCCCGGTTTCTCCAAGATTCTTTGTAAACATTAATTATCTGCAAAATTTTCGCCGAACGAGCTTTTTAAATAAACCCTGTTTTGTATTTCGTGCTAAAGCATCTGACCGTTTCCAATATCCTTAGAATCGACATGTTTATCTAAACAAATTAAACTGAAATTGCCTTTTAAAATACGCAGGTGTGTTCAAACATCCTACTTCTAAGTAACACTTCTAAGATTTGCATTTTATTAGGTTTTTACAAGTTTCTATAGATATTATCTGTTACTAACGATTCAATTAAAAATAATACCCTTTAATTTTTAGTGAATCCTAATTAAATATTCAATTACTATCTGTACGTTTTGTTCAATACCGGTTACTTAAAATAGGGTTAATTAATATAAATTTTGCACGTAATTTCCATTTGTTTTTTTCCTCGGAATAATTACATTACCCGTAGAGCTTGTTAATACTGTTTCTTTCGATATAAAGCGTCTTGTACATGATTTTAAATCTCTTATTTTTACTGAAACGAATGAATTTTTATTCTCCACGGTGTTTTAATAAAGCGTATTATCTAATGAAATTCCTTATACACGGTGATTAAAATTATTTGATGTGATTATTTAATTTTCTACCCTGGTCTAAATATGAGTATTTTATATATATATATATATGATATATATATATATATATATGTATATACATATACATATACATATACATATATATACAGGGTGTTTCAAAATTGCACGGCACATAAAACTTCTAATAAACATATGCCCTAAAATGTACCCCTATGGAGTTATAACCCCTTTAAGGGGCTGGGTGGAATTGAGTTTTTTTAATTATCTGAAGAACCACAAAAGATATTTTATTCAGATTTTTGTTGCCTACCCATGTAGAATCCCCCACCGCATTAGTACAAATAGAAGATAATTATGCCACTACAACAATTTTAAACTCAAATAACTACCCCGTAGAACTATCACTAACAAATCCAATTAACGTGGAAGAATTAAATTTCAATGAAATGGAAATAGATGAAAATTTAGAAAACGATTGCAATCCCATAGAACACGACAACATGTTAAGAGAAAACTTAAGTAACATTCGCTTTAATACCGACATTAACAAAGAAGAGCAGAGAGCAATTAAACACTTATGTTTTAAATACCGCGATATATTCCATTGTGAAGGAATACCCTTAAACTTTACCAAACAGTTAAACATAATATAGAACTAACAAACAAGGCAATTTTTACCAAAGCATACAGACTACCTCAGGCAAGCCAAGAAGAAGCCGACAGACAAGTAACAGACTTATTAGAGCAAGATATCATTCAACACTCCAACTCAAAATGAACCAGCCCCGTATTACTAGTACCCAAGCAATTAGACACCTCAGGCAAGAGAAAATATCGAATGGTAATAGACTACAGAAAGCTATACGAAAAACGGTAGATGACAAATATCCACTACCCAATATCACTGATGGGACAACATAAATACCCCGGGAGCCCCAGATCAGTCAGTCAGTCTACAGTATTTCAGCTTTAACATTGCCGTTTACTTAGGCTACTTGTCCTAGTATTCATTCAATTATTTTTTTTTTTCGACTTTAAATATTAAATCCAGTTTGTCAATATTTCATATTTAATATCTGTTTGAATTATAAATAATTTTGTTACGAAGTTTTTAAAAAGACCGCTCCCAAGTCCCGAAACGTAACTCGCGTTGCAAGCTTACATCTTGAGGCCTTCTTGTATTAAATTACTCACTTTCACGTGCATAATACCTTAGTTCCCTTCTCATATATTCCTTTTGTTGGGAAGCACATCCGGAACAATAGAGTTATAATGGTCGTAACAATGACATATCCTTGGTTAGTCACGTGACCATCACCCTTACTTATGACCTCTTGGGCTGTGTTTTGTGATTGTATCTCTTCTAGTGTGTTTGATTTTCGGAATTTTCACCCCACTCTGTAATTGTTTATCCTTCACCCTTGAATGTTATGTTAGTGTTGTGGTTTGTAAGTAAATATTAATTCTTTGCTTCTGGATAAACGATTTTAAAAAATTAAGAAACTGTTTAGAAGTTTATTTAAGGGTGTATTGAAAGAATATAACAAAAACATGGCTAAGTATATATTTATAATTAATGTTTAAATTGGATCCTGAAGAGCGTATCTTCAAGTTCAGTTTTATAATTTATCTAGTTTACTAAAAACTTTATGTAAACATGATCACTAAAGCTACTTAGTAGACATGAATTATGATTGATATATACGAAACACTTCATCACCAACACTAATCGTATGATAAAATAGGCTTTGCAAACATCCTATAAAGAGATGCCGAGAAACTCAATCTCTTTCTCGTTAATTTGAGTTGGTTTCTTACCCCTAATCAAAATGTTTGTACCTCTAAACGGCTTATTTGTTGTAACCAAATATTAAACATAATATTACTGCTTATAAAGCACAACAGCATAATTCTACATGAGACTGATGAAAATCTTAGCGTAGCCCAATGGACACGGATCTTCAATAGCTCATAAAAATGCTATAAACGTTTTAAACCAAAACCAACTTGACATGTAAATACAGTTGGTAAATCTTGGTTGATCGATTGTGCAATCTTTTGATCAGTATTTTCAGCTGCAATATCACCACCTTTTACAGCTCCTTTCTTTCGTTTACCCTCCACGTAATTTATTGCCTGCAATGAAAACTTGAAATGTTTGTATAAAAAGTAGTATACCTAACTCTTAAGCTTCCTTCAACAGGTATGGCTTTAGGATTGCATTTAGGGTAAGCCGCCCAATAAAAATCTATAGTTTTGTCACTCCAATTAACACTGTATAGATCACAGAAAAAGCTTGCTAAAGTAACTTTTTTAAGAATAATTTCCTGAGGTTCCTCATGCTTAGTTTCAGGTGATATTCCAATTTTATTTCCTTTTTTATTACTTTGCTTTACACCAAAGCTTTTACCTTTATCTTTTTTTCCTTTTATTGACTGCTGCACCTAAAAACCAACTTTTTAAACAAATTTGTTAATGTGGAAAATCAATTAGATGGGTGGTATAGACTAGATGTAAACAGAACAATTTTATTCAAACAGTCCTGTAATTTGAAAAGTTCATTGGTATTCCTTTCATTATAGCCCAGTGAAATGACAAAATTTGGAGAAAATAATACTGACTGAGCTGAATCTTTGTAAGCAGGCTTGTTTTAGCGTACTATTTAACATATTAAAAATCCCCTTGTCTAGACGTTATGTTGAGAAGAGGAGAGGGTCCAAAAGGTCCAAAAAATCAGTTTTTCGCAAATAACTCTGAAAATATGAACTTGCAGGAATATATATTAATATCAAAATTGTATCTTACAAAATTCTGCACAATTTCGTTTTTTATTTAAGTCTATACGACCAAATGGAGCAGAGATATAATTTTTTTAAGCAATGGTAGTTTTGCAACGCAACGAAACCGCGTACGCGTGTCGCGCATTTTTCACTAATATCTCAAAAATGGACTCTCGATTGAAAAATATTTTAAATAAAAGTTGTGGAGAATCTAGTTACGAACAAATTAGTTTTTTATTCATTTCTGTACGGCCCAAATTCGTCGAGTTTTTAATTGAAAAACAATTTTTTTTTATGTTGATAGTGGATGTTTTGCATGTAAAAATCAGAATTAACTCTGAAAGTATAGGTCATACACATATAGTATGTATAATGAAAGTAGAAGAGAATAAAATTTTGAACATGTTCATGTATGCATGAATCCATTTTGGTAAAGCTAGCTTGGTTAAGAGCAAAAAGCATGAAAAAATTTCATTTTTGAGTGCATTTTGGAAAATAACTTTCTCTGATTGGTTGAATGCAGTAATCTTATGTTTTCTTCTTGAAGATATTTTAATTATCTTTAAAATAAGACGTCGTAGAGCTATTTTCATTGAAACGTTGACGAGTTACAGGCGTTTAAATATTTAAGAAAAAAAAATAATTTTTGTTAAATCAATATTTTAGTCCAAAAATATGTGGATAATAATTTTTCAAAAAGTTATTCTATCTTGTTTTCATTACGCAGTTTCCCATCACAATGCATTCAGAATTACATTCCGCAAACTCTATTTTATAGGAAATTTTATTTGCTTTAGTTTAGGTGTCGAAGTTTTTTCGCAAAGTTAATACAAAGGAAGATATTTACAAAAAACGAATGCTAATACAATTTTTCCATAATTTATCAAAAATACAGCAATATTCTAAACTTTTTTTTAAATAAAACATACTTTGCGAAGGACTTATACTACTCCAGCGCGTTCATATATATATATATATATATATATATATATATATATATATATATATATATATATATATATGCACTAGCATTCGCTTTTTGTAAATATCTTCCTTTCTACTAACTTTGCGAAAAAGACTTCAAGACACCGAAATTAAAACAAATAAAATTTCCTATAAAATAAAGTTTGCGGAATGTAATTCTGAATCCATTGTGATGGGAAACTGGCGTTTCAAAAGACAGGTAAGTTTACGTATGTAGCAGATCATCACTATGAGTCGCTTGAAATGAAGAAAAAACATGTCCTTAACCATTTTTCTGTACTTACTGAAGTATCAGAAGTTATTCTTGGGGTCTTTCTGAATCGTTTGGTACTAGGCCGGTATTTTTAGAACCGACGTGGGTACTAAAGATTGAGAAGGATCCGAAGCAATAAAATAGCAATTGATTAATAAAATGTTAGTATTTTATTTTAATATTGTTCAAACGTGACTGGGCAACAGAAAAGATCCGCAATCATGAAGATTGAAAAAAAAATGGTGGGTGCCTTCAATCTGTTTTCACAACTGATCCTCGTACACCCAAGGTAAAAGCAAATCGAATTGCACCGGGTCATATGGCAGCAAAAAAGCAGGGTTAAGATGTTCTGACTTCTGTGCTAATTGCAATCAGAACGACTGCCTAAATATGTTCGCATCTGACGAAATGAGCGATTCCGAATCGGATAAAAACTATTCAAATAGCGCAAATGAAAAAGAAGAGGAAAACTAACAACTAATTTTGTATTTGCGTTCTATAAAACATTTATTTCGAACATTTTGCAATTCAAGAGTTTATTTTAGACTATATATGTACGACCTATACTTTAAGAATTAATGCTGATTTTAACATGTATAACATCCACTATCAGCATAAAACAAATTGTCTTTTAATTAATAACTCGGCGAATTTGGGCCGTACAGAAATGAATAAAAACGAAATTGTTCCTAATTAGATTCTCTACAACTTTTATTTAAAACATTTCTCGATCCAAGAGTCCATTTTCGAGATATTAGTGAAAAATGTGCGACGCGCGTACGCGATTTCGTTGCGTCGCAAAACTACCGGTGTTTAAAAAATTAGATCCCTGCTCCATTTGGTCGTACAGACTTGAATAAAAACGAAATTGTGCGGAATTTTGTAAGCTACAATTTTGATATCTACATAAATTTCCGTACAGTTGATATTTTCCGATTTATTTGCGATTTGGACCTGTTAGACCCTCCCCTGCAGGCAACGTAACGTCTACACGTGGGGACTTTTAATATGTTGAATCGCACCCTAAAACAAGCCTGATTACAAAGTTTCAACCCAGTCAGTATTATTTCCTCCAAATCGACAAATTTCGAGTCATGTTAGGCTATTAAATTTGTTAGAAGAGCGCCAGTCGAGTTTTCCTCCTTGCTAAACAACAACTTTGTTCAAAATTATATAAAGAAAAGCATTGTCGTTAGGATTTTTTGCGCTTGCTTCTCTATATGAAGCTCCTAGCAATGCATTATACATAATAAATAAATAAATGCCCGAATTGACACACAAGTTAGACTAGTGTATTAAGCTTGGACTTTTACATCTGAGCAAAGCCTAATAGAGGAGATAATAAAAATTAAAAATCACCCACTTAAGCGACTTTTGGAGGTGCCTTTATTTACTGGGTGTATTGGAAATTATAATTATAGTATCTTAGCATTCGTATGAGATTTTCATCATAACTTTTCAGGCTAGATTTGCTAGTGTCTCAAACCACGGTAAGAATCACATAATTATTTTCTAATTTTACAAATTAAAGCTTTCTACCCTACGGAGACATGCGTGTTTCACCACACTTTCATACTTGTCTAAAATGAAAAAGCGATGTTCAAAACGCGCAAAAGCGGGACATTATCCCACCTTAAAGTCAAGTAGTTGCATTTTTTGGGAAAACAACAGGCCATGAATCTTTCTGCTATCATTTCATGTATTCTGTTGAAATTTTAACGTTTTAGTCAGGTGTAATAGTAACTAATGTGTTTTCTGCATTCAACATTTATTTAGTTTTTGTGGTTAATACAAGTACATAGGTTAATTCCTAGCCTCGGCAATATGAATGTAAGCACAAATCGTGCAGTGATGATGTTTTAATCATAATTATAGGTTATGGGACATAATACTCCAATAGTAGTTTGTAGCGGGATGCATATGTTTCATTAGGTATATATGGATTTATATGTTTTTACGTAAAATGTTCTTTTAGCATGTCTGATAGACGAAAGCCGAGCTTACGAGGTTTTCAGAGTTTTCTGATCTGAAAAAGTCTACGAACAAAGCAGAATCTAATAATAACAACTTTAGCGAGTGGTCCAAATACGAACTGTCTTCTGAAAATAATAAAAACAAATTACTATCTGAACCCATAGAGGATATAGACATCGATGAACCTACTATTGATTATGTAAATCGTAATCCCATCGATGAAGATGAGAGAACAACTGTACGTGATTCAGTGTGGTCTAGCGTTACAGCTTACAATTTTACATCTAAGGAAACTTGCCCATTGGAACGATAAGCAATTATGAACGCGATATTGAATGCGGACTTCGTGATCTATATTGCTTCTTTGCTGTATTCCAAGAAGGCTGTTCATATATATTTTACAGGGTATTAAACAAAGATTAGTTATTCATAAAAATGTGAAAAGAAAAAGACATCAAAGAACTTCACCCTGTGAAATTATGATCCTTGCATGGATCTTTCCCATAATGCATTACAATCCTACATTTGTTTCGTACTGGTCTACAAATCTATCACTTGGTAATCAAGCAATAGTGAACGCTATGTGCAGAGATAGGTGTTTGGTACTATTGGGAAAATTATATTTAAAGAACCCTAAGAAACCACAAGACTCTTCAAACATCTATTATGTTGATCATCTTATTTCCTGACTTCAAAAGAACATCCTTAGAGTTGCGAGAAAGGTCCCATTATCGAACCATTAATGATGCAATGGGTAAATTCAAAAACCAGTCCACCCTCAAACAATTCATTCATTTGAAGCCAGCTAAAAGGGATGTCAAGTTTTGGTTCCGATGCAACGTAAAAACTGGTTAGATCTACAACATGAACATACATTGCGGGTAAAAAGAGACTCTACAAGCGAACACACTTAGAGCAAGAGGCGTGAATAAGTTGGTATCCACAATTAGAGACAACAATGTCTAATTATGTTTTGACCGATTTTTTAGTTCAGTTCACCTTGTTGATAATATAAATTTTCATACTGTCGTTACATGCTTGGAAAGACGTAAGAATGTTCCCAGATTTGAAGAAAAGTTGAAATTAAATGAATGCCAAATGGTAGGAAATTCCAAAAGAAATCCAAAAATCAGATGCCAGACTATAAACGATTTTATTATCTTGACAAACTGTCATTCACCTGTCATTGACAGGAAAAAGCATAGAATAAAATATGGGTCATCAGTAGGGATTAATTGTCCAAAAGCCATAGAGTTTTTGTACTAAATATATTGGAAGCGTAGACCTTGCCGATCAAACGATTACTTTATACGCCATTGAGAAGAAGTCGGAACAATGGTGGAAAAAAAGGTATGTTATAAGTTACTCAATAAGACAGTTTACAATTCATACATTTTGTATAAAGTAATCACCTACACACGGCTCATATTCATTAACAATCTGGTGCCTCTTGCTAAAAGCAGAAAGGAAGGAAATGCGGTCGATAAGTTGGGCGATATTCGAAATCATCTGAACTTCAGCTAAACGTAGGTGATCACATGCCTCAGGAAATCGATACTCGACGACGTTATAAGAGCGTTTCGGACTAAACGAGGAAAAGAACAAAATTTAGCTGCTCGATGTGCAATTTGCCGCTTTGTCTCAAATGCTTCATATCATTCTGTAAGTTGCTGTTGAGACATATACGTCCGAACGTCAATACTTATTGGGTCACATATCGATAGAGCAACAAGTCCGAAATTGGACATAGTTTATTGTAGGACTATATTCTAATTTAACGGCTTTAACAATTCCTTGAAGCAACAAATCAAATGCTTTCAACTTTGCAGCTTTAATTTTAATATTGGTTTATTGAAATAAACCACTTATAGAATTTTTCTTGTTCAATATAGCAATAACTTGACATGTTGCTTTTTAATCAATAAATTATGAGCATTAATTGAACATCCATAAAGCAATTATCATTTGGAATAGATTAGTTGTAGTGTACTTTAAGTGTTGTGTAAGTGAGAAATGAGCAAGCACAAGTTCAAAAAAGTCAAAGAAACACAAGGAAAATACATACTACACTTGACAAGAAAAAAAATAGTTTAAGGTACAGTATAGTTTTAGTGGTAAAATTAGCGAATATGTTATACTATAATAAGTACTTGATAAAATGCAGTATTTGTTTTTCTTTTTAAGGAAATATGGAGCAAACTGTTCTAGAAAAGAGGGTATTTACTCAAAAACATAATATCGTATAAAATAAAAGTGTAATAGACAATACCCATACTATAATTAATAATACTTTGGAGCCATGATAATTTTGTACGACATTCTTCAACAGATACACTACAGGTAATAAAGGTTGCTATACTAGATTCTTAATTTTGCTGATAATTGTTTAATTTATGTAGAAGAAACACGAGTTTCTCATTTTGAGTAACCAGCAGATTAAATTAGCAGAAGATGTTTATTTATTTATTTATTCACATATACGGATTACATCTTTAATATTGATAAATAATGCTAAAAAGAATACTAACTATAACAATAATTCCAAATATTAAAAATATTAAAAACTAACATGAATTAGAAAATGTATGCCAAATTCATTAAATACTTAAAATACATAAAAAAAAATAGTGAAACTCACTGTGGGGTTTTAAACAGCCGATTACACTCTCTTTTAAATTCCCTTTTAAATTCTGATTGTGAAATTCCTAATACATTATGATCATGCACATTAGCAGACCTAACCATCCTAGTTAGGGGGCAGAAATAAGTATAATTAACCCTATGATGGGGCACAAAAAATAATGATATAATTCTGGTATTAAGCAGTGGTATCCTAAGACTAATCAGGTTAAGTAATTCGGAACAATCAATATCTCCTCCCAAAACTTTATACAAAACCAGAAGGTCATTATAATCACGTAGGGTTTTTAGAGGTGGTAATTTTAAAGCCTGGCAAATGAGGTCATAACCACAATTAAATTTACTGAATACTGTTCCAGTCTTATATCGACAAAATCTTAGGAACCTATTCTGCACCGCTTCAAGAGTTCGAATGTGTACATTATAATGGGGAGACCAGATCGGAGAGGCATACATAAGTATACTCCGCACGTAACACAAATACGATGTTCTAATCGCTGTTACTGAAAGGTCGTGTGCATGCCTAGAAATAAATCCTAATACTCTTAGAGATTTTGAAGTAATAGTACTAATATGAGGAACAAAAGATACCTTGCTATCAAAATAAACATCCAAGTCGCGCACTGTATTAACACTTTTCAAATGTGCTCCATTGATAGAGTATATATACTTAATGGGGTTTCTAGAAGATGAGAAAGTTATACTGCAGCATTTGGAAATATTAAGAGATATCCCATTATTCTCACACCAATTAGAAAATGAATAGAGTTCTTTCTGAAGCTTACGACAATCAGATTCACTGCCAACTACCCTAAACAATTTATAATCGTCAGCATATAGTAAGAACTTGCTGCCGGGAAGAAACAAGCCAGGTAATTTACAAATAAGTTAAATAGCAGGGGCCCTAAGTTTGACCCCTGTGCCACTCCAGATAAAACTTCCATTGGTGCCGAAATAAAATTTTTAATTTACCGACTGTGACCTGCCACTGAGACAACTCTTTTGCCATTCAAGTAAGTAATGCGGAAATCCAATAGCTTTTAATTTTCCTAACAATATGGAATGGTTGACTTTATCGAAAGGTTTAGAGAAATCTGTATATATTGAATCAACCTGCAACCCATTCTCCAAAGCAGTGGTAATTGTGTTTTGATAGACAAGTTGGTTAGATACTGTCGATCTTTTATGAATGAACCCATACTGGGTATTACATATTAATTTACAACAATACCAATTTAAGTACACAATTAGTAACCTTTCAAGTAGTTTAGGTATAGAAGACAACAAACACATTGGCCGGTAGTTTCTAATATCCTCTTTATTACCACTTTTAAAAACAAGTATGACATAACTTGTACTCCACATCAATTGAAATTTTTGAAGTTTAAATGTCAAGTTAAGTAGGAGTTGAAGTGGTTTACACAAAGTAAATATACACCTCTTTAGAAAAATAGGTGGAGTCCCGTCAGGACCCGTTGAAAACCTATCAGGGAGGGATCTGATACCATTGAATACCTCCTCCAAGCAAAATTGTATAAATGGGATATCAACTTGTAAATCGGTCATGGAGAAAAAGCCATGGGGGTATCATTATAGTTTCCTACAAAGTGAGAGGCGAAGAGATTGGCAATATCAACGCCATTATTAGCAGTAATATCATCAAGAAACAAGCTCTCAGGTAAATGTACCTCTTTTAAACTACTAACATAACCCCAGAATTGTTTTGGATCAGAACAAATCCCTTTATTTACATTAGACATATAAGTAAGATAACTGTTTTTTGTAGCCTGTTTACAAAGGGAGCGTAAATTACTAAAATGTACATAATCAATCTGGAAACGGCTTCCTTGAATCTAGCATTAGCATGCGCTCCCTTCTTCTCATGTATTAATGATATCAAGTTCCTGGAAAACCATCTGGGAAAGGTAGATAATCTACGAATGATTACTGGTACAAATCTAACAACGGCAACATTGATTGTTTCATAAAAAGTCCCGACAGACTTATCAATTTCCAAATTATCTAAAATATTCATTTAATGCGATATAATCAGCATTTTTAAAATCTCGATACGTTTCATTAAAGTGTAAGGTTCTACACTTAATAGTAAGAGATAGTTTGCATTCGAAAGCCTTGTAGTGGTAATTGGTGGGCAAAAAACAATCGTTAGCAAGCGACACATCAATTGAATTAAATACGTTAGCAAAGATTAGGTCTAGCGATACATTGCGGTCATTAGGTATATTATTAAATTGTTTAAACCCCAAGAAATTAAAGTATTCTGCCACCTCAGTAGCTGGGTACCCTGGTCGGCAGTGTAGTAACAATTCATCACGCGATTCCCATACTGCGGCTGGTAAGTTATAGTCTCCAAAAATAAAGAAAGAAGAAGCACGATATTTATCAACTACTTGCTCAACTGCCGACCAGTGGTCAATATACGCCTCTGACGAGGATCCTGGAGAAATGTAAACACCGGCCAGAACAAAATTAAATTTACCTTCCTAGAATTTTCAACAAGTGCTCAACATTCAAGACTGTAGTAGAAATAATTTTGACTACAAACGGTATGTCTTTTTTGGTGGCGATAAGAACCCCACCACCACGTTCTTTAATACTTGTTAGATAAGAACGGTTCACTCGGTAGATTTCATAGTTAGAAAGTCCCAATTCTGCATTAGAAAGATCTTCATGCAGCCAAGTTTCTGTCAACACAATCACGTCATATTGGCAAACAAGAGCCGATAGAGCAAAGTCAACAAATTTAGTGCGCATACCTCCAACATTTTGGTAATAGACTAAGAGTGAGTAAGGAGTAGTGGATTTATTATTATTTAGTTTTTGGGACATTCTTGACATTCTTGACCGCACAAGGTACTCCCTGTTTATGGATAATTCTTAGATTCAGTTCCCCATGCATATAACGTTCCTTAAGTTCTTTAAAAGCAGATGCATATTGTTGCCTTTGTATAAGTGTCAGATTCTGACTGACTGAATAACCATAGTTAGTGATTGCTCTTTTGGCTTTAAGTACTTGACCAACTCTACCAGAGCTACATAAAGTAACCTTCAAAGGACGAGGCCTATCACCAGCAACTTTACCAAGGCGTATAACATTAATGAAATCACTTGACTGCACACCAGCAACCTCCAAAATTTTAGCTGCAATTTTATTATCATGTGAAATTCTCTCAGCTATTTGCGAAGATTTAGATGTTGCTACTATTATACGAGATTTCATTCTTTTGGAAAATGTCTCGCAGACAGAGCAACTATTTTCTGCAATGCATGGAAGAAATCAATTAAAAAAACGAGCATACACCTAGCAATAACAGGTCAAAAAAATACGTTTATTACTTTGAGCTTGCAAATAAGAGAACTAGGGTATGCAAGACTTTCTATCTCAAAACATTAGATATTAGTAATAAACTTATTTTTACGGCTACTAAGAAAAAGGATGCAAGTGGTGTTTAGGAGCAAGACATGAGAGGCGCGCATTAAAAATATGGAAAGAACGCACGCGATGACGTAAAAGGAATCCAGTTGCATATAGGATCTATTCCAACAGAGTCATCACATTATTGCGGAGCTCACACAAGTAAGCACTACATAAATGGTAGCTTAAATATTGCGTCATTCTATAGAATATATAAAACACATTGTGAAGAAATTGAAAAGCCTTTTGCCAAACAAATCTATGTATCTATGTATCTATGAGACTATATTTAATTCTGAATTCAATATTGCCTTTGACAATCCCAAAAAGGATCAATGTATAGTTTGTGAATCTTTTAGAAATTGTACTGCATTAGAGAAGATTTTAAAACAGACAAGCTATGATAGACACATAAAGAAAAGGAATTGTGCCGGCTATATAAAGAAACTGCTATCAAAACTGCAACATTTATTGCTTGTCAACAAGTAGCTTGTGATGATCTACTGTTCTGTTAGTTCCATGTCGTATTAGTGCATTTTTTACACGAGTCGACTGGCTACGTATAATTTTACTATCTACCATATTGTTGAAAAACAGGGTTATTGTTTTGTTTGGCACTAGGGAATAGGAAAACGAGGTGCAAATGAAATAGGTAGTTGTTCGTATATATTTCTAAAATACCACACAGAGTAAAAAGTTTATCTTTTACTCTGATAATTTTGCTGGTCAGCACAAAAATAAATTTGTCATATCCCTATAGTTGAATTGCTGAAATATTATTGCAAAAATTGAAGATATTACATTATCTACAAATTTCTAGTAGTTGAGCATACAAAATGAAGATGATGCGATGCTTGCCTTAATCGAAAAGAAAAAAGAAGGTGCATGAAGAGTGAACCTATTTACACTTCAGATCAAATGAATCCAATAATAAGACATACAAAGTAAGCAGACCACACATATAAATGCATTTGAAATGGATCACAATGATTTTTGAGATTTAAAATCTTTGCAAGCGGTGTTGGAAAAAATTTTACTGAAAATGTTCATGGCGAGAAAATCTAATGGAATGAAATATCTGCTATAAAAGTTATGAAAAGTCACCCACTACATACTTTTTATAAACAGTCGTATATAGAACATGAATATATTATAAACCTATAATTATAAAAATGGTGTCCTATAAATATCGTCATCAAGTGTGGATAAATAAAAAATTATTAAAAGGAAAACCGTTCATTATTACGGAATCATTAACTAAGCGCAGACTTCTGACGTATAATACTGCTAAAGAACACTTTGGTGCATCAAAAGTTTGGACATTAGACGGACGATTTTTATTCATCTGCCTAATAACAGTATAAAGAGTGTTATCAATTTGTCACAGTTAAATTCTTGCATCCAAGTTTGTGAGAATGACACCGCAATTAAACGAGTTAAATATAGTACTTGAAGTCAAAGTAAAAGTAACTAAGTTGTCTGCCTGGTATCCACCGCCTTATTTTGATAGCTATATGATAAAATAGGGTGCTCTATAATATTATATAATCTGGCGTTTCTTTTCAACTACATTTGTATTTGTTACTGTCATTTGATATTTGATATTTGCTATTGATTTTGATTTTGATTTTGTGAGCTAGCTATATAGTATAGGCTGGCTACCTTTATATCGCATTATATCTTGTTTTGCTTTTGGCGCTTACTTGTTTTGCGCTTATTTGTTTGTACTGTCTGTTTATTATTATGATTAGGTTTAGTATTAAGTGTTTGTTACGGTTAGTGTTTGTAGTTAAGAATGTGTGCAGGTATGTGTATAAGTGTGAATGTTCGAGCTTAGTTACAGGGACGCATTGCTTTATACTGTTTGGTATAGTGGTTTGCCCTATATTTAAATACTTATTTTTTTATTTCTGGGTGAAATTTATTAATGGCTGAAAATTTTTCTGATTTATGCTTAATTGAGTTGGATTTTCCTGAAAAAGTTGTTGGTATTGATCTAGAACAACCGTACTCCATGTCACCTGTCCCGTCTTGTTCCGCTCTCCTTTGTCAATCACTCTCTCGTCATCCGAAATCGTTTCAATGCTGTCATATTAATGCCTGCTTACTACTTTCTCATTTAGATGAGTTTCTTTACCTTTTTGAGTCTTGTCTTCCACACTGTGTTGCTGTGTTAGAAGCGTGGCTGAAACCAACTTTGTCTGATTCCTTGGTCAAGTTAGAAGGATATAAAATTATACGAAACGACAGAATAGGGAAAAGTGGTGGACTGGTGGCTCTTTATGTTCGTAATGATCTTAATTGTAAATTTATTGCATCTTCCCCCTCCATGTATAAGGCGCGTCCGGAATTTCTTTTTCTTGAGATTGTAGCTGCGCAGGCAAAAGTTCTAGTTGGAGTTGTTTATAAGCCACCAAAAATTGGGTTTTTGGTTGATGTTGAGGAGGTAATTTTTCAATATGCCCCGCATTATACAGATATAATCGTGCTTGGAGACTGGAACATCAATTTACTGAATGATACTTCCGAAGTCCATTATTTTCGAACTATGATGGATGCATGTAATCTTAGCATTTTACCACTTGAACCCACTCACCATGCACCTCTTTCATCATCGATTATTGACCATATTATAATTTCGAATAAGGACAGAGCACTAAATTTTGGACAAATACCGATATTAGAAATCTCTAAACACGATCTTATTTTTGTATCATATTCACTTAAACCATATAAATTTCAACCTAAATTAATTACTTACCGGGATTTTAAGAGTGTTAATTCTGAACTTCTACAGACAGATATAGAACGTGCGAGCTGGCATGAAATCGATGAGGAAGCAGATGTTGATGCTAAACTCCACAAGTTCAATACACTTAAATAAATAAATAAATAAATCTTTATTTGCATTACACAGAAAAATAAAAACTACAAAACAAATGAAAAGAATACAAATAAAGTAAGTAATTACCTCGCAAAAGCTAAATAGAGCTTGAGCGCGAGGATAGAACAAAAATAATTAAACAAGGTAAATATTCATATTCACATTACATAATAACTAATCTACTTAGAATATGCATTTTAACCAATAGAAAGTAACATATTTGTTTAAACAAAGAAACATCATATTTAATCAGGCAAGCAAAACTCTGCAATCCAACTTTTTACTTTCTTAATAAAATGAGAGTAAATTGATATCTTAGTTTCTTTTGGTAGTAAATTATATAGACGTGGAGCTACATACTTAAAGCTTTGTTGACTGATTTGTTTTGTGGTTCTGACCGTTTGTACATCTAAATCCAGTTTACTTTTTGTCTCATAATTGTGGGGGAGAATTTTTTTATGGAAAATTTTTTGTAATGTTTAAGAACTTCAAATACATACAATTGGTATATATTGAATATATTCAATTCCCTAAACAGTGCTTTAGAGCCATACAATCTGGGTTTTCTATAAATTATTTTTAATGTGGTTTTTTGTAAGACTTCCAATTTTTTTAGATTATATTTTGCTGTACCTCCCCAGACTATTATTCCATACCTTAATATGCAGTGAACCAGCCCTAGGTATATTATCTTTAAGTTGTGAATATTTAAAATGTCTCGCAGCAAGATAATATGAGCAATTAGGTGTCGCAGTTTCCCGCACAAATAATTTATATGGTCACTCCATTTCAAATGACAGTCAATCATGATACCTAGGTATTTAATTTTTAAGGTAGGGTTAATTAAAATACTATAATGACTAGTATTTCTATTTTCACATACTACGCTTAGGTTCTCAAGCAATGGAAGGCTGTCTTTATACGGTGCAAATGGCATGTAGTTAGTTTTTTTTATATTTAATGTTAATAAGTTATTATCCAACCATTGTATTATTTGGTTTAAGCAGTTAGATGTTTTACTTTTTACACGTTTCCAGTCTGTATCATTCACGATTAAGACTGTATCATCTGCAAAAGATATGATATCACCGTTAATATTTAAACTTAATAGATCATTAATATAGATAAGAAAGAATATCGGACCAAGTACTGTACCTTGTGGCACTCCATATTTTACCAATTCACAATTACTCTTGATGTTATTTAATATTACATATTGTTTACGATTTGTTAGATAACTCCTAAGAAGGTTCAGACAAGTACCACGAAAACCGACACACTCGAGTTTATATAAGAGGAGTTTATGACATACTGTGTCAAATGCTTTCTGCAGATCCAAGAACACTGCAATGACAGGTTTTGATAATTCCATGGAATCATATATTTTTTCAGTAACTGCAGTAAGAGCATTATTTACCCCCATGAATGCCCTAAAACCATACTGATTTTTGGATAGTATGTTATGTTTATTCAAGAAATCTGTCATTCTGCATTTTATTGCTTTTTCAAATATTTTTGCTAAATTTGAAACTAAAGAAATAGGTCTATAATTTGTTGTTTCATTTTTGTTACCAGACTTGTGTATTGGTTTAATGATAGCAATTTTAAAATGATCAGGGCAGGTTCCTTCACTGAAAGACTTATTGATTAATATAACTATAGGTTGTATGATATAGTCTGCAGTTTTTTTTAGAAAAGCAGTACTAATATAATCAAAACCAGAAGCTTTATGGTTTCCAAATTCTAATATATATTTCTTAATTTCTGATTCAGTTACTGGTTTTAAAAAACATGAATACTGGTTTAATTGAATATTGCTAGGCAAAGTAGGAGATTGAATTGCAATGTCTTTTATTTTGCTGCCATTTTTCACCAATGGTTGCAAAAATTTGTTGAACTCATCTACCGTTTCTTTATCATTATTTGTTTGTGTGCCATTTTGTTTGAGTAACTGTATGTCATTATCTTGTTGTTTATATTTTTTTAAGTACAGTATTTGTTACATTCCATAGTGCTTTTGAATCTTTATTTTTAGTTTATTGTTAAAGTAATTTTGTTTAGATACTCTAATAAGTGTAACTATTTTATTTCTATAGAATTTATACAATTGATTGAGGTATTGATTGTCTATGTCATTTTTTAATTTTTTGTATATATTATCACGTACATCAATAGATTTTGCTATTCCGTTTGTAATCCATTCACTCCTTTTCTTTATTACCTTATTATTAACTTTTATACTAGATAGGTTAATATACGATTGTAATTTAGAAATAAAAGCGTTACATGCAGTGTTAACATTCATATTCACAAGTTCACTCCAGGATTCCTTTTTTAAATTTTCAATGACCTTATTATACAAGATTATATTATGTTTACAATACTGTTTAATAGTTGAAACAGGTTCCCGGGTTTTAAAATCAAAAATACAACCAAGAATAATGGGGTAGTGATCTGTAATTTTACTATTTAGGATTATAGGCACAAGCTTGTGGTTTGGCAACTTAGTTTTAAAAAATATGATCAATACATGACTTTGTTTGCTTTTCACATCTAGTAAAGTCATTGATGAAAGAACGAAAGCCAAATTCAAGCATTAAATTTAAATAGTTGTTTGCCTGTGTTGTACTTGCTAGTATATCAATATTTGAGTCACCAATTATGATTTCATTTGTTTCCAAACAAATATGCTCTATATATTCATTTATACAACCAATAAATTCATGATAATCTATAGTTGGAGGCCTATACAATGCATTTATGACTACTTTAGTATTATTGCAAAACAATTCTGCCCTTATAAGATTTATTTTATTTGTGCATATTACATGTACTTTGTGTTTTATTGTTAACAATATTTTTGACATTCATGCTCCATTTAAAACAGTTAGGGTAACTAGACCAAAATCTCCGTGGTTAACCCCTAAAATTAATGAAATGAGACGAATGAGAGACAGTGCACTTGCATTTTATAAGAAAGTTAATACTGCATTGAATTATGACCGTTACAAAAGTATACGTAATAGGACCAAGCAGTTGATCAGAAACTCTAAATTAAAATATTATCATTCTATAGCTTCATATACCGATTCCCGAAGGACTTGGGCTGCTTTAAAGAAAGCTGGTATAGGAAAACCATTATTGCAGATGCCTTACAGCATACATGTAGATACACTGAGTCGACATTTTTCTGCATTAAAGATGCAAGACAATACAGCTAAACTGAATACTATCAAACGCTTAATCAGTATACCGCCCTTTTCATTTCCACAATTTGTGTTTACTGAAGTGTCGACCGATGATGTCCACAAGTCAGTTCTGCGCATTAAATCAAAAGCTTTGGGTTTTGATAAAGTACCGAGCTCAATGCTTACACAAATCTGCCCAATTGCTCTAGAATCTTTAACAAGTATAATTAATACATCTTTTAGCACTGCTCGTTTTCCATTAGTATGGAAACACTCCATAGTTAGACCATTACCAAAGAAAGCAAACCCTTTAGGTCCAGATGATTATCGTCCGATTAGCATTTTACCAGCGCTTTCAAAATCCGCTGGATACCTAGCACTTGATCAAATGTTGTTATTTTTAAAACAGTACACATTACTAGACAAATACCAATCGGGTTTCCGTGCGAATTATAGTACATGTATAGCGCTTCTGCGGGTAACTGATGATGTCAGAAAGGCCACGGATTGTCAAAAACTTACTTTACTGATTTTATTAGATTTAAATGCAGCCTTTAACAGTGTTGACTTTAACATCCTTTTAACTAAATTAAAATGTCTAAATAATTTTTCAGAGTCAGCAATCTCTTGGGTATAGAATCATACTTATCACAACGCACGCAGCAAGTTAAAGATGAAAATGGTCACATCTCACAATCTGTTGACCTTGTTACAGGCGTACCTCAAGGCAGTGTACTCGGTCCCCTTTTGTTTAGCTTGTACATTCAAGACTTTTTCACAACATTGAAGTTTTGTCGTTACCACTGATATGCAGATGACGTGCAGATTTATTTCCATTTTTCTCCAACAGAAATAATTGAAGCGTTCCAGGAAGTTAATGATGATCTATCAAGGGTTGACGATTGGTGTAAAAATAATTTATTAACCATAAATCCGGCCAAATGCCAGGCTTTGCTTCTGGGAACACAAAATTTAATTAGATCAGTTCAGTCCGTGGATCTTCCTATGTTAATGCTTGGTAAATCAAACATAAACTTTTCACCTATAATTAAAAATCTAGGTATCCTGTTGGATCCAAACCTCAGATGGAAAGATCAGGTATCAAGCGTGTGTAGAAAAGTTCTATTTACTCTGCATACTCTTAAGCGTTTAAAACGGTTTATACCGACTAAATTAAAGTTAAAGTTAGTACAATCATTAATTCTTCCACATTTCGATTATTGCGATGCATTATATACCAATCTTTCATCTAATTTAAGTTTACGTCTACAACGCTCGCAAAATAGTTGTGTACGGTTTATCTTCGAACTAAAATATTGGGAAAGAGTCACCCCATTTTAAACAAGAATGTCGTGGCTTAAACTATACAATAGGCGAAAACTTCACATGGCAGTGCTTGTCTATAAACTTATTTCTAACCGCAACCCGTTCTACCTAAGCCAACATTTTCCTTTTCTTTCAAATCGGCGCTATAACACTAGGCGAGATGACTTGCTATCCCCATACACCATACCCATACATTCCATTTGTCTTTTCTTGTTTCCGGTTCCCTCTTGTGGAATACTATTCCTCTTGATATTAGACAGGCTCCGACCGTGCAACGTTTTCGTAAACTCTTGCAGAAACATCTTTTAAACTTTCAGGTGTAGAGGCAAGTGCATTTTCCTAAACTGATGCTCGATGAGTGTGTGCGTGGGTTTGTATGTGTGAGAGAGAGTTGTGTGCGCATGTGTGTGTGTGTGTGTGTGTGTTGTGTGTGCATGTGTGTGGCGTAGGGTGCGTTTGTGTGAGGGTGTGTGCGTGTGTGTAGTGATTTCTTTTATTTATTTTTTTTTTTAACCTTATTCAAGAGTACAGCTGTATGCAAGTTAGGTGTAAGACAGGGCCTAATGGCCCTAATCGCGCTTGATGCAGTTTGTATCAAAACTTTGCATCTTATAATGTATATTTAGTTTAATAATAAAGACGTTTCAATTCAATTCAATCAATTCAATATAAACAAATTGATGTTCGTTACAAAACTAGAAGGGGTCAAAGCTAATATTGAACTCAAGCATGTGCATGTGGCTCCTGTTAAAATAACACAGGCCAAGAAGAATGCTTTGTTGGATTTATGTAATAGCCATGCCATTCCTAGCCAATAATGGAGTTTTTATAAACAGCTTTTCTGTATCTAGACTAAAGAAAATGAAAATGTAGAAACAGATTCAGACTAAAATTTTGTTATTTTAAGTTTAGCAGAGTGATAAGTTTTATTTTATTATAATTTAGCTTTTAGTTCTGTACAGTTTGTATTTCCTTTAATAAAAGAAATGACTACGTTTAGCCACAAAGAAAAATGTCTCTTAGTTATTAAAGATAATGAGCAGCTTAATCAAGGAAACAATTTATGAGTTCAACATAATACTGGGTTAATATAGCAATAAGCCACAAAACTACTTGAAAAGCCAAAGAAGGTAAACTATATTTTAATTTCTGATATTTATTATTTGTTAAGGCATTCTCTGTTAACAATTGGCTTCAAAAAGTTTCCTTTATACACTCTTAATTGAACTTTTATAGTAGTTATATGGATACCCCTAATTTTCAATTGCAAGTTTCTTTAAAAAAAGGTTTATGACTTGTTGCGGTACTAAACTGGGTCATCGATATGTCCTAGCTTTGTTTACAACAACTATTGTAAAAAACTAATAAATATTCATATTTCTCCTTCTTTTGCTTATTATTAAACCTAGTGATACTAAAAATCTTATTTATTAACAAAGAAAATAAATTAGGGTTGAAAGGGTTAAAAGGGTAATTAAAGAAAATTGAAGTTAAAACACTTTGAAAAAAGCACTTTAGGGTACATTTCATACTTCACCTTTAAATAAATAACCTTTACATTCACTGAGCTTCTAAATGTATCACGTATTGCAGTTAGATCCTTCTCCGGTGATTCGGCAACAATTGCTTCTTCGGGGAATTGCATAACCTTTGACCATGGCATTCGTTGCGTTTTAAAAGACGCATTGCTAATTTTCATATATCTTTCCGCTTGATACTCATCTTCGGCTTCATATGGTGAATCTCCTTGGCTTTTTAAGCTTTTACCTTTAGCAGTTGAGGACTTATTATCCTTTTTGATTTTTTTCGTACTTGTAGACTTTTTAGGAGTCGGTATTTCATTGATAACATCCGAAGGTTCTTGTTCTTGAAGCTCTGAAGGTCCTACTACAATTTCTTCAAGTAGAGGTAAGGTAATTTCCAAGTGGATTGTTTGTACAACGCCTTTCTGAAACAATAAAGTGAAACATATCTGGCTTTTTGTGTTTATAAAGTGTACTTCTTTTGGTGGTGCTGGAAGACCCATTATACGATGACATGTAAATGTTAAAGCCGCATAATCATAAGTTGCATTAAAATCCGTAGAATTCTTGTCTTCATCGATAATTTGTGTGTTATCCAAGTAGATTAGTTGGGGAATGTTTTTTAGCACACAGTTTTTATAAGCATGGACGGTCTACAAGAATTTGAATTATTAAATAATCTGATCTGGTTCTGACATCTATGTGGTAGTAGCGAAACCTGCTACAACACTAAAATTTATTTTGGTGTCTGTAGTTTACAGGGCTAAAAAATTTTATAGTTACAGGTATACTAACATAACAGGGATTTCCTTGCAAGAGCAAGCTTTTCAGCATTTGAAGAGATTTCAGAGCTTCCAATACTTCAAGCAGATTGTAGATATCGTTGTCAGAGAGATCCAGTACCCTTAACAGTTGAAATACATGAAGTTTATGTAAATTGCTGTCTAAAAGAAGGGAAGCATATAATTAGATTTAAGAAAATGAAAAGATAATATATATTTTTCAGTTAGTATCCATTATTTTCAGTATTTCGGTTATACAAGAATTACGTCAATGCGCATCATGTTTGTAGATGAAAAATTGTTTGTGGGCGAGTCAATTTCACATTCAAATTAACGGAATGCCGTTATTGAATTTCATTTATCAAAACTTAATTAATGATAGTACAGATTAATTTAATTAAATTTTAGGAAAGATGGATGAGTTAAGTATTTTGTTCACTAATGAATTTCCACTAATTAATTTTAACCTTTGCAAATGCCATATAAACTTATAAATAATGTACACAGTGGTTTTTCATTATCGTTATGGAGAACTTGTCAAATAGGGAAACAACTGTAATTGTAGGAACTTTTTAAAAATTTATTTTTACTATTTTAGAAATGCATGGCTTACCTAAAAAGTGCAAAAAATTAAATTGTTGTCACTTCTTAAACACGTGAGGCATCACAATGCATTACCAAACTTTTTGAACGTTCTAGAATAATAAATAGTGGATTTTTAAACAATATTTCTAAATATCAATTCAATTTTATAAATAATTGCAATTTTCAGCTATTTACATTAAGATGCAAGTGCGTTTCTCGTGCTCACACTAAGCCTTATTATCTTACGCCAAGAGGCGAATGCGCATCTCAAGACAGGAATGTTCCTCTACATTTACAGTTTATCTATAAGTAAAGTAGTGATATGCCATGCTATTCAGTTATGTAATGAAAAAATGTCTATTTACAGTAACAATAGTTGTTTATTTTTAAACTGTTTACACAAGCCTTTTTCGACAACTCATGAGTTACATATCCCCCAAATTAGATATATATATATATATATATATATATATATATATATATATACAACATACAACATGATACTGCAGGTGCAGGCCACAGTAGGTTATAAAACGCAATTATTAAAATTAAGATTACTAAGAAGTTGTACATTGTATTGTATAAAGAAATAAGCAGGCATGAGCTCTGTAGTTTCCATAAGCAATGTGAGGGCAGGGATAGCATAAATACCCTTGAGAGCCCAAGATCGCCAGTCAGTCTCGAGCTTCACAACTTTAACATTGTTGGTACTTCAGCTACTCACAGTAATTTTAATTTAATTATTTAGTGAAAGTCAACTTAGAATTATTTCGATCTCAACATGTTACTGCATATAACGTACTTGTAATCAAGATTAATACTGTATTTCAGTATAAAATAAATTTGATAGAAACCGCTCCAAAAGGCTCAAAACCTATCTGGCGCAGACGTTAGTATTCCAGAAGGGCAGTAGCAGAACCCAAAATCGAAACAAGTGGTGGTCTGGAATCTCTATTCCTAATCTGGAACAAAGAACCAACTGGGCAAAGTATAAGATTAGACAAAGTCCAGAAACAAAGAGGAAAAGAAATAATGGAACTGGCAAACAAATTCTTGTAAGTACCAGAGTTCATTTTCCTAACCATCATCAACTGAATATTGATATTAGCTACTAAGAAACAAAAAAGAAATTTTTATGTTCAATTTAATTATTGCAATTTTATTATTTTTATCATTTCTGAAAAGAATTTACTCTGGAAACTTATTATTATAAAGACCCATTTATATATACAAATTTTTACAAATTATTAACAATAAACGAAACGATTTATTCGTCAAGTCTGAAGCTTTAATATATATAAGGTTATCATAAAGTAAGGGATATATTTTAAATTATGATAACTTTTTAACAAATTAAGTTAATAACAAGAAATAAATGAAATCTAATTGCGTATGAAATGGGATTTAGTATGCCCAAAACAGGTTACGGCAATTGCTCAATATGACCTCCATTTTGTTGTTGTAAGATCACCATCCTTACCTCCAAATTGTACACAGCATTTCGTAACATTTCTGGTTGAATTGTACCAATTTGCTCCGTAATACTGTCTTTTAATTCTTGTAGCGTAGTTGGTCGTCTTCTAAACACTAAACTTTTAAATAACCCCACAGCCAGTAATCCGCTGGGCTTAGATCAGGTGATCTTGGTGGCCATGAATTTACGAAATGTCTGCTTAACACGCGATCTTGAAAACGTTGGTTAACAATTCTTTGACTGGTCGAAAATGTGCGGGGTGCTCCATCCTGCATAAAATGATGTTTTCAATTCCGTAGTGCTCGTTTTGCAGCTGTGGAATAACATAATTTTGTAACATTTGCAAGTATCGTTCACCATTTACAGTTACAGATACGGCTTGTCCATTCTGCATTTCCTCGTAGAAATACGGACCAATAATAAAATCAGCTGTAAAACCGCACCAAACGGTGACTTTCTTGTCATGAAGACCTTTTGAACGATTTGTTGCGGATTTTCTGCAGACCAGATTCTACAGTTTTGAGTATTGACTCCACCATTCAGAGTAAAATGTGCCTCATCTGTCCATAAAATACGGGATAACCATTCGGGTTCAATTTCCATCTGAGCCATTACTCGCAAAGAAAAATCGTACCTAGTAGCCAAATCTGCGTCCTTTAATTCAAACAGCATTTTCAGTTTATATGGATACATGTTTAGAATTTTGCGTAAAATTTTCCAAACCGTGGTATACGGCATTTGCAATCGCTTGGATATCGCATTTGCACTGCTGATTGCGAGTGAATTGCTTCTGGCTATGTCTTGATTTTCATGAAGAACCTCTGCAACTTGGACATCACTAATTATTGGTCTTCCTGATCTTGGTAAGTCAGTTACAGACCCTGTTCTTTCAAATTTTTGTATCAAATTGCGGTACGCTTTCATTTGACAGGGTCCCGCTCTCAAACCCATTCTCGTGCGAAATCTTCGTAATCCAGCGGTGTAATTTCTGCCGGATTCATAATAGCACTGAATTAAACCAATTCTTGTTTGTAAATCCATGTTATTACAGTTGAGTCGTTTGAACTCGACGTTTACTTGAGTTTTAATTTCAAAATAAAACTTCAAATTGAATAATTTCGTTTTAACACTAGTGTCAACAATTGTTATGACAACGCTTTTGTTTCTCATAGATACGGTAAAATCCCATTCATTAAGCAACTAGATTTCGTTTATTTGATCTTACTAACTTAATTTATTAAAAAGTTGTAATGATTTAAAATATATCCCTTACTTTATGATAACCTGGTAAATAGAACGCAATTATTCGTACTAATTTTTATTACCGCGATTATTACTAAAACGATTTATTCAAATTTGATTCTCATCACATCCTTCTATAATTAAACACTTTTAAGGCAACAGATTAACGAAAATGTATAATTATAAAAAAAGCATTTTATGTAGTTTATTATTGCAATTCGTAATTCTTCAGCACAACTCTGAACAAAAGCGTATAATTATAACGCAGTTCTTGCGAGAAACTATTCGGAAAACCTGAAACTCAATTCGCACCAATTGTAACCTCGCAAAGCTATAAATATAACACTTAAATGCGACAATAATTGATGAGACAACTACTAAGCAGAATTCTTCAATGTAATTACAGCATTTGATACTTACACATAAAATATATGTAAAGTGATTTTTTAAATAACTATATATAAACTAAACTAAAAAGTAGCTCTTAGTTTATATAAAAGCAATACAAACTAGACTTAAAAGTAACCATTAATTTAATATATAACAACAATGAATTCCGATATGAAACTTTACCTCGAGTCCATTCCTCAATACGATGGAAATCAATCATTATAAGGTATTTTCATTAACGCTTGCGGAATATTTTTAAAAAAAATTTTAAACCTGGGGACAACAATCGCCTAATAATCAGTAAACTGACCGGAAGAGCAAAAACACTAAATGCCAGCCGAGACGATCTGATCTAATAGGACGATTTCAAACACATATTGATTGCATATTTCGGCAACCAACGGAACATCAATGTCAGTTCGGCGATTTAATAAACCTACGGATGGAAATAACCAATCACCCTATCAATTCGGTATGAAATGTCAAGACGTATGAAGTTTAATTTTGACAAAACTAAAAATTGAAGAATCCGATCAAAATATAAGATTATTAAAGACGAAAATGTACGACGAAATGGCTTTAGACACATACATCAATGCCTTATCTGAAGATTTATCAGATAAAATAAGATTCCGTCATTCTCAAAATTTAAAGGAAGCAATAAACATGATTGTAGAGGAATAAAACGTTATGTACTACAGAAATAGATTGTATAACCCTAACACAAATAAAAATTACGTACCGATGCAAACTACACAAGCCGCGAGACAAATATCCACACAACAGAAATTTACACCATTTAACGTGCAAATAAATAAACCCGAATCAACAACCCAAACTTTAATAACACAAATTTCCATAACAAATTTAGACAATTTCCAGACCAAATTCAAATTTTACAAACCAACATTTACACCAAGATTTAATCAAAACGTAAATCAACCAAGGCAAATATTTGATACAAACCCCAACAGAAACGCACCGATGGCAAATAACAAAATTACAAACCAACTCCTATGGACACTTCATCTGGAAACACTAGACAAAATACTAAAATATTGCAAATCAGATCAAACTACAATCAGAAACGAAACTTCACTTCCGAGGAACTATTCCACCAAGAAGTGGAAGATTATACTAATCACGACACGAATAATTATGCAACTTCGAGTAGAAACAATGAAACAAACTACGAATGCAATTACCTTTATGAAAATTACGAAGAGGACGACGAAGAGAATGCGTGCTCAAATTTTTAGTTAGACTACGACCAAACGTAATTAATTTAAATAACACCAATCAACAAATTTTACCCTACATAAAAATACCTCACGCAGAACTTAAATTACTGATCGACACAGGATCTTCAAAAACACTAATTAGCCCCAGAACCGTACAAAAACATTATTTAAATTTTGTAGAATAAGAACCCTTTAAAATCAAGACAGCTTGTTACATTATCGAGGCACTCCCTGTTCGGGCGCCAAATTTATGCTACGTTGGCTCGTAGCCGTGCGTAACACAAAGAAAATCAAAGAAATGACCGGGCTCAATCGGTGATTAAGGGGGGTTGTAGAAAGCAGACTGAAATATAATGTATGCGGCGGCGGTAAGGAGTTAGTGGCAATACCTGCAAGAAAATTAGAATAGCAAACCTGCAATAAAAAAGAATAAGCATAGCAGCAATGAAAAGTCTAGGTTATTCAGTACTCTGTAGAATGTAAATAAAACTGTTTAGATAAACTATATAATATAATCACGATAAAAGCATTACAAAGATTTTTATCACAAAGTGAGGTAATATTGGGGAGTAGCAGAAACGTTTCCTCACACACCAATTAAACCTAAATCAGACAAAATGTTAACAAAAGATAAATAGGTAAGTCACAATTGATATGAGTAATTCAGTAGTATTGATTGTTTTTTTTCTTTCTTTTTTTTTTAATAGCAGGCAAGTCTATTGTAAAAGGTCTCAGAACGACGAAGATATGGCAAAACAACGGATAGATATTTTAAGTAATAACAAGTAGGAAATAGTTCAACTTACAAAAAGTCCTTCAGTAACGCTTCCTTGCAATTGAAGTGTGGGATTCACGATGTCCTGCACTAACGAAGCACTTCACCCTTGACTGTGCGGGTGTTGATGGAATTTCTTACACTTTACACTAATCACACCTACGTATTTCACTAGTGTTAGCAGCAGACATTCTCATGCTGATGGAACTATGTAGCATTGATAAATTTCTTGTTAATTCTATTTCCTGAGACAATAATTTCGAAATATTTTGTAACGCAAATCGTAAAAAAATGGTAATAAAAATTTAGAATCACGGGTCTTCAAGGCACGATGTAATGCATTAAACTAACAGTAACGTGAGGTGTCTTATTTGCTACCTATGGTAACAAAGAAAAATCTAATGCTTTTGAATAACGAAATTTGCGCAAACAATGATCTATTTTAGATTCGTTGGGGTTAGAAAATTCAGAAACTACAGTGTCAACTGTCTTTACATGTGAATGAGATACATGTTTATAAGAAGCAATCATTTTTTTTTTAGAAACACTCAAGCTTAAAACTGTATTTGGATAATCCAAAGTATGCACTACTCTGATAAAAAAAGGACCACAAAAACTAGATCGCACACACAGTTCAAATATAAAAAGACAAATCAACTAAAAAAACACAATCAATAAAGCAAAGCGTATCACTAAGTCAATGTTCCGTAAAACGCACGTGCAGGTCGAGTACAACAAGTTCTACTACTTTTATTTCCAACAGAAAATCAACAAAAATACAATTAGTAAAGCAACGCGCATCACTAAGTCAATGTTCCGTAAAACGCACGACATGTTCTACTACTTTTATTTCCACCAGAAAAGCAACAAAAAAAAACAAATTAGTAGAGCAACGCGCATCGCTAAAACCGTCCGTCAATGACCTTACAACCGCACTTGTGCTCAATCAAACACGTTACCTATAAAGCATACTTCCTTCAAAATGTAATCAGAACTACACTCTAATCTGTTTATATAAACTAGTTGTTACCATAAACTCTTGTCGACTATTATCTCCTTCGCTAATAACATAAGGAACATCCAAAACGTGAATGCCGCAATCATATGTAATAATTAATTACAGCGGTTTATCATTTCCGATAAGTTGGAAAGTAATTTACGAATAATCCAATTTACAATTCATTCCTTGCAATTTATTTATTAATGAAAATCAATCTTCAAATTATCTACTTTTAAAGTAATACCCACGAGTTAAATTGCATACAAATCTGAATTATTCTGAAGTATTTCCTTTATACAAACAGCGATCCCAAAGAAACGATGTATTTACTAATTGGGAAAAACCGTAAAATGTTAAACTACAAAAATGCACGTTACAAGCTCGCAAAGCGACACTATACCAATTTATAGCAAACATACCCCTACCAAAAACTTTCAACGTATAAATGAAACACAAATGTTACATCTTTGAATTTAACGACAAATACCACGGATTAATAGGCACGGATCTTCCAAGAAAGTTAGGAGCAAACATCGATATAAAAAACCGATTATTAAGAACAAAACACGGACAAATTCCCATTAAATTTCAAAACAGTAATATTCAAACCCAGCAAAAATACACCATCGAACCCAGGACAGAAAAACAAATAAGAATTTTAGTAAATTCAAAAGAAGACATAGGAATTATAAATCACATGTAATTCCAACCCGGAGTAGAAACACCCACATCATTAGTACAAATAAAAAACAATTACGCCACTACAACGATTTTAAACTCAAACGATCACCCATAGAACTATCGTTGACAAACTGCTTAGACGTAGAAGAAGTAAAATTTAACGAGATAGAAATCGACAAAGAATATGGGAACGATTCCAACCCTACAGGATGTTAAAAGAAAATTTACTTAACATTTGTTTTAATAAAGACATTAATAACGAAGAGGAGAGAGAGCAATTAAAGACTTATGTTTCGAATACCGAGCCATATTCCAATGCGAAAGAATACACTTAACCTTCACCAACACAGTGAAACATAACATTGTATCAACAGATGATAAACCAATTTTCACCAAAGCATATAGACTACCTCAGGCAAGTCAAAAAGAAGCAGATAGACAGGTAGCAGACCCATTAAAGCAAGATATAATCCAACACTCAAATTCACCATGGAGCAGCCCCGTATTAGTAGTACCTACGAAATTAGATGCCTCAGGCAAACGCAAATATAGAATGGTTATCGATTATAGAAAACTAAACGAGAAGACGGTAGACGATAAATACCCACTACCCAAAATCACCGAGATTGTAGACAAATTAGAAAAGTGTCTATATTTATCGACATTAGACCTCGCCTCAGGATATCATCAAGTAGAGATGGGCGAGAAGGACACAACTAAAACAGCATTCAGTACACCTAGAGGATACTATGAATACAAACGCTTGTCGTTTGGATTAAAGAACGCACCCGCCACCTGTCAAAGAGTTGTGGATAATATTTTAAGAGGGATACACAACGAAAAATGTCTTGTGTATCTGGACGATATAATTGTATATTTGACATCAGTCGTAAAACACATCGAAAGATTAAAAGAAGCCTTTGAACGATTAAGACAAGCTCATTTTAAGGTTCAATTAGACAAAAGCGAATTTTTACAAAAGGAAGTATCATTTTTAGGAAACATAATAACCCCACAAGGAGTTATGCCAAACCCAAATAAAACAAACACAGTACTAAATTACCCCCTATCCAAAACTAATAAAGAAATTAAAGGGTTTTTATGACACAGTGGTTATTACCGAAAATTCATCAAAGGTTACGCTCAAATAACCAAACCTTTAACAAATTGTTTAGAGAAAGGTAATAAGATCGAACACACGCCAGAATTTATCAAGGCAGTAGAGAAAATTAAATGAGCCCTTACAAATCACCCCATATTAGAAGGCCCCGATTTTTCAACAACCATTTATATTAACAACCGACGCATCGAACGTAGCATTAAGCACAGTATTGAGCCAAGGAAAAGTTGGTAATGATAAACCAATCAAAGCAATTGTACAGCGACCGTTACTTCTACGTGACATATTTTTTATGAAATCGTTTTCACATGCGATTTTTAGTGGACTGTAGAAGCGAGTATTAAGAACTTCTTTCTTCTAGCTCCCAAAACTTCTGCAAACATGATTGCAGATCATTATTACTTAAAGCGCAGTAAGTTGTAGAGGAAAAATTATGCTGTTCCTCATGCGCGATAGTAGGCATTTGACCCATTATAACATGCCCTACAGTAGTCTTTAATAAGGAAGGCGCGTTACTAGGAGCTTCAATATGACCGTCCAACAATAAGAACGGAAACAACTGTGCCCCAAAAATTAAATCAATTTCACCAGCAACATTCCACTGACTATCCGCTAACGGCATTTTAGTCAGCTGTGTTATATGCAATGAATCAATGTATCGAGCAGGTAAATTATCTGTAATACAATCAATCACTACAACTTGAATATTATAGGTATGCGGATAAATGCGTGATTCTATGATAAGGGTCGCATACCCACAGGTAGGACAGGAGTACATACCAACACTTTTAATTAACAAATTAGTTAACAGAGTTATAAACAGATCCAGCTGTTCAAAAACACGATACTGACATAAAATTGTGTTGGGATGCACAATCAATCAAGCATCTGATGAGTTTCCGTTCATTGTTGTTGGTTCTAGCAAAAACTTGTGCAGTAGACAGTAGAACATTATTCATTGGCCAAATTGCTCCCAATGTTTTACTGCAAGAATGCGATGTTAATGTCACCATGTCATTCGTGGCGTGTGCGTTAGCGTCCTTTGGATGCAGTATAACCGTATATGAGGCGTTAAGATTTGGTTGCGATGCGCTGAGATTTAACTCATTATTGGTCGAGGATTTCTTATTGACCGGAAGCTTATCAAAATGTAATAGTGTATGATGTTTTCTATGACATGCTTTACATACATGTAGCGATACATGTAGCGTGCCTTTCTTTTATAGAGTCATATCGATCCTTAACCAATAATTTTTTAAATTCGGCACACTCGTCAAGTGCGTATGACCCGCCTTACTACAAAAGGCACAAGTCACAGTTTTTGATAACTTGTTGCCCATGGTTACAAATGAATGAGTAACTTTGGACCCACCCTGTAATTTTGAATGCGACTTCAGTTGGGTAGAGTTCATCTCAGTTTTTGACGCGCGTTCTAAAACCTTCACATGTTCCCGCAAAATTGTTACAAATTCGTCGTAAGTTGGTATATCGCCTTTCTTTGGACGACCATTTTCGAAGGATTTAACAGTATCAGGGTCTAACTTTTTCAACCCAATATGAACGAACATAAATTCCTTTAAGTCACAAATTTTTAACTGACCCAAGGCTGCGTAAACGGTTGTAAATTTATCTACAAAATATTTGAGAACCTTTGGCGTTGCATTACTAATTGATTTCAGTTCAAGCAGTTGGTCAAGGAAAGTAGATGCTAAAGCACGATTGTCTTGATATTTTGCAATCAAGGCGTTATACAACGGTAAATAATTTTCCGGTGTTGGTGTTAGACCATGACAGATATTTTGTGCCTTGTCAACTAAAACGGATAACAAATACTGAATACGCTCAGTGTCAGATAGATGTTCATTTTCATGTACTAGAGTGTTGAAGTTTTAAATAAATATAGGCAAATCGGATAATTTTCCGGAAAAAGGACTAAGCGTAATTCGAGGTAACTTAAAGTAGTTTTCTCTGCGTTTGGTATCCTGAGCAACCTCAGGTTTACCAATTTGCTTTATTGATAAAAACCGGTCCCATGTAAACTGATTAGAGCTGCACATTTCAGTAAATGACAAAACCTTTTCAAATTCAGGTATAAAATCTTCCTTTAAGCGCACAGATAAGCTATTTATCTCATTCGATAACGCCATAAACTCGCTACGCATGTCGATAACATGTAAGGGCTTGGCCAAAAGCTTTCTACTTCAAGCGTGTCTTTTTTATATGGAATCGAATCATGTAGCCTTTGTGCGTAATTAAAATACGATGTAAACTTGTACTCAACTAAAGCTAAACGAGCTTCTTCTTCAGTCCCATTATTCGTGTTAGGAATTTCGGCAGCTCTATTGGATGCGCGTGTACCTTTGGACTGATGTCAGTTATAGAGCGCGTAACAATAACTAACAGTATTTTTTCTAAAGCGAATAAGATGTGTAATGCGGAAAATTATGTGTTATTCCAATACCTAATGCAGTTTCAAACTTTTGCATCCGGTGATACTTATTACAGTTATTTTGGTTTAGCATTGTTATACACAAAACTGTATGTGAAATGTACCTTATTTTGTTACATTTTTTGGTATACATCCTGTAATTGACTTGAGTGTAAAATGTATTTTCTCTATAAATATAAAAAAATACATAAACAAAAGTAAAATAGAATCTATACAGTAGTGTGAATATGATTATCGGTTGTTGTCATGTTTGGTTATTTTAGTGGTTATATATACATTGTGGTTCGTCAGAGTTTGAGGAATAGTACTCTGGGTCGCTATTGCTCACTGTCCTGGTGCCCATATATTTAGTGGCTTTATTGAGGTCCAAACACGCTGTTCAGCTATAATCCCATCCTTAATCATCCACCCGACATCCAACAGTCCCTGCGCTGACTTACCCAGGAGTCTTAAACGATCATCGACTATGAAGCAACCCTGTAATTATTTTCTAAATTCGTAATTGCAATATTGTGCCGTGACACACTACTGCATGTTCGATTTCGGTGCTTAACCGAGGTTGAACTTGCAAAAGAAAGCAGACTCAGAAAATTTTGTTTAAAGATTTTGTTTAGATATATGTCTTTAGTTTAATGGAGATTAAATTGAAAAATGGCATTATAACTTTGATGAAAATTGACGAAATAAAAGAACTATAAGTAACTCTGGGAAGAACTTTAGAACATATGCCTTGTACATGAATAGTTTTAATTTACAATTAATTATTGAAGTTTGTGTCATAGGGATACATTTCCAGAAGAAGTTGAAATTTTCGTCTATCCCATGCGTAACTAAATTCTAATAGCAATTTCTGGTTAAACTTTGATATTGATTGTTAGTTAGGAAGAATTTGGAGAAGTTTATTAATCTGAAATTTATATATATGGTACAATGTATTTAGCACAACAAAAACTACTCTTTCTGTGAGTCGTCTGTGACGTTCAGATGCGGTTACTCTTTTTCCCAAATCGTGAGTTTAATTAACTTTTTGTTTTATAATCTTTTTAATGAGTATGTTTCACCTCATCACTTCGAGAATCGCTTTAACATTTTACTTTTTTGAACAGGCAGCATAGATTATATTAGAAACTTGAAATAAACCGAACCCTTTCACGCTACACGGGTGGTGCTGCCACCTGTGTTCCCAAAGAAGAATTACGTACTAAGGTTATCGATAAATAGCTACAAAGAAGATTTCTTCTCTGTGTTCATTTATTGTAAAAACAAATTAACTTTCATTATAATTATACATTAAATTATTTATAAAATATAAAGCGTATATGTACTACTATTAATCTGATAATAGTGTTGATAAATAAAATTGCGTGCAACTGCTTTGCAAATAAATAATATAATAGAGGTCGCTGAAAGTAAATTATAAGTTGGAAACCTAGCAAGAAAGCGGATGTATAGAAAGCGACTTTCGGGCTTCGCTTCACTATCACCGCTATCCATCTACTCATACAACGAAAATAAATATGCAATATTAGACACTAACGATAATCGCAATTTTCCATGATTTGATCTGACTTGTACTGCTTAATAATTATCTTGGGAACATAAATATTTAACTCTGGTTTTCTAGCTTTTTAGCATCAAACAAATATTAAATATTATACCAAAAATCACGATATGTGAATTTTTCTGAAAATGTTCAGGCGTTTTCTGTGTATTTAACTTGCACTTTATGAAAAGTTTTGAATTTCGAATTTTTATTATTGGAATATTCTATTAGTGTTTTCGCCGTTAAACAGCAAAAATGATAGCAATTGACAGTAGATATACTATTCCCTTTAGGTCCAAAATAGGTCATTCCATAAAAACTACGATACATAGAGCCAAAGTAGATCGGTCGACTAACTATTACTTTGCTTTGTATCCTAAGGAAGCAAGTATTAGTTGACTAAAAACTGTATTATTTAGACGCAAACTAAGTTAGTAGATAACGCTAATGCATAAATCATACACATTGGTGATGGGTAAATCTACAGGAAGCCTCATATATATTAATCCAACAGGTTATGGGCCCAGTATACAAGAGATTAACACAATAGGGTATTAATTGGTTTTGTAATTGAAATTGTACTAGCATCAAGTGTAATATTTTGCATAACAGAAAGTGGCAGATCATACTGTGACACAAGTATATTTTGTAAAACTCAATAATTCCAATTATTCAATATGGAAGTACAAAACGGAACTGTGGGTCCGGTTTACATTACGTAACCTGTCAAAAATAATTAAAAATTATTAGAAACTATATAAAAACACATACATTTTCAAATACTAATGAAAAATTTGCGGGTTTTTCAGTAAATTTGGTTTAATTAAATTCCGAAACCTGGAACTGCTTCTTACTGAAATGTCACGCGACCGTAGATCGCGAATGAATATACAAAACGCTCTTGATACTATTAGAGCAATAACCTCGTCTTGTATAATTTTTGATAGTTGGAAGAGCTATTGCCACTATTTGAGACAGAACAATTACATATTCCTTGCAGTATGAAATTGTAATTTAAATATAAATGCGCGCCACAACAACGAAGACTCACCTATTGATTCATAAACACACACAGAACATCTATAACCATTAAACACAGATTGAAAGTTTTCGAATTGGTCATTGGCGTAGCATAATTTGTAAAAAAATAATGGCTGCATTCAGTTCGATCTTTCGTTCCCACATTGTCGATCTTATTTCGCTATTGATAATAGGATAGAAGTTTTGCGGGTTATTGAGTGGAAGCACAGGCAACACTTAAATGTTGAAAATTATGCAGCAGACCATAAAATGAAATGTTAATTAAAAACAGAGTTTTTGCAGATTTTATATATGTATGGTTTCTTCTTTAAAATAAATCCGTACTCTTTATCGAACAATAGTGTTACTATTGTAAAGCAACAACCATACGAATATAACAAACTTTACAGTAATTAAATATCAAACGTACGAATTGGCACTGTTTCCTGATTGTGTTGTAATTGTTCTGCTATAATGATGTATCTTCTGCAATTGCTAGTTTAAATGTTTTCATTTAATACTCACTTATTGTATTAACTATTCCGAACTCTTTTACAAAACAAATCAGTTGCCAAACGTTATTTTCGTGCGTGCGTGTGCAAGTTCTCATTGACATTGATATATATATATATATATATATATATATATATATATATATATGAGTATCTTCGACACGACAAAGCCGTTATCGTAGAGGACTAGCAACGAGAGTGCTTTATACAGCATAATCGTAGATGCATTGCTGGGATATGCTGTGGTGCCATGCAGTTAGTGTTGAACCCATCTTTGATTATTTTGCCTTGTAGTAAAATGTTCCGCCTAGTGACCTATAATGAAATCACAACAGTATTTTCACACATGTACCAAATCTATCATTTTACCTTAGTAGTAAAACGTTACGACTACTAAACTAAGTAGAAACCTCAACACTATTTTCGCCGCAGCACTATATATGCCTCAACACTATTTCCGTTATGTGCCCGTTCGATTATTTTGTCTTAGTAGTAAAACATTTCCAATAGTAACCTAAGTTAAAACCTCAACACTATTTTCACCTCAGCAGTATTTAGGTCACAACACTTTTTTCGCTCCTACACCCGTTTGATTATTTTGTATTAGTAGTTAAACATTTCGACTACTAACCTAAGTTGAAACCTCAACACTGTTTTCGCCTCAGCACTATTTATGCCTCAAGACTAAATGTTCGCTCATGTACCCGTTCGATCATTTTGTCTTAGTAAAACATTTCAACTACTAACCTAAGTTAAAACCTCAACACTGTTTTCGCCTCAGCACTATTTATACCTTAACACTATTTCCGCTCATGCACCCGTTCGATTGTTTTGTCTTAGTAGTAAAACTTTCGAAAACTAACCTAAGTTGAAACCTCAATACTATTTTCGCGTTAGCACTATTTATTTCTCAAGACTATATGTTCGCGCATGCACCCGTTTGATTATTTTTCTTACTAAGTAAAACATTTCGACTACTAACCTAAGTAGAAACCACAACACTATTTTCGCCTCAGCACTATTTATGCCTCAAGTCTATGTTCGCTCATGTACTCGTTCGATCATTTTCTCTTAGTAGTAAAACATTTCAACTACTAACCTAAGTTAAAACCTCAACACTGTTTTCGCCTCGGCACTATTTATACCTCAACACTATTTCCGCTCATGCACTCGTTCGATTATTTTGTCTTAGTAGTAAAACATTTCGACTACTAACCTAAGTTGAAACCTCAATTTTCGCCTCAGCATTATTTATACCTCAACACTATTGTCACACATGCACTCGTTCGATTATCTCATATAGTAGAATTTATTTAAGAAGAGCCTGTACGTCATCATGCGCACACGGTTAAAACGGTGTTAGCATATCAGTGGCATAAATAATTTGCTATTAAAAGTCAATTGATATTTGTGACTTTGATATTCTATATTTATTTCTTACGCGTTCATAGTTTTCTTTCTATTTCTTTGTGTTTTATGCCTCATGTAAATTTGAACCACCAACAAAATAAAACTTGATTTTAGAATATTTACTCTATGGAGTTTGATAAAAATTATTAAATCTCCTATGCCACTGACTTTCAAGGTTTGCGCATGTCAAATGACGTACAAGCTCTTCAAATAAATTCTGCTCTACGTGAAGCTTCAAATAATTTTAATGCATCTATTAAAAGAATAACGTAATCTCTTCTAATTATTACAGAAACCTAACCCCGCCGTACCTGAAGTGTGTTTATATTGTTTTGTTGACAGTCAGCATCGAATAATGTTAGTACAACTACTATATCAATAACCTAAATGATACCTTCAGCAACAAATAATGTTAGTGAAGTAATATTCAACAACGTTTTGCCTAATCATTGCACATCCTTGTTATTCTTAAGCACTAACATCTCAGAATGGGACAATTATTATGCAATATGCTTTAATCCTTCACAAAATAAAAATAAAATGTAATTCTTATACTAAAAATGGTAATGAGCAATAATAGTAGCCGAAAACGCAAGTATTTAATAGTTTAAATATATTAATGGCAAAACCGAAACTCATGTATTTTTATCAGGGTGTAACTCAATGATGCGTATTTGTGATAAAAGTAAAACAATCAAAATAACTAAGTTATACTCCTAACACATTCTTAGAAAAGATTAAGCAAAAAATTTTTTGACAATACATATTCCAACTTTGTGTTAGTTGTATTCAAAGCAGATTATCAAACATACCTATACAAATGTGTTTCGTCCTTTTATTATATCACAATTAATGCCCTAAACATAATTAAAGTAAAATTAAAATAACATCTAATCGGGTTACATAACCTCAAAATTGGCTACAAAAATCAAGCTTTTTACGCATAAATCGCAAAAACCCGCATTTTTTTCTGTTGATTTGTTATTATAGATGTATTTGAAAGTATCTACCACAAAGTAGAAGTCTCTAACTGAGGTCACGTAATGTACACCGTGACCGGAACTGTTACTGTTAAAGCAAAATTTATGGAAAAAGGTGATTGCAGGACGACGACCGGCATCAGTTGAAGACTGCAAAAAAGTTTCAGAAATTCAGCATTGGGATGATGTCGATGAGCAGGCACGTGCAGTAATTGGTCTTTCAGTTGAAGATGATCAGTTAGTGCACATTCGAAATAAAAGACAGCTAAAGAAGTATGGGATGCACTGAAAAACTATCATGAAAAGAATACACTTACAAATAAGGTTTATTTAATGCGGACAATTTGTTCACTGAAGTTAGATGAAAACGGTGATGTGCCAGCACAAATAAATCATATGCAGAACTTGTTTGTAAAATTGCGTGATATTGGCGTGATGGCCGATAAATGGAGTGTAGCGATGCTACTAAGTAGCGTCCCCAAAAGATATGACGGATTAATAACGGCGCTAGAAGCACGACCTGAAGAGGAATTAACATTTGGGGCTATTCAGCAAAAGTTAATTGCAGAATACGAACGACGATCACATGCAGAGCGAAGTGATCCAAGCTGTTTTGAAGGTCGTAGCAAAGGAAATTCGGTGCTGCTTTTGTAAGAATGCAGGACACCAGAACGCTTCTGGAGATGGCTAGATGCTTGCTGGAGTGTGCCAAAACTGCCCAATGTGTTTGGGAGTGAAGCGGTACCAACAGTGAATTTTATACAAAATCATATCATTACTCGTTCAAAAGATGTTGTATCTCTGGAATTATGGGACGGTACACAACCAAATTTGAAAGATTTCCATATTTTTGGATCACAGTGTTTTGTCTATGTTCCTTCTGAAAAGATAAAGATATTGGACCAAACAGCTACAGAAATGTTGTTTCTTGGATATGATCAAAACTCCAAAGCAATTACATATTACGATAAAATGACAAAAAAGGTTATGGTTAGTAGGGATGTAAGGTTTAACCAAGAAGTCATTCCAGATAAAGTTTGCTGTGACGTCAAAAATAAAGTTGCTGTCAATTTGACATTCATCCAGTCAGTTTAAATAATTTAGAATTGGAGAATGATTTTGTTCAGAAGAAGAATTTAAATAAGGTGTATACTAGTAATGATGAACCTGAACTGCGGAAATCACAACGTTCGACTAAAGGCGTACCACCAAAATGTTTGATAGATGAAATTATTCTGGTAAATGCTACTAAAACGGTGAATTATAGTGAAGCAATTTCTTGCAAAGAAAAGAACCAATGGATTACAGCTATGAAGACTGAAATAAATTGTTTAGAGAAACATGTGTGGGAATTATGTGATTTGCCTGATGATCGGAATGCAATTGGATGTAAATGTGTCGAAAGGTATAAAGCTAGACTTGTAGCGCAAGGCTTTGCACAAATACCTGGATTGGATTTTGATGAAGTTTTTGCACCGATAGTTAAAATTTCTACATTTAGGGTGTTATTGTCAATTGCTGGATTAAATGGTTTACAAGGTAATCTTTATGATGTTGAAACTGTGCTTTTAAAAGGAAACCTAAAGGAAACTATTTACATGCAACAACCACCGGGGTTTGTTGGCAGGGATTCATCAAAAGTGTGTTTACTGAACTCAATTTAAGGCTTGAAGCAGTCGGCTAGATCATGCAATGAGTTACTGCATAAAGTTTTAATACAAGAAACCTTTATTCAAAGTAAAAACGACGCGTATCTATATTCCAAATCTATCGATGGCTCTTGGTGTTATGTTTTGACGTACGTAGACGATTTGGTTTTTGTATGGAAGAACAGTAGACAAGTTTTGAAATTATTATAATACACCCTTCAATCAATCAATATCATGAGTCTTATTTATCTCAAAATTTATATGCTTTGCAATCAATCTAAAGTCACCAAAAACTACCCTTTTTATCAAAGAAACCTAGAACGTTCTAAACCCCTCTATAATATTACGTACTTTTAACGTATGCAATGTTTGTGCTGACTTCGTTACACTTTTACATAAATTACGTAAATTCAGGATTCAAAAATAGAAAAAATATCTTAAAACTAATTAGATCTGACCTTTTACATTAAACCCCTTGGCTTCCATAAATTGCTTCTTGCCTCTTTGTTTTATTTGCATTGAATCTTGCAACTCAAAATTGTATCAAAATCGTGGACGCTGATTTGAAGTATTACATTAATCCATTAAAGATATCCCCATATTCGAATTATCATCAACTATAATATCTATCCACTCATTTGAAATATTATACCATCAATTAGAATTATTTTCATGCATTTAAATTATTATATCGTATACTCGAATTATCCATCCATTCAGAATTATTATACCACATTCGGAATTATTATCCCGCAATCAGGACTAGGATTATCGCCCTCGAATTATTATATCTATCCACTCGGAATTATTATCACGCAATTAGGACTAGGATTATCACCCTTGGATTATTATATCTAGCCACTCGGAGCGCTATTATTATATTATTAGTTTAAATAAATTACCCCAAATTCTACTCACGTTAAACGGCAACAGAAATTTTCATATTTGTAGCACTTATTCTTCACTATCTATTTTATAAAACATTTAAAATTACGCGTGACTTTGTGATTCAGAATGGCGCAGCTTTGCCCTCTTGAGTTAAAACTGAACTGTCTTATCATCAGTTCGCTTGTTAAATATAGGCTGATCCCACTTGCATGTGGGTTGGGTTTCCAACAAGTCTTTCGCTATCTTAACCAATAAGGTCTTTGTATATCCTGCACTTGAAGTAGTTTTCTGATGTAATATCTTCGGTTTTCCGGGTAATGGTTATTTGTTTATAGATACCTCGTTATCAGACCATACGTTGTTTTGTGTAAATATCGCGTTTTCCATATTATACAAAAATACTTGATGTAACTTCAATTTTGATTTTCGTGTATGTTTATATATTTACGCATCTTTAATTACATTCTTACTTCTACTGAAACATATTTTCACTTTGCATTGTTTAAAATTAATAAAGCTTTATATACCGAGTGCTAAATACTTGTTATTTACCTAATGTACGAATTACCTATTTCTATGCTAAACATGCGTCCTCTTATTGTAAAATGTGTTTATTTGCGTCGCTTAAAACTAGTTATGCTCTATATACAGGGTGCTAATTGCTTACTATCTACATAATATCCAAATTACCTATTTTCTGTTAAATAAATACAGTTTTCTGCTTCCTATCGTAATTTATGGTTACTGCACGACCCTTGTTATACAACACACCCTTAAGCAACCCCTTATCACAGCATTATATATACATTTGTGTGTGTGTGTTTGTGCGTGGTGTGTGTGTGTGTGTGCGTATGCGTGTGCGTGTGTGTGTTTGGGATTTTTGTCGTTTGATTTATTTTGTTTGGCGCTTTGTTTATGTTGGTCATAGTGTCTAAAGAAATAAAGATTGAAATTAGAATAAGTCAGTTAGGAACGAATTTAAGTTGAAGTAGAATAAATTTCTTTGACTAGGGCGGTTGATGTTAAATTTATAAGGAATAAATAACTAGATGCTAATTTAGTTAGATTTAGATAGTATTAAGTCGACTGCTCAGGTCTCACTGGTAAGCAGAACTGGCGAGTGCATTCCGGTATTATAGATCCCTCCCCTTTTACTTTTTGCCAATGTTTGTTGATCAGACACATTCCAAAGGCAACGCTATTCTCTATAGGTTCCATTTTTAAACCCACCTTAGGTTTTAGTTTCTAAATTTTAATTATCACTTGATTAATTTTGGAGTCCAATTAATTCAAAACATGAAATTGGTCGGTTGCAGCATTGAAGACGTGGCCGCAAGTATAGCGGCTCTTACATTTGCTGTGGTATTTTGTGTAGACAAGAATAAAAGTAGTAAAGTAAGGAACGAAAATCGCCCATATCGAATACCGCAACGAAATGGAACAGTAGAATAAAAATCCAAAAGAATTGGATGCCGTTCTAGCTCAAAACGTCGTAGAGTGGGGTGTGCAACACAGTAAGAAAATTGGAAACTTCAGTAAGAATTTTTTTTTACAAACCGTTAATTAAAAAAGGAATATCTACAGAGACCAAATCGAACATTTACGTAATCGTCCTGTTATAACATAATGGCAACAAAACCGTCAACTTGCATATAACACAACATGGTAATATACATTTAAACCAATATACATGGAAAATCTTAAAATCTAAGTAAGATTTACATGCATACATAATATTTCCAACTCTAGATATATACAAGTAGAAAAGTAGATATAGTATATGCAGCAATTTTACCTGCCGTCTGAAGTGCACTTCTTAAAGGAAATAACCAAGTGTTAACTTATAAGTTGGTAAACAAGCTGTTGACGTTAGCAATAATTTAAGAAAAAGGAAATAGTAAAAAGTGCTCTAACGCAAGCTTCAGTTTATATTAATTGCGACTTTCAAAAATAATTACATAATTACTTGTGCACTGTGAACGTAAATTTGTAACGCGAGTTAAGGTTCGGGCCTTGGAAGCTGCGTTTTTAAAAAACGCTTCCAAAACTTAACAAATTTATTTTAATTGTTACAGAAATTAATGTGGAATTTTGACGAACTGATTTAACTTTAAATCAAAATAAATAAATTAATTAAACTAATATTGTGAGTCGCCTAAGCAAATTGCAATGCTAAAGCCGAATACTTTGACTGACTGCCGGGTCCTGGGGCTCCAGGGCTTTTTATAATGTCCTACCCCCTCACATGGCTGTGGGAACTTGCAGATCTCGTGTCTGCTTTACTCTTAATTCTATATTTTGATACATTGTTACAATCTTATTTTCTAGGTAATTGCGATATCTTAACCGTCTGTTACCTGCCACCTGCATTATCACTATCGTCTCGGATACAAAGTTGCGCATCCGTTCTCATGAACTACTAATAACCTGTTTGGTTTATTATTGTATTACATTGTTGCAATTGACTTATGATTTATTTAACAATTTCTAATAATTCCTATTAGATTCTATTATTTAATATATAGGTAAATTGGGGGATATAAAACTCGTCTGGTCTGTAATTTATTGTGCAATCACGAGTAAGAAAAACTAGGGCCCTTACTTGGTTAACAACCAGTCTATCTTTTACAGCAGCATCAAGAATACCATCGTAAAGGATTTGGAAGTGCGTGCTGTACTCACCAACTAACTGGATACTAGATGAAACAATTTAACTAGACTGTAACACTAAGTAAAACAAAGCGTCTTAGCACCGCAAGTTACGGCGCTTCCTTAAAGGATGTTGTATAGAATGATCAGGTAGACTGTATTTATAGGGATAGAGAACAACGTGTTTGCGTTTTAAAAACAATTTCCAGCGATAACATGTGAAGTATTCTGTGAACAGTACCTGTAAAGTATATTTTCCACACAGCAGCTGCAAAATATTCCTAGAATAGTGCTTACAAACAATAGCCAATTAAGGAAAGGAAAAAGTCTCAATATACTATAATGGCTTGCACTAAATTTGTCCGCATAAGAAAACGACGTTGTTAGAATGGGTAACTAAGTTTGCAACTTTCCTTACAGCACTATGGAGTAAAGCGTATAACAGGTTGCCTATCTGTTTATAGAAACAATAGCGATTTGTTGTTTGGAACTACAATACCTAGAATGAATTAATGAGAAGTCGGTTTATTGCTCGTAATCTTGAGCGAGCTCAATACTTGAATGATAACGAAGTAGGATTTCTCAGTACCATAAGAAGCTTTTATATTTTTACAATGCAAATGCTAGAGAACATATTTTAACGAATTTTTAAACCAAAGTTGGTAAACGATAAACAGATATTTGTTACTTTCAACGAATTCATAAAACGAAGCTTCTTAACCTTTACAAAGCAAATTATACAATATATTCCACGTATTTATCGTCGTATCAAACACTTAAGGAAATTTTATAGGACGTTTTAAATAAAAACTCATTTCCAGTGGAAGGTAACCGAACTTGTTAAATAAAACTTCGTGTGATTTGAAGTAACATACAGAGTATAAAGTCGTTAGGTTTTAGGAGGCGGGTCTTAATAAGAAGTATTGCAGAAATCAATCAATTTTAGAAATTTAACGTAACATATTATACCGTTATGAGGGTCTTCCAAAGAAAAAATTCCAGAAATGTATCTAACAGTGGCGAAATCGTTGAATTAAGTGTACCTAAGTAAAGGAAACTACTTTGAAGGAGAACACAGAGCAGTCAACAACAAGCGTAGCTGAAAATTTTTATAACATCAATCTCATTACTTTTTTGTTCGACTTCATAGCCTCTGTTAAGTAACCTTATTTAAAACAATGTTTAGTTACGAAACTAGTTACTCCATATTTTTAGTTTGGCTGTTTTGTAGGTAGGTTTAATTATATAAATAATATACTAAAAGAAATACTGTTTCAAAAATAATATACTCAAAATAGTACAAATGAGTAGTTGTCACGGACAGCCCAATGCATATTTTATAAGTGCGTGCTTGGGTCAGATAATGATATGGTAGTAAATAAATATAACGTGCGCATTTACAGGTGATTTAGTCTGGGAATTGCGAATGGTTTTGACATCGTTTTTATTATTGTACCATTAAAGCGTTTGTCAATAACTCAACACGAGCTGTTCTAAAAATTAGGTCCTTATTTCAACGTCAGAATACCGAAAAGCTTATTATAGAGCTTTGTAAGTTAATTATAGGTAGAATTTTTATCCGAAAATCCACCACCTACGCTAATTAATTAAGGTATTATTGAGAATGTCACAGTGGTTAGTCGCTAAATAAATCTTATTTTTAGATATCTAAACCCTTGTTGGTCACATTTCCTACTAAAAGATTCAGTTGAAAACAAGCTTGTATTGCAGTCATGAATGGGTTAGTCGTGTTAGTGTCATTGGCGTTATATAAATTTTACATGGTTTGCCGAAGAACGCTTACTCAGCTACTAATTACAGTCGATGATTGCTATGATTCTGCGGTTTTAAAAATGTTATTTTATTTTCTCTAGTATAACTATAAATTAATTTATAAGAAATTCCTATTTTATTATATTGTACAATCTCAAAACTGTAATGCTTCTTGAACCACTAAAGAGCTTGGCATTTTTAAAAAGCACTAATTACTTCTGAAGCAACAAGTAAATTTGCAAACTATGCAAAAGTAAAAAAATTACTTTATGCAGAGACTGAAATTGATGGTACACATTAACCCATACGAACAAGGATTGAACCACCTTAAGTGTTTGAGAAACTTTCATGCAAGATGAACTAAATCCATATTTTTGTGATTTGAATTAGCATTTTTGTAACAAGCTCTATATGTTTCTGAATTTATTTTACCGTAAGCTGCATACTGGTGTACTGAATAGTAATTTAACGTTGGAACAGAATGGAAATAAATCCAATCAAACACGAAATACATATTGAGTACTCCTGCTTTTTTTAGTGGCTCAAAGCTGAACATAATATTCGTTGACGGAATAGTGTTCTAAGTGTAACTATCGTAAGTGACTTTAAACCCAAGTGCTTATAAACTTGATATATTAGCGACTATCACTGCATGAGTCATTATTAATAAGCAAGTTCCGGATTTAAAGCGTGTAGTATTATATATCACGTTATAGCTGAACAACAGTTACAGATAAACGCGAGTTACATAAGCCCCAAATCAAATACGTATAATTAGATAGCAATTATTAAAAAATTATTAAGAAACTTAACTTAGATGCAACACTGTAGTTCAAGAAAAATAAAAAAAAGGTTAATGAAAGTTCACAAGCAAGTTGTGAGAACGAATGTGAATAATTGTATTCTAGACGTAAGTGATACTGCAGGTGCAGGTCACAGACGGTTAAGAAACCGCGATTATTAGAATTACGATTGTTACATTGTATATAATTAAATAAAAAGAGAAGCAGACATGAGCTCTGCAGTTCCCACAGAAATGTGGGGGGCAGAGACAACATAAATACCCCGGAAGCCCCAAATCAGTCACTCAGTCTTAAGCCCCTCAGCTTTTACATTGTTGGTTACTTAGGCTATTCGCCCTAATTTAACTTCAATTGTTAGTAATTTCGACTTAGATTAATTTTATACAGTTTGCCAAAATTCCACATGTAATTTCTGTTAAATAAATATTTGTTACAAGAAGTTTTAAAAGACTTTTTAAAAGGTAGTTCTTAAGGCCCAAAACGTAACTGACGCAGTCGGTAAGATCCAGAAGGGCACTAAGAATCCAAAAATCGGAGAACTGGTGGTCTGGAATATCAATTCCCAATCTGGAAAAACCAAACAAATTTGGACAAAGTACAAAAATCGACCGAGCCCAAAGAAACAGTACTTGTACAAGGAACAAAAAACGACCAGGCCCAAAGAAAGAAAACAGATGAAATCGACGATGAAAATTATGTAAGTTCATTTATCCTAACCAATTTATTCTTTTACAAATTATTGATGCTAGCAAGTTAGAAAAATTTTATGGACAGATTTTTTTAAATTATTATGGCAATTTAGTATTTATACCATTTATGAAAAGAATCTACTCATAGAATTTATTTTTAACAAGAGAACTATAAAAGATGCATTTATGTGCGCAAATTATTACGAATTATTAATATAAAACGAAACGATTTAACTCAGCAAAACTAAAGTATAAATATACAACGCAATTATTTTTACTATTTTATGTACAGCAAACATTATTACTGAAAACTTAATGTATAATTAAAGCGCAATTCTTATTATAACAATTAGCTACAGGAACGATTTATTCAAAACTTAACCTTCATCAAAAGCTATAAATTAAACACTTCAGTGTATAATTGCAGAAACATTTTGTAATTTATTATTAAAAGGATTTACTCAACACAAATTAAAACAAAGCGTACAACGTACAACGCGATTCTCATACAATTACTACCAAAAACCATCATTGAAATAAATAAAAAAACCGTTCAAAAAAATCCGATAGACGTATCACTCATTACAACTTTATAAAGCTCTTATTAAATAATTACATCAAGTATTATTATTACTGAAAGAATCTATTCAAACTTGACCCATTTATAATTAAATACTTCAGCACAATTAACAAAGTATATAATTACAAGAAACGCAATTCATTTTTGTAACAGAACGATCTACTGAAATCTACTGAAATAACATCATTCAAGAGACAGAACTTTATAATTAGAAATTTTTATTGTACAATTATAAAGGAGCATTTTATGTACTAATGAACAGCTACTGAAACGAATATAGCAACTGATTATCACGAACACTTAATTACGCAGCAAGACTGAAATAAAAAACGTACAATTATAACGCAATTATTGCAAAAGATTATTACATTGTTGGCTGTTCAGGCTACTGGACCTAATTTAACTTCATTTAACAGTAATTTTGATTCGAGTAATTTTATACAGTTTGTTAAAATTTCACTTGTAATTTTTGATTAAATAAAAATTGTTACAAGAGTTTTTGGAAGAATACTTTTTAAAAAGGCAGCTCCCAAGGCCTAAAACGTAACTTGCGCAATGGTACGGATCCAGAAGATCACTAGGGAACCCAAATTCAAAGAACTGGGGGTCTTGAATTTCAATTCCCAATCTGGAAGAACAAAACAAAGTTTGGGTATGGTACAAAATCGACAGAGCCCAAAGAAACAAAATTTGGACAAGGTACAAAATCGACCGAACCCAAAGAAACAAAACTCGGACAAAGTACGAAATCGACCAAGCCCAAAGAAAGAAAACAAAAGAAATCGACGATTAAGTTTATTTATCCTAATCAATTAATTTTTTTAAATTATTGATATTAGCTAGTAAATAATTTTTATGTATAGAGTTTTTCTAATTATTATCATTGGAATTTAGTATTTATACCATTTATGAAAAGAATCTACTCAGAGAATTTATTTTGACTAGAGAACTGAAAAGACAAGTTATTACAAATCATCACAAACGAAACGATTTATTCATCAGTGTGAAAGCTTAATGTATAAATAAAATGCATTTCTTATTATAGCAATTAATTACATAAACGATTTAATCATAACTTAACTTTTATCAAATTCTATAAATTAAACACTTCAATGCAACAATTGACTGAAGTGTATAATTCTAGAAGCAGCTTTGTAATTTATTATTGGAAAAATTTACTCAACACAAGTTTGAAACAAAGCGTGCAAATGTATAATGCAATTATTATACAATTACTACCGGAAACCATCACTGAGATATAAACCATTAAGAAAAACTGAAACTTTATAATTAGACAATTCAAGGTAAGGAGCTGTATAATTATAAAAGAAGCATATACGCACTTTTACCGCAAAACCTGACGAGATAATTATAGCAAATCTTTACTACAAACACTAAATTACTCAGCAGAACTGAAATAAAAACGTACAAATTATAACGCAGTTATTGCAAAAGATTATTACCCATATAAAACTATTCAGAAAATTATAACTCGATTCGCCACAACTGTAACATCCGCAAAGTATAAAGATACACCCAAGGCTACAGCAATCGGCTAAACCTTACCAAGCAGAAATTCCTTAATGTGATTATATAACACCGTATAACTACAGATCAAATATAAGTGAAGCGACTCTTTAAACAACTAATACAATCAAAACTAAAAAGTAACAATACAAATTGCAAAGTAAATCTCAATTATTACAAAAACTTGATATTAATTAAAGCTGAAAGCGACCATTAATTATTAGAATGACCATAAATTCCGACATGAAGATTTATCTTGAAAGTATCCCTCAATATAACGGAAAGTAAGTTCTTCTAGGGAATTTTATTACCGCGTGTAAAATACTTTTAAAAATTTTTTATGAACCAGGAGACAATGATCGCAATGATCTACCGCCTAATAATAAGTAAACTGACCGGAAGGGCACTAACGCTAATTGCCAGCCGAGATGACTTGAACAATGGGAGGACTTTAAACGTATATTAATTGCATGTTTCGAAGTCCAAAGGAACATCAAATGTCTAATCTATGATCTAATAAACCTAAGAATTGAAAGTAACCAATCCCCATATCAATTTGGAATGAAATGTCAAGACGTACGAAGTTTAATTCTGACAAAACTAAAAATCAAAGAACCCGACCAAAATATCCTACTATTTAAGACAAAAATGTACGACGAAATAGCACTGGACACCTACATAAACACACTACCTATCAGACAAAATAAGATTCCAACATCCTCAAAATTTAGAAGAGACGATGAATATGATCATAGAAAAGGAAAACGTTATGTTTTACCGAAATAGACAATATAATCCTGACGCAAACAAAATCTACTCACCAATAAAAACCATACAAGCCGCGAGACAAATATCCACACAGCCAAAATTTACATAATTTAACGCACAAACGAATAAACCGCGAATTAACAGCCAAAATTATATCAACACAAATTTCAACAATCAATTTAGGCAATTTCCGAGACCAACATTTAACTCAAATTTTACAAAACTCATATTTCCGCCAAGATTCAACCAACACATAAACCAACAAGGGCAAGCATTCGGCGCAAACACCATTACAAACAGACCAATGACGAATAGCAACCCTAATAATTACTACAAACCAACTCCCATGAACACTTCATCTGGTAACACCAGACAAAATACAAAAATATTACAAATCAAACCCAATTATAATCAAAAACAAAACTTCACTTTCGAAGAACTATTCCACCAAGAAGTGGAAGAATTTAATAATGACAGGAATAATTACACAAACTCCAGTAGAGACGATGAACCAAATCATTTAGAAACTTACGAACGTAACGACTCATATGAAAATTGCGAAGAGGACGACGAGGAAAATGCGTGCTTAAATTTTCAGTTAGACTGATTCAAATACGACCAAACATAATTAATTTAAATAATATTAATTTAAAAAAAAATCGAAATGAACAGGTTATCATTAGACATAGTAGGGATCAGCGAAGTTCGGTGGTCAGAGGCGGGGGATTTTTGGAATGGAGACTTCAGGGTAATTCATACAGGAGCCAAGGAAGGAAATTTGGGTGTGGGGATAGTTATGCGGAAAAAAGATAGGATACTAGGTAGAAAATTACTTTCGAAAAAACGAAAGAGTACTCGTGGTTAGATTACAATCTAAACCGGTAAACACAGTAATAATACAAGTATACATGCCCACCTCTAGCTACAGTGACGAAGAGGTAGAAGCAATCTACAAAGATATTGAAGACATATTAAGACACGTTAAAGGACATAAAAATTTAATAATTACGGGGGATTTTAATGCAGTGGTAGGTGAGGGTAGGGAAGGAGCGATAGTAGGTTTATTTGGTTTAGGCACTAGAAACGACAGAGGAAATAGGCTGGTAGAATTTTGCGACAAGAACAATTTAATCATTACAAACACATTATTTCAACATCATGCTAGAAGACGATATACGTGGAAGATGCCAGGAGATATAGGAAGATATCAAATAGATTACATTCTTGTTAGACAACGGTTTAGGAATCAAGTAAAAGACTGTAGAGGCTACCCAGAAGCAGATATAGACACTGACCACAACATCGTAATTATGAAGGCCGCACTTAAATTTAAAAAATTGAAAAAAAGAAACGGAAAAAGGTACTTGGACCTACAGAAACTAAAAGAGAAAGATATTCAAGAAAGATTAGAAAAAAGGTCAAATGAATTGCTCAAAGATATCAGGAAAATATCTGATACTAAGGAAGTAGAAACAGAATGGAATAACATTAAATACAGCCTCGACATGGCGGCCAGAGATATTCTGGGGTATACACAAAAAGTAAATAAGAAACCATGGATAACAAAGGATATCCTGAATTTAATAGAAGAAAGACAAAAATACAAAAATAAATCAGACGAAACAGGAAAACAGAGATACAAAGCCATAAAATGGGAAATTATTCGAAAATGCAGGAAAACTAAAGAACAATGGATTGATGAAAAGTGCAAAGAGGTACAAACTAAGATGGAAGTAGGAAAAACAGATGAAGCATACAAACTAATTAGAATCAATTTTAGGGATATAGAACCGTATAACAAAAATATAAGGGACGCGGGAGGAAATGTCAATATAGAAAATGTAGAGAAAGTGGGTAGATGGCAAGAATATATAGGGAATTTATATGCAGGAGAAGAACTAACTGCATTAGAAAAGGAATCAGACATTGAAAATGATGACTTGGGATATCCTATACTTAGAGATGAATTCGAAATAGCATTAAAGGGTCTGAAAAATGGTAAGGCGCCGGGTATAGATAAGGTGCAAACGGAGACTCTAAAAGCCGCTGGTCAAGCAGTAACAGAACGTCTCTTCCAACTTGTAAGCTATATGTATGAGACAGGCGAGATACCCAAAGATTTCAAACATAACATAATAGTAACTATACCAAAAAAGAAAGGCGCAGATAGATGTGAAAATTTTCGAACAATAAGCTTGACAGCACACGTATCAAAAATATTAACTAGAATTGTACAAAGACGAATGGAAAAACGGACTGAAGAAATACTAGGAGAAGACCAATTTGGGTTTAGGCGAAACAGGGGAACACGGGAGGCTATCTTAGCTCTGAGGGTGATAATGGAGAAAACAATAGAAAAAGGGGAAAGCGTGTATATGGGGTTTGCAGATCTGGAAAAAGCATTTGACAATGTAAAATGGAAAAAAATGTTCGAAATACTCAAAAAGATTGGAATGAGTTATAGAGATAGACGGATAGTACATAGCTTATACAAAGAGCAAACAGGAGTAATAGAATTAGAGCAGGAACGTAGAGAAGTAAACATCAGGAAAGGGGTAAGGCAGGGATTAGACCTCGTCTCAGGCTATCACCAAGTAGAGATGGACGAGAAGGACACAGCGAAAACCGCATTTAGCACACCTAGAGGATACTATAAATATAAGTTAATGCCATTTGGATTAAAGAACGCACCCGCCACCTCTCAACGAGTCATGGATAACATTTTAAGAGGAATACACATAGAAAAATGTCTTGTGTACCAAGACGATATAATAGTATATTCAACATAACTGGTAGAACACATGAAAGAATAAGAGAAGTCTTTGAAAGACTAAGAAAAGCACATTTTTAAGTTCAACTACACAAAAGCAAATTCTTATAAAAAGAAGTATCATTTTTAAGACACATAATGAAACCCTCAAGGAGTTATGCCAAACCCAGACAAGACAAACGCAGTACTAAATCACCCCTTACCCAAAACTAACAAAGAAATCAAAGGATTTTAGGACTCGGCGATTATTACTGCAAATTCATTAAAAGTTACGCACAGATAAGCAAACCACTAACAAACTTTAAAAAAAGGAAATAAAATTGAACACACCCCAGAGTTTATTAAAGCCGAAGAGAAAATTAAATCATACTCACGATTCACCCTGTATTAGAATACCCAGACTTTCGAAACCGCTTATAGTGACAACCGACGCATCAAAAGTAGCACTAGGCGCAGTATTGACCCAAGGAAAAGTATGTAGCGATAAACCAATCAGCTACGCATCTAGAACCCTAAGCGAAACGGAACAAAAATACAGCGCAATCGAGAAAAAATTATTAGCAACAATTTGCGCAACGAAATATTTTAGACCGTACCTTTATGGACCAAAATTCTATATATATACTCCGACCATAGACTATTAGTATGGCTATGCAAACTTAAGGAACCAAACTCAAAATTACAGAGATGAAGAATTAGATTAGAAGAGTATGATTACGAAATTATGTACAAAAAAGAAATCTATAACAATAACGCCGACGCACTAAGCAGAATACAACTCAACGCAATAGAAACAGAGTTAATTGTAGGTAACGTAGACAAAACAGAGATAAGAGAAAACCCAGAAGAAATAGACACCATACACCCAACACAGAACGAAGAGCCAAAAACCGCAATTAACATTTTAAACGAAGCGATAGATATAAAACCAAATCAATTCATAATCACCGAAGTTTTAACCAACCGCAATCCCGTAAAATAGACAATAAGCACGATAACGAGGAACAAATAATTAAAATTCTAAAACAATATACCCCCGAAAAAAACGATTTTACTTTTATTTCACCACCGAACATTTATTCAAACGATTTTCAGAAATATATATTAAATTATTTAATAACTCTGGCCATGAACTTATTAGATGCACAAGAAAATTAATAACCTTAGATGATCCTGATGAGATAAACGCCGTAATTAGAAATGAACACAAAGGCAAAACCAACCATCGTGGAATCAGTGAAATACTAAAGCAACTCATAAGACGATAATACTTTAAAGATACGAAAGAGTGAACCACAGATTTTATCAACCAACGTAAATTATGCGATAAAGCAAAATACGACAGAACACCCCCAAAAATACCCTTAATGTTAACCAAAACACCTGATAAACTTTTCCAAAAATTACAAGCAGACACTCTAATAGTAGAAGCACAAAACTGTTTAACAACGTAGGCCAAGCGATACCCATCACTTCCAAAAATAGCATTGACGTAACCCAAGGATTCTTACACTATTTTACATTTTATGGTACACCCGAAACCATAACTTTAGATAATCTCAGTGAATTTAGAAATGAAACGATATAAAACACCCTAGAACTCCATAAAATAAAAATTCATTTTATAACCGAAAACCACTCTGAATCAAACGGATTAATTGAAAGATTACACCTAACCCTATTTGAGCAGATCAAATTATTAAGATTAACTTACAAGAAAGAGCACATCACCTATTTAATGGCATACGCACTGATTGCTTACAATAACACAATCCACTCATCAACAAATTTTACATCCCTAAAATTAACATTAGGACATTCAGATTCCCGCAACCCTTACGACATACATTACAACAAAGAAGTATACCAACAGTATGCTATAGACCATAAAGACAAACTAAAAATAACTTATAATAAAGTAAAAGATAAACTAGATAATGGCAAGGAACGTATCACAACGAACCTCAACAAGAATACCGACATAAATAAATTTTCAATAGAACAAACCGTATATGAGAAGAATTTTCAAAGTAAAAAACACAAAACGGCCCCTAGAAATTTAGGCCCGTTTAAAATAAAAAAAAATCACAAAAATATAGCCGTAGTAGGCAACGGAAAAACAGTAAAATATATTCATTTGAAAAACCTAAGACACCATATAATTTCAGATACACAGCCCTCGCCCTTACCGGCAACCTCCACCCAGGTAGAACGGACAACGACATATTAGTTGAAGACATTAAGAATAACCTCGGTATACGACCAGCAAAATTGAGAAGTATGCAAAATACAATAGATTATTGGAGATTCGCACAAAAATTTCATTTAACAGAATTAAAACAAGAATTTTACATAATTAAAGACAACTATTACAGACTGAAACAATCAATGGACACAGCCAAATTCGGAAAAGAATACGCGATAGAAATGCTAAACTACAAAGTATAATAGAAAACATTTTAAGAAACATAGAAGATAAATTTAATAGATTAATACCAACAGAACAAATTACAAGACGGACAAGAGGACTAGGTAAGATTATAAATACTGTCACGGGCAATTTAGATAACCAAGATGCAGAACGATATGACAACGACATACAGTAGTTAATTGAAAACCAAAACGACATAAAAACCATTGTTAGAAATCAAATATCTCTAACCCAATCAACTATAATAAAATTCAAAGATACGTTAAGAAAGCTAGTAAAAAATCAAGACAGTATAGCCAATAGCATACAAACCCTTGAAACTAACATGCAAACCACAATGTTAGGAATGCGAGACTTAATCAGATTCAATACGATATTCACTCAAATAATATCAACCTTTACTGTAATCCAACACATTTTAGCCACATAAGAAAACGCTGTAACATTTGCAAAATTAGGCACATTACACGCTAGTATCATAGAACCAACTGACTTATTAAAAGAATTATTAAAAATTGGATCATATATAACTAACAGTAAACTACCATTTGAAATATTATAGAATCAAACATACTAATATTTGAAAAAATAGCCATAGCGAAAGGCTATGTAAAAAACCACAAAATCACATTTTTAATAGATATCCCCATAGTAGAAAGTAACACTTATAATTATTATCATTTATTTGCTTTCCCCATGAAAATTACTAGCAGGTATCAAGTTATCATGCCTAAAACCAAATTCCTTTCATTAAATGAACTCGGACATGGTTACACGAACGAAAAATGTAACGAAGTAACACCAAGTCAATATTTATGCTAATCATTAACAACAACAGCAATTCAAGAAGACAGTCCTTGCGAAGTACAATTACCAAGATTTTCAAATCATTACGACAACTGTGAAGCAAAGCCAATACAAATCACCAATATGAAAATTCAAAAAGTTACGGAAAACAAACTGAGTACTATATTTCCAACAGAAGTAATAGCAACCGCCCACTGCAACCAAGATGAAAACAATTTAGCATTAACCGCAAGGTAATCACCCTTAAAGAAGACTTATCTAAAATTGAAGAACGAAATCATTAAAGTATATCAAGACCCCACAGTAACATTGAAAATCGCAAATTTGCCGGAACTACAATTCAAGATTACACAACCTACCACGCCATGAAACTATTGGACAATTACAAAGAACACTTAAGCGAGTTAAAAGTGCCAAAATTATATTATGATAACATAAGCGTTTGGACAATTTTATTAATCGTTTTAATCATTTTACTAATCGTGTATGTATTGTACAAAATGTATCTTAGATGTAAGAATAAAGAAAGAAATTTTAGTCATAAGGAAGCAAAGGTAAATAAAAAAGTAATAAATGTACCCTTGGGAACAATAAAATTTTAAAGAAAATTATGCAAAGAAAGAAATCTTTAAATTTTCATCTACGTCGGGAGGAGTTACTATCCCCCAAATCATATATGTGTAATTAAATAGAAATTATTAAGAAATTATTAAGAAACTTAAGTTAGATGCAACATTCTAATTCAAGGATAAATAAAGAAAAGGTTGATGAAAGTTCACAAACCAGTTGTGAGAACGGATGTGAATACATTATTATTCTAGACGTACTGCAGGTGCAGGTCACAGACGGTAAAGAAACCGCAATTACTACAATTAAGATTGTTACATTGTATAATATAATTGAATAAAGAAATAAGCAGACGAGCTCTGCAGTTCCCACAGAAATGTAAGGTGCAGAGACAAGATAAATACCCCGGGAGCCCCAAATCAGTCAGTCAGTCTAGAGCCTTTTAGCTTTTACAATGTTGGTTGCTTAGGCTACTTGCTCTAATTTAACTTCAATTATTAGTAATTTCGACTTAGGTTAATTTTATATAGTTTGTCAAAATTCCACATGTAATTTCTGATTAAATAAAAATTGTTATAAGGAGCTTTAAAGGATGACTTTTTAAAAAGACAGCTCCCAAGGCCCAAAACGTAGCTCGCGTTACTCTACAGAAAGTGCCATAATATGACACAAATTATTCCATACCAAAAATGATTAACTTAAATGAATAGCTCAAGCTTACCTTGTGGTTAAAGTAAAACTAGATATATTGTACTTGTATTTACGAAATTGTTTTTGTAAACGTACGTTCGCTTCGTATTTGAATCGATGAACCAATTTCTTCAAATTCGCAGTGAAGTTGTTACTAACCTACAATGCCATGGAGCAACAACGTCATTAACAGATGACAGGAAAGGTAGAAATTTCACAGGTAACTCACTGCATTTAACGCACTAACTGCCACTCGCCTGTTCCGTAAGGTAGTGAGAGGTAATTTACCGATAATGGCGTCCGTTCACAATAACTTGTAAACTCACATCTACTATATCGCCGTTTTCATTGGTTGAAGCAATGACGCACATTACTTCGAAGTGTGTGAAAATGTCTATACGGTAAAATGCATATCTTAAATTAAAAATTCTTCCTCTTTGTGCATGGGAATCCAATAACCATATTCTTATGCGTCATAACCTAACTACACTAGTTAAATTATGATGGGAAACACCTCCAATTGAGAATTGGAGGTCCCATAATTTTAATTACTAAAATAAGGCTTGTAGCACAAAAAAAAGCGTAACAGCCAATGAAGTTGGCGTTTTGTGTAATTTTGTAAGGCGCATCCCGCATCATTAGAACAGTACGTGGATTACTATCTTAAGGCGTGCAGACTCACATGCTCAGTTAAGTTGAGATGAAGTCTGTAAAAAGCTAATAAAGTCACAGACCGTGACTTCTAGACGAGCAGGCACATTTGCTATATCAAGCTAACAGGCTCTGCTTAGAAAAATTACTAAAAAACAATTGGAGGATTTGCAAGATATATCACATTCCAGCTGTATGGTATACTATATACACTAGAAATACTTCAATCCCATAAGGATTCATCTATTAAAAAATCTAAGTGAACGGAAATTTTGCATACACCTTTATTTCTGTACGATTAATTATGTGCTAAAAGTTCCCACCAATATCTTGCTTGCGTTTCAAGTTTTTCAAGGTCAAATGTCCCAGAAATCTTTTTTTTTTGCAAATATTTTACTTCGTCCTATTACTTGGTTACTATAGAAAATAAAAACTAAAAAAATTTATTTAAAAAAGTTATGTACATATTTTACGGAAAAACCAATCGTTTCCACATCATCTAAGAGGCAGAATGAATACAAAGCAGGTGTTTTTTGTACACGGTTTTCCCAGACTTAATTTATAGTTTTGTTTGTTTAAGCGACATCTACAGCTTATTCTGATTCCCGTTCTCTTCCCTTTTCCACGTCTAGGTCCAATGTTATTTACTCCAAGTTATCGTTCTTTGTCCTCTCCTCCAGGTTCGCGTTGCCTGACCCTTCAAAAACCTGTTTCTTCTCGACTGTCTCGTGGTAGCTTCCTTTCCTAACATTTTCTTTTCCTTTTGTTATATTTTGGTCAAGAAGTCAACTCAATCAAACTCATTATATTCTTAATTCTGTATATTTTTTCGATAGCGCTATCGACATTTGTGTTGAGGCATGATTGACCGTGACAGTGGCCACAAACTATTGAAAAGAGCAGTCCAACTTTTCTGCACGCGCATTTTGTGTTGCATCCTTTAGTGCAAGTGGCTATAAAGTCTTAATGAGCTCCAAAACATTACTATTTATCGTCCATCTTCATTGTTCAGGGTTTGAATCATTACCAAGCTAATTCTGTACTTGATAATACGCTCGATTTGAATGTTGACGTGCGGCTGCGCAGTAGGTGGAAGTAACGACATGTTACTGTGCTATTAAGTCTTGTTGAATTCACAAATTTCATGTACCGATAATTTTTATAATTCTGAGCGAAGTATATTGCCTCTATATTGTACAATTTTCCAACATAAAAACTTCCGCAAATTGATGCAACTCGGGGCGCTTCTCGAACATTTTAAAAACTCCTATTTTTCGTTTGTGAAAGAGTGAAGAGGTTGTGTCGCCGCCAGTAATAACATCTAATAGCATGTAGTTTTATTCGAGCTATAGAATACCAATTCTTCTTGGTTAAGCGCCACTTGCATTGCTTTGACGGGAATGACTCTACCGAAGCAGGAATTGAAGAAGTTCGATGTAGTTGTTGTAGTGCCTTTATATTCTTGCTATTATTATTGTATCCATCAAATATAACAGTTATGTCAGAACTGAAATGTTTTGTAGATAACTGCCATATCTTTTGATAGTACAATGTAAAGTACCACCATTTTGCCATAGTACACGGTGCAGCAAGAATTCATCATCAATGACATGAACAACGTAATCAGCCTGTATTTCATCACACGGAGGCTCAGAGCATTTATTGGGCATTGGTTTAGCCATTTTTCGCATGCCTGCGTCATCAAAGAGTGCTGTAGGATAAGGAGTTAACTCATACTGCATTATTCTGAGGCATTGGTTTGTATATAAAATCTTTCGTCAGAATTGGGCGAAATTAAGGTAGGTGCGGAAGAGATTAAGGTTTGAATTTGTTCAAAAGCCTGCTGAGCTTCGGAATTCCATTCAACAGATTGACTTTTCTATTTATTTTTAATTAAGGCAATAATGGGTGTAGATATAGTTGAGAGATTAGGTAGAAAATGCGATAGTAGCTAGCTAATCATTCCTATTAAACGTTTAATTTCGGTAACAGTCTTGGGTGTTTTAAATTTAGTAATGGCGTCGACTTTAGCAGGATCTGCCCAAAGACCAGCTCTATCGATAATAAAACCAAGGAATGTAAGAGAAGAACAGCAAAATTGACATTTTTCCCAATTTATTATAAAACCTGCTGCATTTAGGCGATCAGCAACTTCATTGAGTGTAGGGATGTTCTTCAAAGGAACTTGAAATGACCAATATGTCGTCTAAAAATACAAAGACACGTTCTTGATGTAAAATAGGACCTAAGGTTTGATCCATAGTACGCTGTAAAGTTTGCGGTGCATTACAGAGGCCAAACGGCTAGAAACTATATTCGAAAAGACCCAGACCTGGAACACAAAAAGCAGTCTTTGGAACTTAAGATAAGTCAAGAGGGATCTGATAAAAAGCTTGTCTAAGATCGATAGATGAGATAAATTTGGCATTTCGAAGCCGACTTAAGATAGAATCAGTACGAGGTAAGGGATAGGCATCGGCCACAGTTACAGAGTCAGGCTTTCGTCCATTGACACAAACGCGCCCTTCGTCATTTTTCTTACGAGCCAATAACACGGGTGACATCCATGGCGAATTTGAAGGAGAGATAACACCAGGTGTTGTAAAAGTTTTTGTAATGCGGGCGATAACGGATATTGACGTTGCTTAAAAGAAACAGCATCACCCGTAGAAATAATATGAGTTGCGGTAGTGACACTACCAAGTTCAGAAGTATTTAATTTACGAAGTTTGTCAATGGTAGAGTTAAAAATTGCATTTTGTGAATCGGTAAAAGAAATTTTATAAGAGTACATGATGAACCTGTGTCCAGTAAAGCAATTACATTTAGAGAGCCAATCGAGATAGGTAAGTGAGGGCGGATATCTAACAAGTTGTAAGGCATTATAATTTGAATAAGGGCCGCTATACTTGCGGCCACGTCCCCAATGCTCCACCCAAAGGTACTACATTGGGTTTAAACGCGAAAAATAAACGTGCTTCTAATTTATTCTACCTTCATAATTAATCCACCCTAAATAAAAATCCAACAGACCAAAACAAAAACTAAAAACAGGGTTTAAATAATGGTATCCTTAGCGTTGACTTTGGAATGTGCCCGATCAACAAGACGAGCAAAAATGAGAGGGAGAGGGATACGTAATACCGGATAGCAGACGCCGGCTGTGCTTACCAGTGCGACCTGAAGGGTCGACTTAAAACTATCAAAAATCTAGCTAGCTAATTTAAAATGGATTCAAATTTCTAAGCATTTGCCAAATGTATTAATAGTGAATCCAGCTATTTTGCCTGCTTTATAAATTTACAAATTCGTCCTTCCTGATCTAAGTATTTTATCCTAAATTTGTCTCTAACGTTCCCTATCATTTCCTAACTGACATATTATATATACAATCTTCTTTTCTATTTATACTGCAACCAAAAATTGGCGACAGAACGTCAAACGAATTAAATCAAGCCACAAAAACAATACAATGCAAGCAAAAATATAAGTGTAAAAATAAATATAAATATAATATAAATTTATAAATAAACATATAATAAATATATAAATTGTAAGGCAGCAGAATTTTTATGATTAAAGGAATTAACTGTTTTCAACCAATTTGACCATTCAGCATAGGAACGACATATTTTAGATAAGGAAGGCAAGTTATTATTATTAGATTCGTTACATAAAGATTTAGTATTGGAAGTAATTTTATGTTTTAAATCTATTGACGACTGGGTGCGTTGATTTGGTGTTAAGGACGATTTTGATTCATTGAGATATTCACGTCTCGAGTAGGAATATCTCTGCGGAAGTTTTCCGATAAGTTAGGGTTACAATTTGTACATCTAGATTTGTAGGTGTTGTTTCGACCACAATCATCGCAAAAAAGATTTTTCGGATATGTGCAAACATTATAAGTATGTCCGCTTTTCTTACAATTTCAACAGGTAAGTGAGTTAGTTAAAGGGGAAGCAGTAAGAGTAATAATAATAGATACCTTACGAGAGGGTTCAGACTGACATGCTAAGTCTGGTTCTAATAAGCCAGATAGTTTTTCTGGGGGAAAACGGTATTTATCTACACGTAACTTCACTTCTTGGAGTGAGCGACATAAATGTTTAAACTGAGGTAAAGAGACATGTTGTAAAGCTAAGCGTTCGGAAAAATATAGATTTAGATTTCTTAGAAGTTGATCTATAATTTCGTGTTCCGGTGGTTTTTTATCTAATCTGCCATATAGAGCTTCCATTGAGGTAATAAAAGAGATTACGTTTTCGTTAGGCGCCTGGGTACGATATTTTATTTCATTTCAGAGATCGGTTATATAGCCATGAGGTAAGAAATCGCGTTTTAAACAGGTAACTAGTTCTTCCCAGATAAAAATCTGGTTTCGTATGTTTCTATACCAAATCAAGGCAGAACCAGAAAATAATTCGCCCGCTGAGCTAAATAAGTCTTTGTCTGTACAGTTACGAGAAATTTTAAAATCATTTACGGTATCTAGGAAAGACATTAACTGGATTTAGGAATCGAAACCCGAGAAAGAAAGGCTCCATTTGTATACTGGTATAGATTTGAGAGACGATATAGGAGGTTGGGAAATTGTTAAATTCGAAAGTACGGTAGGCAAATTTACATCTAAATCTAAGTTAAGTTTTTTGAGAACGATTCCTTTAAGTAAGAGAACGTTAGAAAAGTAAATTTGTCTAGTTTAATTAGCTTGTTCATCTTTAAGTAACGATAATAGATCTATACGTTGTTTTAATGCATTATCCGAGATGTAACCAGCTTTAATATTAAAATTTGTAACTTCTGGATATGTTTTCTGAACTATATTATTAATATGGTCTAGAGATTGTTTAATCTCAAAGGTATTTTGTGATAAATTGGACGTCAATGTACGAGGAAATGTGTCCATCAGATTCCTGAGCTAATATGGCATTTAAGTGCAACCGCCTATCATTTTGATTTGTTGCCCGTTGGATATTACGCAATTCCAGCTCGAAGATCGTTTCAAAAGATTTGAGGTATACTGGATTCATTGTACCACTATGTTTTAGAAAGTAGGTATGCTAAGATAAATTTACAGGGAATTTACAATAGTTGTGTTTAAAGAACAAAATTTTCTCTAAGAAAGAATCCGTAAACTATAGTTAATTATATAATTTATAAGAAAAGGGTTTAAATCGTGGCAACCAAAGATATTATGGTAGTTATCTAAAATTTAGAACTAAAAATAATCTTTTAATAATCTAGAGGCATATCAAGTTCAAAGTAATTATTTAACCAAATTTAATGTGATTTTAAGGAGTTTTTTTAGCATAATGAATGGTAAATAAAGCTTTTATAGTGCTAATTTATCTATGACTAACCATACTGACAGGAGGAATTATTTAAATCTAAAGAAAACACATTTCAATTCACCCACTAATTAAGTCAGGTTAGATAGCTATTATGCAACACATTTCAAATACACGACATAATTTTTTTTGTAAAGGAAATTTTTAAATAACACTTTTTTTATAGGGAAAATTTAAACAACACTGCTTTTATAAAGGGAAATAATTACACTAACTTGACTGGATTTTTGAGGTAATTAAAAAATGTAAATAAATGCATAATTAAAGTGACAAGTTAAAAACATAGTTTTCAAAGCTATTTTTAAGTTAAATTAAAGGTTAATTATGGACGGAGTTAATATCAACAAAACACATGTAAGGGCGCCATTGTTTTGCATCACGAGTTGCTATACTATTGCGTAATTGTTTGATATAACGTATAATTACGTGGCAAATTACGCGCCATTTTGTATCAAATACCGAACGCGTTTAATAGTGATGCAATGGTCAAATTTTCATGTACAATGTAAATAAAAATAATTCACTTACTTAAATCGCATCTTGCAGCTAAATCCCCGGGTCCATCACGTTTTGTGGGTCACATCACGCCATGTTGACTCCAAATTTCCTCCTCCAAACTCTATTCATTCTTAGGGGAACGATAAGGAACAACCAGGTGTGAGAAACACGAAGGTAAAGATAAATGAACCTATAGGACTACAAAGAGAAAAGACACGCACACAACATAGATAGATGTTCTTGGCTTTAGGGCTAGTAGCTTAATGCCCGCTTTCGACACTACCCGCACCTACGCATTCTTTTGCGCAAACGCAACTGTCTGGAATGACGGAAGATGACAAGTTTTAATTTTAAAAAAACGCGGGTATTTCCTTATACATTATAGCTAAACTTCAGACATGTACAGTGCCAAATTTTGGCATGTAACTCGGTATGAGTTAATATGGTGAGTACAAGGGGTGGAAATATGTTCTATACAGTAAATTGAGCAATCCAGTAGTATTCCAGAAAATTTGCATATACAAACCTTAACATACCTAGATAATTAACAATAGTAATGGTAAATGTTAACCTTGCTACGTTTCTCTTAGAGCAAATTAAACATTAACAGAATATAAAAAATTCATAAACTTTCTATGCATTTCTCATATTATCGCATAATGTTGCTATTTGTTTTATTTCCTGGGCATTATAGCTATAATTGCAAATTTTGCAAGCTGGTTATATTCACCGCACTTACACTTTTAACGACTCGTCTGACCAAACGCCGAAAAGAAGGCTAGATATAATAGCGTAATAGCAGTTATTACCTAATTTGACTTTTGAAATGTGTGCTTTATGAGTAACATCATAATGACCTACTAGTTTATCTACCTCATCGCTTTGCTTATATGTGGCGGTTCGTATATAGCCAGCCAGCGAAATTACAAATGTACATAATGGCAGAAACAACGTGAACTAATTTTCGTAATTGAGAAATGATGACTAATGACGAAGAGATGAATCATTGCCATTCTGAAACGAAAACGCTGTTCTCATTACTGATGGTGGATGTACAAATAAGAAGACCACGCATATGCTTCTAGTTTTATAATAATGAGGGGTTTTTGTGACCCATAATGCATTATTGCATTTTTGTGTTTGAAGCTAAACAAACATTATGAATCTGACAGATGGTGTAATATTTTTATTAAATTCCCTGTTCCCAGTGGAGGTTTTAATTAATAATGGCAGCACTAGAAATTGTGAGATATGAAGGAAACATGTTTTTGTAAAATCTTATTTACAACAGCGAATTAAAGTATACTGCCAGTTTAGAGCTTGTATCTTTGTTAAATGTATTTCGATTACGATATTAATAAAGAAATCCACAGCGTTACTTCGTAAAACTCTCCAAAACTCATTCATAAGTTTAAGCCTACAATTTAGTTTTAGTTTGACAAATACTGATTGAGGTAATATAATTTTTCATAACTGCAGGTGTGTGCGTTTGCGCCTGCCTGTGTATATGTGTATGTTTGTGCGTGTGCGTGCGCGCACGTGCATGTGCGAGTTTATGTGTGCGTGCGTGTGAGTTTGATTGTGCGTATATATGCACACGTGCGTGTGCGCGTATTGATACGTTTGCGTGTACCAGTGCCCACAAGTGTGTGTGCCTGCAAGTGCGTAAATGCGAGTGCGGTTAAAAAATTTTAGCAAAAAATTACACAACCATGCCACTGCTACATAAAGTGTTTATGGTAAAATTTACGCAATGCATTGTTTAAATATTTTTACTTGCTATTGAATAATGCCATGGATAATGATCCCAAACCGCCAGTCTATACCCAAATGCGCTAACACAAAACAATTCTTGATGGCAAGAATAAACCTCTGCAATAGCGCTAATGTTGACTATATCAATGTACACGAGCTGTATACAGAACAAACCAAAGAATCGCGAGAATTTCCAATTCATTTGTTGTATTACCTAAAAATCTGTACGCTCATTGGACAAACAAAATTTGGACTATCTTTTACACTCGAAAATTGATGCACACAATTTTATTGCGTCTGTCAACTCTACCTCCAGGACAACATTCCCGTAGAGTTCAACGGCGACGCACTCGACTAGACCTAAGGCACCACTACCACGACGTCTTCCGAAGGGATCCAAAGATTACCGAACACTTTCCAACTACTCCAAGCTGTACGTACGCTCATACCAGAACTCACGTTGTCTCACAAGTAAAACACGAAGCTTTCTGAAGAGTTCCGAAGACCGCCAAGGACGTTTGGACCTCTTTAAACCGTAAATATTTTCAATCTATCGTCATTCAAGTTCTTACTTGGCCTCACAAGTACATTCCAAAGCCTTCCGAAGAATTCCGAAGACTTCTGAACCCCTTTATGCTTGTATATATGTTCAATTTAGAGTTCTTATATTCATATCATAATGCTTTATACTCTCACGTTGTCCCACCAGTAAATCACGAAGCCTTCCGAAGACCGTCAAAGACGTCTGAACCTCTTCAAACTGTAAATATTTTCTAACTATCCCTACTCAAGTTCTTGCTCGACCTCGCAAGCTAATTCCGAAAACTTCCGAAGAGTTCCGAAGACTTTTACACTTCTTTAAACTGTGTGTATATATATTGATATGATAAGAGGGTAGTTTAAGGGTAAATTAAATCATAGGGGTTGTAGAATAAATGTAAATAATTTTAACGTTAAAAAAATCAAACAATTCAACCAATTATAGGAGTAAATCGACTATTTTACAAAAGGTCAATGCGAGCACACTGTATATAAATTATATTTGATTTAATGCATAAAAAAGAAGCTGATTTTGCAATAATCCTATACCATTTAGCTAAAATCATAATGTGTACGTCGTATAATATGTTTTAAGTTAAATTTATAAGTCCAGAATTGAATAGAAACGAGTTAAGATACGGTTTTAAACGCAACAAACTGCATCAATATACAGACATTATCGGGAAAGGTGAATAACCTGGTATTCTAGCTGTTTAAGAATATCCTCAAAAATGGCAACGCATGAATAAGTAAACGCACTGTAATACGTCATTATTAGAAAATGAAGTACGTGACTAGAAATATTACATTTACTTAGAAATCCAACATATTTTGAATAACAAATAAATAACAAACGGTTTGCTAGACGATAAGCTTTGGACTATAAACGACACAAATATAAAATACGTGACAAAATTGCAATGGATATTTGGAAATTCTAAGAAAATACTGTGATATACAGAACGCCAACGTGATCGGCAGAGCATTTCATCGAGAATTAAACCAGGGAATTTGAGAAATACCAAGGTTCTACAGAGATATGCGGAAATTACAAACGTTTACCAGTAAATACACCAATTAAAACGTTGGAAGGCGGAGCTTAAAAATAAGATGTGAAACTCAAAAATAGACATTCCATCTTTAACAAGGCACGAACTACGTCGATGTAAAGTACCAGTGACAATTTGTGAAAAGTCAATAATTTAGTAAAAGTGAAAGATTGAAAGTACCAAATTTGTGCGACAAAAAATAGCCGTTCTACGCGTAAACGTAAGATGAAACTATTAACTAAATTGTATACTAATATTTAACCATTTAGGGCTCCGATTAAAGGTCCGATTAAAGCTCAAAAAAAAGTCCGAATAAACATTTAAATGTGCGTCTGAATAAATACTCTAAATGCATATTTAAATAATACGTCTAAACAAATTATGCCATGGAAAAATAAAATAAACGTGAAGATACTCAAAGATACTCAAAGATACTCAAAGTTACTCCAGAAATCCGAAAGAAAAAATACAAGCAACCATTAATCCATCATTCTGACCAATCAAGTGAAGCAAGTCAAGCTGTAACCATTAAGGGGTGCTGACCACAGATAACATGGGACAATTCCAGTTACAAGCAAAAAAAAACGCAGGTTAGAAATCTTAAAATTTTTATTAGTTAAAGACTGTTTCAATTTTAATATTTGCTATATATTATATATCTGTAAGAGTCAACAAAAAGGTTAATTGAAAATTTGAATAATAGAGGAAAATCTTTGAACGTTCGAAAGATACTTAAGAGTAATTATAAAAATATTTTTACTGGCTTTCAGGAAATTATAAATTTGGTGAATGTTAATGTTCTATTCAGGGGCTAAATTTTGAATTTACATAAAACTGTACATATTATCGATCATTATATTGTGTAATCTTTGGATTGCTTCATTTAAATTAATTTAACAGTTAGGTAGTAGAAAGAAAAAGGGTTAGACAACCTTTATTGTCGTGAAGTAGGGCATGTTGTGTTTTTTTTTTAGTTAGCCGAGGCAGAACAAATTATAGAAAATTTAAAGGGGTTTACAACAAAATTAAAAAAGAAACATTTCTAGAAATTTTCGCTAAAATTATTAATAACCTTCCAATCATTTCAATTCAATATTAATAACAACCAACGTGGGCAAGAAAGGGGCATATCAGAGCATATATATATATATATATATATATATATATATATATATTGCTGTGATAAGGGGTTGTTTAAGGGTGTACTTTATAGTAAAGGTCATTTAGAAATGAGAAATTACCATAGGCAGCAGAAAACGGCACTTATTTAGTGAAGAATTGAAAAATAGAGATAGTTTGTAAATAGTAAGCAGTCAACACCCTGTATATAAAGTATAAATAGTTTTAAGCGACGCAGATAAACATAGGAAGACGCATAGTTAGCGTAGAAACCAGGAAGACATACATTAGGTAAATAGAAAATATTTAATACCCTGTAGATAAAGTTTTAGGTAATTTAGATTAAGCAAGTAATGATATTTTTCAGTGGAATCACGCGTATATTTATAAATAAACGACAAAGTGTAATTAGACACGCATTCAAAAGAGTTCCAAACAATTAGATTAATACGGAGATAGAAATAGAGCTTCAGGTAGCATAGGTAAATGCGTGCAAATAGCTAACCATTTTTGATAAGAAAGGAGATTAAAAATTGCGTGAATAACATGTAAATATGAAAATTAAAAGTCGAATTGCATCAGTTGTTTATAGAAAAGCAATTAGATCTATCAAAACACAGCATGTTGATAACGAAGACAGCTGGAAGCAGGTTACAATTATTTGGAATCGTGGAGAATTACATCAGAAACCACTTTGAATGTAATTATTTGATTGGTCATAAATAAGCGACAAGTTCTAGACCATACCCACTGACGGAGTGGGAACGGAATAATATATTAGCAGGTACAGTGATAACGAAGTCAGTTTGCAACTGAACAAAGGCCGAAGTGCGCCGCTATGAAATAAAGTAATATGTAATAATTTTAAAAGTGAAAGATAAAATAAGTGCCAAGATGAAAACTATAATTGCCGATTAAACGTAAGTACATTTTAATAAATTTATTTTAAACTAAAACATAAAAATAATAGGGCTTTGAAGTCTGGGGAAACAGTAATACAATTTCGAAGTCTGGGGTAAATAAACTACAATTTTGAAGTACGGGGGGAAAAACAAACTACAATTTGAGTAAGGAAAGAAAATAAACCACGATTTTAAGTCAGAGGACAATGATAATAAGAATTCTATTCTAAGTTTGAAGAAATTGATTGATAAGAAGTAATAAGTCTGAAATGAAACGACAATAAATTGGGGTGCATAAATTAATAATGGTAGTCCATAGGGTAATGGCAATAATTCAAATATAATTCTGAATTGGGGAAAGATAATTTTTATTTAAATGGAAGCGTCGATGTGAAGAAAATAGACCAGGTCAGATTTTTTAGTTATAAGACATTTTTATTTTTCTATATAAATTTTTATTTTGAATATTGAATTTGCTTAATATAATATGAATGTGAACAAGTCAACAAAAGAAGTTGCATACGTATAAAATGAGTAATATGATAACAGGTTTAGAACGTTCTACGCTGCGTTGATAAAGATAATAGGTTTTTTTTGGTGACTTTGGGTTTTGAGTAAATAGTATATGATGTTTAATAAATGAAATTTACAACATTAACTAATTGAAAAGTGTATTACAAATAATTTACAAAAACTGTACATAATATATTGGTTTCATTATATGAAATCGAAATTAACTGAATTTCATAATTCCAAATAAATGCTAGCCGATGTCATAAGATAAAGTCAATGAGAGTGATTTGATAATTCAAACAGTTCAAGGAGGAGCTACGAGTTGAATAGGAAATTGATAACAAGCAAGGCGGTAACATATCGAATTTTGTTATTGGTTGACAAGGTTGGTTCAAGATAAAATCCAGTTAAGTTTCTGGAGGGAATTTATAGCAACATTAATAAGACGGCCCAACGTCGGAGATAATTACAAACTTGTTTATACATAGTAATATTAATATGGTCGCTCAAATGAGGGAGCGCGAATAATTTAGAGTACATAGCAAATTATATAACAGCCCAACATAGGGGCTCGATAATTTCAGTAGTAGCATAGCAATATATATATTCATTCAATAAGTATTTAAGTTTTACTTGGTTCCATAAGCAACAACGAAGCCTTCCGAAGAGTTCCGAAGATTACCGAAGACTGCCGAACTGATTCAAACTGTACAAATCATTCATTTTTAACTATTTAACCTTCATTTGTATATATTTATAAACTTTGTAATTATTTTGCTTGTACATATTAAATAAATAATAGTGCCAAGTCTACATACTTTCATACGGCGTCCACTCGAACGATAACACTAACACCCTTATATACAGATTTCTTGTGCAAAGTAATTCAGCCCAAATCAGGTTACGTTTTTGGGCATACACAATCTTTAGTTCCTCTGGAATTACTGCCCTAAGTAAACGACATCTGAAAGTATTGTTGAACGAGTTAAATCAGTAGACACAAGCTTTTACTAAATACAGCCAGAAAGTTGCCCACACAGTAATTAAACACACCTCTTTTTTTCAATCGCTTAATTAAATCTCAATAAATATACAAGATGTACGTAGAAAATTGCTCCGAATGAAATAGCTAATTGCAATATTTTTAACAAGAAGTTTAACTTGCTTCTTTGCATGTACAAATAGTACACATGATTGTGTGATCACTCTCAAACTCGCCAAAAAAAGAAGAAGCACATTACTCCAACCCGTTGAGTTAAACGATAAAAAAAAGTGAGAAGAATATTTTGCTGATGTAGATCCATGACATAAAATAAAGAGTACAAGAGCTATTGCCGCAAAATGAAATAATTAACATAAAGATTTAACGGTTGCTTTGTAAAAGCAACTATCCACTCCAATGCTAACTTATAGTTTGAGCTTAGAAGATTATATTTCACACCGTTTCTCTACTTACTTGACTTAATTGACACATTCTAATACCTTGAGATGTTCTAACGTTAACTGAGATCTTTTAAACGTCCCTTTGACAATATAATTAGGTATAAATTATGCGTCGCTCTGTAATCTTTAAAGTGCAAAATCGTGTATAAATAATTCGTTATTTATTTGTGATTTGATTCCTAACTTCTTCGTGTTAATCCTAATGGGAACGTTCGTGACTATCAAAATCTGCTGTCTCTTATGCAAAAGAGGTCTAGAAACAATATAAATAGAAGAAGAAAGGAATCAGCTCGCACTTTAAGGTGCAGGTAGAAAGTTTTTACTCTACTGCTAGGAAAACTATCACACCCCGACTCGCACTAAGTAATCAACTCTCACTGGACGACGACAATCGGGGGATCGTTGACCCGCACAATTCCTAGTAGATAGTCACGTAAATGTTCAGTCATAAGATGCTTAATTTGAAAAGTTTATGATGGAATTACATATAAAAACTAAAAACTAAAGGGAATTTGGTCCTCGTAGTCAACCTCATTGTGTAGCAAGAAAATTTAGTGAAGAACGCATAAAAATAAAATCGACGGCATTAAATTGAGCAGGTTTTTATTATTCCAAGAGCATTATCGAGCTATACACGCTATAGTTAGATAACTGTTATCGACAAAATAAATACACTACCTTTGTGGTTCGTTATTCCTCGATACCTATGATTTACACACTTAGATCACAAATTACTCTTAAAAAATACACATTTAGGTACAAATACAATCATAGTTCAATCAAGTAAAAGAGGGAAACAGCTATGACACGTTACTATGGACGTTAATCCATTCGGGTTTGTTATAATAATATAAAGTTGTGTATCATGGAGGTGCCCGATATTAAGCGCCGTGTTTTCAAGCACCGTTTGTTAACCAAAAGAATGTTGAAGAAACAGAGAAACCAACAACAAAATAAGAGAAGATGAGAAGGATATTCAAAAAGAGCTTCTAATATTTTTTAGTTGTCAGGGATCATATAAGAGATTCCTACTACAAAAAAACGTTGACGGAAATTAATTTTTGAAATTGAAATTTAAAAAGGAATGAATGCATTCCAAATTTAACTACAGCGATAGATTTACGTGGAAGCCGAATTCAAGTAAAAATAATGTGATCTGTAAGCACTTTACAGTCTAACCTGCTGAAGACCATACCATTATAGAAGAATTAATGACAGGCAAGCGCCAAATTTCCTCGATTGACGATTATGACTAATTAAAATGCAATTCTAACTTTTTTACTGTTTTTATTATTCTCAGTGGCATAGAACTTTTAATCTGATTTATGTAATATAATATCGCGCGTATACAGCAAGACTGTCATAAGTCCAAAGCAATCAGTTAAGAGAATTTTCGATAAATTCCTATGTAAAAACTCATACATTGTTAGCTGCAACACGGAATCAATACTAGAGGGGTGATGTTTTTTCGATCAAGTCCTTGTAAAAATTTAAGTATATAGACTGTCTTATGTTACTGCTGATTCTCTTGATGCTAATTTAAAACTGTGGTTTCGTTATACTAGTTGCTACAATAATGTCACAATAAAGTTTGTGATACTCCTGCTGTAAAATTATAGAACAAATTTGTATGAACTTGCTACGTTCATTTTGTATTTGTAAATTTACTGCCTCTTAAATTCTAAAAACTATTTCAATTTCTACTTATCTAAATTTACGGGTTCCCTACACTTCTATTATTTTAAATCAGCCCAATTAGGCAGCCAACTGTGCTTGTCCTTTATTGACTTTTATCATTTCAAGTCAGTTCGGTTACACAAGCAACGTTACTCGTCCTTTATTTAATTAAAGGTCCATATGTTTATATTACACTTCCTGGTTCATTATCCAGGCATGTGTTTTTGATAATTAGAAATTTTTTAAATGTTGCTAGTTTAATTGTAATTAGGTAAAGCGACTGTGTTATATTTGAAAGATTGGCAAATGCTCAAACTTATTTTTATTTGTTATAGAATTTGCCTGCTTATTTTTGAGAAAACAATTTTATAAATACATTGGTTGAAGAGTTCCTCGCGTCTCAAATTTATATGAAATTTTTGTTACCGGTAAGCCGAGCGGGCTAGTAAAAAAAGGACGAAATTAATAACGGAATGCTCGCCCGAATTACTAGATAACAAAAGAAGGGAATAAAAGGAAAAAAGTAAAAAAAGGGAAAGAAAGGGAAAGAAAGGGAAAGAAAGGGAAAGAATGGGAAAGAAAGGGAAAGAAAGGGAAAGATGACAAATATGGTGTTAAACACAGTTAGAGATTAAGAGGGGGCAGAGGGGACTCAAGAACCAAACCACTGTACATACTAACCAGTTCACCTTTTTCTTCGAATATCTGTATCTGAAAGAATAATTAAAAACAAACAACGTGTAAAATATATCTCCGATAAGTAATTTCTAGGAATATAGATAGCAAAAATATAATTACTAGTTTAAAGACAAACATCTGTATTCCACACTCCTCACGTACTAACATTAAATATTAATTATATCTAAAGACAATCAATTTAAAGGGTGTTGCGCAAACAAAGGGACTACGCCATTATACACCCCTTAAATATTGTCCCATAGTTCAGGATAACACAACTCGGTGGCATTTAACTACTGTAATTAATAATAATCTGTATTAGCACAGCAAACAACTAATTAATCATATTCACACAGCATATACATACACTAAACACTTAATTACTTACTATATTGATGCAGACACAATTCGTTTTTAAATACAAGCTACTGAAACAAAAAAGTAACAAAAAAATCATATTTACAATAGTTAATTTAATACAAGTACTCAAATACTTGGGGTAGACAATCAACATAAAAAACTGAACGTCGATGCTATAGTTTTGACGATAAGTCCATATCCTAAATTCTGACGTTAACTTCGTTATTAATTAAAATAACTGCTAAAGTCTAGAATCATTTGTTACGTTAAATTTCTGCAACAGATTTTTTTCTAGATTATTTATATAAATATTAAGTTCCAACTACTTCGTTTTTACTTTTTACTAAGAAGCGCTTCATAAAATTTCTAACTTAAACGACCGCACACCCCCATGTTATTTCGAGTCATTTAAGTATTTAGTAACGAGGCCGACCACTTCTCAAACTGAAATAATTACTTATTCAAGCATCTCATTAGGTATTTAGATACAATGTTAAATATGTGAAATCCATTCTATGTTAATTTGCTCTGGTTAGCAAAAGTTAAAAATCCTAGCTTTATGAATTATCTGAAATAAGTTTAACAACTGCATCTCCTCAATCATAGCTATTTATTACAACTAATATATAACATACGTATTACACCTGTAATTTTTGCAGTATAATGCTATATATTAATCACGTTAGGAAATAATGAAAACCAGAGGAAATAATGGCTCTTTATTCCCTCGTATAGACCAACTGGAAAATAATATTATTAAATTCCAATACCGTTGTAATTTAAAACAAACGTCAAATGCCAAATATCAAATACTATTTCTCAAAACAATAACATAAACAACTAGCCGTGTTAGTTTTCGCTAATTTATTGTAGAATTTCGATAACTTTGAAGGTCAAGTTATATAAATTACGCTTTTTTATATTGATACTTAGTTGTAGATAAAGTATAGTATACAACTCGCTAAAATAGTTATTATTCTCTAGGATGATTACTGCAATCGCTCGCTTCGCTCGCTTGTGTAGCAACTTTTATCCCCGGGAATAATAGTCTTCATTATAGCCTCGTTGTATAATATACTATTATTATACAAGGGGAAAAGGTACTAGATTTTAGCTCGAGAGTTAAAATTTTACATTTTTACCCGTGTATAATACACTATTTTTTTCCGTGACAGGCAAAACAATGACTGAATATTGAAAAAGATATTACAATATATTACAGTCAAAAAATCAATCGATGTCAAATTTAAAGTTTCAGACAAGTAGGCTGTTGAACTTAAAGGGACAGTTAGACTTGCTTGCTAAGGAAACCTTTAAAATAATCAAATATCTGTTAATTTAATTCTGCGATTGGTTACTTATTTGCACATACCCGGGAAAAAAGAGCTCATTTTTTCCCATGAAAAAAGTAAATTCATAAAAACTGACAATTTGTTACCTGTCAAGAAATATTAAATGTCAAATTTTTTTCCCGTCACAGAAAAAATACATTTAATGACAACTCGATTGAAAGATATACGTAAAATTTATTTGTTTATATTGTTCAAATTTCAGGATTTCGGTGGCAGTTGGTGTTTGGATACAAATTTACGGAAAAATTGAAAACAGTTGGAAGTTGTTTGTGTGTATTGTACAAAATTTGATGAACTGGCAAGCTTTAGGGGGGCAGAAAAATTGTATATAAACACCAGGAGTTTTACGCTCTTTGTAGTGAACCAGCTTACAGCTTTAGGTCAAGTTTGTAATATACAACCGATACAAGTTGGTATCGAGTTACGACAAGCATCAGTAAAGTAATTATAAATGTTTTAATGTACAGTAAGAGTGAATAAGTAAGTACGGACTGCTTGATATTATGTTGTTGTATGGAGGGTGCGAAGCATGCACTTAAGATAGAGTAGAAGTCAGTATTTGAGCAATTTGGTTATTCACCAATAATAAATGGGATCCGTAGCAAAATTGGGGAAGCTTGGATGTACCGTCAAACTGGTAAATGTAAGGATACACTAGCAGTGTGCAGTTACGGCTGGTGCAATCCAGATTGGGGACGTTCCTGAAGGCGCAGTCATGGATAAAAACAGCAGTTGTTGATGGAAGATAGCAGATCCATGTGTAATAATAAAATCCAGGTAATTGATGTTTGTTTAAATTGTTTTGTTTATAACTGGTGTAATTACTTTTGTGCTTTATAGGTATTTTTTTATGAACTACACAGACTAAATTATTAAGAGTTGATAGTTGAACTTTTTTGATATATTAATTTACTATATTTTTGATGTGGGAATTTAGGTGTATAATATTCTGATTTAAAGTATTTTTCCTATTTTGTGTATGTACAAGGTAAGAGGGACTTTTGATAATTTAATGTGCAGAAATTGGCACGAGTTGTTATGGTTACTATGAGCTCGTATTAGTCTAGAGATAACGTTAGGTTTATGGTAAAGCCCTGTTACTTTAAATAGTTAATAATTAATCTGGGTAATATGTGAGCTAGAAGTGTATTATTTTAAAAAGGGGATGTATGTAATAGAACTGATGTGTGAATAAGGAGTTGGTGGTGATGTTGGGTGTATAATTTTATATGAATCTATAAATAAATATAGGAGAGTTACCGTAGCAGCGTTTTCTTTTTGTAGAGTAGTTAGTTTTAATTTTCAAACAGCAGAAAAACAGCCATGGACTACTTCAGCAAATTTCACAATAATAAAGACTTCCCAAAGGTAGAGTACAGAGAATTTTTGACGCCCACAGGTGGGGCTCGAATTAATTTGAGTTTATTACCAGGGAGAGTTGGTAGAACTATTGGTACCCAAATTGCGGAGCGTTTTAAATATAAGCTTCACCTTAGCATGATGGATGACTTTACATGTGATTTTCCAATGCTCCACCCGAAGGTACTACATTAGCCAGGAGCGAGTTTTTTTACCTGGAAAACTTGGAATTTTGCCTAAGCCTTGCTGTTCCATGCAAGGTAGAAATCTTTAACATGCGTGAGAACACTCACACACGGGACCTCCATTTTACCTCTCATCCGAACGAGGGTGTATTTTTGTGAAGAATGCTCGCCTAATATTTTTCAAGCGGACCGTGTCGGGATTCGAACCCGGGACCTTAGGCGTAGTAGTCACACACATATCACTACGCCACGGAGGCGTCTCATGATGGAAGACCGTGCATTTACATTTCTAATGCTCCACCCGAAGGTACTACATTGGCCAGGAGGCGAGTTTTTTGTGCCTGGAAATTTAGAATTTTGCCGGACCCTTGCCGTTCCAGGCAAAGTAGGAATCTTTAACGTGCGTGACAACACTCACACACGGGACCTCCATTTTACCTCTCATCCAAACGTGGGCGTATTTTTGTGAATAATGCTCGCCTAACAGCTTTCAAGCGAACCGTGTCAGGATTCGAACCCGGGACCTCGGGCATAGTAATCACACGCATACAAACTACGCCTCGGAGCCGCCGCTTTCCACCAATACCCAATTTATCCAAACATATCTGAATGAAACATCCACACCGTCGCACTCGTCCCGTTTCATTGATATTTGCGGAAGGGAGTACTCGATTTACTGATATAGTCAAGGATTCAAGAAACCGTGAATTTTTCCTTATTAAATACTTAGTGTACGACATCTAAGAAATAAGAAATGAGTAAATTATTTGTTAAATGCGTATATTAACCTCAGTTTTTATTATTTTTAGAGGTAAGGTAACCTAAGTTAATCACACGCCATCCAACCTGTGTTCATCAAATGGCCATTATTTACACGCCTTAGAAACCCATAAGGTATGCAAAGCTGCTTTAAAAATTAAATCAGCAGAGTTGAATTTTCTTAGCTACGGGAGACCGAAACCGTAATTTTTCGCATAAGCTACGCATGCGCGGCATGCATTTCTGGAGTAACTCTTTAAGAGATTAATATTACTTTTATAAAATTTACTTGAATAAAAGTAGTACGAGGGTAGCACAGTTAAAGTATGCAAACTTGTAGATCATGTTACCTATACGACCAAACAAGTTACGAAATAATTGACCAGTGTTTTGAATTTTGACAGTTAAAATTTGGAATTGATAACTGCAGTAACTAATTTTCAATATGTTGTTGAAGTGAAGTATATAAAAAATGTATTTACCAAGTGATAACTTTAAAAAGATGCTTTGTTGCGATTTTGAGTTCCCTATTACCCAAGCAAAGCCTCGAACAAATTTCGTGCTGCATTTAGTGATTAAGCATTTACTAAAAGAACTGTTTATAGTGAGTACCATAAATTGAAGTTTGACACGTTTGCACTTGGAGACGATATGAGAGACAGATTTTTAAATTACTGAAGAAAGCATACTTGTTTTTCATACAATGATTAAAGAAGATAATCGTGTTACCTACCGAATTATTTGAAGAACATTGGGCATTGGTATGACTGATACTAACAAGATCCTAGATCACGTGCGAGTAAAGCTATGTTGTCGTTGGATACCTCACAATTTCTAAGTTTCCTAAAGAGTGCAACGCGTAAAATGGTGCAAACAATGTTAAGTCAAAGGTAATTTCCAACTTTCCCTGGTACCAAAGTTAGATATATGCATTTGAACCTGAATCAAAACGTCAAACGTTAAATTGGGCGTTTTCTACTGACCCCAAATCCATTAAAGTAAAGCAATTTCGTAGTGCGGCACTGCTTTTTCTCGAAATATAGCCAAATTTCAACTGTTGCTCTTGAAGATAGAAGCACAGTAACTGCAAAATAGTACTAGCAACGGTATTTGTTGGAGAAAGCTTGCTTACATTTTCCTAAAAGTGAAATCTAGTTACACCAGGACACAAATAAAAGAATTTTTGTAGTCCTTTACTAAAAAATTATTGGAACATCCGCCATACAGCTCTGGCCCGGAACTTGCGATTTTACTTTTTTCCTCGTTTAGGGAATAAGATGCAGTGTATATGGTTTTTGAGAAAAAGCTATGTAATATTTTAAGAATCTTGTTTCATAAGTATCTTATGAAGACTGAAATTTGTATTTTGAAAATTGATTCTCCGATGCATAAATGTAAATGTTTAAAGAAAAGCATTTCGAGAAACAATTAAAAAATACCTTTAGTTCAACACAGATTTGTTTTACCAGTTTGCAGAATTTCACGGTGCTACTCTAGTACCGCCTACCGTTAGTTATTCTATTTCTGCCAAGTCCAATGTAAAGTACAGTTGATGGCGATTGGATGCTGAGAGCACTTAAATCATTGATCACATTACAAAACAGATCCAGATAAAGCAGTTGTCTTGGCAAATGTTTTCCTTGAACAGTTTCTAACCAATTGCCATTCAGAATTAGTATTTGAACCTTTCTAAACTTTTTTAATTCTTTGTCTAACGTCGTGATCTAAAATTGTGATTAGTCTCAAAGAACCTCACATGTCAAAAATTCTTACATGATAATCAACAATTCTTAACGTATTTAGGTTTTCGTAGATAAATTCCCATGTTAAGCAATCCTCTTCATTTACACCTTTTTCCAAAAGTTGATATAAGTTATCTGCAATATCATTGTTTTGTTCAAATTCTGTGCTTTCAACTGGCAGAAACTCTTTCATATTCCATTTGAGAATTTCAAGTTTATTGCAATTTAACTGTTTATCTTGATTTTGCTGGTAGTTAAAGTATTCTAGAAATGCTCCCCAAACACTCCTTCTAAATTTTAATAATGCTGCTAAGGAAAATGTAATTTTTTTACACATCAGCGACTTGCTGCGCTTTTTATTTCTAAAAACCTCTTCTGCTGTAGTGTATTTTAGAGTTAGTAGACTTGCTTGACGAATTTTCCGTTGAACTTCTGTATCACCAATTTGGTCCATGTTTCCATTTAATGTGAATTTTGTTGCCTAAAATTTAACCATTGCAATGAAATTTGACAATTTAATGACAGTGCGATATTTCTAAACGTCTTTTCTACACTATAGCTTTATATATCGCCTTCTAAAGGTAAATTGATCGTGCTATTTTCTAAAAATATACAGGCGAGTACTTTAAGAAATAGCACAGATGATTGAGAAAAAGCTGCAATTTTGAAACTAAAGTACGAACAATTTTACATGCAGGTACGGTACGGGTTTGAGAATCTTTCAAATTTAATTTAAAAAATATGAAAAAGACTCAGGAAGGCATCGTTTTCAAAATATAACAGAAAGATTTGCGGAAAAATTTGACATTTAGGTAAAAAAATTTAAAAAAAGTTTTTAAATAGCAGATGGATTTGGCTCTTATCTTTAAAATATATGATTAAAAGAGGGTGTAGCAACCAATGAAGACACCAAGTCACTTCTTTGTATTAGAGATGTGTCAGACACGTTTAATTCTATCTTTTTATGTCAATCTGTACAGAGTATCGACTCATTGGGTTAGTGCAAACGATATGATTCTGGCAACGAGTATTTCAATCCCACAAGTAAAGTGCACAGATGAATATGAATTATTGAATGAGTAATACTAATTGATGTGAAAGATTGTGAATGCATTTTTACTGCAATAAAAAGAGATGTATTTAAGATTTTTTTAATATACAAATCTAATTATTCAATTGACTATAAAATGTGTCAAAATAAATCATTTAAGTTTTGAAAATCAACTGAATTGATGTTTCCAGCCAAAAGTTTTTTTATAGTTTTGCCACAGAAATATACGTTATAAACAAACAAATTTAACTGTTTTTTCAAAGGCGTAATACATAAAAGTCAATGGATAATTGAATCCGTTTCCAGAATTGGTGGATTGTCACCACTGCTTAGGATGCACTACATCTGCCGGTCGGTCGTTAATATTAACATTCGTTTAAACGTAGAGATTTATAAAGACAACTGACAGACGACAATTTTTTCTAATCGGTTTGTAACTATCGGTGCATTTTTAGCAATCTGATTTACTTTTTGTATTTCAAGTGTCATAGTTATTGCTTACGTTATGAAAGGAACAACACTTAAATTTTAGTATGTTTATTCGCTACTGCCATAGTGTACAAGTTTACAGAACGAGGGTCTACACAAAAATGACGTTTTACCTGATGAACCCCAAACCGGTCGGTCTCGGTGCAGCTTTTGGTTTATATCGGGTTCAAAACACTACAGTATTGTTTCGAGTTCATTTTAGTCTTTTTAAAGACAAGAACGTTTAATTTGTTACGGGCACGTGATGATTTTCAACAATATATTTGAGGTAGACCGTTTCTTCCAAAAAGACAATACCGTCATAGTAGAAGAATTACGCGCCAACCAAATTGTACAAAGTAATCCACGCTGCACAGAGAGAGCTTGTCGTCGCCCTATGATACTTAGAGGAAACCCTGCCAAGCCACTAGGGTTCCACTTCCGCTGCCCTCGGAGGCACTCAACATGTAGTCTATTGAAGAACACGTTCTTCGAACGAAGCCATTCAACCGACGGTGTAGTACTAAAATTAATATGGTGTTGGGTGATTAAAATTCCGGTACATTTGGCCATGGGCCTAATGAATATCCCTGAAAGCGCTACTATTCAACGGTACCGGTACTTTAGAGATATTTGTAGTTGGAAGTTGATACAACATCCCGAGTTGTTTGCGTTTGGCGGTCCGAGACATATAGTTCAGATCGACGAGAGCCTGGTAACCAGGAGAAAATACCACAGAAGTCGTTTTACCTGGCAACTATGGGTGTTAGGTATGTGACGTGTATATGTGACCGATTGATCAGCGGCCACATTGATTCCTATAATAGAAGCTCATGTGTTACCAGGTTCGATTATATGGGCAGACGAATGGCGTGTTTATGCTACGTTGAGTAGTTTTGGAGAAGTTTCGTAGTACATATACCAGACAGTGGACCTCAAGAAGAATTTTGTTAATCCGCAAACTGGTGTATGGAGCTGTCTGAAGAGGGTTTTTGACGGAGGTTAGGAGTGTTGGTCTCCCACCTGTTACCACAATATGTGGAAGCAGCATTTTGGTCAAGTTTTAATAACTGCCGTTTATGATATTTACATAAACCATCTTCGGGAACGATATCCTTTATAAAGCGTTACGCGTAGTTGCCGTGTCTTAGGAGTTAAATTTATGTTTTTTTCTGATATTTAGTTAAGGTTTCTATATTGTTACGAAAGATTACGGTTCTAAGTAGAGGGGTCCGTAATTTTGCCTTAATAGTAAAACATTTACAACAGCAACGTAACCTTATCACTATAATCGAACATGTTTGGGCATTTTTCTTAGTAGAAAAACATTCCTATTGGTAACATAACATCAACACTATTTTTGCACATGTTCCCTTTCGATTATTATGTCTTAATAGTAAAACAAATCGACTACTAACCTAAGTTGTGACCTCGACCCTATTTTTGCATATATACTGCTTTGGCTATTCCTCCTTAGTAATGAAATATTTCTAACGGTAACCTAACCTCAACACTAAACACGGACATGATCCCAATATATTATGTCGCCTTAGTAGTAAAACATTTCGACAACAAGCCTAAGTGGAAATCTCAAAGCTATTTTTGGCTCTATTTCTCACATGAGCCCTTTAATTATTTTGTCTTAATAGTAACACATTTCGACAACTAACCTAAGTTGCAACCGCAACACTATTTTTGCCTCAATACCATCTTCACACATGAGCACAATCGCTTATTTTGCTTTAGTAGTACAACGTTTAGACTACTAACCTGAGTTGAAACCTCAATAGTATTTACTACTAAAAAGAAATGCCCAAAGCGGTACATGTGCGAAAATATTGTAGAAGCGGAAATAGTGCAGATGTTTCAAATAAGGTAATTATTCAAAATGTTTTACTACTAAGACAAAATAATCGATTGGGTACATGTGCGAAAATAGTGTTGAGGAGAAGATAGTTTTGAGATTTCAACTTAGGGTAGTGGTCGAAATGTTTTACTACTAACCCAATAATACATTAGGTTCATGTTTGTAAATAGTGTTGATGTTAGGCTACCGTCAACAATGTTTTGCTACTAAGAAAAAAATACCGAAAGCGGGGCATGTGTGAAAATAGTGTTGAGGCGAAAATAGTGTTGAGGTTTCTACTTAGATTAGTTGTCATTTTTTACCACTAAAATAAAATAATCGATTCGGTATATGTGCGGCAATAGTGCTGAGTGGAAAATAGTGTTTAAGTTTCAACTCTGGTTAGTTGTCGTAATGTGTTACTACTAAGACAAAATAATCAAAGGGTACAAGTGCGAAAATAGCTGTGAGGTGAAAATAGTGTAAAGATTTCAGTTAAAGTTAGTTGTCGAAGAAGAGAATTAGAAATTATACGTAAATGAAGGCAAGACAAGTACTAAACTTTTATATTAAAAGTTCAGTCATCAACATACGAACAATTATTTCAATAAAATGTTTGTGATCAGTTATGAGGAAATCATAGTTTTAATATGATGTTTTTATAAACATTTATACAAAGCTTTTTGTAAAGTCAAATAAGATAGTTATGTTTAATTTTAAGCTATATGCTTGAGAACCTTTTAACCATAAAATTTTCATGAAACTCTGTAGGTTTACAGAGTTAGGTAATCAGCTGTAAAAAATATTGGTCAGCATATTTTAACTAAATGCAAGGTAAGCAAGATAATATCACTGTAGTAAATATATACTTAAATAATTTAGAAAATTGTACAAAGATAGGTTAGAACATTACTATCGTTGACACTAAAGAGATTCCAGCAAAACTCATACCTGAGGCAAGCAAACATCGCAGTAGTTAATTTTGTTTCAATATTTTGTTTAAGTTCCAGCTGGCATTCATCAGGAACAACATCTGCAGCTGTCGTCCACAAAGTGAAGTTTTCAATTTTTTGAATAGATGAGCATCTAGTCCACCAAATAGTTGCATTTTAAAGCTATCTGATTCCATCAATAGATATTTCGGCTTCCAGTTATTGTTATGTCGTGGAGATAAAACTGTTGCACATCACAGCTTTTATTACATAAAACGTTTAGAGAAAAATTTATCAAGATATTGACGACATCTGTAGCTTAAGATAAATTCAAAACATACATCGTAGGTAGCATTTTATATAGCAACAATTGTAGATATTTTCCGATTAAAAATTTGAAGGCTATATTTGTATTATTAGTTTGACGATAAGTTTGCGTTATTATTTTGGAATAAGACTTTGTAGTATTTATTTGGATTAATATTTTGTGCAAATATTTTGGAAAAGCTATTTTGGACCCATCTTTAATTTTAAAGGCAGGTCCAACTAGGCAATATTTCGTCTTACATGTAGAGTAAGACGTGTTAGTTAACCTCGTGGCAATTTCAAGATGTCAATACGGATGATGTCCACACTTGCATATAGTCAGCTAATAAAAGCAAACTTTACATGAGTCTTTCAGATAACCACAGAACGAAGGAAGGAGAAATAGTGAGATGACATTTCTGACATGGGTTCAGATCCACACTAGTGCTTTAAAAGAAGAATCCACCAAGCAGAAAATTACAGTAAACGTATTTATTTATACAACGTGGACAAATAATAAAATTGTGAATAAATATAGTAATTTCTGTATCTAGTTTTATTTTCTGGTACAAGAGTAAACGTAAGTTGATAAATACTATCGTATTATAGTGAATAAGATGAAATAATAACTTAGACTTTTATGCAAAGCCCAAATAATCATTTCAAATCGAGCTAGTAATTGAAAGATGGAAAATATAAGGTCTTGGACAGAACTTGAACAGGTCCTTTAGGCCCTGTCTTAAACCTTAGTGAAAATTCCCTATTGAACTCATCCCTTGTTATAAGATCTTCTTGGCTCTGTCTATATATCATAACTAGGATTTCGTTGTCTTTCATATTGCAACTAAAAGTCTTCGTTTTTTTGGGTAATTCGCATTTTACTATCTCGTTTAACCCTTAATTTTGTACTATTTTTTGTATGTCCTGCTCTGATTCGGTTTCGATAGTTAATACTTTGTTCGTGGTTCTAATATTTCTAATTTTGAGCTTTTGTTCAGCTGGTTTTATAACCCTGGTAAAGTGTTCTGCCACTTTTCGTGGGTCCTCGCCTGTTTTAGGTGTAATAAACAGTGTATTACTTGTGGTCTGTCTTGCTCTTTCAATAGCATCCTGTTTTGGTCCTAATTTAATCGCTGATGGTTCTTTTACAACTCTTGCATACAAAAAGGCTGCTGGTGTAGGTGTTGGGTGATCTTATAACTGTTTAATTTCTAGCTTATATTGTTGGTTTTGTTTTTGGGCTGCATCGGTTTCCCCTTTGACCTGGGCAATTAAGATGGCTAACTCTGTAATTTTTTCTCGCATGGTATATTTTCTATTTGTTGGGCTGTTTCAAAATCTATTTGACTGCGACGTTGTCGACGCTTCAAGCCAATTCCAAATGAAAATTATGAATTTTCAAGCTAGTGATTAAATAAATGGCATATACAAGGAAGAGAACTTGGTCGATTTTTACATATTTTTGGATGCAAAAGGGTTTTCAAACTTAAAACAATTTGTTTGTAAATCTATTTCTGCTTGGAACTAGTACTTGTGAACAAACTTTTTCAGGATGGAGTATCTAAAATCAAAGTACAGGCCAAATTTAGCGGATGATCATTTACAATCATTGTTTATAATTGGTGTATCAGACTCTAGTCCCAACCTTAAAGAAATTCTTTAGCAAAAGATACAGTTCCATCATTCTAATTAAAAACGACCCGAAATAGTTTTTTTATTATTTATAATTTAGCCATGTATGTTAAGTGTGGTAAGTAGGTAAGCGCAAAATTGTTCATTTTTTACATGTAAATTTCCATAAGGAGGATCAAGGTTCGTTCTGGTCTTTTTTCTACCAAGCATTGAAATCCCCATAAGGAGGATTCGTGCATCAATTCAGGTTACTTTTCAGCCCAACCCCACCTGCTGGGACTCAAAGCTACACCAATTCACATCGATTTTGTTCTCGTCATCACCTTAATTGCACTGTTTCTCGGCTCAACTAGATATAGTAGCACTGTAATGATAAAACTTAGTCATAACATCCAGTTAAGTTTCAAAGACAATTTATTTAAAGTTAGTTGTTGCATATAACTTTTGTAATATTGCAATAATATTAAACTCTTCCTTTATTTGTATAATCAGATCTACGTCTGGTTGTGGGGGCTTTAATGGCAAAGCCCCTTGAATTTATCTACATTACAATATAGGGTAAAATTGCCTTATATGGTGAAATTGCCTTATAGGCTGAAATTGCCTTAAATGGCGAAATTGCCTTATAGGGCAAAATTACCTTATAGAGTAAAATTGCCTCATAGGGCAATTTCACCCTATAACGCAATTTCATCCTATAAGGCAATTTCACCCTATAAGGCAATTTTACCCTATTCTGATAAAGATAAATTCTAGGAACCTGGCCATTAAAGCACCCACAACCAAACGTAGATCTGATTATGCAACTTAAATGGATGTTTTGACTAAGTTTTATCATTACAGTGGTACTATATCTGGTTGAGCCGAGAAACAGTACAATTAAGGTGATGACGAGGACACAATCGATGTGAATTGGTGTAGCTCCGACTCCCAGCAGGTGGGGTTGGGCTGAAAAGTAACCTGAATTGATGCACGGATCCTCCTTATAGGGATTTCAATGCTTGGTACAAAAATGACCAGAGCGAAACTTGATCCTTCTTATGGGAATTTACATGTAAAAATGAACGATTTTACGCTAGAACATACCCTACTTACCTACTATGGTGTAGCTGTATTTCACTGTAAAAAATAAAATTCAATGCTGCCTTAGTCATAATGAGATTTTTTAATTCACATATTCACGAGAGCAGCCGCAAACGGATTTAAATCTCAATCTGGCCCTCGATGCAAAAAGCTTGGGCACCTCTGCTTTAAAGCAAAAAAAAATATATTGTAGTTCACACTAGAAAAAAAATATTGCACAATTTGCCATTTTTGGTTCAAATAGATATATCTTCAAGTGCTCAATTTTTATTGGTTTAATACTCAGGTAGTTAATTTTGAAAGATAACATATCCATTTTAATACACTTATTTTTTTAAATCATAGGCACACATTTAATTTGAGCTACAAGCAATAATTATTTAGCGTAATTACTCAAGGTATAATTGTTGTTTTAAAAAAAATAGTATTTCAAATAAGGTAAATTTTATGGATGCACCTGAATTTGGCCAATAAAGGGGTCTATTAAATGTGGCACAATGAAAGAGCTTCTGTGTTACATTCGTGGTGCTATCTCTATATAGAATGAACGTATGCTAATCCTGACCCTTGATGCTCCAGTGACATGTTCTCAATTTGAACCTTATTTTAAGTGACTAGCTTTATGTGTGGAAAACAAATTGCTATTACAGATATTACCGATATAGCAAGAAAATCAGATTTGTGTTGGCAGGCAGTAAACGAATAGTTCTAGATGCATAATAAAATAATTCGTAGGTCCCTCGATAAAGCTCCTAAAAAGCTTTTATAGCCACAATCAAGCAAAACATGCACAAAAGACTGCTGATTCACCAAAATCGCTTGGAATCCGTTTAAGCCGCAACATTGCAACATTTCGCAACCCCAGACTTTGTTAGTCCTTTTAGATCATCGATAAATACTTAAAGGACTTGTGATTACACGAAATCGACTAGTTTGTGACAGTAGAATTCATCCTAAAAAACAACTTCTAAGCTTTTTACCCATCATTACTAAGCGCTTCGTTCAGCAGGAAATCCACCACATCCAATAGTCGTCGAATCTCTACTGTTGTAAGATCTTTAACAGTAAAGTGGAAATAGTGGGAAATGTCGTTGTCGAGATAACAAATGGTAGATTGGTTCGTCGAAAGGAGGAGTTACTAAATGATCTACTTTAAAAGAGTTTGTGGAATATATTTATAAAACATTTACTCCTTTCAGGGCGCTGTTATAGCATATGCCCGTGTAACAAAACAACAAACACTTAGCATTTATATTAATCCTTTCTGTTAAGTTAAGAAGATTTGGGCATTCTAACGAGATCATTATCTACTAGCTTTCGAAACTACTTTCCTGTAGCTAATTAATATATGGTAAACACAACTATTAAAACACTTTTATATATATTTATTTCTTTAGCATGAATTTTTAGTATATTGCGTGACTTCTTGTTCATAATGAATGTGTTGCGTGGGTCTAAGATATTTGGATACTCGAGCGTTTTTAAAGAAAAATTGGATTTCTGAACATAAGAACTTGTTTAATGGTTCATTAGTACAGTAGACAGGAACCACTGTCAACAGAAATGTCTAAATTTTCTGAAGATAAGTCAAATTGTTCTGTAGTCCTCGGTGTTAACGATTTGTTAGTTAAATTGAACGTGCTATCATTTAGATCTTACTTCATTTCATCAAAATTGCTAATTTCACGTAATAATCAGTTTGAAAATTAAGCTTTTGTTACCAAGAAACCACAGAAGTTGGACTGACGTTTTTTCAACCTTTACAGACTTCCCAAATTCTAAAATAAAGTTAGAGCTTATCAACAAAAAAAAACAAAATCCAGTATTTTGTGAAAATTTCAAAACTACTGTAAAACAAAAATTTGTATAAATACCAACTTTGGCCATTAATTAAGTGTCTTGATTTTAGTAGCGGTAACTTCTAATATTTATATTTCTAAAAATTCTCTGCAGCTTACGTTGTCTTAAACTGTTTATGCAACATAATCACAATTCTTACAATTAACATCCTAGTAGTAAGTAGTAATTGAATTTTATGATTGTAATAAGACTAAAAATTTAGTATACAGTTTATTAACTGAATAAAATATTACAAATTGTAACGCGTGAACGTTATGGTAAATAAAAACCGGATAAAGAATAAGGAAAATTAATTTAGAACTGACAATTAATATTGATGCACAATGTATAATTATGATTTCATATATAGTAACGTTCAGTGACAAATATATTTCAATAATTATTAGTTCAAATAAAATATAAACTTAAAAACCACAAAAGCATTGCTTTATTTCAGTTAAATACATATTGGACGGAACTTAAGTTCATAATTTATTTTAAACCACAAGAAGGATAAATAACATAGCTACTTTAGTAAATTTTTATAGCATAATCATGTCATTTTTAGAAAGTTTTAGAAGTATGAAGTAAATGACAGTGAATTTATTAATAACTATCACGCGTACAAGAGTATTTATAAATTTTAGTTAAATAAATTAAACTCAATAATAAATAGATGCAATACAAAAAAGATCCCAGACACACTTTAATGTTCATACAATGTAAAAACCCAAACGTTAACCTACGTAAATCACATTATATAAGCTCCTTCCAACGATTCATTCAATAAGCCCAATAGGAAACTGTATCATGACATAACTACCTACTAAACGTAGGAAAGAGGGGAGAATTAAATGACAACAATTACATCAGACGGATAAAATGAAGTAGTTATTTGCAAACTGCTAATCCGAAATGATCAAAATGTAGTAGTTCAACCGAGTAGTGAAACGGGGGAAGGAGGCTGTTTAGGGTGGAATGACGACAAGTAGAAAATTGAGGTGAGAGTTCAGAACTCTATGATGAGAATATAGATTTCACGCAGGGAAAAACATGGCGCGCGATTTAATTTGTCGAACTATGCTTGCAGAGGCAAGGTAGATTTCAACTTGCGAATTCGTAGAAGTATCGTCGTTACGGTCGATTGAAAACGGGATAGACACCTGCAGAGTTCATCGTTTCGATAATTGGGATTTGTAGTGTTCAGGAAGTTTCTGTTGTTGGATAATCTAAAAAATGGTTGCGGTTAAACATTGGTGCTTTTGGATAACCTGAATTTAAATAGTGAGTAGAAAAAGCTTTTATGTTTAGAATTATTAACTGTGAATTTATAGACTAAAAATGTCTATGATGTGTATTTATATAATAAAAAATGAATTGAAGTTAAAATGATTATTTTACTAAATCGATGATTTATCGACGGAAAAAACGTTGATTAAATTTAAGCATAATGTTATAATTTTAAAATATAAAGAATTATGTACGTATTGAGTTTTTATTAACTTAGAAATAGAAGACAGTCATAGCATCCTGGTAAAATATAATAGACAGCTTCATTTTGTTATTTAGTAAAAGGAGTTCTGCCTCCTACATTATTAAAATTGTTTGATCAGAGACAAGTATTCAGATATGAGCATTTACACCATAAAATTATAGTACTTAATAGAAATAAATGAACAGTTTTACAATTCTAATCTCTATATTGATGACACATAGTGGGTTTCTAATATTAGTGGTGTTGCAGTTCCGAACTCTGTTAAAAACTTCCTATTTCTTGGACCTAAGTTTAATTTGTATCCACAAACAAAAGACCAACCCTATAGTAGAGAACAAAGAATACTACTATAGTAAGCCTGCTTATCGTAAAAAGCGATTAAAAGGCGCAGCAAGGGGCAGCAGTCTTGCTGGCTAAGAGATATTGGAAGAGAGTCGGTTAGTCTCGGGCGATCCTCAATAATTTACAAGGTTATTGGGGGTTGGCCGTGACAGATACGGCTTTTTGCTAAAATCTTTAAAAACTGCGTTGTGGAAAGATATGGAAACCTACCACAATATATCCCAGGTATGCGTGGCCCAAAGCACGAACTATGTATGATGGTGAGCTCACAAGTAAAATTCTTGTCTGGAGGTAAAATACCCCCTCATTCGGATCTTCGGGAGGGGGTACTTGGAGCTCTTCATTGTAGAAATTTAATTCAACGGTTCGATTTAGTGATAGGTACTTGGAATGTAAGGTCATTACTTAGAATAGGTAAGCTAACGAATTTATTAGTAGAAATGAGAAAAGGAAAGCTGGACATTTTAGGTATTAGTGAGGTGAGATGGCCAGATAGTAATGACTTTTGGAAAGATAATTATAGAATAATTACAACTTCTTCAACTAATGCACAGGCAGGGGTAGGAATAGTGTTGGGTAAAAGATTAGGACGTAAAGTTAAAGAGTACTTACAATTTAGTGATAGAATAATTATGGTTAGATTGAGTACGAAACCCACAGACACTGTTTTTTGTACAAGTTTACATGCCAACAACTCAGTACGAGGATAAGGAAGAAGAAAAGGTATACGAGAATGTAAATAGTACAGTGAGAAAAGTAAAGGCAGATGAGAATTTCATAGTTATAGGCGATTTTAATGCGTCAGTGGGAGAAGGTAGTGAGGGAAAAATGGTAGGAAAATTTGGGTATGGTAGACGAAATGATAGAGGAGAAAGATTAGTTGAGTTTTGCCAGGAACATAGATTAGTAACTGTAAACACCCTATTCGAACAACATGCTAGAAGAAGATATACCTGGAAAGCGCCAGGTGATAGGGCTAGGTACAAAATAGATTATATTTTAGTTAAACAAAGATTTAGAAATCAAGTTAAAAACTGTCGTAGTTATATAGGGGCTGACATAGATAACGATCATAACTTAGTTAAAATGAAGTTTAATATAAAATTCAAAAACTGAGAAAGGCTAAAAGAGAAGGATGGGATCTAGGTAAGCTTAATGATAGTAATGTAAAAGAGGAATATAAGCAAGTATTAAATAATAAGATCAATGGGATAACTATAGGAGGAAACGTAGAAAATAGATAGAAAGACATAAAAGTTGCTGTACATGATACAGCAACACAGACTATAGATAAGAACAAAGTAGAAGCGAGAAAACCCTGGATAACAAAGGAGATATTAAATTTAATAGAGAATAGAAGGAAGCTTAAATCTTTCAGAGAATTGAATAGGGAAAGTAAGCACAAATATAATAGAGTTAGAAATAAGAAAGCTAGAAATAAATGTATAGAGGAGAATTGTAAGGGAATACAAGATGATTTAAGAGTAGGTAAGACTGACAGGGCTCACAGGGCAGTCAAAAAGTTTTTCGAAGAAAATAGGAAAAAATATAATGGTATTAAAGATGAGAATAATGAGCTTCTAATAAATAAAGTTGAGGCAGCACATATATGGAAAAGATATTTAGAAGTTTTGTAAAAGGGAGACGATGTGGATGAGTGAGAGAACGACCAAGAAGAGGATGTATAATTAGGGTTCTCAATACTAAGAGAGGAATTTGATAGAGCTGTTAGCCATCTCAAACTAAATAAAGCGCCAGGGATACACATATACACGCAGAATTAATAAAATACGTAAGTCTGAAAAATTTAGACAGATTATATGAACTAGTGACAGTATTATATGACACAGGTGAGATCCCAATAGATTTCAAAAGAAATATTATTATCCCAATCCCAAAAAAGTTAGGAGCTGATAGGTGGAAAATTTTAGAACGATTAGTTTAACTTCCCACGCTTCCAAAATACTTACAATAATAATTAAAAATAGAGTAGAAGCTTTGACTGAAAATTATTTAGGCAAAGACCAATATGGTTTTTGTAAAGACAGAGGGACTAGAGAACCGATAATAACGGTTAGGGTAGTTATCGAAAGAAGGTTACAAAAAATAAAAAGACTTATTTCACGTTTGTAGATTTAGATAATTTAGATAAATGGATTGTTATGTTCAGGGTTTTGCGAAAAATAGTAATCTCTCATAGATATAGAAAAATTATTTACAGTCTATATAAAAACCAAAGCGTAGTAGTTAGATTTGATGAAACAGAAGAGGAAGCTAAGATTAGAAATGGCGTTAGACAGGGCTGTATACTATCTCCCTTGATTTTTGATATTTATATTGAGGAAGCTTTAAACTCAGCTAGAGAGAGAAAAGAGATAGGTATTAGTGTACAGGGACAGAAAATAGACATGTTACGTTTTGCAGATGATATAGAGTTAGGAGAGTTTTTAAATATTTTAGAGGAGATACTACAGAGTAACTATAGTATGAGAGTTAACTCAGGAGAGACAAAGATTATGACAAGTGAGTTACAGCCTAGTTTTAAACCAAAATTAAAAATAGGTAATACCGAGTTAAAGGAGGTAGATGAATTTTACTATATAGGTAGTATAATTAAAAAGGCCGGACGTAGCAAAAGGGATATAGTAGCTAGAATAGCTCAAGCTAGAAAAATGTTTTTAAAAAAGAAAGACTTACTAATAGCTAATAGTATTATTTGAGATAATAGAAATAAAGTCGTACGTATGGAGCGTTCTATTATACTGTACTGAGACTTGAACCATTAAAGAGGTAGATAAGAAAAGATAGAAGCTTTTGAATGGTGTTATAGGAGAATGTTAAAGATTAGTTGGACAGATAGAGTAACAAATGAAGAAGTTTATACAAGAATAGGTGAGGAACCATGTATGTGGAAACATTAAGGGTCAGAAAAGATAGAATGATAGGACACCAGTTAAGGCAGAAGGATTATTTAGTAAAGTCTTAGATTATAGACTACCAAATAAAAATAGATTAGGAAGACCTAGACAAAGCTATATAAGTCAAATTATTAGAGATTTAGGTTGTGAAGGGTATGCAGACCTTTTTAGACTGGCCCACAATAGAAAAGAATTGAGAGCTGCGTCAAACCGACCTTAAGTAAGTTGAAAACAAAAAAAGTAAATAAAAATCACTTAACTAAATGCCACCATGACATAACTCACAATTAGTTAGCGGTCTGGCATGTTGGTAGCGATTTGTTGCTTAAGCCTCACCATAACATATAATTTAACACTTTTCCCTTTTTGGAGAGGATAACCAGTTAATATTTCATTTCCTTATATGGGAATCATGTAAACATGTTGGAGTTCTTTAACAACCATCAAGTTGCTAATATCTATGTAGAGCCAGGTAGATAAAAAAAGATAGAAAAGTATAGGAAGACCCAGACCAAGCTATATTAGTTAAATTATTAGAAATTTAGGTTGTGAAGGGCGTGTAGAACTTTTTAGATAAGCACAGAATAAAAAAGGAGGTAGGACTGCGTCAAACCGACCTTAAGTAAGGTCGAAAACAAAATGATGATGACGTATTGATTTTAAATTAAGTGGAATGTACAAAAAAATGATTTAACGAAAATTTGCATTGCATTGTTTTTCGAGGCATAAGTATAACAAGTGTTTCCATAACTAGGGATTTAATATGTTGATAGATCAATCTTGAAAACTAGAACAATGACATATATGATAACATTAATTACGAATTCACTTTTTTTTTAAGATTTTTGTAAATAATATCTGGCCAATTGAATTTTGCGATAGGTTTGTTCGTCTTTGAGATTAATGTATGTTTGATTACATTTCAAGAAATTATGGTTAATAGAGCCTAAGTTGGATTGACTTTAACTACAATTTATTTAAGAACTAGGTGAACAATTACATTTGCAAAGGGTATCCAGTTATCCCAGTGATGTAATGCTATTAGTAAGAATCATTTTATTTTTCAATTCTATTTAATGTGAGTAGAAATTTAATAAACGTTCTAAAATATTTAAATGAAAGGTATCGTATAACGTGATAAATTTAGAAACCGAAGCAAAGGAGGCCTTTGCGAAATAGCCGTCTTCCGTGCAGGTATAATATCAAAGGGATTGCTTTAACAGACTGTGTGGCGCCAGAAAATTATGACAAGGGAAAAAGCTTTTCAAAGTAAGCTAAATTATGGAGCGGTACACGGGTAGCTATTGACCTCGCGCAGTCTTGTTCCCCACCATCATATAGAAAGATGGTCTTTTCTACAAGTATGATGCAGTCATAACTTGCCATTCTGCTAGCAACCCGTTCCAAATGTTTTTAAAGCTGCTGACGACTTGATAAATCCAACATTTCTGTTCTAAGGAAATGTGGTTTTAACTTTCGTGTAGTGAATCGGCAAAGTACGCATTTATATAGAGTTGATAATTTGTATACTTTTTGGAATATCTGCTATACGTTCATGCAGTTGTTGTTTGAACAACATTTTTTCGGAGGTGTCTAATCGGATGAGTTTTTTTCTATTTAACCGTAAATGCGGAAAACTATTTTATATGAATTTTTTGAACAACTACAGAATGATAAACTTCAACACGTCTATAATAATATAAGCGCATTTGGAACAAAAGACGCGGCTTATTTGCACACCACGAAACAATTTGTCGGTTACTCTACTTCACATGATACGTTTTCTGCGTCTGCCAAGATTTCCTTTCTTAATACTGGAGTGAGTGGTACAGAAAGTATTAATTGCCAAAATGTCAAACAATTTGTGCTATAAGTATGTAAATTGTTGATAAAAATTTCAGTTATGTGAAACTTGCTAGAAATTCTTAAGTCCCGTCACTTTTAAATTTCATCTCATTAATCAAAATTGATGATACCGTCACTCTAGATTATATGTTATTACTTTAAAGTATTTTGCTCGTCTAGAGAAGCAACTGGGGGGTTACTTCCAATATGAATTTGCATCTATCAATTTTCGATAAAGATACCAAGCACCCAAAATCAAATGTGTATGAATATTTCACATCATCAACCATTCAACTTGCGGGTGACTTGATGCATGTTGCAAATGACGGGTGTCTTCTCCATCATGATACATTACATGTGTTAGACGTTTGAGTATGTCTCTAGGATTACGTAATCTAGGCACTAAAAAGTGTTATCCCATACTGGAATATTGTTTTTGATAGAAACTATAAAAATTATATGATGAATAGTACACAGAATTCTGAGAGATTGAAAAAAACCGCAGAGCACAGCTGTTGACATCTTTTTCTACTCAACAGTGACTGCAACTGTTTCACAAGAAAATTTTTGCAATGTGGTTTACAAAGATACTTTTGCAAATATTAAGTGAAAACTTCACCAGGTACATTTTTTTTGCAAATACCTTCTATAGATGCAGATGCCTTCATGGTTAATACTGGTGTAGTAATATTGCAGGACTACCGTGATTTTGCAATTGGAAAAAAGACGTCACGTTATCTCTATTAAGGTCAGCTCTCCGTCAAAAAATTTTGGAAGTTTATTTTCTCAAAAGCAAATAAATGGAAAACTGGAAACGATATATATATATATATATATATATATATATATATATATATATATATATATGTGGTGACAGTTTTTAATACCTCGAAGTTCAAAATTATAGTCCACTTTTGAATGTTTAAAGCGGTTGCAATATTAGCTTAAGCATTTTTGGAAGAAAAGCTAAAATTTGTAAATCCACTAAACCTTGAAACTTATATCCAAGTTACTCTTATACCATTTCTTTAAAATAATACTCTATTACAGCATTGTATGGTGTTGCCAAACCTACTTGGACGAACAAAGGAATAACAAGGATTACCGTTAGTCTGCTTTTGTTGCCACCCACCAGAAAAACAGCGGAAACATTGTTTCATTTACGCGACATATTTACGCGCGCTATTTTTACGTTAAGCGTGTTATATTTTCTACAGATTACGTTCTACCGGATGATGTAATCGCTGTCTAAGTCAAATTTGCATGCACAATTTAGATAAAATCAAATTACTTACGTGATGTGTATCTCGGAACTTAATCTCAGGATCCAGCAGGGGGTTGGGGTTTGATGACGTCATGTTAAACATCAAATTTGTTATCCGTCGTAACTTCTATTGCACTCATAGGGGGTTGAAGAAATTAGGTCGCGGGTACGATAAAGGCAAGGTACACGAAACCTACATACTTTTTTTTAAAAAAACTACACTTTCTTTAAGTACTTGTTTCCTAGTCCATGTCTCGTGGCTTAGTATCCGCTTTCTCCACTGCGCACATCCGCATTCCTTTTGCGCAGACTCGACTGTCAGCGACGACGGAAGTTAGCGTAATAATTTAAAAATGCGCGGCAATTAACTTATAAATTATATCTAAACCTAAACATAATACATGGCCAGTTTGGCATGTAACAATTGCAATCAAGCCACAAAAGAAAAAAATTTTTAAAAAAGGAAAAAATTTTTAGTATGGTAGAAACTTAAAGTCTAGAGCCTTACTTACATGAACTAACTTACATTTTACTAAATGTTTATTTTAGGCGCCAACAGGTTTTTCCAACCGATAACCCGTCTTGCGAGTAAAGCAGGAAACAGAATGTGTAGTCCCAAGATTATCGAACTACATCTATAAATACACACACGAGTCTTAGATGTGACGCAGTTATAATCGACAGCACAAATTTGTCGGAGAGCACGAAACACTTTACTACAACTAAAAACAAGTGCGACGAGTCTCTTTACATTTCTACAATAACCTAAAGCTAACCTTACAGTTTTTTGAGTACGCAAGCACATAATTATTGCATTTTAACTGTTTCTACTTTGGCAAAAAAATACACAAATTTCAAAATGCCCAAGAGAGCAAGTTACTTTAAGTTTTGACAAATTTTTTGTATTGGTACTCTGGCTTAATAAACAGTACACATCAAAACTTTTTAATGACATGGTTGTGAATTAACAAATTTACCAACAGTTCCATCTTACCAATTTCTTACATTTCTAACTTAACAAATTACATTGCTATTATCAGGTTAGATTCTTCATTCAATACTCAAAATTTTCCTACGTCTGATCATAAATACCAAACGTTAGGTCAACAAAAGAAAGTATGACAAAGTCTCAAGTTATTATCAAAGATAATAGGTAAGATAGAGATGTTAAGATAAAAGTAGGATAATAATAGATGGATCCGAAACATCACAGTACGCCAAGGCATGCTACAACTATAAGCTTTAAAAATATAGCATAAAATTCCCCAGCTTACCAAGCCTTTTGGTCCTCCATCGTAGCGATACAAAAGAGAGTGGCTCCTCAAAGCCGTTAAATAGGAAAGTACTCGTACCCCCTAAAAGAGAGAGACCTGTGAAGCAGACCCGTTAGTTAAAACGGCACAATGGACCGGAAAGGCATGTGGGTGCATTCCTGCACCCGGCGTTGATCGAGTTCGGTACGACATACACTCATATCTACATACACTCATATCTACATACACTCAGATTTACTTACACTCATACATACACTGTCATCAGCTACGTGCGGCTAACAGCGGCACCACATGACCTAACGAAAGATCCCCAAGACGTGGTCCAGGTGTTTATGAAAACCCCCACGCAACCACACGATGGCTAACGGAAATGAAAAGGCGATAGACATATAGGAAAGGTAAAAAGAGGGAGGTAGGCATTTTTGGAATGTGCTAGTGACTTCCAGGTAGAAGGGAATAGAGGAAGGGCTCGTGTTGAGCAATAGCGATACAACAAGGTGGATAGAAAGGCACTACTCAACCAGCCAAGATGGTCAGTAGTTCGGAGTGAGGTAAAAATCACTCTTATGTGGTAGACGGGTGTTCCGGGACAAGAACAGGCCTACTGAAAGAAGAATAAGGCGGAAACGGAGACAGCGGGATAAGAAAAACGTAAAGTTTTGGGCAAGCGTCTGAGAGAAGGTAGAGAGTTGTCTCTGTTAAACGCAGATCGATCTGAGGGACCACCTGCTGTGTTAATCAGACAAATTAAGGAACATCATAACTTAAAAAATTACTAGACTCCTGATGAGAACTAGAACGATCATCTTCCTAACGAGCACATCCACTACGATAAGAAGATCAGACAAAAAGTTGAGACAACCAATTTAAAAGTACCACTGCAGATACCTTCTCAAAAAAAAACAGCTATCCCAAGGTAATTTTTAGAAACGGCAACGCCATAAGCACACAGGAATACTTACTATAAGTAGTTAGATGAATATACAAACATACTGTCCCAATATGCTAAAAACAACCAAGAATTCAATAAGATATCAATAAAAAACGATAGCAACTCACCACGAAGTTAAATAAAAAACAAAAAAAATGTTTATTTGTGCTGGTGACTTAACAGAAGAAAAAACAAGGGTTTGTCATCCATATGCATAGGAGAATAATTTTTCCACGAAAATTGAAAGGAACTGTTAACTATCTCGGCATTTAAACTGTTCTACTAAAAAAATTGTTAGTTCTTCGTTTCAAATGCGTAAAAAGCAACAGCGGCAATTGCATCTGCAGAACGGTCAAGCTACGTTATGCTGTAATTGGTGCAAGTTACTGTAGATTGACTTGCAACAATATCGATCACAATGTCGACATTGAAGAAGACACTGATGTACAAATCGATATTGATATGGAAAATTTTTTGACCGCGGAAATTAGATATCAGGATGTTTACGTATATGAAGAATTTGTTGATTTCGGGGTGTTAATTTACCATCTAGTAAAAAAAAATTAGATTTATAAAGTGAAAATGATGAACATCTTGTAGTTATGGAGAGTTATCGACGAGTTACATTTTAAAACACATCTCACGATTTTTAATAATTCCTTTCCTAAGCTCTTTTTTTATCATATGGCACATCGGATTTCTGGAATAATTTTACAGTATTTGCTCTTAACCTGCAACAGAAACATTTTTTCTTATTTTTCTAACCAGTATCTGGCACACTCCTGACAATTTAAGTATGCCTGACACATTTAGAACAATGTCGAAGTTGTTGGTTTTTGAGTTGGAGTTTAATGTGTGATTTTGAGTGTTGTTTGTACGTGTGTGTGTGTGTGTGTGTGTGTGTGTGTGTGTGTGTGTGTGTGTGTGTGTGTGTGTGTGTGTGTGTGTGTGTGTGTGCGTGTGGTGTGTATGTGTACGCGTGCGTGCGTGATCATGTGCACGTGCGGTTTTACGCTGCTTCTAAGTCGGTCTCGAACATCGGCAGTCAGAAATCAGAGACAGAGTCTTCCGCATTCATTATTCACGTCTCCGATCGTCGACACCGGGAAATCGGAAGTTGCTTGTTCACCGTCCCTAAGTGTGCGTGTGCGCGTTTGTGGGTGTCGTGTTGTTTGGTATTATTGTATTCTATTTAGGGTTGTTGTTATTCTATTTTAGGCGTCCATTGTTCTAACTGGGTTATTGGCAGTTTTATGGTTTGTAAACGATCCATTTCCTATTTCCTATTCTATGTTAATTCTTAGCTAACTTAAATCTAGGATTAATTTAAATTTGTGTATTATTCGGTTTCAGGTTCATCAGGTGCAGGATGCTCCTGGAATGTCCAGTAAATGTGATATGTTTGTCTCAGTGCGGTCCTTGTTGTAGTGCTTGTCTTTCAGGGTAACGTCTGTACATAATTTTTATTATTTCCTCAACGAGTGTATTTAGCTGTTCAAATGTATGTTTGTCAAATAGTACTTGTCGTATTGAGTAGATAAGCAGGGTATGTTCTAGCGCAAAAGGTGCAATTTTCTAACAAACAAGACCGGTTCTCCCATGTATTTTGAGCATTAAAGTCTTGAAAAATCTAAGGAACGTTTTGATCATTTTTGTCCCATACATGACCACCCAGTCACATGACCACTATGTCATCACATAACATAATCAACTAGTTGTATACCATGCCACTAGTCGTATTAACCAAAGGTTTACACACGGAACAAGCATAGCCATTACCCTTATATTGGAAACAAAGGTCCATGTTTATCAACTTCTTTTGCACTAGCAATATCAAAGTTATCATAATTCTGCATAGGTATTGTAATTTTCTTGTTTCGCAGTCTCCATATTACGTCATGCGTGAACCTGCTTTTTCTACTATTTGCGGTGATAGCTTAACGTCTCTTTCGGAATGTTGTATTTTCTACTGATGGAGTAAATACTTGATTTACCTAGTCGAACTTTTTCTATAGCTTTTTCTAAAGCTCCTTTACTGCACCCACTACTTCGTTTTCTTATGTAATTTACCAACATGAGTGAATTTTACGCCCAAGGTTGGAGAATTTAAACCCAAATGTAGGGAATTCGCTATTTCCACAAGCATTCCCTAAGTTTGGGCGTAAAAACCACAACGCATGCTCTTGGCTACTTTTCCAAGATCGTGGGAACGTCATAGCCTTTTAGAAATAAAGAGTAATGTAATACTATTCTAAAATTTTTATAAAAAACTATGACGTCACACAACCTTGGAAAAGTTGCCCAGAGCATGCGTTGTGATGATTTTATCTATATGATATTGCAATAATGTTAAACTATTTCTTTATTTGCATCATCGGATCTAAGTCTAGTTGTGGGTGCTTTAATGGCAAAGTTACTTGAATTTATCTCCATCAGAATAGAGTGAAAGTGCCTTATAAGGTGAAATTGCTTTATAAGGTAAAATTGCCTTATAGGGTGAAATTGCCTTATAGAGTGAAATTGCTTTATAGGGTGAAATTGCCTTATAGGGTGAAATTGCCTTATTGAGTGAAATTGCTTTATAGGGTGAAATTGCCTGATAGGGTGAAATTGTCTTATTGAGTGAAATTGCCTTATAGAGCTAAATTGCTTCACAAGGTGAAAGTGCCTCCACCAGTATTAGTTAGCATGGTCATCAATTATATAAGGAAACGAAGTAGTGGATACAGTAAAGAAGCTTTAGAAAAAGCTATAGAAAAAGTTCGACTAGGTAAATTAAGTATTTACCCTATCAGTGGAAAATAGAACATTCCGAAAGAGACGTTAAGCTATCACCGCAAACAGCAGCAAAAGCAGGTACACGCTCGACGTAATATGGAGACTGCTAAACAAAAAATTACAATACCTATACAGAATTATGATAACTTCGCTATTGCTAGTGCAAAAAAGGTTGGTAAACATGGACCTTTGTTTCCAATATAAGGGTAATGGCAATGTTTGTTCCGTATATAAACCTTTGGTTAATACGACAAGTGACATGATATACAATTAGTTGATTATGTTATGTGATGAACTAGTGGTCATGTGACTGGGTGGTCATGTGGCCGAGTGGTTATGCATCTGGGTGGTTATGTGGTCGTGTGATCATGTGAGCAGGTTGCAATTGATTGTTATTGGCAGCAAATGGTTGTAATTGACCGTTATTCGTCACGATTCACCAAATTGTCATATGTACTGTATGCGCCCTTTCATTGGTCGAGAGGGTAATGTGCTGATGGTAGTGGGTTAGAGAATTATATATTGTTTTAATTAAGCTATATATTTAATATTTTAAATGGATTGTTTGGTTTATATGCAACCCGGTAGAGGAAGATAGTCTGTAAATGAGTTGCGCTGTTAGTTTAATTTAAGCTCTGTGTGTCATGGCTGATTTGATGGGCAATACAATGTGAGGGTGTATCATCATCGTATGAATTTGTTATAGATATTCTAGACGTTTCTATGCATGAACCGGTACGAACACGGGCCTAAGGTTTAAGTTTATAATTATTCTGGGTTTTCCCACTCTTCGCCAAAATGGGCTTTTCTACGGGTATATAAAACGCTACTATCGAGCGAAGCATCAGTTCTAATTCAGTCTTGTGATAAGCAAGTTGACCTTTAGAGTAGAATAGTTTACAGTTTTTTTGTTAAAGGTACACCGTTTTTAATAATCTGTTTTCTTAAATTTAAAAAACGAAAAACTTCAACCAATCACAATTCGGTTATTCAATTAACAGTTTAAGTAGGTGACCTTGGATTCTTAATTTGGAGTGGGGGAAACAGTATAAATACGGAAGCGTGTACTAGTATCAGCCATTTTGTATTTGAACGTTGAGCGAGTAACATGTCTGAGCTCTTGCCCCAGTGGATATTCTGCACTTACCCCAGGCACACACATTTGCGGAGTTAGAGCAGAGTAGCGTTTTTCTCGATAAATTTTAAAGAAACAATAACATTTATCTATTTCACATGATTGTTAATGTATGTTTTTCACATTTTCTAAAAATAATCTCAAAGATCAGTAAATATCGAAATCAAGATGTAGAACTGAAAAGTGACCTGAATTGATCTTAATATCTTCTTTATAAGGATTTCAATGCTTGGCATAAAAAATATTGGGTATGATGAAAGACGAAAATAATTTCGACTTATGACAGATTTTATTGGGTTACGATCAAGGATGTATGCGACGAGGGGTTTGAAGACTGTTATGGGGAATTTAATGTATGGGACAAAAATGACAAACACGGACGTTAGATTTATCCAGACTTTAATGCTTAAAATACATGGAAAAACCGATCTTTTTCGTTAGAAAATTGCAACTTTTGTGCTAGAACGCACCCTGCTTACCTACTGTATTGATATGTTTACTATCGTGTTTCAATCGTTGTTTGTGTTTGGGAAATCTTCGCATTCAATGAGCATGTGTTTCGGTATTCAAAAGTCTCCACGCCCACAGAAGTCATCATTAATCAAGTTCATCCCATAACATAAACAGCACCACAAAGATTTTGAAGGTCCGATTCTGTTCTGCAATATACCAACTAATCATCTGCGACCCCTGAATAACCACTCATCTGGCCAAAACCAAGCGCAAGTTACGTTTCCATTAAATCTGCATGCGCAAATACTTAAGGGAATTCACATGCTCGCTGCATTAAATTATATGAAAGCGATTTTTATAAAATATACCTATAGTTATAAAAGAAAATTTTAACCGTAGGTAATTATCTTAGATTTTTAAAAGAAAATGATTTCTAGATTCTCTAAAATAATCTATTCTATGTATTTGTTTCTACAATATAATGTTTTAAATCAAACTGCTTTCTGGAAGTAAAAGTATAACTAATCAATAGATGAAACTCATTATTAAGAGTTCATTACAAAGCACTTGACGTTCAATGCAGTTTAAATTAATAAGTGCATCATCTTGTCCTATTGTATGTCGAAGCCATTCATTTCTACTCTTGACAATAGCGCAATAAACTTCGTTCAAAGAGTAATTAATTTCACAATATTTAATTTAGATAACAACAAAATGAGCACAAAAGTTTACCAGTTTCCGCGACTGCTTTATAATTTGTGCAAGTAGTGGAGGTCTTCAATACTGGCGGCGCGGTTTGCTTTCCTCTTTACAATCAGCGCTTATAATTTCACGATTCAGAGTTCATCAACGACACATTTTATCCGAATTACTTGAAGCTTGTTCATCTACACAGCTGTGCCATTAACCAATATTAGCTTGTACCGTTTTGGTTGGCTTTTCATTTTTCAACCAAATACTGCCGTAATTTCGTTTTGACAGATTGATACTAAGAGGTAGGCATTCAATCTGGTCAAAAGGAACGCCATTAATGAAGATGTACCTTGAGTATGATGTAGCAATGGCTGAGTAGAATATATTGTCAAGTATCCTAGTAGAATTCTAGCAGCTTGTGAAATGCTATTCGAAGCTTTGATGTTTATACGTTAAGCAGTCTAATATGCTAAGTAGCAACCAGACGAAGCACCATTATATGCGAATGGAAAGCTATAGTTAATTAACTAGGAGATAGGAATTTGTATTCGGTTTTAGCAACATACCAACAGATTTTTAAGTACAAAGGTTAATTTCAGATGAAAGCTTTCGCTAATTTAAATTACCAATATTTTATTGTTCAAATGAAGAGTAAACGATACGAAATGGATTCTACACTAAAACAAAAAGGCTATTCAGTTGAAAGAGAAACAACATTTATATTGGTAAACCGTATAATTTTGGAGATGTACTACTATAGTTATTTAAAATTTAAGCTTCTTGTAATGTGGTAGCATTGGATTTTTTTAATTCTTTAATAATATTTAGCGCATGTCCTTGAAACTTTTAGTTGGATCTGTATTAATTTATTTGTAGGTTGTTGTGTCATTAGTCAAATTGTGAATTTTTCATAGTAATCAGTTTTCGACATTGCTACCGTGACATTTTCTTTACCGGCTTTAACGATAATTAAATCATCGTTGTCCTTTATATATTTTTTGTAGTTTTGAAGTTCGGTTAAAATTTTAGTTTTAGTATTTGAATTTTGTTTTATAAAGTTAGTGATAATATTGGTTGCTTGAGATCTACACAGAGTCTTTTTGTCTTTTTCAATGGGAGTTATGATATTTTCTAGGTTTGTAAGCAAATTAATAATAAAGTTTTGTTGTTGTTTATAAATCCACAGATACTAAATTTAGACCTAATGATAATATATTTAACATTGTTAGGTAAATTGAAGTTGCTAATACCTTTAAACCATTTGTTAGTGCACTGAAAACTTAATGTGTTACAATTTGATAATTTATCAATTTTTTTAAATTGCTGAGTTTCATCCTCTGAAATTCTTTATTGTAGTATAACTTTTGATGGTATTCATAATCAGAGTAAACATATGTAGGTAAGATAGTAGCAACTTTAGTTTTGACAGATTTTAGTTTTTTTAAAAAATATATTTAATGATTGATGAGTTCATTTAGTTTCTAGGTTCAATAACAAAATAGTCTAGCTATTTATTATTGCATATACAGGGTGTCCACGTCCTCCGTGAAAGTTCCATAACTTTTATGTTATTCAAGATATCAACTTCCGGTTTTTTTTAAACGATAGCTACGGCTAAGCTGCACAATTTAAAAATATTTTCACCTATTTACAGGGTGTGCCAATATGGTTTGCAACCCAAAGTTATGTTTTTTTAAATGAAATACCCTAGATTTGATACCATATTCTAAAAGCTCTTTTGATGCTCATCAAAATTATATAGAAGTACTATAGGTCTACAATGGACGATTTGCTTTTTATGAGTCATTTTATGTCAAAATCATGTCAACTTTGAAAAATTGCAGAAGTTTTCTTATTGAACTTGGAGAGTTGATTCTTTCACGACATAATTTTCCATATCCTGTTGTATTATTATCGATAGCGCGATGTGCTTGTTTTTTCTTTTTATTGTACAAGGTGAAGCAAAACGCAAAATGAACAAAAAGTCAATTTTTTTAAATGGCACCCGCCATATTGGATTTTGCCATTGAATAGAGTTTTTGTGGAGCTTTCTATTGACATATAATGTTTTATAGGTTACATGAAAAAAAATTCTGAAAAATTGAGAAAACATGTTTTTTATGCAGTTTTGGGACTAGAGAAAACTAAGTAGGCTACTAGCATCAAATCTAACATATCTTGTCAATATTAATTATCTTAAAAATTTTCCGTTTAATTTGTTGCTGTCACAATGAATTTCACACGTCAAGAATTAATTAATATGATATACTGTATTGGAGAAGCTGATCGACACCCTTTATTGGCAAGTTGAATCTATCATCAAAAATATTCAAACTTGAGAACGCCACGAACTGTAATCTTTGAAAAGCTGCGAGACAGATTTGAAGCTACTGGAAACGTTGCATATTCTAAGTGTGAAATAATAGCAAAACGAATTGACGACGAATCCGAATTAGAAGTTTTGCTGATAATAGAAGAAAATCGGAATCTGAGCACCAGAGAAATAGCTCTAGTAACTGATATTTCAAAAATCAGCGTAAACAATATAATATTGAAACATCCATTCCACCCTTATCACATCGAACTTCATCAATAACTTTATGGAGATGATTTTGAATAGCATACAATTTTCAAGTAGAATGAGCGGTGTGTTTGCCGAAAATTATTACATTTCGAGCATTTTGTTCACTGACGACGCATAGTTCAAAAGCAACGAATCAGTCAATAGACATAATATGCATTACTATGCAACCGAAAATCCACATTGGTTAAGAATTGTTGATCATCGACATCAATGGTCCCTTAATGCATGAGGAGGTATTATTGGTAACCAAGATATGTCAAATTTGATGCTAGTACATTTTTGGTTAAATCTTCCTTTTAATAAAATCTTTAAAATAGTATTATATTGAAGAATTTTCCCTCTTGATTGTAATTAATAAATTCCATTTTTTAATGTCATTTGCATTTAAAACATTACTTCATATTTATTGTACCAACGTAATAATTATTAAATTAAGGTATACTTACTGCATATTTCAAATATTATCTTCGCAAAGCAACAGCTCGCGACTTAAAATAACATTTCTCGATCGCGTTTAAGAATCAAATGAATCGACTGAATGAATCTAATGAACGAATCCCCGTTTTTAATAAACGCTTTCTTATGTACGCGATTTTATGTTTTCAGAATGTTGTAGAATTAGCGCAATTTTATTCTAAATAATAAATGCCTATCTTACTTAATTTCTTGGAAATTCTCATTAGCGTTCAAATTTGTAAAGCTTTATTATCTTGTTATCTGATCCACTTATTCGTGACGCGCGCTGCGTCTTCTTGTTTAACACATATACTATTATGGTGGCGTCGCATACTAATGCAAAAGGTAATCAATTTTATTGCCAATAAAGGGTTTCGATCAGCTTCTCCAATACAGTATATTATATTAATTAATTCTTGACGTGTGAAATTCATTGTGACATCAACAAATTAAACGGAAAATTTTTAAGATAATTAATATTGACAAGATATGTCAGATTTGATGCTAGTAGCCTACTTAGTTTTCTCTAGTCCCAAAACTGCATAAAAAACATGTTTTCTCAATTTTTTAGAATTTTTTTTATGTAACCTATAAACATTATATGTCAATAGAAAGCTCCACAAAAACTCTATTCAATGACAAAATCCAATATGGCGGGTGCCATTTAAAAAAATTGACTTTTTGTTCATTTTGCGTTTTGCTTCACCTTGTACAATAAAAGGAAAAAACAAGCACATCGCGCTATCGATATAATACAACAGGATATGGAAAATTATGTCGTGAAAGAATCAACTCTCCAAGTTCAATAACAAAACTTCTGCAATTTTTCAAAGTTGACATGATTTTGACATAAAATGACTCATAAAAAGCAAACCGTCCATTATAGACCTATAGTACCTCTATATAATTTTGATAAGCATCAACAGAGCTTTTAGAATATGGCATCAAATCTAGGGTGTTTCATTTAAAAAAACATAACTTTGGGTTGGAAACCATATTGGCACACCCTGTATATAGGTGAAAATATTTTTAGATTGTGCGGCCTAGCTGTGGCTATCGTTTAAAAAACCGGAAGTTGATATGTTAAATAACATAAAAGTTATGGAACTTTCACGGAGGACGTGGACACCCTGTATATATATATATATAATGCTGTGATAAGGAGTTGCTTAGGGGTGTATGGAGTAGCAAAAGTTGCGTAGTAACCATAAATTGCAATAGGAAGCAGAAAACTGTATTTATTTAGCAGAAAATTAAATAATTTGGATATTATGTAAATAATAAGCATTTAACACCCTGTATATAGACCATAATTAGCTTTAAACAATGCGAATAAGCATATCTTACAACAATAGAACGCGTATTTAGCATAGAAATAAGTAATTCATGCATTATGTAAATAACAAGTATTCAACACCCTGTATATAGATCATAATTAATTTTAAGTAATGCAAGTGAGAATATCTTTCAGTAAAAGTACGCGTATTCAGAGGAAAGGATAGTACATGTAATTAAATACGCGTTGAGAAGTGTTCTAATTAGTTATAAAACAAATACGAAAATAAGACATAAAACCTAACAAAGCTTTACGCAATTACGCAGAAACAATAAACATTTTGATAAGAAAACGCAGTTTCAAAAATAAATAAATGAAAGTAGAATTGAAGTTACATCATTTATTTGTTCAATTATGGAAAAGGCGATATTTAAACAAAACAACGTATGGTCAAGATAACGAGGAATCTATGGCAAATAGGTACTACACGGAAAACCGAATATATTAAATCAGAAACAACTTCAAAATGCAGGAAATACAAATACCTTATTGGTTAAGATATCTACAAGACTTGTTGAAAACCCAGCCCACATGTAATTGGGAACAGCCTATATTTAACACCGGGCAATGATAAGATGAGTTAGTTTAAACTCGGGCAGGGCAAAGCTGCGTCACTGCTAATCAGAAGGTCATGCGTAATTATAATAAAATATCAAATACGTTATAGTGACAATAAAGTGCAACAATTATGAAGCCTTATTTTGCCGTTTAACGTGAGTAGAATTTGAAGTAATTTATTTAAACTAAATATTAATAATAATAGGGCTTTAAATGTGTGGATAGATATAATAATGCAATTGTGTTGATGATAATTCAAATGTGGAAATATTTTAAATGGATTGATATAATATTTCGAATTGAGCGATAGAATATTTCAAATGTGTTAATGAGAATAATTGAAATCTGGGTCAATAATATAATATTTCAAATCAGCGTCGACGATTTTGGTACAATTTTGGTACAATTTTGAGTTGCGAGATTCAATGTAAGTAAAATAAAGAAGCACGAAGTAATTTATGGAAAACGCGGGGTTCAACTAAACAGAGCAGTGATAGACGAATGAGGACAACAAAGGGTGTTGATCCACAACCCGAACAACCTGTAACAGGTCAGGTGTAATTAGTTTTAGGATATTTTTTTCTATTTAAACTTCAATACTGAATTTATTCGATTTATATAAAAAGTGTAACGAAGTCAGCAACAAACATTGCATACGTTAAACTTACGTAACATATTATAAAGGGGTCCAAAACGTTTCAGGTCTCTTTAGTAAAAAGAGGTAGTTTTTGGTGACTTTAGATTGATTTCGAAAGCATATAAATTTTGGGGGTAAATGATACATATGATAGTGATTGATTGAGGAGTGTATTTAATATTTTTCAAAACTTGTAACTTGTAACTTGTAATACGGATATAGAAATAAAGTTTCAGGTAGTTAATATAAATGCGTACAAAGATATAACCATTTGATAAGAGAAATGATTAAAGATTGCGTGAATCGCATGTAAACATGGAAATTTAAACTCGGGTTGCATCAGTTGTTTATAGAAAAGCAAGTAATCTATCAAAATACAGCATAGTGATATGAAAGACAGCTGTGGACAGGTGGTGATTATGAGGAATCGTAGAGCATTGCATCAGAAACTGTTCAATATGTAATTATTTGATTGGTCAGAGACAAGCGACGAGTTCTAGACCAAACCCACGCATGGAGCGGGGATTCGAGATTATATTAGCAAGCACCTTGATGGGGAACTCAGTTTTGAACTCAATGAAGGCCGAAGTGCATTGCCATTAAATAAAATAATACGCAACAAGTATAAAAGTGAAAAATAAAATGAGTGCGAATTTGAAGATTATAATTACCGTTTAAACGTAAGTACGTTTTTAATGAATTTATTGTAAACTAAGACATAAAAATAATAGGGTTTCGAGGTCTGAGAGAATTAGACTAGGATCCTGATGTTAAGAAATATAGTAATACAATTTAAATGTCAAGGGAAAAAGAGGAATAATACAATCTTGAAGTACAGGGGTGAAACAAACTACTATTTTAAGTCTGGGGCAAGAATGATAAATTTGAAGAATTGAAATAAATTGGGTATATAATTTAATGGTGGTGATCCATAGTGTAATAATTTGAATGGAATTCAGAATTGGGGAAGATCATTTTTAGTGGAAGCGTCGATGTGGAAGAGATAAGACCAGGTCAGATTTTCAGTTATAAGACATTTGTTTTTCTATATGAATTTTTATTTTATTTTTAATATTGAATTTGCTAAATAAGAAATGCTTGTGAAAAGTCAACAAAAGAAGTTGCATACGTATTGAATGAGTAATAGAAAACAGGTTTAGAATATTCTACATTTGTTGGTAAAGATCTTAATTTTCTTTGATGACTTTGGGGTTTTTGAGTAAATGATTGTTAATAAATGAGATTTATAAAATTAACTGATTGAAAAGTGTATTTCGAGTAATTTCAAAAGCTGTATATAACATATTGGTTTCATTATATAAAACATAAATTTACTGAATTTTATAATTGCAAATAAATGCTAGCCGAGGTCATAAGATTTAAATAGTACAAAAGGCGGAGCCATCAGTTGAGCAGGAAAGTGATAAGTCGCAAGGCGGTAACGTATCGAATTTTGCCATTGGTAGATAGAGTTGTTTACAGATAAAGTCCAGTTGATAGCAATATTCAGAAAACAGCTGGAGGAGGAAATAATTACACTTAATCGTGAATATTAAAATGGTGGTCCAATAATTTAGAGTATATAGAAAATAAATAAGGCAATTTTAAGTCGGGGCATGATAATTATTCTACGAATAGCATAGCAATAAAGAGGCAGCCCAACGAAGGGGCTTGAGTATCTAATATCATAGCAATATATATATATATATATATATATATAAAAATTGCCGTGGAACCTTTAATCGCCTCGCCAGAGTAAAAAAAACCATTCGAGCCCCAATGTTGGGCCGTCATAAATTGCCGTGGAACCTCAGGATTCTCAGTAGATTTGAAAATTAATTTAACCAAAAATCGAAAATTTCACCAAAAATAAAAAAGATTTAAAAAAACTTCTTACCTAGATTCCTATCTCTTCATCACCTCAATTCTTCTTCAGTTCCCAGGCTAGCTCAGTTGGGTTTCCTTTTGGATACCTAGATTCACTATTATGCTTTGCATCGTTCACGCACACTTTCAGTAAAACCACAATATACAACAATCATACAATCTTTATTTATCACTATTTACAAATAAAATTCAATATTAACCACATTTCAGTGATCAAGTTACACCTCAATAAATCCTATTTTGTAATGTCCTGTATTTTAATTTGAATTGTCAAACGCATAGAATGTACCCGGAGTAAATGGGCCCTGAATAATATCTTATTTCTCATTCTTTCTTTATAATTTATTTTAAATTTACGTAAACTCTGGAGTATGGTGAGCTCATGATAACCCAGTTAATTATAAATAATGTATGCTTTTTACCTTGCATACGCTGACTGCAAACAAAAAAACCCATGTACTCGTCACAATGAAAACTTTAAATTTCTGAAGGAACGTTAATAAGCTTTATATACACCTTTAGATTTCTATTTAAATACCATAATACAGTTAGTTATACGTATTATTTTTGATACGTAACATAATGCACAATACCTATTAAAATTCACTCTCACACGTCACCCAATATTCACAGTTTCATAGTTTATAACAACAACAATTTTAAAGCGTTACCTGGAATTTCCAGAAGATCGCTGCTCCGTTGATGATGCCGTATAGTTGCTTCGCTCTGCTCTGATGGCCGCTTCTAGCTATTTGTAGAAGAACCCCATTTAATATGTGCTGCTTGCGCTGCCTTCACGGTGCATCCAATTTCCAAATCCAAATTAATTATACTTCTTTCATACAAGCGTACTTTCGTTCAATTTAATTTAAATGTACGTTACTTCACGTCACTTCCCGAGCTTGTTTAAATAAATGTTGCACCTCAAATTAAAATTTAGACTCGCCACATATTCGCGCATCAAATTATGAGGTCAACACTGTATTACTTAATTTAAAATTATTTATACTTACAAACTCGTATTTGAAGCGATGTAAATACTATTCGAACGAAGTTAAAAAAGAGAGAACCGTGCTAATTCATTGAGTATTTATACAATTCGACCGTAACCTCCTGGCCACTCTTACCGTGAAAAATCTAATTTAAAATAACACATAAAATTTTGTTTCAACCGTTTTCGAAATCCTCGAAATTTAGCGCGTCGTTACGATATTTTCCAAAAATAAACATTCAAAATTCGCGTGTTTGTCTGCTAGACTACTAACCATATAAACCAATACGATATTCAATGACGTCTTGAAACCCCGCCTGTATTAACGCTATCCCTTGCTTATGCATATCATATGTTTCCTTCTAACCTTGTTTGAGTGGTAGAGAATGGATATTCCTGTCCGCGTTCTACAACTCCATGTGGACGAGAAATACGTGCTTTTGCGACTGTTGTTTACCAATATTCTTTGAAACTTGCTTGTTATCTATACAAATTAAGAGGAACTTGACATTTAGAAAACATACAGATGTTTAATTAACCGACGTTTTAACACAACATTTCTACGAGTTGGCTTTTCAACGTATTTTATATCCAACTGCTGTTTGTCTGTTAGCAACGCGTTTCACCTTGGTATTATTGATTTTTCATGCTTTTATGCATATTATACGTAAATAACCGTTCAATTAAACTCAATTAAATTAACAAATTAATTGCATTGTCTTCTACAATTTATTTTCTTTGCGGATCTACTAAATTTTAATCATTATTTGTAAAATTTTGTTAATACTTGTTACTTAAAAATAAACTAACTGGAATAAATTTCGCACGTAAATTCTGGTTGTTTCCTCTATACAGGGTGTTTGAAATTACTTTGTTTATACGTATATTTAGCCCTTTAAAACCACTACAATATATATCTATATATATATATATATATATATATATATATATTGCTGTGGTATGTGTGTTAAGCCTTAGTACATCGACAATGTCATTAACTGATTTTCAAAAAAAATTTCAAAAAAGTTTATAAAAAAAATTCTTTCTTACCCGTTACTTTCCTGTTTCAAGAATCTTTAGCAGCTTTCCTGGCTAGCTCAGCTGTGCCTCATCTCGGATACCTAAATTTACAATTATTCTTCTTTCCCACTCGCACACCATTCAATAAAATCTCCAAATAATACAACAATCATACAATCTTTTATTTACCGCTATATACAGCCAAATTATTCACAGGTATAAACAGTTTGGTGCACTAATTACAACTCAATAAGTGATATGTTTTAAAGTCCTTGATTTAAATTATTACTTGTAAACGCATTTAATACAATATGAGTAGATGAGCCCCAAATAATACCCTACATTTATTGCACACTGGAGTATGGTGAGCTCATAATAACCCAGTTTATTAATGTATGCCTTTTACCTTGCATCAAGTTAATACAAAACTAATAGACCCGTGTACCCTTAACAATCCAATTTATATTCATAATGAAATTTAGTAAGTTTTACGTACACCTTTTTCAATATTTTAAATAACCCCAATAATTGTCCAGCACACGTATCTTTTCCGATACGTTATATAACCACAAATAACCCCATTATTCACTCACACATCACCAAATAATACCAAAAGTTTATCAGATAACAGAAATTTCAAATAAGTTACCTGGAGAATGCTTCACGCCTCTATCCCTTCGACGATGACCACCAGAACCCCTTGGCTTCGTGACTATGCGCTCTGATACTCCACATATTCATAGATGATAACCCCATTATTCGCCAAGCGCCTTGCTTCCAATTACCATTCCATAACAGCATACAAACTCACGTATATTATACTTCTGTTTATTGATTTACTAGCTTGGTATGGTATTAGTTGGACCTCGGTTAATTTAATTCACTCGACACTACTCACGTTAATAACTACAAGGCCTCAACTACCAAGCTACAAGTGCTACTACTACATTTACTGTATTCTGAATATTTTTAATACTCACACGAACTCTACTATAAAGTCGGTCTATCGTTGTAAGTAGTCTAAAGCGATGAGAATACAAAGAGAGCTCTCCTAATTCTCCCAGAGTATTTATATTTTTCAACATGCTACCTTTAGAACACACTTCACGCAAAAAACTTATTTTCAAATAACAATTCTTGGAGTCTATATTTTACCGTATCAGACAAAACTGACGTTTTTGTTTGTTGCCAAGAAACCTTTTGCCTTAGGATTATTGATATTCTTTACCCTGGTGTGTTTTCCAATGATTTTACATGTTGAATTAAAAAAAATTAAATTAATTATGCGTTTCTATTTGTTTATAAAACTGGTTTTCTTTATGTACCTTTAATTTTTCAATCATTAATTATAAAAATACGTCAATACTTGTCCGTTTAAATTAAATAAATTAAATAAATTTTGCGCGTAAATAATTTGTTTGTTTCTCTATACAGGGTGATTGAAATTGCATTGCTTACCCCAAATTTAACCCTTTAAATCCATAATATAACCCCCCTAGTTTAATTCTAAGAAAACTCCCCAATGTTTTCTTGAATTTAAATATCTTCCTATCTACCATCTAATCTTACATGCTATTTCTATGCACCTATCTACTTACCTAACACAACCTATTTATCCAACCTATCACTACTTATCTACCTATTTTTATCTATTTCTAACCATCTCTACTTATTTCTATCTATCTACACCTATCTTTATTTATAAGTAGCTATTCACACTTATCACTATTTTCTACCTAACTATTTCTATCTATTACTAACTCTTTACCCTCTCATTCTAGTCTATTTTCTCTTTTATTTTACCTTCACTACGTAATTATTAGAATTTGTTCGACCGTAAATAATATTTTTTCTTTACTTTAACACGTGCGTCGCTAGTATTATGAGCAAGCATAAGCAGTAATTTTTCTTTTTTTCTTTTATTAATGAATACTAAATGTCAAACGAAATGCGCACTTTGTACGTAAATTTCTAAAATTTGTTCTTTATAATACAAATTTTACGTTTTACTCAAGAAATTTTTGTCGTGTCTGCAGTAACAGCTGTAGCTAAAGTGACGATTACTTCTAATACGGGTAAAGAAGATCCTGTTGAAGTTAGGAAACCCGTAGCTATAATGCCTGTTGCTGCTGTCATCAAAGTTTCACCTGACCCTGTCTCTTTATTTACTATGTGCAAAGAATCCGTTCCTATTGTGGTTGCAGTTTGTCTGTTCCTACTCCGTTGTCTAACAGTGCTGAAGCCTTACTTGATTCTACTCCTTTATCGGACGTTGATAAAACGTTACCTACTGTTACTCAGTTTTCTCATGCGGACAAAATGCTACTTTTTTCTGTTCTTTTAACTAAGGTTGGTAAAATCCTAGCTGATGTCCTGTTGTTTAATGTTGACGAAGGTCAACCTGATTCTGCTTCCTTATCTATTGTGGATGAAATTCTTCCTGATGCTGGTTGTTCTTGTAAGGTTGACGGAATTCTGTCTGGTGCTGCTCCTTTCTTTTATGTTGATAAATTTCATTCTTCTCCTTTATCTAAGATTGGCGAAGTCGTACTTGATACTGTTTGTTCTTGTAACGTTGATGAACTTCTACCCGATTCTGTTCCTTTATGTAATATGGTTAAAGTGTTATCGGATTCTGCTTCTATTCCTAAGGTTGATATTCCTACAGCCCATACTGTTTTCTTTCCTAACTGTGATACTGCTAGTCCTTTATCTAACATCGATAAAATTTTATCTGTTTCTGTCCCTTTATCCAACGTAACTTGTGTTTCTTTTCGTATGGCATTCTCTTACAGCCTATACTTTTCCTTTTCTACCATTGATATTCTGACAACTAATAATGTTTCCTTACTTATCGTTGACTTTCTTACCACCAATCCTATCAACAAACAACTTCCTTCTATAATGCGTTTTGAGTTTTCTAAACTACCTTGGCCACCTTCTAAACCTCGTGCTACAACACCTACACCCTCTACTGTTCCTGTCTGACAGAAAACTTCCCAAAAGAGGCAGACATTAGTTTATGCCCCTTCCGAACCGGAAGATGTATGTCGGCAAAGTTCTAATGTCCTTGATCTTGTTTCATTTTCTTGCTGGCGGCGCAAACGTCTTAGGCCCAATACCTAGTCCTCGCGCCCCAAATTCTTAAGCCGACTTTGCTCTTCTAAGGACTTGATTTTTGCACTTTACGATTTCGTTATTGTTGCTGGGTTTTCTTTCTTTGTCTTGCACCCGTGTGGGTCCGAAAATTGAATAATCCCACGGTACGACCTACCTGTCGTAAGAGGCGACTACAGCGATCCCACACACCACACATATACTCACACACACTTTGTACACGTCCAATCTATACCCACACACTTCATACACACACATACACCAACACGCAGTACTACTTGGTTTTCCTTTCTTTCGTTTTCTCCTTGTACTCATTGTACCCGTGTGGGTCCGGGAATAGAATAGTCCCCTGGTACGACCTGCCTGTCGTAAGAGGCGACTACAGCGGTCCAACACATACACACACTCACATACACACACACACACTCACACGCACATACAAACACATACGTCCAACACATTCACACACACACTTTTACGCACATACAAACACATACGTCCAACACACACACACACACACACACTTTTACACACAGCCACACACACATACTCATACATGAACACACACATACACACGCACGCACGCACACGCACACAAATACTCATACATAAACTGGGATGCTGTTTTTTTTTCTTTTGTGCGATCCTTAGTTTTTTTTTTGTGGTTTTTGTACTTGATGCTTGGTATAATTTTTTTTGGTTTTTTCTTTTTTCCTCGTTCCACATTCCTCGCCTTTTTCTTGTGGCTGGTTTTACGTTCTGTCGGTCTTCGTGCTGACATAGTTACATTTTTCGATCCACTTCCTGTGGTAGATGCTTTGTAATCCGCTTTTTTTTTCGGAAACCACGACTTAGTCGACTTTAGAACTAGTTAGCCTTTCTTTTCTTTGGTTTTTGGTTGCTGCGATTCTTGTGTACCACAGTTTGAAAGAATTTAATTTTTTTGTTTATATAGCATTCTTGTTGTTCCCGAGCATACTTCGAGGCTTCACACTTTTGTCATGTTGGCTGTTACTGTTGGTTTTCTTCCTCGTTTCTTTTCTTTACTCTTCGTTTTTCTGCAGGAAATCAATCTTCTTTTGAGGTCGAAGACTTTTCTGTTTCTTTTCTGAAGAAACATCCATCCTTTGACGACTTTGTCAGTATTTACGCCATTCTACCTTTGTCCTGAGTGATTGCTACCTTCTGTTTTTTTTCCTATATCCATTAAACCTTTTGATTTAGTCCGGTATACTGGTTCGTCGCGCCGGATTAGAATTCATTTTTTTTAATTTCAAAGCGCTTTCTTTTGAGTTTCTTTTATTTGCTCCGTTAAGCGAATTCTTTCTTTTCCCTCTCTTTCCATTACTCTATATTGGCCTTTTGAGCCGGATGAGAGTTCTTTTTTTGATTTTGGTATGTTTCTATTTTTTTGTTTTTTGTTGGTTTTCGTAAACGAATTTTCTTTTGGTTTTTTTTTCTCAAGCGATTTTTTTTTGTGTTTGGCTTTTTTTTTGGTATTGGTTTCTTACCCCGACCTTTTTGTTACGTTCATTTCCGGCAGTAAAACCGTATCCGTTATTTGGTTATTCATTTACATCGATTCCGTTTCTATTCTTTCATACGTCGACAACATCCTGTTTACAATAAGTACGCTTTCTACTAATTTTCATTTTAAACTTATTTATTTCGAAATGTAAAGTTAATTCTAAAATTAAATAGTCAATACCTGGTTTAAGGTATCCGTTAACTTGTTATACATTACGACCGCGTATAATTGATTCTTATGTGATTTCAAACTAAAGACTTTTTGAAATAGTGTTTTTTTTTGTATTATTTGATAAAGCTTGAGAACAAGAGGATTGAATTTCGAATTCTTGTTATTTAAAACAATTTTCCATTTGATTCTGCAGTTCGTCCTTATATGTAATTTTCTAAACTAATCGTTCTATTACTATAAGAGCGATTCACGTTGTTTCTTTATGATAAGTGTAGATTTTGGGTAAACCGGTAAGTGCTCCTGAGTTATTAATACTAGTAAGACTCTCTTTCTATCTCTTAGCTGGACACCAAATTGTTGTACGTAGTCCGATTATTATTCTGATGTAGAGTCAACTGCGCTGATAGGTGTTCCGCTGTTGCATGAAGTGTCGCAGAGCACAACATCTGTCAACCATGTTGATGCTACCCCAGCACCCGGACGCTTCGCTGACTCACCTCCGTGGATGCAATGGGCACATGACAATAGCTGGCACTTGGAGGTATGTTGTATTAGTGTTCTCATATATCGGGAGCATTTCTTTTCTTCCTACTTTTGTTAGTCGTGCGTCGTTAAGTTTTCTTTTGTTTCTTTTATTAATGAATACTAAATGTCAAACGAAATGCGCACTTCGTACGTAAATTTTTAAAATTTGTTCTTTATAATACAACTATTTTTTTTGTTGTTGATACAAACCGAATTTTTTTATTAATGTTAACCGTAAATAGAAAAATCGATGACGATGTATTTTTTTGTGTTGCTAGAATCCCCCCCCCCCAAGCATTGGTATTTAGCCCGGTATTTCTACGTTTCTTGTGTTGTGGTTGGTCATCGTGATTCGTGCGGGTCCGCACTTTAAATATCCTTTCTTTTTCTATCTGACCCGTACGCTGCATAACGTAGCAAAGTGTTATTCGTTACTCGATTGTTTTCTAAAATAAAAACAATTAAATGCTGTCTTATTATGAAAAATAAAATGAAAAACAAATTTTATATAAAATTTTTTTATATAAAGTCAAGATTTACCGAGATATATACTATATTCCATACATAATAGGCACCCTGTACATATCGTTTACATTTAAAACACGTTTACAGATTATTTCAATAAAGACAATAATTACAAGTTAGTGCTAATTATGACACATTTTTCTTTGTGACACTAAGGTAATTTAAAAAGGATATTCCTATTTTAACGTAGCTCGTGCAACATTATTCTAAAACGTATTCTTATTATTTTAAGTAATAGTACAATTTATTTTAAAAATTATTGTAATTTTTTCATGCAATGTAGAACAAGCACAATTCAATCATTCATGTTGTGGCGGTTACAAACCGTGTATTATCAGACAATAAAATATGCATTATATTTGATTAGCGTGCTCTACTGTCGTGATAAACTGCAATATACAGCAGAGAAGTGACTGCTTAGTGATTATAGTGTTGACTTATAGTGATAACTGCGTATTGTACGTATAACTGCCTCTGATTGACACGTTATATTGTGCATAATCAACATGAAAGAAGAGTTTGATACTTTGAACATGTTCTAAAACAGTTCTTGAAAAAATCCTTTTATTAAATTAATATAATCATAAATAAATGAGCTTTCTATTTACTTTTTCGCCCTGATTTTATAGGTTTCTCGCTAGTAAGTAGACTCCAAATTGAAGCTTTCACTTGCATGTATTAAAAAATTGTAGTGCTTTAAGTTCCTCTTATATAGTTTTGATTAGCAGAAAATTGATTCGTCATTATTCAGCAATAGCTTTGACTACAAACATCTCTTTGACTGGATGTCCAACTTCAACTACCATAAAGCCAGTAAGGTTCCAAATATATAGTTTGCTTTTTTGTTAAATTTTTTTACTAAGAACCCCGCTTTATTATAAATTCATCAACATTTTAGAAAGCTAGATTTTGAAAGACTATCTTAAGCCTGATACTCAGTCAATCATCTATAAATTTACGTTTTTAAACTTTGAACAACTCTTGTATAGTAAAGAAGGTTTTGCAAATAACAAATTTTAAATATTTCACAAGCATACGCACTGAGGCATAATTCTATGGTAGCCATTACTCCATAAATAAAGTCTGGATTATTCGGTTTACAAGAAAATATAAGTCTCATGTTTGAAACACTATTGTGGTTGTAACTGCTGGTTTTCGGAGCCTAGGCTCAATTTTAGGGTGAAACTTTCACCAGAAATAAAATCTAGGTTTTGAGCTTGTGAAAAATGACACATCACAAACGAAATATTTTTGAAGTGGGAGTTTTGGATTTTGGGATGCAAAGTTATGTCAGGTGTCAAACTTTTACATTAATAGAATTGAGAACTTCAGCTTGTTAAAAATAGCACCTCTTGTGCTTAACGTTTTGTACGTGCCGAATTGACGTTAAATTTCCTGAATTCATTTTACTCAACAAAAGGGACGTTACAGTACATTTTCCTCCAGCTAGTTTTAAGTGTTCAAATAAGACGATTTGAATAGTTCTTGCTGTAATATTGGTTGATGGAGCTTTCTGTACACGTTTTTTCACCTTCTACTAATTTTAAACTTAACACAAATAATAAGAAAATTTCACGCATTGTTCACATAACCTATATAATCAAATATGAATATCACAGTATATAACAAACACAACAAAGTAAAACTAAACTCTGTCCCTAATTGGCCAAATATGTGTGTATCTAAAAAAAGCATTTTAAATTGGTCAATTATTGGTGTCCAACAAAATTAACTGGTACATATAAATTATGAGGATACGATAATGATGCTTTTTTATGTAAAAATTTACGTTTACAATACGCTTTAACTAAACGTGTACGTACGTAAAGAGTCCTCTCGGTAAAAATAAGTTTTATTTGACCAATTATAAAAATACATTAGCATGGAAAGTGTAGCAGGTGTAAATCAAACATTCAATGACATACAGGATTGTTGATCATGTACAAAGTTCAAGCGATTTTGTAGTGTATGAAAAAGTGGTTGTAGGCAATCAAATATTTCAACTTCATGTTGAAGGAAAGCGTCCTACCCAGAGGCACTTTTACCTCAAATGGTAATTTTTAAATTCCGCGTTTACGTTTGCATTTGGAAACTTGTTCCTTTAATAATCTTAAAGTTTTAACTATCGTCACTTTGACTACTCTATATACATTCATAGCTGCACGACGATGGTTGTGTAGTTCTGTTCTGCTGTTTGGTCTTGAATAACTGTATATATGAACCGTCGGTATTTATAAGTTATAATGTCCACGGAAATTACTCGATTTTTCTTGTTTCAACAAATTGTACGTCTAAAACTGCCCTACTATCAAGTGCAATGTCATTCTATTTATGTCAACGGTCATCTACCTTCCACAGTTTTGTTAGCGGCGTGGTTCGCAACGCATTTTTTGACTGTGAATTTATGATCATTGAGGTAATTTACTAGTATTAGTTTTTGTAAACTCCTGCGAATGTTTGCGTATACGCTTTCGTAGACTGGTTGTTTACCAAAATCTCTCTGTATTTTTCCGAAATAATAGGAAAAGTGTAAAATCCCGATCTTCATTACGGCTTGTATTTAACACATATTAGGTGCTTTCTTGTTAATTTTGTGCCTTACTTTAATATTATAATTAAATAGTCACGTTATTAATTAAATAATTAAATAAATTAGTCAGGGTATTTTTGTACTGAAGCACATTTAACTGACTGAAACTAATAAATTCTTCCCTATTACCTAATATTTGTTTAAATAACGCACTAGCTTTTGTTTCACGTGTATAAGTATCCGATATTATGAGGTAAAGGGTTCACTCTTAGCATAAAATATTTAGAGAAGTAAAATTTAAGTTCTTAATTTTTGAGAAATGGTACACCACATTGTCGGAAATTTTTAAAAGGCCTTTCGAATTTTTGGGGCCAAAAGGATAACTGCTATTGAGAAATAACATGTCACATGCCCGGAACATTTTTGGGGTTGAAAATTTTGTTGTTTTAAGGTGTAGGATTAACACCATCGTTGCCAGCTTTTTGCTTTTGGAAAACGATACATAAGATTATTTCCCCTTGGTAACTTTACATTTTATTTTAATATTTAAATTTAAGGGATTTTTAAAGCCAGCATAGGAAAGTCTTTTTTTCCAATTCTTAATTTGAGTTTCTAGATGTATAGTTTCACGACTTTTGTTTTTCACGAATTTCAGAACGTTAACCCATGATTTATTGTATGCAAACTGTAAACGTTTGCGTTTCCAGGTTAAAAGGATGTGAGGCTGGAAGCGAAAAATGATAGACACTGTAGTTGGTGAGAACGAAGTCATCTTAAAGGAGGGACTTTAATATCGGCAGTCTACAAGATCGGATGTGCGTGAGGTTAAGTTCGGCGAAGTAATCCTTTCCTATACCAGAAAACTATATTTATGCTTCGCTGTCCTTAATTTGGACCATACCAGAAAAAACACCAACGAACGAACCGGACATAAGCAGGAAACAGTCTTGGTTTTAGAAATAATCAGGTACGCTCCTTGCTTGTTCTGTTATTTTGTGGGTTTCACTCGCGACGGCCATTCATAAAGCCGAATTTGTAGGCGTATACTTTACGTCCAGGGTCATGCATGATAATCGACACGAGGAAGTTATACCGTAATTTTTTTGAGGTCGGTTTTTGATTTTTTAGGGATTGTCATACCCAGGATAATACTTTTACCAGAGATAAAATTTAGGTCCTAAGCTGTTCAGAAGTAATATGTCACTCACTGGGAATACCTTTAAAGTTGGGGAATCCATTTCTAGAAGTTGAAAATTTATTCCAGATAAACAATCTAACTACAAATAAAATCTAAGTCTTTGAATTTTGAGAAATTGAACGTCATAGGCTTGAAACATATTTCTGGAGTTAGACTTTTGATTTTAGTAGTGTAGTGTTAACTTCCTAGTAGAAGTTTTACTGAAAATGAATTCTAGCTCTTGGATAAGGAGAAATCATACGCCATGAGAATTTTTGGAAAGGCAGTTTCTTATTTCTGCGATTTTGGGTTAATTCAAGGGTTAAATTTCCATTTAAAGAGCCTTGGGCTTTTGTGAGATGAGACATCACGTGATTGGAATATTTTGAGTTTAGGATTTTTGTTTTTTTGGGATTTATCCCAGTGTAAAAACTACACCTGAACTGAAAGCTAGTTTTTCGATTTTTGGAAAATATAACGTCTCGTTCTTTTAGCTGCACCTCAAATGCTTAGTGCAAAAATCAAGATATTATAATACCGTCTTACAGTGTTAATTCCTAGTTTCCAAAAATGAAATGTTAACCATTGTTCTTTGATAAATGTTACATCACATATTTAAAAGCTAGGAGGTAGATTTCCGATTTTAGGAAGTAGAGGATTAAGTTTTGATTAAAAAGTGAAATCTTCAAAAGAATATTTTAGAAGAATCTAGATGCTGCAGGTTTATTTCTGAAAATAAGAGTGACAAATTTTTTGAAAAGAAGTTGTGTATAAAATTTGGGTCGGAGGTGTAGAGTTGCTGTCTGTGTCCTAATTTTATGTTAATAGAGAATTACTGTATACAATAATGATGCGTTTTGGATTTTGTTTCTTGTGATTGAAGGACCAGCAGAAGAAGTTATTGACTTTATAGAGCTTGTTACGGAGTTAAAGTGGCGTTACGTTAAAATTTAGATTTGCCTTGAAGAGGCGGAATTCCCGTAAGAATTTTAAGGATGCATCGACTAATTACATTGGTGTGAGAATAATAATAAAAGTAATAAGAATAAATGTTTAAAGTGGCTGAAATACAAAACTATGTTACAATGACCACCTACCGTGAAAGGCTTTACTGATTGTCACAACTAAGGAGCCCCAAGTTTCAGCAATCCTTTTTGATATTTTTTCTTCACGAAAGTTATTCCGAATAGGTTTCTTTTTTCTTTTGGTTTCCTAAACTTTTCACATTATACTATACTTTGCTCCGAAATACTCTAAAAGCACTCATTAAATTTTGTTATATCAAAGAAACTTTTAAACTAAAGTGCCCTCTACCAAATACAGCTCCATGACTGGGGTAGGTGGATATCCGTTCAAAAATGTATTTAGTTGTACCTAATTTATAAACAAATCCAAACAAAATTCAACCCAAATTTAACTTCTATTAAAATTACATAGTTGCAATATGAATACAGATATTTTCCAAAAAAAGACGACTCTCCTAACAATAAACTGACTAGGTTTACTAAGAGAGATCCTCAAGAAAAATCTAAATCCACCAATAATGCTGCCACACCATCGTTGCTCTTAACAACAATACATAGAAAACAGCACAATACCAATTTTTCCTTTCATCATTATGTTGATAAAAATACATTAAAATTCATACACATGTATTTGTAACAAAGCAATCATTTTCACGTATTGCTAATTTCCCATTGCATAGATACAAACTATCGACGATTTACATTTAAATTTCCATAAATACATTGTTATAAATTATAAATCACACTTTCTGACGGTTTAATTTTCAGATCGCTTTAAGATTTAAAGAAGTTCAGGAACACAAGCTTTCAATTTTTTTTAGCTTAGAACAACCTAACACAACCAAAACCTACTTATTTAAGATGTACCCGCAGCTAGCTCTTTTATCCCGGCATAAACGAGTTTCAAAGACACTACACACTGACCAACATTCCGTGCAAAAACTTGCAAGCAAAGTTACACATAAGCTCGCGTACCATATATTAAAGCCCTAACGTGCGGCGCCATTGTAACTAATTAACTGTCCCATTAGTGTGACTCATAAGGCCCTATATTATGGTGCCCAGTGTAAGTTTTTTATATATTGTAGTGTACGCGTAACATAAGTGTGATTTATTGACATCTCACGTGCGCTAGTGTAACTTATGACTGTGTTCCACTTGTGTAATTTATAACTGACCTCTCGTTGCAAGCGCTAGTGTAACTAATAATGTCACACCAAAAGTGTATCAAGCAAAGATGGAACAAAATTTAGGTAAGCCCTTGCCAGAGGCGAACTCTAACACTTAAGGTCCCCGAAGTACACCAGGGTTTTCTGAGTATAAAGATAGCTCAGGGTAAGAATAGATGACAATCGGCTAATATTAAAAAAAAAGCTCTCTGTACGTCAAAACGGCTAAGTCTGGAGGTTAGTCCAGCGTTCTTGCATGAGAATGGGTTGAAGACCGATTTCATTTTGGTTTAGCAAAAGACAATGTTTAAGGACGACATGGTGTTTAAACTATTAGAATTAATAGTCCCAGCAAAACGCAAAAACCCCGAATCTTTCATTAACATTAACCCCAACGAAAAGGAACAGACCTAATGGTCCGCGTTTTGGTTCAACGTTATAAAGAATAATAATTCATTAATCAAAATTAAGGCGACAATTTGTGGTTCTCCACCTATAAATATACAAATTCGTTATTTAATCAAAATTAAAGACAGTCTAATCACATTAAACCTCAAAACAGATAACGTGTGATCATTTACTAAACTTTCATACTTATAATGTTTCTCAAAATTTTTCTTATAATAATGAACCTTAAGAAAACAAACCTGACGGTAACTTAAATTTCAAGTATTGTTTAATAAATTCAGTTTAAGATATTTACAAGACTTTAAGTTCAGCAATTTAAGGTTTCTTACAAATTTTTGTTATTTAAAATTCATTCTAGCAATACTGATTGGAGATCTATATTATTCAAAAACAAAATGTATAATTCTTTCTTATTTAGGTTCTCCTACAGATTTGTTGAAGTGACATATGTTTCATAAAACATGCATTTTCATAAATAAACTATTAACCACAATTGTTTAGAACACTTAATTTATTCTTGAGGCTCAAACAGAACTACGCCGCATGAATACTAATAATGATATGTTTAATGCAGTATCCAAACATGTGCGTCAAAGTGACAACAGTTGATTTGACAATAAAACCATACAAATGTTGAAAGTATTAATTATGGTAGCTGAAAATTATATGTTGCATAGTTACACTTATATGTAGTCCGCAGGGGATCAATAATTCGTGAATTAGTAAACGTTGCAAATAATTGCAATACAGGAATCAAAACAAAATTGAGACACCCCAATCACAGCAACATACTAAAAAATTTTATTTTAAGAAATATACCTAGGTCATGAACCAGTTTCTTCCGCCTAATAACGATAGCCAGCAAATTCTGTCCTTCGAATAATAACCAGAACATGTTTTGTAGATCCAAAAACAACGAAAATAAGGGTTTTATATATTCTTACGTGTGGTGTAATTATAACAATTTTAAAATTCTACTAAATACTATTATAGATACATGAATTCAAATTTCCACATAGTAAAATGCAGTTCAGTTTAACAGAAAGTGTTCCAGTCTACTTTCTATGTCTAATTTACCTTAGCAAGTAGTTTGTATATCAAACTGTTGTAGCACTAAAATCAAAAGTATTATTCTGTTGTGAAATCCAAAAATAATAAAATCATTAGGAATAGCTTAACACGAGGGCTAGGCCACTGCCAAAACTAAACTAACCGTTGAAAATTGATCTCGTGTTTTCATAGTTATAAAAATTCTCGAGCCATCTTTAGCTTTGTATTAATTCAGCTTCTGTTCCGGGTGTTTCCGTGAACGCAAGATAGACTTTGAGTCCTTGGGAGCTTCTTTTTAAAAAGTTCATTTCCAAACACACTACTATCAAATTCATTTGAATTCCATAATTACAAAAAATGATTTGTTTCTTTTATAACAGATTTGCACGCTTATGTTCATTTAACGCAAAGTAAATCAATTGAAAAACACTACAAGTTAATATTTTAATAATTCAATAATAAACAATTACGCACGAGTAGCTTGAACACCTAACAATGTTAAAGTTATCAAGTTCGAAGACTGACTGGCGATCAGAGCTTCTTACATTTAACATGAAGCCTCTGGTCTCACGCCGTTCTGTAGGAAACTGCAGATATTGCTTTCTGCTGTTTCTTGATAAATCATACAATGCCTTTATTCTAAGTAATTATAAATAAGTCTGCTTGATCGCAGTTCATTATTTCTTAACTTATGGTTTCAAGTTACGTCTGGTTTACAAAGTAGAGGTTTCTTATTTTTATTTCTAATATGAACTCTGTTGACACTTAATATCTTTCATTCTTTAATACAATGTATCATGCTATATCTAAGACATAATTATTACATTTAATTTTAAATACATATTAATAAAGGGATATGTAATTCACGCCTCACTAACGAGCCGTTGGTTTTCTGATAAACGTGGCGGTTTTATCTTCATTACCAACTACTCATTACCGTAATATTTGGACACAAATTCCGGTTGATGTAGTTCAATAGAACGTTTTCCATTTTAATAATAAATGTTTGAATCCCTGAATCTAAATACTTAAATCAATTCCTTAAATGCAATAAGCGTTGTATTTAATCCAAGTACAAATAGTGTAGTGTAGTGAGCAGAAGGTTGTATGCAAGTTTTAAATGCAGATAACAAGTATCATAGTTGAAAAAATAAATTCGTTGTGTGAACCCAATCAAACATCAATTTTGTTATTACATAAACGGTAAATACTAACTAACGCTAGTTTATGAGGCATATTTTCGTGTCGTTTGTTTATAGTTGATATGAATTACGTATTGATTAAATAATATATCTACAAAAAACATTGGTCGTTCATTTTATTTCCAATTTCGGACGCGTATCAGTGATCTCATTTTTATCTATCGAAGGAAAGAATTATAATTTAATTACAATACAATAGAAGTAAATAAAAACTTGGAGCTTCGAGCCGGATGTTTTAAAATAACTTTTTGTTTAGTTTGAGCGCCAAATTGATATACAATACAGTTATTTATGTCCGTCATTTTTGCTTTCGTGTTAAAGCAATATATTTCTAAAGAACTACACTACTTCATTCATTCACTAACTGGGTAGTTAAGTATTATTTGGAAACGAGTTATTGATGGGCGTTCCTTCGAGAAGATTACGGTGTGCAATAAAAAATTTAAATTTCGTTGTGTACTTAAAATGGTTACTGGGGGTCATATAGTAAACATTCTGGGTTATGTAAAGTGATTGTAAACAAAAAAGGTTCAAAGGACTATATTCATAAAATAAATTGTCGGTTCTGACAACACACGCATAAATTAAGTTTATTTATTTCATATACAGGGTGTTACGATTCCAAATATTAAAAATATCAACTTCTGTGTAAAATTTATAGCTATAAGAAGTGTTATAGATTATATTGTTCAAAATGGATGCGCTAAAAGATGCACGTAAACCCGCCAAAGCTACAATTGCGCGAATTGGTAATTGGGTTGATATTAATGTTGACATAAAAAATGAAATTTTTTATTTAAATGTAGAGAGACTAACTTAAAGCGAAGTTTTGCAAAATATTCTGAAATTCAAGACCAAATTGAGGATTTGAATATTCAAATCTCTAATAATGCCGATAGTGAATTAGTAGAATATAATGTTTATGATTTAATTGCAACAATTCGAAGATAAATTCAGATGCTTAGGACTCCTTGAGCAGTTCCAATTTATACAGATGATGTTTCTGTAATACAAAATGGTTATAAGAATAGTGTAAAACTTACGAAAATTACGATTACTCCATTCTGTAGTGACTACCAAAAATGGATTCCATTTTATCAGGTATATTCCTTTTTAATAAAAGATAATGAGCAACTAACTGACCTTCAAAAATTAATACACTTAAAATCATATTTACGCGAAAATCTAGTAACATTAATAGATTCATTAAAGCTTTGTAACGAAAACTTCACAATAGCCATTGAAATTTTGGAAAAAAGCTATGACAGTAATTTAGCAATACCATATTCCCATATCAATGCCGTAATTGATATTCCTAATATTTCAAAAATGTACCGCGCAAACGTTACGGAATCTTAAAACAAACGTACAAAAGAACTTAGAATTTTTAACAAATTAAAAATGTCCGGTAGAACATTGGGATTTAATTTTACTAAATGTTCTTATTCAAAAATTAAATTTTAATTCTAAAAAGCAATACCAGTCAATACGTACCTACTGTTCAAAATCCTCCCACATTAAAAGAAATTCTTAAATTCTATTCGACTGTTTTAGAATAATTTTTACGCTAATTCGCTACAAATGGAAAAATTCTTTCCTAAGCCAATAAAGAAAACAAGCGTTTTTATACAATACAAGGGGTTAAACAAAGAAAATGCTGGCATTATGAAACTCCCAATGTAAAATAATTGTGCGGCGCTATTTCGACAACTAACAGTGGTAGAGACAAGTGGACATTGTATACGCAAATGATGATAATAAACAACGATTACTTTAAAACACTTACCTTGTAAATATAGTAAAGCGTAGCACATTTATTTATTGCGGCCGTCCAGGACGGGAAGCGGTAGTAGAATAGGTCGCATGCTCTCCCTGGCAAGTGATAAGATAGTTCTTGCACATGCGAGGACACCGCATAGTTTATCAGTATTCGCGGCACTTAAAATGCACAGGCGCGGTGTTTGAAGTAATTTCACGGTACATACAATGAAATCTTAATATATCGGGCGGAGGTAAATAATTAACAAATTCTAAATGTTTAAAATAAGGCAAGTGGTTAATTATATAAAATTATAAACGGAACACCCAGGCATGATTTATATTCCCGTATTAACTTTTATAAAATGTCATTGAATCACACACTTCTTTAATAAGAACCAAAGTAATTGCTCTCAATCCAAACCACAAGTCAAGACCCGAGATTATCCGATAAAATCTAATGTTAGTGAAATGAATGTGCAAAGCAAGGTTTATCATTTCCGTCATTTTCAACATGAAACATGAAACCAGGTGAAGGTGAAACTAACCCTCAAGCTTCTTTAATATCATAAATTTCTACGCCTTTCTGAAACATAAGGATTATATTAACCACCGCAGTGATTATGTTGTATTTCAAAACTGGAATTCCGATTCAGATAAGGGCCGTCCTTGACAATATCAGTTAAGAAAAAACTGTCCAAACCTAATAAAAACACATTTAGTTTGGCTATTAGGAGGAAAACGTGTAGACCTACATACGCAACAAACTGTAAAAACTTGGTGTCTCCTCTCCAAAAAAATCAGAAGACGAGTCTGATGTTGAATTAAATACAATTTTACGTTCTTGGAGACTGCAGAATTACCTTTAAAGATTCCTCTAACTCCAGATGGGGAACTTGCAGAGAAAAGTATCCTACAAACACATAAACGTTTAGAAGTAAGTAGTTTTTAAATTAATATCCCACTAAAAACCTCCATAGCAAACACAAGGTTAAGGAATTTTTTTCCAAACGCAAAAACGTCAATTTCGGGTCTTAGAGAAAAGATTACACTCAAATGTAATACCTTGTCAAAACTATAAAAGTTTTTTGGATGAATATGTTGCATTAAATCATGCAAGATACATTTCCATCCTTGCGACTAATTTTCATCTGCAAAGAAAAAAATTTTCTTCCACACCATTGTGTTCTCAGAGAAGACCATAAGGTAACTAAACTTCACGTTGTGTACGACACTTCCCGCAAAAGCTCTAACAGTTTGTCTTTAAACGATGTTACTCTTAAAGGCTACCAGTTTCATCCAGAACTCTATGCCATTTAGTGTAGATTTCGGCAATATCCACATGGTCTTACTGCAGATATTGAAAGAATCTATCGACAGATTAGAACAAATCCAAACTAAATTTTCTTCAAAATATAGTTTTGCTGCGGTCACCAACAGATCCTTTACAATGCATTGCGTTCTTTACTGTTACTTGTTGCACAAATTGTGCGCCGTTCTCTACCACCCGTAGTTGTTTAATGCAGTTGGCAAAAACGTCTGAAAGCGGATTTTCTATGTCTGCAGATGCATTACTTCATCAAACATATATGGATAACATTTTATGTGGTTGTCAAACAGTTGATGAGCTAAAAAAGTTAATGAGCAATTAAAATGTTTTATTCTTTCCGATAGATTGCAACTTCATAGATGGAATTCAAATTCCTTTTTGTTCCGCGGAATGTACTGTGAATTCAAAGGTCCAATAACTTACGAAATTTCGTTAGAATATACTTCTAATAAGGTACTAGGATTTCTTGGAATAATAACTCTGATGCACCTTAAATTGCTATTCCACCGACTTCCAGTCAGGGTTCAGTATTCAAACGGAGGGCACTTTCCACCATTGCGAAAACGTTTGATCCATCGGAAATAATTGGTCCGATAAGTCACTGAAAAGATTTTCATGTTGAAGTTATAGTTGCCAAACTTGACCAGGACGAACTCTTAAGTGAGCCGCTCCTATCTGAATAGCGTAAATTCAAAAATTCGTTAAGTTACTTAAAAACATTAAAGGTTCCGTGCGCTTTAATTCCGACCAAGAAGATGGTCAATATTCAATTATACGGTTTCTCAGTTAGTAGCATCTAGGCCTTTGCGGCTTGTATATATGTTTGAACTGTCTGTTACGGTCATTCAGTTTTTTGTAATTTAGTTACATCCAATGTTCGAGTTGCTCAGGTAAGGACAGTAGCTTTACCACGCTTACAGTTGTGTGCAATGGTACTGTTAACAAAATCAACACCAAAGATTACTCAAATATTTAAAAATAAGCTATTTTTCACATCTTTGCACATGTGCTGAATCCAGGCGCACCCTTCGCGCTGGCATACGTACGGGACAGATCGGAAATTGCAAATTCAGATGTCTTCACATTGGCAGTGAAATCACGTAAGTTCAACAGAAAATTATTCCTACCTCCTGTGGCGTGGAGCGTTGGCTCTGTGCTAGGATGGCCCATAGTTTCTTTCGATAGGCGTGCTAGATTTATCCTATCCTATACCCGAAATGTTTCTAGAAACTGCTGAGCAAAGGAAAATGGCACTTTACATAATTTCCAATGATTAAATGCTACAAAATGAATTTTGGTACAACTATTTTACAAATTTCTGGTAATTCAATAGGTTGTTGCAGTTCAGTGCACATATCTGTAGACTTATCTTCAATTTCAGAAATCCGTTTAACATATTTATCGGTCCTTTAGCAGTAGCAGAGAATGATGCTGCTCTAGACATAATATTAAAACAGATTCAATGTATCCACTTTTGTAAAGAAATTTCCTATCTGAATAAAGGAAAGCAATTGGTCAATTAAAATCTGAATTGTCTATAAATCCTTCTAAACAGTAGTGGATTTCTTTGTGTCAGCAGTCCGATGTTGCATGCTGACACTTATGAGGCGCAAAAGCATACTATAATATTGCCATCAAACTATCATGTTATGTCTCTGATGCTCAGTCATGAACACAAACGCTTGAGTAGGTGTTCAGACTGTCTTCTCCAATTTTCGCTAAAAGTATTGGTCATTGAATGGCCTTAGGTAAACAAAGCAAATTATTCACAATTGTATAATTTGTTTCAAAGTCTAAGCTTGTTCCTCACAGCAAATCATATCTGATTCGCCAAAAGCCAAAGTATCTATCTGTAAGCCTTTTGAAAGTGTCTGGGTTGACTTTGGTGGTACCTTTCTGATTAGATCCTCCATACTTCAAAAGACTCCAATGACAAGGGATACATTGCAATTTTTATATGTATGGTCACCAAGGCTGTAGATATAGAGTTGGTTACTTCTTTGTCCACAGAAGCACTTAATACTTACACTTAAGCGTTTTATTGCAAGAAGGGGAAACCCAGGAATAATTTATAGCGACAACGCTAGTAACTTTCTTGGGGTACGCAATCATTTAAACAAATTGTGTGATTTCTTCAAAAATCCTGAAAACGTAAATGCTATAACTTCATTCGCTGCTGAATCTCATATGAAGTGGAAGCATATTCTTCCTCGCAGTTCCCATTGGGGTGGGTTGTGGAAAGCTGCCACAAAAAGAACCAAACACCACCTCCGCCCTATCTTAACAGAGGCAAAAATAACTTTTGAGGAATACAGTATTGTTTTATTCCAAATTAAAGCTAAGTTTAAGACCAATAAGTCCGATGTTCAACATTCTATCAGACCCATGCTGTTTAATACCAGGCCACTTCCTCATAGGTATAAGCTGAGCTTTATATCCTGAAGGAAATACCAGAAAATAGACTTCCCTTTTGGCAATACTGTTCCCAAATTTAGCAAAATTTCTTGAACCCATTATCAGTTGAATATTGAAATAGATCAAAATGGTTGCTCCTTCTAAAAATCTCCAAATAAATCACTTAGTTCTTATGAAGGAAGGTAACGCTTCACCTTAGAAATGGCCGCGTACTAAAATACTCGAGGTTAGGTCAGGCTCTGACAACAGGGACCGAGCAGTTATTATCAGAACCATCACCAAAGTCTGTCCATTTCTGCGACAAACCTAAGTTAGGTTATATGTTGATTGTGTTCACACAAGGGTTATTATTCTTCTCTTGTGTTAAATTTGCGGACTTTAAAGAGGGGTGGATGTTGAGCATTCATTTTGTGTTTCCATAATTACAAAAGTTTTAGAACCGCCCCTGGCTTCGTATTAATTCAAGTTTTGTAGGGTGTGTCCATGTGACCGCTCCCAACCAAGGTGCCGTTGGTTTCCGATAAACATGTGCGCTCTGTTTTCAATACTAACTATACATCTTCGTAATATTTCGACACATTTCGGTAAATGTTTCAATCTTTGAATTTAAATAATTAAATTCAATTCAAGTATAAATAGTGTAGTGTAGGTACCATTGTTGTAAAAATTAATTCGTCGTGTGGACTCGATCGAACATTAATCTCGTTAGAACACAAACAGTAAATACTAGAGCCAGGTTATGAGGCATATTTTTCTGTCATCTGTTTATAATTGATATGAATTACGAATTGATTAAATAGTATATGTGCAAAAACATTGATCGTTTATTCTAATTTTAGCTTTCCGAAGTGTATCAGCGACCTGGTCCTTATCTATCGAAGAAAGGGATTATATGATTTAATTAGCAGGTGTAAAAACCGATGCAATGAAAGTGATCAAATAAATTTTCACATTGATCCATTCCAATACACTAATGCGAGGCGTTTCCCACACGCAATACGTCGATTATTATGAAGGAGCATCTTGTCCTTACATATTGTGGCGTGAAAGACAAGCAACCACCACCGCATGCACGCAACTTAAACGACACTTCAAATGCATAACAGGTGATATCAATAATACAACAACAAGTAATTTTAAAGAGCGCTAACACAAATAACAACCAAGATCAAAGTGCTAAATTATAAATACAAAAGAAATAGGCTTGTTTATGATTCAACACGTATTTAACATACTTAAGTAAACAAGACTAGACCAAATAAATGTGCTACGAATTTGACTGTAACCAAAACACTTTAAGTAATATATAAAATTTTGATTACGAAATTAAAAAACTTAGAGCGATTAAACTAGAAATTGTTACAATGTGCAAGTGATTTTCGATGCGATTCCGACTGGCCAGTTTGAGAGAAGAGTTGTATGTTGGGTTGACCAAGTTGAACGAATAAATAAAAATAAAATGTTGTAAAAGTGTGTGAATATTGTGTTACGTGCAGTTTTGGCCCCAGACAATCTAACCTGGAGTACACACAAAAGTACCTGACCAAAATTGTGTGCCGATCCTCGATTGTACTAACAAAGTTGGTTGCCGACTAAGTCTGTGGGGCGGATGGAGTAGTGTTTGGAAAGAGTCCTTGTATACTATCATACTGTAAAATACCAGTCTTAATCGGGAGTTATCTTAGACGCCATCTATCTCGAAGTACGGGGGGCTCCTACGAAAAAACCTCAGAAGTAGTAACAAGATCATACAAAAACTCGAAATAGGGAAATTGATTTTTGACGAAAATTTATATGGGGAATAATCGAGTACACTAACGCTACAACCAACCTAAAACTAAGCGTTGACAATAAAGACACTATCAACATATTTAAAACTGCTATCTGAATGAAGGTTTCTCAATCATATGCGAAATCACCTATATATTAATCACTCCTCTAGGTAATTGCAATATATTTTATTACACCAAGATTAGGACTATTAAATTTACATTAGTTGTAAAAAACCCAAATATATGATTATTATCCAATTATGTTTTCATTACAAGCACGAATACATTCTTATAAAAAGAAATCCCAAATGTATGATAAATTACGTTGACTAATGAAAAACGTTTTGAATTAACAAAATTATCTTTAGAGTTGCTAGACTAATAACAAGAACGTACTGAGAGTACGTTTATAAATTCATACGGTTAAAATAAAAAATACCCATTCATTTACAGTTACTGTAGGTTGTAGTTTCAAAAGTTTGATCATAAATATTTTGAGTGAATTTCGTTTGTAGATACTTCTGAAATATCTAAAAGCAATGATATCCTGTACTCAATTCAAGCTAACCAATTCCTACGAGACATGTGGTACTTTTTTAAATAGTTTAAAGTTCTTTTCTTACATGACATTTATCTAACACGAGGTTGTCAATTTATGGAAATCCATTTGTTCCAAAAATTAAAGGTGACCAATCTGGTAGAGTATTATTCTGAACTCCATTAACTAATTACATTAATCAGCTTGATACCTTATTATTCAAAGATTAACTTTAACTAAACAAGTTACATGTTATCCATTTTGATGCCAATGACGAAGTACTCAACAACAAAAGATATCTTTCCTCTATTCACGACAAAATTATCTTTGCCAGAGCTCGGAGAAATAATCGAAAACTGCAAATTAAAATTATATTTGTCGTTTTCCTGTATTTAATATATGTAAAGTTATCTTACTAAAATATTAAACTTAAACTAGAAAAAGAGGATTTTCCATTTTCTGTATCAGCTAAATTTAGAGTGTGTAACTTCTTCGTTTCAAGACGATTATATCATTGGGCGCCAACGTTCTACATTGTTAATCAAAATAAATGTACGATATAAGATACAAAAATAATTTTTCCTTAGATCAAGAATGCTTGTAACCTTAAAACTATATTTCTTAAAGGAAATAACAGTAACGCTATTGTTGGACTTTACTAATACAGTCACTATTAAAACGAAGTACGACTATAAATATTTCAAACGCATGTTACAATTGGATAAGCAATACTATCAATTTTTGACAACCCTATAGGAGAATGGCGTGTGCGGTATGGTTGTCGTGATAGTCATACGTACGAGTCAGGTACTGAATTTAAATGTTTTTGGTTTGTAATAAAAAAGGCACCTTTTCAAAAGTAACAAGCTAATTAGTTTTAAACCTTTAACAAGTCTTGGAGTAAAAGCTTTCTGTAATGTAGATTATAGTAGTACGATATAGAGTATGCCATTTTAGACAAGAAACTCTTGATACTTAGCGCTCAAAATGAACAAATCCACTAATTATAATCTACGTAATCAGATCTTTACTGAATAGAACGTCTTAGAAGCGATCTCTAAAGATAATAGGTCAGTTTGGTATTCAATTAGTACTAATTGGAGCTTCTAATTAGTATACAAGTAAGACTTTACAAGCAGTTTCATATCGCAACAGTTCTCATCAATTTCGTAATGCTTTACAAGTGCTCAAATACAATGTACTCTAACCCTCAACCATATGTAGTTTTAACAAATTGTATATTACATTTGGCCTCTGTTAGATAGAGAAGCAAACTCTTGTTTATGTAGTTTAATCTTACAACCGCTTAGTGGCTTAGAAGAACTGATCGCTACTCAACCCAGATCCAATACCAGCTTGAATTTATTATTAAAGTTTAAACGACTTTACTGCTAAATTGCTTTAGTTAAATTGTGCTCATTCTCTTATTCAACTATATTCTCATTTAATCCACTTTATTATTAAACGGATTTAAATTCTGCTTTAATCTACCCAATCTGTTCCCCTTCATTGAATATATTTTTGGTGTAGGTACACTGACAGCGAATTGTTTTGGGTTATTATATAACGCTCTGGAAACGTAAGTTGGAGATGTTACATTTATTTCATTTTAACACAACCTCCAGGCTATGACATATTGTACTTTATATAAATGCTTCTCAAAAGTTTGTAAGCGAAAAATCATACAAATTACTAATACTCACTTCATCATCTATTGAAAACAGAGTTTTCTACTACAAAAATCAAAATAAGTTGTGGAGTTAGTAAAAAGTTTACATAAAATGAGGCCGCTACTTAAGAAAAAATGTTGTATACATTTTAGGTGTTGCAGTCTAAAGAAGTGGTTTTTATCACAACATTTACTGTGCCTCTGAATTACAGAATGGTTTTCTCCTAAAACCGCACATTTTACCAACAGTAATGCGTTTATTAGGTTGTAAGGTACAGTCCGTTCTGTATGTTAGACCACTGACATTCTATTTTCTTAATGCTGCATGTTAATTTAAGACCTAAACGTGTTTCCCTGTATTAGAATCGAGCCTCACGACTTGGGCGTCCAGGAATGCTGTGATTCCACCAAAATCCGGGAACTACGGTTTTCGAATCGTGGCCCACAGATTGGGCGTCAAAGAATGCTGTGAAACCTACAAAAAGCTATTAACTTAACTGGTCCGTTGACTTTCTTCTGTTCATCGCCTCGGCTGCTCCCCTTTAGTTAAACCTTCATCCTCATTCATAAAAAAAAACAAACACATTCCTACCACAAACATCAACGTTAACTCTATTTACATCAATATTCACAATACATTAAAATTTCAAAATTAAAAATTCAGCATAAATTTCAGTATCAGAAAATTTCAAGATTTAAATTTGTTATCATTTTAATGTGCATCCAGAATCAAAGTCTTTGTAGGATGCCTACTAATTAATGTAACAATATATGCAGACCTGAGTCTGAGTACAAAGGAGCATCTACCACCCTTTACGTTAATTAACCAGGTTCGTCTAATTGAGCTCAAAGACATACCCAAATTTTCATCAAGAACATAAATACTAAATACTCCTTTCGACTTAAACAAGAAAATTTCACCTTAAAATTAAAAATTTGTTGTTAGTACAACTTCATTACTGTCCATTTTAAATAAATAAATTATAAAGTTATTCAACACACACGAAAACATCAAAGTTCGAACAAAATAGTATAATTTACCTGAAGGTTACTGCACTCGTAGCTTCAATGTACATCGTCCCTTTTGTTAATCACACCATTCCAACTGGGTTATATTTACGGCTTCTGATTCTCAACGCTTTTAAAATTTACACCACCACCATTCATCTAAAGTTGTTTCAGGGCTTTTCCGGAACTCATCTGTGTATATCTGACCCTTGTTTTGTGGAACCAGACACGTTTATGAACCATTTAATTATTAACACCCCCGAAAAATAGCAAAGAAATTCATGCTTCTTTCACCAATATACGCCAAAACTGCCTACTTTTGTGTATTCATTTGTCGTTGCAAATTTTGACTAATTAGTACAGTGATACTAACTTTATTACCTTGTATCTTCTTTTCTAAGTGCACTAAAGTACATTCATTGTAGCACGTAAAGCACAAACTGTTTTAAATCACCAAAATATACGAGCAAACTGTTTAAATTATTCTATCAAACTCGGAAAACTAAAAAGCACTGTTTAACGCATTGAATCAAGTCGAAAATCTAAGAGAGCTTGTTCATATTAACCTGGGTATATATAGAAGTTAGCCCGTCTGTCGGTCTTGTCCCCAAAACGGACAATTCTTCAGAATTTCGCATGCTAGGTTCCCATTCTGCAGCCCGACATGCGATTTTTACGAAATTTGCACTCGCCCCAGTTAAATCTCAGAACTTTCGACACGGCTCGCAACGTCTGGAAATAACTAACTAAATTTTATACAGAAATGTTATTTTTACCTCTCAAGTTTGCCTTTTACTTTCAACCAATCGCAACCCAGTGACGTTGCTCCACTCACGCCTTTTACTATATGTGTCTCGGTCTTGCGCATATTATCTGTCTCTATCTACCCTGTTCTTATTGGTGCAAATTGATATTCTTTATTATCGATTATTTCAGTCCATGTGGACTGTGAAATAACCCACCTTTAGCATTTCTCGTAACTATTAAGCTACGGTTTCTCCAAGATTCTCTGTAACCATTAATTATCTGCAAAATTTACGCAGAATGAGCTTTTTTAAAAATACACAGGTGTTCAAACATAATACTTCTAAATAACACTTCTACGATTTGCATTTTATTGGGTTTTTACAAAGTTTTATAGATATAATATGTTACTAATGGTTCAATTATCTCCAATTAAAATAATACCCTTTAATTTTTAGTGACTCCTAATCAAATATTAATTATTATCTGTACATTTTTTTAATACCGGTTACTTAGAATTGAGTTAATTAATATAAATTTTGCACGTAATTTTCTATTTGTTTCTTTACTAGTAATAATTAATCTACGCGCAGAGCTTTTTAATACTGCTTCCTTTTTTTTATAGCAAGCGTCTTGTACATAATTTAACTCCCTTATTTTTAATGAAACGAATGAATTTTTATGCTTCACGGTTTTTTTTTAATAACGCGTACCTTTTCCCAAAGCTTCTACACGGTGATTAAAATTATTTGATGTGATTATTTAATTTTCTACCCTGGTCTAAATATGAGTAATATATATATATATATATATATATATCTTTTCTAATATATTCCTGGACGTATTAATATGTAAATAAAAATATTTTTAAATCTTGTGGGGTTTATTTCGTCCAAATACAATATTTATATAAATGTCAAACTGACGTTTCGGAAAATATATTTCCTTAAACTTAGTTCTGAAATTAAATTAAAAGTTACAATATTTGGAGAATTTCTTAATATCTAAACTTACATTTATTTGACATATGGTTGTTGTTAATGTTATAAGGTCTTATGAAATTTATACATTGTTTTGTTTTCATAGAAAATGCTATAATAACTAGGTTCTAATACTAAATTTCTAATAGTTAATTATAATTGAAAGTTTAAAAATTAAAAATTGAAAACATTGTAAAAGAAAAAATTGTTGTTTTATAATAATAATCTACTATAAACATTAATAATATTTTTATTTATATCTAATTTTAATTTAACTTTGATTGTATATGTGTGGGTGGTACTGTCTGAGTGTGGTGGATAATAATGGTGTCTTATTAGTATATGTAACAGTTTTATGATTATTTTAATTAGGTTAAGTAGTAGGTTAATTATAAATTATTAAAAGAGAATAGAAATGTAAGTTTAGATATTAAGAAATTCTCCAAATATTGTAACTTTTAATTTAATTTCAGAACTAAGTTTAAGGAAATATATTTTCCGAAACGTCAGTTTGACATTTATATAAATATTGTATTTGGACGAAATAAACCCCACAAGATTTAAAAATATTTTTATTTTATATATATATATATATATATATATATCATATATATATATATATATATATATATATATATAAATTATATTATGTATGGTCTGCTGTGTTTCCTTATGTCTCCCCGCCCCACATTGGGTTTCGACAAAAATATATAGTGTATGTTGATATAAAAAATTATAATTCAAAATAGGAGTTAAAGGATTAATATTTGCACACCTAAATGTGGTGTTGGCCTTTTAAATGATTTTAATAAAGAAAAATTTTCTGTTTTAATTATGCCACGGCTTTTAAAGACTCGTTCAGGGATAATTGAATCTAGCACTTTTAACTCAGTAAGAAAACGTGAGTTCTTTGTCCTCTTACAGGTATATAAACACATGCGCATAAAGCGTGGTTTAGTCAAAACCACTTAACCTCTTTTAGTGCTTGTATCTCGTGGTTATATACAAAGATTGATAAATAGACTCAACAATATTTAATTTAGGTAAGCGTTTGAAATTCAAATTATTCACAAATTACTTTAAATGATGTGTATATAAAGATAACTTCAAATACCTGCAACTCCTCTGAATGTGCCTGGGTTGTACATGGACCTTGATCCAGGATACAACAAGATCGCCTTGAATGCTTGCAGTGAATACCTGTTAAAAGTACGTTTTAGTTTTATGTTCAATTGGAATTAACTTTTGTTTTAGGTTCTACAAATAAACTACTAATTCACCAACTGTATACTCAGATACGCCTCTATTACTAAGAACACTTTCAATACTTCACCAATATAAAATGGGCCGTAATCCTATACGACTGGACCCTGCTGCAAAATATCTTAATAGCACTGGTGCAACTCTTCACTAACACAAGAGATGACCCGATGTTTACTTTAATTGGAATTTCTTCTCTGGAACTTGATTGGTTGTATAACCCTTATTTCTTATTTTCTGATACACCTTTTGATAAACATGAAACTCTGTGGAGTATTATTTCTGTTAACCACTCAAATAAAATGCATACATTTTAAACACATATATTAATATTATCAATTTAATTACAGGCTCATAAAGCCAAAAAACATCTATACAGTATACAAATTTTTAATCAAACCCCCTTTATTCTATACATTTATCACCTAGGAAATCTAAAAACATTTACATCTTGCCTACTATATAATAATTAAAGGGATACATTCATTACTTCATCCTTAACTGTACTTAATTGCTATTTTGGAACAGGTTCTGTTATTAATTGTATTAATTTTGATTTGTTGACATTTCATAAATTTTCATCACTTTATAATTAAAAATACTAAACTACTTTCCTTTACAGGTACATAAAATAATTAATGGAATAGAGTATCCTAAACAATTACAAACAACATTTCTATCAACAAAACCTATACACATTCAGTTGAAGTTACATTAGATACCCTTCGTATTAAAGAACAGTGAAAAAATGCTTTTTTTAAACCTCAAACGCTGCATCACTAGTACATAACATTCTATATCTGCGTTTAACAAGTAATTATTCTTCAATCTTTGTTTTACCATAGTGTTTTAAATTTAGAATAGCTTGATAGGAGTGGTAAATTAATGTTTTTAGCCTCAGTACTAACAACTACCTTTTTTTAAACCATTTTATAATGTCAAATACCAAATAAGCCCCACCTGGTTTCATAAAATAAATATAAGATTCTCTTTCTTCTAAACAGTGTCAACGATTGTAATAAGCTTATTTTTATTTTATTAAACCACTGCTAACCTTACGTTTTAAAATACTAACTTTAGTTTGACAAATGTCCCATTTTAATATGAATACTAACACTAGTTTTAACTTTTGTAGATATGTGTAGACTTGATTACTAATGCCTGTAATTTACTAACACTTTGTGAGATATAATGTGTATGTGTATTTATTGTATGAATGGGTATAAATGTTCCAAGTGAAATCGTCCGCGACATTCACCCCTTTCATTTTCAAGCTCAAAAGTATTGCCATTGGCGAAAATTTTTCTTATTTGATAGGGTCCTTCATATGGAAATAATAATTTTGCACAAATGTTCCTACTCCAGTTCGAAACTTTCAACCTCTTTACGATAACTAAATCCCCAATCTGAAAATTTGTCTGTTTCTTAATTCGTCTGCATCGTTTCTCGACCTCCCTACGTTGTCTAGTCTCTGCCCTAGCTCTGGCCTGTTCTAGTAAACTGTCTATGTCCTCCACCTCGTTCTGATCTCGCCAGGGTCTTGCTGGTACCACCTCTTTCATTAACGTCACTGGACAAACCTTCGTCACTGAACTCGGTACAAAATTTAAATAATTTTCTATCTTTGGTAAATTTCGAACCCAACTATTATGTTGTCCCTCAACCGATATTCTCAAGTACTTTATGACTTCCCTAATGTAGCGTTCACAGGGATTTGCTTGTGGATGTCGTATACTACAAAACCCAATTTTTATACCTTCCCCCCTTAATTTATCAATAACCCTTTTATTATTGAAATAAGTGGCGTTGACCATCAATATCTTTTTCATCACCCCTGTCTGTTCAGTGTACTTTCTTATGCTTGTCAAAACATGTCTCGTGTTGCAGTTTCTGCCAGGGTATAATTTTACGTACTTCGAAAAGATGTCCACCATCACCAAAATATGTTTATATCCGTTATGTCCTGGTATTAAGTTACTTACATAGTCGATTGCTACTATGTCCAATGGTCTTTCTGTATTAATTGCCATGTGAGTAGTTTGTAACGTCATGTTCTTGTCCTTTCCTAGTAAGCATGTCCTACAACTATTTATGCTGTCTTTTACCAAAGAAATGTCGTTGTTAGTGTAAAAAGTCTCCCTAAATAATAAAAAGGTCTTTCGAATTCCAATGTGTCCGTATGTCCTGTGAATTTCTACTATCATTTTTAACGCTATCTCCTTCGATAATACTAATAAGTCTTCGTCCCCAATACGTTTTACCAAAAAGTTATTCCTCAGATTAAAACCTTTATATTCTTCCCCATTTTGCTCGTCTAATTTAGTCCTAATGGTCATAATGTCCTCGTGTTGTTGCATGTTAATAAATTCCTGGTTTGTCCATCTACCTTCGTCTCTAAATGTCTGTAATGCCACTAAAAATCCCTTTTTTTCACCCCCAGTTATGTTATCCTTTCTACTAAGAAAGTCTGCAGTCACGTTATCTTTCCCTGACTTGTGCCTAATGTCAAAGTCATATTCTTGTAGTGTTAATGCCCACCTATATAAACGGTTATTTAAAAAATCTTTCTTCTTCAAAAACGTCACCGCTGAATTATCTGACTCTATCAGAAACTGATTCCCTAACAAATAAAACCTTAATTTTTTTACTGCATACACAATAGCTAATATCTCCTTCTCGGCAGTTGAATACCTTGTCTCACATTCCTTCAGTACTCTGGAAATGAAGCATATTGGCACTTCTACCCCTTTTTGTATTTGGACTAATTCCGTGCCTATCGCACGATTGGATGCATCTGTTCGTAAAATAAACCTATCTACAAAATTTGGATATTTTAACGATAATTCCTGATAAAACCCCCTTTTTAAATCCTGAAACGCATTCTCTCGCTGCTCCGTCCACCTCCATTTCTCATTCTTTCTGAGTAATTCCACCAATGGTAGGCACAATTCTGAATAATGTGGTATAAAACGTTTATAGTAGTTGAGAACTCCTAAAAACCCTCGCAAGCCCCTTAAATTTTTTGGTTGTTCTAAATTTTTAAGTTCGTCCAACCTTTTTTTACAAATCGTAATGCCCTCGTCACAAATTACAAATCCCAAATAACCAACTTCACGTTTGAAAAATTCACATTTCTCTACATTCAACTGTAAACCTCCTTCATCTACCCTACGTATGATTTTTGTTACATTTTCCAGGTGTTCCTCGTTACTCCTGGAGAATATCAGTATATCATCGACATGGTGTGTGCAAAATTCCTCGAACTCGTTTAATAACTTCTGCATGGCTCTGACCAATGCAGCTGAACTTGAAGCGAGACCAAATGGAACTACCCTATATTGAAATATTTCTCCTCGATGCTAAAACCAGTATACTTTCGGCTATCTTCATGCAAAGGAATCAACCAAAATGAGTTTTTCAGATCTAATTTGCTAAAAACCTTTCTCCCACTAATTTTGTATAATAAATTATCCATCGATTGCGGCTGTTCATATTGTGCTTTCGTAATTAAATTTAATTTTCTGGCATCTAAACAAATTCTTATATCTAACTTATCACTAGGTTTGGGTACAACAACGATAGGATTAATAAAAGAAGTCCTTGCTGGCTCTATTATTCTATTTTTTAACATATCTTTAATTTTTGCCTTAACTCTTTCCCTCATACTATACGGAATTGGATATACCTTCGTGTAAAACCCATTTTCTTCTGTTATTTCTAACTTGTGTACATACTTAGTTGCTACCCTTGGTTCCCCATTAAATAAACCTACATGCTCATTAAATATCTCATATAATCTACCCTTTATTCCCTCGTCTATAATCCCAATCTGTCCTTCGTCAAATACCTTCTCAAATAAATTACCTAACATTATCTCATCATGTTCTTCTAAAATACTTTCCCTAATCATCCCTGTGCCATAAACATCACTATTTATATCCATCCCTTTATTCGAACTCACATTAGGTACCACCCAATTCTTTTTAATATTTATAATCTGTACACTTCTATCCTTGCCATCTATTTTCATCCCAAATCTTTCTATAGCATCTATCCCTATTATAAAGTCTAAATATAATCCCGTTGCCACTAAAAACTCAGCTTCTCTAGCTTTTCTCCCCTATTGAAATTGGTACACAAATCATTTCATCGATTACCGATATCTTCTTTTTCATCGCAGACCACAAACTTATCCGTTTTATCTTGCAGATCCTCCCTTTTAATAGCTCAGCGTGCTTGACTACTATCTCTTTTTTTTCTAGTGACAGCTCAGACCCACTATCAATTAATGCTACATATAAACAATTATTTAACTTCAAATTAACAAAAGGTAAACTTCTTTTTTTTTCACCCCTGTCTTCTAACAACGAATGCACAAAACTTAAACTACTGGTCGTACCCAAATCCACTAAACTTAACCCTATATCTAATTCTAAATTGATAAACTTATTTACAAAATCGGCGTTTTTTTAAAACCCGATGGCTCCTCGTGTACCTGTTCTACCTCAATTAAATTCTTTGATTCACTGTTCCTGCCTCTTGTCGTCAAATGTCTTATCCCTACATTACGATTATCTCCTGGACTTTAATCTCGCTCCCTATTATATTTCAATTGTTCATTCACGCTGTGTCTACTACCATAGTCCTGCTGTCCACGTTGGAAATCAATTCTCCTGTTGAACTGTCTCCCATCTCCCCAGTCATTTCTATTCCAGTTATTAGTTCCCCTAAAATTGTCGTCCCTATGTACCCGTTGACCCCAATTGTTCGTCCTCCCTTGATCTCCCTGATATTGGTTTCTGTTCCCGTTATTAAATCGGTAATTGTCCCCCTGGTCCTGGTTTCTGTTCCCATTGTATTGATGTGTCATTTGTCTATCTCCGTGTCTTTGTTCATGTCCCTGATTGTCATACCTATTCCATATTTTGAAATATTCATGCTGATTCCGGTTTCTCCCTGTATTCCTTCCTTCCCAATATTTATTATTATTTTTTTCAAATTCCCTTGCCATATCATAGTTTCGCATTATTTCTAAGAACCCTTTTAATGTTTTTATATTTTGTGTGGCCACGGCCCTAGCCACTTCAGCTTCCATGTGCCTAGACAAAAACTGTATAAGCTCTTCTTCTTTAAATTTAGGAGTCAAATGTTGCGCCTGATTATAATTATCGATAATATATTCCTCTCTCAACCCCATGCTAGTTAAATATTGTCCTGTTATTAATTTAGTTCTAATTTCAGTCTGTTTTGCATTACCCCAATACTGTTCCTTAAAAAGAGTCTTAAATTGTTCGTACGTGTTGTAGTTTTTCTTATTATGCTGTGCCATTTTTCGGCGTTACCCTTTAACCTAGCTCCTATCATTTGCATCCGCACCCTCTCTGGTTCACCCTCCATTATCTCGTCCAACTTATCTAGGTATAGCATTGGCTGTTCAAAACGTCTTCCCTCAAATTTTGTTAAAATCTCTCGTCCGTTTTTAAAATACCCCTGGTCCATTGTCACTAAACGTCCCCCTTCTAATTCTGTCACTTGTTCCCTAATCCCCCTAACACTACCTTCAAGTACACCTAATTTTTCATCCACCCTGTCCTTAAATCCTATTACATCAGCCCTTAATTCCCTTGAATCTTTAATTTCATCCTGAATAATTTCCATAACTTCCCTTTTTGAATTTTGAAGATTTTCTGTCTGTTTCCGATCTACTCCTACCATCTCACCCCTTAGCTCTGACAAACCTGTTACTAAATTTTCTTCGACTACTTTTACTCTGTCTTCTACTTCCATCCTTACCTCATCTCTAAACGAACCCAAACTGCTCTGTTGTAATAATTACCTAATCAACCGTCCGTCGAGGGCCTGTAAAGACCAGTCAAGACGGTTAATTAAGGCCAGGCAGACTAAACTCAGCGGCGTAGGTCGTGGTTCAAACTCTTAACTAAACCCTTGCTTGTACTTACCAAATATGCGATATGGATAAAAATCATCGATACATATATTAACAATTTATAATAAACATGGGCGCCAATCAGCGGAAAGGCACTGATACCTAGTAAAAGTAATCATGAAATAAACTTCATAGTTTAGAAAAGAAATAACATTTTATTATACCATCGACTGTCCGGAAAAGCAGATATATCACAAATAAATAAACAGTCTTGAACTCGAAATGAAATAGGGCCTACAGGGCCCACTATTCCGACATAATATAAACGTAATTCTATCTAACCTAATTGATATCTAGGGACGTGCACGTCGTCACATATACCTAATCTTTAGCCTAACTAGGATTAACTTAAGATCTTTAATTATATTAACAAAAGCACTGTGAAACACAACTATGCATTACTGTCTTTACAACACGGTATCCGTATGTACAGATTAAATCAAGGATTCCATGGGTTAATACCGTATGCTCTCTTCAATGATTATTTTTTGGAACACGCGAACGTAATTTAATGTCAATATAATTCACAAAAACAGACCGGACTATAGCTCGCAACACGGCTCCGCACCCCGTCTTTAGCGACTATAGGTAGAACGAACATACATTTCCGCGATCAAAAGTAAACAGTATCAACTGGTCTATAATAATTAACCTTTACAACTCTACAAAAGTTTGACACGTAAATCCGAAAAGCTTTCTTTACTGAGCTATTAACAAAGGTTAGTTCACGTCTTTATTACGTTCCAATGACCGGTAGTTGAAGCAAAGGAATTTTCTTTTAAATAACCCTAAGCAATAGCACACCGTCGTAGCGTCTATGTAGAATTAAAGTAATCCTTCCCTACAAATTAATAAGACGCTACAAAAGAGACGCAGAATCGAAATAAAACTCATAGCAAAGGGTTGCTTTGCATTATTAAAAAATGTCATCCAACAAAATAAATACTCACGTGTTCTAAGCACACACATAAACACGTCTGTCCCCAAAGACCACACACCAAAAAGCCAAGAATCATTGCTGTTTCTTTACATCTGCAACCACATTCCTGCAAAAACCCCAATGAATTCGTCCGGTCCTGCGGCCATAGGCGCACCATATGTTTAAAACCAGAAACTAAACCCTCTCACTACATTGTATTGTAAATATTATGCGATCTCAGGTACCGTAGATGTATAACGAAAGCTTTTTAAAATATAGAAGAATTCGCTTGTATGAGGTTATTCCACCACGGTGTATGCAGGCTTTGTAAAACGTACATATAATTCCACCACGATTCGTGAAATATACAAGTGATAATTAAATTGTGTCAACTATTAATACTATAAGAATTGGTACGCAGTAGCGTAACATTATATAAAAATAATTATAAAATTTATGCTCAACAAAGCGATTGAAAATCGGGTTGTTACACACCCCCCCCACAAAAGTTGAAATTGCGGGAAGAAATTTCAACCCTCCAACCTCTCAACGTAAGGAAACCATACTAAACACATTTTGAACTTGAAATACGTTAAATTCACCAAGTCAATATTAGATTCTACACCTAACACCGATTATCGAAACTCTAAAACAAAATGACTTGCTACAACCTCCAACAAGTTAAAATGTTTCACACATTTAAGTGATTAAAGGTAACTTGAAAAACTATTAGCTCCAGCAACTATCGAAACAATAGTTACAAATCCAACTCTTGAAGCTAAGTTCCTAAGTATTAAAACTTAATAATCGGCAAATATCTACTTTAGAAGCCAAGCTTCCATTAAATAAAATGCGCAGTCCAAACTGCAACTACAGAGTTTGAATAAGCGAAAGTGAATGGAGTGATCAGTTCCAACACCAACGAAACTCAAATCCAATAACCCACAAAATATACAAAAAAAAATAGACTTCTAGGCGAAATCCAAAAATAAGTGTATGGACCAACGTCCACAACAACCTCTGCACCAGCAAAGGCAGAAATAAAATGTGAATACTAGTGAATGCACAAGGCTTAAATCCAATAGCTTGAATTCAACTTAACAACTGAGAACTGGGAATAAAGGTAATAGGGAAAATATTTAATGTGGCTTTAAATCTTTAACATGAAAAATACCCAACGGTTTATCATCCACCGTCGCTAAGCGGTAATCGTAGTACCAACAACCTCAATTATCTTAGCTTCCAAATATTTAGGAGCTAATTTTTTATTAAATGATTTAGTAGCATCCGACAGAACAAAATTCTTTCTCCAAACAATATCACCAACATTAAACTTCAAAGGTCTTCGTCTTAGATTATATGAACGGGTATTGCGCTCATACGCCAAATGAAGATTTCTTTTTACCTCCCGAAAAATTGGAGATAGTTCATTCATGTCTCGAACTAACTGTTCTCGATTTTCTAAAAACAACTCATCCTCTTTGAAATTCTTTAACCGACCAAAAAAATCTCCAGAAATAGGAACGGTACGGCCAAAAGCCAAAAATGATGGTGAAAATTTTGTTGATTCGTGAACAGCGTTTCGGAGGGCGTGTCCTATTTTATGGATTTCAACATCCCATTCCTTATGACTGTCTTTAATATAACTACGGATGGCTGTTCCAATAACTTTATTTACTCTTTCGACAAAATTTACCTGCGGATGGTAATTTGCGTTAAACCAAACGGATTGAACGTTATAAGTATTCATTAATTTTGAAAACAAAACGCTTTTAAATTGGGGACCATTATCCACCATACAAATTTGTGGAACCCCGTAAACCAAAAACACATAATTTTCAATATATTCACAGATGCGTTGTGCAGAGGCATTGCGCATTGGGTGGATTAGAGTAAATTTGGTAAACCAATCACTGATGACTAAAAGAACTGTATTCCTTGTTTTGAACGAGGAAAAGGACCAACTAAATCGATAGAAAGGCATTGAAATGGGAAAGAGATCTGCTTTTCCTGGCCCATAAATCCATAATGATTAAATTGAGCAGATTTGCTTTCACAACAAATTTTACAATTGCGAATATATTTAGAAATGTCCGACTTCATTTTGGGCCAATAATATAACTCTTTAATCTTTGAAAAGTTTTGAAAACTCCTAAATGAGCCGAGGTAGGGTCATCGTGACACTTTTGCAAAATCTCATTACGACTCGACTTTGGAACAACTAGTTTCCATTCCACCAAATTTGATTCAATTGATAAATTATTAGAAATATATTTATAAATTTTTCCATCTTCAACTCTCCAATCCGGATAAGAATCAGGTTTATTAGAAATTTCTGATAGCATCTTTTGTACCAGTCATCGATATCATCAGAAGAAAATTTTAAAGAATTAATTTCAACAGGAGCTCTGGAAAGAGCATCAGGTACAACATGTAGTTTACCTTTCCTATGAATCACCTCATAATCAAACTGCTGAAGCTTAACGCTCCAACGCGCTAATCGACCTGAAGGATCTTTTAGGCTATTAAGCCAGATCAAAGAATGATGATCGGTAATAACCTTGAAGTGTGTGCCTTCTATGTAAGGCCTAAATTTCTGAATGCCAAAAATGACAGCTAACAATTCCCTTTCTGTCACCGAGTAATTTTTCTCAGCCTTATTAAGAGCACGAGATGCGTAAGCAATTACCTTTTCGTTGTCGCCCTCACCTTGAGTCAGCACAACTCCAACACCATAATTCGACGCATCACATTGTAAGTAGAAATGCTTAGTAAAGTCAGGGCTAGCCAAAATGGGAGCCTGGCCAAGACAAGCTTTAATTTTTGCAAAGGATTTAAGAGCTTCTTCATTCCAGGTAATAGATTGAGACTTCCTTTGCTTTTTAATAGGTCATTAATCGGAGCCAAAATTGTGGAAAAATCATTGATGAATCGACGATACCACGAACACATTCCAGTAAAACGTTTAATTTCTGTGGCTGTCTTAGGTAGCGGAAAATTGACTATAGCATCTATCTTAGAAGGATCGGTATGAAGACCGTCTTTATCAACAACATAACCCAAATATAATAACTTGGGTTTACAAAATTCACATTTTGAAAGATTAATGGTAAAATTCGCATCTCTAAGTCTTTTGTAAACTTCCTCTAAAATTTCAATATGTTCTTTAAAAGTACTCGATACGACAATAATATCATCTAAATAAACAAAAACATTTTGCGACAAGGAATGGCCAAAATAGACTCCATGAGCCGCTGAAGTGTACTAGGCGCGTTGGTTAAACCCATAGCCATTACATTATACTCGAATAAACCTCGGCGAGGAACTGTAAAGGCAGTCTTTTCTCTACTCGCCGCGTCTAAAGGTATTTGCCAAAAGCTTTCTTTAAATCAATAGAGGTTAAGTACCTGGCATTGCGAAACCTATCAAGTATGTCATTTAAAAATGGAAGAGGATACGCATCTTTTTGTTACAGAATTCAATTTTTTTGCATCAAAGCAAACACGAAATTCTCCCGACTTCTTCTTAACCAACAGCATCGGCGAATTCCAAGGACTAGAACTCGGGCTAATAATGCCTTGAGCCAGCATCTCATCAATCTCTTTATTTGCATGTGCTAGCATGGCAGGTGATAAAGGATAATAACGTTGTTTAATTGGAATAACATCGCCAGTAATAATAGTATGAGTGACTTTATCAGTTCGACCCAATTCTGGACGATCAAGTAAGTTAAATAAAGAAATAATACGATTCAATTCGGATTTTTGACCTTCATCCAATTCATCAGCACATTTAATCATATGAAAAGTATCAATTTCAGAAGAACAAGCAAAAAATTCTTTTGTAGAAAAATCTACTTTAATTTCAAATAATTGGCAAAAATCTACACCAAGGGTAAGGGCATTCTCAATTGTATCAGAAACCAAAATTGATAATTCATGAGTGAGACCATTAACACAAAGTGGCAAAGTAATCTTACCAAGAATAGACTGTGAAGTACCATCAGCCGTAGAGAGTGACGAAAACTCATCGTTACGATTTAATTTTAAATCGTATTTGTCAATTAAAAATATTCCCGATTTCCTAATATCGTGGTCGTTGCGCCAGAATCCAATAGAGCAACTAAATTATCGTTAAAAATTTTAACAGCGATATGAGGTCTGGAATCTCTTTCAGAATTATAGAAATTAGAAGAAATTTTGTAGTTTGTAAAAATTTTTGACTTTTGAAGCCAATCGGGCCAAATCTTTTGTCAGCCAGCGCAAATTTTGGTGAAGAGGTACATCGGCTAACGAAATGACTCTTCGAAACTAGTTTTTTGACTTCTGGGAGCATTTTGGACAATCCAATGAAGTAACATCGTGTTGTCCGCACAAATAACAAAATAATGCGCGCTTTTCGGCACAGGTATGAAATGAATGACCTAATTTTTTGCAGTTGAAACAAATTGTAGTAGACTTGGCAGTATTCGTTTTTGAGAAATTAGAAATATCAGTTCTTGCTACTATATTTTTTGTAGTAGGTGAAACAAGGACCCTAGGATTTGGACTGAATGGCAATCTGTTGGAAGTGGGAAGCTCCTCGACAGGTGCATGTCGTAATTTAATAGCTTCCAAGGTTTTACATAAAGAGATTAGGTGCGAAATGTCCGTAACCTCAATCAAAGCCAATTGAGTGGCATAAAAAGATTGCAAATTTCTTTTAATAATTTTCAGTTGTTCGGAGTTTGCAATAGCTTCATCCAATTGAGCAAATAAATTTACCATGGTAGAAATATAAACAATAGGGGACTCTTCAATTTTTTGTTTTCGCGCCTTTATGTCGGCCAATAAATTTTCATTGTAGTCCTCGGGGAGAAAGTCTTGTTTAAGTTTGTAAATTAATTCATCCCAGGAATGAACAGAGGAACGGGTGGCTCTAAACCAAGCCAAAGCCGAATCAGAAAATAGGTCAATAGCTCCTTCGAATAAATCTTCAGAAGAAACCTTCCGAGCAACCTGAAGCTCATTGCAACGTTGAATGAAAGATAAAACAGAAATATTTTTCGGATCACCCGTAAACTGGAGACCCCATTTATAAATCGGAACCGCTGAACGAGTTCTATTAAGCGAGTCAATTAAGGTACTAAGGTCCTTAGTTGAAATACCAACTGAAGGCTCAGTGTGGGTGACAACGTTGGACGTAGAAGGTAGGTCTTTTCCGGTAGGAACATGAGTAGAGTCGCGATTAACACCTAAAGAAAAATACGTAAAGTTAGAATTAAATTCTTGTTCTTCATGGACTTGCTCTAACATTTCAATAGACTTAATACAACGAGAAAATATTTGTGAATGAAATGAAGAATATTCTTCATTGAAGGTTGTGTATGTTAACCTTCGATAGACGTGTGAAAGTCTGGTATGCAACCGTAAATATTCATTTTTCTTAGGAGTAATTTTATAAGAATGAAGCAAGGATTCCAATTCATTAATTTTTGTTCTAAACAATTTAATTCGTCTTTTGATTAATTTGAATTTTTCGTAGTTAGAAAAATTGAAACATCCATTTTTTCTAATGCAAGTTTGGAACGTAATAATTTTCTTTTAACATCAACAGTTTTATCAGAAGGATCTGAATTTCGAATTAATAATTCGTGACTCAGCTCGTCAGCTTTTAAAGACTCTACTATAAACATTTTCAATAATAATATCAGTTCAATAAATTCAAAATACACGCATATGTTAACTCCACAAAAAAATTATAATGTACATTCAACTTGGCAAGTAAAAGCAAATGCTTCAGCACAACAATTCAAAAGTGTCTGCGTCAGTACAATTATGTTTGAAAAATTGAGCAACGTAAAAACGATACAAAATTCGAGCCCCAAGCGTTAGGCGCTAGTGTAATAATTACCTAATCAACCGTCCGTCGAGGGCCTGTAAAGACCAGTCAAGACGGTTAATTAAGGCCAGGCAGACTAAACTCAGCGGCGTAGGTCGTGGTTCAAACTCTTAACTAAACCCTTGCTTGTACTTACCAAATATGCGATATGGATAAAAATCATCGATACATATATTAACAATTTATAATAAACATGGGCGCCAATCAGCGGAAAGGCACTGATACCTAATAAAAGTAATCATGAAATAAACTTCATAGTTTAGAAAAGAAATAACATTTTATTATACCATCGACTGTCCGGAAAAGCAGATATATACACAAATAAATAAACAGTCTTGAACTCGAATGAAATAGGGCCTACAGGGCCCACTATTCCGACATAATATAAACGTAATTCTATCTAACCTAATTGATATCTAGGACGCACGTCGTCACATATACCTAATCTTTAGCCTAACTAGGATTAACTTAAGATCTTTAATTATATTAACAAAAGCACTGTGAAACACAACTATGCATTACTGTCTTTACAACACGGTATCCGTATGTACAGATTAAATCAAGGATTCCATGGGTTAATACCGTATGCTCTCTTCAATGATTATTTTTGGAACACGCGAACGTAATTTAATGTCAATATAATTCACAAAAAACAGACCGGACTATAGCTCGCAACACGGCTCCCGCACCCCGTCTTTAGCGACTATAGGTAGAACGAACATACATTTCCGCGATCAAAAGTAAACAGTATCAACTGGTCTATAATAATTAACCTTTACAACTCTACAAAAGTTTGACACGTAAATCCGAAAGCTTTCTTTACTGAGCTATTAACAAAGGTTAGTTCACGTCTTTATTACGTTCCAATGACCGGTAGTTGAAGCAAAGGAATTTTCTTTTAAATAACCCTAAGCAATAGCACACCGTCGTAGCGTCTATGTAGAATTAAAGTAATCCTTCCCTACAAATTAATAAGACGCTACAAAAAGAGACGCAGAATCGAAATAAAACTCATAGCAAAGGGTTGCTTTGCATTATTAAAAATGTCATCCAACAAAATAAATACTCACGTGTTCTAAGCACACACATAAACACGTCTGTCCCCAAAGACCACACACCAAAAAAAGCCAAGAATCATTGCTGTTTCTTTACATCTGCAACCACATTCCTGCAAAAACCCCAATGAATTCGTCCGGTCCTGCGGCCATAGGCCGCACCATATGTTTAAAAACCAGAAACTAAACCCTCTCACTACATTGTATTGTAAATATTATGCGATCTCAGGTACCGTAGATGTATAACGAAAGCTTTTTAAAATATAGAAGAATTCGCTTGTATGAGGTTATTCCACCACGGTGTATGCAGGCTTTGTAAAACGTACATATAATTCCACCACGATTCGTGAAATATACAAGTGATAATTAAATTGTGTCAACTATTAATACTATAAGAATTGGTACGCAGTAGCGTAACATTATATAAAAAATAATTATAAAATTTATGCTCAACAAAGCGATTGAAAATCGGGTTGTTACACTGTATCAACCCATTTATCCCTCCAAATTTCATCTCCATCATTTCAAATCTTTCCCTCACTTCCGCTAGTGAATTCTCATTTTTTTCTTTCATTTTCTCAAATCTTTCCTCCATTTTCTCAAAATTATTCCTAACTTCCGTTTGTGAATTCTCATTTTTTTCTTCCTGTGAGTTCCTAAATTCTCTTAAAAACTGCATGATGCCTAGCATGTCCCCATCGTTCGCTGTCTCTCTGACTCCTCCAACCTGTTTTCCTACGTCCGGCTGAATTACAACCACCTCCGGCTCCACATATTCTCTACTTCCATCTCTTGCATCCCCTGCCGCTACAGTCTCCATCACCGGTTGCCCTCTCACAACAGTCTCGACACCATAAACCTTCCCTGACCTGGTGATTCTTTCCTCGTCTGACATGTTCTAATAATATTGCTTTTTCAAAAATAACTTTTACTTGCCCCACCAAAATACAAATGTTTAAAACCTGCAAATAAGCTAGTTCTCTCTCTAGAGCACCACGCTTGCAACACTACTTATCGAGCCCCACCAACTTTTTATACTACTGCAACCTATTAACCTTTAACTCGACCCACGTTTGTTGGTCGCCAAAATTATATTATGTATGGTGTGCTGTGTTTCCTTATGTCTCCACGCCCCACATTGGGTTTCGACAAAAATATATAGTGTATGGTGATATAAAAAATTATAATTCAAAATAGGAGTTAAAAGATTAATATTTGCACACCTAAATGTGGTGTTAGCCTTTTAAATGATTTTAATAAAGAAAAATTTTTTGTTTTAATTATGCCACGGCTTTTAAAGACTCGTTCAGGGATAATTGAATCTAGCACTTTTTACTCTGTAAGAAAACGTGAGTTCTTTGTCCTCTTACAGGTATATAAACACATGCGCATAAAGCGTGGTTTAGTCAAAACCACTTAACCTCTTTTAGTGCTTGTATCTCGTGGTTATATACAAAGATTGATAAATAGACTCAACAATATTTAATTTAGGTAAGCGTTTGAAATTCAAATTATTCACAAATTACTTTAAATGATGTGTATATAAAGATAACTTCAAATACCTGCAACTCCTCTGAATGTGCCTGGGTTGTACATGGACCTTGATCCAGGATACAACAAGATCGCCTTGAATGCTTGCAGTGAATACCTGTTAAAAGTACGTTTTAGTTTTATGTTCAATTGGAATTAACTTTTGTTTTAGGTTCTACAAATAAACTGCTAATTCATCAACTGTATACTCAGATACGCCTCTATTACTAAGAACACTTTCAATACTTCACCAATATAAAATGGGCCGTAATCCTATACGACTGGACCCTGCTGCAAAATATCTCAATAGCACTGGTGCAACTCTTCACTAACACAAGAGATGACCCGATGTTTACTTTAATTGGAATTCCTTCTCTGGAACTTGATTGGTTGTATAACCCTTATTTCTTATTTTCTGATACACCTTTTGATAAACATGAAACTCTGTGGAGTATTATTTCTGTTAACCACTCAAATAAAATGCATACATTTTAAACACATATATTAATATTATCAATTTAATTACAGGCTCATAAAGCCAAAAAACATCTATACAGTATACAAATTTTTAATCAAACCCCCTTTATTCTATACATTTATCACCTAGGAAATCTAAAAACATTTACATCTTGCCTACTGTATAATAATTAAAGGGATACATTCATTACTTCATCCTTAACTGTACTTAATTGCTATTTTGGAACAGGTTCTGTTATTAATTGTATTAATTTTGATTTGTTGACATTTCATAAATTTTCATCACTTTATAATTAAAAATACTAAACTACTTTCCTTTACAGGTACATAAAATAATTAATGGAATAGAGTATCCTAAACAATTACAAACAACATTTCTATCAACAAAACCTATACACATTCAGTTGAAGTTACATTAGATACCCTTCGTATTAAAGAACAGTGAAAAAATGCTTTTTTAAACCTCAAACGCTGCATCACTAGTACATAACATTCTATATCTGCGTTTAACAAGTAATTATTCTTCAATCTTTGTTTTACCATAGTGTTTTAAATTTAGAATAGCTTGATAGGAGTGGTAAATTAATGTTTTTAGCCTCAGTACTAACAACTACCTTTTTTTAAACCATTTTATAATGTCAAATACCAAATAAGCCCCACCTGGTTTCATAAAATAAATATAAGATTCTCTTTCTTCTAAACAGTGTCAACGATTGTAATAAGCTTATTTTTATTTTATTAAACCACTGCTAACCTTACGTTTTAAAATACTAACTTTAGTTTGACAAATATCCCATTTTAATATGAATACTAACACTAGTTTTAACTTTTGTATATATGTGTAGACTTGATTACTAATGCCTGTAATTTACTAACACTTTGTGAGATATAATGTGTATGTGTATTTATTGTATGAATGGGTATAAATGTTCCAAGTGAAATCGTCCGCGAGATTCACCCCTTTCATTTTCAAGCTCAAAAGTATTGCCATAAGCGAAAATTTTTCTTATTTGATAGGGTCCTTCATATGGACATAATAATTTTGCACAAATGTTCCTACTCCAGTTCGAAACTTTCAACCTCTTTACGATAACTAAATCCCCAATCTGAAAATTTGTCTGTTTCTTAATTCGTCTGCGTCGTTTCTCGACCTCCCTACGTTGTCTAGTCTCTGCCCTAGCTCTGGCCTGTTCTAGTAAACTGTCTATGTCCTCCACCTTGTTCTGATCTCGCCAGGGTCTTGCTGGTACCACCTCTTTCATTAACGTCACTGGACAAACCTTCGTCACTGAACTCGGTACAAAATTTAAATAATTTTCTATCTTTGGTAAATTTCGAACCCAACTATTATGTTGTCCCTCAACCGATATTATCAAGTACTTTATGACTTCCCTAATGTAGCGTTCACAGGGATTTGCTTGTGGATGTCGTATACTACAAAACCCAACTTTTATACCTTCCCCCCTTAATTTATCAATAACCCTTTTATTATTGAAATAAGTGGCGTTGTCCATCAATATCTTTTTCATCACCCCTGTCTGTTCAGTGTACTTTCTTATGCTTGTCAAAACATGTCTCGTGTTGCAGTTTCTGCCAGGGTATAATTTTACGTACTTCGAAAAGATGTCCACCATCACCAAAATATGTTTATATCCGTTATGTCCTGGTATTAAGTTACTTACATAGTCGATTGCTACTATGTCCAATGGTCTTTCTGTATTAATTGCCATGTGAGTATTTTGTAACGTCATGTTCTTGTCCTTTCCTAGTAAGCATGTCCTACAACTATTTATGCTGTCTTTTACCAAAGAAATGTCGTTGTTAGTGTAAAAAGTCTCCCTAAATAATAAAAAGGTCTTTCGAATTCCAATGTGTCCGTATGTCCTGTGAATTTCTACTATCATTTTTAACGCTATCTTCTTCGATAATACTAATAAGTCTTCGTCCCCAATACGTTTTACCAAAAAGTTATTCCTCAGATTAAAACCTTTATATTCTTCCCCATTTTGCTCGTCTAATTTAGTCCTAATGGTCATAATGTCCTCGTGTTGTTGCATGTTAATAAATTCCTGGTTTGTCCATCTACCTTCGTCTCTAAATGTCTGTAATGCCACTAAAATCCCTTTTTTCACCCCCAGTTATGTTATCCTTTCTACTAAGAAAGTCTGCAGTCACGTTATCTTTCCCTGACTTGTGCCTAATGTCAAAGTCATATTCTTGTAGTGTTAATGCCCACCTATATAAACGGTTATTTAAAAAATCTTTCTTCTTCAAAAACGTCACCGCTGAATTATCTGACTCTATCAGAAACTTATTCCCTAACAAATAAAACCTTAATTTTTTTACTGCATACACAATAGCTAATATCTCCTTCTCGGCAGTTGAATACCTTGTCTCACATTCCTTCAGTACTCTGGAAATGAAGCATATTGGCACTTCTACCCCTTTTTGTATTTGGACTAATTCCGTGCCTATCGCACGATTGGATGCATCTGTTCGTAAATAAACCTATCTACAAAATTTGGATATTTTAACGATAATTCCTGATAAAACCCCCTTTTCAAATCCTGAAACGCATTCTCTCGCTGCTCCGTCCACCTCCATTTCTCATTCTTTCTGAGTAATTCCACCAATGGTAGGCACAATTCTGAATAATGTGGTATAAAACGTTTATAGTAGTTGAGAACTCCTAAAAACCCTCGCAAGCCCCTTAAATTTTTTGGTTGTTCTAAATTTTTAAGTTCGTCCAACCTTTTTTTACAAATCGTAATGCCCTCGTCACAAATTACAAATCCCAAATAACCAACTTCACGTTTGAAAAATTCACATTTCTCTACATTCAACTGTAAACCTCCTTCATCTACCCTACGTATGATTTTTGTTACATTTTCCAGGTGTTCCTCGTTACTCCTGGAGAATATCAGTATATCATCGACATAGTGTGTGCAAAATTCCTCGAACTCATTTAATAACTTCTGCATGGCTCTGACCAATGCAGCTGAACTTGAAGCGAGACCAAATGGAACTACCCTATATTGAAATATTTCTCCCTCGATGCTAAAACCAGTATACTTTCGGCTATCTTCATGCAAAGGAATCAACCAAAATAAGTTTTCAGATCTAATTTGCTAAAACCTTTCTCCCACTAATTTTGTATAATAAAATATCCATCGATTGCGGCTGTTCATATTGTGCTTTCGTAATTAAATTTAATTTTCTGGCATCTAAACAAATTCTTATATCTAACTTATCACTAGGTTTGGGTACAACAACGATAGGATTAATAAAAGAAGTCCTTGCTGGCTCTATTATTCTATTTTTTAACATATCTTTAATTTTTGCCTTAACTCTTTCCCTCATACTATACGGAATTGGATATACCTTCGTGTAAAACCCATTTTCTTCTGTTATTTCTAACTTGTGTACATACTTAGTTGCTACCCTTGGTTCCCCATTAAATAAACCTACATGCTCATTAAATATCTCATATAATCTACCCTTTATTCCCTCGTCTATAATCCCAATCTGTCCTTCGTCAAATACCTTCTCAAATAAATTACCTAACATTATCTCATCATGTTCTTCTAAAATACATTCCCTAATCATCCCTGCGCCATAAACATCACTATTTATATCCATCCCTTTATTCGAACTCACATTAGGTACCACCCAATTCTTTTTAATATTTATAATCTGTACACTTCTATCCTTGCCATCTATTTTCATCCCAAATCTTTCTATAGCATCTATCCCTATTATAAAGTCTAAATATAATCCCGTTGCCACTAAAAACTCAGCTTCTCCTAGCTTTTCTCCCCCTATTGAAATTGGTACACAAATCATTTCATCGATTACCGATATCTTCTTTTTCATCGCAGACCACAAACTTATCCGTTTTATCTTGCAGATCCTCCCTTTTAATAGCTCAGCGTGCTTGACTACTATCTCTTTTTTTTCTAGTGACAGCTCAGACCTACTATCAATTAATGCTACATATAAACAATTATTTAACTTCAAATTAACAAAAGGTAAATTTCTTTTTTTTTCACCCCTGTCTTCTAACAACGAATGCACAAAACTTAAACTACTGGTCGTACCCAAATCCACTAAACTTAACCCTATATCTAATTCTAAATTGATAAACTTATTTACAAAATCGGCGTTTTTTTAAAACCCGATGGCTCCTCGTGTACCTGTTCTACCTCAATTAAATTCTTTGATTCACTGTTCCTGCCTGTTGTCGTCAAATGTCTTATCCCTACATTACGATTATCTCCTGGACTTTAATCTCGCTCCCTATTATATTTCAATTGTTCATTCACGCTGTGTCTACTACCATAGTCCTGCTGTCCACGTTGGAAATCAATTCTCCTGTTGAACTGTCTCCCATCTCCCCAGTCATTTCTATTCCAGTTATTAGTTCCCCTAAAATTGTCGTCCCTATGTACCCGTTGACCCCAATTGTTCGTCCTCCCTTGATCTCCCTGATATTGGTTTCTGTTCCCGTTATTAAATCGGTAATTGTCCCCCTGGTCCTGGTTTCTGTTCCCATTGTATTGATGTGTCATTTGTCTATCTCCGTGTCTTTGTTCATGTCCCTGATTGTCATACCTATTCCATATTTTGAAATATTCATGCTGATTCCGGTTTCTCCCTGTATTCCTTCCTTCCCAATATTTATTATTATTTTTTTCAAATTCCCTTGCCATATCATAGTTTCGCATTATTTCTAAGAACCCTTTTAATGTTTTTATATTTTGTGTGGCCACGGCCCTAGCCACTTCAGCTTCCATGTGCCTAGACAAAAACTGTATAAGCTCTGCTTCTTTAAATTTAGGAGTCAAATGTTGCGCCTGATTATAATTATCGATAATATATTCCTCTCTCAACCCCATGCTAGTTAAATATTGTCCTGTTATTAATTTAGTTCTAATTTCAGTCTGTTTTGCATTACCCCAATACTGTTCCTTAAAAAGAGTCTTAAATTGTTCGTACGTGTTGTAGTTTTTCTTATTATGCTGTGCCATTTTTCGGCGTTACCCTTTAACCTAGCTCCTATCATTTGCATCCGCACCCTCTCTGGTTCACCCTCCATTATCTCGTCCAACTTATCTAGGTATAGCATTGGCTGTTCAAAACGTCTTCCCTCAAATTTTGTTAAAATCTCTCGTCCGTTTTTAAAATACCCCTGGTCCATTGTCACTAAACGTCCCCCTTCTAATTCTGTCACTTGTTCCCTAATCCCCCTAACACTACCTTCAAGTACACCTAATTTTTCATCCACCCTGTCCTTAAATCCTATTACATCAGCCCTTAATTCCCTTGAATCTTTAATTTCATCCTGAATAATTTCCATAACTTCCCTTTTTGAATTTTGAAGATTTTCTGTCTGTTTCCGATCTACTCCTACCATCTCACCCCTTAGCTCCGACAAACCTGTTACTAAATTTTCTTCGACTACTTTTACTCTGTCTTCTACTTCCATCCTTACCTCATCTCTAAACGAACCCAAACTGCTCTGTATCAACCCATTTATCCCTCCAAATTTCATCTCCATCATTTCAAATCTTTCCCTCACTTCCGCTAGTGAATTCTCATTTTTTTCTTTCATTTTCTCAAATCTTTCCTCCATTTTCTCAAAATTATTCCTAACTTCCGTTTGTGAATTCTCATTTTTTTCTTCCTGTGAGTTCCTAAATTCTCTTAAAAACTGCATGATGCCTAGCATGTCCCCATCGTTCGCTGTCTCTCTGACTCCTCCAACCTGTTTTCCTACGTCCGGCTGAATTACAACCACCTCCGGCTCTACATATTCTCTACTTCCATCTCTTGCATCCCCTGCCGCTACAGTCTCCATCACCGGTTGCCCTCTCACAACAGTCTCGACACCATAAACCTTCCCTGACCTGGTGATTCTTTCCTCGTCTGACATGTTCTAATAATATTGCTTTTTCAAAAATAACTATTACTTGCCCCACCAAAATACAAATGTTTAAAACCTGCAAATAAGCTAGTTCTCTCTCTAGAGCACCACGCTTGCAACACTACTTATCGAGCCCCACCAACTTTTTATACTACTGCAACCTATTAACCTTTAACTCGACCCACGTTTGTTGGTCGCCAAAATTATATTATGTATGGTGTGCTGTGTTTCCTTATGTCTCCACGCCCCACATTGGGTTTCGACAAAAATATATAGTGTATGGTGATATAAAAAATTATAATTCAAAATAGGAGTTAAAAGATTAATATTTGCACACCTAAATGTGGTGTTGGCCTTTTAAATGATTTTAATAAAGAAAAATTTTTTGTTTTAATTATGCCACGGCTTTTAAAAACTCGTTCAGGGATAATTGAATCTAGCACTTTTTACTCTGTAAGAAAACGTGAGTTCTTTGTCCTCTTACAGGTATATAAACACATGCGCATAAAGCGTGGTTTAGTCAAAACCACTTAACCTCTTTTAGTGCTTGTATCTCGTGGTTATATACAAAGATTGATAAATAGACTCAACAATATTTAATTTAGGTAAGCGTTTGAAATTCAAATTATTCACAAATTACTTTAAATGATGTGTATATAAAGATAACTTCAAATACCTGCAACTCCTCTGAATGTGCCTGGGTTGTACATGGACCTTGATCCAGGATACAACAAGATCGCCTTGAATGCTTGCAGTGAATACCTGTTAAAAGTACGTTTTAGTTTTATGTTCAATTGGAATTAACTTTTGTTTTAGGTTCTACAAATAAACTGCTAATTCATCAACTGTATACTCAGATACGCCTCTATTACTAAGAACACTTTCAATACTTCACCAATATAAAATGGGCCGTAATCCTATACGACTGGACCCTGCTGCAAAATATCTCAATAGCACTGGTGCAACTCTTCACTAACACAAGAGATGACCCGATGTTTACTTTAATTGGAATTCCTTCTCTGGAACTTGATTGGTTGTATAACCCTTATTTCTTATTTTCTGATACACCTTTTGATAAACATGAAACTCTGTGGAGTATTATTTCTGTTAACCACTCAAATAAAATGCATACATTTTAAACACATATATTAATATTATCAATTTAATTACAGGCTCATAAAGCCAAAAAACATCTATACAGTATACAAATTTTTAATCAAACCCCCTTTATTCTATACATTTATCACCTAGGAAATCTAAAAACATTTACATCTTGCCTATAATAATTAAAGGGATACATTCATTACTTCATCCTTAACTGTACTTAATTGCTATTTTGGAACAGGTTCTGTTATTAATTGTATTAATTTTGATTTGTTGACATTTCATAAATTTTCATCACTTTATAATTAAAAATACTAAACTACTTTCCTTTACAGGTACATAAAATAATTAATGGAATAGAGTATCCTAAACAATTACAAACAACATTTCTATCAACAAAACCTATACACATTCAGTTGAAGTTACATTAGATACCCTTCGTATTAAAGAACAGTGAAAAAATGCTTTTTTAAACCTCAAACGCTGCATCACTAGTACATAACATTCTATATCTGCGTTTAACAAGTAATTATTCTTCAATCTTTGTTTTACCATAGTGTTTTAAATTTAGAATAGCTTGATAGGAGTGGTAAATTAATGTTTTAGCCTCAGTACTAACAACTACCTTTTTTAAACCATTTTATAATGTCAAATACCAAATAAGCCCCACCTGGTTTCATAAAATAAATATAAGATTCTCTTTCTTCTAAACAGTGTCAACGATTGTAATAAGCTTATTTTATTTTATTAAACCACTGCTAACCTTACGTTTTAAAATACTAACTTTAGTTTGACAAATATCCCATTTTAATATGAATACTAACACTAATTTTAACTTTTGTATATATGTGTAGACTTGATTACTAATGCCTGTAATTTACTAACACTTTGTGAGATATAATGTGTATGTGTATTTATTGTATGAATGGGTATAAATGTTCCAAGTGAAATCGTCCGCGAGATTCACCCCTTTCATTTTCAAGCTCAAAAGTATTGCCATTGGCGAAAATTTTTCTTATTTGATAGGGTCCTTCATATGGACATAATAATTTTGCACAAATGTTCCTACTCCAGTTCGAAACTTTCAACCTCTTTACGATAACTAAATCCCCAATCTGAAAATTTGTCTGTTTCTTAATTCGTCTGCATCGTTTCTCGACCTCCCTACGTTGTCTAGTCTCTGCCCTAGCTCTGGCCTGTTCTAGTAAACTGTCTATGTCCTCCACCTTGTTCTGATCTCGCCAGGGTCTTGCTGGTACCACCTCTTTCATTAACGTCACTGGACAAACCTTCGTCACTGAACTCGGTACAAAATTTAAATAATTTTCTATCTTTGGTAAATTTCGAACCCAACTATTATGTTGTCCCTCAACCGATATTATCAAGTACTTTATGACTTCCCTAATGTAGCGTTCACAGGGATTTGCTTGTGGATGTCGTATACTACAAAACCCAACTTTTATACCTTCCCCCCTTAATTTATCAATAACCCTTTTATTATTGAAATAAGTGGCGTTGTCCATCAATATCTTTTCATCACCCCTGTCTGTTCAGTGTACTTTCTTATGCTTGTCAAAACATGTCTCGTGTTGCAGTTTCTGCCATGGTATAATTTTACGTACTTCGAAAAGATGTCCACCATCACCAAAATATGTTTATATCCGTTATGTCCTGGTATTAAGTTACTTACATAGTCGATTGCTACTATGTCCAATGGTCTTTCTGTATTAATTGCCATGTGAGTATTTTGTAACGTCATGTTCTTGTCCTTTCCTAGTAAGCATGTCCTACAACTATTTATGCTGTCTTTTACCAAAGAAATGTCGTTGTTAGTGTAAAAGTCTCCTAAATAATAAAAGGTCTTTCGAATTCCAATGTGTCCGTATGTCCTGTGAATTTCTACTATCATTTTTAACGCTATCTCCTTCGATAATACTAATAAGTCTTCGTCCCCAATACGTTTTACCAAAAAGTTATTCCTCAGATTAAAACCTTTATATTCTTCTCCATTTTGCTCGTCTAATTTAGTCCTAATGGTCATAATGTCCTCGTGTTGTTGCATGTTAATAAATTCCTGGTTTGTCCATCTACCTTCGTCTCTAAATGTCTGTAATGCCACTAAAATCCTTTTTTCACCCCCAGTTATGTTATCCTTTCTACTAAGAAAGTCTGCAGTCACGTTATCTTTCCTGACTTGTGCCTAATGTCAAAGTCATATTCTTGTAGTGTTAATGCCCACCTATATAAACGGTTATTTAAAAATCTTTCTTCTTCAAAAACGTCACCGCTGAATTATCTGACTCTATCAGAAACTTATTCCCTAACAAATAAAACCTTAATTTTTTTACTGCATACACAATAGCTAATATCTCCTTCTCGGCAGTTGAATACCTTGTCTCACATTCCTTCAGTACTCTGGAAATGAAGCATATTGGCACTTCTACCCCTTTTTGTATTTGGACTAATTCCGTGCCTATCGCACGATTGGATGCATCTGTTCGTAAAATAAACCTATCTACAAAATTTGGATATTTTAACGATAATTCCTGATAAAACCCCCTTTTCAAATCCTGAAACGCATTCTCTCGCTGCTCCGTCCACCTCCATTTCTCATTCTTTCTGAGTAATTCCACCAATGGTAGGCACAATTCTGAATAATGTGGTATAAAACGTTTATAGTAGTTGAGAACTCCTAAAAACCCTCGCAAGCCCCTTAAATTTTTTGGTTGTTCTAAATTTTTAAGTTCGTCCAACCTTTTTTTACAAATCGTAATGCCCTCGTCACAAATTACAAATCCCAAATAACCAACTTCACGTTTGAAAAATTCACATTTCTCTACATTCAACTGTAAACCTCCTTCATCTACCCTACGTATGATTGTTGTTACATTTTCCAGGTGTTCCTCGTTACTCCTGGAGAATATCAGTATATCATCGACATAGTGTGTGCAAAATTCCTCGAACTCATTTAATAACTTCTGCATGGCTCTGACCAATGCAGCTGAACTTGAAGCGAGACCAAATGGAACTACCCTATATTGAAATATTTCTCCCTCGATGCTAAAACCAGTATACTTTCGGCTATCTTCATGCAAAGGAATCAACCAAAATGAGTTTTTCAGATCTAATTTGCTAAAAACCTTTCTCCCACTAATTTTGTATAATAAATTATCCATCGATTGCGGCTGTTCATATTGTGCTTTCGTAATTAAATTTAATTTTCTGGCATCTAAACAAATTCTTATATCTAACTTATCACTAGGTTTGGGTACAACAACGATAGGATTAATAAAAGAAGTCCTTGCTGGCTCTATTATTCTATTTTTAACATATCTTTAATTTTTGCTTAACTCTTTCCCTCATACTATACGGAATTGGATATACCTTCGTGTAAAACCCATTTTCTTCTGTTATTTCTAACTTGTGTACATACTTAGTTGCTACCCTTGGTTCCCCATTAAATAAACCTACATGCTCATTAAATATCTCATATAATCTACCCTTTATTCCCTCGTCTATAATCCCAATCTGTCCTTCGTCAAATACCTTCTCAAATAAATTACCTAACATTATCTCATCATGTTCTTCTAAAATACATTCCCTAATCATCCCTGCGCCATAAACATCACTATTTATATCCATCCCTTTATTCGAACTCACATTAGGTACCACCCAATTCTTTTTAATATTTATAATCTGTACACTTCTATCCTTGCCATCTATTTTCATCCCAAATCTTTCTATAGCATCTATCCCTATTATAAAGTCTAAATATAATCCCGTTGCCACTAAAACTCAGCTTCTCCTAGCTTTTCTCCCTATTGAAATTGGTACACAAATCATTTCATCGATTACCGATATCTTCTTTTTCATCGCAGACCACAAACTTATCCGTTTTATCTTGCAGATCCTCCCTTTTAATAGCTCAGCGTGCTTGACTACTATCTCTTTTTTTTCTAGTGACAGCTCAGACCTACTATCAATTAATGCTACATATAAACAATTATTTAACTTCAAATTAACAAAAGGTAAACTTCTTTTTTTTTCACCCCTGTCTTCTAACAACGAATGCACAAAACTTAAACTACTGGTCGTACCCAAATCCACTAAACTTAACCCTATATCTAATTCTAAATTGATAAACTTATTTACAAAATCGGCGTTTTTTTAAAACCCGATGGCTCCTCGTGTACCTGTTCTACCTCAATTAAATTCTTTGATTCACTGTTCCTGCCTGTTGTCGTCAAATGTCTTATCCCTACATTACGATTATCTCCTGGACTTTAATCTCGCTCCCTATTATATTTCAATTGTTCATTCACGCTGTGTCTACTACCATAGTCCTGCTGTCCACGTTGAAATCAATTCTCCTGTTGAACTGTCTCCCATCTCCCCAGTCATTTCTATTCCAGTTATTAGTTCCCCTAAAATTGTCGTCCCTATGTACCCGTTGACCCCAATTGTTCGTCCTCCTTGATCTCCCTGATATTGGTTTCTGTTCCCGTTATTAAATCGGTAATTGTCCCCCTGGTCCTGGTTTCTGTTCCCATTGTATTGATGTGTCATTTGTCTATCTCCGTGTCTTTGTTCATGTCCCTGATTGTCATACCTATTCCATATTTTGAAATATTCATGCTGATTCCGGTTTCTCCTGTATTCCTTCCTTCCCAATATTTATTATTATTTTTTTCAAATTCCCTTGCCATATCATAGTTTCGCATTATTTCTAAGAACCCTTTTAATGTTTTTATATTTTGTGTGGCCACGGCCCTAGCCACTTCAGCTTCCATGTGCCTAGACAAAAACTGTATAAGCTCTGCTTCTTTAAATTTAGGAGTCAAATGTTGCGCCTGATTATAATTATCGATAATATATTCCTCTCTCAACCCCATGCTAGTTAAATATTGTCCTGTTATTAATTTAGTTCTAATTTCAGTCTGTTTTGCATTACCCCAATACTGTTCCTTAAAAAGAGTCTTAAATTGTTCGTACGTGTTGTAGTTTTTCTTATTATGCTGTGCCATTTTTCGGCGTTACCCTTTAACCTAGCTCCTATCATTTGCATCCGCACCTTCTCTGGTTCACCCTCCATTATCTCGTCCAACTTATCTAGGTATAGCATTGGCTGTTCAAAACGTCTTCCTCAAATTTTGTTAAAATCTCTCGTCCGTTTTTAAAATACCCCTGGTCCATTGTCACTAAACGTCCCCCTTCTAATTCTGTCACTTGTTCCCTAATCCCCCTAACACTACCTTCAAGTACACCTAATTTTTCATCCACCCTGTCCTTAAACCCTATTACATCAGCCCTTAATTCCTTGAATCTTTAATTTCATCCTGAATAATTTCCATAACTTCCTTTTTGAATTTTGAAGATTTTCTGTCTGTTTCGATCTACTCCTACCATCTCACCCTTAGCTCCGACAAACCTGTTACTAAATTTTCTTCGACTACTTTTACTCTGTCTTCTACTTCCATCCTTACCTCATCTCTAAACGAACCCAAACTGCTCTGTATCAACCCATTTATCCCTCCAAATTTCATCTCCATCATTTCAAATCTTTCCCTCACTTCCGCTCGTGAATTCTCATTTTTTTCTTTCATTTTCTCAAATCTTTCCTCCATTTTCTCAAAATTATTCCTAACTTCCGTTTGTGAATTCTCATTTTTTTCTTCCTGTGAGTTCCTAAATTCTCTTAAAAACTGCATGATGCCTAGCATGTCCCCATCGTTCGCTGTCTCTCTGACTCCTCCAACCTGTTTTCCTACGTCCGGCTGAATTACAACCACCTCCGGCTCCACATATTCTCTACTTCCATCTCTTGCATCCCCTGCCGCTACAGTCTCCATCACCGGTTGCCCTCTCACAACAGTCTCGACACCATAAACCTTCCCTGACCTGGTGATTCTTTCCTCGTCTGACATGTTCTAATAATATTGCTTTTTCAAAAATAACTCTTACTTGCCCCACCAAAATACAAATGTTTAAAACCTGCAAATAAGCTAGTTCTCTCTCTAGAGCACCACGCTTGCAACACTACTTATCGAGCCCCACCAACTTTTTATACTACTGCAACCTATTAACCTTTAACTCGACCCACGTTTGTTGGTCGCCAAAATTATATTATGTATGGTGTGCTGTGTTTCCTTATGTCTCCACGCCCCACATTGGGTTTCGACAAAAATATATAGTGTATGGTGATATAAAAAATTATAATTCAAAATAGGAGTTAAAAGATTAATATTTGCACACCTAAATGTGGTGTTGGCCTTTTAAATGATTTTAATAAAGAAAATTTTTGTTTTAATTATGCCACGGCTTTTAAAAACTCGTTCAGGGATAATTGAATCTAGCACTTTTACTCTGTAAGAAAACGTGAGTTCTTTGTCCTCTTACAGGTATATAAACACATGCGCATAAAGCGTGGTTTAGTCAAAACCACTTAACCTCTTTTAGTGCTTGTATCTCGTGGTTATATACAAAGATTGATAAATAGACTCAACAATATTTAATTTAGGTAAGCGTTTGAAATTCAAATTATTCACAAATTACTTTAAATGATGTGTATATAAAGATAACTTCAAATACCTGCAACTCCTCTGAATGTGCCTGGGTTGTACATGGACCTTGATCCAGGATACAACAAGATCGCCTTGAATGCTTGCAGTGAATACCTGTTAAAAGTACGTTTTAGTTTTATGTTCAATTGGAATTAACTTTTGTTTTAGGTTCTACAAATAAACTGCTAATTCATCAACTGTATACTCAGATACGCCTCTATTACTAAGAACACTTTCAATACTTCACCAATATAAAATGGGCCGTAATCCTATACGACTGGACCCTGCTGCAAAATATCTCAATAGCACTGGTGCAACTCTTCACTAACACAAGAGATGACCCGATGTTTACTTTAATTGGAATTCCTTCTCTGGAACTTGATTGGTTGTATAACCCTTATTTCTTATTTTCTGATACACCTTTTGATAAACATGAAACTCTGTGGAGTATTATTTCTGTTAACCACTAAAATAAAATGCATACATTTTAAACACATATATTAATATTATCAATTTAATTACAGGCTCATAAAGCCAAAAAACATCTATACAGTATACAAATTTTTAATCAAACCCCCTTTATTCTAAACATTTATCACCTAGGAAATCTAAAAACATTTACATCTTGCCTACTATATAATAATTAAAGGGATACATTCATTACTTCATCCTTAACTGTACTTAATTGCTATTTTGGAACAGGTTCTGTTATTAATTGTATTAATTTTCATTTGTTGACATTTCATAAATTTTCATCACTTTATAATTAAAAATACTAAACTACTTTCCTTTACAGGTACATAAAATAATTAATGGAATAGAGTATCCTGAACAATTACAAACAACATTTCTATCAACAAAACCTATACACATTCAGTTGAAGTTACATTAGATACCCTTCGTATTAAAGAACAGTGAAAAAATGCTTTTTTAAACCTCAAACGCTGCATCACTAGTACATAACATTCTATATCTGCGTTTAACAAGTAATTATTCATCAATCTTTGTTTTATCGTAGTGTTTTAAATTTAGAATAGCTTGATAGGAGTGGTAAATTAATGTTTTTAGCCTCAGTACTAACAACTACCTTTTTTTAAACCATTTTATAATGTCTAATACTAAAATATATATATATATATATATATATATATATATATATATATTGCCTTGTAACCCTTATAAAGACCTCGCCAGAGTAAAAAAAAAACCTTTGAGCCTCAACGTTGGGCCGTCATAAATTGCCGTGGAACCCTCTTTGTCGGTCCGGACCTCACCAGTTTTCAAAAGGAAATTTATTTTCAAACATATAAAAATTTTTACAAAACTTTCTTACCCGTATTCTGCTTCAACAAATTATTTTCTTCAGCAGCTTCCCTGGCTAGCTCAGCTGTGCTTCTTTTCGTATACCTAAATTTACTCTCGTTCTCTTTACCGTTCACACACCATACAATAAAATCACAAAATAATACAACAATTATACAATATTTATTAACCACTATTTACAAATAATAATTCAAAGTTATTTACAGTTCGGTGCTCAAGTTACACCTCAATACATGCTATCTTTGTAAAATCCGAGTTTTTTAAAAAGAAAATTTCTAACACATTTAATGCAACAGGAGTGAATGGGCCCCAAATAATACCTGAACTTGGTTTCTTATTACACACTGGAGTATGGTGAGCTCATGATAACCCAGTTTATCAATGTATGCTTTCCACTTTGCATACTATTACTACAAACTTCAAAAAAAAACCATGTACTCTTAACAATTAAATTTAAATTCATCAAGCAATTCAATAAGCTTTACGTACACCTTTTGTTTTATATTCAAAATACCATATTAATAGTCAGCTATACGTATCCTTTTCAATACGTAAAATAACGAAAAATACCATCAAAGTTCTCTCTCACACATCACAAAAATTCCAACAGTTTATAAAAACAGCAAATTCTAATGCGTTACCTGGAAAAACTTGAATATTCCATCTCCGTTGACGATGTATTATGTTCCTGAACCCCTTGGTCTAGTGGTTCTGCGTGCGGCTCCATAAGTTGTTTAAAGATGAACACCATCTAAGCTGCGCTTCATGATACCCATCCAATATCAATTTTAATATTCAAATCCATGTATATTACACTTGTTTATTATCACATTATTAATTTACGAGCTTGTTAAAGTATTCTTTGGACCTTAGTTAAATTAAAATAAACTCGACACAATTCGCGTTTCTAACTATAAGGCCACAACAATCTAATACTGTACTATTGAATTTACACATTTTTAATACTTACACGCCTCGTCAGTAGATTTTTGTACGTCGTAGGCGATGCAAAATAAAAGATAAAAAAGAGCAAGCTATTAATTTCTCTAGTTTATTTATATCATAAACCAAGCCCCTCTCGGCCATACTTTACGCGAAATACCTAATTGCAAAATATCATTTCCGCAAATTTTGGTGTAACCGTTCTAAACTTCTAGAAATATCCCCGCGTCAACCACGCTATTCACGACAAAACTATCACATATTCCTCTGTTCTAAAACTACCTATTTCGACCAATCATACATTTCAGTGACGTCTTATAACACCGCCTGTAATATCTCTATTCCTGTCTTATGCATATTGAATGTCGCGTTCTAACCTTGCTTGAGTGGTAGAAAATTGATACAGCTGCCCGCGTCTTATGTCTACCCCACGTGGATTGAATACGTGCCTACTAAAATGCATGCTTCTATGCCCGTCTCATTCCGTAACCTATTATTAATTGTGCATCCTTTCTGCTCTTTAAGAAGCTCTTGTTAGTGTTTATTACGAACCCACCGACGGTTACACAATATTTCCTTAAAGCTCGCTGTGTTATCTACAGAAATAGGGGGAAGGTGACCTATCCAACGTGGAGCTGTGCCTAATTAATGATCGTTTAAAATAACATTTTTAGGAGTTTACGTTTCCCAGTATTTTTATATATCGGACGTCTGTCTGTTTGTTAAGAAAGCTTTTCACTTTGGTATTATTGATTTTTCATGCTCTTATGCGTTCTCTGACGTTATAACCCCTTAAATTAAAATAAATTAAATTAATTACTAATTGCTGTTGACTTATAAACCTGATTTTCCTTGTGAATCTATTACCTTCTAATCCCTAGTTATAAAATTATGTCAATACTTGTAAATTTAAATTAAATACATGAAATTAATTTTGCGCGTATATAAATGGTTCCTTTCTCTATACAGGGTGTTAGGAAATTGCTTTGTTGACCCCAAATTTAACCCCTTTAAATCCACTACAATATATATATATATATATATATATATATATTGCAGTGGATTTCCCTCAAGACCAATCGAGCACCAGCGTTGGGCCGACATAAAATCTTTTCCTGAAAATTAAAAATTTGAGGAAATATTCCAATTTCTGGAACACCTCCTTATTTCAGCATACCACGGCTAGCTCTAAAATCTGCTTCTTCATAGATACTTACCACCCTAAGTTCGCTCTTTTTCACTGATACTACCAAATAAAATTACCACTCAAGTAATTCAACGAAACATACAACCTTTTATTCATACAAATTAAAATTTTCCATTACCAGTTAAATATTTACACTTTCGGATATACAGCTTCATAGAATATTACAATCTCACGCATTAAATTTTACGATTTTAATTTATTTCAACAGTTTTGTTTCATATAAGTAGATGGGCCTATCTTGAAACCCTAAATTGAAGTTTACTCTGGTCTATCGTGAGCTCAGTATGAACCCTGTTACTCTAAATGCATAAATAAATCGCATCATTGTTTTCAGTAACCCTAAAGACCCGTTTACTCTTTACATCGAATTTTTGTCATTTATTTACACCTTTAAATAATAACTACAAATTGTCCTTTTCATATACCCTTTTATGTTCATAAAATACACACCCAATGTGTCAAACCACTCTAGCACAAAATAACAGAACAAAATGTTCAAGCAATAACAATCGAAATTAATTTCGTTACCTGGAGTAAGCTTTTTTCAGCGTCATCTCTGAAGATGTTGTCCAACAAAACCTCGCTGTTGTTTTCATACACCTCTCTGCTATATGTAGATCAAACTCATTTCCAATCGCTATCCAAGTCTCTGCAGACGCCTTCAATGTTTCTACCCATATATTTGTCCAAACCAAGTTAATCAGCTTCCGCATCTACCAAACACCCAGCATCCTCGTTTCAAAAATTTCTAGGCAAGCTTACCTCAATAACATCCTTTGTTCTTTCTTTGAATGTAGCTACAGCACCGTTTATAGTATAGCACGCATTCGTGCTTTTCACACTTTTAATTAACTTTCGACGGACTCCACTAACACCGTTTTATAAAATTTGAAACTTGGATGTTACTGTCGAAGTAAGTCAAGTAAGAGCTCAGTGTAGTCAAAGAGCTAAACGAAGCCAAAGAGAGCTCTACTACGTTTTCTCGTGTATTTATAATGGTCAATACACACCTCTTGCACCCTATTTCAATCGAAAAGCTCCCCTACCGTAACCGATTCCGAAAATTTTATATGCAACGAACTTTCTAACACTCAGAATTCTCACTCCATCGTCGCTTTAGTCCGAAACACTGGTTAACAGCATACAACGGTTGCAATCTTACTAAAATTTTCTCTCACCCCCTAGCACTCAGCCAATCACACACATTTTTCCCATTCTTAGGTTTAACCTTCAGCTATCTTACCCTCGTTTAGCTTACATTTACCGTCTCTTTTGCAATCTCACTCTAACAACATAAAATCGATATTGTGGTTGACCTCTAAATTTGTCGCGCACTTTAAGCGAGTGTTTTACCCAACGTCAATTATATGTGATCCTTGTGTACCTTATGCTAATGGTATTCCGTCTCAACTTGCTTTCAAACCACCTGTTGTTTTCGTAGCCTTCGCATCAACCTTTAACTAAATTTTCTACAGAATTATATTCCAACGTACATTATGGTTCCATGAACCTGTTTATTTATCTGTCAGGCTTTTCTATGAATCGATTATCCGTTTAAAGTCGTATTTTCCATGTTGCTCACCTATAGAATTTCTTAGGATTTATATATAACGAACACTTGTTTAGTTAAATAAAAAATATGCGTTTACATTATTGATTTTATACCCAAAAGCTCTCCTTATTATTTCTGTGCTTGATTTACAACTTTTAAAATATTAAAGCTAATTACATTCGTATCATCCTTGAGTTTTCACGCACTACCAAACTTCTACACTTATGTAAATTTAACACTACAATTTATAAATACAAAAGTATGCTATTATTCGCTTGTTTTAATGTCAAACTAATGAATTTGGCGCGTAAATAAATTATTCCTGTTCTTTATATACACGGTCGTTACAAACTTAATTTCTTGACTTATCTATGCCTCTTAACCTATAATTTACACGATAATATATATATATATATATATATATATATATTGCTATGATATCGCCCTTCTCCAATGTATTTAACGTTCAGTTTCCTGCTGCTCGCCAGCGCTCTGTCTCTAAATAACCTAGGTCACACAATTCGTTTTATATGCCTCAACTAGCTCAGTTCAACCCTACACAGAGTGCACAATACGATAACATAAAAGCTTTGCCTCCTTTTTTCTAACACTTCCTACCTGAATGAAGTAAACAAAATCAATCAAAAATTTCTGATGACCCTTTACAGAAATATCTCAGTATATACAAAAATTTAAATGTTCAAAGAAATTAATGCTTTAAGCTATTAATAAATTTTATCCTTGACCTGTTGTTTTTCCCTGTTGAACTCCTGATTATGAATGCGCGTCTCTGCATGCACCATAATTCTTAGAACTGCCGCTGTGTGCTGTTAACCAGTATCCTTGGATTGTTTTCAGTTAGATTTTCTTATTGATTTTGTTTGGTAGTACAGCTTAGTTAAAAGTCCAGTTTAACACTAAATCATTTACTTAGTGGAATTTAGTTAAATCCTTAGTTCAATAATTAGTTTAATACTTGGTTCAATACTCAGTGCAGTATTAAGTTTAATACTTAGTACCCTAAGTTAATACAATATTAAAAATTATGTTTAATTAGGAATTTGAACTTACGTTTTAAATGTCAAACCTCGAATTTCTGTTGTATATTTGCACTTGTACTAGTTTTCGAAATTTTATATCACTAACCTTCACTTGAATATTATTATTTAATTTGATGGTTTAACTTTGCGTGTTATCTTGTTTCAGCCAAGTACAGAGCGTGCCTTGGTCGTGGAAAGACTAACTCTTTATCAACTCGTGCGGTATTTAAAGGTACGCCTATTACCTGTTATAATTGGTTTACCCAGCTTATCTTATTGATTCAGGCGTTGCACTTGTCTCTTATCGTGCAAGCCTGCAACTTTTCATGGAGTTACCATTCTCAATTTCGTCGTAATGCTTTAGCACATCACGTATATATCACGTATATATAATTTATTTAAACTTCCCGTTTAATTCCGCACGTGTGTTTACTTATTTTTGCGTACCAATGTGCTCGATTTTATTCGAGTTATGTCAAGTTTACTATTAAAGGATCACGTACTCAAATTTTATAATGGAATTCTGTAACAGATGGCGTAAATTAGATGCGTTGTTATTGACTTTTTACGTTCTGTACTTTGCTTGTTTTGCAAGACCCGTTTGTTATGGGCACACATGATTATTAATGCGTCGAGTTTAGTAAAATTTGTTTCTTGTTTGTTTGACTTTCAATGTTCCTGATGCGTATTTATTTAGAGTTTATGAATGCATTGCTATTCTTAAAAATAAATTGGATTGCGTATAAAGCTGTTTATCTTACTAAATGTCGTTGTATTCTTGCAGAATGGGCTTCCTTTCATTGATTAAAGTTGGTTGTGAATTTTATAGTGTTTGATATTTGCTTTTTGTATAATTGGCGAATTGCTTACTCTTTATGATAAAAATGTTTAATTTTCTAGACCTTGGTATATGTATATATGTATATATATATATATATATATATATATATATATATATATATATATATATATATATATATATATAATATATCAATTTATAATTAATTTGACACTTGTTCTTGAGTTTTCCAGTCTTAATGAAATTTAGATTATTTTTACCTTATACCATTTAATGTTTCATTGTTCACAAAACATAACCAAACATTTCAGCAATAATCTTGCTTTTCTCAATGGTTAGATATACAAATAAAAATTATTTTAAACATAAGTATATCTCAAATTTTGTTACAAATTCTTTAAACTTTAATATAAGCGTGAAACTAATTCCTACCTGGAAACATAATTTATAATTTTTTGAACACTACATAGCATACTTAGATTATTAAAAATTACTTACACTTAAATTGTATATATAAAAATATAAAAGCAGTATTGTTAGTAATGTCATCTCAAGTTGGTTTTTTTTTTATGAAGTTTTATATATCCAATCGAGAATTCTTATATCATAGTAAGAAGCCCAGGGTAAAGTTTGGATGGAAAATGGCTTTTAGAAAAAGAAAACTCTTGAAAGACTTTTAGCTAGCTAGGTTTTGACCCGCGGTCGCATGAGATTGGGTGAGTGGGTTTATTAAAGTTGGAAAATAAAATAATGGACGCCACCTAAATTTTTTATAAATCAACTGACTGAATCAATTTGCAAAAAAAATAGAAAATTTGAAAACCTGAATTATCACTAACCTCTTTAAATACAAAGTTTGATTACCGCAAATATGTTACTTACTTCTGGTCGTCTTTTTCAATGCACTGACGAAGTTCTAGGATGGATCTGAAACATAAACACTACCAACCAAGATACCATTTATATCTTATAATCTTGTATGAACACGAAATCTTTATTTCAGTTTCAATTAGTTTTCATTGTATCATTATATGCATTAATAGAGAGTGAAATCTTTCAACTACCTTAGCACTTTTGGAGAAATTTAATAATTCATCAATAATAAACTGAAGTCAAAAATAATTATATATTCCTTTTTAAGACAAATTATGAGCCATTATAAATGTAATTTATTAAAAATAAAATTCTTATTAGCGTAGTTTCTATGTTTTACACAGTGGGAGTAACACAAAATTTTAAGCTTTAATTACTAGTGAATCTTAATATGATTTGTGACTTTATGTTACAATATTTCTTTTAATAATTAATAGTCTAGGGTAGCGCTACAATAGACTTTACAATTCTTTTAGAATTACTCAACTTTCAATAAAATTATTAAATATTTAATTTCAGCTTAACCTTCACCCTTCTGGTTATAGGTTTTATTAAGTGAACATCTTGACACGTAATTTAAAGTAAACAAGATAAACAGTATCATTAAAGTTGAATATTGAACTTGACTTTGTAACTAACAAACAATTACTTATCTGTACATAATACTTTCTTTTATATAAAGCTGGTAAAGCTTAGGAATAATTTATAAATTTGAGCACATCACTAATTATGTAAAAGTGTTTTATAAGTTATGAACATCAGGAATTTAGAAAGTGGATAACCCTTTTTTTAACAAAATATTTCACAAAATTGTTCATGAACAAACAAATAGTTGATTTTAACGATTTAATCATATTTAAAGTTTTGTTTTGAATGTTAGTTGTAGGATCTTTATCTAACTGGCGATATGTATTTGAATCACTTAATAAAGTGTCTATTTTACTTATATATTCGGTTTTGGACATGGCTACCGTAACATTACCTTTGTCTGATTTGATTACAATTATGTTTTCATTTTTCTTTAGGTAGCCATGTCCAAAACCGAATATATAAGTAAAATAGACACTTTATTAAGTGATTCAAATACATATCGCCAGTTAGATAAAGATCCAACAACTAACATTCAAAACAAAACTTTAAATCTGATTAAATCGTTAAAAAATAAAAACTATATAACCAAAGAAGAAGCAAGAGAGTTAAATAATTTCAGCGGTACCGCACCTAAATTCTATGCCTTACCTAAAATTCACAAAGACAATTATCCCCTACGCCCAATTGAATCGTGCAATAACTGTCCTACAGAATCGTTATCCAAATTTATTACAGTAATCCTACAAAGATCTTCAGACAATAAGTATAACAACAAAGATTCGATTGAATTTGCAGATTTTATAAACAATTTTCAATTACCAGAGGGGTATGTATTAGTTAGTTTAGACGTGATCTCGTTATTTACTAATATATCAAAAACATTAGCCGTGAATAATATAAAAGATATATGGAATCAAAAGGATGTTCGTGGAAATAATCGAATTTATGTTAGAATCCAGTTACTTTTCCTTTAACGGCAAATATGTTAAATAAATTTTTGGTTGCCCAATGGGCTCAAACCTAAGTCCAGTTATCGCTCACATAGTAATGAACACCTTACTCGATAAAGTAATACCCAAGCTGCCTTTTGAACTACCATTCATAAAAAATTTTCTAGATGACATAATTACAGCTATCCCTGAGCATAAATTAAATGAAACGTTAGATGTTTTTAACAGCTACAATCAAGATCTATAATTTACAGCTGAAATGAAAGTAAACAACACCGTGCCATTTCTAGATACTTTATTGATTAGAACGTGCGATAATAAAATTATACTGGATTGGTACCAAAAACCCATAAACTCAAATCGATACATTAATTTTAATTCATATCAACAGTTCAGCACAAAAATAAATTTTATTGTAGAAATGAAAAACCGAATAAAGAAAATCTCACATCCTTCTTTATACGAAAAAAACATTAAATTATTTTCTGAAATTTTAAAACAAAATGGCTACCCGTCAATTGTAATAAAAAGGATATTGTACAATAAAGCAGTCTCCAATAAAAATAACAATAATATTAGAAACGTTTCGTATAAAACATTGCCATATATTGAAAACCTATTACTTAAATTGATACAAGCATTTAAAAAAGAAAACATACAAATCGCTAAACAAAACTTAATATCTATAAAAGATCTGTTCTCCAAAGTAAAAGATAAAACGCCCAGTTTAAATCAGCGCAATAGTATATATAAAATAAACTGTTTGAATTGTAATGTATGCTATATAGGTCAAACCTCTCAGAATTTAAAACAACGAATAACGCAAGATAAGAGCGATATTAAAAAAAAAACCACAAGCATGTGCCCTATCTACACATGCTTTAACAAACGATCATGTTATAGATTTCAAAGATGTCAAAATATTGGAAACTGAAAAGATAACAACTAAACGAATTTTTAAAGAAATGTGCCATATATACAACTGTCCCAATAGTATGAGCAAAAAAACAGATATTTGCAACCATATACACGTATTTGTTAAACTTCAACTAATACAAATTAAAAACCAAAAACAAAAAAAAACGCCTCAATAACCTTAGGTCCTAATGAGTGCACATAACACAGTACATTGCACATACATACGCACACCCATACCTCTATACACACACTCGCACCCTCAGACACAGCTACACATACACATTCAGTTTCACACACATGCATAGTCAATACTTCGATATTAATACATACACCTGCAGACCTGTTATCATCATTAGCATATACCGTCCATAATCACATACAATGAAAAATATTTTTAATATAAATGTAGTTCAACCTTATTTTAGCATACATGTTCTGTAAAGATGTTTAATTTTATATTAATTTTATATATGTATTTGCCAGTCAGTGTTCGGTTCAGAAATTTTAAAATGTTTTATTATAGACATGCCAGTTAATTTTTAATCTCAAATACTGTAAGTATACATTTGTTTTAAGATATGTGTTTGTACAACGTGTAATTTCTAGAAATCTGTGATCAAGAGTAAAAATAAACTCGAAAATTCAGATGGTATAAAAAGAGTATACTTTTATTAGAGACCTATAACCCACAAATACTGCATATATATATATATATATATATATATATATATATATATATACGTAATTGAAAGTTAGGTTGATGTATCGTCGCGTTCACGTTTTAAATTTGTAAATTTCCCAATTGTCGTCAACGGTCTCGGTAATTGGTAAACGCATGGTTCAGGCAAAACCAGGATACAGGTTCAAGTCCTGTCCAAGACCTTATATTTTCCATCTTTCAATTACTAGCTCGATTTAAAATGATCATTTGGGCTTTGCATAAAGTCTAAGTTATTATTTCATCTTATTCACTATAATACGATAGTATTTATCAACTTCCCTTGTGTATTTAACCACCTAATATATATATATATATATATATATATATATATATTGCTGTGAAATGCTCCTTTGAATGCGGGAACTGGCTCCTTTCAACAAAAAAATTCTAGTCCCACCGATTGGGCGTCATAAACTGCTGTGATCCTCTTTTCGCCTCGGCTGCTCACCTAATTTTATAAACCTCCTCATTCATAAAATTAAACAACACATTCCTACCACAAACATCAACGTTAACTCTATTTACATCAATATTCAGAATACATTAAATTTTCAAATTAAATTTCAGCATAAAATTCAGTTTTAAAAAGAATTTCAAGATTAATTTTATTATCATTTTAATGTGCATCCAGAATTAAAGTCCTTGTTGGATGCCTACTAATTAATATAACAATATATGCAGAGTAAAAAGGGAGCATCTACCACCCCTTTACGTTAATTAACCAGGTTCGTCTAATTGAGCTCAAAGACATACCTAAAATTTCATCATAATCCAGAACATCAATACTAAATACCCCTTTCTACTTAAACAAGCAAATTTCATCTTAACATTAAAATTTTATGGTTAGTACAATTTCACTAATGTCCATTTAAAGTAAATCAATTATAAAGTAATTCAACACACACAAAAATGTCAAACAAAATAGTATAATTTACCTGAAGGTCACTGTCCTCGTAGCTTCAATGTACATCGTCCCTTTAGTTAATCACACCATTCCAACAGGATTATATTTACGGCTTCTAATTCTCAACGCTTTTAAAATTTTCTCCATCACCATTTATTTAAAGTTGTTTCTGGGCTTTTCCGAACTCATCTGTGTATATCTGACCCTTGTTTCGTGGATCCAGACACGTATTTGAACCATTTAATTATTAACACCCCGAAAATGGCAAAGAAATTCATGCGTCTTTCACCAATATACGCCAAAACTGCCTACTTTTGTGTATACATTTGTCGTTGTAAATTTTGCTAATTGGTACAGTGATACTAAATTTCATTACCTTGTATCTAAGTGCACTGAAGTACATTCATGTTAGCACGTAAATAACAAACTATTTTGAATCACTAAAATATACGAGCAAAATTTTAAATTATTTTATCAAACTAAAATGCACTGTTTAACATCTTGAATCAAGTCGCGGATGTAAGAGCTTTTAACGCATCGAATAGTCAAAAGTCTCAGCGCTTGTTTATATTCACCTCGGTATATATAGCAAAAAGCCTGTCTGTCGGTCTGTTCCCCAAAACGGGTAATTCTAAAGAATTTCTCATGCCATGTTCCCAGTCCGTCGCTCGCGCGTCGGTTTTACGAATTTTCACTCGCCCCATTTAAAACTCAGAAATTCACACGGCACGCAAACATGTCCGAGAAAAACTAATTAATTTTGTACAGAAATTGTTGTTTCTACCTCTGATATTTGCATCCTATTTTCAACCAATTGTGACCCTCGTGACGTTGCTTAAATCACGCCTTTTACTATATGTGTCTTTGCTTGACGCATTTTCTTTCCTTTTCTAACCTGTTCGTATTGGTGCAAATTGATATTCTTTATTATCGATTATATTTTAGTCCATGTGGACTATCTGGGTTAAATAACCCCGTATCGCACATTCTCGTGAATATTAAGCCCCGGTTTCTCCAAGATTCTTTGAAACCATTTGTTATCTACACAATTTTCGCCGTACGTGATATTTAAACTACGCAGGTGTTCAAAATAATATTAATTCTCAGAGCTTTTAAATAAACCCTGTTTTGTATTTCGTGCTAAAGCATCTGACCGTTTCCAATATCCTTAGAATCGACATGTTTATCTAAACAAATTAAACTGAAATTGCCTTTTAAAATACGCAGGTGTGTTCAAACATCCTACTTCTAACTAACACTTCTAGGATTTGCATTTTAGTGGGTTTTTACAAGTTTCTATAGATATTATCTGTACGTTTTGTTCAATACCGGTTACTTGAAATAGAGTTAATTAAGATAAATTTTGCACGTAATTTCCATTTGTTTAGGAATAATTACATTACACGCAGAGCTTTTAATACTGCTTCTTTTGATATAAAGCGTCTTGTACATGATTTAAATCTCTTATGTTTAATGAAACTAATAAATTTTTATGCTTCACGGTTTTAATAACGCGTATTATCTAATAATATTCATTATACACGGCGATTAAAATTATTTGATGTGATTATTTAATTTTCTACCCTGGTCTAAATATGAGTATTTTCCCTATTTGAATACAAATAATCCCACTTATTTGAATGCAAATATAAAGCATTTAGACAAAAAATTACAAAAAAATTGCCTATCTCTCTCACCCTTATCTATCTAACTTACCTACTTTGTCTCCAATCAAAAAAAAATATTTACACCTACCTATATCCCTATCCTATTCCTAACTCTCGCCTAATTCTATAAACTGAAATTATCCCTAACTTCATCCTACTTATCCATCTAATCCTATATACATCCTATATACCTATCCTATTCCTAACTTTTAACTAATCTTCACTATACTTTACTTCCCCCTACCTAATCCTATATGCCTATCCTACTCTTACTCTATTCCTAACTCTCCACTAATCTTCTATGAAATATCTACACTTAACCTATCTTATTTTCTTCCTACATTTACCCTTTATTTTCATCCTAAACCTATTCCTAATTATCTCCCATATTTATCCTATACCTAGCTTTATTTTCTATATCTATACTAAAATTCACCTATCTCTATCCTTTGTTCATCAATTTATTTGAATCTAACTCTCTTCTTGACCCTCCAAGTCTTTCTTCTCACCATCCTAATACTCTTCATCCCTATCTCTCCTCCTTCTATATCTATACTTAACATCTCTATTATCTCACATACAATAAACTTATCATCCCTCTTATCCTGACTCTTAAATATTACTTCTTCTTCAGTCCCTACACTTGTCTGTTTCTCATTTATTGTAGTTTCCCTTTCTGCCGACAAACCAAACGATACTACTTTAAAATTATCGATTTTTCCCTCTACGGAAACTCCCATGTACCTTCTAGAATGCTTGTGTAATGGAATCCGCCAGAATGAATTCCTTAAATCTACTTTATTAAAAACAAACTTGCCATTTAACCTCGTCAAAAATAATTCTGCCTTCACCTGCTCCCGATATGCTGCTGTTGCTTCTACTCCCACTAATTCTGCATGTTTTTGTAATAAAGCTTGAACCTCTACTCTCCTATCCTCTGGACATCTTATCGTGTTGATCTGTTTACCTTCATCATCCTCTACCTCTACTACATTAATACTAAACCCCGTGTCATCCTCTGTGACTTCATAACTGCCCTTCCATGGCACTACCCTATCCTTAATCCTTACTACCTTCCTTTCCATATCTATCAAAACCCCTAACTTCATCATACAGTCAACACCTAAAATGCTCTGAAACTTCAGTCCAGGTACAATTACAAACTCCTGTTCACAGCTTAAACCTCCTATATCTATCCTAAGCACCACAACACTATTTACTACAGCAAACTTCTTTTATTTGAGCTACTAAATGGCTACGCTTTATAGGCATAATTCTATCACAAACCTTATCCCTAATTTTGCTGACGAATTCCTCCGATATTAAACTCGCCTCTGCCCCTGTATCAAGTAATACTTCTACATTATTCTCAAAAATTTCTAAATTAATAATTGGCAAACATAATGTTTCTACAGTTTCTGGCTCTACTTCTTCCTCAATTTTGAAAAATTCACGTGGATGTTCATATACATTTACACTGAAATCTAGTGGTCTGTCGCGTTCTAAAAATCCTCTCCAGGTCTGTTTTCCCTACTCGGTCCTGGTCTAGCCGTCACCTCAGCGTATGTCCTAGGCGTTTCCACTCGTTCCGTGTCTGTATTAGCAGTCCCGCTCATGTCTGGTGAACTATTCATTCTGGTAGGTCCAGGTCTCGGTGCAGGTCCCCTTCCTAAACTGTTACTCCTAACGTATGGTCGTCTCTGTTCCCAATTCTGTCGCTGGTATCCGTAACTATTCCCCCGTCTAGCATAGTTGTCCCGTCTATTGTCAAACCTAACTGTGTTGATCTGTCTTTCCCTATTTTCCCGAGGTCGTCCACTACTTACGTCGTCGTACCTCTGCAGGTATTCTAAAAACATTTCTCTGTCCACTATGTTCTGTAGTGCTACGTGCTGTCTTATTTCTGCCTCGAAGTGTCGTGATAAATACTTAATAATTTGTCGGTCCGTCAGTGGTGGGTTCAGTTGCTTTGCTATGCTATACTTGCGTATAGCATATTGCTCCTACTTCCTGAAAATTCTCCTTAAATTTCCTGTGATTAAGTCGTCTCGTACCTGATCTTGTCTGTGGTCACTCCAGTAGTGCTTTAAAAATCTGTCCTCAAAGTCCGTGTATGTTTCAATGTCCTGTCCTACTAAATTGTACCATGCTTCCGCGTTGTCCTTTAATAAAGCCTTTATCGTATTCAGTTTAGTCTGTTCGTCAAATAAATTTCCCACTAGATTTCTTACACTATTAATAAAAATTTGTGGATTTACCCTGTTATCGCCATAAAACTTCATGTGTTGGTCCAATGATACTCCACCTGTAGAAAATCTGGGACCATCCCCCGTTAAATATGACATGTTGTATTTGATACTACTAACTTCGCGTTCTACCCTGCCTAACTGATCCCTACATGAGTCCGTCACTTCAGTCATTTTTACATTAATCTCTTCTTCACAAAAAATGCGTACTTCGGACCTTAAATGTCCCATTTCCTGTCGAAGACCTGTAATATCCCGCTCATTTTTTTCAACTCTATTTTCAACTTCCCCCATCTTTACGGTAAGACTATTTTTAAATTCTGAAACTTCTTTATTCGTCTTGTCTATTTTCTCACTTAGGGTTTCCTAACTCCTGTTAATGTCTCATTCATTCGGTCAAATTTTCGATTTGAGTCCTCTCGCTCTATTCGATTCATCGCTTAGCTGTTCTAATTTTCTATTGGATTCCTCCCTAGCTAATCGCATTTCCTCTAACATTCTCATCATTAACTCATTTCCTGTTTCTCCTGATTCCGTCCTCGACTGATCTCTACTGCCTCCAGCTTCTTCCATTTTCGAAATTTTCTCACACAATGCACTATCGTCACTTCCAATTTCCACTCCTTGACTCCTTAACCACTCCTTTCTCTGCATACGTTCAAATCACTCACACACACTCTAAAATACTCCTAAATTTATAAACACACAAAAACTCTCTCTCTCAGATCGCCAGTTTCCTGGAATAAAATCACAAAAATTTTATTTGGAACTCGAGCCTCACTTTTGGGTCGCCAAAGATGCTGTGAAATGCTCCTTTGAATGCGGGAACTGGCTCCTTTCAACAAAAAAAATTCTAGTCCCACCGATTGGGCGTCATAAACTGCTGTGATCCTCTTTTCGCCTCGGCTGCTCACCTAATTTTATAAACCTCCTCATTCATAAAATTAAACAACACATTCCTACCACAAACATCAACGTTAACTCTATTTACATCAATATTCAGAATACATTAAATTTTTAAATTAAATTTCAGCATAAAATTCAGTTTTAAAAAGAATTTCAAGATTAATTTTATTATCATTTTAATGTGCATCCAGAATTAAAGTCCTTGTTGGATGCCTACTAATTAATATAACAATATATGCAGAGTAAAAAGAGAGCATCTACCACCCCTTTACGTTAATTAACCAGGTTCGTCTAATTGAGCTCAAAGACATACCTAAAATTTCATCATAATCCAGAACATCAATACTAAATACCCCTTTCTACTTAAACAAGCAAATTTCATCTTAACATTAAAATTTTATGGTTAGTACAATTTCACTAATGTCCATTTAAAGTAAATCAATTATAAAGTAATTCAACACACACACAAAAATGTCAAACAAAATAGTATAATTTACCTGAAGGTCACTGTCCTCGTAGCTTCAATGTACATCGTCCCTTTAGTTAATCACACCATTCCAACAGGATTATATTTACGGCTTCTAATTCTCAACGCTTTTAAAATTTTCTCCATCACCATTTATTTAAAGTTGTTTCTGGGCTTTTCCCGAACTCATCTGTGTATATCTGACCCTTGTTTCGTGGATCCAGACACGTATTTGAACCATTTAATTATTAACACCCCGAAAATGGCAAAGAAATTCATGCGTCTTTCACCAATATACGCCAAAACTGCCTACTTTTGTGTATACATTTGTCGTTGTAAATTTTGCTAATTGGTACAGTGATACTAAATTTCATTACCTTGTATCTAAGTGCACTGAAGTACATTCATGTTAGCACGTAAATAACAAACTATTTTGAATCACTAAAATATACGAGCAAAATTTTAAATTATTTTATCAAACTAAAATGCACTGTATTACATCTTGAATCAAGTCGCGGATGTAAGAGCTTTTAACGCATCGAATAGTCAACAGTCTCAGCGCTTGTTTATATTCACCTCGGTATATATAGCAAAAGCCTGTCTGTCGGTCTGTTCCCAAAACGGGTAATTCTAAAGAATTTCTCATGCCATGTTCCCAGTCCGTCGCTCGCGCGTCGGTTTTACGAATTTTCACTCGCCCCATTTAAAACTCAGAAATTCACACGGCACGCAAACATGTCCGAGAAAAACTAATTAATTTTGTACAGAAATTGTTGTTTCTACCTCTGATATTTGCATCCTATTTTCAACCAATTGTGACCCTCGTGACGTTGCTTAAATCACGCCTTTTACTATATGTGTCTTTGCTTGACGCATTTTCTCTTTCCTTTTCTAACCTGTTCGTATTGGTGCAAATTGATATTCTTTATTATCGATTATATTTTAGTCCATGTGGACTATCTGGGTTAAATAACCCCGTATCGCACATTCTCGTGAATATTAAGCCCCGGTTTCTCCAAGATTCTTTGAAACCATTTGTTATCTACACAATTTTCGCCGTACGTGATATTTAAACTACGCAGGTGTTCAAAATAATATTAATTCTCAGAGCTTTTAAATAAACCCTGTTTTGTATTTCGTGCTAAAGCATCTGACCGTTTCCAATATCCTTAGAATCGACATGTTTATCTAAACAAATTAAACTGAAATTGCCTTTTAAAATACGCAGGTGTGTTCAAACATCCTACTTCTAACTAACACTTCTAGGATTTGCATTTTATTGGGTTTTACAAGTTTCTATAGATATTATCTGTACGTTTTGTTCAATACCGGTTACTTGAAATAGAGTTAATTAAGATAAATTTTGCACGTAATTTCCATTTGTTTAGGAATAATTACATTACACGCAGAGCTTTTTAATACTGCTTCTTTTGATATAAAGCGTCTTGTACATGATTTAAATCTCTTATGTTTAATGAAACTAATAAATTTTTATGCTTCACGGTTTTAATAACGCGTATTATCTAATAATATTCATTATACACTGTGATTAAAATTATTTGATGTGATTATTTAATTTTCTACCCTGGTCTAAATATGAGTAATATATATATATATATATATATATATATATATATATATAAGCAAAATAAATATTGGGGATACAGTCAGATTGGGCATGGATATATATATAATTTTATCATATAAATGTTAAATTATAAACTTTTAGTATCCTGATGAAGAAAATAAACATTTTCGAAAGCTTGAAATGGTTATAAGAAGTTTATATTAAATCCATGCCCAATCTGACTGTATCCCCAATATTTATTTTGCTTATACATTAAAAAAACAGTCAATATTACTAATTTTATATATATATATATATATATATATATATATATATATAGTTACCATAATATTTCTCAAAATTTTCGGTTCAACCGATTTCTAAATCCTCGAAATTTAGCGTGTCGTTACGATATTTTCTGAAAATTAATATTCAATATTTCCAGTGTCTGTCTGATGTGCAACTAACGATATCGACCAATAGTCTATCCATTGACGTCTCCCAAATCCCGCCTATATTAACGCTGTCTTTTGCTTATGCATATTCTACGTCTCTTTCTAACCTTGTTTGAGTGGTAGAAATCGATATTCCTGTCCGCGTTCTACAACTCCATGTGGACCCCAAAATACGTGCTTTAAATAACCCCTCATTAGCGTTTAATGCGAAAACATCCGACCGTTTACCCGATATTCTTTGAAACTTGTTTGTTATCTATAATAATAAGTGGAACTTGACATTTAGAAAAATGCAGGTGTTTAATTAACCGATGTTCTAACACAACATTTCTAGGAGCTTCTTTTCATGGTATTTCAACCCAACCGATATATTTGTTTGTTAGCAACGCGTTTCACCTTGGTATTATTGATTTTTAGACGCTTTTATGCATATTATACGTAAATAACCGTTCAATTAAACTCAATTAAATTAATAAATTAACGGCATTGGCTTCTACAATTTATTTCCTTTGCAAACCTACTAAATTTTAATCAATATATGTAAAATTTTGTTAATATCTGTTACTTAAAAATGAACTAACTGGAATAAATTTCGCACGTAAATTCGGGTTGTTTCCTTTATACAGGGTTGCTACGAATTTCTTATTGAACATTATTACACCAGCCCTGCACTGGGTGCCAGTGAAACGAATAATGTTTTTTGAAGCACCTGCCCTACGTTTATAAAAAGCCAGTCAAGCGAATCTTTCCTACATACAACTGGTCTCACGTTATGAGCAAGTGTAACGAAGTCTTCCGACATAACTAGGGGTCTATTCCTCGGGTAGAGCTATGAGAAATGGGGGGGTAAGTCGAATTCTGATTGTATACTGAATCTAATCTAAAACAAATAGGGCGCCACCAAGTCCTGACTTAATTAGGATAATTGCGCAGTATAATTCTAGGGGAGGACGTGGAAACCCCAAGAAAAAATATCGCCTTCGATGACAGGGACCCGTCTTAACTGAATAAGACGCTGCTCCTGAAAGAAATGGTAATAATTAATTTAATAGAAGGGTGGAACACTATTTGTGTGCCACAAACATACCTAAAGAAACATCAAAATAAATAACTCCTATATAAGTTGTCATTAAAATTCTACTCATACGGAAATTAGTTTCTTGTCGTTAGTTTTGACCATCTTTGATCAAAATAAAAAAGCTTTAATTTTGAACTACTAATTTACTCAAAAGATTCTCTTTAAAACAAAATTCAATACTACAAGGTTTCATAAATAATTAAATGAGGTCAAATATTTTAAATAAAGTTTCATCAAAACAATTTCTCAGCAAACATTTTAAAAGTTAGTGTTTACATGTTACAAAGAAAAGCCGACTCTGGCAGATCTGTCGAGAGGGTTACAAAAATAAAGCATAGCAAATCACTTTTTCTTAATCTTAATTAATTGTTTCAGTTTTAGTTCTCATAATGAAAGATTGTAAAAATATTCTTATTAGTTCAACTTATGCAAGCATTATTCAAAGCATATGTTATTTGAACACAGGTGTCAGCATTAAACTGCAAGCAAACAAGTGACGTAACAAGACATCTGTCGTTGTTACTAACAGAACAAAATGAACCACGTGTATGGTTTCTCAAATCATTATAAATGCTGAATTATAATTTTAACACTGAAAAATTCAGTCCAACAAACAATCTAAAATTTATATTATTCGTGCTTTTATGCACTAAACAAAACTAGCGTGTTTCTCATTTAGAACACGAACAAAATTCTTAAAGCTATCTACGAACCAGAACTGTATAAATTGGATGTTAACAAGTGTTGCAAAATCAAACATAATCGCCAAACTTCCATCAGGTTTGTGGTAATATGCTCTTCTACCAATTATTCAATTACTAAATTACCAAAGCCGCTTCTTACGAAACGCAATACAAAGTCGTTCTCCATCAGTAGTTGGAATTGTGGTTACTATAGTTGGTTTTACGGTGGTGGAATACGCGCTAAACAAAATACCTTAATTAAACAAAGTAAATATTCATTATAGGATACCAACCGCTATTTAAAGATGGATCTCTAATCGCCGAAATGTAACCGCAAGTTCGCGGCCTGCCTCCAATTGTACATCATTGTTTAACAAGCTTGCAGGACCGACTCCTCTATCACCTCGCACGAGCGACGGCGTAACCCCCAGCAGAGGCCTTCAAGCAACTCGCGCCTGCGAAACGTTTTATACATAGAAAACAATATGTAGATACGACCTTAGCGTATTACTAAACTCGTTGCTTGTACTTTACTAATAATTTGAATAAAAGCGCTTTATGACTTTGCTTTTTATGATTGGATTTAGTAACTGCGAAATAAACTTGTTACACTACCCCTTTCCAAAAAAAGAAAAAAATTTTCCAACTAAGTAAAACTTTAAATGTAAATACAAGAAAAATTTTTTTTATACTTATTCATACTAGCCTTCCTACATTCCTAATCATCAAAACAAAATCTTATGAATTTATCAAAACGAGGGGGGCAAATATTTACAAATTGGAGTGTGTCGGTAACTACGTGTACCTAACGTCCATAGGGAGACAAAATCGGGGAGTCGCAATCGGTGTAGGTCAAAATTGGGAGGGGTTAAAGTAAAAAGTCAAACACTCCACGGGACAAAAAAAATTAATCCAAAGCTAGACTCAAGGTAAACCTTTAACTAGAGGTTCTTGCTCCTACTGAGGCTAGTATTTACTAACTATACCAAACATATTAGAAATTATCCTAATTTCCACAAATAAAGACTCCACTTCCTGGAGCTCAAGCAGTTCTCTATACAAAAAAATTTGAGTGCTACTACCTCAAAAATAGCACAACTCTTCAAAATATTATCACTATCCAGTGACAATCAAAAGAAGGACACCACCGATAGGTCCAAATCCATAACACCATCATCACAAAGTGATAATCAAAACAAAGGCAACCTTACCAAAAGATTACTTACAAATCTCAAATTCAAAATAACATCATCACAAAGTGATAATCAAAACAAAGGCAACCTTACCAAAAGGATACTTACAAAATTCAAATTCAAAATAACATCATCACAAAGTGATAATCAAAACAAAGGCAACCTTACCAAAAGGTTACTTACAAAATTCAAATTCAAAATAACATCATCACAAAGTGATAATCAAAACAAAGGCAACCTTACCAAAAGGTTACTTACAAAATTCAAATTCAAAATAACATCATCACAAAGTGATAATCAAAACAAAGGCAACCTTACCAGAAGGTTACTTACAAAATTCAAATTCAAAATAACATCATCACAAAGTGATAATCAAAACAAAGGCAACCTTACCAAAAGGTTACTTACAAATCTCAAATTCAAAATAACATCATCACAAAGTGATAATCAAAACAAAGGCAACCTTACCAAAAGGTTACTTACAAAATTCAAATTCAAAATAACATCATCAGAAAGTGATAATCAAAACAAAGGCAACCTTACCAAAAGGTTACTTACAAAATTCAAAATCGAAATTGAACCAGCCAGGGCTGTAACATCCTACACCCTACTGACTATCCTATCACTAACCTTCAAACAACACATCTCATTAGTGATGGAACAAATGGTGGGGTTCACCACTCAAACCTTTGACCTTGACAAACCAAATTTCTGACAGGTCAGAGATAAGGAAAGAATAAATTAATATTCTCTCGACCTAAATGTGTAGAAATCAGGACTTGAATAGCCCACATACTTCTACATCCTGAAGACATCTGTCAAAGACATCTTCTAACCACATCTTTAAATAACGCGCGACCAAAACAATCCTTATGCACAATAATGCACATCTCAAAACTACCACCAAAAATCTCTAACCACTTGCTTCAATTATCAAACAAAATTTCAAAATACTAGATACCAAACGGCAGTCTGCATTTAGTAAACATCAAAGAGATGACTAGACTGGAAATAATAGTCAGGGTCATCATTTTCATTTGGACATGATGCTCCGATGGGCTTTAAATCCTTGACATGCCATCTTCCGGCTTTTGTCCCATCTTCATTTTCTAGCTCGTAAACTAAATTAGAGAGTTTTTTCCAAACTCTACTCAAAATAAACTTTGGAGCTAACTTAGCGGAGAATTTATCACCGGCGCTTGAAAGCACCTTATTAGTTCTCCAAACTCTTTCTCCGACTTGAAAAGAAACGTCTCTTCTTCTAAGGTTGTAGCGTTTACTCGCACGCTGATATGCTACATGCAGATTTTCACGGACATTTCCAAAGATATCAAACAAAGGTCGACGATCCAAAACATAGGAAGATCTACTACTTGAAACAACATAAACATCCTCACCAGGTTTAAAATTATCTCTATACGCTTTTCCACTACGTACGAACGGATAGCAGTACCAACTGTCTTAACAATTCTCACCACAAAATTGCCTTGAGGAGCATACACAGCATTGTACCAAATCTTTTGGATTTCGTACCTTGCACACAAAGCCTTAAAAACACGTCCAATCAACTGTGGACCAATATCACAAATAACGAATTGTGGTACCCGTAGACAAGAAATACCTTTTCTTCTAAAAGTTCTCAATCAAATGTGCTGTGGCACTACGCAAAGGCTGCAAAACCGAATACTTGAAAACCAGTCCCCAACAACTAAATGCCATTTACTTGCTTATGAGTCATCAATAAAAAACTAATCACGACGGTAGCTAACAAAAATCAGTGTACAGGTACACTCTCATCCTACTACCAATTGAACTGTCGAAACAACTACTATGCTTCACAACGCCTAAATATGCTAGAGTGACAAACTCTCTACGAGTCTCACCTAGACTAACAATACCAAAATTTACATCAAATCAAAACAAAATATGGTGCAAAATTCTAGAGCGCCTAACTCACCTCGAGTCTCGTCTAGACTTACGCAATGCCGAGCGACCAACTCTTCCTGAGTCTCGTCTGGACTAACATACTGCTGAGCGACCAACCACGACGACAAGTTCCGCCTAGACTAAATTGCGTTGCAATGCTGATCTAAACAAAATCTGCTAACAAAATCAAAAACGTGCTTATGCACAAAGAGCAATTTTCAAACTACACAACGACAGCTCACTCCAATGTACCTTCAAAATAGAATCTCTAGCCTTATCATCAAATTTCGACAAAGATGTTCTTTATAAACTCAAGCAAATCAAACAACAGGCTTATCAGCTTCTTTAGCTGACAGTCTTCCTAAAATTTTTCTCCAAAACTGGTTTCTCACTCACTTGAACCTTATAAAAATTATCAAAACAAATTCGGGCAACTAAAGGTAAAAGTCAAAAAGTGTATTTGCAAAATAAACTTTACCAAAACGATATCAAAAATATTATATTGGGTCAAAACAGAATGAAAGTTAACAATAAATTAACGTTTCAACCAAACTTTCAAACAACCAAATCCCAATGTCAACTAGACCTTGAGCTAACAAATTTCGAAGGAAAACAATTTTTGGACAGACAAATTCGAAGTGAAATAAATTTTGAATAAACAAATTCGAAGCAAAATAATTTTTGAATAACAAATTCGAAGTAAAATAATTTTTGAACAAACAAATTCGAAGCAAACTAATCTTTGAATAACAAATTCGAAGTAAAATAATTTTTGAACATACAAATTCGAAGCAAAATAATTTTTGAATAACAAATTCGAAGTAAAATAATTTTTGAACAAACCAATTCGAAGCCCCAAACGTTGCCGGCGCCAGTGCTACGAATTTCTTATTGAACATTATTACACCAGCCCTGCACTGGGTGCCAGTGAAACGAATAATGTTTTTTGAAGCACCTGCCCTACGTTTATAGAAAGCCAGTCAAGCGAATCTTTCCTACATACAACTGGTCTCACGTTATGAGCAAGTGTAACGAAGTCTTCCGACATAACTAGGGGTCTATTCCTCGGGTAGAGCTATGAGAAATGGGGGGGTAAGTCGAATTCTGATTGTATACTGAATCTAATCTAAAACAAATAGGGCGCCACCAAGTCCTGACTTAATTAGGATAATTGCGCAGTATAATTCTAGGGGAGGACGTGGAAACCCCAAGAAAAAATATCGCCTTCGATGACAGGGACCCGTCTTAACTGAATAAGACGCTGCGCCTGAAAGAAATGGTAATAATTAATTTAATAGAAGGGTGGAACACTATTTGTGTGCCACAAACATACCTAAAGAAACATCAAAATAAATAACTCCTATATAAGTTGTCATTAAAATTCTACTCATACGGAAATTAGTTTCTTGTCGTTAGTGTTGACCATCTTTGATCAAAATAAAAAAGCTTTAATTTTGAACTACTAATTTACTCAAAAGATTCTCTTTTAAAACAAAATTCAATACTACAAGGTTTCATAAATAATTAAATGAGGTCAAATATTTTAAATAAAGTTTCCTCAAAACAATTTCTCAGCAAACATTTTAAAAGTTAGTGTTTACATGTTACAAAGAAAAGCCGACTCTGGCAGATCTGTCGAGAGGGTTACAAAAATAAAGCATAGCAAATCACTTTTTCTTAATCTTAATTAATTGTTTCAGTTTTAGTTCTCATAATGAAAGATTGTAAAAATATTCTTATTAGTTCAACTTATGCAAGCATTATTCAAAGCATATGTTATTTGAACACAGGTGTCAGCATTAAACTGCAAGCAAACAAGTGACGTAACAAGACATCTGTCGTTGTTACTAACAGAACAAAATGAACCATGTGTATGGTTTCTCAAATCATTATAAATGCTGAATTATAATTTTAACACTGAAAAATTCAGTCCAACAAACAATCTAAAATTTATATTATTCGTGCTTTTATGCACTAAACAAAACTAGCGTGTTTCTCATTTAGAACACGAACAAAATTCTTAAAGCTATCTACGAACCAGAACTGTATAAATTGGATGTTAACAAGTGTTGCAAAATCAAACATAATCGCCAAACTTCCATCAGGTTTGTGGTAATATGCTCTTCTACCAATTATTCAATTACTAAATTACCAAAGCCGCTTCTTACGAAACGCAATACAAAGTCGTTCTCCATCAGTAGTTGGAATTGTGGTTACTATAGTTGGTTTTATGGTGGTGGAATACGCGCTAAACAAAATACCTTAATTAAACAAAGTAAATATTCATTATAGGATACCAACCGCTATTTAAAGATGGATCTCTAATCGTCGAAATGTAACCGCAAGTTCGCGGCCTGCCTCAATTGTACATCATTGTTTAACAAGCTTGCAGGACCGACTCCTCTATCACCTCGCACGAGCGACGGCGTAACCCCCAGCAGAGGCCTTCAAGCAACTCGCGCCTGCGAAACGTTTTATACATAGAAAACAATATGTAGATACGACCTTAGCGTATTACTAAACTCGTTGCTTGTACTTTACTAATAATTTGAATAAAAGCGCTTTATGACTTTGCTTTTTATGATTGGATTTAGTAACTGCGAAATAAACTTGTTACAGGGTGTTTTGAAATTACTTTGTTGATACGTAGATTTAGCCCTTTAAAACCACTACAATATATATTGTAGTGGATTTAAAGGGTTAATTTTGGGTATAAACAATACAATTTCAAACACCCTTTGTAGAGAAAGGAACATAATATTTACGTGCAAAATTTATTTCATTTATTTAATTTAAATTAACAAGTATTGACATAATTTTATAATTAGGGATTAAAAGTTAAGAGGTTCATAAAGAAAATCAGTTTTATAAGCCAATAGAAATTATTAATTAATTTAATTTAGTTTAATGCCACGGGTTATAACGTCAGAAAACGCTCCAGAGCATGAAAAATCCATAATCCCAAAGCGAAAAGCTTTTTTAACAAACAAACAGACGTTGGTTGTATAAAATACTGTGAAATGTAAGATCCGAGAAGTGTTATTTTAAAACGATCGTTAATTGAGCACACCTGCATGTTGGAAAGGTCATCTTTCGCTTATTTGTAAAGCTAACAAGGCGAGCTTCAAGGAAATGTTGTTCCACCGTCGGTGGTTTCGCATAAACGCTAACAAAAGTTTCTTAAAGAGCGAAAGGGATTAACGATCAATGACATGCTACAGAATGAGACGGGCATAAAAGATTCACTTGAGTAGGCACGGATTTGATCCACGTGGAGTCCATAAAGACGCGGGCAGCTATATCGATTTTCTACAACGCAAGCAAGGTTAGAACGCGATATGTGCATAAGACAGGAATAGAGATATCACAGGCGGAGTTTTAAAACGTCACTGAAATGTATTATTGGTCGAAATAGGTAGGTTTAGAACATACGAGCACGCGACAGGTGGTTGTGATAGTTTGTCTGGTATAGCGTGTTGACGGGTGAATATTTTTGGAAGTTTAAAACGGTTATACAAAATTTGGAGAAATATTAATTTCGATTAAGTATTTCGCGTAAAGTGTGAGCAAGGGGGCCGAGTTTTATGATATAAATACTCAGGGAGAATTAGGAAGGCTCTTTTTAATTTTGCATTGCTTAACAATGTATTATAATCAACTGACAAAGCTTGTGAGTATTTAAAATTTGTAACGTTCAGTAAAATAGTATTAGATTATTTGTGGCCTTATAGTTAGTACCGCGAGTATAATAGAGTGTAATTTAAATTTAACTGAGGTCCACGAATACTTTAACAAGCTCGTAAATTAATAATGCAATAATAAACAAGTGTAATATACATGGATTTGGATGTTGGAATTGGTGTTAATTGGTAGCACGCAGCTCAGCTTAAACTGAGTTGTCATCTATAAATAGCTGGTGGAGCGCGAGCATAATCACGAAACCGAGGGGTTCAGGAATATAGAACTTCAACGGAGATGGACTTTTGACGCTTTTTCCAGGTACCGCATTTGAATTTGCTGTTTTTTTATATAAACTGTTGAAATTATTTGTGATATGGGAGTGAACTTTGATGGTTATTTTTGGTAATTTAACATATTGAAAAGGATACGTATAACTGACTATTATTATGGTATTTTGAAATATAAAACAAAAGGTGTACGTAAAGCTTATTAAATTTCTTGATGAATTTAAATGTAATTGTTAAGAGTACATGGGTTTATTAAGTTTGTAGTCATAGTATGCAAAGTGGAAAGCATACATTAATAAACTGGGTTATCATGAGCTCACCATACTCCAGTGTGCAGTAATAAATAAAGATAAGGTATTATTTGGGGCCCATTTACTCCTGTTGCATTAAATGTGTTTGAAATTTCAATTTTAAATACAAGGACTTTACAAAGATAGCATTTATTGAGGTTTAACTTGAGCACTGAACTGTACATAACCATAATTTATTATTTGTAAATAGTGGTAAATAAATATTGTACGATTGTTGTATTATTTTGTGATTTTATTGAATGGTGTGCGAACGGTAAAGAGAATGATAGTAAATTTAGGTATCCGAGAGGAGGTACAGCTGAGCTAGCCAGGGAAGCTGCTGAAGAAATTAATTTGATGAAGCAGAATTCGAGTAAGAAAATTTTTGTAAAAATTTTATATTTTTGAAAATTTTTTTTTTAAAAACATTGGTGAGATACGGAGCTTAAATTATAGAAGCCCACGGCAATATATATATATATATATATATATATATATATATATATAGTATGTATTGATCAAATACAAATCAGGCTGGTAGTTATATAGCCATTAAAAACATTAGCTTTATTAATTCATGGGAGGAAACATCCACTGACCAATGGTTTCGGCTTGTTAGCCTCATCAGAGTGGACTGTTCCCAAGAACCCTATGAGTAATCGAAGTATTATAATGATATAATTTCGAAACAATAGTACAGTGATTGTTTCGAAATTATATCATTATAATAGCTTCGATTACTCATAGGGTCTTGGGAACAGTCCACTCTGATGAGGCTAAGCCAAAACCATTGGTCAGTGGATGTTTCCTCCCATGAATTAATAAAGCTAATGTTTTGTTAATGGCTATATAACTACCAGCCCGATTTGTATTTGTCAATGGCTCTTATTATTTTCATAAGAGTTTGTTTAATACATCTTACTATATATATATATATATATATATATATATATACAATTAATAAGATGAAATAATAACTTAGACTTTTATGCAAAGCCCAAATGATCATTTCAAATTCCATTTTGTTCCGGTATTCGGCGTAAACGATTTTTTAATTTACTCTTAATGTTTTCTTTTGTGTTTGCGCGGATTACCGTAACAATCAACTTCCTCTGCGAATATGCATCTTCTTTACACATTTTAATATTTCAACTGCGTTAACAAATGTTATAAGAGTATAAAATGAATTAGCTTTTCAAAATTTTTATCACCTTACCCTTTTATAACAACGGGCATCATTTTTATCCATAGCATTATATCTAGACTTTCCAGGGTCATCAGCTACGTCTAGTTTTAAGAGATCTGACGTTTCTCTTGATGAAAAATAATAAGCGAGGGTGGTGCTGCTTAATGCACAATTAATTATACAGTTTTGAATTTTGTTGACTCAGTGATCTGCTTGCCGTGTCGTTGGAAGTGTAGACGTCCCGTACCAGGCGGAACACGACCACCTGATAGAACTGAGATTTTCTCATTGTTATCACTTTTTACTTTACTTTACTATAGGTTAAAAATTTAAGCGAAAGAGACTCTTAGTATACTATTAGTATAATAAAGAGAGCTCATATAACTATTGATAACGGTAAACCTCTGTCGCCATGTTATTATTTCGCAATATTTTATAATCTATCCCATGAGAATGACCAATAAGTGGAGAAGGAAGGTTTAATATCGAGCTTTACTATTCCCCGAATTCAAGGTTTTTTTTCAGGTTAAACTGAAAGACCATGGTATAGTTCTTCAATGCGAAAATCCTGAACGGAGCAGCGGCTGTACATTGCGCATGACTACTTTCCGATCTGACAACCATAGCCAGGTGTTATTTGTGTAAGTGTCTGTACAAGTATTATATGGGGGGGGGCTGTTTCGTCCCTTACTTATGGCATATATGCGGGAAAATCAATATTTAACTGAATTTTCGCTGTTTTATTACCAATATTAATTTAATCAATTTCCTGCATTTATTAGAGAAAAATCAATAAGCATATTGTTTCTGTGATTCTGCTCTCAAAAACTGAACTCTATAGTTACGGCGCGATATTAAAATAGAAACACGAAATGCGTAGATTCATTCAATACCGGATTAATATTGAATAACTCCAATCGTTCTTTGTGGAGTTTTTCATAGCAAGAACGTTCCTCTAAGAATCATTGCTTCTATAAATTATTATAAAACTCAATATTAACTTAATAGTTGTAAAAACGAAAGTCAATTTTATCCTTCGGGTAAGGGATTAAAAACACCATATCACAGATTATAATTCACCGGGCTGAAGTAGTCATGATCATAACTTTTAGGATGCTTAGTCTGTGATAAGCAGGTAATAAGTCAATGATACAACTTTATTCAAGAATATTTTCTTTACTTACTGGAGAATAATATCGAAACTGTAGATATGTCTTATAAAAATAGTACATCTTTTTTAATTTTAAATGAAGGTTTCATTTTATACATATCTATGGAAACACAACCACGTTTAAATTTTATAAAAAGACATTTTTGTAGGACCTCATTATCAAATTGTCCTGTTTTTGAAAGAGTAGGTAAACTGCTTTCTGGTTTCGTTTAAAATAACGAGGCTTGTTAGTATTAATGGCGTTGACTGTGGAATTCGAGTCAAGATCTCAGTATTATGACGATCCCTGCGACAGTGGTAGTGTTAAATCACGGTCTTCCCTAATGAACTTGCCACAAAAAGCAGGTCCTTGTCCTTCGAATAACCTAACGTTGAAGTATACAAAAATAGTGTTGTGAGAATTTAGGATTTATGCTATTTATATGATCTATGGATACAGATAAACCTGAAAATTAAATTACACTCAAAAGCTCTACTGATTGCAAATGCCTTTTGATACAGGAACCGCATACGCTTCGTTAGATTAATGTTAAAATGCTTGTGCTTTGTTTCGTATAGTCCACCTCTGTAATCGTTGAGCAATTCAAAGCAACATATACATCACACAGTCGCAGTAATGATGTCTGTCTCAGAAACCCGTAGTTGGACAAGAATCAGATCTCTCGATCTCACAGAGATTGTTTTGTAGTGCCGCATCCGAGTTCGTATGTCATCATTAAAATGTTAGTATTATAAAAGTAAGTTGGCAAAACAGACGAGCTGCTAACTTATGCTATTAAATTCAATTTTTAAAAACTACGAGTGTTAATAGTTATTGAATAAAATTATCAAACCACTTTTTACTAATTGTAACGATATCTACAAATATACCGAGTGTTTAGAAACTGCTGTCCACATTAAAAGCATTATAAAGAAAAAGAACTAAAAATTAAGAATTACCTCTTACGTTTAGTAAATATAAACGTTCGTCGTATTCGTGACATGCGTTTTTTATATAAAATTCGTCTCAGAAGCAATTACGTAATTGGTTCTCCACCCAAGTTCCGTAATCTTTACCACTGGAGTACGAAAAACACCTGCTTCTTTACGTATCCACAAAGATGGAGTATAATCTTTTAAGCAAGAATGTCCTCCGCGACCTATCTAGGCTTTTGATTGAGAAATACTCACGCATTTTACAGCCCAATATAGGATTGCATCGTCTTGTGTGTATACGACTATTGGTTCGCGTCTTTCCTTCTGAAAAAATTCAGTCGCGTCCATTGGATCCGATCGCCTTCAAAATAGATGCATCCGACGCGTTTTTACACGGGGAACAACCTTTTCCTCTGGCAAAATTCGTGCTCTCCTCCTCAAAAAAAAGATATTTAATCTCAAAGTTAAATTTGTACTATTATGTACGTACATAAGATCAGATTTGCGTTTTTAATAATAATATCTGTTTCTAACAGTAACCTTGTAGCAATTTTATTTTCCACCTAATATATATATATCTGTATAATCAATCCTTTTATTAAATATTAAATAATATAATACATTATAATGTTATCCAATCCACTTAATTTAATAACATCTATTGTCCAATAAAGAACTAGTATTTAGTTCATGTTAAAAGTTAAATTCTACGGAGACAATATAAAAGCTTTTGTTTGGTATCCTTCTTAAGGCCCCCTCTACTCAATAACTGCAAGGCAACTTTGTTACTGGGCAGCAACAAGCTCGGCCGGCACTTCTAACACAGCTGGGGTTCAAGCAGGTCGATAGTTGTTCTTAGGAGCGATGTCCGTCATTGATTTTTGCTGTTGGAAGCGTGCACGATGGAAGATTGCACGTGTATGCTATCTTCATAAATTGTTTTGGATGGTCCATTTTTTGTGTTGAAACCAGTCGTGAAGAACGATGAAGTTTTTGTTAAAAAGACCATTAGGAACAGTAAGTGAATTTGTTTCTATAACAATATTAATTAAAATTTTCAGTGTAACTTTGGGAATAATTTAATTTAAAATATATTGCAACGTAAATTATAAATAAGCACTTTTCTGAATGGTATTCATGCGAAATTAAATGAAAACAATTCTATTCTTGTATAATATGGAATCACATATATAATTTATTCAAGTTAACTACAAACAACATTTGCTTTCTTGTGGTGTGAATTACGCCTGGAACATCTGTAAATTGAAACGCAGATAATGGAAGCCAAGTGACGTGTTTTTCAGTATGCAGCGCAGCTGTTTGTTTGGAATGGAATTTTCCGTTGTTAATACATACGTCAGCTTTCAAGCAAGTATTTATGTGCAATTTGGAGTTCTGGTATGTACAAAAAATTATGTTCGTATGTTGTTTGAACTGTCGACGTAGTAACGAGATAAAATTTATTTTAACTGACTTGTGTTAACTTTGAACAGGTCAAGGACAGACCTCAATTATATTTTTCGTAGTCATACGATATGAATCTGTAATTTGTTCCTACAAATTCTTTTATTAACTCAATGAAACATCAGAAGATGTCACTACTAATTAGATAAAGTAAATTCTCATAATTTTGAACCTTTAGAAATTAAATTTCTACATTTGATATTTTATGAACAATGATCTGTAATTATCTACTGTGAAATTAAGGTAAATTTACCATAATTAACTCTTTCTATAAATAAGCAATTTTATGCTTTGTCAATCTGTTATATAAACCTCATTAAATAGTAATTGGTACGGATATATTCAGTACCATTGTAATTAACTCTTTCTAATTTAAATTAACTTATAAAGGAAGACATATTTTTTGTAGAAAATTACTTTATTGGATACCAAAAAGAATAGATTCTTATTTTCGGACTAAAGACTATCTTTTATTTAAGAGGAATGAAAATCGATTCTGATTGTATTTAATTATTTTTGAGTTTGAATGCACAAACAGTGCTTTTCTTTGTTTAATTTGTTCACAGGTGCAGTGCAGGATTGCTAAGGTCAAGGTCGAGCCATAAGGTAAGATACTTCAAAGATTAGGAGGTCTTTAAAAATTATATAGCGGTTATAGGAGAAAGGTTTCCGCATTAGCCTTGTACAAGGGACTTGTATTAGGTCTTCTCAGTATAAAAAAATACGGTGGCGCCTTATTTTTATTATTAGTGGTTGCAATTACACCCCGACCCACAGCTCATTCTCTACCCAGAGCATATAGTTTGACTAGCCGCTTTGCCTTTGAGATTTCCTCAACTTAGAGCCACCTTCCATCTTAATTTGCCGTGGGCTCCATTTCTAATTATCGGAATTTCTCGTTAAACTAAAATCGGAATTTAAAAGGCTTCAACCTAACCTGAAGTACTCTATATTATCTGCTATGTCCTATAAATATATATTTTGTGACGCCATGAACGGGACTCCGATCAGTGTTGACGTTATGGATTCAGATATTTTTACTGGCGCGATCTACTCAAGCGTAGATATAAATAATAACCAGAGGAACCACAGTGTAACAATGATTTATTCGATATTAACGCCAGGAATTGGAAAAATTTCTGCCATTGCAACAAAAAACGCAACAATTCTATCATTAAATTTATATTTACGACGAATTTGGAATTCAGCAAGATATTCTACATACTGCTCCTGACGCGTTCCATACCGAGGTATATTTGCACGCGGTTCCCGCCAGGCTCGCTCGATTTTTTGCGTGTCAGAACCACTGTCCGGACCAACAAAATTGAGTTTATGATTGACTTGTAAATGCTTAAATCCAGAATTGCCTAAGCAATTGCAAGATTGCTGTCTGATATAATTGTATTGCCTGGTTTATTCTACTTGCGAATGACTACAAGTTAAGTCGCTGATGTACGATTGGGAACAGGCTCAATGAATAATCGACCTGATACTGGTTCGATCCCGCCAAATATCCATTGTCCGGTGATGAGTCTACCTTTGTTAAGTTTCCGTTTCTTAATTTTTGCTTCGTCTATCTCTACGACAATATTCTTTCCGTCTAATTGTTCAGAATGCCTTTCGCTCCACATTACACACACTTCTCGACAGTAACTAGCCCAATTAACTGCTGTAGAAGCTGTTATATCTAGCTCTGATTCCAGAAATTGCTGCCGAGGTGGCCTCAACATTATGTGATACGCAATGAAATGGCATGATTTTTGTAGTGACAGATGAATAATCTCAAACCAAGTGTCTTTCAGCATACTTATTTTCAAATCGCATTTCTTCTGTATCCGCTTGCTTGTTTTTGTACGTAATAAACGCGACGACAACGAAACATTAGTTGCTTACGAATGAGAGGCATGTTTTCATTACACTGCGGACATTTCCGTACACCTGGAAGTACTTTACGATTAATTAAGAAATCTAGAACCACTTCCAAATCACGACAAATAGTTAGGAATTCGTGTAATTTCATGATTTCAACACACACTGATTTGCGAGAACTGTACAATGAGATAGTCTCTAAGTGAATGCTGACTGCTATCCGTCGCAATAAATAAACGAATGACATAACCTTGAAAAGGAAGATGTACGCGTTCATATGTTCATATATTCACACACGCATATACGCACGTGACACTAGCCGTTGCGGTGTGTTCATTTGCGATTACGGACAATAGTACACATACTTGACACTTTCAAACACACGTATGTACATGCATGCATCGCCCGCCCGCCCGGGCGGACAGCTACTCCCACGTGTGTATATGTGTATGTGTGTGTGCGGGTATATGTATGATGCACACATGGCAGTAGCCGACCAGGCTATGAGTTTATGGACAAACTACGAATATTTCAGTTATACAGTTGTATATCTTTTTTGGGGGAGCACCATTTTTGCCAGAGAAAAAGTTGTTTCCCGTGGGAGAACGCGTCGAATGCATCAATTTTGAAGGCGATCGGGGGCTTTCTATGAATAATTAATAAACTTTGAATTCAGAGTGTAGTAAAGCTCGATATTAAACCTTCTCCATTTTTTGACAATTCTGATGGAATAGATGGCGACAAAGGATTACTTTTATTAATAGTTATATCAGCTCTCTTTATTATACTAGTAGTACCCCAAGACCAGGAGTCTCTTCCTCTTAAATTTTTAACCTATAGTAAAAAGTGAAGACAATGAGAAAATCTCAGTTCTACCAGGTGGTCAGATTCCACCTAGTGCGGGACGTCTACACTTTCAACGACACGGCAAGCAGATCACCGAGTCAACAAAATTCAAAACCGTAATATTTTGCATTCAGTAGCGCCACCCTCGGTTATTATTTCTCAACAAGAGATACGTCAGATTTCTTAAAACTAGAAGTAGCTGATGGCCCTAGAAAGTCTAGAAATAATGCTGTGGATAAAAATGATGCCCGTTGTTATAAAAGGGTAAGGTGATAAAAATTTTGAAAAACTAAATTCCTTTTATACTCATAAAACATTTGTTACGCAGTTGGATTATTAAAATGTGTAAAGAAGATGCATATTCGTAGAGGAAGTAGATTGTTACGGTATTCCGCGCAAACACGAAAGAAAACTGTACGGGTAAATAAAAAAATCGGTTACGCCGAATACCGCAACAAAGCGGAACCTGAAATTGATCATTTGAACTTTGCTTAGAAGTCTAAGTTATTATTTCATCTTATTAATTGTAATACGTCAGTATTTATCAACTTAGCTTGTGTAAAAAAACTACCTCAACTATTTATATATATTTAATGTTTGGCTTATGGCCGTAATTTTGAGTGTTGCTTCCTGTCTATAACTTACTAAGTCAAAAACTTGACAATGTCAGATATGATTGACAAAAATGCTGAACGTAATTAAAAGTTAGGTTTATGTATAGTTGTGTAAACGATTTAGATTTGTAATTTTTCTAATTATCATCATCGGTCTCGGTGGCGTAATTGGTAAACGCATAGTTCCGGAAAGACTAAGATACAGGTTCAAGTCCTGTCCAAGACCTTATATTTTCCTTCTTTCAACTACTAGCTCGATTTGAAATGATCATTTAGGCTTTGCATAGAAGTCTAAGTCATTATTTCATCTTATTAATTATATATAGTGCTATGAAATAGCCCCTTACAAGCCCTTGCGATTGGTGTGCAATTAAGATTGATTTGATATCTCCCCTTTCTTGCCCCACGTTGGTCGTTATTATAATTGCTATGAAATTGCCCTGTTGTCCTCAATAGTCATGTCTGACCAAATTCCCGACCAGAGCTTATCGGATCGGCGAATAGTAAAACATCCATTTGTAGTAAACTTGTGGAATTCTGCTGGATCCATTCGTTTTTCAAGGCATAACATATCCTATAGGTATAGATGTGCGCTCTTTGCATAAAGAAAATGGCCTGCTGCATGAAAAAAGGGCAGAATTTTACTGATTGTGGCGATATGCAGCTTCCAGTCTCCTGCACGCTCTACCTGAATGAAATGCTTTATAAGCACTGTCATTTGAATATATTGATTCCATAACTTCGAAGTAGGTCCATTACTTTAAGATTGTTTACTGCAGTGCTAAACTTTGTTGAAAATATTTGGTATTTCTCATTTTTCTCAATCAGTATAATCATAGATCTGTCACCATCGCCAAGCATACTTTCAATGTCAGCTCGTTCGTCTTCCGTAAACTGCACCTCAATTAGGACTGTGCAAACCAAAACTAGATTTATTAAAAGATGCGCTCGTACGGCCCGTGAATATGCATGCCCAGACAGCATTTTGTCTACGCTGTTCTCTGCATAAATCGTGTTGAATACTTCTTTCAATCCGCTCCCTGCCATTATATTGCCAATTGAGCCCATAAAGGGATTATGGATATTAGACCACTTCTCAAATATCTACATCAGGTCTGGCGCCAATGGCAATATATCTCTATCAAGAGGCATAACACTCTGCAAGTCAGTAATTGATATAGCTGGCAAACCTGAGTTTTTCTGTGTGTAACACAGTTTTATTGCAATGGAAGCGAAAGAGCTTACCGCATCGGCAGAGACATACCCTTTCAGTCGTGGAATGTTGCGGTCTTTTGAAAGTGCAGCATGTGGAGTTACACACTACGCCACCCATTTCGTGGAATGTATTTAGGCCGTCAATCGTGTTAACATTTACATCTGCATTGTTAAAAACAAACTGCAGAAATGCACCTTCCTCAATAATTGTGTCTGTCTCTGACCGTAGTATAGCTGAGGCCTCAAGTTTTGCTGCTTCATTGCAGCTTGAAGCAAATCCTAATTCTGCGCAATGTTTGATGAGCAGTTTCGATCCAAATAATCGATACAGATAGGCACTGACCCCAGTCAAGATCGAAAAAATGAAAGATCTTGGCCTAACAGCAGAAATTATACAATGTGCCAACGCTACACATTTATTTTTCCATGCAAGCAGTGGACCCCGCTTGTGTTTTAAAATAACCGTCTCCAAAAATATACGTAGTGAATCCTGGATAACAGAATTTGCGCTTCGCAAAAAGTCATTAGGGTTATTGTAGGTTTCTGACCGGATATCTTCCAATATAATTTCAGCTGCCGCTTTAACGACTCTCAGTCGCTCTTCATGGGCATCCATCTTTTTATTTTTATACCATGAATCATTTAATATTTTATGTCCAACGTTTTTTAAACACACAACAGTGTTTCTTGCGGACACTTGTGTCATAACAATATCCTCACCATACTCTGCTTTTAGACGAGCTTTTACTGTCCTGTGATCAGGAAAATATTCTCCTTCTACTACTCCCATTAATTCGTCAAGGTAAAACTGGCATTCTTCACTATTATTTATAATATACAAGAAAATGCGTTCCATGGCATGGTCAACATTTGTGGTTGGTCTTTAACCTCTTTTTTCATTACTTTTTGTAGGTGTCTGGTATAATTTTTGTTGGCAGCAGTGATGATACCTTGCATCTGCCGCCACTAAATCGTTTACAATTTCAATTTGCTTTATTATGCTCTGGGCCCATTCATCCCCTTGTTGTTTAGCAGCTGCTAGTACACTTTTATGCATATCCAATTTATCAACCGAATGAATAGGATTTCGTCGATAAGTTGGAAGTCTAGCCCGAAGCTGGAGGAAATCTTCACTTATTTCATCTCCATACAAAAACCAAATATTTTTTAATGTTCCTGTCTGTCCACATGACAATCTAAGGGATTGTTTTTGGAAATGTGGTCCACAATCACGGCCACGACAAACAGAAGCTGAAATCATATTTTTTTTCCTTAGTGTATTGTTATGAACGTGTACCTGTTTCTTGCCTAAAAAAAATAATCTTAGAAACTTATAGATCAGACATCGGGGGTAACTTTTCTTTCAAGATTTTTAAATTTTATTTATTTGCTCTTTTCTAACACGCGACGTTTTGACAAATATACAGTCAGTGGGGTTTGAAGATACATACCAGTTCGCTTGAAAATATGGCATGGTTTAGCTATATTAAAAACTTATCTATTAAAATTGTCATACTATAATATTTATAATATATTACTGTACAAAAATATTTTTAATTATCAAGTTTTGACCGTTGGTCTCAAGTGGGAATTGTGCAGGCGAGAAGCGTGTGATAGAATGAGGAAATAAATAAAAGTTAAAATCTTGCCAAAGTGATTATTACTATTGCTCAAATATTATAATGGCGCCAGTGACTATAATAAGAACATAAACTTTATACCTACATACCTTTTAGGAAAGAAACATTATCGTAAAGTCCACGTTTAGCACTAGCAGCATTCAAGGTAGCTATATCCTTTTCTTTAATTACTATAAATATACTGTCATCCAAAGTGTTACGGCATATAAAACAATGGCCAGATTCTACAACAGACATTTTACTTAAAAAAAACGGTAAACGCGTAAACTATCACTTGCTGAGATTTATTTTATTTATTTATTTGTTCCAACGTTTCAATAGTCTGCTACCTGAAATTTAAGCAGACCTGGCTTCCCCACAGAAAGTAACCGTCATGTGTATGTGTGTATGTGTGTGTGGGGGGGATGGTTGTGAGTATGTGTGTTGTGTGTGATGTTGGTCCATGTTACGTTTCCCCTCTAGGACCAGGACGATCGGAAGCCGGATATCCCAGTCGTCAAGGAAGAACGCACAACGGACATTGCCTTGTCAGTCCGGACCATCGGCAGCTGGAAATCCAGATGTTGAGAAGGCAATGGAAGCGTGTATTTAGGTGTGTGTGTGTGTGTTTGTGGGTGTGTGTGTGTGAGAGAGAGTTGTGTGTATGTGTGTTGTGTGTGATGTTGGTATCCGTGTCATGTTCCCCCTTTAGGACCAGGACCATCGGAAGCCGGATATCCCAATCGTCAAAGAGGAACGCTCGACGGATGTTGCCTTATCAGTCTGGAACATCGGCAGCCGGAAATCCAAATGTTGAAAAGTCACTTGTTGAGAGCAGGTAGATTGATAAGTGAGATGGTGTCGACGAGACTGCATTTCACGGTGGTGGAAGAAGTGGCCATTATAAGGAGAACCCTCGCCACTTCATAGCTTCTATTCTACAGAACCAATAACGCACGTATAATACGACTCAATTTACTTTTATATGTTGTTATTACTTTCAAGCGAATTATGTTTAAAGATCAGTATGTTTTGTTAATAATATATATTTAGGAATATGCAATAAACACATAAATCTTTAGTGTAAAACGTGTTTTTTTGTATTTCTTCCAAATTATGGTATTTTCGATGCACTGTAATTAGAAAACTATAGCCCGTAGAGAAAAACTATAGATATGAAATGTTAGTAAATGCAAACTTGGATTTTTACTAGTGGTGCTTGTCCCTACAACATATCCAAGAATAATAAATACCGGATCTTTTGCACTAAATCCCAATATTTTTGTATAAATTGACTGGACTATAAATTTAATGATAAAAACTAGTTAATGTATATACGAGGGATGTCAAATGTTTTGCATACTTGTACATAAGGGCGCCACCAAAAAAATGTCAGTACTAAAAGTTGACATCCATGTTTAGTTTACCCTGATCCAAATTTTTAGTCCGCTACGTTTAGTGCTGTAGCTACAATAAACTGTCATAGTTACAAGTTAATCAAAAAATGGAATTCAACCGTGAAAATTTTCACCCAATAGTTTTTTATAATTTTCGAAGACAATTATCTCAACAAGAATACCTCGTCGAGTTGGTTTCTGTTTTCGGCAATGAAGTACCACATTAGTCAACAGTCTCTCATTGGTATGGAGAATTCAAACGTCGCGGATTAGTCTTCCAGACTATCAAAGAGCAGGTGCACCAAAAATAACAGTCACTCAGGAAAACCTCGAATCTATGCGCATGCACATCGACGTAGATCAATATATGACATATCGCGAAGTTAATGCATCATTGGGGATTTCATAAACTTCGATTCGAAAAAATTTGCATGAAAAATTGTGTGTTAAAACATTAGTTTCCCGTTGGATACCGCATCTGTTGACCAAAGAGCAAAAAGCATCTACAGTGAATTGGTGTCCAAAAATTCTAGACCGCTTCAACACAGAAGACTCTAAAAATGTACACAACTTCATGAGTGAGTGATGAACCTTAGATTTACTACTAGATGCATGACAGGGGAATCATGACCTCATTTGCTCCAGCATCCTCATTTGCTCCATCATCTGGACTAAATTTACATGTAAATTCCCATAAGGAGCAAATGAGGGAGATAAATGTTCTCCTTGCTTCTCCTTGCTTTCCTCCTTGCTCGTACACCCCCACATCAACCATTTTAATTATGTCACACCCGCCTTCTTTCCACCGCGAGATAAATCTTTCTTCACATTTCCACCCACGAGATAAATATATATTGTTTGATATCAATTAATATTAGATTTTTCTCAGCTACCTGAATTTCTATGAATTTTTTAGATAGCATCACCCCCTAGGAAGGTACCCCAATTTTAAGATTTTTTTACCGCTAACATAATGAATCAAATAGTTTTCTTCGACTAACCATTTCCACCCACGAGATAAATGTACATTGTTTGGTAACAATTAATATTAAAATTTTCTCAGCTATTCGAATCTCTAGGAATTTTTTAGATAGCATTATCTCCCGGGGAGCTACCCCCATTTTAAGAATTTTTACCAGCGGCGATATTTTGGCCGTCCGCATAAATTTTTTAACCATGCGATACATCAAATTTTAACCAACATTATATTGTCACAAAATGTTTCTGTAATTGGTGTGTGTGTGTAATTTGAATATTTACCTACCGCGTGAGGGTATCCAATTAATAATAAATAATAAATGGGAAGGACCTCTAACACTATAGTACCCTCACGTTTCGGGACATTGCCTCGCAGCTGCTGCAGTCGGTGAGAAGGGGAGGTTCATTAAACAACAACACACTAAGACAAAATTCCAATTGTTTTATTAAACGGCCTACTAACTAACTTAACCTAATTACATATGCATACAAAATTATACAGTGATTAACAATATTTACAATAGGGCCCACCATGGGAATTAAACGGCCCATGGACCGATCGCGGTAATAGCTTTCGTCGCACTTTGTTCGTGGCGATGAACTAAGATTGCAAGACAGAAAATACGTCACTTCACAGGGACAAATGTTATTAAGTTTCCGGCTAGCACAACACAACTTAACTAAACAATTCTAAAGTCCTTATTTTATGAATATTAACAACAGTTCTGGGTGCAAACACCCCAATACATATAATTAATTAACGCTACCGTAGTCTAACTAACTTGCATACTGAAACGACCTTCCTTTAATCACGGGGTCATTAATAACAGGAAAAACATGACCTTCACACGGGTCAAATAGTACAATAACGGAATTCGTGGCTTAGTTATTACAAGCCTCGGACTACGTCGACACACAATAAAATAAGAAACCCTTCAAAAGATGCGGTCTTTAACAATAACCTAAAGGGATTAAATACTGGAACGGACATTTAACCCGAAGTTGTATGTTATGAAAGTCGACAGATATTGTATTTAAACAAATAAATGACTTATGATGCATAACACAGCTTTGAGTTCATAGTAATACCATTTATAATAATTACTTACTCAGAAAATAATTAACTTAGAACATAACGGCACGCACTTGACTTCAGAGAAATAAAACACTTACTCAATCTTGCAAAACCGGAGCTTCAGACTCTAACGCGTCTGAAATAAACAACCCCGATTACCACCGGCTGGCATCCTTATATACATTTGAGTTAATTGAAAATAACCCCTTTCTTGGCGCTCATACTCGGCTTAGGATACGCCGGTCGTAAATCTTTAAGATTAATTAAACTGCCCATTGCCTAAGATTGCCACACAAGTAGATCTCGGAACTATTTTTAGTTGAGTGCTCCGCTAATTGAAAAATTGCTTCAGACCACCCTGACATAAATAGGATATAATCATAGATAGCAACTAATCTGACATGTTTAGTGCCCTTAAAGTAAGTGCCTTTAAAAAACTGATTGACTCTTGGATTAGATCTTTCTGGAAACTTCGCTGGGAACATACTTGGGTGATCCCGCAGCCGCTACAATTGCAGACCTTCATTCTAATAATTAGAATGCTAAAATTAAACTAGAAAATAACAATTTTTGGGAATACTAGAACTATTAGAGCGTATTAAAACAGGCAGGGCCAATCCTTGTTGGCCTTCGACATAACAAAGATTACCAATATCTGTCACCAGATTATTGTTACACATATTTTCGAAAACAATCCAAACGCTCAATTGTTGGTTTATTTTTAAGAAGGAAACGTTAATCAACTTGGAACCTCATGTTTACCGTTCTAGCACTAATATGAAATTGAATACGAAAATTGCCATGTTTTACAGAGTGGGGGTATTGCCGAAGATAAATATGTTGGACACCGCCATATCGTTACATTTCTTTTTAAACGTTTTTACCGAAAGGCGGTAGGGAATGACAATTCCATAGCGGAATATTAAGTAGGTTGTTAATTCCTCAAGGGTAAAATTGTCTTATAGGGTGAAATTGCCTTTGGGGAAATTGCCTCATAGGGTGAAATTCCCGATAGGTTGGATGTAGACTTGTCAGGAGTTGGGCAATGTTTCCGGATTGAAGGTTAGTTGGACTTTTGGACTTAGGTTAAAAAGGCTTGATAGATTACGTCAGCGCCGCCGGTGATAACCTATCAATTTTTCCTTTAAAAATTGCTTGTCAAAAAAAGTTTAAGGAAATTTAAAGACGAATTTTGGGGATCTAGTATTAGAATTTTACAAAAACCGTCCTACATATTGTAAACGAGAAAGCGATTAAAAAGAAAAAGGGCTCATAAAGTGTAGTTAAAAACCATCCAACCTATCGAATATATTCCCAAAGAAGTGGGAATGCAACTCGCAACAGTGCGTTGGAGAATAAGGATTCTCCAATAAGAATTTAAAGTTTAACGTAGCACCAGTCATTGGGAAATGGTAGAAATGTTAAATCTATGAAGGTGATTATTAATTGTAGTTTAGAAGAATTTTTTTTGGATTAAAAACTTAGACTGATTAATGTATTGGTTACATTTTCGACAATCCACAAACATCTGCTTACGTGCACATGGACATGGGAGTCGGATTTTTGTTTAACAAATAGTAAAAAGATACATTAGGTGTTGTGTGTGAAGATCGGATCGTTGGATTTAAAAAGAACGGTCGGAGGAATTTCGGTTCCTGTTAGAATAATCGAAAATGGTTAATCGATCGTATTAGATGTTTAAATATGCGAAAGTGTAAAAGCCTGCATAAGCAAAATTTAATTATCAGACAAAAAAAAAGTGTGCGATGTGCTATACTTATAAAGAAAGTATAGAATGATGCTTTGCAGCGGTCCTAGCAGTCAAAAGACCACTGACTTTTTCAAGCAACTATAAGAATAGCAGTAGCGCAGAGAAGGGGTATGCATGTAATATATAGCGCACTGTTACTATAAAATATGTTAGTTTACGGGTAGCTCGAACATGTAATTGATCACGACTTATAGATTCTGAGACCATTGTCGTTTGAAAATGTTTAAAATTTCAGAACGGGGGGGTAATATAAGTTAGATGGATGATTGACCGAGTTTTTCTACCTTTAAGGGAATCGGGTTAAAACAAAGTTAATTTCATTTTGGTAATACTTTCCTGCTCTGGAAATAATTACGGCTACCGACCGCTATACGGAAATTTGGTTTGGAAAAGAAACTTACGAAAGTATGGTATTTATTAATGTAATTGGTTTAGTGACAGCGCTTTGTACACTTGAGTGTCTTCGGCAACTTCGATTGTTTCAAAGATAATATTAAGCCTGCCATTTGAAAATATAACGTAAAGTTATTTAAAATTGTTTATTAGTAAGTTCCACAACAAGTTTGGTACCCTTAGAAAGGTTAAAAGTGTTTTATTAGGTTTTGTTTATAGTAGCATGATTTTACCGAAATTGCAATCAATTTGTGTGCGTGGCTACCACCCTTTTGAATTTTTAATAGCACCGTGCATTCGATCCGTATAACATGGAAACGTTTCCGGTTTTTAATTCATTTCAGATAATAACCGGGTAATTGGTAAAATGTACTGGACGAGCAGCAAATTGGCAAAGATTACGTCATTTAGTTGCTGAATACCAACTTCGTTCGGCTGTCTTCGGAGACCTTCGGTTTGCATTCTATAGGGAACATAAACTACCAAAGAAACTTTTTATTAAAGTTAGTTGTTAAAGTTTTACCAAAGTCTATAGTGCGGATTTTGTTTTGATAAATGGTGCCTGCAAACGTTTTAAATGCATTTCGCGTCTATTTTACTAGGAGGATTTTAAAGGGCACCAGAAAAATGTTGGTTAACATCGTTGAGGTTTTAAACATCCGTCAGCAGCAAAGTATTAAACTGTGTGTTTTGCGGTTTGCTTATACGAGAATAGACAACTTACAGCGACACAAGGAAAAACAGGGTATGTCATTAAACCGTAAACGTTCAGCTCCGCCAGTGTTAAAGGGTCCGAGAAACAACCCGAATTTTGAAAGCATGCGATTTCGAAATGGAAAGACTAGGTATGCCGCAACAAGCAACATACAAAAATCAACAGTTACCGCTACTAGGACGATGGCTTAGAAATGGTTATAATTTAACAACCGTATGGCTAGCTATCGCATAAAAACGCCATTGTCGACGATGGGTGTCCGAGTTTTTTGGGAAAAGGCGGTTTATTCGATTAATTAATGAAAGAGAACACAACATACAGAATAAAATTATTTTAATCTACGGTTACACCAAAATGGTAGAAGACATTACCGATGTAAATCTTTTAACCAAAATATGGTTATAACATCTTTGTAATCTGGAAAATATGAGATGTTTTAACAAACCATGAGAACAAAATGGAAAATTTGAAACACTGGGTTCGGTTGGTCTTTGGAAAAGGTGCTCTTTTGAAATAAATATTAATAATATAAGCCATGTAAGATTCTCTAGGTTAAGAATAAAAAGGAATATGTATTTAGAAATTTTAACAAAATTTAAACTGTATTAGTAAAATTTTTCACCATTTCCTGTTTCGGGAATGATGAGTTAACGACAATATGTCTTATTGACCGAATCACGTTTCCTTTTTAAACCACTTTTTTTTTTTGTTACAGGTTACTTTAACCTGCTTGGATTTGACTACACGAAGTAAAATAATGTTATACTTTGGAAAAATTTTATTCTATTAGTTTTTAAACTGTAAATGGATAAAATAAATTATTAAACTTTGCGTGCTTAATTTCTTTTGTTAATACCTTAATTTTGGAAAGGATTCTAGATATTAAAAGGAGAGATGATTAGAAATCGACATTGGTAAAAAATTTTAAAATTGGGATAGTTCCTGGGGGTGTATTTAAAAATTCCTAAAGAATGAGAAAAACTAATTTAAATGATACCAAACAAGGCACATTTATCTCGTGGGTGGAAATTAGAAAGATTGCTCGCAAGGGTATATGTGTAACTTTGTAAGGGGTGGTCTTATATTAAATCTGTTTACAGATTCTGATTCTGCGTAAAATTCTAGACTAATTTGATGTATCTCATGGTTAAAAAATTTATGCGGACGGCCAAAAAATCGCTGCTGGTAAAAATTCTTAAAATGAAGGTAGCTCCCTGGGGAATGACGCTATCTAAAAAATTCTTAAAAATTCAGGTAGTTGAGAAAATTCTAATATTAATTGATACCAAACAATGTACATTTATCTCGTGGGTGGAAATGTGGAGAAAGATTTATCTCGCGGTGGAAAGAATGAGGGTGTGACGTAATTAAAATGGTTGATGTGGGGGTCTTCGAGCAAGGAGGAGAGCAAGGAGGAGCAAGGAGAAGATTTATCTCCTTCATTTTCTCCTTATGGTAATTTACATATAAATCCAGATGAGATAGCAAATGAGGATGCTGGAGCAAATGAGGTCATGATTCCCCTGTCATCCATCTACTTTTACTCATACGAGCCGGAAAACCCACTAATCGTTTCTTTGGGTGTACCAAGATGAAGTAAAACCGACAAAACTCATCCGTTCTCGAAGTGTCTCCAAAAAGATGATCGCAAGATTTGTCTCGAAAGCAGATCATGTAGTAACAATTTCTCAACAAGATCAAAGAACTAGAGAATATTTGGAAAAACAATAGTCTTTATAAACTATCCGCTGTTGTATTTCATTTCTAAACGTAAAACTTAAAAGACAACCCTCGTACATTCATTGTGCATCACTATTTTTAAAACATTCACTATCTATATACGACTGCTAATATAAACACCTCAAGACTTTTGTGTTGATGTTATTGAGTTTGTACTGAATTTATAACGATTTTATAAATAGCTAATACTTACATTTTACGGGTTTCCTCGATTCTTACTAGCTAACTCGATTTATCACTGAACCATTAACATTACGATTAAGGTAATTGCTCTCAACATTAAGCTAATTTTTCTATTGAAGGAAATTCTATACCTCCTGCTCTCCAGAAATGCTCTTTGATATAAAATGCGTGCAAAAACAACCTTGGTTGTAGTTGAGCAAAGTGAACAGAGTTAGGGTGTACACAATCGTTATAACTCAGCCTGAGGGATTCGCTAACAAGGTTGGCTTAATTATCGCGAGTCAATTAATTGGTAAAAAGGGATGAGTGTTCCCTTGGACCTGTCGCAATTAGTACCTATTACCGCCGCAATAGGGCTACGATCGACAGCTAGTGATATTGGAGGAAGGAACAAGATGATTAGAAAGAACCGCTGAATTAGCTGATAGCGAACTTAACCAGTTTACACGCATTCTGGTACGAACGTTGTGTAAAGAAAAGAAAAATTGCGTCTTGATTGGATCACGTACAATAATGGGGTGAAATTAGTCAAAAGCTGGGAATCATAACGTAAAGCGTAAATTGGGAGATCAGTTTATTATTATCGCTTGCTGTAGCATTCTTTTGTATTATTTGCAGAGCAAGTTATGATGTTTTCTCGAGTAGTTATTTCAATGCCCTCGTTGAGCGTTAACAAGGCGAAAGAGATATATCTGGATGAAGCTTCTGGTTATCTTAAAGTAGCTTTGCTACTTATATTTACTAACGCCTTTCCACCGTTTGTGTTTACTTAAAATTAGCGGAACTCCGTTTGGAGAAATATTGTCACTGCCTAATTATATACACAGCGTCTTGTAATTGCTCGTTGTTATATTTACATTCTCCTAACTAATTTACATTTGGCAGTTATTGAGTACCCATTGTTTTTAACATAATGGTAGAAAATTAAAATTCATTCAGCAGGATTTGCGCATGTCTGTTAAAACATATGAATAGAGAATATGTTTAAATACTATAAAAATTTAATGTTCTATAATTCATAAGTAACTGTTAATTGAAACTAAAATTTGTGATTAATTATTGGCTGCGATGACTAAAAATGGCAATTATATACAGAGTGTATTATGGATATCGGGACGGTTTCCTACATCGAAAAAGTACAATTTAGAAAAAAATTTTTAACGCCACTTTGTGCCATTCAATATTGACTATAATGTAACATGCAATATGGTCGAGGCCTAGCCATGCTACAGCGTGCTTCGCACTTTATAAAATGATCTTGTTTTCCCTACTTTCAAAACACATTTTATCTTCATGGAATTAAGCTTGATTTTGAATATATGTTCACATTTACTCTTGTATTAGAAAATAAGGCTAGACGCAGATATTATTATATTTCTTCATAATTTTCTCCTTTATTTATGTTATATAAATAAATCAGTATACAAGTGATTTTCTGATAAGTTGATTCTTTTGAGCATGTCTTTCAGAACACAACTAGTGTGAATCTGAACCCATATTAAAAGTGTCACTTCCTCTTCTTTTATTTTGCTGGTTATCTGTGTTTTCGTGTAACGTTCGTCTTTTGATACCTAACTGTCTACTAGTGCAGAAGTCGATCATCTTAATTTATCTATAAATCAGCATGAGGTTACTTATGGTATGTATTTTCTACATAAAGGCATAACGTTTTACTGAAAATAATTTTATAGATGTCATACCTCGGATGTAAGATGAATCCTTGATTGTTTAGACCTGTCCTGTTAATCAAGATTGTAAGATATATATATAGATAAATTTTTGATTGCTTTGTCGAACCACGTGTATAAATTGGCAACACAATTGATTTTGATGGGTTCAAACATATACTCCAAAATCATATTTCAACATCTTAGTCCAACTTATTAAAGTGGTTGGATGCCGACTAGCCACCCAGGCACTTCCAAAAGGCAAAAACCCACCAAAAAAAGACCACGGTTACAGTATGGTGGTCGGCGGCCGGTGTCATTTACTACAACTTTTTGGAACCAAGCCAAACCATCACAGCCATGTCGTACTGTGAGGAAATCAACGAAATGTACCAAAAATTGCGTCAGCAGCAGCGGCCCTGGTCAACAGAAGAGGTCCAAAAATTAAACGAGTTGAACGTTGAAGTTCTGTTTCACCCACTATACTCGCCAGACTTTGCGCCAACTGACTACTACCTTTTCAAGCACTTTGATAACTTTCTCACCGGTAGAACCTTCGCCAATCAGGACCAGGCATAAACGGCCTTTGTGGACTTCATCGAATCCCGAGCATCAACTTTTTTTGCCGACAGCATAAATCGACTAGTATCGCGTTGGCAAAGGTGCGCTGATTTGGATGGTGCTTACTTCAACTAAATCCGGTTAATATTACAAAAGTTATGACCGTTTTAAGTTTACCAACTAAAACGCTGAGAACTTTCATGACAACCTAATATTTAAACATAAATTATACCTAACGTTTTGAGTTTTTTTTAACAAAAGAAAATTAAAATTTACATAGGAGGTATGAAGGAAACTTTCAGTGCAAGTCATTTGTTAAAAAAGAAGAGCTAGAATATGAACTTTATATTAGTTCAATAGTGTCAAATAAGCCCATTTAAGAGAAAATAAAACTTTCAGCTCCTCAACTACGTAGAGAAAACTCTAAACCTCCTCCTCATAAAGATCTGTTAAGAGTATACAAAAACTTTCGAAGAAGATAGTGAAGCAATAACTTGTACCATAAATTCCATTACTATTTTATTAAATGATTTTAAAGGAGATAGTTATAATTCAATTTTTAAAAAATTAAGTCTCGTTTGACACATTTATGTGGCAAGATCAAGCGTTTATCTATTCCTGAAAATAATGTTGAAATTGCTAAGATTTTTAAAAATGATAGTTATGCAGATCTCCGTGAAAAAATTGAAAAGCATGAACTTTCTGCTGGTATAAATAATGTTTCCTTAATAAACCCTAACACCTACAATAAATGTTCATCCTCTAACATACGTATATAATTTTACTCCAATTTCCCCTTAGTCAGTAAAGTTTACTGGTAAACAAAATACAGTGTATGAATTTTTAGGAGTGTCTGAACTAGCTGAAACCAGAAATGTTTCACACAAAGATACTCTTCGGCGATAGAATTATTTGACGGTGAGATGCAATTATCTGGTATAGGAAAATAAAACAATATATTACAGAGTGGGATTCTCTCGTTATTTGTTGAAAAAAGGATTTCTTACGTCCAAATACTGAAACTCTATTATATCATGAAATAAGAAATAGAAAACAGAAACCAAACAAATTATTTCTATTATGCAAATGCAAAATTTATTTCGAAGATTTCAAAAACCAGCACAAGAATACAAATTATTTCACAAAATCTATTACCTCCTCTATCTGGAACTTTACCTACAATAAACACAATCACCGAGTTAGTTATAAAAAAAGATTAGAAGAGTATTTTCGTATAAGAAACTAATGTATTTCTCTTAATAATGCACATACACCAAGTACCTCTACTTTTATACAAAATAAAAATACCTCTCCACAATATAACTATAGACAAAATTTTCAAGAAAACAAGCAATCTAAAAATAAATTTACTAAACCTATGGTATGGTCAGCATATACACCAAAAAGTTGGACAAACAATAGCAATAATAGTACTAATCTACAGATTTCAACGTCTCAACTAAATACTATACAACATAACACAACTATAAGTAATATAACAAAAGTATACACCGCTATAAACAAAATAATAATGAAAATTTACCTACCTTTCCATCTCAAACACATAACACACGATGTTTTTCAAATAACTATAAACCAAACACAACACATTGTTGGAATTGTTTAAAAACTGATCACCTATATCCTACCTGTAAATATAAAAGAAAAATTGTTTGCTACAAATGCGGTATTCCTAAGGTAAAAGTTCTACATGTCACACTTGTTCAAAAATGGTTAAGGAAGTACAGGTAACGTGGCCGACCTGGTACTCAATTTTCCTTGGCTACAAAAATATTTTCTATAATAATAAATTTACCTCTATACAAACGAAACATGTTGCTGTAAACAAAAATTTAGAACCTTTTCATAAAAGAAATCTTCAAAATAAAGATGACTGGTTATAATGGTTAGTTACTGTTAAACATTTCTATAAAACAAACGTACATATAGTAGAAAATTATAATTTTATTATTAAACATTCAGACAACAGACCATATGCAAGTAAAATTGTTATATATCTATATAACTGATCTTTTTGATTCTGACTAATATATCTGTCTTTGGATCCTTGGGTATACCTACCTTTGAGTTTTTTAAAATACAAACTTCTCCTTAATCTACTCATAAGTTGTTCACTGCTGATAATGTCCCTCAAACAATAACTGGTACCATTGACTTACACGTGACCTGAAAGGAAAATGCGTATCAATATATATATATATATATATATATATATATATATATATTGCTGTGAAACCTACAAAATCCGTGAACTACGCTTTTCGAATCGAGCCTCACGAATTGGGCGTCAAGAATGCTGTGAAACCTACAAAAAGCTATTCATTACCTTAACTGTGTTGGTCCATTGACTTTCTTCTGTTAATCGCCTCGGCTGCTCCTCTAGATAACTTTCATCCTCAATCATAAAAAAAAAAAAACACATTCCTATCACACACATCAACGTTAACTCTATTTACATCAATATTCACAATACATTAAAATTTCAAAATTAAAATTCAGCATAAATTTTAATATCAGAAAATTTCAAAATTAAATTTATTATCATTTTAATGTGCATCCAGAATGAAAGTCCTTGTAGGATGCCTACTAATTACTATAACAATATATGCAGACCGGAGTCTGAGTACAAAGGGAGCATCTACCACCCCTTTACGTTAATTAACCAGGTTCGTCTAATTGAGCTCAAAGACATACCCTAAATTTTCATCATAATCCAGAACATCAATACTAAATACCCCTTTCTACTTAAACAAGCAAATTTCACCTTAAAATTAAAATATTATTGTTAGTACCATTTCACTGCTGTCCATTTTGAGTAAATCAATTATAAAGTTATTCAACACACACAAAAATCTCAAAGTTCAAACAAAATAGTATAATTTACCTGAAGGTTACTTGCACTCGTAGCTTCAATGTACATCGTCCCTTTTGTTAATCACACCATTCCAACTGGGTTATATTTACGGCTTCTGATTCTCAATGCTTTTAAAATCTTCTCCATCACCATTCATCTAAAGTTGTTTCAGGGCTTTTCCGGAACTAATCTGTGTATATCAGAACCTTGTTTTGTGGATCCAGACCCGTTTATGCACCATTTAAGTATTAATACCCCCGAAAAATAACAAAGAACTTCATACTTCTTTCACCAATATACGCCAAAACTGCCTACTTTTGTGTATATATTTGTCGTTGTAAATTTTTACCAATTGGTACAGTGATACTAAACTTTATTACCTTGTATCTTCTTTTCTAAGTGCACTAACGTACATTCATTGTAGCACGTATAGAACAAGCTGTTTTAAATCACATAATATTCGAGCAAACTGTTTAAATTATTTAATATTAAAACCGGAAAACTAAAAAGCACTGTTTAACGCGTTCAATCAAGTCGAAGATCTAAGAGCTTCTTCATATTCACCTCCGTATATATAGCGGTTAGCCTGTCTGTCGGTCTGTTCCCCAAAACGGCCAGTTTCTAGAATTTCGTCATTCTATGTTCCCATTCCGTAGCCTGGCATGCGAATTTTACGAATTTTGCACTCGCCCCAGCTAAATCTCAGAAAATTTCCACACGGCACGCAACGTCTGAGAATACCTAATTAAATTTTATACAGAAATGTTATTTCTACCTCTCAATTTTGCCTTTACTTTCAACCAATCGCAACCCCATGACGTTGCTCTACTCACGCCTTTTACTATATGTGTCTCGGTCTTGCGCCTATTATCTGTCTCTATCTACCCTGTTCTTATTAGTGCAACTTGATATTCCTTATTATCGATTATTTCAGTCCATGTGAACTATCTGGGTTAAATAACCCCGTATCGCACCTTCTCGTGAATATTAAGCCACGGTTTCTCCAAGATTCTTTGTAACCATTAATTATCTGCAACATTTACGCAGAATGAGCTTTTTTTAAAAATACGCAGGTGTTTAAACATACTATTAATTCTCAGAGCTTGATTTCATGGTATTTTATTGGGTTTTTCAAGTTTTTATAGATATTATATGTTACTAACGGTTCAATTAACTTCAATTACAATTAATACCCTTTAAATTTTAGTGAATCCTAACTAAATATTAATTATTATCTGTACGTTTTAATACCGGTTACTTAAAATAGAGTTAATTAATATAAATTTTGCACGTAATTTTTCTATTTGTTTCTTTACTAGGAATAATTAAATTACCCGTAAAGTTTTCTAATACTGCTTCCTTTTATATAAAGCGTCTTACAAATAATTTAAATCTCTTAATTTTAATAAAACGAATGAATTTTTATGCTTCACGGTTTTTTTTTATAACGTGTACCTTTTCCCAAAGCTTCTACACAGTGATTAAAATTATTTGATGTGATTATTTAATTATCTACCCTGGTCTAAATATGAGTATTTTCCCCCTATTTGAATACAAATAATCCCACTTATTTGAATGCAAATATAAAGCATTTAGACTGCCAAAAAAAAATTTACAAAAAAATTGCCTATCTCTCTCTATCCTTATCTATCTAACTTACCTACTTTATCTCCAAACCAAAAAAAATATTTACACCTATCCTATATACCTATCCTATTTCTAACTTTTAACTAATCTTCCCTATACTTCACTTCCCCCTACCTAATCCTATATACCTATCCTACTCTTACTCTATTCCTAACTCTCCACTAATCTTATATGAAATATCTATAGTTAACCTATCTTATTTTCTTTCTACATTTAATCTTTGTTCTCATCCTAAACCTATTTCTAATTATCTCCCATATTTATCCTATACTTAGCTTTATTTTCTATATCTATACTAAATTTCACCTATCTCTATCCTTTGTTCATTAAGTTATTTAAATCTAACTCTCTTCTTGACCTTCCAAGTCTTTCTTCTCACCATCCTAATACTCTTCATCCCTATTTCTCCCCCTTCTATATCTATACTTATCATCCCTATTATCTCACATACAATAAACTTATCATCCCTATTATCCTGACTCTTAAATATTGCTTCTTCTTTAGTCCCTACACTTGTCTGTTTCTCATTTATTATTGTTTCCCTTTCTGCCGACAAACCAAACGATACTACTTTAAAATTATCGATTTTTCCCTCTATGGAAAATCCTATGTACCTTCTAGAATTCTTATGTAATGGAATCCGCCAGAATAAATTCTTTGAATCTACTTTATTAAAAACAAACTTGCCATTTAACCTCGTCAAAAATGTGTCCATGGATGTTGGACAATGGAATTGCGGTTTGGTCCCTTGACTAATTTTTCGTGCATCTTTATTTAATTCTGCCTTCACCTGCTCCCGATATGCTGCTGTTGCTTCTACCCCCACTAATTCTGCATGTTTTTGTACTAAAGCTTGAACCTCTACTATCCTATCCTCTGGACATCTTATTGTGTTGATCTGTTTAACTTCATCATCCTCTACCTCTACTACATTAATATTCAACCCCGTGTCATCCTCTGTGACTTCATAACTGCCCTTCCATGGCACTACCCTATCCTTAATCCTTATTACCTTCCGTTCCATATCTATCAAAACCCCTAACTTCATCATACAGTCAACACCTAAAATGCTCTGAAACTTCAGTCCAGGTACAATTACAAACTCCTGTTCACAGCTTAAATCTCCTATATCTATCCTAAGCACCACAACACTATTTACTACAGCAAATTTCTTTTTATTTGGAGCTACTAAATGGCTACGCTTTATAGGCATAATTCTATCACAAACCTTATCCCTAATTTTGCTGACGAATTCCTCCGATATTAAACTCGCCTCTGCCCCTGTATCAAGTAATACTTCTACACTATTCTCAAAAATTTCTAAATTAATAATTGGCAAACATAATTTTTCCTTAGTTTCTGGCTCTACTTCCTCCTCAATTTTGAAAAATTCACGTGGATGTTCATATACATTTACACTGAAATCTAGTGGTCTGTCGCGTTCTAAAAATCCTGTCCAGGTCTGTTTTCCCTACTCGGTCCTGGTCTAGCCGTCACCTCCGCGTATGTCCTAGGTGTTTCCACTCGTTCCGTGTCTGTATTAGCAGTCCCCCTCATGTCCGGTGAACTATTCCTTCTGGTCGGTCCCGGTCTCGGTGCAGGTCCCCTTCCTAAACTATTACTCCTAACATATGGTCGTCTCTGTTCCCAATTCTGTCGCTGGTATCCGTAACTATTCCCCCGTCTAACGTAGTTGTCCCGTCTATTGTCAAACCTAACTGTGTTGATCTGTCTTTCCCTGTTATCCCGAGGTCGTCCACTACTTACATCGTCGTACCTCTGCAGGTATTCCAAAAATATTTCTCTGTCCACTATGTTCTGTAGTGCTACGTGTTGTCTTACTTCTACCTCGAAGTGTCGTGATAAATACTTAATAATTTGTCGGTCCGTCAGTGGTGGGTTCAGTTGCTTTGCTATGCTATACTTGCGTATAGCATATTGCTCCCTACTTCCTGAAAATTCTCCCTTAAATTTCCCTGTGATTAAGTCGTCTCGTACCTGGTCTTGTCTGTGGTCACTCCAGTAGTGCTTTAAAAATCTGTCTTCAAACTCCGTGTAGGTGTATATGTACTGTCCTACTAAATTGTACCATGCTTTCGCGTTGTCTTTCAATAAAGCTTTTATCGTATTCAGTTTAGTCTGTTCGTCAAATAAATTTCCCACTAGATTTCTTACACTATTAATAAAAATTTGTGGATTTACCCTGTTATCGCCATAAAACTTCATGTGTTGGTCCAATGATACTCCACCTGTAGAAAATCTGGGACCATCCCCCGTTAAACTTGACATGTTGTATTTGATACTACTAACTTCGCGTTCTACCCTGCCTAACTGATCCCTACATGAGTCTGTCACTTCAGTCATTTTATATTAATCTCTTCTTCACAAAAATGCGTACTTCGGACCTTAAATGTCCCATTTCCTGTCGAAGACCTGTAATATCACGCTCATTTTTTCAACCCTATTTTCTACTTCCCCAGTTTCACGGTAAGACTATCTTTAAATTCTGTAAATTCTTTAGTATTTTGTTCAATTTTCCCGCTTATCTGCTCTAATTTTTGGTTGGACTCTCCTCGCTCTATTCGATTCTTCGCTTAGCAGTTCTAATTTTCTGTTGGACTCCTCCCTAGCTAATCGCACTTCCTCTAACATTCTCATCATTAACTCACTTCCTTGATCCCTGATTCCGTCCTCGACTGATCTCTACTGCCTCCAGCTTCTTCCATTTTCGAATTTTTCCCACACAATGCACTATCGTCACTTCCAATTTCCACTCCTTGACTCCTTAACCACTCTTTTCTCTGCATACGTTCTACTCACTCACACACACTCAAAATACTCTTAAATTTATACACAAACAGAACTCTCTCTCTCAGATCGCCAGTTTCCTGGAATAAAATCACAAAAATTTTATTTGGAACTCGAGCCTCACTTTTGGGTCGCCAAGGAATGCTGTGTTGCCCTGATTCAATCGAGTCCCACGTTGGGCGCCATGTTTGCTGTGAAACCTACAAAATCCGTGAACTACGCTTTTCGAATCGAGCCTCACGAATTGGGCGTCAAGAATGCTGTGAAACCTACAAAAAGCTATTCATTACCTTAACTGTGTTGGTCCATTGACTTTCTTCTGTTAATCGCCTCGGCTGCTCCTCTAGATAACTTTCATCCTCAATCATAAAAAAACACATTCCTATCACACATCAACGTTAACTCTATTTACATCAATATTCACAATACATTAAAATTTCAAAATTAAAATTCAGCATAAATTTTAATATCAGAAAATTTCAAAATTAAATTTATTATCATTTTAATGTGCATCCAGAATGAAAGTCCTTGTAGGATGCCTACTAATTACTATAACAATATATGCAGACCGGAGTCTGAGTACAAAGGAGCATCTACCACCCCTTTACGTTAATTAACCAGGTTCGTCTAATTGAGCTCAAAGACATACCCTAAATTTTCATCATAATCCAGAACATCAATACTAAATACCCTTTCTACTTAAACAAGCAAATTTCACCTTAAAATTAAAATATTATTGTTAGTACCATTTCACTACTGTCCATTTTGAGTAAATCAATTATAAAGTTATTCAACACACACAAAAATCTCAAAGTTCAAACAAAATAGTATAATTTACCTGAAGGTTACTTGCACTCGTAGCTTCAATGTACATCGTCCCTTTTGTTAATCACACCATTCCAACTGGGTTATATTTACGGCTTCTGATTCTCAATGCTTTTAAAATCTTCTCCATCACCATTCATCTAAAGTTGTTTCAGGGCTTTTCCGGAACTAATCTGTGTATATCTGAACCTTGTTTTGTGGATCCAGACCCGTTTATGCACCATTTAAGTATTAATACCCCGAAAATAACAAAGAACTTCATACTTCTTTCACCAATATACGCCAAAACTGCCTACTTTTGTGTATATATTTGTCGTTGTAAATTTTACCAATTGGTACAGTGATACTAAACTTTATTACCTTGTATCTTCTTTTCTAAGTGCACTAACGTACATTCATTGTAGCGCGTATAGAACAAGCTGTTTTAAATCACATAATATTCGAGCAAACTGTTTAAATTATTTAATATTAAAACCGGAAAACTAAAAAGCACTGTTTAACGCGTTCAATCAAGTCGAAGATCTAAGAGCTTCTTCATATTCACCTCCGTATATATAGCGGTTAGCCTGTCTGTCGGTCTGTTCCCCAAAACGGCCAGTTTCTAGAATTTCGTCATTCTATGTTCCCATTCCGTAGCCTGGCATGCGAATTTTACGAATTTTGCACTCGCCCCAGCTAAATCTCAGAAAATTTCCACACGGCACGCAACGTCTGAGAATACCTAATTAAATTTTATACAGAAATGTTATTTCTACCTCTCAATTTTGCCTTTTACTTTCAACCAATCGCAACCCCATGACGTTGCTCTACTCACGCCTTTTTACTATATGTGTCTCGGTCTTGCGCCTATTATCTGTCTCTATCTACCCTGTTCTTATTAGTGCAACTTGATATTCCTTATTATCGATTATTTCAGTCCATGTGAACTATCTGGGTTAAATAACCCCGTATCGCACCTTCTCGTGAATATTAAGCCACGGTTTCTCCAAGATTCTTTGTAACCATTAATTATCTGCAACATTTACGCAGAATGAGCTTTTTTTAAAAATACGCAGGTGTTTAAACATACTATTAATTCTCAGAGCTTGATTTCATGGTATTTTATTGGGTTTTCAAGTTTTATAGATATTATATGTTACTAACGGTTCAATTAACTTCAATTACAATTAATACCCTTTAAATTTTAGTGAATCCTAACTAAATATTAATTATTATCTGTACGTTTTAATACCGGTTACTTAAAATAGAGTTAATTAATATAAATTTTGCACGTAATTTTTATTTGTTTCTTTACTAGGGATAATTAAATTACCCGTAAAGTTTTCTAATACTGCTTCCTTTTATATAAAGCGTCTTACAAATAATTTAAATCTCTTAATTTTAATAAAACGAATGAATTTTTATGCTTCACGGTTTTTTTTTATAACGTGTACCTTTTCCCAAAGCTTCTACACAGTGATTAAAATTATTTGATGTGATTATTTAATTTTCTACCCTGGTCTAAATATGAGTAATATATATATATATATATATATATATATATATATATATAGATTTGCATTATTTAATGAGTAGTTACAACCATACATCAAAGCATGTAGATTTAGCACAGTGTGTCCACTGCAGTAAAAGTTTGAAATTCCCATTAACCTTCTTGAATAGGCTAGGACATTCAGTAAACTATACCACTCTTATAAAACTTGAAGATCAAAAATTGACACACATAACAAACAATAGCAACAGTAACATATCTGTTCTATTCAACATAATCCAAGATTCAAACTCGTTTGTTCATAGCGCTATAGATAACAAGGACTTTAATGAGAAATCATACGATGGTAGAGAAACAACTTACGTAAGAGCAATGTTTCTTTATCAACCTGCCGATGAAAACATCCACATGCACAACCTAAAGGTTCCTATTCCTGAGGCTATGACTAAAGTATCAGATTTGATGCAATGTCAGACTTTTATACTGTAACGTATAAAAAGGGGGAGAGATATACAATACAAAAAAAAAAACCCACAAAACACAGATCTATCAGAGGTCGAATAAATATAAAACCAGTACATGTGAACAGGTACGTTGGAAAAATGTAATACTTATCCTTTAGGTTTTTTGTTTGTTTATTTTATTTGTATTAGTTTATAAGTATTTCATGTTTATATATTTTATATATTTTAGATAATGTTTAGAATAGTTTCACGAAGAAAAGGTAGTCTGAAGAGTGTGTAAAAAGTTCTTAGAGTATAAAAAAAATGGACCAATGATATTGTGGGAGTAGATAGGTTGTAAACGGACTCTAATCTAAGGTGAATAACAATAAAAATTTGTATATAGTTGGCGTCGGGTGGATGAAAATAAGTACCAAGGTGATATTATAATTTGTTTATTAAAAATAAAATTTTATAAAATAAAATTAGACGCATAAAAAGGTGGTTCCCGAGTTTCATTCAAACTTTTGTACTGATAAAATAGAAAAAGCTATTGAATCTAACGCATCAAAAGATATAAATATAGAGCGTATCAAATATAATAATTATGAGCAAGGCAAAGTGAATGATTCGGAATCCAGCAGGGCATCTTTAAAAGCAGAGTGTGATTTTGGATACTAGGTGTTACGTCGTCATCGAACAATTCGGTATTTTGTGACAATAAATACTTTGTGCGTGCATCCTACAGTTTGAGTGAAACATTTTATATACCGGCAATAACAGTGCATAAAGTGACAGTCGTACTCGAGCCTTTAAAGAAGCAAGTCGCCTTCGAACCCTTGAAAAGGACGGTTGTGTTAGAGCTTTGAAAGCGAGACCGACACCATTTTCGTGCGTGTTTCTGGTTCTCCGTAAAAGCTTTTGTGCGTGAAAGTGTCTATTGCCCCCAGCGGCGCAGGACTTAAGGTATTTATACCCTTTTACTAAGTAGTTTGATGTAGTTTTTTTGTTTGTTATTACATAACCGCTCCACCATTATCGTTATTGCTATAAAAGCAATTGGTCCTTCATTATAATTTGCATATTTTTATCACACATTTATATCAACCTCCTTAACCCCAATCAATCACTAGGTGCAGTGAAATTTTACTTCCGTATGGATGCAAAATTTGGAGTAACAAAAGTATTATAAAGTATCCAGTTTTGTTTATAGTTAAAATTTAAATCGTACTTTTACATATACCAAAACTAGTTTTAAAGTAATTTTGTTTAGGTTATGGTAGTTAATTGGACAAAGACTAAGAAATCCTGTAGGCAGTCTGAGGAATTGAAGGTATTAGTATTCAATCTAAACAGTACGCCTTCATAAAAGGACTAGGTATTTACACCTACAAAAGTAGCTGTTCACAAATTTTTCTTTATCTAAGTTATCGGAAATTTGATATGAGCCAATAGTTGTCAATTTTGTAACTGACTTGTCGGAATTCGAGATAGGTCGGTGTCTGTGGGGGCACGAGGTGAAGAAACCGAAACCGTCTGGCACTGAACCCTGGTTAGACCGTTTCGGGATTAAATAAATCTTACCTTGAGATTATAAGAATCCATGCTGATTGAGTCTATGACCGGCGCATCTGTAGATAATTTTTAAACTGTTACAAAAATTTCAGCTACTGATAAATACGTAATGTTTCATACGATATAAACAGTTTAAAATTGTCTAAAATAAATTTCCAATATTTTCAAGCAGAATAAAGTAAAAATAGCAAGTTGAAGTACAAATAAGGCACATCATAATTTTGTGTTCAAATAACTGTTTTCGTAAATTAAGCTTACCAACAACAATAATAAAATATAAAAAGGGGGAAAATTATAATACATTGTTCTGCAATAATCAGAAAATCAAAAAATTAAGACTGAATGTTGTCTACTCGGGCCAAGTACGTTTACTACCAGAACAATCTTTATCACCAGGTTGCACTCCTTTAAACCAGACAATATTAAATTCAGATACACCTACAACTAACGTTGGACTCTGTATCATATTCCTACCACCACTAATCAGCACTGATTCGGCATATACCACGATGGATAATTTCTTGAATCTAATTAAACAGCTGGGACACACGCTGTTCTTGCTTGCGATATAGCTATATTTAGCATTAACTGGACTCGAAAAACTGTTTACCAGAATTAGTACATTCCACCTAACTAAGAACTGGCTGAACATCATGGGTAATTTGCTATTGGTTTCTGGATTTTGATGTCATAATAGAACTGAAATTTATGAAGAGAACTCATGCAAGTCTGTTGTGTGTGAAGCGCAGTATAAGCAAGGTACTTGTGTTCATAAGCTCATGTACGAGACATGTAGAAGATTGCAGATAAAGGGGTTTTTTATGAGATCCTTCAGTTGGTAGACTTCGACCAGACCAACTAGTTAATAAAAAAACTACAGGCAAATGCAGTGGAGCTGGAAAACGAAGCCTTTGTCATTTTTGGGCTAATAGGAAAAGAGCATCTCTGAGTTTTTGAAAGTTTTGTCTGTTTCTTACAAGAGGAATTAAAAAAAGAAACATTCAAGTATTGGAACAAATATTGCAAAATAGTTGAACTTGTGTTATATTACGTCAAAGCAGACAGAGACGGAAAGTGGGATTTCTACTTAAGTGTTGTCAAAAAAACGATCCCATATTTCTTAATGTTTAATCACTACAGTTATGCCCGAGGGTGTATCTTGTGCTTAAAAAGTATGGCAAATTTACACCAAGATATAGAAACTGCAATTAGAAAGAGTTACTTTTCAGTGAAAAAGCAACAAGGAAAATTTAACTGTGTTACTTTAAACCACACCCTAAAGCAATTCTTTATTCGATCGTAGAAAGTTCAAGGAGGTTTGATAGGTATCAAATCTATCGAGGCAGCAATGAGGATCTGGTGCTTACTATACCATCAAAAGGCAGACGTAACCATGACTCTTTTAAAATGTTGCGGAATGGCTCGAGACCCAACAGGTGATGTAAATAACTTACACAGTGAGTGAAACCCTTCCAAAGTTAACAAAGATGAAAAATATGTCTCAAACATTAATTCAATTTTTCACCGATAACGATGACCACTTTTTGGAATCTACCACAACACTGAGAACTGTAGCTAGGGTGACTATAGCTACACGCAGTCTGCTTATTTCCTGTTAAACTTGGAGGATAATGGATAGATAAAATATGAACAATTGAAAATCGATAGAACGATTAAAATGTTGAGAAGTCTATATACTCCGTTGAAAAAAGTTCAAATTGTATCATTCAACTACACAACAAAAAAAACATGTAAATAAAACTAAAACAAGTGAAACTGACATAAGTCAGACTTTACCTATAGCCGCACAAAGGGACTTTAAACTGGAAGATACTTGGCACATACGTTAGCGTTTTCTCCGCTAAGCCAAGTATTTGAAAATGGACACCTGAAAAAAGTAATAAATCAGGTTTACTTAACGCAATCGAAAAAGACTGTGAATGTAGTGAGACATTGGGCAATATGAAAAATCTATTCAACCAAGTATATATTTTTAATGAAATGGCACTAATTTGGAGTATATCAACCGCAGTAATATATTAAATAGAATATTTTGGAATATTGTCAAAATATCAAATGACACAGATTAAAAATGCTTTACGGCAGAAAAATGCAACCTGCACAGATTTAGTGTATGACAGTTACGATAAAATAGCAATTAAGAATGTAGAACACGAAATCAGAGTCTCTGTATCAATCGTTAACATCCACAGTAGTTCGACTAAGGTCCCAAAGCAATGGTCACGGATTTCATCATATACGTAAAACAAAAGAAAACAAATTCAATACATTTTGTAACTTATTTTAAATAATATCTATATTCTTGCTGGTAAAGGTTGCTTTTCTCTGACTACTTCACTGATGAAACATTAAGCTTTTGCAAAGAAGAAAGTCAACAGATTTTAGTACAACCGAGTCTCGGAAGTAACCATGTTAAAACAGACATTAGGATTTTTCTCCATATTAAAAACTGTATAGAAGTAAACACGTTGAAAATACATGTAGTAGTACATAGTCCAGACACAGATGTTAGGAATAAATTTTTGGGACGCTTTTAAGCAAATTAGGTGTAAAGAATCCTGGATCATAGTTTGAGTAGACGATGTAAAAGAGGTTTAAGCTGTAATATAACTACCGAAGCCTTAGGCGCTAAGTTCTGTAAAGTATGTACCAGCACTGCATTCTACAACCGGTTGTGATACAACAAGCAAGATAGAGCCGAAAAAATTTGCATATAGGTATACCAGGAAAAATAGTAAAGTATTTGAGGTATTGCAGTTACTGAGTGTTCTACCTGTCTGTGAAGAAACTGTACGGAAGTTAGAAGCTTTGTATTAAGTTCGGTACCAATAATTAAATATAATAGACCTAAGGGCAAGCTTTGATTTGGCCAAGTTATCTCCTACTACTGAGGCATGGCAACAACATCTACTTATAGCTTACTTGTAAGTGCAAAAATGGTTAGACAATACCCTAACACCGGCAAATTGGGACTGAAAGTTAGACCCAGTAAAGGAACACAGCTATTTGAACCTCATGATCTACTATCCATCCATGCAGTTTAACGAACCTGAGCTTATGGTGTTTTGCCCATCTTCCTCTTGCAGCATTAATTTTGAAAATTTTGGTTGCCTTGTAGCTATCCTTGGTCTTTCCTTTTTCTTAGGGTATAGTTTGCCCTGTCCGGTGGTTTCATTTGGTTCTGTTATTGGTTCGATGGTTGGTGAAAGTGGAATGGTTGATGACTGCCGGTTGCTTGATTTTTTTGCCAGTAGTTAATTGCATGTATTTATTTTCAAATTGCTGTACAACATCTAGGATGTGTCGGAGATGTGGCTTTTTGAGTATTTTGAATAATGAGGCTCCGACATGTATGTATTTATCAACCGCTGAATCCACTGGAGTATCTTGCAAAGGATCCTTATGGATTCGGGGCCTGTGCTTTCATTATTGTATACTGTTTTGTCGTTGTGATTAGAGTCGGTGGTGTCTATGTTGCTGTTGCTAGTGGTTGCGGTTGGTGATGGGACTATGTTGTGGTTGATTTAATCGTTGCTACTGGCGGTTGGTGCGTTATTGTCTTGTGGCTGTAATTGGTGTTTGCACTAGTTATTATTGGCTGGCCTTTGTAAAGCGGCAATTTAGATGTCTTTCTTTTTGAATCGGGATCCGCCTTTTGCGAGTATATGGGTTTCTCGTCCTTGAATAAATCTTCCGCCGAGGACGCTTGCGTTGTTTTCTTGTAGATGCTACATTGTCCTCTTGAGTGTAATATTTGGTGGCGCTGGTTATCGTGTTGGGAGTATGTTACTCCTCATCTGTTTTGTTTGTCCCTGTAGTGTGGTTGGAGGTTACGGGTGCTTGTCTGTTTTTCTACCGCCGAAGCAACTTTTTGATATATGGGACAGTGTCTATAGTTCGCTGGATGAGAGCCCCTGGAGTTGTTCTTTCCGAAGTGTTCTCACACTTGGACATATGATGCTCTTAGCTACATCTTACATACTTCGGTTTGAAGCCGCAGTTTAGGCGAGAATGTCTAAAACATTAGAAAGTGAAGTATTGTGATAGTTTTACACTAGATTCAAAGGCTTGGATGGCAAGTTGGCGGCAGTACAACAAGCTTCTGATGTTGCAGATTTCTCGTGACGGATGATATTCTAAGCACGCTCTGATTATTGTTTCCTCCCTGTAGTTTCGTCACGTAGGTGGCTTTCATTTCCATGTTGTTTAATTCGGTTTGTATATCTTCAGCTGCAATGTTGGTATCTACCCCTTTGGTGAACACCTTAAGCTTTTTCTTTGCTTTCAACACATTAGTGCAGAATTTGACGTTACTTTTCTTCAGATAATCTTGAGGGAAGCGGAATTTTGCGGAATCTGCAGTAATACTCTGGCGCCTTTCTTCATAACTCTGATATCCACTTATTTCCTCAGAAGTTTCTTCATTTGTTCTACATGCCGTAGAAATTTCGGGAATTTGTCAATAAAAATAGTTGGTATGCGATTGTTTGTTAAATGTCGTGTTGTACCTGATTCAACGTTTGTTTTCATTGTAGAGATAGTGGCGGAGGCGATGGCGTAGCTCTTGGACCCTGTCGGAGTATCCTTGATGACGTTTGAGGGATGGTGGTGGTGGGGTTGCCATCTGATTCTGTTACTGCGATCCGTTTCTTGGATACGTTTCTCTCACTTCTTTTTGGTCTCCGTCTTTGTCTCCGTTTCAGATGTTGACTGATAATCAGTTTCGTCATCTGTGGTTGACGGAGTTCTCGTATTCTATGTCGGGGCTCTCCTTCATGAAGGTGACTGAAGCCTTATTCTTTAGAAAATTCTTGACTGTCGTGTTCATCATCATTGCACTGTTAGTTTAGCTCTGAAAAAAGCGGTTAAATACGTAGATGCTCACTAACTTCCGGTTCTCGTGGTGTACACCTTAGTACTACATTTGATTTTCCAATGCTCCACCCGAAGGTACTACATTGGTCAGAGAGCAAGACCTCTTTACCTGAGAATTTTAAATTTTGCCAAACCTTTGCTGTTCCAAGTAAAGTAAGGATCTTTAACGTGCGTGACAACACTCACACGTGGGACCTACATTTTACTTCTCATCCGAACGAGGACATATTTTTGTAAAAATGCTAGCCTTACATTTTTCAAACGGACCGTGTCGGGATTTGATGGCGGGACCTTGGGTTCAGTAGTCACACGCATGTCAACTGAGGTACAGAGCCGTCTTGGTGTACACTTCATGAACGAAAAGTTGAAGATCGATAGATTGTCGTTGTGGAACGCTCTGTGATGATCCAAAAAGGCTTCTCTATGATGATATTGTGCTTGGCCTTCTTTTTAGCGAGGTCGGACTGAACTCTAATGACATAGGTACTATGGTTTATGAAGGTCTAGTTTACTTAATGAGCAACTTTTTTTTTGAATAATGGTTGCATGTGCACCAAAATGCGGGCTTAAGGTAACTGGATTCAGCAAGTAGTTTGTTTTGCTTGTGAAGTAACCCGAAAAAATTGTTGCACATTTGCTTAGTTTATTAATTTTAATTAACTAAAACCTTAGTTAAGCAAGAAAAGTCGATATCTTTGAAGATATTTTTAAACTGGTAAATTCTACACCAAATACTTCGATGTCGGTGGTGTTTAAAGCTAGATTAATAATTAATTAGTACAAGTTTAAAGTGAATTATCAATTATATTTTTCCCCTACAGTGTAGGATCAGGCTGAGTATTTATGATTATTAAATATTTCTTTTTTCATGAAAAATAAATGTTTTACTAAAGTATCAAATTTATATATTTTGATAGGTTTGGCGATGCATATATGATATTTATCTGCTACAAAGTCGACACCTAATAACTATAAGTCTCAGGGCATCGCTTTTTGGTGAATATTAGAATTATTCGGTGCTTCAGATTTTGGCCACAAGGTCGCGACATACGTGACTTTTTTTAATCTGAACTAAATTTTTTAACGTATTTATATTGTTCTTGTAGTTTTACTTTTTTTTATTAATCTGTCTATACAAAATATGTTTTGATTTATTTATAAGTTTTGTCAACAAAATATGTGGAAAGGTTCTGTTAGCAATGATTCACGTATAATTACTATTATTAAATTCTAAGTTTGATTCCACGAAGGGTCCTGATAACTGATAGTCAGGTATTTAAAAATTGACCAAGACGAACACTGGCTATTGTTTACGGGTTGTCTCAATAACGCATTGTACTTTTTAGTAATCGTACATGGTTTTTAATGCGTTTAAGTTTGACTATAGTTTTGCATTTTAATAAGTTCACTTCATTCAGTAAAAACTATCAGGGATGATAGACATTCTGGATTTTGCACCATAGTGTCCCTCTCAAACCTTTTTTGCACGTCTCATAAACAACATTAAATGCCCGCTGACTAAATTCTTTCCAATCTGCAAGTAAATAATTATCACAATCATAGAATTTTACTCCCAATATGTATACAAACACATAAGCTTTAAAAATGACAGCCGTGTTTTTGCGATTTGTAACGCGTGGAAGTAACATTAAATAAAAACTGCAAGCATAAAAGGGAAAATTAATTTTGAATGGACAACTTAATATTGATACAACTTGTATAACCATGATTTCATGTATAATAGTGTTCAATATACATGGCATGCAATAAATAGTTAGTTCTATTAAAATCATTAACTCAGAAACCACAAAAGGCTCCATTTATACATATTTGAACGTAACTAAGGTTAGTAGCTTATCTAAAGCTTACAAAAAAATAGGAAACCAGACTTTAATATTAGACATATCCCACATAAAATTAAGAGAACTTTTTCATCGTTCAATAAAAATAATTCATTTTAAATACATATTAGAACAGAAGTTAGGGTAATAAATTATTCTAAACAAACAAAAGGATATATAAAATATTTATTTCAGTCAAGTTTTACAGCAAAATCTTGTCATTTAAAAAAAGTTTTGCAATTTTTAAGTAATTAACAGTGAATTCAATACTATGCATCTCAAATATAGAAAAGCTTTAACAATTTTATTTAATTGAATTAGAATCAATGTTGAAAGTTCCAATACAATATAAAAAAACTCAGAAACTAAGTAGGGGAAATTCACGAATAACAGATTGCAGTTGGTTTAACCTTTTTGCACAATATATTACAATGTATTCATTTATATTGCTTAAGGCGGAAGGAACCAAATATTAACTTATCACAAGATATCACAAGTACTGTTTCAGAATTCATTCCATAAACCCAATAGGAGGACTGTGTCATAAAGTAAACTCCGGTTGAAAATGAAAAAGAGGAAGAATTATATGACAATAATTACATACGACCATAAATGAACTAATTATTCTCAAGTTGGTAATAAGAACAGGTCACAATGTAATTATTCGAGTGCGTAACACGGCAGTAGCTGGCGCGGTATGTGGGTTGTATCATGTCAAGTTAAAGGTGATTTTAAACAAAACCAGCTGCAAGTATGTGATGTAGCCTTCTCCACATGGGTAAATTTAAACGGTGCTCAAGCTTTTGTAGGACTTCGCATGCAGATTTGGCAAGGTGGTTAACGATGTGTGGGATTTTTCATACTCGTGTGCGCCGTAATAAAAGACCTATATGCGTGGAGATCCGAAACGAGTGGGTTGTGTGTGTCAAGAGAGCTGTGTTTGTTGGAAAGCAAGAAATGGAAAATACTGGCGGTTTCTGGAAATCCCCAAAAAAGATATAGACACATTTCGAATTAAAACAGTGGGTAATGTTATGAGTTTTGCTATCTATACTTTGTAATTATGCATATGTAAATTTTAAATGTAAACCGTTTGGTATTTAAGTAGTAGGAAATGAAGCGAACGCAAAGGTTTAATAATTTTGTGGAACGATGAATTCGCAACCAAATTAGTGTTGGTTAAATTTAAGCATGATATTATCGGGTAAGGAAGTTGGAATAGTCTTCAACATTTTGAATATTAAGAAAATTGTACATATGAGAATTTAAATGTAACTTTTATTGGTAGAATCTAGTGTTAGTTAAAGCATAAAAAATTTGTATATTAAAATGTACAATAAAATGACATAATGCAAAGCTGGTGTTTAACCGTTTCCTATGTTGGGTATTAAACAAATTTTCAGAAATGGGGTTTACAAATGTTATATAATTTAATATGGCAAATATAAAAATTTGCAGTTGGGGTGGGATTATTGATAGTTAGAACTAAGGTCTTTTTAGAATTTCTTTTAGCAATACCTGACCAGAGTCTGGTTATGAAATTTAGGTTTCTCTTTTAAGGTAAGTATTTAAAATGAAATTATTTGATGTTAATAGAGCTTAAGTTTAGGTTGAATTTTATTTAAAAATTAGGTAGGTTTATATGTTCTTTTATTATTTCTTCCACAAGAAGCAACTCCTGCACCACTACAATTAGCCAACACACCCTTATATTGTTAATGGTCCCCGCCTCTTCAGGGCAAATCAAAATTTGTTAACTGCACGATCATTTTACCTGTAACAGATGTTATATTTGTCATCTTACCAATGTTGTAAACGTGACTTAAAACTTGAGTTATCACGACACTGGCACTACCACGACCACTATTCTATTTTACTCTGTCATTGAATATAGCAGATACTTCCATATTATAGGCCAATTTCCATAGTCCCTTGCATAACGACCCCGTAAAACGTAATTGAAAATTCGACAATCTTAAGTACTGTACATAAATGCGACGTTCCAGGCAATTACACAACAAATTTTAAAAATAAACAAATGGATGACCACTATATTAATAATATCGCAATTGTTGTATTGTAAATAAGCCTGATTATCGAATGTAAAGCGTTAACACTTAAAATGCAGGATGCGTTTAAAATAAAGTGTTTGCGTAATATAAACGTAATACTCTTTACATCCTTTTTGATACGTTTGTGATACAATCAGCCTGCAATTCTCACTTTTAATATAAGTAGTATAGCAAGAATTTAATAAGACAGGGTTCAGTACGCCATTTTGTCATTACGTGTCCACAACTGACAGTTTCATTATGAACCTACAGCTTCACCAATTACAGGATTAGTTCCACAAATGCTATTCCATTAAAGATGCAATTAATATGAGTTTTCCTTTATCTTGGCTTGCGATGTGTAACCAGGCAAAAGATGGAATGGGGTGGTTGATGAGGGAACTAAAAGGGATAGGGAGTGGGTCTTTCATTAGCGCGAGGTATCTGTTGTTGTTTTAAGCATGCCTTTATCTAATCAGACAAAAGCGCGGTACAACGCTCGTTAGGCGTGTTGGGATGTGCAAGGGTTTCTAAAAAAGGTGTACGCAAAATTATTTCATGAGTTTGCACTAAGATTTATATGCACAAGAAGTATATTTGAAATAGTTTCTTTAAAACGCAGGTGCTATAATTTGTCAGAAGTGAACATTCATATTGCTTTCAAGCACCCATTCGAAAGAAAACACTTGTTGATTGGTAAGATAAAGAGGATTGCCCAAAGACGTACAATCTGAAAACAAATTTAAAGAACACTTTTACTTTCTGAAACTTGAAAAGTTTTAAAAAAGCTCTATAAAATATAGGTGGCTGAGTATTTAACGGAGGATTGGGTAACTTCATTTGTAACAAAAACTTTGACAAATTTAGACATGCGATTTATCTAATAATTTCTATTTGAAATATGTACAATAACAGACTAATTTGGTCAGTTCTAAGTTGCACGTTGCGCTTTAATTAGTTGCACCGTTTAAACACTCTTGGACGAGTGATACCGAAATTTGCGATGCGACATTGGTGTTCCTGGAGGGTATTTATAATTTCTAAACAGACGTTTGTTAAAAATCACGTCAGAGCTGTATCAACACAAATTAATATTCTTTTCTTAGTCTAATTTTAGAAAGTGGTTTCCAGCTAGGTTGGTAAAGATTGCCACGCTGCGGTCTTTTTGTCATTTGTTGCTATTATTAACATACAGGATGCGGCATGTATCCTGCAATGGGAAATAATATGAAGCGATTCGAGGAAGCAATGTTTCGAATAAAATATATTTCATATAAAGGGGCTAATGTAGCAGATACATTTTGAGGATATTAGAGTAGCACAAAATGCATATATATTATTATTATAGCGCTAGACTACCCTAGTTAATGCAAGAAAAAAAGGCCTCATGTCGGAAGAAATTAGAGAAAAGTTGAACTTTTGCAAGTTATCAGTATCGTCTTAGAGATGTATTTCCCAAAAGTTTGCCCCTCTACCCATCCCCCACCCCCTCCAACAAAACTATCTAGCATTTACTGTACAATTGTATTTTATCGTTTAGATATCAAATTCGCATTAAATAATTACGTTTAATATAAACTTAAAGAAAGGAAAGATAGATACGTTTTGTATCAGAAGGGGCGGGGGGCGGCGGGATCCTGGAACAGCGCAGCCGCCGCCACCGCTAATCGCTATTTAATTCCTCATTAAAAACCCGTTAGCACTAATCGCTTTTTAATTGGAAAACTCATTAACGCTAATCGCTTTTTACTGGGAAAACTCATTAACGATGTTATCATTTTTCCTTACGTCACATCTATCATTACCACTACCGCCACCGTAACCTAAATGTCATATCATACTTTCTATCTTGTTTAGCTCATCTTTCAAGATAAATCTATCACGTTTAGTGTCAATTAGTATTAGATTTTTCTCAGCTACCTGAAATTCTAGAAATTTTTTACATGGCATCACTCCCCAGGTAGCTACCCTCATTTTAAGATATTTTACTAGCAGCGATTTCTGACCGTCCTTATAAATTTTTCAGCCATGCGACACATCAAATTAGTCTAGAATCTGTGAATAGATTTAAAATCCGACCACCCGTTACCGTTTTACACCCATACCCTCTAGCGAACATACCACCACCGCACCACTAATCGCTTTTAATGTCATATCATACTTTCTATCTTGTTTAGCTTATCTTTCGAGATAAATCTATCTTGTTCGGTGTCAATTAATATTAGATTTTTCTCAGCTACCTGAATTTCACGTGCATCTGGACAACGTAAAAAATCTAGTATATGATCTCCAAGTTGTTTATTAACACCAGGACTTGTTATCTAACACACAAATTTATTGTATATCTTAATTCTTGCATTGGTTGTTAGCCATGCTAAGCAAAAGATACCCACAGTTTTATCGTTGTCAACTACAATATTGCAGTTTTCTTCGTATTTGCCCTTGTACCAAAAGCTATGGTTTGTAGTTAAATAATTACACATCTCCATCTTGCTAAATATGCTAGCAAAGTCGTCGGTTAGATCCATGTCGAAAAGATAGTAATAATCTTTTTTGTCTGTCTAATATATCTGGAAGTTCTTTCAATAAAGTTTCCAACTTAACATCTGCTAGTTCCACTTTGTACGGAACACATCTAGAATTTTGGAATTTTTTATTAAAGCTTTCGAGACCTTCTTTTCCGATAATTTCTTTTACTCCCTGGCCCAGCTTGTTAGTACTTTCCAGAGAAAATGGAAGTTTAGCTTTAACACCATGCCTAGCGGAAACAAATCGGTTGAACTTTCTTCGTAGAAAGCTGTTAAATGCACCACAAATTTCTTTTCTTAAAATAAACATGCTTTTGTTTGCACATGTTTGCTCGGCGTGAGAAAGATTGCAAATTTTAACCAACATTATATCGTCACAAAATGGTTCTGTAATTGGTGTGTGTAGTGCACCAGTCAGCATTTGTTCGACTTCGACATAAATATTACCAATATCTGTCACTAGATTATTGTTGCATATATTTTCTGCCAGTAGCCACAATCCAAATCGCTCATTTGTTGGTTTCGCTTTATTCCCCAGAAGTTGAGGAACGTTAATCACCTTGGAGACGCTCATGTTTACCGTTCAGCTACATTATAGAGTGAATTTGCCTTATAGGGAGAAATTGCCTTATAGAGTGATATTGCCCTTAGGTCGGATTAAATCCGACTTAGGCCGTATAGCAAAAACTGTTCCTAATCAAGAGAAGGAAAGCGATATGGCGGTGCCCGACATATTCGAGATCTTCGGCAATATACGTCGTTAGGTTAGATTAGTTCGACTTGTTAGAAATTAGGTTAGCTATTGTTGTCTGGAGTTAGGTTAGGTTAGTTGGACTTGTATGGACTTAGGTTAGATAGAATTGATAGGTTAGGTCAGCGTGGCGACGCTAACCTAACCTATCAATTTTTTCCTGCTCTACGTCCATCGGAGAGTCCATCGGAGAGCCTGTCGGAGAGTCCGTCGGAGAGTCCGTCGGAGAGTCCGTCAGAAAGTCCGTCGGAGAGTCCGTCGGAGAGTCCTTTCGAGAGCCCGTCGGAGAGTCCGTCGGAGAGTCCGTTGGAGAGTTCGTCGGAGAGTCCGTCGGAGAGTCCGTCGGAAAGTCCGTCGGAGAGTCCGTCGGAGCTGAGCCAAAAAAGAATAGAAATAATAATATGAATAATAATAATCTATGCCTTTTAATGTATGAGTGCAAATTTTGAAAAAGTGGAGTTGAACCATTGTTATTCTGTGTGCCACAAATAGTGTCGCCCCATAGCGTTGGATTAAATACCTTTTTATCACTGGGTTGTCTATGGTTATATTATTGCCGTCACTTAGGGCACGCACTTTTTGCGTCAAAGAGAATGCATCAAAACTTTTTACATTTAGTGCTTTATCTATTACTAAAACTAAGTGATCGAAAGTTGATAATGCTGAACAATACTGAAAGGTTTTGGATCGTAATTCGTCTTTTCCTTTATCACGAAAATATTCTAGCAAACAGACTTTATGATATAAGACGTCTGTCACAGATATATATCATTTGCATCGACGCACATATTTAGTCTCACATACACGTAATTTTTTTATTACTTACATAATTTTAACAAGCTTGTAGCTTTTTTGGTTCACTTAACTTAAATATCTGTTTAACTCCTTTTTTTGAAATATTTTTACAAGTAATTCATTTTCTAAAGTCATATTTAGTTACGATACTCCGTGTAACTAAAGTGAATGACGAAGATGATGTGTTGATTGCAAACTGTTCGACAAGGTAAAAAACACCAGAAGTATGGCTGACTGGTAGGCATATAAAAGCCACCAACGACTATACAAAACGGCAAATAGAAGACCTTCTGTAACTCAGTGGAGTCTGCCAATGCAATTTCTCGCATTAACAAGATTTTGTCCAAAGATCCTCGCCATCAACCATGCTGCCTGAAACGTACGGATGGTACGTACACCACCAACGAAACAGAAACAGCTGAGTTACTCATGGACACCCACTTTCCAGGTAGTGTATCACAACTTTCCTCATACGGGGTGGACCAACCTAGCTCGCCCGCAAGACTGGGAGGTTCAAACCGGGTAGTCGATGAAAGGAAAATCAAATAGGCCATCTCAACTCTCAAACCGATTAAGTCCCCTGGAATGGATGGCATCTTCCCCTCCCTACTACAGTGGGGTATGGAGAGGTTGGCACCATTCCTCGTGGTACTTTTTAGGGACTGTATTGCTGTTAGGTACATCCCCAAAAGCTGGAGAGAAGTTAGAATTGTCATCATTCCTAAACAAGGCCGGAAGGATTACTCCCAGGCTAAATCCTACAGACCTATCAGTCTTACGTCTTTTTTGCTAAAGACTTTGGAGAGATTGTGCGACAATGATATGAGGGAGCTCTCTTATCCACTTCGTCTAAACCGGCACGCCTTTATACCAAGAAAATTCACGGAGTCTGCCCTCCACGCTGTTGTAGGAAGGATTGAAAAAACCTTTAACAACAACATGTCCGCTCTAGGCGCTTTTGTTGATATTGAGAGTGCGGTTAGCGACACCACTTTCGCCAGCATTGATAAAGCTTTGCGGGCACATGGAGCGGCGGATACACTTCGGCAGCTCACTATGCAGATTCTGCGGTGTCGACGGGTACACATTAATGTTGGGGAAACATCAGTAATTTGGGCAGTAGGTAGAAGCTGTCCCCAAAGGGGCGTGCTGTCACCGCTACTATGGAACATAGTAGTGGACGATCTTCTCCAACGCCTTAACGAGGCAGGTTTCTACACAATAGAGTATGCGGACGACATAGCCATCTTAGTAGTCGGCAAATTTGAACAGGTGCTGTGGAACTTAATGCAAGCAGCACTAAGGATCACGGAGCTATGGTGCTCCAAGAACTCCCTAACAATTAACCCCAATAAAACGGGGCTGATGCTGTTCACCAATAAAAGGAAGCTGATGGTACCTAGATTGCCAACGCTCTTCCAAACTTCTCAGACCCTATCAAAAGAAGTCAAGTACCTGGGCGTCATACTTGACAAGAAGCTGAATTGGGCCAAACACTTACAAGCAAAAACTACAAAAGCCAACCAAGTGTTTTGGCAATGTAAACGTGCCATAGTCAAAGTTTGGGGTCTTTCACCAAAGGCTATCCTGTGGCTATACACCACCATCGTAAGCCAATGCTCTGCTGCGGCGCTGTAGTCTGTTGGCCCAGGACCAGACTGGCCCATGCAGTTAAAGGGCTTACTCATATCCAAAGAGTGGCCTGTCTAGACATCACGGGCGCAATGCAATCTACACCTACTGCAGCCTTAGAAGCCATCCTAGGCCTCACTACGCTGGGCCTGCATGTGGAGGTGATGTCAGAGCGGCAATGAGGCTGCGGTTCAAAAGTCAATGGATCGACAAGAGAGGCGGTGGTAGACACCACAACATACTAAGAGAGGCGGTGCGGAACATCCCTCTCTTGGGAGAAGTGGTTAATGCGATCGCACCCATAATGATCTCCAAGAGGCGCTTCGGGGTTTGACTCCAAAACAAATGAAGGTACCGGGGCAGGCATCTTCTTTGATGACCTAGACCTTCATGAAAGTGTTACGTTGGGTGGACTGGTAGCTGTCTTCCAAGCGGAGGTCAGAGCCATCATGCATGGTGCTAACGCCATACTGGAACGCAGAATCCAAAATAAAGCTATACGAATCCTGAGCGATAGCAGAGCAGTTCTTTTGAGTCTAAATAAGCAGAAGCTCCTTTCGGTGGTGGTTCGTCAATGTTACCGCATCTTCGGCTTGGTTCTAACTCTAATGCCCTTGAGGTGGTATGAATCAAAGGGCATTTAGGAGTACATGGGAACGAACAGGCAGATTCTTTGACGAGGCAAGAAGCGGCCCGGGGCTTTGTTGGCCCTGAGCCATCGGTTGCTATTGCGCCATCGGTGATGTTCTCCATGATAAGGCAAATAACCCACCGCCGTCACAAGGACAGGTGGGCTTGTACAAAAAAGCTGCCGACAGGCAATAATGTTCATAAAGACCCCATGATCAAAACCGAAAAATTTGTCATATCCTTGCCGAGACAGAAACTACGAATACTGGTGGGCATACTGTCCGGGCATTGCATACTGCGAAAGCATCTGCACAGGATCGGTCTGTTAGATGACCCCACCTGCCGCGGCTGTCAACAGGTGAACGAGACGGCGGAGCACATTTTGTGCACCTGTTCGGCACTCGCCTGACTTTGACGATCCATGCTGGGGGATTTCTGGCCTGAGAAGGCCGGAATTCAAGACCTCCTGGTCCGACATGCTCAATTTCACCTGTAAGATTGGATGGTTGAGTATTAAAGAACCAACCTAGGACAAGGAAGGCAGAACAATGGGCCCACTTGGAGGCCTAAGTGCGTGTGGCATGTGCCACCCCTCCCAATAAAATCAACCAATCAACATTGTCATTGGGTTTACACTCTGCTTCTAACCGTCTCTCACACCGTACGGCATTTTGCTCACTGATATATGAAGGATAGGAATTTCTGTGTCAATTGTATAAGTTATGCATATGATTTAGTTGCTTATGAATGCGGTAACGCCTACGTATACTTATGCCCCCAATAATGGTTATAGATACCTGCTTTGAATTATTTAGAAAAAAACCGTCGTTCTTTTCTTGGCAAAACAGGCACAAAGAAATGTCAGAGTCTGTTTTCTTTCTAGTTACATTTAAATTGAGCGCCACATTCTGATCAATATTCTAATGTTTTGAATATACAGGCGATAATGGTGATATATTAAAAATGCTGGTTTGGAGATCCCACGATATTGTACCGTTTACAGATTCATTTCATTAAATAACTCACTCACAAATCAAACACTACCATACACAATAACTAATTTCACACCACTGAGTAAATAATGCCAGTTAATTATTGGTGACCAACGTACTGTCTCAACATGAAAGTTATCCTGTCGCGCCGCTGTGGCTGGTGTCGTTATGACCTCTGTGATTAACGCACGTATTCAACGGTGATTCTTTTTGGAATGAGTGTTCTAATTTAACGAATATATATAGGGTGGAATTAGTTTTATGTCATTAAATTTAGGAGGCAATAGAGATTGATTAGCTAAATAAAAAACCCTATAAGGCACTTTACTCTTGAACCGCTTTTTAAATACCCGAACTTGGTCAGCCAATAATAGTTTTAGAACTACTGTTTTGTCATATGTTTTTTAAGAAATAACTTACTTATACCAGTGCTTTCTCGAATCACATAACGCACATGAAATGATTTCACAATAAATGTTCGAAATTTCCACCGCATCTGCAAGTTCGTGATTTTATAATTCTCGGGTTTTCGAATTTTCAAAAAACAATTCATTAAGCTACTATGCGACAAAAAACTCCAATTACCTAGATCCAATTACAATTAAGTACCACCGCTGCGTTTAAGTGTATTACCTAAGCACGTAGTGGAACACACAAAATCAAACCGGTGAACCACACTACAACATCTAACCGTGGTTACAAGCTATGTAATGAAAAAGTACATTCAACTTAAGGTAGAAAATCGTATTCTGCATAAACGCTGAATTGTTACAAATGCACGATACGGGGTCAAAATCCCAATGCAGTCGACCACATCAGCATTATGGAATATTATTTTATGTTGTGATTACTATGTAAACATACAAATTTTAGAAAAACTTTTAAACTTATTTCAGTAGCAGTTAAGTGCATTGAGTTATTTCGTTTGACAGTAAAAATGTATTTATTTCAGTAATTTGAGTTTGCTGAAGGTCACAACTTAATTTATCGACTTTAAAGCCTGACCTAATTGTGTATTTTATTTGTGAGCTAGATAACATTGTAGTGGTTTTTAAACAATTTACATACTTTTTTGTGTGTCCGTTTGTAGCTGAACCGCTTCCTTTAGACTCCAGGTTTATTGACAATTTTTGTTAGTCTTATCTGTCTTTACACCCCCTTTAAATTAATGACATACAACTAATGACACGCTGTAAATGGCCAAACTACACAATGACTGTAAATTCTGGGAATACTTTTCCCAGACCAACAAGTTTCTAACGCAGATACATAAAAAAAAACTTTTTTTCCCATTCACGTTAAATATGGGATGACGTCATAATTCAAATAAATGCTGCGTTGTCATGGTTATTTTATTTTATATATAAACATTTGATATAAAAAATATAAGTTGTATCCTCACTTAAAGCTAACAATGACACAATGCACTTTCATAATAGATGTAATTTTCTACTCGATATGAAAAAATTATACGTAAAACACAAAATTCAGTAACTAACGTCTCTTACAGCTGTTAAAGGGAAAAATGAGCCACTATTATCCCGTTCTTTCTCAAAGTACTGAATTAGAGAAGTAACCATTTCTTGTGCGCGCGAATCCAAATATTTAGGCATTCTAAATGTTAAATACTCGAAACTTGCAATGTATAAAGTGTTTTAGTTCTGAAAAGAACTGTTTTATTTAGCAAATATAAAGCACAAACGATTTACTACAAATCTAAACAATGACAATAAAATGAGAAATGTCAAAGTAATAGAAGTAAAAAATGTTGCAACACCGAACAGAACTACCAACTACTACACACTAAATCTTAACATCATTAAACCTACGTTCATAGTTACCTTCACATTTTACTATCTCTAGCACTTTATTACTGTTTATGACGTCATTCCATAATTATCTTGAACAGGGTATATGAAACCATTTACTCTATTTTTATGAGAGGTATCTTTACATATAATGCCCTTTTTTGTAGGGCATACTTTTTAATGAAAAATGGCGTTTTAAAGATTGCTCTATTTCTTCTGTTCCAGAAATAGAGGTGAATTCGTAGCTCCATCGCGCTTGTTCTCTTACTTTCCCTGTGCAGTGCACCTGTTGGCGGAGCGACGACACGATAACTCTCATCTGCTAGGTGTCTTCAGCAACAATCAAAAGTCAAACTAATTCACTTTTTAAGTGCATTCTCAACCCCTTATAAATGCTGAACTATACTATATAGAAGCAATTATGGCAGATTTAAATATGCTCACACATTTCTAAAAATAACAATTTGTGGAGTACTATATTTGTAGAATTATTGCAGTAACATCGTATATTTCATAAAAGTTGGCCAATTTAGAAACAGCGTGTACACGAACTCTTAAAATTTACCGCCCCTATTAGGATATTAATATAAAATTCAACAGTGTAGATAATTTACATTAAGAATTCATACATTATTGGAGAACAAGCAAATATTATAAAGAGTTGAACAAGGCATTTTGAACCAATTTCCTTTTTGTAATAGGGTGACAAATCCAATAACGGTATTTGTGAAGGTTTAGAATGGAACAGGAAAGAAATTAGTTTCGGCGGCCTTTCAGTCGGATACTAGCTGGGCAGGATATTGAACAGGTTATATATTGCTTCGGGAACTCAATATTGTGCCCTCTGTCATGTCCGGTCCTCTATAATACTTGTTTGAGTATTGTTCCACGGGTATATATGATATATGAAATATGAGATTGTTTTACTAGGAAACCTGTGCGAGTCATTATTAAAGTCTGTACTTAATAAATTATAAATCTCTTGTGGGCGAAACCTTTTAATAATTTAGTAAAGGTAAGTATTTTCATTTAGCGCCGGCAATAAAGTTTAGTGTCCCACTGGAATGCCATTCACTTGGGTATGACTTTATACCGTCAATTGAAGTGATGGGATGTATATTGACGCTTGACCAACGAATATAAAAAATTCATGCAAACAAGACCTCAAGTCCAGAAATGTAGCGGAGTCGCATCTAACATTAACAGTATCATACATTTATTCAAGAGAGAGTCGTCACAAACTTCATTGCAAACTACTATCCCACCAATCTATCTACCACGCCAACTAAATATGTTACAACTTTAATCAAGCTAAGCGCATACTAGACTACACATATGGTATGTATGAGTTCTGTTCAGTTTCCACTAAGACTACGTTAATTATAGTGCAATACTCTAATTGAATATGAGAACTTGATTGCAAGTCGTGTTATATTTAAATTTAAAAACTATTTAGAGCATTAAGCATAGTTTCGCAATCTCTTGCTGTCGTCATTTTTATTAGATATTATTTTTTGTGTCAAATACATAAAGAAATTTGTACATCTAATGTATAAATTTTCATTTTCACTTACTACGTTTCAGATAAAGCACACAGATTCTTTCTCTCGTTGTCACAAGCTTGTTACGCTTCGTTTTGTCCCACAAAAACAAGTCGGTAATTCACAGAGAAATTGGGTATTACCTCACTAAGACTGTATTTCCACAAAACAACAAAAACTCAACTGTGCCAACAGGAATAGGTTCCAACAAACTCAGTCGAAAGAGTGGTGTAAGTGTCCGAAGAGGGTCCGGAATATCAGTCTTCATCGGGAATTATCTTGAATGTCACCTAGTCTCAAAATAAGAGGGTTCCTAGAGCAAAGCCCAAAAGGAATAACAAGGGGTTTCCAAAACCGTAGATCAGGAAAATGATTCTGACCATTAACACTAATAATTATTGAATACACTAATTTGAAACAGTCCTAAAATAAACGTAAAGATAAGGACACTAATAGAAAGATATAAAACTGCTAGCCGAAAGAAATAGATTTCCAAAATCAAACGCCAAATTACCTCTATATTAATCATGCCTGTTGGTAATTGCAATATCTCTTATTATAAAGAACAGGAAACTACTACCTTTACATTAATTGCAAAAAGCTATTGCACAATTACGTTTTAAATACAAGTACATATAAACATTGTTAAACAAAAGCCAAGTATATCAAACATTTCCAATTTTAATGGAAAACGTTTTCAGCGAAACTAATAACATGAACGTACTATTGGTACGTTAGTGAGTTTATACAGTTAAATAAAAATGTTCCTGAATTTACGGTTATTGTAGTTGATAGTTACAGAAGATTAATTATAAATGCCTGAAAGCGTCATTTGGCTGTAGGTAACTTTTCCTAGACTCAATTCGCTTAACCAGATTCTGCTGGAGCTTCTAGGACTTTGTTAGAAGTTACATGTTCTTAATTAACATGTCTCTTCAACATAAAGTTGTATACCGAAAAAGCATTGATTTGAAGATGAGTACCGTGCTAAAACCTATCTTGAATTCCAAGTACACATCTCAAGAACTCATAAAGATATAATATTGTGAATTTATAGTATAAAAATTTACAGATTTTCAAAAAATGTCACGATATGTAAAGAAAAAGTATGACTAAAATACGAAAATCGGGCAAGAACATGTGGACTTAAAAATTCAGTGTATTCCATAAATCTAAGTTGCAAATAAATTAACCGATTAAAAAATTATTTTCGTTTTATTATCCACGAAGGATGCTTTCATAAATTTACTGCCGCAGTGTATATATTCTGTTACGTGTTGCGGACAAGAAAGAACGCAGCGCAGTAAGTAGTAGAAAAGTTGCCTACACCCAATACCGCAACCAAACACAAGGACAGAATCAAACTCGAAACGAATCATAGTTCGGGCTAGCTCAACAATGTCAGAGAGTGAAGTGGGTGACCTAGAAAAAAAATTGAATTGAAAACATCAGTAACAAAGAAATTTATTTTACGAACATGTAGGAAAGCATACAATCCTCAAAAGAATATTTACAAACGTCGAAAATTCCTAGTTGCCAAATTGTTTGTTACAACGTGATGTACATAAAGCGTAAATTTACATAATATACAGTATACAGTCTATATAGAAAAATATAAGCACAATACCTTACTATCTAGTTACAAGCATATGTACAATATGTTTCAACCATAAATATGTATAAGAAATATCGAAATATATATATATATATATATATATATATATATATATATATATATAACAGTTTTAAAATGAAATGAAAACCCAATTTTTTATGTAAAGTTGAATTACCATTTCAAATCGAACTAGTAATTGAAAACCATTAAAGGAACGGCTACAGCAGGATTTGAACCTGCGACCTTTGATTTTCCGAATCAACGCTCTAACCAACTGAGCTATGCAGCCAATTGTTTAGATAGTGTTAGTTTATACTACTGAAGCTTATTCTTGTTACTGATTTTCAATTACGTCTTGCATTTAAGAAAATTGATTCTAGTTATATACATAACTCATGTACTAATAACTTGATCATCCCTTTTGCAACGATCGAATAATACAAAGATGTAATTATGATCCGGAAAATCAAAGGTCGCAGGTTCAAATCCTGCTGTAGACGTTCTTTTAGTGGTTTTCAATTACTAGTTTAATTTGAAATGATAATTCAACTTTACATAAAAAGTTGGGTTTTCATTTCATCTTAAAACTGTTAATATATATTAATAAACATGCATTTGCATTCCAAATGTGGATTATTCTTCTTCACTATTAATAATTTATATATATATATATATATATATATATATATTATTGTATTTTTCTGGAACGAAAGTAGGTATAACTTTTAAAAGTGATGTTATTTTGGGATGCACTCGTTCGTAAAGCAAAAAATAATCAGTCAATTGTAATTTAATTTCTAACGTTTTGGCATGTAATTTATGCCTTAATCATAGACTAGAATTAAATAAAATTAGTTAACAAGATATAAAACTACAGTATACAACTCACATAATTAATATGACTTAAAAATGATATTAATAGAAACACAAATTTATGACATACAGTTTTGAGTGATTGAAAATATGATGACAACAGGAATGCAGTAGGTAACAAAAGTAAACTAGATGTAATAAATCATACTGGAAAATTTAAGTTGAAACGTAATGATTAAGATAAACAAACTAACCTATAAATAAAATGGAAAAAGTAATGGAAGATTAAACTGCGATAAGTAATTGTTGTTATGAAAGTGCGGAGAAAGTGAGTATCGTTCTTACTTCAATCTGTACAGAATGGAATAGACTACGTTAAGGTTGTTAATATCTTGTTTGCTGTTGAGCGGATTAGGTTGCTGATGGATGTGGAAGGATTCTAGAAATAGTCGTTTGTTATAGTCGTTTTCAATATCTAGTATTGTCTTATCATTGAAGTTTACAATATGTTTCGTTGAATTTATGTAAGACGCAAGTGCATAACATAATTTACCTATCCTGGCATTGCTTTTATGTTGGATTAAGCGATTTTTTAACCACTGCTTGGAATGACCTACGTAAGTGTTTTTGCAACTACATTCAATTTTATATACGATGTTACTACACATTGATTTGTCGGTACTATCTTTAAGCCGAGTGAATACATTTCTTATTGATTTATTGTAGGTGTAAGTTATAAGAATATCTGGTTGCTTTAATATTTTGGTAATTTGAGGTGTTAAATTTTGAATATATGGTAATGTCTTGAACTTGATGACTTGAAGTCGGTCTGGTGTGATTAGTAAGTGGTTAGAGTATAGTAGTCTTTTTAAAAAAATTTTAGGGTATGCGTTGTAGAGTAAAGTATATTCTAATTGTTTCAAATTTTTGTAGAAGAAACTTGGTTCACAGATTCTTTGAATGCGGTGTTTAAGACGTATTATTGTATTGAGTTTGTGATTAAAAGAATGATTTGAGTGATAATTTATGTACCTACCCGAGTCAGTAGGTTTTTTATAAATGTCAAAATTAAGATTGTTAGTGGAAGATCTAATAACTAAAGTGTCTAGGAATGGGATGCTATGGTTGATTTCTCTTTCATAGGTGAAAATTAACTTGGAATTGAAACTGTTGAAAATGTATAAAGTGTATTCTATTAAGTGTTCGGGAACAGAGCAAAGGATATGGTCTACATATTTAACAATGAAAGGCATGTCGAAGGGTAGTAAAATAAGGACCGACTCTAACAAATGATCCATGACCATTTAGCTTCTTTAATATCCAAAATTTTGCAAATGTCTTTTCCTTTAGAAGGTTGGAATCTCAATGATACTTTTTCTTTCGTAGATAGGTTCAGACACTTTCAACTACCTACTGACCACGTCCTTATATCCCTAGATATCCGCTGATTGTTCACCAACATTGCTATAGAGTTAGTGTCTGATATTATTACAAAAAAGTGGAATCTTATCCAACCACATTGTGATCTTAACCTAAATTCTTTTCAATCAACCTTATAACACGTATTTCACTTTTAATTCTAAGTATTATCTTCAGACATTTGGCACCCCGATGAGTTCACCCCTCTCCCCCATCATTGCTCAAATGGTCATGGATCATTTGTTAGAGTCGGTCCTTATTTTACTACCCTTCGACATGCCTTTCATTGTTAAATATGTAGACCATATCCTTTGCTCTGTTCCCGAACACTTAATAGAATACACTTTATACATTTTCAACAGTTTCAATTCCAAGTTAATTTTCACCTATGAAAAAGAAATCAACCATAGCATTCCATTCCTAGACACTTTAGTTATTAGATCTTCCACTAACAATCTTAATTTTGACATTTATAAAAAACCTACTGACTCGGGTAGGTACATAAATTATCACTCAAATCATTCTTTTAATCACAAACTCCATACAATAATACGTCTTAAACACCGCATTCAAAGAATCTGTGAACCAAGTTTCCTCTACAAAAATTTGAAACAATTAGAATATACTTTACTCTACAACGCATACCCTAAATTTTTTTAAAAAAGACTACTATACTCTAACCACTTACTAATCACACCAGACCGACCTCAAGTCATCAAGTTCAAGACATTACCATATATTCAAAATTTAACACCTCAAATTTTCAAAATATTAAAGCAACCAGATATTCTTATAACTTACACCTACAATAAATCAATAAGAAATGTATTCACTCGGCTTAAAGATAGTACCGACAAATCAATGTGTAGCAACATCGTATATAAAATTGAATGTAGTTGCAAATAAACTTACGTAGGTCATTCCAAGCAGTGGTTAAAAAATCGCTTAATCCAACATAAAAGCAATGCCAGGATAGGTAAATTATGTTGTGCACTTGCGTCTTACATAAATTCAACAAAACATATTGTAAACTTCAATGATAAGACAATACTAGATATTGAAAACGACTATAACAAACGACTATTTCTAGAATCCTTCCACATTCAACCGCAACCTAATCCGCTCAACAGCAAACAAGATATTAACCACCTTAACGTAGTCTATTCCACTCTGTACAGATTGAAGTAAGAACGATACTCACTTTCTCAGCACTTTCATAACAACAATTACTTATCGCAGTTTAATCTTCCATTACTTTTTCCATTTTATTTATAGGTTAGTTTGTTTATCTTAATCATTACGTTTCAACTTAAATTTTCCAGTATGATTTATTACATCTAGTTTACTTTTGTTACCTACTGCATTCCTGTTGTCATCATATTTTCAATCACTCAAAACTGTATGTCATAAATTTGTGTTTCTATTAATAGCATTTTTTAAGTCATAGTAATTATGTAAGTTGTATACTGTAGTTTTATATCTTGTTAACTAATTTTATCAAATTCTAGTCTATGATTAAGGCATAAATTACTTGCCGAAACGTTAGAAATTAAATTACAATTGACTGATTACTTTTTGCTTTACGAACGAGTGCATCCCAAAATAACATCACTTTTAAAAGTAATATATATATATATATATATATATATATATATATATATATATTATATATATATATATATATATATATATATATGTGCTGATACTTTTATTTTATGGTGTATCTCTACCCGTACACCTTGTATCAACCAAATATTATATGTCAATCTTTATTCTTTTCAAACTCCTTAATCTATCTCGGCTAGCTCTACTCTTATCTCCGGTTGGGTTCGTAATTTTTTATTTATTATACAAATTTAGTATGGTAAAATGTTCTAATTAAAGGCGATTAGGATCAAATTTCTTTTTATAATTTCTAATGTCAAAATGACACTTGTCAAATTTAGGTTGTTAATTATAATTTTGATTTTAAATATCATTAGTGATATAGTAGCTAATACTATCTTACTAACGTACTCACTACTTGTAATCCTGTATCCTCTGGTTCTTATTTAAATTTCTCTCAGTTGTTTCTATTTCTTTCGGTTTTAAATTTCATATACTGTCGTAACACCCGATGTGAGCAGTTCTCTCTGAAATATTCAAAAGGCATTAATTGTGAAGATTAAGTTTCCTGATATTTCAACTATTACTTTGTTTAATTTTGTCGAGAAACCTGTAAATAGATACTCGATCATATAAGATATTATAAGTGTCAAAATTAATACATCTGATGCTACTCTAATTTTTACAAGCGCTATAATAAATGACATTTTACTTTCCTTGATGACCGTCTGGTAAATTTGTTCTTGAATTTCCTTTTCCTCGATCGTTTTGTGTTATGGGTTTGATAGTGGTGTTTCTTCTGAATTTATTTTGTTCATTTCTTGGGCATACGTATATTCGTTAACATCCAAATTTATTTTATGAATAAAATAACTTTCTTTATGTAACTCCTCTATTTCTTCTTAAATACAGAAAACGGCACACTGGTAATACAACTCGGTGGTATTATACATTGGTTTCACAATTTACAATCTCGCTTGACAGTTCTCTTATAAAATGGTCCTGGTTTACAAATCTTATCATCTCTAGTTATGGATAACACATATTCTTCTATAATTATTCTTCTATTAAATTCTAATACAATTCCTTACTTAAAAAACTCTATTATAAAATTAATTGACCGGACTTGTTCTTATATGTACTTCACCATTCAAATTCTATTTATTGACTGTCCTCGTTTCCTTGGTTACATACCGATCTCTCTATTCTTTTTTATTTTAATTGACAGAATATGTATCCTACCTACTCTATTTACAATTAAAATTTCTTAATCCTAATGTCCATGTTTATTCCAAAGGAATTTTTGATTTTTAAACCGACTATCCATTCACCGGCTCCTTGATTCTACTAAATTAATAAAATACATCACATAAAGCCCCACCAAATTTAAAAAATAAAATAAATTTTTGCAAGGTTTGAAAGTTTAACCTGGGTTCGTCCAGCTATTTTCTTAGGTTTTTCCGGCTATTCACGGAAGTATGAATTTAATTTTATTTTTAAAATTTCTACTGACACTGGCTATTACTTCGATAGTATGTTAGTCATTACTATCATTTGTTTATACTTTATTTTAATTCTCATCTCTACTCGCAGGATACAAAAGCTGCAAATGATACTTCCCGATTTTTTTTTCATCCTGATCCCTTAGTTCATATACATTTCCGTTTGCCAATATTTTACTAATCTTGAACGGACCCTTGTATGAAAAAGATAATTTCGCAGAAATTTTTTTTTATCTGTCACTCTCAAAGCCCTCACTACTACTAAGTCACCGATTTTAAAACCAGTCCTTTTCTTATTTTATTGTTTTCGCGCCGTAAATGTTTTTCGCGATTTCTTATTAACCTTGTCCCTTAATTAATATGATATGGGATACACTTTAGTGTAAAATCCTTTTTCGTCCGTAATTTCAAGTTTGTGTGAATAATTTTTAGCTACTCTAATCTCATTATTAAACAATGCAACATGTCTGGTTATCAGTTCACTTAAATTCTTTTTTATCATTTCATCCTTCGTTCCTATTTGTTCCTCATTAAAGACTGCCTCCATTATGTTACATATTATTATCGCATCTTCTTCCATCATTTCTTTATTCCCACTGGCAACTTGCCTTATACCACTCTTATTACTAACTTCTTCTTTTATCCATTCCTTACGATACTGTCCTTTTATCTTCTCTTCCTACTTATTATCATTATTATTATCACTCCTATGAACCACCCCTGTACTTACCTCGCCATGTGTTTCTATAAAAAATTTTCCTTCCATTTATTATAATTCCATATTTCTCTATAAAATCTAAACCAATAATACAATTCATATATAAACCTCTTGCGATTAAAAACTCAACTTCTCCTAAAAGCTCATTCCCAATATGTATTTGCACCACCACCACCTTTTCAATTACTGATAACATTTTCTTCATTGCAGACCATAAGCTAATTCTCTTCACATCATGCACCTTATTTTGCATAATATTTTGATGTCGGAGAACAATTTCCTCCTAAATCAATGATAATTCTGATCAGGTATCAACTAAACTTAAATAATAACTATTATCTATTTTTAAACGAATAAACGGCAAACTCTTATTGCTATTAACACATAAATTTCCAATTAACAAATCCCTATAATTCCCCGATTCTGTACTTAAGAAGACTCCCTCTGATTTTAATACATCGAAGTTTTTTTTTGTCTTGGATCCAAGCGTTCTTCATGTACTTGGACCACTTTGATCCTATTCTCGTCATCGTTCCCTTCTGGTCTAACCATTATTTGTTGTACCCTTTTTTCTTTTTTTTTCCTATCTCCCACTTTATTTTGATAATAGGTATTGTTTCTTCCTTTCCAGTGTCCTTGATGATTGCTTCTTGTTTTTACAAGCGCTATAATAAATGACATTTTACTTTCCTTGATGACAGTATGGTAAATTTGTTCTTGAATTTCCTTTTCCTCGATCGTTTTGTGTTATGGGTTTGATAGTGGTGTTTCTTCTGAATTTATTTTGTTCATTTCTTGGGCATACCTATATTCGTTAACATCCAAATTTATTTTATGAATAAAATAACTTTCTTTATGTAACTCCTCTATTTCTTCTTAAATACAGAAAACGGCACACTGGTAATACAACTCGGTGGTATTATACATTGGTTTCACAATTCACAATCTCGCTTGACAGTTCTCTTATAAAATGGTCCTGGTTAATAAATCTTATCATCTCTAGTTATGGATAACACATATTCTTCTATAATTATTCTCCTATTAAATTCTAATACAATTCCTTACTTAAAAAAACTCTTTTATAAAACTAATTGACCGGACTTGTTCTTATATGTACTTCACCATTCAAATTCTATTTATTGACTGTTCTCGTTTCCTTGGTTACATACCGATCTCTCTATTCTTTTTTATTTTAATTGACAGAATATATAACCTATCTACTCTATATACAATTAAAATTTCTTAATCCTAATGTCCATGTTTATTCCAAAGGAATTTTGATTTTTAAACCGACTATCCCTTCACCGGCTCCTTGATTCTACTAAATTAATAAAATACATCACAATATTTATATATATATATATATATATATATATATATAAATTGTTGTGGATTTATAGGGTAAATAGGTGTAGACAATAAAATTTTAGCAACCGTGTATATAAAAATAAGATCAAATTATTTACGCGGCTAATTAATTAATTTATATTGTGAAAACGGACGGGTATTAAGGTATTTTTATATTTAAATTGAAATGTTAAAATTACATAAGGGAATAAAAGTTTTAGAGTACCTAAACACCTCAAAGATACGCATAAGTAATTATAATAATTTAATCAAACGCAGGGAAGCAAGAAGGTAGCTTGCATGCATAGAAAATCAATAATTTTAAACGCTTAAAAGCCAACGTTCGTTATACAAATACTAAGAAACCAAGAATTTTTTTATTTAAGAATTATTTTATAAACGGTCGGATGTTTCAAGAAACGCCTGTTGTTAAATGTCACGTTCAGGGAATTTTAAAAGTACGTTAGCACAAAATTCCATGGAATTTTTTTGCAACGGTCAGTTTTTAAGCTGCTACAATAACAAATGCCTTAAGGACGGAGTGGAATAAACGATCAATAATGTAAGACAGATAGGGAAGCAGATAAAGCAAGCGTTGGATAGAAGTTACGTAAGATTTACACGTGCAAAGGCGAAGCCCAAATACAATATCGATTTTCTGTAACTTAAGAGGGGGTTCTAAAGGAGACAACAGATATGTGTATAACAGAGATAAATAGCGGATAGGTGGAGCGCTGTGACGACAGGAAATTATATCATTGGTTGAGAGCCAACAGTGCGCGTACGGTAAGGTAGGAAACGAAATTCTATGTAAACAGCACGACGGACGGGAGAAATTTTTCAGAAATTATAGTCGATTACGTTCAAAATTTTACGAAGCAGCTTGGAAAACAAGCTTTTCATAGAAAACAAGTTTCACTAGGGGGGTTGGAATAATAAAAATACTCGAACGAATATATCAAAGCTTTCTTTTCTTTCCATTTAGATTTGAATACGGGTTCAGATCTACAACCTATAATAGTAAAAGCTTTCGGTTAGCAATTATTCTGTTCAGTAAAGTTACATTAAACATCCTGTTAAAAAGTATAAAAGCCGTATTAGCGGACCACAATTTATAAAAGTGTTTGTACGAGTTGGTGCTTTGTGCCGTTACTACGACAAAGTTATTAAATGAAGAGATGATATTTTGGGGTAAGCGAAACTGAAAGCAATTTGTATGCATGAAATATTGGTATGGAATGTTACTGTTGAGGCGAAGCTGATATCTGGGAAGAAGAACCGGAGTGGTAGCGGAGATATTGCATGGTGGGGATCTGTGGATCCAGGCTTTATCGTAGTGATGGACACATCGACGAGAGTTTCTGGTAGCCATCTACAGCAGCGACGAGGAACGTAAGTGACTCCAGGTAACAAACTTTAAATTTCTGTTTTGTATAAACATTTGTGGTAATATTTTGGTGTTTGTCTGTTTGACTTATTGGTGGCGTATTTATTATTTTTAAAACTTGTTTAAAAAGGGACATGTGCTAGACAATTAATTTTGATTATTAAGAAAGGGTTTATTGATGATATATAAAGGTTTATTCAGGCTATAAATTGTGGTTGTAAGGAGTAAACGGGTCTGTAAATTTGTTTTCAGTAAAGTGCAAGGTTAAAAGCATTTACAAAAATTGGGATATAATGAGCTCACAATTGACCAGTATGAAGTCAAACTAGGGTTGCAAGTGGGGCCCATCTACTCATATCATGTAGAATTTGTTTAAAATATAATTTAAAAACCAAGAACTTTAAAGCTTTTAATAATTGAGCTGGTAACAATTGTACCAAATCGTTTGTACCCAAGTGTAAATATTTTATCTCTTAATATGTGTAAATAAAAAGTGGTATGGTTGTTGTATTATTTTGGTAATTGCATTTGATGGTGTGTGTGTGAGAGAGAGAGGTATGTACTTAAAGAAAGTATTCAAGAAGAGACCAATTGCCCGGCTAGCTAAGTCGGTAGAGCATGAGACTTTTAATCTCAGGAACGTGGGGCTTGAATGGTTTTTAGAAAAGGCTTGAGATTTTAGTAGAAAAGTCCACGGCAATATATATATATATATATATATATATATATAATATTTGTAAATGGTTGTTTAATATTTTTTTGGGTATATAGTCCAAAATGAATAAAATAGATGATTAATTTGAAATAGGTTTATTTCAACGTTTCGCACATTGCCTTTTTCATATAAAAGAATGGAAATAGCAGAAATTATATAAATATACAGATGTAACTTACTTTATTAAACACAAGTAATTGAAATTAAAACGAAAAATGATCGACACTTAAAATATATACAAAATTATACAGTTCTGACAAAAGGTAACGTTGGTAACGAGGATTCAGAATTGCAGTTTCAAAATTGCAGGAGACGTTACAGCATGGACAGTAATTTTAAAAATACAGAAAGATATTGGATTAATGGTGATGTTGGTGTTGTTTAAATTGACTCATATTATACAATGCAGAGTACATCTTATGAATATTGTCTACATCTAGTCTATTATTTATTGGATTTTGTTCTTTATTAATATGATAGATTCTAAAATAGCCTAATCTTGTAATTTGGTTCATTATCCAAAATGACAGCATCTTCAAAGAGGTTTGTGCGTGTATACGTGGAAGCTAGCACATTTATTGGAATCCTTACCACAATCACTTTTGTGCTGGGTCAAGCGATTTCTCAACCACTGACAAGTCTGTCCAATGTAACAGCTGTGACAGCTACATTCAATTTTGTAAACAAACCCAGCACAAAAGTGATTGTGGTAAGGATTCCAATAAATGTGCTTTAGCTTCCCACGTATATACCACGAAGCACAAACCTCTCTTTGAAGATGCTGTCATTTTGGATAATGAACCAAATTACAAGATTAGGCTATTTTTAGAATCCTATCATATTAATAAAGAACAAAATCCAATAAATAATAGACTAGATGTAGACAATATTCATAAAATGTACTCTGCATTGTATTATATGAGTCAATTTAAACAACACCAACATCACCTACATTAATTCAATATCTTTCTGTATTTTTAAAATTACTGTCCATGCTGAAACGTACTCCTGCAATTTTTGAAACTGCAATTCTACGAATCCTCGTTACCAACGTTACCTTTTTGTCAGAACTGTATAATTTTTGTATATAATTTTAAGTGTCGATCATTTTTTCGTTTTAATTTCAATTACTTGTGTTTAATACTTGAAGTAAGTTACATCTGTATATTTATATAATTTCTGCTATTTCCATTCTTTTATAGCTTTTGAAAAAAGCACAAAGTATGTGCCGAAACGTCAAGTTGAAATAAACCTATTTCAAATTAATCACCTATTTTAATCATTTTGGACTATATACCCAAAAAAATATTTAACAACTATTTACAAAAATATCATCAAGCAGTCCATTAATTTTTGAACATTATATATATATATATATATATATATTGCTGTGATAAGGGGTTGTTTAAGGGTGTACTTTATAGTAAAGGTCATTTAGGAATGAGTAATTATCATAGGCAGTAGAAAACGGCACTTATTTAGTGAAGAATTGAGAAATGAACATAGTTTGTAGATAGTAAGCAGTCAACACCCTGTATATAAAGTATAAATAGTTTTAAGCGACGCAGATAAACATAGGAAGACGCATAGTTAGCGTAGGAATGAGAAAGATATTCATTAAGTAAATAGTAAATATTTAAATACCCTGTAGATAAAGTTTTGGTTAATTTAGGTAAAGCAAGTAATGATATTTTTCAGTGGAAGCACGCGTATATTTATAAATAAACGATAAAGTGTAATTAGACACGCATTCAAAAGGAGTTCCAGACGATTAGATTAATACGGATATAGAAATAAAGCTTCAGGTAGCTAATATAAATGCGTACAAATATCTAACCATTTTTGATAAGAAAGCAGATTAAAAATTGCGTGAATCGCATGTAAATATGAAAATTTAAAGTCGAATTGCATCAGTTGTTTATGGAAAAGCAATTAGATCTATCAAAACACAGCATGTTGATAACGAAAGACAGCTGCAAGCAGGTTATGATTATTAGGAATCGTGGTGAATTACATCAGAAACTGCCTTAAATGTAATTATTTGATTGGTCAGAAATAAGCGACGAGTTCTAGACCATACCCACGGATGGAGTGGGAAATGAAGAATATATTAGCAAGCACCGTGATAACGAAGTTAGTTTTGAACTCAACAAAGGCCGAAGTGCGTCGTTATGAAATAAAATAATACGTAAATTTAAAAGTGAAAGATAGAACAAGTGCTAATATGAAGATTATAATTGCCGATTAAACGGCTTCGAAGTCTGAGGGAAATAGACTACGATTTCAATGTCCAGGGGAAAATACAGTAATACAATTTTGAAGTACGGGGAAAAATAGAGTAATACAATTTCTAAGTCTGGGGGAAGAATAATACAATTCGAAGTTTGAGAAAATTGAATGATAATAAGAAGAAGTCTGATATGAAACGACAATAAATTGGCGTGTATAAATTAATAATGGTAGTCCATAGTGTAATGGCAATAATTTAAATGTAATCCAGAATTGGGGAAGATAATTTTTATTTCAAATGGAAGCGTCGATGTGAAGAAAAAAAAACCAGGTCAGATTTTTTTAGTTATAAGACATTTTGTTTTTCTATATATTTTTTTATTTTTGAATTTGCTTAATATAATATGCTTGTGAAAAAGTCAACAAAAGAAGTTGCATACAATGAGTAATATGATAACAGGTTTAGAATATTCTACACTTTGTTGATAAGGATAATAGGTTTTTTTTTTGGTGACTTTGGGTTTTGAGTAAATAGTAGTTGATTGTTATAAATGAGTTTTACAACATTAACTAATTGAAAAGTGTATTTCAAATAATTTACAAAAGCTGTACATGATATATTGGGTTCATTATATAAAATCGAAATTAACTGAATTTTATAATTTCAAATAAATGCTAGTCGAGGTCATATTTATATAGTTCAAGGAGCTACAAGTTGAATAGGAAATTGATAACACGCAAGGCGGTAACGTATCGAATTTTGCTATTGGCAGACAAGGTTGCTTCAAGATAAAATCCAGTTAAGTTGATAGCAATATTAATAAGACAGCCGGAGGAGGAGATAATTACAATCTTGTTTATTTATAGTAGATATTAAAATGGTCGTCCAAATGATGGAACGCGAATAATTTAGAGTACATAGCAAAATTAATAAGGCGCACAACATAGGGGTTCGATAATTTAGAGAGAGCATAGCAAATTAATATAACAGCACAACGAAGGGGCTCGAGAATTACAGTTCATAGCAATATATATATATATATATATATATATATATATTTATATATATTGTGATGTTATGTAATGTTCTATATAATATCCAAGGTTAGACGCACTTATTTACTACTCATATTTATGAAATATCCTATTTAAAACTAATGATAAACAAGATCGTACAAAATTAATTACTGAACTAATATCGAATGCTATTTCAGTGTGATAGAGCTTTTTGAGATTTCAAATAGGTGTTTATTTAATTTAATTTATAAAAATCAAACGTAATTCCATTTGAGGAAGCTTCTGTGGATTGTATCTAATGTTTATGTTCACTATTTGAATGGACACTACTGTTTGTAAAAGTAAGACATACCATAAGATCTAAAAAATAAGTCATTTAGCATGTTTTAGTAGAAATAAGTAGTTATAGGATGTAAAATAAATGTTTGTTTAATGTATGTTCACTATATGTATGTTTACTATATAAATTAGGTACCATAATATATGAAACACAATTCATTAGTATTATTAGAAAATAATTATAAGTAAATGGAAAATTGAAAACAAGATGTAACAAATGGAAAGTAGGACCAAGTGATCCAAATGAAAAGTTTTGAAAGAGTGATTAGAGATGTTTCTAAATAATTGATCAAGGAGTGTAATTTAATAAATTTATAGAGGTAGTAGACAAATGAAAATTGTTTTAAGAGATCTCCTAGGTGATAAGAAATAAATAAAAGGGGCTTATAAAATTTGTAATTTACAGAATAGATGTTTTTTACCTGCTCTCGTTTTTTTATTCAAGTATTAAGAGCTGAAGCTAGTTAAAAGAGGTTTTTGGTGCAACGTGTAATAAATGTAAAAGGTTTATACAACCATAAGTAGTCCTGAAGATTATTTGTTCTTCCAATAAAATGTGTTTGGCTTCCAAGCTGATGTAAATTGAGGTACCGAGAGCTAAAAATCGTCCAGGAGATTCCATTATTCTAAGCTGTGTTCCCGCAGTGATAGTTGAACGAGTCCTAAATTAGATAGCCGATTCTGAGTATCATTTTTCATTATAACATCCTTTTAGTATTTCTAAAGCCTGAAATTAAAGCGTGAAATTTTAAATACAAAATATTAAAACTTAAATTCAACAGGTAATCGTGCACTTCCAAGTTGGTGGTCTATTTGCAGTCCAAGGTCCATTATTGTAAACACCGGCGGACTTCAATGGAATTACAGGTATAAAACAACTTAGTTCTTATATTTGTAACACTTAAAAGCTGTATTATTCATTGAAATCTAAAAATCTTATCAAAAGTTAAGCATTCTAACTTTGTTTATTTTCTGAAAATTGGTAGTAAAGATCACACCCAGTTTAGAGCAAGTATCTTAAAAATTAACTAGAGGGGGCTGTATCTGGCAGTGGTTAATATATAGGCATACAGTTTTGTACCCACACTGTTTGTTTATAGTTATTTAAATTCATTAAAAACCTGAGATAAGTTTCAATAAGCCGTGGCATATTATTGGTTCACAACAAAATTTACTTTTACCCATTTATCAAATAAATATAGAAATACGACACAGATATATATTATGTGGCAATCCCAACGTGGAGCTGTTTGATTGTGAGGTTATATAGGATAAAAACTTGGTGGGGCCACGGAATAATTACATTAAAAATAGAAATTTGGTATTTGCTGTGTATATAGTTATTTTAGACGTTTTATATATTATTATCATTGGAGTTTTTGTGTATAGAAAGAGCACAAAATTCAGGAAAATTTATCTATTTATATTGTTAGAACTAGGGTGTACAGAATGTCAGAAGAAAAATTAATAACTAGGTCAGGTAGGATCTATGGAATAGACACGATGGTAGTAGACAGGACGTGTGAGACAGGGCAAGGTGAAGTTTCAACAGTCGAGCATGTGGAGCCGGAGGTCGTAGTAGGAGGTTGGTCCGAAGATCAAGAGATGGTACAAACTGAAGAAACAATTAGCAATAAGGATATCGTTAGTTTTTTTAAAAATTTTCAGACCATGCTGCAGGGATCGATTGCAGATAACAAAGCATTTCAGACTAAGAGCGAAGCGTCGATTGCAGATAATAAAGCATTTCAGATCAAGAGCGAGGCGTTACAAGAAAAAACTCAGGCGTCGTTGTTGGAATTACAAGGATCGATTGCAGAGGTAAAGATTTCTCAGGCCGAAACTAAGGACAAGTTAGAGGGTATGGATTCGAAGATCGAGGCGTTTAAAGTGGAAATGTTGGAGAGTTTTGGTAAATTTAGGGGTGAAGTTCAAATAGAAATGGATACAAGGATGCAGGTGATTGAAGGAAATGTTTCTGCGGGTATGGATGTGTTAAGGGGAGAGTTGAAAGGGGTGGATCAAATTCATACCAGAAATTATGAATGCCTGGAAAATACTGTGAAGGGACAAAAAGAGGAAAGTATCCTCAGTCGACAGGATATTATAGGTCATATTAGAGCTTGCAAGGACAAGACAGAAGAGGTTCGACGAAATACAATTATACTCGGGGGTCAAATGCAAGAGAAAATTGATGTGGTAGAGGGATGCTTTAAGCAGATGCAGACTAAGATCCAGGATGTTGAAAGGGTTCGGTTGATGGATCAGGGTGGTAAGTTTCCTTTAGGGAAAGAGATGCTGCCTAAGTTTGAAGGCAAGATTGGTGAACCACCGATGGTTTTTCTCAGTAAGCTGGATGAGATGGTTGAAGGTGAGCCAGTACGACTTCGTCTACAAATTGTAAATGCTACGTTGGGTGGACATGCAGAGAAATGGAATAGCATTGTTAAACAACAATACGACACGTATGAGGGTATCAGAAGGTTATTTATTGAGCAATACTGGGGCTATACACAACAATCTAACATTCGAACAAATTTAACGACAGGAAAATATCATTTTTCGATGGGCACACGTGAGAATTACGTTATTGATAAGTATAATTTGGCACAATATTTAACTCCGAAATTAAACGAGGATGAAATCGTTATTCTGCTCTCACGACATATGGAAGTTGAAGTAACTCGTGCAGTAGCGATTCAAAATATCAAAACGTTGAAAGATTTTCTGGAGATTATGAGGAATTATGATTGGGCTAGGTCGATGGAGAAACCTCGAGAGGTGCAGGAAAGCAAAAACTGGGATAGGGGACGCACGATACATGAAAGGAATGGATATCACAACACATATGACAACAGGCAAGGTAACAGGTTTTATGACAGGAATTACTACGAATATGGAAATGGAACGAACAGGCAGGGTTATCAAGGATATAATAGTAATGGCTGGAACAGGGAGCATCGATATAATTATCCTTCACGAGAATTTGGAAGATACCAAGGAAATTATAACAAAAATGTACAGAATGAACCAGGACCGAGAGATTTTGAAGACAAGAATAGAGCTACACGACCAGTATATAATGAAAAGGCAAATGTTAATAATATAAGAGTTCTACCAGAAAAAGGGGAAGATTTGAATAAAATCGAGATAGTCGAGGTTCATAAACCTTCCCTGATTAAAAAAAAAACGTCGAATTTTAAGAGTAGAAGAGTTTGATTTGGGTGCGATGAATAGTTCTAGTTATGTTAATGTTGTTTTAAATACTAAGTGTTTTAAGAAAGATTTACCGTTCATTTACTTAGTTATAAGTAGTTGTAAATACGTTGGTTTAATTGATACCGGGTCACAGTTGTCGTTAGTTAAAGAGGAAATAATTTTTAAACATAGGGAGGTATTCGAGGAAAGATAATTAATATCAAAAGATTAATTTAATATCTGCAATTAATGAGAAATTGGAGGAGATAGATAGGGCAGTAAGAATGTCGATAATTGTAGGAGGAACTAGGCTGGGGGTGCGTTATTTTTAATGGTAGAGAAGTTAGGGTTGATATTATAATAGGAATTGATATAATAGAGGAGTTTGGCTTGATTATTGATGGGAACGATAAGAATGTGCAGATTAAAATAGGTAGAGATATATGGGTGGAACCTTATGGCAGAAGGATATATTAAGGAATGGAGATTTAATTGACGAGAATAGATTAGGATAGATATGATTTGTAATACAGAAGGAAATGAGGAATTAGGTTATGTTCTGTTTTTGATAATAAAGTGTTGGTAAAGGATCAGATAGGACTAGTAGGGGTTAAAATATGGAAGCAATTAGAAAAAGAATTAAACAAACACGTCGGATTATGGGATGATGAGCCTAGAATAGCAAAGAATTATGTACATAAGTTAGAGGTAAAGAAGAAAGTAGTTTTCATTCGAAAGTTTACCCGATACCTTACCATTTAAGAAATAAAGTTAAAGAAGAAATTAAAATTATGATTAGAAATGGTATAATTGAGCCAGCGAGGACTGCCTACGTGAGTCCAATTGTAGTCGTACCCAAAGCTAATAAAGATAGTATTAGAATTTGTTTAGATGCTAGAAAACTTAATGCAATTACTAAACCTCAATTTGAACAACCTCTGTCACTTGATAGCATGTTATATAGGATTAACGAGAAGAAAATATTCAGCAAGTTAGATCTAAAGAATTCCTTTTGGCTTATTCCATTACATGAAAGTAGTCGAAATTATACCGGATTTAGTATTGAGGGAGAGCTATATAGATTTAGGGTAGTTCCGTTTGGTTTATCAACGAGTTCTGCAGCTTTAGTCAGAGCTATGCAAAAATTATTAAACGAATATGAAGAATTTTGCACACATTATGTCGATGACATTTTAATCTTTTCAAAAGATGTAGATGAACACTTAATACATTTACAGAAGGTACTAGATAAACTAGACGAGGGAGGACTTAAGCTAAATATTAGGAAGTGTGAATTTTTCAAGACTAGGGTAGAATATTTAGGGTTTGAAATAGGTGTTAATAGTGTTAGAATTAGCGATAAACGTTTAGAAGAACTTAAGAAGTTAGAGAAACCAAGAAACATCAAAACTTTGAGGGGATTTTTAGGAGTTTTGAACTATTACAAACGATTTATTCCGGGATATTCAAATTTATGTATTCCGTTGATTCAACTTTTAAAGAAAGATGGAAGTGGACACAAGAAAGGGATGAAGCTTGCCAGAAATTGAAGGAAGTATTTCACGAACATCTGTCTTTAAGATACCCAAATTTCCAAGAAAGATTTATTTTAAGAACAGATTCATCAAAATTTGCAATAGGTTCGGAATTGGTACAAGTACAACAGGGGATAGAAGTACCTGTGTGTTTTATATCTAGAGTTTTGAAGGATTGCGAGACCAGATATTCGGTAGCAGAAAAAGAAATGCTGGCGATAATTTATTCAGTGAAGAAATTGCAGTTTTATTTATTAGGCAACAGATTTCTAATCGAGACGGATAACTCTGCGATTTCGTTTCTAAAGAAGAAGGAATTTTCAAACAGTCGTCTTTACAGATGGGCATTGATACTACAGGAATATGATTTCGATATACAACATAAACCTGGCAAAGAAAATGTAACGGCCGATTTCTTTAGTAGAAAGGGTAACAAAGAAGATATCGTGAAGACAAAGGGATTTTTGATCGCATTACACGTATTTGGAGAGGAAGGTCGTTGGACGAACGAAAGATTTCGCAATATGCAGCAAGACGAGGAAATTAGAAGAATTGTGGACAAACTACAGGAAGAAAATCTAGAAGAATGTAGGGGTTTTTGCTTAGTTAGAAATTTATTAGTTAAAAGAATAGGGGATGAAGAGTTGTTGGTTCTAACAAGGGAGATAGCAACAGAATTAGTGAAAGAAATTCATTTTACGTATGGGCACATTGGCATGAGAAAAACTTTTTTGATATTTAGAGAAGCATTTTACTGTAAAGATGACATTTCCATTATCAAAACATGTATAAATCGTTGTCAAGTATGTTTAATAGGGAAAGAGAAGAACCGCGTACTACAAAATACTCCGTTGAACATAAAAGCAGATCAACCACTGGATATCGTGGCACTCGATTACTTGAGTAATCTAATACCAGGGCAAAATGGCTACAGGCATATTTTGGTGCTGGTCGACATATTTTCAAAGTACGTTAAAGTATATCCGGCAAGAAAATGTAATTCTAACCATATATTGAACAGTATCAGAAGATTTAGTAATCAGGTGGGACAAATGAAGAAAATTTTAATGGACAATGCTACATATTGTACAAACCAAAGAATCAGAAGCAAGCTAAGAGAAATGGGAATACGAGTTGGATTTTGCAGTATCAGACACCCACAAGCAAATCCTTGTGAAAGGTACATAAAGGAAGTCATCAAATATTTAAGAATATCTGTACAAGGGCAACACAATGGATGGGTGAAGTGTTTGCCACAAATAGAAAACTATTTAAATTATGTTCCTAGTTCGGTTACCAAAGTTTGTCCGATTACATTAATGAAAGGAATTATACCAGCAAGGCCATGGAGGGATCAGTCTGAAATGGAGGACATGATCGAGTTGTTAAATCTTGCAAGAAGACGTGCAGAGACCATGCAACGGAGAGAACTGGAAAAACGTTGTAAACGAATAAAGAAAAGAACAAATTTTGTACTGGGAGATTTAGTGTTAGTTAAAAGATTGAGAGTTTCCAAATGGGATAAGAATATTTGTGCTAAATTGGCATTTCCGTATGAGGGCCCTTACAAAATTAAAGAGGTTCTTGCACACGGTAATACTTTTGAACTCGAAAACGCCAGGGGAGAATCTCGTGGACGTTTTCATTTAGAAAATTTGTACCCTTTTATACAATAAATAAACACACACACACACACACACAGAACATACAACGAGGGGTTAGTACATTACAAGTATAAATCTTACCTACTAAATGTTTCTACACATAACTACAAAACTTAAAACTAGGGTTATCATTTAGAAGATAAAATTGCATTAAACATGGGAATTAAAGTCATGAGTTGAATACTTAAAAGTAATAGTGGTTTAATAAAATAAATATAAAAGGCGTTCAAATCAGTTGATATTTAGAAGTAATAATAAAAATTTTATATTTATTTTATGAAAACAGGTGGGGCTATGTGATGTTATGTAATGTTCTATATAATATCCAAGGTTAGACGCACTTATTTACTACTCATATTTATGAAATATCCTATTTAAAACTAATGATAAACAAGATCGTACAAAATTAATTACTGAACTAATATCGAATGCTATTTCAGTGTGATAGAGCTTTTTGAGATTTCAAATAGGTGTTTATTTAATTTAATTTATAAAAATCAAACGTAATTCCATTTGAGGAAGCTTCTGTGGATTGTATCTAATGTTTATGTTCACTATTTGAATGGACACTACTGTTTGTAAAAGTAAGACATACCATAAGATCTAAAAAATAAGTCATTTAGCATGTTTTAGTAGAAATAAGTAGTTATAGGATGTAAAATAAATGTTTGTTTAATGTATGTTCACTATATGTATGTTTACTATATAAATTAGGTACCATAATATATGAAACACAATTCATTAGTATTATTAGAAAATAATTATAAGTAAATGGAAAATTGAAAAAAAGATGTAACAAATGGAAAGTAGGACCAAGTGATCCAAATGAAAAGTTTTGAAAGAGTGATTAGAGATGTTTGTAAATAATTGATCAAGGAGTGTAATTTATTAAATTTATAGAGGTAGTAGACAAATGGAAATTGTTTTAAGAGATCTCCTAGGTGATAAGAAATAAATAAAAGGGGCTTATAAAATTTGTAATTTACAGAATAGATGTTTTTTACCTGCTCTCGTTTTTTTATTCAAGTATTAAGAGCTGAAGCTAGTTAAAAGAGGTTTTTGGTGCAACGTGTAATAAATGTAAAAGGTTTATACAACCATAAGTAGTCCTGAAGATTATTTGTTCTTCCAATGAAATGTGTTTGGCTTCCAAGCTGATGTAAATTGAGGTACCGAGAGCTAAAAATCGTCCAGGAGATTCCATTATTCTGAGCTGTGTTCCCGCAGTGATAGTTGAACGAGTCCTAAATTAGATAGCCGATTCTGAGTATCATTTTTCATTATAACATCCTTTTAGTATTTCTAAAGCCTAAAATTAAAGCGTGAAATTTTAAATACAAAATATTAAAACTTAAATTCAACAGGTAATCGTGCACTTCCAAGTTGGTGGTCTATTTGCAGTCCAAGGTCCATTATTGTAAACACCGGCGGACTTCAATGGAATTACAGGTATAAAACAACTTAGTTCTTATATTTGTAACACTTAAAAAGCTGTATTATTCATTGAAATCTAAAAAATCTTATCAAAAGTTAAGCATTCTAACTTTGTTTATTTTCTGAAAATTGGTAGTAAAGATCACACCCAGTTTAGAGCAAGTATCTTAAAAATTAACTAGAGGGGGCTGTATCTGGCAGTGGTTAATATATAGGCATACAGTTTTGTACCCACACAGTTTGTTTATAGTTATTTAAATTCATTAAAAACCTGAGATAAGTTTCAATAAGCCGTGGCATATTATTGGTTCACAACAAAATTTACTTTTACCCATTTATCAAATAAATATAGAAATACGACACAGATATATATTAATATATATATATATATATATATATATATATATATATTATCGTGTAAATTATATGTAAAGAAGCATAGTTAAGTCAAGAGAGTAATTTTGTAAGGACCGTGTATTTAGAAAACAGGGATAAATTATTTACGCTCCAAATTAATTAGTTTTGACAAAACAAGCGGATAATAGCATACATTTGTATTAATAGATCGGAATGTGAAATTTGCATAGTGTAGATGCTTTGTAGTACGTAAAAACTTAAAGATGATATAATTAGCTTTAATATTTTAAAGGTTGTAAATCAAGCACATCAAATAATAAGGAAGAGCTTTTGTATATAAAATCAATAATGTAAACGCATATTTTCCATTTAACTAAACAAAGCGTTTGTTAAAAACAAATCCTAAGAAATTCTACGGGTTGAACAACATGGAAAGTACAATTTCAAACTGGCAGATCAATTCATAGAAAGACGGACGGACAAATAAACAAATTCCAGACACCAGAAAGTACGTTAAAGCAAAATTCTTTAAAAATTTAGTTAACGGTCGAAGCAAAAGCTGCAAAACAGCAGATGGTTTGAAAGCAAGTTGAGACGGGATACCATTAGCATAGGCTAGACAATGATGACATATAACAGACGTTGGATGAAACACTCGTTTAAAGTGCGCGAGAAGTTGTAGAAACTAACCACAATATCGATTTTATGTTGCTGTAGTGGGATTTTAAAAGAGACAACGAATATGAGTTAAACGAGGGTAACATTGTTGGATGCTAAACCTAAAAATGGAAAAATCTTTCTGATTGGCTGATTGCAAGTGGAATGAGAGCAATTTCTATGAGCTTTGTAACCGTTGTATTATAATCAGTATTTTCGGACTAAAAGCGGAGTGTAACGTGAAATTTCTAGTTTTGAAAGATCGTTACTGTTTGGATTTTGAGAATTAAGTGACAGTGGTGAATTTCAAGGAAACGGAGTACTGGAGTGAGGTTTCAACTATAAATACACTAGGAGATGTCGAGGAGCTCTTTAACTTCTTCGGTCCGCTTCAAACATACATGGCAACATCTACGTTAATTATTTTGAATCGGTGATAAGTGCAGTCCGTTTAATTTAAGTTAAACGGTGCTGTAAGTAAATACATTCGGATAACGAATCAAAGATGTTACTGAGGTAAGCAAGCCTAGTTACTTTTTCTGAACGAGAGTGCTAATTGTAAGGAACGTCCGGAAGCTAATTAACATATTTGGACAATTATATGGGTGGATATATTAAAGGCGTCTGCAGAGAAATGGATAACGTCTGGATGAGTTTGATGTACATGCAGCAGCGGGAGTTCGATGGAATGCAACGACGAGGTTTTGGTTGGACCACATCTTCAGAGGTGACGGTGCACAAGCGTACACCAGGTAACGAAATTTGTTCCTTTGTTATTGCTTGAACATTTTGTGCTAGAGTGATTTGACATATTGGGTGTATATTTTTGTGAACATTAAAGCTAATTTGAAGGTTATATGAAAAAGACAATTTGAGTTTATTATTTAAAGGTATAAATATATGAGGTATAGTTTTGATGTAAAGAGTAAACGGGTTTTTAGGCTTGTGGAAAACAAAGATGCGATTAATTTTTGCATTTAGTGTAACAGGGTTTATACTGAGCTCATCATAGACCAGAGTAAATTTCAATTTAGGGTTTAAAGGTAGGCCCATCTACTTGAACTATATAAAAAATTGTTGAAATAAATTAAATTCATTAAATTAAAAGGAGTTAATGGTTGATATTGTAAAATTTTATGAAGATGTTTATATTCGATTTTGTAAATGTTGAGCTGGTAACGGAAATTTTTGATTTTTCTGAATAAAAAAGGTTTATGTTTCGTTGAATTATTTGAGTAGTAATTTTATTTGGTAGTCTAAGTGAGAAAGAGTAACAATAGAATAGGTAAGTACCTCTGAAGAAGCTGGAAGCAAAGCTAGCCGTGGTATGCTGGATTTAGGGGAGCTTTTACAGGAGATATTGTAATAAAAAATTTCTTTTTAACTTTTGCAGGTGCAGAATTCCGAATTACTACAGCAATTTTATGGCTCCCAACGCAAGGGCTCGAAAATAATCTCGAGAGTCCACAGCAATATATGTATATATATATATATATATATATATATATATAAATATTTTAAGTAGTTAATTACACAAGGTAAGTGAATAAGATGAAATAATAACTTAGACTTTTATGCAAAGCCCAAATGATCATTTCAAATCGAGCTAGTAATTGAAAGATGGAAAATATAAGGTCTTGGACAGGACTTGAACCTGTATCCTGGTTTTGCCGGAACCATGCGTTTACCAATTACGGCCACCGAGACCGATAGCGACAATTGGGAAATTTACAAATTTAAATCATGTACACGACGATACATCAACCTAACTTTCAATTACGTTCGGCATTTTTGTCAATCATATCTGACATTGTTTTTGACTTAATGTCAGTTATAGACAGGAAGCTACGCTCAAAATAATGGCTATAAGCCAAGTATTAAATATATAAATATTTTAGGTAGTTAATTGCACAAGGTAAGTTGATAAATACTATCATATTATAGTGAATAAGATGAAATAATAACTTAGACTTTTATACAAAGCCCAAATGATCATTTCAAATCGAGCTAGTAACTGAATAATATATATATATATATATATATATATATATATATATATATATTATAAAATGATTTAAAAGATATCTGAGGGTAAACACATTAATTTACCACTCCTATCAATGTTTGATAAATTTAAAACACTACAATAAACTAAGGATTGAAAAATAATTACTTGTTAAACTAGGTTAAAATGCTATTTACTCGTGGTGAAGCGTTTGAGATTTAAAAGAAGCGTTTTGGTTAACTGTTTTTCAATAAAACGTTTATCTAATGTAATTCCAACTGAATATGTTTTGGTTTGTTGAAAATGTCATGTTAACTGTTTGATGGATACTCTATTTCATTAATTAATTAATGTACCATAATACCTGTAAAAGAATATATTTTAACAATATTTAGTTAGCATAAAGTAATTGTAAGATTTGTGGAATGTCAACCTATGATTATTAGTATAAGTGACACAAGTATCTGTTACAAAATAAGAATTATACATAATAATAAGGGATCAATGAATGTACTTCTTAGACATTTGTAAATAGTAGACAAGTTATAATTTTTGAGGTGATAAGTGTTTGAAAAATAAGAGAGTTGATTTTGAAATTGTTTGAAAAAAAGATGTTTTGCTTTGGAGCTTGTTATAAGATTTTTAATAAAAAAAAGAATATATCTATTTGAAATTTATCCTTTTTATTTAATCATCGTGTTATTGGAGCAATAAAGAAAAATAAATATTTGTGGAAGACTATTAGTGCATCATATAAGTAATGAAGGTTTTATACAACCATGTGCAGTTAAGAAGAGTGATTCCCGTTAAAGCAAACAAAGGGTCATTTTTAGTGTTGGTGAAGAATAGCATCAGTAAGCTACGAATAATTTGCAGTGGTTTCCCAGTCGAACAGGACAACGTTTTGTGCATATCTGGTCGTGTATTACAAGAATACATATTCATATAGCGGATTTTAAGTATACTGTTCCTGAGTTATTATTTTATTAGTCCTAGAACATAAAATAGAGTGAATCTAATGGAAACATAAAATTAAAACTCACTTTCTACAGGTATTAACTGCAAGCGTCCGCAAGAAGATTTTGTTTTATCCTGTAACGAGGTCCATGTGAACAACTTAAGCACCTTTGGTGGAATTACAGGTATTTGAAATTAATCCTTGTATAAGCACTATTTAAAGATATTTGTTAGTAATTTGAATCTCAAACGTTTATCTAAATTATACATTTGTGATTATATTCATCAATCTTTGAAAATAATAACGCCACATCTGTACTATGAGAGGTTAAGTGATCTTAACTAGACGACGCTTTATGTGGAAGTTGTTAATGTGCCTGTAAGACGATTTGATTCCACGTTTTCTTACAGAGTAGAAATATCTAGATATATTAATCCTTGAGTGAGTTTCAAAAACCGTGGCATAAATAAACAAAATTTTTCTTTATTTAATTTTACAGAACTACAAAACGTTAGTAGAGTATTTTGCATCGTGGTTAAATATATGCATGTAAGTCAGGTTGCGGTACTATCAGGGAAATTTACCACTATTTCAAAATATTTGAAAGGCCGACACAACCTTTATCTGTACAATCATTTATTCTTTAACTCTTTGACTTTAATTATATTTTTCATTCACAATAATATATATATATATATATATATATATATATATATATATATATTACTCATATTTAGACCAGGGTAGAAAATTAAATAATCACATCAAATAATTTTAATCACCGTGTATAATGAATATTATTAGATAATACGCGTTATTAAAACCGTGAAGCATAAAATTTTATTAGTTTCATTAAACATAAGAGATTTAAATCATGTACAAGACGCTTTATATCAAAAGAAGCAGTATTAAAAAGCTCTGCGTGTAATGTAATTATTCCTAAACAACTGGAAATTACGTGCAAAATTTATATTAATTAACCCTATTTTAAGTAACCGGTAGTAAAACAAAGTGTACACATAATAATTAATATTTAACTTGTATTCGCTAAAATGAAAAGATAGAAGTCAATTTTAATTGAGTTAATTAAACCATTATTAATAATAAGCATAAAAGTCTGTGAAAATGCAAGATTATAATACCAGAAAATAAAGCTCTGAGAATTAATATTATTTTGAACACCTGCGTAGTTTAAATATCACGTACGGCGAAAATTGTGTAGATAACAAATGTTTTCAAAGAATCTTGAAGAAACCGTGGCTTAATATTCACGAGAAGGTGCGATACGGGGTTATTTAACCCAGATAGTCCACATGGACTAAAATATAATCGATAATAAAGAATATCAATTTGCACCAATACGAACAGGTTAGAAAAGGAAAGAGAAAATGCGTCAAGCAAAGACACATATAGTAAAAGGCGTGATTTAAGCAACGTCACGAGGGTCACAATTGGTTGAAAATAGGAGGCAAATATCAGAGGTAGAAACAACGATTTCTGTACAAAATTAATTAGCTTTTCTCGGACATGTTTGCGTGCCGTGTGAGAATTTCTGAGATTTTCAACTGGGGCGAGTGAAAAATTCGTAAAAACCGACGCGCGAGCGACGGACTGGGAACATAGAATGAGAAATTCTTTAGAATTACCCGTTTTGGGGAACAGACCGACAGACAGGCTTTTGCTATATATACCGAGGTGAATATAAACAAGCTCTTTAGACTTTTGACTATTCGATGCGTTAAAAGCTCTTACATCCGCGACTTGATTGAAGATGTTAAACAGTGCATTTTAGTTTGATAAAATAATTTAAAATTTTGCTCGTATATTTTAGTGATTCAAAATAGTTTGTTATTTACGTGCTAACATGAATGTACTTCAGTGCACTTAGATACAAGGTAATAAAATTTAGTATCACTGTACCAATTAGCAAAATTTACAACGACAAATGTATACACAAAAGTAGGCAGTTTTGGCGTATATTGGTGAAAGACGCATGAATTTCTTTGCTATTTTTCGGGGTGTTAATAATTAAATGGTTCAAATACGTGTCTGGATCCACGAAACAAGGGTCAGATATACACAGATGAGTTCCGGACAAGCCCAGAAACAACTTTAAATAAATGGTGATGGAGAAAATTTAAAAAAAAGCGTTGAGAATTAGAAGCCGTAAATATAATCTTGTTGGAATGGTGTGATTAACTAAAGGGACGATGTACATTGAAGCTACGAGGACAGTAACCTTCAGGTAAATTATACTATTTTGTTTGACATTTTTGTGTGTGTTGAATTACTTTATAATTGATTTACTTTAAATGGACATTAGTAAAATTGTACAAACCATAAAATTTTAATGTTAAGATGAAATTTGCTTGTTTAAGTAGAAAGGGGTATTTAGTATTGATGTTCTGGATTATGATGAAATTTTAGGTATGTCTTTGAGCTCAATTAGACGAACCTGGTTAATTAACGTAAAGGGGTGGTAGATGCTCCCTTTATACTCAGACTCCGGTCTGCTTATATTGTTATATTAATTAGTAGGCATCCAACAAGGACTTTAATTCTGGATGCACATTAAAATGATAATAAAATTAATCTTGAAATTCTTTTTAAAACTGAATTTTATGCTGAAATTTAATTTGAAAATTTAATGTATTCTGAATATTGATGTAAATAGAGTTAACGTTGATGTTTGTGGTAGGAATGTGTTGTTTAATTTTATGTATGAGGATGAAAGCTATCTAGAGTGAGGAGGTTTATAAAATTAGGTGAGCAGCCGAGGCGAAAACAGGATCACAGCAGTTTATGACGCCCAATCGGTGGGACTAGAATTTTTTTGTTGAAAGGACCCAGTTCCCGCATTCACAGGAGTATATCACAGCAGTTTATGGTGACCACAACGTGAGGGCTCGAGTTCCAAATAAAATTTTTGTGATTTTATTCCAGGAAACTGGCGATCTGAGAGAGAGAGTTTCTGTGTGTGTATAAATTTAAGAGTAGTTAGAGTGTGTGTGAGTGATTTGAACGTATGCAGAGAAAAGAGTGGTTAAGGAGTCAAGGAGTGGAAATTGGAAGTGACGATAGTGCATTGTGTGAGAAAAATTCGAAAATGGAAGAAGCTGGAGGCAGTAGAGATCAGTCGAGGACGGAATCAGGAGATCAAGGAAACGAGATGATGATGCGAATGCTAGAGGAAATGAGATCGAGTAGGGAAGAAGCTAATAGGAAGTTTGAGGAGATTAGAGAAATGAGTGCTGAATCGAATAGGAAAGTTGACCGAATGAATGAGACATTAACAGGAGTTAGGGAAACCCTAAGTGAGAAAATAGATAAGACGAATAAAGAAGTTTCAGAATTTAAAAATAGTCTTACCGTGAAACTGGGGGAAGTAGAAAATCGGGTTGATAAAATGAGCGTGATATTACAGGTCTTCGACAGGAAATGGGACATTTAAGGTCCGAAGTACGCAGTTTTGTGAAGAAGAGATTAATATAAAATGACTGAAGTGACAGACTCATGTAGGGATCAGTTAGGCAGGGTAGAACGCGAAGTTAGTAGTATCAAATACAACATGTCAAATTTAACGGGGGATGGTCCCAGATTTTCTACAGGTGGAGTATCATTGGACCAACACATGAAGTTTTATGGCGATAACAGGGTAAATCCACAAATTTTTATTAATAGCGTAAGAAATCTAGTGGGAAATTTATTTGACGAACAGACTAAACTAAATACGATAAAGGCTTTATTAAAGGACAATGCGGAAGCGTGGTACAATTTAGTAGGACAGGACATAGACACGTATCAGGACTTTGAAAACAAATTTTTAAAGCACTACTGGAGTGACCACAGACAAGACCAGGTACGAGACGACTTAATCACAGGAAATTTAAGGAGAATTTTCAGGAAGTAGGAGCAATATGCTATACGCAAGTATAGCATAGCAAAGCAACTGAACCCACCACTGACGGACCGACAAATTATTAAGTATTTATCACGACACTTCGAGGCAGAAATAAGACAACACGTAGCACTACAGAACATAGTGGACAGAGAAATGTTTCTAGAATACTTGCAGAGGTACGACGACGTAAGTAGTGGACGACCTCGGGAAAATAGGGAAAGACAGATCAACACAGTTAGGTTTGACAATAGACGGGACAACTATGCTAGAAGGGGGAATAGTTACGGATACCAGCGACAGAATTGGGAACAGCGACGACCATACGTTAGGAGTAATAGTTTAGGAAGGGGACCTGCACCAAGACCGGAACCTACCAGAATGAATAGTTCACCAGACATGAGCGGGACTGCTAATACAGACACGGAACGAGTGGAAACGCCTAGGACGTACGCTGAGGTGACGGCTAGACCAGGACCGAGTAGGGAAAACAGACCTGGACAGGATTTTTAGAACGCGACAGACCACTAGATTTCAGTGTAAATGTATATGAACATCCACGTGAATTTTTCAAAATTGAGGAGGAAGTAGAGCCAGAAACTAAGGAAAATTTATGTTTGCCAATTATTAATTTAGAAATTTTTGAGAATAATGTAGAAGTATTACTTGATACAGGGGCAGAGGCGAGTTTAATATCGGAGGAATTCGTCAGCAAAATTAGGGATAAGGTTTGTGATAGAATTATGCCTATAAAGCGTAGCCATTTAGTAGCTCCAAATAAAAAGAAGTTTGCTGTAGTAAATAGTGTTGTGGTGCTTAGGATAGATATAGGAGATTTAAGCTGTGAACAGGAGTTTGTAATTGTACCTGGACTGAAGTTTCAGAGCATTTTAGGTGTTGACTGTATGATGAAGTTAGGGTTTTGATAGATATGGAGAGGAAGGTAGTAAGGATTAAAGATAGGGTAGTGCCATGGAAGGGCAGTTATGAAGTCACAGAGGATGACACGGGGTTGAATATTAATGTAGTAGAGGTAGAGGATGATGATTTAAAACAGATCAACACAATAAGATGTCCAGAGGATAGGAGAGTAGAGGTTCAAGCTTTATTACAAAAACATGCAGAATTAGTGGGGGTAGAAGCAAGCACAGCGTTAGGCTATGAGCACAGATTGGAAGTGGATAATTCAGAACCGTTCAACGCAAAGGTTTATCCAATTCCAGCAGCATATCGGGAGCAGGTGAAGGCAGAATTAAATAAAATGTTGGAAGATGGCATAATAGAGGTATCAAACACTCATTTCATAAATCCGTTGGTGGTAGTTAAGAAAAAGGATGATAGCATTCGTTTATGTTTAGATGCACGAAAAATTAATCAACGGACCAAACTGCAATTCCATTGTCCACCATCCATGGACACGCTTTTGACGAGATTAAGTGGCAAGTTTATTTTTAGTAAATTAGATTTAAGGAATTCATTCTGGCTGATTCCATTACACAAAGATTCTAGAAGGTACACAGGATTTTCCGTAGAGGAAAAATCTATAATTTTAAGGTAGTACCGTATGGTTTGTCAACGTCAAGTGCAGCATTAATTAAGGCAATGCAAGCAATTTTAGGAGCATATGAGCAATTCTGCATACACTATGTGGATGATATTTTAATTTTTAGTGAAACTGAGGAACAACATTACTCTCATTTAGAACGGATATTATTAGAGCTTAAGTTAGCAGGATTGAGGCTGAATATAGAAAAATGTGAATTTTTTTCAAAAACCGTTAAATTTCTGGGGTATGTGGTGAACACTCAAGGTATGTGTATCGATAAAGAAAGATTGTCCGAACTTTTGACATATCCGAGACCTAATAACATTAGGAAATTAAGAGCTTTTGGGGTCCTTAACTTTTATAAAAGTTTGTACCGGGATTTGCTGAAAAGCGGGTCCATTGTTTAAACTTCTGAAGAAGGGAGTAAGATGGAGTTGGACGGAAAGTCAAGAGGCAGCATATCTAACACTGTTGGAACAATTTCACGACCAACTAATTTTGAGGCATCCCAGATTTGATGTTGGTTTCGTACTGAGGACGGATGCATCGGATAGTGCATTAGCAGCAGAGTTGTACCAAGTACAAGAAGGGGAAGAGGTGCCCATATCTTTTGTTTCACGCACACTGAAGCCGCATGAAGTAAATTACACGATTAGTGAAAAGGAGATGGCTGCAGTGGTGTTTGGTGTTACGAAGTTAAAATTTTTTGATAGGAAGACATTTTGTAATCGAAACGGATCATTCGGCGTTGTGTGCGTTGATGGAATACGAGGTTTTCTAACAATCGAGTATATCGATGGGGTTGTTACTACAGGAGTTTGACTTTGAGATTAAATATATTAAGGAGAAAATAACTTTATAGCAGACGCGTTTAGTAGAAACAGGGACATGGATAACAAAAGACCGTGTGACATCATGATTGCCATGAACAGTCTACTACAAAATGATTCAGTATATGGAGAAGAGGAGATCTTGAGGAACCAGAGGCAGAGTGAGGAGCTACAGATTGTTAGAACGAAGTTAGAAAATGAACCGGGATTTAAAACTTCCATATGATAAACGGCTTTTGTGTAAAAATTCAAGAATTGGAAGTGTATGTAGTGGATAGGGTACAAGCAAAATTAATTATCAAAGATCTGCACTTAAGATATGGTCACATAGGGATCCGAAAGACATGGTTAATTTTAGGAAACGTTTTTTCAACTAAAGACTTAGGGTTAGTAAAGTCAGTCATCAACACTTGTCACTTATGTACTTTAGGAAAGTACAAAAATAGTACGAGTCAAGATGTGGTACAAAGTATACACGTACAAAATCCCTGGACTTAGTTGCTATTGACTATTTGAGTAATCTAGTCAGAAGTACAAAGGGACACAAACATGTGCTGATTGTGACTGATGTGTTTTCGAAATTTACCAAATTATATCCCACTCGGGATTGTAACACAGTCGGAACAAACAAGAAATTGGAACAATTTTGTAGGAAGTAGGAACTTTAAACGGGTATTAGCAGACAATGCTACTTATTTTAATAATCAAAGATTTAGAGATTATTGGGAGAGGCAAAACATTAAAGTGGTGTTTTGTAGATAAGGCATCCTCAAGCGAATCCAGCTGAGCGATATATTCAAGAGACGGTTAAGTTTTGCGTTTAGCTTCACATAGGAATCATCGTTTATGGGAGGACAATTTGTCTAAGGTTGAATCTTTTATCAATGAAACCCTAGTACCGTGACAGAAACCAGTCCCATCATGCTGATCAAGCAACAGTATCCCGAAAGACCATGGCAAATTGTGCCTAGGGACGATGAATTCCAACAACTTTTGGTAGATGTGAGGGAGAGGTTAAGGAAGAGAGCTGAAAAATATACAAGGAAGATGAACGCCAGAATTAGAAAGAGGGTAAAATTTAAAGTGGGAGACCAGGTAGTAGTAAAAAGCTTGAGAGTAGGGAAGAGAGATAGGATGACATGTGCTAAACTACACTTGCCATATGAGGGACCTTTTGAGATAGGTGAAGTAGTAGGAGTGCACATATTTATTAAGGGAAGTAGGTACGGGAAATGAGAGGGACGGTTTCACGTCAACATACTATTCACTTAAACCGGAGAACCAGCACCACAGGAGAAATAGGTGTATAATAGAGTAAAATTTAAATAGGATAAGAATAGAGATAGGTGTATATAGAAAAGTAGAAGTAAGTGTTTATAGAAAATAAAGCTAGGTATAGGATAAATATGGGAGATAATTAGGAATAGGTTTAGGATGAGAATAAAGAGTAAATGTAGGAAGAAAATAAGATAGGTTAAGTGTAGATATTTCATATAAGATTAGTGGAGAGTTAGGAATAGAGTAAGAGTAGGATAGGCATATAGGATTAGGTAGGGGGAAGTAAAGTATAGTGAAGATTAGTTAAAAGTTAGGAATAGGATAGGTATATAGGATGTATATAGGATTAGATGGATGAGTAGGATGAAGTTAGGGATAATTTCAGTTTATAGAATTAGGTGAGAGTTAGGAATAGGATAGGGATATAGGATAGGTGTAAATATTTTTTTTGAATTGGAGATAAGGTAGGTAAGTTAGATAGATAAGGGTAGAGAGAGATAGGCAATTTTTTTTGTAATTTTTTTTTGGTCTAAATGCTTTATATTTGCATTCAAATAAGTGCGATTATTTGTATTCCAATAGGGGGAAAATACTCATATTTAGACCAGGGTAGAAAATTAAATAATCACATCAAATAATTTTAATCACCGTGTATAATGAATATTATTAGATAATACGCGTTATTAAAACCGTGAAGCATAAAATTTTATTAGTTTCGTTAAACATAAGAGATTTAAATCATGTACAAGACGCTTTATATCAAAAGAAGCAGTATTAAAAAGCTCTGCGTGTAATGTAATTATTCCTAAACAAATGGAAATTACGTGCAAAATTTATATTAATTAACCCTATTTTAAGTAACCGGTAGTAAAACAAAGTGTACACATAATAATTAATATTTAACTTGTATTCGCTAAAAATGAAAAGATAGAAGTCAATTTTAATTGGAGTTAATTAAACCATTATTAATAATAAGCATAAAAGTCTGTGAAAATCCAAGATTATAATACCAGAAAATAAAGCTCTGAGAATTAATATTATTTTGAACACCTGCGTAGTTTAAATATCACGTACGGCGAAAATTGTGTAGATAACAAATGGTTTCAAAGAATCTTGAAGAAACCGTGGCTTAATATTCACGAGAAGGTGCGATACGGGGTTATTTAACCCAGATAGTCCACATGGACTAAAATATAATCGATAATAAAGAATATCAATTTGCACCAATACGAACAGGTTAGAAAAGGAAAGAGAAAATGCGTCAAGCAAAGACACATATAGTAAAAGGCGTGATTTAAGCAACGTCACGAGGGTCACAATTGGTTGAAAATAGGAGGCAAATATCAGAGGTAGAAACAACGATTTCTGTACAAAATTAATTAGCTTTTCTCGGACATGTTTGCGTGCCGTGTGAGAATTTCTGAGATTTTCAACTGGGGCGAGTGAAAAATTCGTAAAAACCGACGCGCGAGCGACGGACTGGGAACATAGAATGAGAAATTCTTTAGAATTACCCGTTTTGGGGAACAGACCGACAGACAGGCTTTTTGCTATATATACCGAGGTGAATATAAACAAGCTCTCTTAGACTTTTGACTATTCGATGCGTTAAAAGCTCTTACATCCGCGACTTGATTGAAGATGTTAAACAGTGCATTTTAGTTTGATAAAATAATTTAAAATTTTGCTCGTATATTTTAGTGATTCAAAATAGTTTGTTATTTACGTGCTAACATGAATGTACTTCAGTGCACTTAGATACAAGGTAATAAAATTTAGTATCACTGTACCAATTAGCAAAATTTACAACGACAAATGTATACACAAAAGTAGGCAGTTTTGGCGTATATTGGTGAAAGACGCATGAATTTCTTTGCTATTTTTCGGGGGTGTTAATAATTAAATGGTTCAAATACGTGTCTGGATCCACGAAACAAGGGTCAGATATACACAGATGAGTTCCGGACAAGCCCAGAAACAACTTTAAATAAATGGTGATGGAGAAAATTTTAAAAGCGTTGAGAATTAGAAGCCGTAAATATAATCTTGTTGGAATGGTGTGATTAACTAAAGGGACGATGTACATTGAAGCTACGAAGACAGTAACCTTCAGGTAAATTATACTATTTTGTTTGACATTTTTGTGTGTGTTGAATTATTTTATAATTGATTTACTTTAAATGGACATTAGTGAAATTGTACTAACCATAAAATTTTAATGTTAAGATGAAATTTGCTTGTTTAAGTAGAAAGGGGTATTTAGTATTGATGTTCTGGATTATGATGAAATTTTAGGTATGTCTTTGAGCTCAATTAGACGAACCTGGTTAATTAACGTAAAGGGGTGGTAGATGCTCCCTTTATACTCAGACTCCGGTCTGCTTATATTGTTATATTAATTAGTAGGCATCCAACAAGGACTTTAATTCTGGATGCACATTAAAATGATAATAAAATTAATCTTGAAATTCTTTTTAAAACTGAATTTTATGCTGAAATTTAATTTGAAAATTTAATGTATTCTGAATATTGATGTAAATAGAGTTAACGTTGATGTTTGTGGTAGGAATGTGTTGTTTAATTTTATGTATAAGGATGAAAGCTATCTAGAGTGAGGAGGTTTATAAAATTAGGTGAGCAGCCGAGGCGAAAACAGGATCACAGCAGTTTATGACGCCCAATCGGTGGGACTAAAATTTTTTTGTTGAAAGGATCCAGTTCCCGCATTCACAGGAGTATATCACAGCAGTTTTTATATATATATATATATATATATATATATATATATATACTTGATCCTATAAATTCTACTACTCTGCCCTATTTTACTATCCCAACCATTCCTTCAAGCTCCAAGGTATGAGACATGATCCTGTTATGCTTTCTTTTAATTAAACTTAATTTTACATAACCATTTCCATAACCCGCTTTACTAACTTTATCTATCCAGCTGATCTTATACATTCTCCTATTGCGCCGCATTTCAAAAGTTTTCAACTTCTTCAATGCCAAATGTTCATATTTTGCAATCTTTTTTTTGAAACAAATATAATCTTTTAACAGTCTTTTCTTAAGAGCCAAAACATTTAAATATGTAAATCGCGCCTTGCAACTCAAAAGCCTTTTCTGTGTGCTTTCTATCATTGCATTTTTTACTCCAGTTTCCTTCGTAATCCAACTTCATAAGTAGCAAATCTTTTTTACTTTTTCTAATCATTTAGAATCTAGTTCTATTATTACTTTTCTATCGCAATCTTGTTTACTACATTTTGTTAACTTTGATATATATATATATATATATATATATATATATATAGTTGATTTTTGGGTCTCAATTTCTGTCTAAAGTTCCTTCCATTTTAGTTAGTCTTATTTCAAACTTCTTATGTGCTTCTGCTAATGGTACTATGTTACTGAATATCCCAGCATTTGAATTTTCTCTCCTTGAAATACTCCTTCGATTTTATTTATTGTTTGCTCCATATACAGGTTGAATAAAATTAGCGATAAAATAATTATTGTTTTACACGTTCAGCAATTTTTGATTTTGTGTAATGCGTTACGTTGTGCTAGCTATAAATTAGATGAGAAAAATGAAGTATAATATAGAAGGGGCAGAATAAATATGAACGCACCCTGTATGATGAATTTTCTGAATAATTAATCTTAATTGATCATGACTTTTTAAAGTTTTTTTTAAATAGGTTGTAAACACAGCAATCCAGAACAACAGTTTATTCTAAAAACTGTTGAAATAAAAACCTCATAAATCATACGATGTGTTATTAATTAATAAATTCGTCATTATACTGTAATACAAGAATGTTAAATATACAGAAAATGCAGAATCCTATCTGAAACATGGCTGTACGTTCAAGGTAATTGCACAAGTACGTGACTGTATTAACGGGACAATAACCTTTATTCAGCATAATTAAATGTTACATTGTGAGAACAAATTTATATAAGAAAAAAATATGACAGGAGTCAAACATGACGGAAAAGAAGGAATTGATTATTCGTGAGCAGTTAATTGAAAAGGTTGAAATGTAGTCATACGAGTTTGTAATAAGGTGGAAAGGCCATGCTGTTGGAAGCTGGTATGTGGACAAGTTAAAAGTCGGTGGGCGTAGCTCAGCCTTAAGATGTAACACAGATTTTTGCAAAGGAAATATTAAACGGTGCGCTAGTTGTTGCAAAACTTCGATTGTGGATTTGGCAAGAAATATTATCCGTATGCAGGATTATGATTACTTGTCTGTGCGGAAATAAAAGTGCTCCCTGCGGGTATAGCTAAAACAAGTGTGTTGGTTGTGTTAATAAAGCTGTTATTTGAAATGAGAACGCTTCGATAGGTATTGGTTTCTGGACATCCTTAGCCCTTTAAAAGATGAAGTAAAAGATTGAGCAATGTATAAACCTTTATGTTTATACTTTTTAATTATGTATATGTAAATTTTAAACAGCAAAATAAGGTAATGCTTACTACATGGTTCGGTAAATTTTTAAGTTTAACACAGACTGGTAATGCTATCGCGCTATTTGAACATACTTTCGTCACTAGACAAGAATGTATTGTATTTTGTTTGACGCTCGAAAATTAAGTAAATACAAACTTATAAGTATAATTATAATTAGTTCGTATAGCGATGGAATTACTTATTCACCTCGCAGAATAAGATTATTAGAAAAGGAGTTTAAAACTTTTAAAATGTTAAACATGCGTATTAAGTGAAACGTAAGCTTTAACTTAAGATGTATTGTAACAACATACGTGTTTTTAGTGGAATTATTTTTAATCGAGTACAACTCACTGTATTTTAAGACGTTGACTGTGAATTTACTAGTCATTGCCACACGATGCCTTGTATGGATAGTGTTGTCGAGTGTTGATGCGTATGCCTTAGTAAATTTTATAATTCTTTCAAACTTTTTGTTTTTTAAAAATTCCATAAGAACGTGAAGTGTCTTATTTAAACGATTGGCTTCCTTTGCATGCAAATAATGATATTTTAAAGTTTTGTGCATACTTTCAAGATGCATATTTGTATTAGCTGCTGCTCCAACTCGAAAACAATAAGTCCACTTCTCTACATAAGTTGCATAGTGAGTGTTCAAATATTTTCTAAACGTAGAGTGAATTTTCAAAATATCTAAAAAATGAGTGAGGCCGTCTTGAAATTTTTGCACATCGAGAAGTGTCTGTAATTATTTCAAAGTTTTATACACCCATTTTCTCTGCTCCAAATAATTAATTTTTAATAAATTTGATTGCCACGCTTTTATCTACATGACAGGAGCAACACAGCTGTTTATTTGCTGGTTCCATCATGTTAACCCATGCGTTATAAAAAACATGCGTTATGTCAGACATATAAGTGTCGGTTTTTATAATACTTGATTGATATATAAATCTTTTCTATTGGAAAACATAAATGCTAAGGGCATGCCTTCGTGAAATTCATCTAAGATTAGAATAGCAGTAAGTTCAAAATCATATGCATTAAGTCCATGTGTGCTATCAATAGCAATAAAAACTGTTCCAAATTTTTTAGAAAGTTCCACTTGAAAGGTGTTCATTATAATAATACAAAAATCTTGTTCTAATAAATTAAATTCAGAACACATTTCTACTTATTTTTTGTAATATAGTACAGGGTTATTTACACTTTTAGAACATTGAATCACCCACATATTCACACTGGTTGCATCATCTCGATGTCTGCGCTCATCTCTTAAGTTTATATGACACGCAGCACCAATATTTTGAATGTCTTTTCTTGTAAGAATATTGGTTCTAGTCAGAGCATGATCGAAACCTGGTTCTTCTGTAACAGCACTTAAGATCCTAGAAAACATAAAATTGAGTATAGCTTTAAAAAAAGAATATTCTTTATACTTTATATTTCAATAACTTTGACACTTTGATTTTATATTCAAAATTAACTCTTGAATCACAATATTAATATCAATCAGATTATACCCAAAATCATACTCCTTTAAAGCGAGCAAAAATATCACTGTACTTTACTTGAAGCACTTTTGAACGTTCAAATGACCTTATTTCTATCTACCTAAATTTTCATAAGATTTTTGATGACAAATACTTCAATATAAATAATAGTAAGTGTTAAAAATTGAAATAAAACCTTATGCTGATAAAGGATAATTGATCTCTGACCTGCGTTTTTCCTGCTTGTTTCTTAGAGTTGCCTCTGCATGTTATTGTCAGCACCCCTGGATCGTTTCCAATTAAGTCCTCTGGTACAGCTTCTCCAGTCTAACCCATTGTTGAGTAATCTCTTCTTCCGATGCTCATATACCAATTAGATTAGTAGTGTAATTAATTAAGTTTGTCCACCAGAATGGTTAATTGAGTTTCCCTTATATTTACTAGATTTTACTTATGGCTTATTTGAATATTATCTAGTTTATTTAGATACTATTTAGAGTTTCTTAGATGATATCTTATATAGATCTCATTTAGAGCCCTAAATTGTTAAATATTAGAGTTAGGTTCAATTAATAATTTAACTTACGTTTTTCAAAGTAAACGGCAACTTCTGTCATATTTATAGGCACATGATTTATCACAACTTTTAAAACTTTTTTATCACTAAATTAATTACTTTCGCTATTTTTATTTCGCGTGATATTCGACTTTTAAGTGCTGTCGCAGAGATACTGATTGTTTATTGCGTCGGTCTTGTATATAAAGACTCCTCCTTACACATGCCTTTATTGGTTTTACTTGCGTGTTTATCCATTGAGGCGTTGTACTTTGCCTATATCATGGTAGGCCTTGGATTTTCTACAAATTTCCTGTCAAGACCCTGACTGAATTGTTTCATTTCTTACGTAGGTGTCTATTTCGTATAGCATATTTCTCAGAAAATCCAACTTTAGACGCCATCCCAGTCACACCCGATTGAATATAATTGCTGTTATTCAAATTTTATCATGCAACCAAACGTCTGTTATTTGTTATTTATAATTCCAAACCTGTTGGATTTTAAGCGCTTACAATGTTGCAGATCACGTTGTCTATTTTCTATTATGACGTATTTGAGTGCGTTTATGCGTTAATATTTTGAATGAGATTATATTGTAGCTGGTATGTCAGGTCATTTACCTTCACTTATTGCGTGTTTATTTTAATACAACTTATTGTGTTTAAAACGTTATTTCTGCGTATTTTATTTTTATTTTATGCTTGTAAATTTAATTTGAAAGGCATTATACGACGTATAAGTTATTGTTTCTATTAAATATGATCTGATTTTTGAAGAATAAGCTTCCTTTTATAAATTACAGTTAGTTGTGAATTATATACAGTGTGCTCGATATTGATTTTATGCAAAATTGTCGATTTACTCGTACTTAATGATAAAATTGTTTGGTTTTCTAAGGTTAACCGATATTTACATGTATCTTACGACCCTTGTGATACCCCTAAATTACCTTATTAACACAGCAATATATATATATATATATATATATATAAAAGCAAAATAAAACAAAAAACCTTAAGTATCTCATTAGATGCCCGTACAGTACTAGGTCGCTATACGGTGCTTGTCAGAACCCCAGATATAACTAAATGTAAACTATGAAAATTGTAAGCAAGCTACATACCCGATCGAAAGCAATCAAAATAAGTTCTCGTAATAGAAGTACTTTTTGATCTTTTAGTTCCTGTTCCTTTAAAAAACTGTGTATTAGTCTCCTTTTCTTCATTAGTCAGCCAGTCCTTGAAATCTGTAAAATATTATATTTCAGTTTTATAGTAATCAATAATTCAAAGCAATTAGATCATTATTTTTAGATTATAGTAGTAAAATTCACCATGAAAGCTTCACCAGATGATGAACTTGAATAGTTTGATATACGTCGCCAACTCAAATTAAACCCTATCATTGTAACAATACGTTTAATACGTTGTTGTTATCTGTTGTTAAGTTATTGTGATATTGGAGTGTTATACTTAATAATGTAATCATGAGCGTATTGCTTTGGCTAACATACAAATTTCATAAGAATACAAATGTGTAGCTCACACAACCGCTTATTACCTAACAAAATGCATTGCAGGTAAAGCAGGGTTAACGGTAATTCTTCAAAAAGTATCTATATAAAATAATATTATCCATTTACCCTTATAACATAAGAAATCAATTTGAACTACTTCATTGTCTATATTATGATTAGTCCCTAAATGAAGTCTTAACGAAGCACTATCAATAAATGAACTACTGCAGGGTTTTCGAAACATTTATAATTATAAAGTCTTCCCTCGTATTACACATTAAAACTGTCTAAACCGTGAACTTCTTTGCAATGTCTGTTTACGCTATTTTGAATAGAAAACCGTTTACCACACACTAAAGAAGCGACAGGCATGTTAAACTAATTAATGCTCGGTTAAATGCGAGACTTAAAACTTAAGAAAAAACACTTTAAATTCAAACTTAAGAACTTACGCAAATTAGGTTATGGTCTAATATTTACAAATATCAAACATATGTGGCAACCTTGGTACGACGTCCTAATTTTAGCCGCTCATGAGTAGGGCTACCAAATTCGTGGGACAAAACAAAATTTCCCTTTATTAGAAAAAAATTACCATACATTTACAATAGGGTAACAGGACTAAAAAATCACCCTGTAGTACATGATAGAAATGTGGTTAATTCTACTTCAAGTTTGACTATACACGTCAATTTCATTAGTTAGTTAACATATACATAATAATCTACCAAGTACACATTTCTACGTATTTGTACCTACAAGTAAAATTACCTGCAGGTAAAATCTTAAGTTAAATATTGCTAAAATATTCTGAAAGATATACTTGCATGGAATATCTACCTAATAGTCAATTTTAGGTTAATATTTGACAAATTTGACCAATATTTACCTAAAAGTAAAGTTCAACTTGAAGTCCATTGCAACTCATACGTTTACTTAAATTCTACTTCTTCAATTACCTACAGGGCAAATATATCATCCTTCACTTAAAATCTACCAAAATTTACTAGCAAGTTATGAAAACATATGAAAACTAGGTATAGCTTACTCTAAACCCTTTAACTTGCTTGTAGGTCCCCTTTCCTTTATTCATTTTGGTCAGTATTTGTTATTAATTTACGATTAGATCATATGCAGCTCGATGCAATTACAATACTAGATTCGATCTTTGGCTATATTTTCACCCCAATTGATTCAAATGTTATATAAAAATGCACATCTAAGAACACACCGACAATTACTCCCTAGACATTCAAAATAACAACAAGTCTGACCAGTTGAAAACAGCTCATTTAAATAGCCTCTTTAGAATAACTCAAAACTTCCACTTGACAAAATATACTTTATCCTCCTTGTTATTCTGAATCAGCAATTTTCCTCATCGGAGTGGCAGTGGTGATTTTCATTTTATAGCTTGTTTGCTTACATATATAGAATAATAGTTCCGTCAAAAAGCTCTCGTTTCTGCAATCATTATTCGCACTTATTTGATTGTTTGATTGAGCGGCCTTTAAATTCATAGAATGTGTGACATCAGTTGAGATAATGTTCAACGAGACTGTCTCCGTAAATGCAAACCTTTTATCCACCCCAATGATGCTTCATCCAAACCAATTCAAATCGAATCCAATCTACCTCGTTACGGACCGCCCATGTCTGTTTAAAATCGCCCCTGCCTTAAATGATCGTGATCAGGACCAATTTGTCCTTTAAATAAAGCTGATTAGCTAGATATTACCAAAACGATAGAAAAACGTGAATGTTTTTACCCAATTTTTCCATGAAAAGGTTTAAGTGCAAAATCTAATTTATGTCAATGCTTTCTTATTCACACAACCAATAAAAGTAGTTCAATTTGATTTTATACAAAATTTAATAAGAATGTTGTGGTAGAAGGAGTTTTCAGTTCGTTAAACGACATATGAGGGATTTTTGAAGGCTGTAAGGAAATTGAAATACGGGATTTAGGAAAGCATTAGCGTACATATATGCGAAATGTAAATCAAGTTTTAGAATAAATACTGAAAGTAGCTCAACTCAATTCACGCTTCTTGGTTAAGCTGAAACTTAATAATTAATTTATGACTTCAATCAACATTAATTAACTCAGGTAATTAGTAATTCGTCAGTTCATGACAATTTAATTTCGTTGACTTTGTCGTATACAGACGAGCTTAGCCACTTCATCCAGAAAATAAACAAGTAAATTCTGGAGCTCTTGCCTTTATCAAAAGCTAGCATGTAAACTAATGAAATACAAATAGTCCTTAGAATTTAGAAGTTCCATATTAGTCTTCTAGTTTACTTAGGATAATTTAAGATTTTTCTTTTCTAACATAAAAGCACGCATGCAAGGAGTTAAGCTAAACCATCTGGGAGTTTAGAACTTATTTAATTAAAAGCTGTTTATATTAAGTTCATAATACTCAGACGCTGTTATTCACCTGAGCTTTAAAATAAATTCCCCAATAACAGTATAGCGTTACCTAATGTTGTTTAAATGACATTTAGATTAAATTCCTCTAACCCTACCCAAAAAAACCACTTTGCAATTAAAACCATCGCTTAAGCCAAGAGCTTACACCAACCTTGCAGTGGTACACTGCACCGCAAAAATTTTACTGACATTTTCAAGCTTTAATTACTAAATAACTAAAATTCCCTCTAAACAAGAAAATGTATTCCAGCGTCAACTTAATAGAAAATACAGTGATCCTCTTTTCTCATATTTCCAAGCCCAGGTATGTCCAATAAAGTTCAGACGTATTTGAATTAATTGAATAGCAGTAGATGCCCATGTGGAGAGAGATCAAATTGACTTTATGGAGTTTATAGGCTCACTGACGTAAAAGAAAATGATAATAAGAAAATTACTCCTCTTTTATATCTCATATGACTTGAAATATAGAACTTAGCTGAATTTCTTTAAGCAAATAATTGTGACGCAATACCAACGTAATCGAACGCATGGACAAAATTTTACCAACTTCATACTGAGTAAATTTTTTATTTTACAGATAAAAATATCACTTAAAATTTTTCTGTTTAGTTTTTAACTCAGTATTTTAAAGTAGGTAACTTAAACCAGTGTTACTTCGTCGTGTAGGATAGGCTATAGTCAACTGAACGATTTTTGAATGAACCACATACTGTAAATGAATCTGAACTCCTATTCTTTAAACAATTTTTATCAATTATACCTCAAATTTCACGGATATGAAGAGTAGTTGTAAAGCAATGCGTTAATTACAATCATCTAAGCTATCCTATAACTAACTGTGAATAAAATTCCATCCGAATTTAGACTCTACTTACAGTAATCTTTAAAACCTATCAATACATGTTCATCAACCTTAAAAAAAACAAAACCTATTCTAACTTCCTCTGACCAGGTATCATTAATAGAACTATTAAAGAAACCTTAAAGTAAAAGTAAATCCACCATTCCTTTGCACTAGATTTCTAAAATGCCTTATACGGCGTTTTGTAAATCCCAATTACTTGGAAAGTACCTTAATAACTGACTTAGAATTACGAAGCGCAATCCCAACTTCTCTTTTCACCATTCCAAGATCCATCAAAAACATAAAATTTACGCAAAAAAATTTACTAACAATAAATCTTCAATTAGAGATTGCGTTTCATTTAATACTCACGTTTTAGCATTTTAAAAGTTTCAAACTGCTTTTCCAATAATTTTACCCTGCAATGTAAATAACTATCTCCATCGCTCTGCGAACCAAATATAATTATATTTACAGGTTTGTATTTACATAATTTGCAAGCGCCAAATAGAGTACAATAAAAAATTAACTGGATACATGGACTAATTATTTTTTCGGAACCTTAGGGCACCTCTTTCCCGTAATTTATGTAACATACATTGATAACCGAAACTTTACTTTCACACTTACATTTCACAACCGAATAGCGGTTTAAATCCACGCATCACGCGTGTTTGAACTTCCTGGTTAATTCATTCAACGAAGCTCAGTACAATTCGCCTGAGGACCTTTGGCCGGCACACGTACGTTGCACTTAAAACATATTTTTGATCTTGTTTTCATTGGAAATTTACGGTCTTCGTACACTCCGTTGTCATTGACGTATAATTTTGTACCTTCTTTTCGTCGAAAGGGCCTTCATACGCGTCTATTGTCATTAACACCTAACTTTGTACTTTCTTGTCGTCATAAAGTCAACGGCCTCCGTATGCGTCATTGTCGTTACCACATAATTTTTTTACCTGCCCACTTCTCTGTATTAATTTTATTCAAACTTAGTCCTTTTAAACTTCCACCACTTGTTAAATTTCTGCATTTAGTTTACATACATTGTACGTCCAAAGTTTTCTTAGAGTAAGTTCATTGTCTTCAGATTCTGTGAGAACTATCATTTTATGAATTTGTGGTTGTTGTGGTTTCTTGAACTGCATGTGAATTAAAACAAATATTGTTGTGGGCAATGGTGTCCTTGATTTTTAACTGTAGTTTTTCTTATTTGATTAGGAGTAGTGTAAGACCCCTATCATTCTTGTGGTTCACAAAAAAATTTACTAGGCACCTTTTGGTATATATTTATGTATCGTGATGAAATAGCCCTTTTATAAACTGTGGACTGCCCAAGCTTCTATTAAAATTTTATTGATATTCTACAAAAGCTCATGAATTAGTTGAAATTGATAAATTCTAGTCTGTTGACGAACGTATGCTTAAATAACGCGATAGCGTTACAAGTCTGTCTCAAGCTTAAAAATTTAATTAACCATGCAGTAAGTGTTACCTTATTTTGCTAAATTTTTTCTTAAAATCGGGTACAATTACAAAGGGTTTGTTATCTTATTTATGTTAGTTTAGAAAAATGTTGTCAAAGAAACTTAAGCCGCATGGCTATATATCGCGTTACTATACAAAGATATAAAAGATTCCGAAGAGTTCACCTAATGATAGTAATGGATATAAATTTAATGATTGTGCTATTAGAAGAATAGCATACACGCAATTACGCAAACCTAGGAAACAAATAGCAATAGCTCAATGCACATGACCTCAAAAGTTTAAATTAAAAGAAATACAGAGAAGCTGCAGTGTAGTTTTGCAACAGCATGCTGCTGTGTTTAAAAATAAAATCAATTAGTGGGTGGTGTATTTGTTGAAAAGCCGCACGAATCCATATGATTTGGTTGTATTTAAAATGACACGTCAAATTTATTTGCCAGGTAAATACACCTGTTAGTAATATTATTATTAAAATTATTATAATCGTTATTGAGTCACTACCACTATGCTTTAAATCATCAGTAGGGGATGGGGATGGTTCTGGCGCACTCCTCACTCCTGACTCACTCACGCATTAGTAAAATATTCCAAAATCCTATATGTGTTCCGTGCAAAGTGGAACTAGCAGATGCTAAGTTGGAAATTTTATTGAAAGAACTATCAGATATATTAGACGGACTCAAAAAGATTATTACTATCTTTTTGACATGGATGTTACCCAAGATTTTGCTGGCATATATTTAGCAAGACGGAGATGTGTAATAATTTAACTACAAACCATAATTTTTACTACAAAGGCAAATACGAAGAAAACTGCAATATTATAGTTCACAACGATTAAACTGTGGGAATCTATTGTTTAACATGGCTAACAACCAATGCAAGAATTAAGATATACAACAAATTTGTGTATCAGATAACAAGTCCTGGTGTTAATAAACAACTTGGAAATCTTATACTAGATTTTACGTTGTCCAGATGCACGTTTAAGGGAAACACTCGCGTCTACTTTGGTCAAAGAACATGGTATTACGCGATTGGAAGCGACAATATACGACTGTACAATTGGAAACTATGTCAGTGCGGAAAAGGTGTATAATTCCTTAAAAGACTGTTTAACCTTATTGGAAGATAGTAAGTTATACTTCCTAAGGCGCCAATGTACTCGGTACCACTTGCCAAAAAGTGGAGTAAGCTATCAGACAAACTACAAAATAGCTGCTGTTTAGTGTATAATAGCCTACTACAGTATGTGGTGGAGGAATAGCAATTGACTGGCTTGCAAAATAAGTTGTCCGAAAAACCAGAGTAAAGGGAAACATTGATAAAGTATGTGCTTTCTGCTTTTAGTTTTAACTATTTACCTGTAAATTATTTGGAAATAGTAGAGGAGGAAGACAGCCAAGATAAAATAAAAATTTTACACGAGTGCTACATTAAAGCAGGTAGTACATATTTTACACAATTTGCAACATCATATTCTACAATTCCAAAAGAAATAATGATATCGGAATTGAGGTTGATAAATACGCCTAACATTCGCCCCGAGACTGTACGACAACGCGTAAATATTGGCAGTAACTATATCCGTTTACGCTAAAGAAAATTGGCCCATTATGCACGCCATACGCTGTACGTAGAAGAAATAGACAGCTGGATTTAGAGGAAATGGATGCAAAAAGGCGAAAGTTGGACTACATGTAAAACACTGCAACAATACGCGAACAATACAAGGATGTGTTAGAAAGAGAACATCTTGTTAGAGAAAATGAAGAAAAATTAAAAGATTATTTTATGTGCCGATCGACTGACTTAGATACATCCGGGTTCTACAAGCTGTATGCATTTGTGGTTAGTAAGAAAGACTCTTTTAGTTATGTAAGCGTCCTTGCGGAAAAGGATGGTACTAAAACCGTATACTTTTTAAAAGGTTATTCTTATAACGTATTTATCAAAATAGCAGATAACATAAACGAACAAAGGAATGCGGATTTCGTAACTTTGGCGTACACCACACGCAAAGGGGTTCCTCTAAACATTATATATTTGCCTAGTAAAGAATTTTTCGGATCATTTAAAATCGACGGGCCTACAACGTATAACGACCATATATTCCCAAAAGTGGTGGACATGCAACTACACAACAGTGAGTGGGAAAATAAGGATTCCCTCCAATACCGACAAGAAAAAATCGATCAAGCTAACAAGACACGTATGCAGGATATAGTGGAAAAGCTGCGATTAAAAGATTGTCATAAGCTGCAAGAATTATACGAAGAAATGGATCTGGTTGTCGGTGGAATCAAACACTTTATATATAGAGACAAACTGCGGTACATTTTACAATTCGAAAACCTAGACGGGCTCCATGTATCAAACTATTGGCTAAAAAAGGAGATAGAGGATTTAGCTGTCGATTTAAATTTTAAGCCGCGAATAAAATTAGATAAAATTAAAACCACTCCAACCCATTCCCTACTACCCTCCTTTGCTTGCGTTTTTTTCTTTTTACTTTCCTCGGCCCAAAATTGTATATTTCTAGAACTAATCGTATCTTGCTTGTAAATGTACATTCGTTCGTAAAAAGTATGCTTTCTGAGAAAGAAACAGTTAGTGACATGTCGTCGGATAGTGATTCCTGTAATTGTCAATAGTAATATGGGTGCAACTGCGTTTCACGCAAAACTCGTAGAGCACTTTGATACAAAATGTTCATTTTAATTATAACTTACATGTATTTATCGTGGAATCATGCTACCATGTCGTGATTTGCTGTTCGACGCGAACAGTTCTTGCTCCTCTGGTACGACCAGCACCTGCATTCCTTTTTCCGAAGACAACCGGTACTTCTGGCACTAGGGATACTTCTATTTGGAAACTTTCCTCTATAACGTCTTACTGCTGCAGCAGTATTTCCTGAACGTTCTCCCAGTACTGAAAGTACGCCAATCAACTCAGAACATGAATATTTGTCATATTCAGCACAAAATATAAAATACTTTACAAACACGACGTGTTTAACCAATATAACTTGCGAATATTCCACAAACGTTATTGAGATAGTTCAATTGTTATTTGAAGTCGATTAGATTTCATAGAACACTCGACAGAAAGTGTCATTAATAAAGGAAGCACTCTAATTCCTAGGCTTACTTGACCTATTAAAGCACTTTAAATGTACGTTTACTTATACTTTAAATTACTCGAACTTTTTCAAATGTTGAACATCAGCGTGGGAACTGTTTACACCATAATTCATAATCTTGGCTATCACAAATTTGTCGCTCAATAGATTCCACGATCGCCTACTGATGAGCAGAAGAATATGCGTTCGGCCTAATCAATACAACATTTGATGCGCTACCAATAACGTAATACTTTCTTCTTAATCTTCTTTGGGAATGAAACCACTCATAGTTTTTAAAATCTATTTTATTTACGTTTCGATCCATGACCTAGGTAAATAAAATAGATTTTAAAAACTATGAGTGGTTTCATTCCCAAAGAAGATTAAGAAGAATGCTAAACAAACCACAACAAACATACAAGGTAATACTTTGTGCTACACCAAATTTTTGTCGGTGATGAGTATTGGTGTAATCCCTACGAACCTCAATCTAAACGTCAGATTCTGCAGTGAAAGCGGTCACAATTTCCGAAGACGAAAAATTTAGATCCCAACCTTCGGTATACAAAGTAATGTTGACCGTATTGTTTATTACCAAAGTGTACTGTTCTTAAATTTTAGAGAACCTGGTGTCCACATTAACGCTGAGCTCTATGCCGTCACCTTAAAAGGTTTACATACCAGCATCAATTATCAACGTCTTCGGATGCTAACATCTGGTATCACTCTTCTGCATAATAATGTTCGACCTCATGTAGCTCAGACGATTCAAGATCTACTTTGTCATATAGAATGGGAAGTTTTACAACATCCAACTTACAATCCCGACTTGTTCCTATACAGTTTTTCTTTGCTTGACCCATTAAAATAACTATTAAAAGGGGACGATTCGATTTGGGTGTTGAGGTATAGTTGGAACCAAATAAACTTGCGTGTGACTCATCGCAATATCTAGATAGAAAACACAACTATAGCATAATGTATGTTACTCGTGTATACTAATTTCACCTTCATAGAACAGGATAGCTATAGAACGGTGTTTCTTCATAATTCTGTAATAAAGAAGTAGCAAACGTATGTCTTATTTTGGTTCATAATGTTTATAAATTCATTTGTGTTTTTGAGCTTTTGAAGGTTAAGTTAGCTTTTCTATTTATTTAGCATTTTGTATTTTTGTCTTATTTGTATTGTAGAACGGTTTTTTCGAAACTACGCTGCGTAATAAACATTTAAAATTACAAACACAGTGGGTGATTATGAATGTTCTAAATTACTTTGAAAGGGAACGTGACAATTGAGGTTTGTTTGTTCCATTTGAATCTGTAATGCAGGTAAGAACAAATGCTAGATCAACTTTAGTAGAAAAGATGGTTTAATTAGATTGCTTTAGTGGACTGCTGAAACCTGTGGTGTAGGACTCCGAACCCTTACTAGTATTTACAAGAAAGTATCCGAAGCACATAAAGAAAATCAATCACTGCAATCTCGTGCTATGAATCGAAAATGCACAAAATTAAAATCTTGTGATGTAGACGATTTTGTTAAAAATTGTGTCAAGAGAAAAATATATGTATAAGAATTAGTGGACTGTAATCTTTTGAGGGTTAGAGGTAGAGGAAAATAAATACAATTTATGTTTACGGTAAATGTCACTCACCAAAAATGTGGCACTTGTTGTTCTAGCTAGAGCGTTGGATGCATCACTGGAACTGGTAGATCGGCATTGTCTGTGTATAACACTAACCCGTATCACATAAGGGGTTGGATAGGGTAAGAACGAGGAAAATAATAAGAGGATTTGAGAGAGTGCAACTAAGTTCGTTGTATCCTCGCGCACGCCCCGTACCACAGTTCCTAGAGTTACGATATTATCGGGTCGCTTCGCGAGTATTCGTTTTAAACTGAGAGCGGCGCGAACAATATACGACATGCATTCTAAACGTAACAAGGTAATATTAATTTGGGATATATTTTATAACCTATGTGAAATTTTTAGGGCTCCATGTTACAGTAAAAGCCTTACAACAAGAACTTGCTTTGTCTGGAGTACTTCGTTTTAGCATAAGTAGCTTGAAAAGGCTTTTACCTACCATTGGTTTTACTTTTAAAACTGATGATAACAGACGGGGATTATTTGAATTAGAACATGTTGCCGCAGCACGAGTAAAATTCTTGAGAGAATACGAATTAAACAAACAAAGGGAATTGTACCATCCTGTTTTCTTAGACGAATCGTGGATTTTCAGTCTGGGCTCAGCAAAAAAAGTTGGATTGATAACACAAAACAAAGTATTACAAAAAAAAAAACCATTTGATGATGAAAAACAGTTAGTTTCTGATTACTTTCTTTTAACATATAACTCTTAAATTTAGTCCAAGTGAATAATCAATTCTATCTTTCAGGTATAAGTACTCATGAAATATAACCCGTAGCTATTTACACCCACCAATTTTTTTTTTATTACAAATTACTAAATCCGTTCATAAAATAACAAGTATGCCTGTGCCTCAAAAACCTTTTTTTCAGGCACCTCTAGCACATGGGAGTTACTAGCATGATACCACTTTTCCAAAGGAATTTCAATGTTGGCTTCGTTAGTTTTACACTGCAATGACGAAATATGTTTTTTATTTGTATGTAGAAATTGACAATTGTCACTGTTATTTTCTAAAGGATATCCTATTTTTACGTATGCGTCATAACGACCACTGTGAATTGAGCCGCTTTGTTGGCCAACACCATATAGCGAATACAACACATTAGATTGATTAGAATTAAACGTTGCAATGCTTTGACGTTGCTTTGAGCAAAATGGCGCTAAATCTAGTAACATTGAAAAAACAACATAGCTATTCACTTTGGCTGAATGAAGTCTTAAGACCTTAAATCTCTTTAAATGTAAAATTAAAACTGTAGGTGGATTGGAAACTAGAACTTGCTTAATGACATTTGTATAAATAGTTTCATTATTAGATCTGTTATATGTCTTTGTGCACACATCGCAGCTTACTTGGTTATTTTCGGTAAGTAACTCATTTGCCGTGAATTCATTTAAACAAGATTGCAAGGAGCCTTCGCCTTCTTCACATTGGTATCTTAGAATACTGGTGCTTCCATCAGTCTCATTTATATCATAGTCTTTATTCATTTTCTTTTCTTGCTGAACATCAAAATCACCCAATGTAGTACCTTCGGGTGGAGCATTGGGGATGTGGCCGCAAGTATAGCGGCCCTTATTCAAATTATAATGAACATCAAAATCTCTATAAGAACCATCCATGTCCTTATCGCCAGTAAAAAGGCAAGATGTAACATCGTTTAGTAAAAGTAATTTTTCTAAATCCCCTTTCGTAGTAATATTTTTATTATTTAGAGAAATCAAAGGTGACCCAACGCAGTCAAACAATTCATAAGTGTCATCGGAGTGTCTATTATTTCCACAAAATGTTTCGTTAAATGATTGATTGTAATTTGTAGCAATTGATTTAATTGTGGGGCTGTAAACTACAATACCACAAGAGTCAGTTCCCTTAAAATTTTTCTCATGTTTTAATGTGTTTTCATCGATGTCTTTTAAATCAACATGCGATTCATATTTTGAATTGCTCTCTTTAACTTCTTCAGCTTGACCAATTTAAATATTACACTATCTACTACCTGATTGTAGTCCATTTGTTGTTTTCTATTCTTTTAGTCTTGTGTTTTCTTCTTCATAAGACGTTTTGATGATTTATTTTCTTCCAATTTTTCTATTTTTTTAGGAATTTGTTTTTCCGTTATTGGTAAACTCAAATCATAAAAGACCTCATTTCGAAATGAAATATGCATACATTCTTGACATGGTAATCTACTGACTAAAACACCTCGAAAAACTTGTTTAGAGGAAAATATCAATTCGGACTGATGTTCGTAAAACTTTACAATTTTTCTTTTATCGCCTTCAAAAGATGATTTATCTGCTTTTCAATTTCTCTAGAATTACTGCTTGATGACTTCTCAAATTCTCTTTGCGCACTGCTTCTAACAAATTCCGTAGTAATTCATGTGCATCATACTGCCGGCCTCTAGCAAATTGTGGCATACTTTGTTTGAGTTTTGAAAATAGCATGCTAGGATTGTATGCTTCTGGTCTATCACTATGTAATTCTTTTAGCGTTTGTACTAAAATATTTGTTAGGGGTCGCTGTTCTTCTGAAGTTTCTTCAAATGAATCTAACAACAATGAATCTTTATTGTACGGATCTAACCTGTCACGATGTTACTTGAAATATTGGTTAGATTCTAATGTTTCAGGAAGTAATTTTAATATATATGGTGTTTGTCCAAGACATTGCATAACAGAATTGAAAAAGCAAGTATTGCCTAAATTAGTTAAACCATGTATCACTGAACAGTTCAATTTCTTTATGCTTTCTGGCATGGTTTAAGTTACATTATTCATCTTTGAAGGTTGATCAGCAGTTTTGTAATATGGAAGTTTGCAAACGTTTTCTTCGTCAAAGTTTAAACTACTTTCAATGACTGGATCATTGGATGTTAAGATAAAATGATTTTTCAAAATAGAAGCCGTATGTATGTGATTTGAATGAATTGGGAAATATGTAATTTTATTATTTTTAAATGGAGATATGAAAAACTCCTCTAATTGTTGTAAAGAGGGAAGGGTTCCTAAGATTGACGCAGCATTACCCCTTTGGATTGCAATGCTCATCCTTTGCAAAACAAACATTGTAGCTCAGTTGTCATATGTTGATTTGAAAATACTCTTACCCTATGTCTTTCAGAAATTCAATTGCTTGCAATCCGAATACACCAAGTGTTTCAACTGCAACCAGTAAAAAATATAATTGTCGAATAAATTTTTATATTTTCGGATCTTTAAAGATTCTGCAGCAACAACTGCTGCGCCTGTTGTTAAAACGCCTGAATTTATATGCAATTTGGCTAGAGTATCGGTACACGTAAAATCCCATACGACTGGTTTGCCGAATTTCCACAGAATCATAGTATTTCCATCAGATCTCTTCCCGTCGTCGCAAGAAATACTATTAGGTTCTAAGATAGCTGGAATGCCTGCGGTAACTAAAGCACGTTTGATAATGTCGTTTACCATTTTATGTGTGGGTTGACGCCCTGCGCTGAAACGGCAACTTAATTTATGAGTTCCTTTTTCAATAACTGTTGAACCGCATATACATGCGTGTGCGATGCATAATTGAGCTCCTAATCGTAATCCAACAGCTATTCTGAACGTCTCATTGTCTAATAGAGAACCTAACGGAGCCACTGGCAAAACCGATAACCAAGCTCCACTGTGTTTCGTAGTTATTGCTTGAATGCGAACCTTATCAGTTAATGTTAGAGCTGATTCTAGCAAGTTATTGGAAACAATGTCAAGCATTGGTTTATCTCATTCATTCTGGGAGGATTTGTTGTGCTTAATTGATGATTGCTGCACAGTTGACATCCGCAGATTTTCGCCTTCAAAATAAGTTGCATCAAAGCTGAATGGTTGTCCTGGCAAAATTTCGCTCATTAGGGAGACAAATGCGTTAAAAGGTGATAGAAAAGCGGGTAGGGATAAATAATTTGCCAAACGTATTCCTAATCCCCCATCGAGTTTCCTCCAACTTAATGTTAGTAATTACTTCGATTGTGACCCGTACTGTACCGTCGAAAATTTGTAGAAACTCCGGACTTTGCCATGTTGGACAGCATCTGAGGAGAAACATAAGTTTGGGGATAGCCAAACTATTTTTTAACAAACAAAAACTTATATGTGAAGGTAAATGTAGGGTTTGTAAACGGGTGGACATGAATTTTAAAGAAACGATTTTTTGGTTTAGGCAATAGTCTATTGACTCTGAGCATAGAGGGGCTCCCAATAAAATCTATTTATTCTTTTTTGTTATTGAAATTCCGGTGCCAAGGATTGGAAATGTTTAATTAATTTTTCGTCATGATGGTTTAAAAGTAGCTCGCATTTTTCGAAATTAAGTTCTAAACCTAAATCTCTTGACATTGATATTATGCTTTCGAGGGCATTGCTAACTGATGTTATATCTCCACCAACAAAGCCATCATCTATGTACCAACTATTAAAATCTGTATCAAAGGATTTAGTTAGTTCGTGAATAGCCATACAGAATAAAGAGGACTTAGAGGATCTCCTTGCTGTACGCCTCCTACAGAGTGTATAACTTTATTGCCAAAACTCAAGAAACTGTACTGTAGGTAGAATTGGCAAATTAAAGGATATATAGGTGTGTATTTCTAAACGTAATCTTAAAGAATTGAACGATTGATTGTGTTAAATACGTTTTTAAAATCTATTCTTAGGAGGACTTTATTGGTGGAGAATGATATAGAATTTAGGTATAAACGGGCAGTGTGTGCAACTATTTCACAACCACCAGGTGTTCCGAAACCAAAATGAATAGGTCTAAACAAACTTCCTAAACTGTCTTTGATCTTTGCACATTTTATTTTGGCAACTAAACTACGAAAAACATTTCCTACTGCGATTGGTCTAGTGTCCCCGCTTTTTATTTAATGCACATAGTGATGCGCCATAAAGAATTGGACAAATTTTGTCATTAACCTTACCAGACAACATAAGGTTGCATAGAGAGGTTAACGAAGATAAAAGAGCTTGAGTGCTAGTAGCCGCAGTAAAGCTAAGAAAGTCTTGAAGATGTGAAGGTCGAAGAGAGTCTAGACCACCTGCATATCCTGTGCGAAAGGATTTGACTGCAATTAGAACATCTGTTTTCATTACCATTAGCGTATTTTTGAAATTCTGAATTTTATGCTGTAAATTACTAGCAGATAGGTGTTTTTTCTTCAGGTTCTCGAAAGTATCGTCATCAAAAGGGTCTAGCCTATCATTCGAACTTAAAATTTTAACCGCACTTTGAAGATCCCCATCGCAAACTTTGTTGACAATTCTGTTGGACATATTGTAAGAGGTTTCCTTGTTGCTAAATTTCAAATGTTTAGAATGCATAGAATCAAGTATTTTTGGTTGTCTTAAATTAGACAAAATTTGTGAAGAAATTGAATTATTATTTTTTTCCAATTTAGATTTAGAATTTCTTTGAGAGACAAATAGAATTTTATAGGTAAATAGAAAAAGATTATTCCAAGAAGTAACCGCATTCAAATTTATAACATCTTTTATATGTGCATTAAGGTGTATGGCTACTTAGACTCTGACACTTTTGGAAACCCTCTTTACCATAATCATTCATTGTTTCAGATTTGGTAAACTTTTATTAAATAAAAAGCATTCAAAGTATGAATCTGTCGAATCGGTAGGAATAGGTATATCAGTTTGGCTTTTATGTGTTTGTGACTTATTGTCTGCGCTATGAATTTTTCTAGTGTGAATATCCCATCTACTTTGGTTTAAAAAAATTTTTTGGCAAATCTTGCAATCAAATTCAGTTACCGTATTTTTCCTTTCGCTGTCTTCATTAGTAAAGGTAGACAAAGTTTCCTCTGAATTTATATGGACTTTTCCAGTGTATATCTTCAAACCAATAAGGGTTTTAAAGGATCTTCGGCATATTTCGCATTGAAATTTTTGAAATGGATGACATTTGCGTTAATATCGACGTTTGCTTGTCAGAAATTCAATACAGGATTTATAAAGTATTCCATACTTATTAAACTTTCAATATTTGTACAGTTCCAAAATGTCAAATTTTCCTTGTCGGTATCCAACTTTTTGTGGTTGGAGTAATTATTGATGTCAGGCTAAATTTATATGATTTTCCCAGATGGTACAGTTTCCAAATAACTAAAATGCCCTTCTTTTAAAATATTTGTTTTCATTAATTTGTAAAAATAAAATAATTATACATAAAAATGTCAACTTGACAATTGCCCTTTTTTTAATAGTTTCTTTTGTTTTAAATAGTTACCTTAATTTTGGTAGTATTTTAGATTCATTGTGCTGCATGCCGGAAACAAAGATGGTTTTGTTCCAAACGCTTCTCTTTTGTTCACTACCAAATCACCAAGTGCAGACTATCATAGCGATATGAATGCTGAACTGTTTACGAAGTAGTTTCAAGAAACTTTAATTCCAAACCTGAAACAACCCAGCCTTCTTATATTTGACAAGTCATAATCATTCAAAATTAATGGAAAAAACGTCAAATACAATCTCTAATAAATAGAAATTAATAGACTACCTGCTGAAACAAAGTATCTTTTGAAACTAGTATGTTAAAGAGAGAATTATTGACGTTAATCAGAGTAATCCGAAACCTACAGTTTACCAAATAGATGAAATTGCAGCGAAGCGAAGCATCGTCTTTGCTTTATGACCCGTCACCGAAGCGATTGCCCTTGAGGTGTTGGCTCCGTCTAGCAACAACCATCCTGGATACACGTAGATTCTGGTATAGTTTTGTTGTCTCGCTATTACCTGTTTAGAAAGAGTGAACCAACTCGCAGCCTATTTTATATGGGTTTAATGAAATAATGTGATAAAATAATGTAACAAAGTAAAAATAAATGCACAATACTCGGCGAGCCGTAAAATACAATCGCAGCGAGGTTAAACGACACTCCTTATAGATATACACATACAGAGTTGCTGTTCGCAAATAAACAAAATTCTAACTACTCAAACTTATCTGTTATAATAATCCAACAATGAACGAATTTCAAAGATGCTGTCACTACCACATCGATTAAAACTACTAATTAATTCGTAACTCACTCAGTTTACAAATCAACAATCATTAATACACGACCGGAGGTCACGTGCCTAGACACACAACCGCACGGCATCGCATCCTTAATCCGACTGATCTATACCTAAAAGAACTTAATATACGGCAGAAGACTGGGGATGAGTGCGAACCAGTACTTTATCGCCTACCTTAAAAACAATACATTTCTTGTTTACCCTTTGATGCCGCAATACTCTTAGCCATGGAGTTATGTATGGAAGCTCCAAAATGCAATTCTAACGGACTGAAGCCCGTAGAATCGTGGACTGCCCTGTCTATCCAATTTTCCACCTTATCCAATACCAACGCCCACCCCCCATGAGCTGAATAACACAGTGACCGTAACATCCGCACAATTTCCCTATTGACACGCTCTGTCATGTTTCCTTGTGGAAAGTACACTGGCGTGTGAGCTACCTTCACACCTACTGTCGCCAACGACACTTTTAATTTTTTGCTCGCCATCTGGCTAACATTATCCGAAAGAATGATCTCTGGTTTGCCAACTTCCACAAAATATTTATTAAATAAACAACGGCGAATAGCGGCCGTATTAGCGCGCTTAAGCGGGTATAAAGCCACTAATTTACTGAAAGCATCTACTGCAGCAAATAATTGGGTCGCCCCTCCTGTTGATACCGGAAGCGGACCCATCAAGTCTACACAAGTGATTTTATTTAGTGCTTCGGCCAATACACTATGGTACTCGCCAAAACTTTTTACCGAACTTTTCGACTTCTGGCACAAATCGCAACCTGAAATCATTTTCCGTATATAATGTTTCATTCTCGCAAAATAATTATCCCTGCGCAACATCTAAAAACATTTCTCTACTCCAAAATGTCCGTTCTCGACATGCTCTTGCCAAACCTACTTACAAATCTGAGAGGCAGGAATGCATACCTTAAACCCGCGTAAACCGTCATAGCCTCGCCTAAACAAAATACCACCATGGACAACATACCAATCAGCATACCTTTTTACAATTTTTTCCTTTTTTAACTCAGACCTCACTTTACAACAGAATCCATCTTTGCTTGTTCCTCAACAATATTTTTCATATTACGCATAACCTCCTTACACAATTCTGATTTTTTAAGGCACAAATCTCATTCGAACCCCTCTCAACAAATTCCGGCTCAATGATTCCTTTGATAGGATAACGAAATAGAGTGTCCGCAAAAGCATTCTCCCTTCCCACACAATATTCAACCCTAAAAGCGTATTCCTGGAAATACAACACCCATCTAGTTAAACGAGAATTTAGTAGTCTGCAAGACATTAAAAATGACAACGATTTGTGATGCGTAATCACAGTTAGTTCCTGCCCTAGAACAAATATTCGTTACTGCTGCAAACAATGTAATACCGCCAACGCCTCTGCCTCAGTTACAAAATAGCCATTTTCCGACCCGCGTAACGTACGGCTCGGGAATTCAATAATCTCCTTCTCCGATGTCTCTGGGTAATTTGGAATAGGCATCCTCCTAGACCAATATTCGAAGCGTAGGTTTGAATAAAAAACTCGCGGTCAAGACTTGGATGCTTTAAGATAGCGACCGATAAAAAAGTTGCTTTTACTTTTTTAAACGCCTCTTGCTGCCTCGATCCCCAACGCCACTGAACACCCTTTTTTAAAAGCTCCAACAACGGCCCCATTAAATTGGGTAACTTTTTACAAAACCTACGCTCGTAGTTGACAACCGCCAGAAAACCCCTTAAATGTCGAATATTTCGTGGTACCGGAAACGCATTGATCGCTTCTACTCGAGACGGGTCCACCGCCATCCCTTCTGCTGGTATAATATGACCCAAGAACACAACTGGCAAAATGAGATTTTTTTAACTTTATGGTGATAACGGCAGCTTCAAATTTCTCAAATATGTTCCTTAAATAAATCAAATGTTCCTCGGCTCCCTGTGAATACACAAGAAGGTCATCAACATACGCAATTACATACGATGTTACCTCTACCCCTAGGATCATATCTAACGCCCGTATGAAAGACCCCCACCGACGTGTTTAGCCCGAAAGGCAAGACCTTAAGAGCATAAGTTTTTCCCTCATATAAAAACCCCGTAAACTTTTGGTGCTCTGGCTTAATTTCAATTTGATAGTAACTCGCTGTTAAATCAAGCGTGCTCAAGCGTTGACCGCTAGAAGAATTATACCACAACTCGGTTGGATTGGGCGGCATTACTCAATCCTTGACCATGCGTTTATTCAGGAATCGCGCGTCCAAGCAAACCCTTATTTGCCCCATCCCGTTACCTAACTACAACTAATGGACTGATATATTCCGTCTGTCTTGCCTCAATGACATTCCACGCTCCCATCTCTTCTATCTGACGCTTCACCTCCTCCTTATATGCATACGGAATTGGGTATGACTTTATAAAAAATGGCGTGCCATTCCACAACTCAATTTCGTGGCAATAAATATTCATCTTACCCGGTGGGTTCGAATATATCGGCCTATACGACAAGTTCTCCGCACGATTTACCACCTCCTCGATTTCAAAAACCTCACACGGCATAATCTTTTTTTTTTAACTACTTTTATCACACTTTTTCTCTGATACTTGACAAACTGTTAACCGAACATCCGGTTATGGTTCCATACTAAACTCTATGCTCCTTGTCCTTCCCTCCAAATTACCGAGTAAACAATTTCTTAAAAAAATCTATTTTAATCTGATAATCAGAAAAGAAATCGCATCAAAAAATTACGTCTCGAATCAAACCCGGAACTACCATGCACGGTTAGGGCACTTCGAAATCTTCAAATTTAAAATTTACAAAAAAATTGGTCTTTAACAACGCATTTTTTCCTGTAGCACTAACCAGAATGGTCGACGTAAACGGTAAACCTAAAATATCACGGTTAACTTGTAATAATTTGGATAGGAAATCCTTCGAAATGCACGTAACTTGGCTGCCCGAATCAACTAATATTTTTATCAACATAGCCTCAACAGTAGCCTCTATAGACGGTGCAAAAGCAACCGACTTAATATTATTTTGTGCTTCCAACAGAAGCTCATCCCCGTTTTTATTAAATAAAGTGGTCACAACCGGTGGTTGACTTCCACCCGAGCTACTAGTCACCTGATGTTCACGACGCCCGTCGTCCCTATTACCATTACTATAATTGTGATTATTATTTGGTCGGTTTTCTGAACGGACATTGCCGCCCCCAGAATTTGACATATTCGACTTGGTACTGTAACGCGCACCCCAGTTTTGTTCATTATTCGTACCTCTCCCACGCCAATTCGCGTTAGAATTGTTACTATTTTCATGGGAAGTTTGGTAAGTTTCATCTACCTGCCTTAAATAAATTTCCACCTCATCTAACGCCCTAGGCATGCAGTTTACAATACCTCGCTGAGTCTCGCTTGGAAAGTGGTTTTTTAATAAAGCAATAAGTTCTTTTTCCTCAAGGGGGACCGTCAGGAAATTCGCTTCCCTTACCAGCTTTAAAAAATGATCGGCCCTCGACCCCATATTGTAACAACCAAATTTAATCTTTTGAAACAGCTTCCTCTCTTCTTCAACCCCCCAATACCGGCTTAAAAATAATTCCTTAAATACTTTAAAACTCTTTACGCGTTTTTCTTTCAAAACACCCCAATCTTGGGCCGAACCACGCAAATTACCAACAATCAGGGGAAATTTTCTAGTATCAGGGACTCCCGCTTCTAGCATTATCGTTTCTTGTTTTTTGATAAAAATTACCGGATGTATAGATCCTTCTGGAAAAAAGCACAAGTTCGCCCCTCCCAAATCTTTGTATAAACTCATATAATTTTGTGTCCCGGCTACCATGGGAACGATGCCGCTGGATTCCCGCTGGTTCACAACACCTTCATCCCTAAAATTTTCAACATCACTAGCTTCTACCTCTTTCACAGATTCCGACACCCGGTTTACGTCATTACTCAATTTATTCATATTAACTGAAATATTTAAATCCATCTGTTCAATCGACTCCTTTGGAACTGCGTTGTTGCAATTCATATTATTAACGGCTGCAACTAACTGCTTTAATGCCTCCGCAATCTCAGAATTTGCCATTTTATCGGTTCTTTGGAAAATCGTTTATACGTATGTGGCATTAAATTTCAGAAAACATCGAAACACGTGTTTCATCAGAAAGCCTGTTATAGCTTAAGCTTACACCGCCACTCGTGTCTATTTTAATTTTATTATTCGTACACATAAACTTGGTACAGACTTAAACTATTTAACCTAATTAAAATCAAAGTCTAGAAAGAATTTAAATTGCCCAAATTCCGCAACCTAACCTTGGCAATAACGGTTAGTCTGTGATGAGCTGTTAAAACGCCCCTGCTCAACGATAAGGACTAACCACTTGTTCAATTACAGGTAAATATTCCAACAATCAAAGTCCTTCACTTTTGTTTATTCATAGCGAAAATATCTTTCGGTGGGATTCCACAAACCCTTTTAACTTTGTGTAAAACAGTATGATTCACCCACTGCTATTCGGGTATAACGTGACAATAAACGTCCCCGTTGGCGCCAATTAAAATGTTCGTCTTTGCTTTATGTCCCGTCACCAAAGCGGTTGCCCTTGAGGTGTTGGCCCTGGCTAGCAACAACCCTCCTGGATACACGTAGATTCTGGTATAGTTTCGTTGTCTCGCTATTACCAGTTTAGAAAGAATGAACCAACTCGCAGCCTATTTTATATGGATTTACTGAAATAATGTGATAAAATAATGTAACAAAGTAGAAATAAATGCACAATACTCGGCGAGCCGCAAAATACAATCGCAACGAGGTTAAACGACACTCCTTATAGATATACACATACAGCGTTGCTGTTTGCAAATGAACAAAATTCTAACTACTCAAACTTATCTGTTATAATAATCCAACAATGAACGAATTTCAAAGATGCTGTCACTACCACATCGATTAAAACTACTAATTAATTCGTAACTCACTCAGTTTACGAATCAACAATCATTAATACACAACCGTAGCACACGTGCCTAAACACACAACCGCACGGCATCGCATCCTTAACCCGAGTGATCTATACCTAAAAGACCCTAATATACAAAAGTATTCATATTTCAAGGGCGGGCCAGTACAGCATGGTCATAGAGTTTTACGATTACCTCCATTTCATTGTAAATTTAATCCAATTGAGTTAATATGGGCTATATCCAAACATTACTATAATAAAGATGTAGGAAGATTTAACAAACAATACAACGACTATAATATAAGAATGATATGGTTTGAATCACTTCAACAAGTAGACGCTGCATATTGGCAAAAATGTATAGAACATGCTCACAAATGCATGAAAGAATGGCAGGATATTGAAAAACAATTTGACGTTGTTCAACGGTTAGTTATAAATGTAGCAATAACAATAGTAGTACTGATAGTGACACTGATTCTAGTTATGATTGAAAAATAAATGTATCCTATCTAAAAATTATAAAACTTTATTCTGGCAATTATTTATGTAATATGCATTCTATAACCTAAGCAATAAACATTTCAAAATGTTGATTTAATGTCTAATGTTTCTATGTATGGTCCCACTACCGTATTATAATACTGCAAGTTTCAGTTGTTGAATTATATGCAAATTCAAGATATTTTAACCTATTGTGGAAACAAATTTATATAGTGATGGTAAACACTAAATAATATAATTATAGAAACAAAGTAACTAAATATTGATTATTCAATTAATATCCTTTTGAATACAATGCAGGAATAACAATTGTCGAGCTCTTATCACAGATAAGTTTGTGTAACATTTGCTTAATATATTTTCAGCTCTGGAAAATAAGCATTCGCATGACATAAAAGGAATAAACGACATTTCCTCTTACTATCTCACTTAAAAAGGGGTAATTAAATTTATTAATTTTCCAGCACTGCACAGCATCGTCATTTCTTTTTGCGATAATGTGTGCAAGATATATTTAAAGTTCTATAATGGTTCCACTTAAGGGAATGATGATCTTGATTTATTGTATTCCATATGTAGGCACCAACTCCTTGCTGTTATTCTTCATTACTGGTTTTAGCTTCTCGTAACTTTATACTGGAATTTTCTTTGCACAGTTTATTCACTATTTCAATTGGTAACATCCTCATTAATAATAATAACAATGTCTTTATTTACAATCGAAGAATCTACAATTCTCTTGTACTTGTACTAATATGATTAATTATTACAAACTTGACATGACACCTGAACAGTACTCAATTCGTCTGCACTTAATAGCTGAGTCAGCTCTACATTTAAAATTGTTATGGTCTTTTTAATAGCAATTTCTAACTCCAAAAATGATTTCAAAATGTAGTAGGTTGAAGTGGAAACTCCTTTTAAATTCTTTATAATTATGACCCATGTTTTTGATAGTCCATCAGTTTAGAGGTTGCTTGCAAGCTACGTGTACGAGTAAAATTACTTTTATTTTATAAATATTTGCTACTGGAAGTTTCATTGCATCTTGCACAAGATAAATGGTTAAAGCGATGTGGTCAAAGCGTTGTATACCCAGCTTTGTACATAAAACCTTTGAATATTTTAAGTATTGTGCGATACCACAAATATGATTTTATTACGGATGTTTGTATTGACAATTTTACAAATTGAAAGTCATATGACTTTGTGGAAACGAATCACAACTTAGCTATGAAGTCGGCCTCCATATAATTCTAGGCTGTTTATTATTGGGTTTAGGAGAATCATTATCGTATTCTAAAGTGATTTAAAAACATTTTGTGGGTACCTATTAAAAATTATTACATGCTAATAAAACATTTTAAACTCTTCAAATTATTTATAATGCAGCTCAAAGTCTTTGGATTATGTAAATTTTTGAATGAAAAAAAAAATTTGTTCATAAGTCGAAGCGCGAGATGAAGCTAACCTAACTTTTGGCTGTCAATGTTGATGATTTGATAGAACGTTATATTCCAAGGCCACATTGAATTCTGGAGCTTGCTCGACATACGTTTTTATGATACTGAAACATACAATTACGAACAATGAGTCATAAGTAACTTTATTTGGTTTCAACTATAGACGTTATTGTTACAGAATGGTTCCGCAAACAGCTGTAAAAAGTTTGCCATCAGAAAATTTATAGACTAGTCTACCAGTGAGGCTCGCATCTTAATTTTAATTCAACTTCTATTAAATTCGTTGAATGAACACTACATTTCAGCCTGTAAACGTTTTTCCATTGAACTATCCTCATATTAATATGTATATGTATTACTTATGAACAAGTGTACCAAATAAAGAAAGTAAATAACAAGTTGTACTAGTTTGCTTAAATATGGAGCAATATAACAACAGCTTGATTGAAATACAAGAATCGTAATATGGTAGAAAGTACAATTGTACTTGCCAATCCTTCAGCCAGACATTTAATCTAAGAATTACTTTTAACTACATTTTTTTATACTTTCACAGTCTGAGAATTTCTCTCATACTTAATTTTTTCTTCGTGTAGTAAATTTGAATGAATTTCACTGTTGCCATTTTACTACCCAACCAACTACTACAACATTTGAAACATTTTCCACTGTATTGATGCAATTTTCATTAAAATTTTGTGTTATTGTCTCGGCTGATCTCGAATAAAGAAAATAAATATAACAAGGGGGAAGTGGGAATAGGTAAATCGGTTTTTTAAATTGCATATCTCTATAAAGCTTAGGAACGAATTTGAAATCTAGTTATTGCATAGGCTTGGCAATATCAAAGAAAAGCGATCCACATAAATGGCTTTTATCCTTATACTTGGCAAATAATTTGCTTCATACTGCTATTTCCAAAAGATAAAATATATAAAAGTGGCTTCACTAAAATCCTACAATTTACTAGAATAAAAAGTATCTTTTAACAATTGAAGACACGTATTTTCCATGCATGCAAATCCCAATCCGCTCATAATAATGACTCTGACGCGTGGACTACATCTTATTGAACTAATTTGGCAATGGTTATTGCACCGCAGTCCTGACAGGGGTTCCACTGGTTTGATATGTTTTACTCTTCTTAGGTGTACGTTATTATAGAATTTGCTCAATAATATTGCTTTACGAACAAATTTTAAGGCTTTGTTTGGCTTTAGCACAGTCAATTTATTGTGACGGTCGCAGTAATTGATGCAGTTCCTCTAATCCCCATTAATGAGCCGCTGGTTAATGAACAGAGGGATCATTATAGGAGCACAACATATACAAGGACCACGTCATTAAAACGAAATCTCTTGTAGTCTATTATAGTAAGAGTTTACAACAATAAAGACAGGGGTTTAGCAAGAGAATTACGTACAATAATATTTTTGTACCATAATATAATAGTAAGATTGAAATATTTGAACTTTTGTATAGTACTTTACCTATTTCACATTAATGGAGTATTATTCAAAGTGTAGAGTATCAGACTATACTAACGATCGGTTTCACTCTTGCATGTATAAGTAGCAAGAAGAGGTCAGCGAATTCAGCCATCCAGTGAACAGCTCTCAGTAACAAGGGCCAATTTAATCACTTCGTATATACGTAAAGTTGACGTTGCTACAAACGTCCAACCAATTATATACACTTCATCGCATAACATAAAAATATATAGTAATTCCTCGAGTATTGTTCGGAACGCGATAACAGAAAAAATGTTTCTTACCTGCACTCAAAAACGTTTTTAACACCGAATATTCTTAAACATATTTAATAAAAAATACTAATTAAAAAGTAAACTTTTAAAGTTTTATAATGGGTGGTATGATTAAAAAAAGTATTTGTTTTTACTTCAAGTAAATGCTCCATGTTGTAGCTTTTACGTCTAGTAAATACTAAAAATTATAGCATTGCACATTAAAATTGAAGTAAATACTAGAAGCAAGTACTTCATGCTTTGCTTTATTTACTTCAGTCTATAGGAGTCAATACTAGAGTAATTACTAACGCTGTATAGTATTTCCCCTCCTGAGAGTATTTTGTATAGTTTTTAAGAAGCTACTCAGAGAGCAACTTCACGTCTTTTACTTCAATTGATAATGTTCAATATGGCGGTTTTTATGAAGTATACTAGAAAAAAGAAGGAAATATATGAACGTAGAACATATGGGTAGGTACTATATAGAAAAATATTTCGGTAAGTCAATTATTTTAGATAGAGTTTTACTATAAGGCGAGTTCTCCTAGCTTCAATGTAAACCATGTAGAATGGATAGCTAACGTGTTTTTAGGAAATCGTATTGAGACGAGAGAAGCAGCTTTATCAAATGTAGTTAAAATGGAGATATTTTTAAGAACTCTAGGTGATCCTGGGTTTCAACAAGATGTTGGTGTGGATCTGGGGGTACATCAAACAACCGTTTCTAACATCGTTAAAGAGGTTTTACAAAAAATTGTCTTAACGAAAAATGCAAGGATTTCTTTTCCTCAAAGTGCCCGCGAAATTGAACTAGCTATAGACGGTTGGACAATACCTGGGGCAATAGGAGCCATAGATTGTACCCATATCGGAATAATGAAACCAAAATTCATGGGGAAGAATATTTTAACGGCAAAGGATTTTGTAAAAGCTACATGCAATTATAATAGTATATTACATTACTTGCGTGGAAAGTGACCCATTTCACACGAGTGGAAAAGTATTGTCGCACGAGGCACCAGCCGAGTGCGACTATTCCACGAGTGTGAAATGTCACTTTCCCCGCGAGTAATGTACACTATTTTTCCGACGACCACCACTAAAAACAATTACAAAATAGTTATTTTATGCTTATTTGCAATAAATGTGTACGGAATAATGCAAGACAGACAGACACCTATAAAATTTATTTGACGTTTTGATGTTGAAAATTCGAACACCTACTTTGTTTTTATAAAATCCGCAAATCTGTTGCTTTTAGCGTATGCATTCTCAATTTTTATTGAAGAAATCATTTCAATTACAAACTAATACGAGTAATTACATCTTTAAGTAAAACGGAAACTGTCAGTATCGATTTCACTATGGGTATTTTAAACTGTTATTAGCCAAAACGAAACGAATGAATGCAAAAAGGTAGAAACCGGTAGTCGTTTGGGTTGCCTAGGTAACTAGCATACTAACATCAGTCATATCACTCTAGAGTTGAAAAGTATTTCAACACTAGAGTGATATGTACTTTCGCACTCTAGAGTGATATACTTTACTTTCTACATAAATAAGTAGTGTGTAATCTGTTGTTTTCACAAGTGGTCGTCGGAAAAGAAATTTTTACTTCTGTGGATGCATCGTGGTCATAAAGTGCACATGACATTATAATTTGAATAAGGGCCGCTATACTTGTGGCCACGTCACCAATGTTCCACCCGAAGGTACTACATTGGGTTGAAACGCAAAATTATACGTGCTCCAAATGTAACCTAACTTCAAAATTAATCTATCCTAAATAAAAATCTAACAAACTAAAACAAAAACGAAAAATAGGGTTTGAGTATTGGTATCCCTAGCGTTGATTTTGGAGTGTGTCCGATTAACAAGACACAAGCAAAAGTAAAATGAGAGGGATCCGTAATATCGGATAGCAGTCGCCATCTCTGCTTTCCGGTGCGACCTGAAGGGTCGTCTTAAAACTATCAAAATCTAGCTAGCTAATTTTAAAAATGGATTCAGATTTTCTAAACATTCGTCAAATATATCAATAGTGAATCCAGCTATTTTGCCTGCTCTATAAATTTACAATTCGTCTTCCCTTGTCTGAATAATTAATTTTATTATTGTATAAGAATTAGTGGACTGTAATCTTTGAGCGTTAGAGGTAGAGGAAAATAAATGCAATTTATGTTTACGGTAAAAGTCACTCACCAAATCTGTAGCACTTGTTGTTCTAGCTAGAGCGTTGGATGCATCACTGGAACTGGTAGATCGGCATTGTCTGTGTATAACACTAACCCGTATCACATAAGGGGTTGGATAGGGTAAGAATGAGGAAAATTATGAGGATTTGCGAGAGTGCAACTAAGTTCGTTGTATCATCGCGCACGTCTCGTACAACAGTCTTTAGAGGCACGATATTATCGGATCGTTTCGCGAGTATTCGTTTAAAACTGAGAGCGGCGCGAACAATTATGTTTAGCCTAAATCCGTCCCTATAGCTATCCCTATCAATTCCTAACTGATTTATATTATATTTACAATCTTTTGAATTTCAGTCTTCCACCCTATATAGATGCTGCCACCAAAAATGGCGGCAGAACGTCATAAAAAACAAATCAAACCCCAAATAATATAATAGATGCAAAATAAATGAAAATAAAAAATACACACACACACACACACACACACACACACGATATATATATATATATATATATATATATATACAGGGTGCCCTATTTCTTACACGTTGTATGGGTAACTCTGTTATTTGTGACATTAGAGAAAAGGTTAAATAACGGGCGCACAAAACGAAAACGATTCTGAAAATAAAACGTAATTAATTTACAATTTATTTAATACCGCAAACCAGTATATAAAACGAAATTATAACGGATTATTCAAACATAACATTATTGCATTCTATAAACTGTAGAAACGCACTTTGCATTGCAAGCTTTTAATAAAACCATTACCAAATTAAAACAAGGCGCAACTCTTATAAAATTACGCTCAACATTGACTACGAAGTTATTTTAGTACAACTATTGAATAAAAGCATCCAAGGACGTTCATCATATAACTAAATATCCACATTATTAAAAAGTTATAATTAACTGAAAGCGCCTATAGCAACTGTGTAAAAGAGCAATCGTCAAACGTAACATTTAATAATTAAAATACTTCAGTAATTAACGAAGTAAAGACTCAAAATTTATTCTCATGTCCACTAAATAAAATCTTTCAGAAAATCCTCTCGCAACTGCATAAATTATAATTACATATTTAATTATAACAAAAGCATTTGCGCATTAAAATTAGGAGAATATCCGACAAAAATATAGCAGTAGTAGACAACGGCAAAATAACGAAATACATTCACTTGAAAAATTTAGGACACCCTGTACTTTCAGATGGCCAATCACCACCCTTATCGTCAACCTCCGCCCAGGTAGAACGGACAACGAAATAGTAATCGAAGATATAAAAAACAACCCCGGTATACTACCAATAAAATTAGGCAGTATGCAGAATACCATAGACTATTGGACATTTGCACAAAAATTCAACTTAACAGAACTAAATCAAGAATTTCAAACAATCAAAAACAATTATTACCGATTAAAACAATCAATGGACATAGCCAAATTCGGAAAAGAATACGCCATAGAAAGGATGAATTATAACAGTATAATAGAAAGCATTACAAGAAACATATAAGATAAATTTAACAAACTACTACCCACAGAACAAACAACAAGACGAAAAAGAGGATTAATTAACGGATTAGGTAACATAATAAAAGCAATCACAGGCAATTTAGATAACCAGAACGCAGAACGTTATGACAATGCAATACAACAATTAATCGAAAATCAAAACAATATAAAAACCATAATTAGTAACCAAATATCACTAACTTAATCAACTATTATAAAATTCAACGAAACACTAAGAAAGCTAGTAAGAAACCAAGATAGTACAGTCAACCGAATACAAAACCTTGAAACTAACATGCAAACTACTATGTTAGGTATGCGAGACCTGATTAGCTTCAATATGATATTGTCGTGTAGCCCTTAGACCTGTAACTATTCTAGTAAATGAATGATTTGGGGGGTAGTGAGGTTCCCGCTTGACCACGGGAGGTGGTACACGACGCGCAGACTGAGGAGTACTGCGGGATCGATATAGAGTTACCTGCTAAGGCATAGAAACACCACTCCACAAATTCATATCTTTAATAAGCATATATAATATAGCATATCAATGAGGTTAAGAACATAAAGTATTTTCTAGGTTAACTGTGTAAAACTAAACAGACTTACATTTATCTATGGTGCAGAGACTTACGACGTGTCACTATTGACTAGACCAACCACTGACTAATAACTGAACCTTCACTGAGACTGATGACTACCGACTACAGACTATAGGCGGCGGACTTCGGACTGCGAACTGCGGACTGCTCTCTTTTTCAGCATCCCCCGAGTTATATAGATTTCTCGAAGGATATTGGAATGAGCATAGTTCTGATCTGGAACGTACTATCAAAGACTTGGTAAACCGCTAGTCTGATCGTGGTCTCTGTAACATAGATAATCTAATTCACGGATGCTAAAGTGGATCAACTTAAACGTAACAGGAAACCATACTGAAACTAGGTTGTGATAAATCCTAAGAATATTAGAACATGAATACAATGTAATTCAAGATTAACTTTTTAGCTTAAATTTATACAAAGTAATACACTTTATAATTTTTATTCATAACAATATTTGCCCACATAATATCAACCCTTACCTAAATTCAACAAATTTTAGCAACTTTAGAAAACACAGTAACATTTACAAAATTAAATACCCTACCCTCTAGTATAATTGAACCAATTGATTTATTAAAAAAATTATTAAGAATTAGATCATTTATAACTAACAGTAAATTACCCTTTGATGTAGTAGAATCAAACATTCTAATATTTGAAAAAATAGCTATAGTTAAAGACTATGTAAAAAAACAACATTTTTAATAGAGATACCGATAGTAGAAAATAACAATTATAATTATTATCACTTATTTGCTTTTCCAATGAAAGTTACTAGCATGTACCAAGTTATCATACCCAAAACTAAATTCCTATCCTTAAATGAACTTAGATATGGTTATACAAACGAAAAATGTAACGAAGTCACACCAAACCAATATTTATGCCAATCATTAACAACAACAGCTATTCAAGAAGACAGCCCTTGCGAAATACAATTATTAAAAATTTCAAATCATTATGAAAACTGTGAAGCCAAACCCGTACAAATTATCAACATGAAGATTCAAAAAGTGACAGAAAATAAATAGATTGCCATTTTCCCAACAGAAGTAATAGCAACCGTCCACTGCAATCAAGACGAAAACAATTTAGCATTGACAGGAAGCAAATTAATCACCCTCAAAGAAGACTGTTATTTAAAATTGAAAGAAGAAATAATCAGAGTATATCAAGATCCCGTAGTAACCAAGAAACTCGCAAACTTACCAGAGCTACAAATCAAGACAACGCAAACCGAAGGCGAGGAAATAATCCAAAAACCTATGCAGTTAGAACATTTAGAACTAGACGACCTCAACCACGCCGTGAAATTAATGGAAAACTACAAAGAACATTTAAATAAACTAAAAACTCTCAAGTTACATTGCGACAATATAAGTGTTTGAACAATTGTATTAATTATTTTTCTAATTTTTCTAATTATATATGTATTTTACAAAATATATCTTAGATATAAGAATAAAGAAAACAGTTTTAGATTTAAGGAAACAAAGAGAAATAAAGAAAGAATAAGTGTATCTTTAGAAACAATGAATTTTAAATAATAAAATTAAAAAATGAATTTTATGAATTTAAATTAAAAATTAAGCGAGAAAAATCCCTTAATTTTTCATGTACGTCGGGAGGAGTTACATATCCCCCAATTATGTACGTATTATAAAATAGGACCTAATAGGAAATTATTAGAATGTATTAAGAAAGTGCTAAGTGAAGTGTAACATAGTAATACATGCACAATTATTAAAATTTATGAACAGTTCATTAGAACGGATGCAATACTTTCTATCGCAGACGATAGTGACACTGCAGGTGGCAGGTCACAGACGGTCAAGATACCGCAATTACCTAAAAAATAAGATTATAACATAGAAACAATGAATAGAATTAAGAATAAGCAGACATAAGCTCTGCAAGTTTCCACAGCCATGTGAGGGGTAGGGACATCAAAAATAGTCCGGGCGCTCCAACACCCGGCAGTTAGTCAAAGTATTCAGCTTTAGCATTGCAGTTTGCTTAGGCGACTCACAATATTAGTTCAATTAATTAATTTATTTTGATCTAAAGTTAATACAAGTTTGTCAAAATTCCATATTAGTTTATGTATCAAATAAATAAATTTGTTAAACGCAGCTCCCAAGGCCAGAACCTTAACTCGCGGTCGTTTGCCATTCGCATTTAAGACGGTAACCCCCCTCCCAAAACCTGTTATTTTGTGGCTATACAGGTGTGGTTCCTGTCTAAGCCCGATGTCGATATTTTTTTGAAGAATAACTCTACGAAGTTATTTGTTGCCTCTTTTCCTTTCCCGAAATTTAGTTGCGCGGATTGTATCTTTCTTCTTCTTATACAATTTGTATTATCTTCACAGACCATAGTCGATGTTACGTGTGATTGCGTTCTTCAACCGTAGCATCGCGGGGCATCTACTCGACTAGGCGTCGTGGTGCATATCGACCATCGCGCCACCGCCAGTTCTGTCGTTTGCCAGTGCGCACACAACACAGCAGAATATTGCCTTCCGGCAATTCTTGAATTCGTAACTGACCCCGGCACAGTTACCGCACCATTGTACCTTCTCCCTGTACTCCATTGACCTATGGCCGCACTCGTAGCACCGGAAGCACTGCGTCATTGACAAGTGGTTCCGGGCCCATAATCTTCGCCATCTGAGGTTTATAGCGTCAGCTGATATACGCCCCCGAAGTGTGGGGGTTACTTCGCATTTCTATTATAGGTAACATATAATATATTAATCAAACATCACAAGCAATTCAGTTCTCTTCACGATTATCCTTAAAAAAATCAGAATACGGTTTGAATGAGTTCTCTACTTTACTTTTGAATTTATAACATTCCTTCACTTGAATTGCAGCACTTGCTTGAGCTCGAGCGGCCTGAATTTGTTGAATTAAGCATATTCTTTGCAACTGCTGTAAAGAATATCCTTGAAACTCTTCCGGTTCTGTCATTTGGGCTAATTGTAACTTTCTCTTTTTTACAGGAGGCGGCAGTAATGTTAAAGCACTTGACGTGCTAGCAGATCCAGTCACATAGCCGGAAGATCCAGCACCTATGACATTTGTGACTAAGTAAAGTATTAATGAAGAAAGTAAAAATAATTTACCTGGTACTTTATTCAACACCGAATTTTCTCCCTGAACTTCCTCGTTATTCCAAATAGAATAAAATTTCTTTTGCCAATCTGTCAGTTTAATTTTCTTGTTACCCGTCTTGTTAAGATCAGTAACATCTTTCACTTTAGTTTTCATATTGTTCAATTTTTTCAAAAACTGTTTTACAGTAAATATTTCTTTAGTGTTCTTGTTATAGGTTTTCACTAGCAACTTAGCAGCTTCATCCTTTTCTGCTTTGATTGCTGTAGTTTGCCGCTTGTCAAGAAGTATTTTAAAATCTTCCAACAAAAGAAAAATACCATTTGAAGGTATATATCCCCACATTTTCAGCATCCTTAGCACTTGCTTCTACACTATCATCACTCTCATTTATTACTAGTAGTTATTGCGCTTCTATAACGAGAAAATGATACAACCGTCAAACTGATTGAGGTTAAACACCTCCAAACATTTACTACTAGTTTATACTTCTAACATAAGTAAAAACTTCCAACAGAAGTATTTACTTCATGTAAAAAATTATACTTCAGAAAATACTACGAAGTAAAAGATCTTACTTAAAGTAAAAGCAAATACTCTTTTTAATCATACCAGCGAATAGCTATAGCTTTGACAGAATGCGTTTTACGACTCTTGTCACAAATCCTCTAAGAATTAATAACTATAGTCTTTTTTATAGAATTAACAGCATGACTATGGACAGCAATTTAGTACAGCTAATTTAAGGTTGCAAAAATAACTATCCAATATATAAATCAATCGACGTGATTTAGCTCTCTTGGGTTAGCGAAACTTGACGCTAACTGCGTGTTGTTGTCAGATTTTAGACTTGTAAGACCGTTTTATTTGTTTACGTTTGTGTTAATAATATTTCGATTTATTTTCATGGATTTCTGTTTAGAACAAATTTTCCTTCACAATTATTTCTAAGCATGAAAATATCGATAGCTATTACGTACAGTTTTGGCCACTAGAAAATCTAGCCGGTAATCCACAGAGAAACTCGGTGAACTACCCCACTAAAAATTTTGTTTCGATAAACTACCGAAACCGCGACTGTACTAACAAGAATGGTTGCCGACTAACTCGGTAAGACGGGTGGTGTAGGAGGGTCCCGGAATGCTAAATGCATACAATGTCTTAATCAGGAGCATCTTGGAGTCACCTAATCTCGAAATAGGGGGATTTTAAAGAAAATCCACAAAAAGATCAAATTTATTACACAATTATAGTTTAATGACAATTACAATAATACATCAATAATTACTTAGCTTAATAAAGAAGGTTTTTGTCAAACGTAATTACTTTCTCCGTTCGTATCCTAATAACAAGAACGCACTGCGAGAACTTTTATAAATGTATACGGTTATATAGAAGATGTGTTTATTCATATACAATTACTGTATGTTATAATTTCAGAAATTTGAGTATACATATCTGGAGCGATTACTAACTGTATACTACTTTTACACGACTCAATGCCCTTATCTATTGTGCTTATATCCAACACAAAGTTGTCGATTTGAGAATCAAGAAGCTATACAATTAAAAGCAACAAACTTGGTAGAATAGTATAATTATGAACATCGGAGAAGTATTTAGAATGCATGTTTCTCGCTGGAGAATACCAACCTACAATCACTCACTCTGCTGAAATCAACAAGCTAGCGTTAATTTGATAAGGCGAATTAAACGGCTCTACATATACTTATTCTAGGAAACAACGGACTGCCGTAGGGGGGGGGGTAGGCATCATCCGAACATTAATACTATTTTCAATTAGTTCGATAACACATTCTACATGTTAAGCTAACCTACTAACAACCAAAAACCATTATCTACTGAACTTACTTCGTAAACAGATCCTATTGAAACTTCGAAAAAAATCCTATTTTGTTAATCAGCATGCTTTTGCCCAACATGAAATTGTCTATTTAATAAAAAACATTAGCTCATAAAATTGAACGTTACCAATCTGGTAAGGTATGATTCCACCCTATTATTCAGTTCGGCAGCTTTCCTTTAAGGTTTACTAACCTACTCAAGTTACATGTTATCTCTTTGGATGCTAATTACGAAGCGCTTAAGCAAAGAGCTTTTCCTTTCTAAAATAATTGGAAGTTGTCTTTCGCAAAATTCGGAGAAATAAACTAAGACTTCAAATAGGAATACGTGATTCGTTTTTTCTCTACCAAACATGTGTAATATTATCTTACTCAAACCATTTAACGTTATCCACAGAAAGGGTTCTTTCATTTTTTGAATTAAAATAAATTTAGCATATAAACTTCTTCGTGAAGATGATGAGGTCATAGGCGCCGGTGTTGTACATTATTAATCAAAACAAAGGAATCATAAAACTGTAATGATTTAGAGTACCAAGTAACTATGTTATTATTTCTAACCTTACAACAGCCTTAATGAATTCGAAAATCTTTTGGGTATGAACAATGTAACATACAAAATTAATCTTTCTTTAGATCAAGAATGCATGTAACCCATAATTTTATTTCTTAAATGAAATAAAACTAACCCTATTGGTGGAATTTACCAATACAAAAACTTTTAAAATGAAATATGATTATAAATATGTCAAAGGAATGTCACGAAGCTTTTAGCAAAGATTCTAAAGAAATTATATTATCAGAATAAGAATGAGGCTATGTTTACTATTTAGGTTGTGCATCGTAAAATTTGATAAACAGTATGGCAACAACAGCATATTGCATGCATGACGACATATGTTACTTTATATTATTGATTCGGTAAAAAGATTATACTTGGTATTATTAACAATTTAAAAACGTTTTAGACAAAGTGATTTATATAGATCACATTGACTGGGCAATTACTATAACTTACAAGCTAAGTCTTCAAAAGTTAAAAATATATATTGTATTAAATTATTTTTTATTTATTTTAATATTTAGTAACTTTGCATTTATAGTAGTATTATTTATCGTTTCGCATTTTAGTGTTAGAGCAAGCATATAAACTTTATTATAAAACTAAATTCTGAAAAAAACTTATGTAACAAACGAAAAACAAAAAAAACATATTACGAAATTGCAGAAACTTATGGTACACAGGTTAAACGAATCTTAAGAAAATTATATAAACAATGAATACAAAAGGAATACAAAGGTTGCGAATAAAAATTATACAACTTTATAAAATTGCAAACAATTACAGTTATTTGTATATAAAATTGACAAAACTATTAATATATGGAAGAAATGCTTATGTATTGAAGAATTTTTGAGTTTTAATATTTGCAGCGGCTTGAGTTACAACCACGTGAAGATTGTCATATTAGAAAGCTTGACCACCATAATACCCCCTGAAATAAAACGTAAAAATGTTTTACGGTAACACACGGATAGCACCTTAATTGCAAGTTTAATATCAGATATTCCAACAATGAAAAATTTTTAATAATGCTTAAAAGAGACGCTACCGCAGCACCAGCCAATTTTTAAAAATTATCCTAAGATTTTCTTTTACCGTCAGCGCTTGATATAAGTTATCTCCCGAATATCGCTAATAAAAATAAAGTTGGCCGACTGCATCAGGATTAGTTGATTCCATACTCCCTCCTAGGCCTCGGTAAAAATTGACTAGCATTTCTAAACCCGGTTTTGAAGGATTGTTACACTTATTTTCAAAACTAAACACACTCCCACAAATTACAACTAGAAACTAGCCGACGCAATTAGCAACTCTGTTAATGCCCTCTTATTATTTTAAGAGTCAATAAATTAATTATTGCCACGCCAATGCAATAATTGCGTTTATAGTCACAACAACTAAATAATTGCCGCGATAAAGGTAGAAACATATCTGCATTCGTCATACAGCAACGAATATTTAGATTTTATTACCCCCATCTTACCGGCTGCGTATCGTAAACACCTAGACCAGGTAACCTGACTTGCAAGTTTACTAGTACTTGGAATTCTTACAATTTCAGTGACAACACAGAAAATGGAACCCGTGCCCTCTTTAATGCTAATTTAAAACCGCTATAGGTAATATATTCGCTCAACAAATCAATAAATTAAATACCTAACCCCATAAAATAACAATATGAACTTTCATCATTGGGTTTCCAGTCCTCGAACTGGTTAGACGCGTACCCTCATTGTTTCCTATTCTGAACTAACCTACACATTTCCCTGAAATTTGCTGTCTGCATCTATCACTATCTACATGCGATACTCTCATCTGGGTCTACATCTACCTATTTTTTCCTATCTCTGCTTGTAATATATCCCGCGCTATTCCCCAAAAATGCCTAAGAACAAATTCTCCTATTTTTTTTTTGTTTTTCACAGATATCTTTATTTCCCCACCATTTCTATAACCTATTTGTTATTAACTTTGTCTGTCCATGCTGTCATCCTCATACATGTGAAGCATAACATTCCAAAAGGTTTCTATCTCTTTCTGTCTGCTTTTCCTACTGTCCCTATTTCATAGACGTACTGTGCTGTGCTCTACACATATGCCTTCAACGATTTTCTTTTTGCTTCTATGTTTGTTCTCTTTGAACATAGCCGCTCTTCTCTCTTGTTAGATGCAGTTCTGTCCCCTTCTATTGTTATATTATTATATACCATATTTCCCCGAAATTTAGTGGTGTGTGAAGGGGGGTAAGCAATCTGTGGTTGCCAAGTTCCGCGAGCATTTGAAGATTTGTCGAATTAATAGTTTTTCCAATATATCCTTTCGCACAATCAACTTTAGTTGAAAATTTTTACAACCAACACCTGTAGTTGTTTATAATCATCAGATTTAAGTGCGCTTATTTTTTCGTCATTAGGTTTACCGTCTTGAAACTGGTTGGACGCGTACCTTCACTTATTTATATTCTAAGCTAGCCTACACAGTTTCCTGAAATTCCGACAACAGCCTATATACAGCTCGGTTTCTCTTTTATTGTGTTCCAATTATCTGCCCTATTTCACCGAGATTGAGTGGTATGTGAAAGAGGTTAAGAAGCCTGTGGCTGCCAAGATCCCCAACACTCAAACATTTGCCTAATTAATAGTTTTCCAGTAAATCCTTTCGCACAATTAACATTATTCGAGAACACTGCACAACCAATACTTGTTGTTGTATATAATAATCATCATGTTTAAGCACAGTTATTTGTTTTCCTCGTTAGTTTCCATCGTGGGACTGGTTGGACGCGTACGTCCATTGATTTCTATTCTGAACCTACACATTTCCCTGAAATTCTCACAGCCTACATCTTTCACTATTTGTGTGCAATACTCTAACCTAAGCCTACCTCTACTTTTCTCTTTTACTGCTTCTAATATATTCCGCACTAAACCCTTATGCCTAAGTATATGTCCTATCATCATATCTCTCCTATTATTTACTAATTTCCACATATTTCTTTTTCCCCAACCATTTCTAGTACCTCTTTGTTCTTAACTTTGTCTGTCCATGATATCTTCATCATACGTCTGTAGCACCACATTTCAAAGGCTTCTACCTTTTCTTATCTGCTTCTTCTACTGTCCAGGATTCACAACCGTACTGTGCTGTGCTTCACACATATGTTTTAAGCAATCTCTTCCTTGTTTCTGTTTGTTGTCTTTGAACACAGTAGTTGCTTTTTCTTATCAAATGTAGCACAACCTTGTGCTAATCTTTGTTTCATATCTTTTGCGCTCTTTCCTTCTTGCTTTATTTGACTTCTTAGGTAGCAAAAATCCTTAACTTCTTGTAAGTTCTCGAAACTTATTTGTATCCTAGCTTTTAATTTATTTTCCCTTCCTCTGCATACTAGTACTTTAGTTTTATTTTTGTTAATTTTCATACCGTATCCCTTTGATACAACTGTTTCAATTTCATTAAGAGTAACTTTTAAATCTTTCTTGCTCGATGCTAATACCGCTATATCATCTGCAAATCTAAGGATTCCAATCTTTTGTCGCTGCATAATAATTCCAAATGTTTTCCTGCATTTGACAGTATTCATTGCCTCTTCAATGATCAAGTTAAAAATTAATGACATAGGGCACATTCCTGTCTCACCTCTTTCATAATAGTTACTTCCCTACGTTCCTGCTCTAATTCTACCACTGTCTACTCTTTGTATAAGTTATATACCATCCGTCCATCCCTAAAACTCATTTCAATCTGTCTGAAAATTTGGAACATCTTTTTCTATTTTACATTGTCGAATGCTTTTTCCACATCTACAAACTATATATACACGCTTTACTCTTTTTCAATTGTTTTCTCCATTATCACCCTCAGAGCTGAAGTAGCTTTCAGTGTTCCCCTGTTTTGCCTAAACCCTAATTGATCTTCTAGTATTTCTTCAGCTCGTTTTTCCATTCGTTTTTGAACAATTCTAGTTAATATTTTGACACGTGTGCTGTCAAATTTATTGTTGGAAAATTTTCATACCTATCCACGCCTCTCTTTTTTGGTATAGTTACTATGATGATACGTTTGAAATCTTTGGGTATCTCGCCCGTCTTAGACATATAGCTTACAAGTTGGAAGAGACGTTCTATTACTGTTTGTCCAGCGGCTGTTAAAGTTTCTGCTTGCACCTTATCTATATCTGACGCCCTACCATTTTTCAGACCCTTAATACTAATTATAGGATCGCTTGAAAAATGTTAGGCAAGCATTTTTCACAAAAATACGCCCTCGTTCGTATGAGTGGTAAAATGGAAGTACCATGTGTGAGTGTTGTTATGCACGTTGAAGTTCCCTATCTTGCTTGCAACAGCAAGGGTTTATCAAAATTCAAAATTTCTAGGTAAAAGAAATCGCTTCCTGGCCAATGTAGTACCTTCGGGCGTAGCATTGTAAAATTCAAATATAGGGGGACTATTTTAACTCCAGAATCTTTTACCCCGCAGAATGCCATCATGTTTATTACAATTTAAGTACGCTGTGTACTTGGGAGTGATAGTGAATTAACTGTGGTAGAGCTAGCATGGCCAAAGAGCCTAGACCAAGTCGGAAAAGAAGCTAACCAGGAGACGTTCTGGGCAGCCTTTAAAGAATTTGCGGCAAGGGTCGTGAGATTAGATGGCGATAACCGTGCGTGAATCGGATGGTGCGAAGGGTGGGGGGAGGATTAGAAAATTTTTGAATTTATTTTCGACTTGGCATGATATATAACTTATAAGCACAACATAAATAAAACTTGTTTAAAAAAAAAATTAAAAATTTAAAAAAACAAGCAAAAACCAATAACCAAAAGTCTATTATACACGTCGAACTCCCACACCATACTAAAACAATCGCTATCTCACTCTTAAACGCGTGGAATATCGGAAATAAATCGAAACCTAATCCGGCCCAATAAATAATAACAAATAAATCAAAAACCTTAACTAAATTAAATCAATTAAGTAAACCAAGAAAATAAAGAGTGAAACCGCGCATCCCCCCAGGACTTAAAAGTGATAGTAATTGTAACTCCCCCTCCGGACGTTTAGTGCATACCTACAGGACTTTAACAGTGCATATTCAACTACCCATAGAAGTAAGATACAAATAGATGTAGGCAGACGACCCGATCTTTGGATGCTGGAGAAATTTATATTGAGGTAAGAATAAAATTGTGGCGGCTATACTCGCATAACCATTGATTTGTATTAATGAGAAGATATTGAAATAATTTGACGAGCACGTTTTTTGTGTATAATGGCGCTAGCCGTCATAATGCTTATGCGAGTGCAACTGATAATTTGGGTGATGCTTTTGCTAATTTATGCACTGTTACATGCTTATGCTTATTTAGATATTTATTTATTTATATTTTATAATTATTTTATATTTATATTTTACATTTATTTTATATTTATTTTTGCATGTTCTTTATTATTTTGTGACTTGATTTGTTTTGTTTGACGTTCTGCCGCCTATTTTTGGTTGCAGCATCTATAGAAAGGAAGATTGTAATTGTAATATAAATCAGTTAGGGAATGATAGCAAAAGCTAGTGATGGATTTAGGTTGAAGATAAATAAATTACTTAGACCAGGGAGAATGACTTTGTAAATATATGGAGCAGGAAAGAATAGCTGGATTCATTTTGCCATTTGCTTAAAAATTTAAATTTATTTTTAATATTAGTTAGCCAGATTTGGATTGTATTAAGACGACCCTTGAGGTCGCACCGGTAAGCAGAGCTGGCAGCTGCTATCCGGTATTACGAATCCCTCCCCTTTCATTTTTGCTTGTGTATTGTTGATAGATCGTACTACAAAACCAATGCTAGAGATACCATTATTTACTCCAATTTTAGTTTCAGTTTTAGTTTGCGGATTTTTATTCATAATCGATCAATTTTGAAGTTAGATTAAATTTGAAGCACGTTTAATTTAAACCCAATGTAGTACCTTCGGGTGGTGCATTGGGGATGTGGTCGCAAGCATAGCGGCCCTTAATTAAATTATAATATGTACTTGGGAGGTAATGTGGCGGTTTCCCGTTGTCTTCCACACGCAGTGGTGTGCCTTAGAATGCCATACCGACTCCTATGGTTTCTACCACTCTAAGTACCGAAGGAGCTGCTGCTCTTTTCTGGGGACCTGTCTTAGTCTGGTTCTTCACCAAGACCCCACCAATTTGGTAAAACCTTTGGTTCTGCTTTTAGCTCATTGGAACACTCGAGCGGTTCCACCCGTTCTAGTTATTTAGAACCTAGTCAAGGTGCAGGTGCATTTGGAACGGAATATGAACTTTTTAATAAAATTAGAATTTATATTAAGTAAACATGGGCACACCATACTACCTACGTTGAAGTTCCTCCTACACTTATTTCGTTAATTGAACTACTACCTAATTGAAATCCAAATATAAAGGCACTACCTTAGACAGTCAAATATCATTTATATGCCGAAGAAAGATGAATGCTGGTGTGTAGAATTCATAAAAAAAAGTTGTTATGGAAAGAGAGTAACGAGAGGCCGAAAAAGATTTGCATAAAAGAAGAAAGAAATGTGCAAATGAAGAGAAGGAGCTGGATGCCGAGAGAACTAAAAATGAAGAATGGTTCCTTTCTGCTAATTTTGATCTACAGGCAGTATTGTACTCTGACATTTTTTTTCAGAGTCACTTTTATACACAAGAAAATATGTTGTATTCAATTTCGCTGTTTGTGATGTCCAAAACAAAGAAAGTTATTGTTATTGCTGGAAAGAAACTGAAGAAAAGCGAGGATCATATGTAATCGCCACATGCCTTTACAGGTTTTTGGAATCAGTTTTGTCTGACATAAGGAAGTATCTCTCTTCTCCAACTGTTGTTCCGGTCAAAACAGAAATTCGATTACCGCTGCAGCTGTGATGTATTCTTCCACAATCGTCCAACTTTAAATTGCTTAAATTTGAAGTATCTTGAGAATATAGAGTGCTATACCATACATGTCAATGCCACGATTGAAAATGCCAGTAGACGTGTGAAAATTGTATGCCACATGACTAACATAACGTTGTATAGCTAGCAGAAAGAGGGGTCTCAATAGAAACTCACTATTTTAAAATATGAAACCTTTCTAGAAATGCATTTCTAAAAAGATTTATTCATCGGAATTACAACTTATCTATGTTTATAATAACTTTATTTCAATATTTTAACTGACTTTTGGTTACACTCTAAACTACATCTTATTCATCAAGTGCACGTAAAAATAAAGTTTATTTTTACAAATTACTATTTTAAATTCAATAACTAATTTTTAAGAAGTTTGAACTTTAGTAATGTGAAAGTTCTAAAATCTAAATGCTAACTGATCGTAATCATTTTACTACGTGTGCACGAAACAAATCTCTGGCGTCTGTAATTTCATGATTCTGCAGTTTGCATAGTTGAGTTTGACAAACACGTGTACTTAAATTCTAGGTAAACGTTATACATCTTCGGTGAGAATACTTATATCATCACAGTGTCCCTTTACGGAAACCGCAATACCTGCTACATTAAACATTCCATATTACATTTGATAATCATGACGCACAATTTGATATAAGTATAAAATGAACCTAAAATAACTCTGTTCCTATTTTTAATATGTAGTTAATATAGAGGTTATACAGAGTGTCTCTAAAAGGTATGCACAAAATGTTACCACAAATTCCCGAGACAAAAATATAAGGATCTAGCCCAATTTACTTTAGTCCAAAAGTTGACAGTTTCCAAAATGCAAGGTGTCAAAGTCATTACTTTTTAAGCTATTTTTTAAATAGGTGTCTTAATAATAGCAGGATTTGCATGAAATTTGGTATCTAATGGTCTTTTAAGATGATAAATTCAGATTTGATAATAGTTTTGATGTACCTCGCAGAGGGTGTCACCAGCAGCCCTTTGCCTACAAGCAAAGCCTTATAACTTTTTTTTTGACTTGGTGTATCAAATTTTTTGTTCAAAATTCTTATTCCTTAACACTTTTTCCTCCAAAAAAAAGGAATACCTTGCAGATGTCGCTCAAAGCAGCTGTTTGTGTGATAATCGAACAAATGTTTTATTGCATACTAACATTTATCATAGCTTCCCTCCTTAACACTTTAGCCAAGCTTACGAATGGTCCAAGAAGCTTGGAGCTGTCTAAGAGTCAACAGGCCAACATCAACCGAACTTTACACAACAATGAGCTAATGATGGTAAGATTGTAAGTTTGAACTGGCAATGAACAAGAGGAAGTGACTAACAATTCAAACAGCAAACTTGTATTGAGTTATAAATTGTTCAATAAAACTCTAAGTAAATGTTCAAAATGACCCCCGCTTTCATGTACACAAAGATTAATTCTACGAAGAAAAGTGAACTGCATCCTTTGCATAATCTCTACATCTAACCGTAAGACATCCATTGAATTTTGTATTCGTGTCCACAATACGTTTTCGGCGTCTACAAGTCTAGAATATACCATGTCTTTAAGTGTTCTCCATAAAAAGTAGTGCATTGGCGTCAAATCCGGTGAGCGAGGAGCCAATTTGTAGGAGCATAATTTCCTCTGACAATCCATCTATTATAAAAATTCTTATTCAAGTGATCCCCGACGTTTAACGTGAAGTGTGGTGGTGCATCGTCGAGCATGAACCACATATTTTCTCTAATAGCCAGTGGAAGATCATCAAATAAATTTTGCACATTTACTAAATGTTCTAGGTAATTTACACCATTTAAACGAGGTGGTTAGATAACAGAACCAATAATGAAGCTGTCAATAATTCCTGCCTACGCGTTAATTTTAAATTCACGTTGATAATGCACAACCTTCACTGCAGAAGAGTTTTTGTCCGCATAAATGTGTTCATTATGTAAATTAATAATACCCCTTATTGTAAAACAGCACTCATCCGTAAATAACATTTTTCTATAAAAATTCTGATCATTTTCTCTCTGTTCATTAATAAAACGACAGAAGCCTAGTCTTACTTCGAAGTCGATAGGTACTAGCTCACGTACTCTGCAGCTGAAATGGATGCAACAACTGTTCTCTTAGTAGCCTACTAACCGTATGTTTAGGAATTTCAATTTCCAAATCCAGCTATCTGGTGCTCAAACTCGGATTTTCTTCAACTTGTTCTAAAATTTCTTCCTGAACCTCTGTTCTTCTAATCGTACGATTCTGTCCATGATCAACAGTTGCAGGAACAAAACTACCAGTTGCTCAAAGTTTCAATAGGGGTAAATGTTTGGTGGTTTGGCATGCGTATGTTTGGAAATCTTTCTTGGTATACTCTTGCCGACTCTCGACAATTTCATTGGCAATAACCATAAACTAATATCGTATCTGTTATTTCTGCGTTAGTATAGGGTACGGCCATAACAAAAAATTCAAGAATGAAATGGCTACGTATAAAATTATGTTAAAAATTTGTTAGACTGAATTGTTTGCCAATACTCTTTTGTAATAAATGACCAACCTAACGTGGTTCAGTCGTTGCTATGATACATGTTAGTGTGCAATAAAACATTTAAATTAGATTATCTCAGAAACGGTTGCTCAAAGCGACATATACAAGGTATACCTTTTTTGGAGAAAAAATGTCAGAGAATAAGAATTTTGACCCAGGAATTTGATATACCTATGCACAAAAAAATTATAGGGCTTTAAATGTAGGCAAAGGACTGCTGGTGGCTATTATTAAATCTGAATTTCTCATCTTGAAAACCCTTAAATACCGAATTTCATGCAAATTCTGCTATTATTAAGGTACCTATTTAAGAAATAGCTTAAAAAAACAATAATTTTTGATACCCTGTATCTTGGAAACTATCAACCTTTGCACTAAAGTAAATTGGGTCATATCCTCATACTTTAGTTTCAAGAATTTGTGGTAACATTTTGTACATACCTTGTAGAGACGCCCTGTATAACAGGATACGAAAGTCAAAAGCCCTTACTATTAAATTTGTCAAAAAAGAATGAAGTTTGGTAATCTCTGAACGTGCATATAAAGAACTGTAATGGAAATTCTCAGGAGATTTGCATGGCTGCGTTTAGTCGGTACACACAAACATCTGCTACAAGGTCTTCAGACATACCCAGATATTTATAAAAACTTTAAAAATCACATCCCCATTAATTGACACACTGCTGCGGTACGTCACATATGTTCGGCTATGACTAGTTACGTCCATTATACGGGGTTCTTGTAACCGATACATTTACGGCGAGTTACAAAAAGCAGCATAATGAGATGCTCTCGTAGACAAAAAGCTCGTCAAACTCAAAGGGCTGTCCAATTAAAACTACCAGAAATCTGTATGGGGGCCGACGAACTTTAAATACAAGCATCTCGTTTACCCTATTAAAGTGTTTTACAAAATTTAATAATTTTCTCCTTTACAAAATATGTGTTACAGTGCTTATTGATAAATTGGATTTAACTGTTGCTAAGCTTTGGACATGCACTAAACTATTTATATACACAATGTGAAATACCTACAGATATCAAGTAATATCTAAAGCTTAACTAGGTAAGCTACTGTGATATAGCATCATTTATAAATGTATAGAAAATAAGGTTTGATATCTTGCAATACCCTGGCGATTTGTAACAACAAAGTGCAAAATTCAACAACAAATGCTTTATAGGTGCCTTTATAAGACGTTTACTGCCTAATAGCCGTGTTGCGAGCTTTATAGTCACTTTCCAAAATTGAAATAAAGCTTTGGTTGTGTTTGTTAGCAAGTAAAGAGAAAAAAAGCAATGATTGGTTTTGCTATTTTTGTAGCTGCTAAGATTGGTCTATTTTTCCTGTCACAAGATCCAACATGATCGTAAAATTATGAAATTGATTTCAATTTAAGTAACAAGCAGGAAATTTCAAAATGCTAGCTAGACAAGTTCGACGAGTGCGGTATGTAGCTTCAACATAGAGCTTTTACTTCGTAACAGCTATGTTGAGGAATCTGTGGTTGAGCTGTTAACCGAAACTATACTCCTGGAAAAAGCACGCTCAAACTGACACAATCGCATCTTGTTTCCGGTAAATTATACTATTGGTTCAATATCGCAATTTGAAACAACCGCGCAACATAAAAAACAGTTTTTTGGTTCTTTGATAAGTTATTTTGTAAGATCAAGATAATTGCATCAGATTCAGAGTGAGTAAGCCAACTGACAGTCAAAAACTTGACAAAATCAGATATGATTGACAAAAATGCCAAACGTAATTGAAAGTTAGGTTTATATATAGTTGTGTACACGATTTCAGTTTGTAAATTCTCCAATTATCGTCATCGGCCTCGGTGGCGTAATTGGTAAACGCATGGTCCCGGAAAGACTAAGATACAGGTTCAAGTGCTGTCCAAGACCTTATATTTTCCTTCTTTCAATTACTAGCTCGATTTGAAATGATCATTTGGGTTTTGCATAAAAGTCTAAGTTATTATTTCATCTTATTCAGTGTAATACGATAGTATTTATCAACTTGCCTTCTATAATAACTACCTAATATATTTATATATTTAATATTTGGCTTATAGCCGTAATTTTAAACGTTGCTTCCTCTCTATAACTGACATAAATCAAAAACTTGACAATGTCAGATGTGATTGACAAAAACGCCAAATGTAATTGAGAGATAGGTTTATGTATAGTTGTGTACACGATTTGAATTTGTAAATTTTCCAATTATCGTCATCGGTCTCGGTGACGTAATTGGTAAACGCAAGGTCCTGGAAAGAGTAAGATACAGGTTCAAGTCCTGCCCAAAACCTTATGTTTTCCATCTTTCAATTACTAGCTCGATTTGAAATGATCATTTGGTCTTTGCATAAAAGTGTAAGGTATTATTTCATCTTATTCACTATAATATATATGTATATATATATATATATATATATATATATATATATATATATATAAGGGGACACGAGAGGTAATTGAAACCCAAATTCTACCAATAAATCCCACCAAAATATAAAATAATCCGGAAAAAAAAATTCCGTAAAATTATGGTTTCGCCAGATACGTATCTCCATATTAAAATGCATTTATTGTGTTTTAGTTATAGCACCACATTACAATGTATTTATTGAAAGTTATAATACTACAGATTAATTAATGTTCATATCAGACATAAGAACGGAAGCAACTACTTTGTATTCCAGACGCAACCTGATACTGCAGTTGCAGACACAATGAACTGCAATAAGGCAGTTTTAATTAAAATTACGTACAATAAGACATTGTGTGTTTTTCAAGAAGGAGCGGACGTGAGATCTGCACTTTCCCACGAGATGATGTGAGAGCAGAGATTCCATAAATACTGTGAGGAGCCCTTGCCCGTTAGTCTTCGAACTTCATAACTTTAACATTGTTGGTAGTTCAAGCTACTCACTGGTAATTATTAAAATATTAACTTTGATTATTTTTTGTCAACTAAATTAAGCCACGTTAATGAACATAACGTACAAGTTGTTATAGAGGAAATAAATAATTTTTGTAATTACTGTATTAAAATAAACTTAATAGAAGTGTTTTTGGGAAATAAATGTTTTTAAAAAAAGTCTACCAAAGGCCCAAAGCATACCCGCCCTGTGCAATACAAGCGTACTTTTATTCATTAAGGTACAAGCGGAAAATCAAAGTCTCCGTGTATAAATAATTACCCTGTATGATATAAGCATATTGCGAATACATAGCAAGTAACGTAAGTTGCATATGTAAAAATAATTAATTGTAAGGTACCGTAAAACGCATTAAATGCGAACGCAAATCGATCGTTTTAAGATAAAATACAAAGCCATTTATTTTCACTTATTAATTATCGTTACAGTTTTTGATAAAAATGCCTTGATTTACTATACATAACAGAATAGTAATAGCTTTACGCATTTAGCATAAAAAACTACAATCAACGAGTATATGAAAACCTCAACTTTAATAAATTTTGTGTACTGAAACACGAAAGTAAATATTTTCTATAAAATGCAACCCCTTTTGCATTAAAAAGCAATTAAAGTTTAAATTAATTACTCTGTAGATTACAGAAAATTATTTTAAATTAAGAATTTTCTAGAATATAAAAGGATAAGTCATCGATACTTAGAACTACGTAACTAAACTAATTAATAAATAATTGTTTATTCCTAAAAGCGGCTGGAACACGAAAAAACACGCAAAATCCATGGAATAACTTATAAAATTATTTATGATTTTCGCATTCGCTATTGGAGAGAAACAATACGCCACAATACTAGCATATGTGAAACAAGGACAAACAGCACGTGTCACGAATAACTGGAACCCGATAACAAGGTAGTAAAACGCGGCGATTTTAGACGCTTATGAGTTTGTTTGAAAAATCTTGCATCAAATTGTTCCATACTATTCTAGTAACGTTCTAGAAAATAGATAATTTGTATATAAGGAAGCGTTTATTAAAAACAAGATTTATTCAGTAGATTCATTCATTCATTAGATTGAGTCGATTCTTAAAGTTGATCGCGATATGTTATTTTAATGGAAGTCGCGAGCTGTTGCTTTGCGAAGACGATATTAGAAGTATGCATTAAGCATACCTTAATTTAGTACTATGTTACAATGTATATAGACGTGATGTTTTTAAAAGCAAATGGAATTTATTAATTACAAGAGGGAAAATTCTTCAAGAGAGTGCTATTTTAAAAATTTTATTAAATAATCAAATGGAAGATTTAACCAAAAATGTACTCTGGTAACTGCTATTTGAAACAAAGATTTTCAATATGGAAAATTTTGTAAGCTGATTTGGACATCAGTCTAAAATAAGAAGATATTCAATTATTACAAGAAATGTTTTTGTTATTCCTGCAAGTATTACTTTTAGATTTGTTTTAACTGATAATGGAGTTTTGTATCAAGTTTAAGGTAGAATAATAAGTATTAATCACATAATATTCTTTTTGTAAAAGATTTTTACCAGCAAAACTTGTGTTCAGAGTTAGAAACACTCTGACCTTTTAATAGATTATCTGTCAAAGATTTTTTGGCCAGGCAAACCTTACAAGCGTGAAAATAACTATAACCAGATGATCCATCCTCAAAAGAAGGAGTTTAATTCTGTACATTTAAAATAAGGTAAGGAAATATTTTTTTTGTAATAAATACTGATTAGAAATTATTTAATATTTGAAAGAAGCGATGTTGTAAGTGTTCTATTTTCTTTTGTATGAGCAAAAATACTTCATACTATATAAATGCTTTGTGATATTGCTGTGTTTTATTTTATTTTGAAAAACTCCGCAATTCCATTGAGCTAGCCGGGCAAAGTTAGAAAGGAAGGTAAGGGAATGATTTCAAGTTTTACAAATTGCTGTATCTGTATCAGAGTACTGTTTTAGTGACGCTTGCAACGCGGCCTTGTCACAGCACTCTTACAGCGACACCTAAACGTGCGGCCCTTTTATATCAGCCTTTTAGCAACGCCCTAAAGCAAGGCGTTGTCACAGCAATATATTATAAGCTCAAAATAAGTACAAATTTGGCATATTTGAAGAAATATAACTGTAAAGCGAAATTTCTTTAAAGGCCCATTTGCGTAAGAAAATAATCAATGCGTGTTTATAATAAACAAAATTTTAGAAACAAGCGTATTTCATAAAGCAAGAAGTCAATAATAGCACGTAAATAAAAAGGGTATAGATACTCAAACGAAAGCGTACGTGCGGTTTGAAATGTATATAAGTTGCCGCATTCAATAAAACCCAACATAAGTAAACAAAATATGGATATTAAAATTACGACTACGTGCAGTTTCAAGCATATCTGATATACCAGTTGTTAACAAATTCCAATACAAAGCTTTGATGTACGTGCAAATTTAAACGTATAAAGTATGCAATACCGAATAAAACCCAACAGGTTGGAGATAGCACATAACTGCAACACCTTTGCCATGGATTAATACAGATAGCGGGTTGTCAAGCAATAAGAGCACGTGGAACGTTAAGGAAGGAATTTGTCTATAAAACCAACCGGAATAGATATAAAGGAGGCATTTCATGATCGACATGCTGACTGTGAGAGTTGAAACCAAATTATTACGTAAATTCCCTTTTAGTGAAAGCGAAAAGTAGTAAAAATGAAATATGATAGAAATTAAAAGTTACAAGTGAAGTACATAGTAAATGTGCGCGTTGAAATACGAATGTAGAAAACTCTGCCGTTGATATAAAATGTCTCCAAGTACGGACACAATAAATAGGAAACTAAATCAAGACTAACTAAACCATGACTTTAAAACTAAATTACTGGGTTAAAACTCCACATAATAAATGGTATAATACTTGAAGTACATGGTTAGTACTTCAAAAACGACTCCAAGTTGCTGGTAAACATTTCGAGGTACCGAAAAATACAAGTTGCGGGTTAACAACTCGAAACCAATGAACAAACATCCTATTTAGGTCAGGAAGCTCAACTAAGAAAATACATACGGTCAAGATTATCCTTTCAATTTATAGTATGTTATATTTATTAATTTAAATATTTGCTGAGTTTAAAATTTGTATGTAAGTTAGATATTTTGTGTAAAAGGTCAACAAAAATGTTGGTTGGTACGCAAAAGTACGTTTTAAAAGGGGAATAGTTTTTTGAACGTTCTACGAAACATTCATGGTAAAAAGAAATACCTTTTGCTGGTTTTAATTGCTATAAAAGGTGTAAAAAGGGTTATAATCTTCGTAATGAACAAATTTGAAAGGAATAATTATTTTAATTTTGATTCAAAAACTTTGTTCCGTTTATAGTGTAAATAAGTTATAGCTAAATTTTATTTCTGTCGAGTTTGTTGATTATTTACATTCGCCGCGGTATATTTAAGTTTATTATAGTAAAATTTCCTTGGTTTACTGGTAGCACGCGCAAACATGTGCCGCGAGTGATAAACGACTATTCCGCATGTGCAAGAACCCAGTATATTGACTGGAAAATCCACGAAGCTCAGCAGAAGAGAATCAATTTATCGTTCGAACGGTCCGCATCGCTATTTTACACGTTCTACATAGAACAAAGTATTTACATGAACCGCTTGTCTTTTAGAACACCGCTATCGTTATAAATGTGCTTCGCTATACCCGCCAAAGAGAAGAGTAGTATTTGTTACATCGTTTTTTTTGTTGGCACGGCTTCACAAATCACCAGGTGAGTGCTTGTAGTAAACGTTTGATTTGGTTAAAAACATTAATTATTTGTTGTTTGTTCAATATCACCCTAATTTTTATACAGTCCACTTTCCTCTCCTAATCAGCTATTCGAAATTTACCGCAATATTTTACAAGCTCTGTTATTAATTTTCTTCGCTTATTATACAAATTTTGATGAATTTCGCTTCCCTTTTTCAGGCATATGGAGTGAAAGAAGGGAGTGGGTAAAAATTCTCTGTTATCATATCGTCGTTCACTCTATGCGGTGTATCGTTGAGCTAGTAGAGGCATAAAAAGTTGTGTTAATTTTAAACTATTTTATAGACACAGATACATGGCAATCAGCAGGCAATTAGTCGTTATACATCTGACGGGGGCAATATCGTGGCAATATATATTGCTGTGTTAATAGGCTCATTTAGGAGTAGTTAGAACCAATAGTATTGCGCACTCCATATAAAATACATAAGGGTTCAAAAAACGATACACTTTTCTGAAGAAAACAAGAAATAGAATGATTAGACTGGAAAGTAAATCACAACGCCCTGTATATAATAATCATAATTAATTCAGTTAATAAAAAATATTTTAGAAGATTTATTTGAATAAAACAAATCCACAAGTCCTTAAACAACATAATTACAAACTGAAACGCCACACGCATGGATAACGCAACATTGTTACGTCAAGGATCCTAATTGAAACAAGCAGGTTTAAAAATGCGTAAGATAGCAAACGCATATAATTTAAGGCATACATTGTATTAAGTCTACGGGACTAGAAAATTAAAATCAACACCTGATTTATTGGAATCAAACAGGGCATGGTAATTAAAATCAAAGTTCGCCAAATTTATTTAAACTAACAATGGTTTACTTATTTAGAAGTATGAAAATCCAAGCGAATCAACGCTATTAACTCGAAAAGGTACGTGACAAGAGTAACGCGTTGATGTTAATATACAATAATAATACCATGGGATATCCGAAAGCCTGGTATGCAAGTTTATACACAAATAACGAACTTTGCGTTTATCAATAGATAGACGGTGCATTTAAATATGACCGAATTTGTAAACAAATCAGTTCGTCATGAGGTAAGGCATAGTTCACGTCTCTGAAAACAAAAATATCCACGTAAAGCAATTAATTGTGAAGTGTAAAATAATACCACTAGATATGAAAAATTGATGGGTTTGTCGTTTTATCCTTAAATAAAAAGCGAAAGTAACTAAAAGTTGTTTTAATTTAAATTCTAATATTAACCTTAATAAAAAAAACTCTGGATAATTACGAGAGACAAATCTAAACAATCACTGGGGTCAAGTCTACATAAATACGGGAACAAGTTTAATAAATACTGACGCGATTATAAGTGATTATTACTGGAATAAATGAAGAAATGCAACAAGCATTTACTTCAACGATAAATGGTCAAGGAGTTTAATGGAGGACGTTAGTGTGTTTAAGGCGATGCACACAATACCGATAACGGTTGGACCAGAGACTGACTTAAGCTGAAAACAACAGGTTGGCCAATCTGAATGTTTATTATTTTATTATTTTATTTGTGGATATTTCATTGTACATTGCTAAACTGAATCATTTAAAATTTAACATTTAATTGAATATTACTAATTTAACTAGTTTAAAAATTGCTTTTATGATAATTTATGATAATTATTAAATTTTCTTATTTAGTTATTAGAAAAAAATTCTAATTAAAAAATTTTTAATTTTTTTCATACGTTGTAAATATTTTTGAGAACATTATAATAACTTGTGCTTAATGGTGTTTTGGTTAAAAGATTAAAACAGTTAGGAGAGGTAGAAGGTAGATTTAAATTCTTTGTTTGTCGTATTGTCGCAAGCTCTGTGCTTAATTCAAAAACTGAGCTAGCCGACGCAATTAAAATTATACATTAAAAATTAAAAATTCACAGATTAAAAATTTTTACCTTTTTAATTCACAAAAAGAGTGCATAGAGGTATTGCTACAGTATCACAACAATATGTGTATATATATATATATAATTATATATATATATATATATATATATATTACTATGTAATTTGTAGGTTAGAAAAATAATAGATAGGTCATAGATCAGCTTATGGTAGGCTAGCGTATGTAAATACCGTTTATTACAAAATTAAATAGGTATCTTATAAATCTAATGTAAGAATTAAGTAATTTAATGTAGGAATTATATGATTAGTTTAATTTAATTTCAGTTTTGCACTTATTTGCAAGGAAATTTCAATATTTAGAGAGCATAGTAACTAAATATTAAGCGACTATGAAACAAGTCAATTCATTTGTGTACAGGATGAGAATGCAGGTTTTTTTATAGAATAAACGGCATACAATAGTTAAAAAGCCTTTTCATTCTAATTTATTTTAAGATTAATAATTTACGGTTATAATTGTAATGAACTAGAAACATTTCAATATCACTTAGCATAGGATAGCATTTAAAAACACCAGCTTGTTGAAAAGGGATAGGAAAGAAAATCAATAAACGAAGACTTGACAGTTACAAGAAGCACGTTCTAGGTAACGATTGTTTACATGTATGGGGCGCGTGTTGTCAACAACCTCATCAGAAAATCAATATTTTCTACGAATGCAAATAGACGTTAAGGCAGGCACGGATTGATAGGAAAACAGACACAGACTGACCATATAAAGGAGGGCTACAAGCAAGATAGAGGTGGAAGATGTTTGTACAAGATATCGATTTTAAATAGGGAGAGAAATTAGGACATGTTATTGGACGTTACAGGTAGAAGGGACGCATGACTGTCTAAGATTTAAAGTGGGTACATATTGAAGTGGTATTTGTATAACGAAGCGTGAAAGAGAAAATGGTTGTAGATGAGATAAAGGAAGAAAGAGCTAGGTTCGTCTTAGATGTGGAGCGTGAATCTTATAGGAATCGATTTTCAGTTGAGGCTAGTTTCGGCGAAGCGGACAAGCCGCTACACGGGTAGTACGTGGAGTACGTGCTTGAAAATTCCGGAAAGATGAAAACCGTTGATGTTTGGTGGGAAAATTATGCAGAATTTTGTGTCGGTTAAGAGTTAGTGTTTTGAGAAGTGTGCCAACGGTTACGGTGATACCAAGAAAGTGTGTTTATGTGTGGCGGAAACTTAAACAACAAGGGGGTGTTTGTGGTCTATATAACCAGCTGTACGGGGGTGAGAAGCTCTCTTCTTTTCTTCACCTGTCATCGACATAAATTCTAATGGTAGTAAATATTATTCAGTGCTTTTCAAAAGTTGTTATTACACACAAGTGGGTGTGCTGTAACACTTGTTGTTTGAAAGATCTTAAAGTACATATACAAATAGAAGCGAAGCTTTTGTAAGTCATGTAAGTACAGACTACAGTTATTTTGGTTGTTGGGAATTGCAAGGTGTTCCAAGATGGATTTGCAATTGTGAATGCATCGAGGAGTGATCTGTGGATGGTACATGAAATAGTAGAGAAGTAAAGGAAATTGGGATGCACTATCATTGGTTAGTTGGTGAGATTTAGATAGCTGCGTGCTAGAATAGTGTGACTTAACTTGAGAGCGGTTCCATAGCTCTGAGGCATTCTAGACGGCAACATCATCGATGGCGGGATGGTAGATGCAGGCTGTGTAGTGGTAAATCAGGTAACTAATTTTTTTAAAACATTGTTGTTGAGTTATTTGACGTGTTTTAGCACTTTGTGCTATTTGGGTGCTTATTTTATAAATTCTATGGACTTAAAAAAATGTATTGAACTTTATATTTAAATGAAAATATGTTTATGTAGAAAAGGATAATTAATATAATGATACAAAGGCTGTTTATGTACAAAGTAAAGGGGACTTTTGTAATTGCAGAGCTATAATTTTTTCACACATGTATAAAAGGGTTTTACTTTGAGTTCATATTAAGATACAGGTTAAAGTCAGGTATGACGTTAGCCCACTTACTTTAAATAGGGTATATGTATAATGAAAAATATTTGATCCAAACACATTTTAAAGATGAATTGTTCTCTTCACAAAAATATGTAATTTTATGTATGTTAACTGTTATAATGGACAAAGCTTTGGAACGTAATTTTTTTTATTTGTGTAAATAGAGTGTTTTGTATTTTGGTAATTAAGTTTTTTTATACGATTATAGGAAAGTATTTTTCAAATTATAGCTTAGTGGCAGTTAGGTGAAGTTCGATTTTCAGTAGTCAGGTAAGCTTTTTTGAAAGATTCAGAAGAATTCAGTGAGAGAGCAGAGCAGCCGAGGTGAATTTTACAATATAATGCCGCCCAAAGTTAGGGGTACGAATTTAACTTCAGGTAATCAGCGCGATTTACCCACAGAACTTCACAGTATTATGGCTTCCCAAACGAATGGCTCGAATTAGGGATCCAGCATTTCTTTCACCCAGAGGACTTCACAATAAAAATGACGGCCCAACGCTGGAGCTCTTTCCCGAGGAATTTCACAATAACATATATAGTTAGCTAACAAGATGAAATAGTAGCTTAGACTTTTATGCAAAGGCCAAATGATCATTTCAAATCGAGCTAGTAATTGAAAGAAGGAAAATATAAGGCTTTTCTGTTACTAGCTCGATTTGAAATGTTCATTTGGGCTTTAGATAAAAATCTAATTTATTGTTTAATCTTATTAACTGTAATACATTAGTATTTATCAACTTACGTTGTGTAAATAACAACCTAATATATATATATATATATATATATATATATATATATATGTTGTCGTGGTAAGGGGTCACGAGAGGTCATTGTAACCTATATTCTACAATTATAGCCCACTAAAATATGAAAGAAATCGGAAAAATAAAAATTTCCGAAAATTCATGGTTACACTCTGTATAATGGCGTTTTGTCAAACACTAAGGAACTGACTCCGCCACAGATGTGACTCAACCACAAGGATCCCGTTATCCAATCGACACGATTCGTCTCCCACGGCACAAACACGTGGTGGCCAGAGTTTTATAGTGGTATGGTCCGCGTTGTTGAATTAGTCTAATCAACGTCATAGGGGTTTAAACCGTACTGACATACACTCATTCCTCCCGTAAGTTGTGCTTTTTAGGTCACTCAACGCTCTAAATCACTTTGGGTGCTAGGGTTATTCTCCCACAGAGCCCGATGGCAGAGAACGATTACTCGTACGGTGATACTATCGTCTCCCTATCCGTCATATAAGTACGCGCCCTAGGAAAGCACCAACCATGCAGAAAGCCGCAAGTTAGTGCAACTACTTAACAAGTGTTTAGATATTAGTGGTGCCTGTGTAGTAAAATAAAATAATGTTCATGTTTTCATTTCATATAAAAATTATATTTGTAAATAAAATTTTTCTTGTTCTATTATATAACGTTTCTTACTTAAAAAACAATCTTAGTATAATAGACGATGGCCATTATAAAGAATATGACTTTAATTTGATGCGTCGTTGCGTAACAATCTGCACTTTGCTACACAATTCCAAACTACGGAGCTTCCCCTACAATTTCCTAGAATGAGCATTTCCAAAGCCATAAGTACACAAGTAACCTTAAACCTTTGTCGTGCTGATAAATTCAGTTTGTATAAATGAAAATGTATTTTTTGCATCAGTTAAATTAATATATGATAGGTTTTTAAAAAAACTAAAGTCATAGGGTAACACAATTTATGTATAAAAATATTAAACGAATACGACTAACTTTATTACAATCGTATAAGGAAGAGAATCGTATTAAGGTTTGTCAGTTCTAGATTCTTAGTTCAGGCACGTCCCCAATCAATCAACTTGTATTTTCATATCCACTAACTCGCCTTCTTCCTCTCTATGCTCGTTTTATTCTGATTGAAAAACAATAACAGTTTTATATTGGATCTTTTATGAATTATTTTCACAATAACGCCAGTATCTGATGCTGCCGTAGTTTATTGAGCATCTCGAAAATATAATATATTTGACGAGATGATATAAACTTTCTGTACAACAGATCCATCTTTATTTTATAAATATTGGCAAACAAACATTTCCATTACAATTTTTACTCCCTACCTTGCTCCAATCCGAGAAGGTTCCATATGATTTCCATATTACCCGAAGGATTTCTAGCAGAAATAACGATGTTTACGTACAAAACAGCTCTATTAGTCCATATTTATTGTGTGTATAACGAGGGAAGTCCGGTAGCTATCCAAGCACATGATGACCAAGTTAGTATAAGAGGAAACAGGAAATAACCGGTGGGAATATAACAAATGTTCAACCAGACCACATAATTTTAAGTCAAAGGATTTTGCATTTTTATATTCCTGAAACAAAAGCAAAATTGAAAGTGAATGGGTTAAGCTAACGTTACGCTACAACCGCAACTCTGGGTTGATATACATTGGCTTAATAAGTTTAAATAAGGGTTTAGAGACTGAAAAAGTAAATACCCTAAAACGGAGAGCTCTAGAATCTAAAAGCTTAAACGCTTAACAAATTGAATAAACAATAAAACACCAGCGTTAGCTCCAGAGATTAGAAAACATGCTAATATAAATCGTCCGCTAACAAAAATATTCGGTCAAGTTGTGTTTATTTTCAACAAGCAGTAGCTAGAGCCCTTGAGGAACAATGAGGTTCAGCCAGCTTAAGCAAATAGCACCCATGAATTGTTCATTAGAGCAACCTTACTTTCCCAAAGGTTTATATTGCCATATATAGATTGGAGGACACTTAAGGCATCCAGAGCAATAAACTTGTTACTTTGAATTTTTCTTCAGCTGCAAAGAAATTTAGTTCGTATGTAAAGAGTATCCCCTCACTCCTAAAAAACAGAATTTTTACTTAGTAATTTAAACGTGCTTCTTTCATATTTTTAAATTTGTAAATCCTAAATTACGTTTCGTAACGACATTTTAGGGCTTTCTCATATTCAATTTTTAATATAGCAAGTTGATTGTGTCTGTCTTGATTTATTGAATTTCCTTTATAATCTTCAATTAATTTTAATTTTCTAAATGTACGTTTCACATCGGCAACAGTCTTGCAATGGCATTTTTGAGATACTTGGTACTCAATTGCTAATACAACTAAAAAACTGATTGTACTTAGATTTATTGAACTTCTTTTATAATTTTTAATTAATTTTAATTTAGTAAATGTACGGGTGCCCACTGGCAACAGTGTAGCCGTAAAATTTTTCGAGTTTATTCATATTCGGTTGCAAATATAAAAAGATGGTCGTATCTGTTTGATTTACTAAGTTTTATTTATAATCTTTAATTAATTTTAATTTACTAAGTGTACGTTCCATACTGCCAACAGTCTTGCAATGACATTTTTTGGGATTTCTTTTTCCTCAATTGCTAATATAGTATAATACAAGTAAGGACCGCTACACTTGTTGCCACGGCCTCAATGCTTCAGCTGAAGGTACTACATTAGGTTTAAAAACGACACAAACGTGCTTCAAATAAATCTTACTATAAAATTAATTAATCATGAATAAAATGTATAAACTAAAACTAAAATTGGGGTTTAATTAATAGTAACCCTAGCGTTGACTTTGGAGTGTGTCTGATCTACAAGACACTAGCAAAAAGTAAAAGGGAGGGATCCGTAATACCGAATAGAAGCCGTCAGCTCTGATTACCGGTGCGATGTGAAGGATCGACACTTTCCATATTGTTTCGTATGCAAAAGGCGGTTATTCCGAATAGGTTTTCTTTGTTTAGGATTTTCAATAATTATCATGTTATACGATAGCTATACCTACAATCCCGTAGAAACACTAAATCTTGGTAAAAATTTTAAAAATGCAAAATAAAATATTTGTCCCAAATACGACTCCATAACCCGGGTGACTGGATGTCCTTTTACAAATTTACCTAGCTTGAACTATATTATAAATAACTTCAGACGAAATTCTACCTAAACTTAAACTTTATTAACAAACAGTTTTTGAAATATAAATACACATACGTTAACCTTAAATAAAAACAATTCCAATGTTACATTCAACTTATTATGTCCACTTTCCGACGGTGTACTAAACCTTACGCCACTTTAGTTAATTATTCATTTGCATGGATTCTGTTTTTGATACTAATACACCATCCTGTATATTAGACATTCCCACAACAAGTACAATTTCATTTAAACCTATTTGTTGTGAAATGGAAAGTTCTTCTATAATTTAAATAATCGGTACCTTGTTTCAAGTATCAGTCACTTGATACCTATTATTATAGGGTGTAATTAATCCATATAATACCCAAACCTAAAGACTCTTTGAAATAATGGATCACATTTCTTTGATAAAGTTTGCTTCGAGGTTCTATTAACACCTGTGTGCTTGATAACGCTGGGATTGAATTTTAATTCTATATATAAAACGAGTTCAATTCATTCTTTCTGCATACGACCAAAAATATTTGTCGTTTTTCGTTATCTATAAAATTTCGTGCACACCGTTGTGTGCTTCTTCCGGTGGACATGACCGTCCATTGCATTGACCCCTGACTAACGTGTCAGTCCGGAAAGTGAATTACATCTTTAATATAGAACTTTGAAAATGGAGCAACTAAGAAACACTAACCCTTAAAAATTACTTTTACTGTTGTATAAGGAGATGCGAAATGTCAACTACAGTTGTGAAACTCACTACCGTGGTCGATGACTTCACTGGCAATAGATTTAGCATGGATCTTTTTTCTTTCCTAAGTTCTTGGTATTGGAAAGAGATTACACTTCGCTCCAGACCGCCAGAATACAATAAGGCGACAGCTGTTATTAGGTGTGACTATAGCAATTAAATTTAACTTTTACTACCTATAAACTTCCTTTTTCTTATGTGCTTTGTTTAAGAGATATCATATAGTTTAGCTACAATGTTGTTACCTAGTCCTGCTGTAAGAATGCATTCTGACAGCAGAAGATCACCTGTAATTACCATAAATATGTAAGTAAACCTTTTTTTATCTATTAAAGGTTAATCTATTTTGATAATAACGATTTAATAATTGTAAATATAGCAGGATTGAAAGCAGTTCATTCTAGCTTTTGTTTAAATTTTTCTAGTTTAATCTGCATCTGAGACGTTATCATTTAAATTACTCATTTGGAATTTAGGAAGGTATTAATTATTTTTGCTTCCACTTTTTTTTGTGTACTGTGAAAATCCTTCGTATTTTGTAAAACAATATCAGGAATGTATTTATTGATTTTGTAAAAAATTTTGTACTAACATCTTTAGGATAGTTTGTAACAGGAAAATATGTCATTACAGGTTGGTTTTCTTTTTCTTTTGTAACATGTTTTTCTAATTAGAGTTTTCTTTGGTAAATGTTTTTCTTTATTATGGTATGCACTGTGGTTGTGTAAAACCCCGCCTACTCGCCAATTGAGCCCGCTCATTCTACCATTGTCCTACCGGTCACGTCGATTTACGTAGCATAAATTTTGACGCCCTGACGTGGGGCCTCGATTTTGTTTTACATAACTTTTGGACTAATTTTTTTGCTGCCTAATTTCCTTCATTACCCGCTTTTTTCGGCCTGATGTTGCTTATTTTCTTCCTTTTTCTCTTTACGTTCGACTTCTATATCCAACGTTTCGTCCCGACAATATCCTTCGTGAAACCAGTTTTGGATTTTCGGTTATTTTGTTCTGAAATTTTATTCATTTGTTTCCTTGGTTTTGTTGTAATTACATAGCAAATTCCGTTAATTTTTGTTTCTCTCCCAATTATTGGACTTGTGTTTTCGCCAATAATTCTAGTCTGTTGAAAACGCTGGCGCCCTTTTCCTATTCCTAGTTTATATTTGGTTGTTCCAATCCTATTAGAGTTCCGGAAGTTAAAACGAATGTGCACTATACTGATTCGGTGCGTTAAGATTTCAATTTCTTCCATCAGATATATTTTAAATTGTCCTGCGTTCGTAGTAATTTTTTTATAGACTTCTTATCGAGTTACGATTAGCATTTATTTAGTTACTTTTTACTATTTTTTTTGTTATTCGTATTCAAAATGACTGATTGTGAGATAAGAGTGTTTAATAGTATTTGTAATAAGACAGCAGGGCTCATCAGAAATACTAACTATTTCATGTGTCTGAAGGCCCTGTATTAGTGGTATGGTTCTTTAAATAAGGATAATCAATTGTCTATTGTGCTTCGTAACCTTGCTCCATTTTATCGAACCCATTTGCCTACCGTCCGCTCCTTACAGGAATTAAAGAACGAATGTCCGAAGTTAGAACCGAAAAAGATTCTAGTCGACAATTTCGTATCTCATATCCAAGACAAACATACTTTTACTGCTTATAAGTCTGCTACAATTGAGAAATAGTATATTACATTACTAGCGTGGAAAGTGACCCATTTCACACGAGTGGAAGAGTATTGTCGCACGAGGCGTCAGCCGAGTGCGACTATTCCACGAGTGTGAAATGTCACTTTCCAAGTGAGTACTGTACACTATTTTTCCGACGACCACCACTAAAAACAATTACGAAATAGTTATTTTTATGCTTATTTACAATAAATGTGTACGCAATAATGCAAGACAGACAGACACCTATAAAATTTATTTGACGTTTTGATGTTGAAAATTCGAACACCTACTTTGTTTTTATAAAATCCGCGAATCTGTTGCTTTTAGCGTATGCATTCTCAATTTTTATTGAAGAAATCATTTCAATTACAAACTAATATGAGTAATTACATCTTTAAGTAAAACGGAAACTGTCAGTATCGATTTAACTATGGGTATTTTAAACTGTTATTTGCAAAACGAAACGAATGAATGCACAAAGGTAGAAACCGGTAGTCGTTTGGGTTGCCTAGGTAACTAGCATACTAACATCAGTCATATCACTCTAGAGTTGAAAAGTATTTCAACACTAGAGTGATATGTACTTTCGCACTCTAGAGTGATATACTTTACTTTCTACATAAATAAGTAGTGTGTAATCTGTTGTTTTCACAAGTGGTCGTCGAAAAAATACTTTTACTTCACTTGACCGAAATGTTAAGATTTCTCCTACGCTTGCGGTTAGATCAAATACTTTTCCCGTGAACTTTTTGCTGTTCTTATTCCAAGTTCTACTTCTACTCGTCAGGTCATATGCTTTAATTGCGACAAACCTGGTCATGTTTCGACATGTTGTACTCGTCCCCAAGTAGTCCATTGCTATGGTTGCAGACATAAGAGAATTTCTCGCCGCAACTGTGCGAACTGTAAGTCTACTACTAATAACAACCAAATTTCTTCAGTTTCTAGTTCTACATTCTCTTCTGTACTTCAACCCGGTCGTCCTACTACTACTACCAAAACAGGCCCTTCTTCGACAAATATGACTTCAAACAATGCTCCAAATTCTGTCCTTAGCGATTGGAACCAGATCTCTTCCGTCTCTAGTTCTAAGTTCTTCTTTGTACCTCCTCCTTCTCGCTCTACTACCACCACATCATATCCTTTTCAACCACATACACCTTCAAATTATACTATTGACTTTTACGAAAATATGACGCAAAAGTTATTTAAAATTAAATTGCTTTATTAGTAAGTATTCTGTAGACAACAAGTTTGGAGTTCCCTTAGTAAAGGTTAAAGTGTTTTATTAAGTTTTTGCTTATGGTAGCACTGCATCTTCCACCGCAAGACTTGCAACCAATTTGTGTGCGTGTGCTACCACCATTTTGAATTTTTAATATGCACGCGATGCGATTGTTGATCCGTATAACACGAAAGACGTTTCCGGTGTTTCTACTAACTGCATTGGCAGCATCGACGATGCGAACCGGGTGCATGCATTGGTGCTAAATGTACTGGACGAGCAGCAAGGATTGGCAAAAGATGACGTTATTTAGTTCCCCGCTGAATCCTCAACTTCGTTCGGCTGTCTTCGGAAACCTTCGGTTTCATTCTATAGGGAACATAAAGTAGCTACGCAAGAGTAAACTTTTTAGTTATAAGTTAGTTCGCTTACAAATTTCACCAAAGTCCTATAGTGTGGATTTTGTTTTGTACTAAAATGGTACCTGCAAACGTTTTTAAATGCAACTCTTGCGGTGCTTCCTATACCTGGAAAAATGCTCTCAAACGGCACCAGAACAAATGTTGTGGTGTAACATCGCCCACGGTTAAGCTTATACATCCGTCAGCAGCAAAGTACTTAAACTGTGTGTCTTGCGGTTTTGATTTTACGAAAATGGACAACTTACTGCGACACAAGGAAAAACATCACGGTATGTCATGAAGCCGTAAACGTTCAGCTACAACAGCTGTTAAAGGGTCTTGTACGGAACAACCTCGAATTATGTGTAAAGTATGCGATTTCGAAATGGAAAAGACTACCTATGCCGCACACTTGAGAAGCAACAGACATAAAAATAAAACACCAACTTTATACCCAATTAATTAATAAATTTAGTTTGTCGTGCGAGGACGACAAAAGGTACATCATTCCTAATAGTACAGCAACCTACGCATAGCGGGCATAAATATATAAAATAGTTGCTAATTTGTATATATTTTATTGTGTTTCCTTGTACAAACAATTAAGGTAGGTCAGTAAACCGTATTAAATTGCTATTAATTGGCTTACATTCAGCGTACTTTCCTTCTATAATTAACGCATTTGTTTGGAGAACATATACACTTTTAAAAATGAAGTTTGTATTTCCTCAAATACGTAGTCGAGGACATACTAGAAAGTACCTTGTGCCATTAATAATCTACAAGTAATGATGCATCGATTTCTAATGTACGGCATTGAAATATATTTCTTGTATTTCTCAAACATAGTCAATAATATAATTAATAAAAAGAAAGGTCTACACTGATTTCACGTATACTTCGAGGTGATCCATAATCGTCAAGAAATTAGTTTGGAAACGAATTGTATTTTCCAAGTACATATTTAGCATTGAGTATATAATTATGTTGTGACATGCTTAGTAATTAAAAATGTTAAACCAGAAAATTGATAACTGTTTAAAATTTTAAAAGTCATAGTTTTGAATATTGTAAAAAACAGTACATTACCGTTTGAAAATGGTTTTAAATTTTAAACACTTATGGCCTATAAAGGACTCATTTCTAAAATCCCCGCGGTTTTAGATTTTCGGAGATGGTTGGTTAAAGCATATGTCTTGGGTAGCGAAGATTTAGAGGTCTGGAGCCTTTAAAAGTGTAACTTTGTAACGGGTGGTTGAATTTTAAATGTTTACAGATTCGAATTTTGCGTAAAATTCTAGATTAATTTGATGTATCGCATGGCCAAAAGATTTATAAGAACGGTCAGAAATCGCTACCGGTAAAAATTTTTAAAATAAAGGTAGCTCTCTGGGGGATGATGCTGAAAAATTCCTAGAGATTCGGGTAGATGAGAAAATTCTAATATTAATTGATACCAAACAAGGTACATTTATCTTGTGGGTGGAAATGACTGGTCGAAGAAAACTATTTGTTAGGTTAGCTTATAGAGCAAAGAGCAAAATTTAGAGGTTCAGGTCTTTAAAGGGGGGTGGTCCGATTTTAAATCCGTTTGCAGATTTGGATTGTACGTAAAATTCAAGATTTATTTTATGTATCGCATGGCTAAAAAAAATTTATAAAAACGGGCAAAAACGCTACCAGCAAAAAATCTTAAAATGAGGGTAGCTCCCAGGGGGGGATGATGCTATCTGAAAAATTCGTAGAGATTCGGGTAGCTAAGAAAAATCTAATATTAATTGATACCGAACAAGGTACATTTATCTCGAAAGATGAGTTAAACAAGATAGAAGGTATGGTATGACACTAAAAGCGAGTAGTGGTACGGTGGCGGTATGCTCGCTAGAAGGTACGTGTGTAACTTTGTAAAGGGTGGCCCTATTTTAAATCTGTTTGCATATTTGGATTGTACGTAAAATTCTAGACTAATTTGATGTGTCGCATGGCTAAAAAGATTTATAAGAACGGTCAGAAATCGCTATCAGTAAAAAATCTTAAAATGAGGGTAACTCCTTGGGAGATGATGCTATCTGAAAAGTTCCTAGAAATTCAAGCAGCTGAGATAATTCTAATATTAATTGATACCAAACAATGTACATTTATCTCGAAAGATGCAATGGCTAATCGATGAAAACTGAGATTCATCTCCACATTTCCTCCTAGGAGATTTATTCCACATTTCCTCCTAAGAGATTCATCTCCACATTTCCTCTTAGGTGATTCATCTCCAGATTTCCTCCTTATGGGAATTTACACCTACACATTTTCTCCTAGGAGATTCATCTCCACATTTCCTCTTTATGGGAATTTACATCTCCACATTTCCTCCTAGGAGATTCATCTCCACATTTCCTCCTTATGGGAATTTACACCTTCACATTTCCTCCTAGGAGATTCATCTCCACATTTCCTCCTTATGGGAATTTACATCTCCACATTTCCTCCTAGGAGATTCATCTCCACATTTCCTCCAAGGAGATCCATCTCCACATTTCCTCCTTATGGGAATTTACATGTAAATTTGGTCCAGATGTGTAAGGAAATGTGGATGCTAGAGGAAATGTGGTCACAGATACCCTGCCAACCATCTACTTTCAAAGAGATAATTGAGATTACGTTTTATAGGTTATGGCACTACGGTTCATTTTTGCGATATGTAAAACGGTAACTAAAAACATCAAAATAAAGGCCAGAGAGGGGATAACCATTCTTTTAACACCGCGAACTTACGGAAAGTCACGAAAAAATCTATTACATGTTGTAATTGATCATTTTTATTCAGTCAAATCGCTAAAGAGGATTGTAGATTTGAACAGCATTCTGTGATAAGAGATTGTAAACAGTCACCATTTTCTAATAAAGTAACGTATTGTATCTTTTCTATCATTCATATAATCGCATATGGGGGTTTATACACACAATGAATGAATTTGCTTATATAACACGTGGAGTTTTTTCTAGTGCAATTATGCGTATAAGTGGTTTGTAGAAATGCCCTATTTAACAAAAGTATGCATGTGAGACTTACAGTAAATTTATCCTTCTTTGAAGGATATGTATATCTATTCAGACTTCAAGAGGTAAAAAAATTGCTTATTTTTGTCAAAAGAAGCGTTTAGTTTACTATCCTGCAAAAGAAAAATTTTTTAAATCGTTCTGTAAACATTTAAAACAACTATATTAAAATGTAAAAACTTAACTAGAGGTTTGTTTTGAAATTAGGTGTCTACAATAGAATAACAGTTATTTTGTGTGATGCAGCTTATGTATCTATTTAATGCTGGTGCAACAAATAGTAAGGTTGTTCTGACAACGGTACCCACCCTCTTGGCATTTCCTAGGCATCCAGGTTTAAAGTGGGGAATAAGTGATGCGTTGACGAACATATACGAGGATGATTTGAAAAGTTCGCGAAACGAAGGGGAAAATGAAAAAATTTGTTTTTAAAGTATAGTTTATTTTTCAACATAATCTACGTCAAGTTGAATACACTTCATCTAGCGATGTTCCAAACCCATTCTGCCATCATGAGAGTGCGATTCTTCAAGGCCTCCAAAATAGTCGTCGACAGCTGCTTTTACTTCTTTGTCCGTGGAAAATCGTTTTCCCCCAAGGAGCCAAATCAGGCGAATAAGGTGGATGTTGCAACAGATTGTACTTCAGATCATTCAATTTTTGCATTGCTACTGCACTTGTGTGTGGACGTGCATTATCCTGATGAAAAATGATCTTCTTCTTACGCAATGCAGGTCTTTTTTTACGAATATTTTTATCCAGTTGGCCTAGAAGTTTAGCATAATATTCACCATTTATTGTTTGGCCCTTGAAAAGATAGTCAACTAGTAGGACACTTTTAGCATCCCAAAAAACTGACGCTATAACTTTCCGGCCGACTTCAAGGACATTACTTTCTTTGGTGGTGGAGAACCCCTATGTCTCCATTGTTTAGATTGTTGCTTGGTTTCAGGAGTATAATAGTGAACTCAAGTTTTATCTGTCGTAACAAATCGTCGGACGAAATCGGTTTTATTGGAGTTAAGGCGGTCTAAACTCTGTTGGCAAATTCTCTTCCTCTGAAGGTTTTGATCAATTGTCAATATGTGCGGCACCCATCTTGGCGAAAACTTTTTCATACCTAATTCCGCAGTTAGGATATGAAATGCTCTTTCATCTGAGATACCTGCATTCTTACAATTTCGGAGACCTTTATTTGACGATGCTGCGTAACCATATCATTAACTTTTTGAACGATTTCAGGCGTGGTGACAGTTTTTGGTCGTCCACTGCGCGGGTCATCTTCTAGGCTTTCACGACCACGTTTAAATTCCGTCACCCACTTGTGCACAGTTGTAAATGATAGAGCGGAGTCTCATAATGTATCTTGCACATCTTTATGTATTTCTGTTGCTTTCCAACCCTTTTTTACAAAATATTTGATAACAGCGCGCGTTTCAGTTTTATCCATGTTGAAAACTCCCAAAACTAACTTTACTCCCTATAGCACCAAATTAATACTACTTGACAGAATAATGTCAAATTTAACGTCTGCGCACTAGATAGTTGGATCTATCAAATGCATATATTTTATTCGAACTGATGCTGCCATCTGTGCTCCATTTCGCGAACTTTTCAAACCTCCCTCGTAATCTCCTTGCCTCAGAAAAGTTCTTGTGCGGTTTACTATATACTGAAATTCATAATTGTTTCAGTTTAAATCGGTAAAAGACAACATACGTTTCACTGAATGAGTAACATTAACTTACCTAAATCCCATCCTAATGCTAGCGAGCCACAAGTTAACCACTACCTCGTTGAAACACACATTGAACTGTCAGATTCTAAGGACGTCTAGATTGGTACCAGGTTATAGTCACTTTAAGCACAGCATTGTTATTACGATTTTAATGGTAACACAATCCGTTCAGATGGCGCTGTTTTAAATCTAGGGTCCCTAAGTAATTTTAGGACCCTAGATTTAAATTTAGACGCCACGCCAGGCTACAGGTATCTAAAACTATGCTGCATGTTTTATATTTATCTATTAAAAATTTTTCTATTTGGTCTGTTGTTTTACGCTTTCGTAATTATTTCAACTGTATTTGTGTGTAAAAAGGCATGTATTTTTTGTTAAAATTAATTAAATATATTTCTCCATTCTTATAATTGCAGTGAAAACGATTTTCAAATTTTTAGTAAGACTTGTTGGTTTAAACTTATACCTTAGATAACTTTTTCTTAATTATATCTTTAATAGTATTGATTTTGATGTTTTTGTAGCTTCGTCATGGGTGGTGGATATGTTCCTTGTTGCGTGCCTACTTGTGTTAATAGAACTGTCATCAGACACCGTTTTCCAAATCCTACTAAGAATATACAACGGTTCAATGTTTACTACAGCAGTGTTCCATTGGTAGTTATTTTACATGATTTAATATGAAATCGGTGATTTCTATTATTTCCATTTAGTCAAATAATTTAAATAACAATTTAGAATTCTGTAGTTAATCCTAGGGTATGGCATCTCAAATGCCTATCACGATATTTAAAAAGTTAGATTTATATGTGTATTTTAAAATTGTTTGTTCTGTTTGTGAATAACTAAACTTTTTAAAAACACCTTTGTAGTTATACTACCATCTTACAATAAACAACTACAGGTAGTTTTGTTTTATCACTAATGTTAAGTATGTATAAATTACAGAGGTAAACTGTACTAAGCCATATGTATTGAATTTTGAAGTAGCTTAAAATGAAGAAAAGAAATTCTTGTAATTGCTTGTACTTTTATATTGTTGTATCCATGTTAAAAAATTACTCTAAACTTTTTAAACATAGATACCACTATATAGAAATACAAGCAATTGACGATTTTCTTTCTTTAGTGTAAGCTTCTACAAAAGTCAATATTACATGAATCCATGTCATATTTCCTAGTAAGGTTTTTAACCATTTTGTTAGCATAGATGCAAACCATAGTCAAGATACATGGTAGTGGGTAACACAATCCAACAGATGGCGCATCATTAAAAAACAAATCTTAGTATGGAAGTGGCTTATCTATAGTAACTTATCTAACCTATGATTGGTACCCTTAACGTGTTAAAAAATTCAATGGAACGTGTATTTAAAATGGTTATACATGCAATAATTTATGCCGCTATAATAGATAAATTTGAAGAAACAAGAAAGTTGCAGCGAATTTGTATTGCAAATTGTAGTTAATCTAAATTTTTTAGACATGCTTTAAATCTGAGTAGAAGTATTCTAAAAGACGTTTCGGATCTATTTTCGTTCCAATTATTTCCATATGACACTCTTTAGCTTTATGAAGGTATAATGCAAGAAATAAAAATATCACCCTTTATGAGAAAATCACATTATTTAGATGCTGTGCCAAATTATCTGAAGGTTTTCGCAGCAGTAAGTTTTTTGCATTCTGTAGTTGTCAGAATACTGTTGGACAAAACGTTATTTGAAGATTAAGTCTCACGTTTATTGACGATCAAATATTATTTCGTGTTAAGGATGCTGCGGAGCGTGCAAGAAATTTTTTTTAATTTGAAGTTGGGGTGTAGTTCGTTGTATTGATTGATACGCATGTAGCTATTATCATCTCACCAACTGAAGAGCAGGAACAATTAGCTGTAATATACAACAACGAGAAAAGATTTTGTAGTATTAACGTACAAATAACATGTGACACGGGATTGGTCATTCAAAATGCCAATGCATGATTTTACAATGTAGACTGCTTCAGGTATTTGGAGATGTTTATCGAGACTTCGAGATACTTGGATTAAAATAGAGGGTGACCTACACCAGGATCATTATGTTTTATTTATATTGGAGAATTATATCATCGTTGCACTCCATAAAATAATTATCTATCAATGATCGAATGTTTCATTACTTATGTTAAAAACTTCAATGTTAAATCTTGAATGTCGACTGAATGAATGAATCTTTCTCATTACTTCCGCCTTTATATAATAAAATTCTACATTCGTCATATTTTCGATTACCTTCTAGAAGTATAAGTTATCCGTCTGATGTAACAATTAACCACTATTTTGCGTTCGTATCTCTTTAATAACTCGTCAGTTTAAACTTAGTGCGATAAAATATTTCTCGTCCGTTATTATTGAATAAAAACAACTGTTTAGGTACCGCGATTATTTTATAATCAACATTCATTTCGATTACGTTTAAAAAGGATTTATTAATTTATTTCTTACAGTTTGAACGTATTTCGGTATTTTAAAAATAAACAAACTTGCTAGAGGTCGGAAGGTATGCGAGCATCATTTAATTTCAAACTCTAGTATCAGTTTAATTAGTAAAAGACATCCACTTTTGTATGACAGAACAAACAAGACGGTCGGTTTTACGGCATGGTACTGTTGTTTATCGCTCTACGAATTTAAAGCGTGTTTCGTTCCATAAATTCCTTTCATTGTCTAACCAACAATTCCGTAAGTGATAATAATTAACTTCATTCCAATACGGACATTTACGGTAAGTTATTTATTGTTTACGTTATGCAACCTGTGTTATCAACGTATGTCTGCCTATGGCTTACTTATTACATATTTACAAACATTCGTAAAGCGGACAAGAAATGTGATGCTACAGACGTATGACGAAGATATTATAGACAGACAAAGTTAAAATCGAAGAGGTACTAAAAATGGTAGGCGAAGAAAGAAATATGTGGAAAACGGTAAAAAATAGGGGAGATAGGATGATAGGCCATATACTACGGCATGAGGGAATAGTGCGGAATATATTAGAAGCACAGATAGGAAAAAAGAGAAGTAGAGGTAGACCTAGGTTACACTACTGCACACAGATTCTGAAAGATGTAGGCTGTAGGAATTTCAGGGAAATGTGTAGGCTAGCTCAGAATAGAAATCAATAGAGGTACGTATCCAATCAGTCCCAAGATGAATAAATTAATGACGAAAAAAGTAACTGTACTTAAAAATGATGATTATTATAAGCAACTACAAGTATTGGTTGTGCAATATTCTCGAATAGAGCTAATTGTGTGAAAGGATTTACTAGAAAACTATTAATTCGGCAAATGTCTGAGTGTTGGGGAATCTTGGCAGTCACAGGCTGCTTAACCCCCTTCACGGAATCTTGGTGAAATAGGGCATAAAATTAGAAAACAATAGAAGGGAGATCGAGCTGTATACAGGCTGTGCGAGAATTTCAGGGAACTTTGTAGGCTAGCTCAGAATATAAATAAGTGCATGTACGTGTACAACCAGTTTTGAGACGGAAAACCTAATGACAAAAAATAAGCGCAGACAAATCTGATGATTATTATAAACAACTACAGGTGTTGATTGTGAAATATCTGCAACTAATGTTGACTGTGCGAAAAGATATATTAGAAAAAATATTAAATTGGTAAACGTTCAAGTGTTGGGGAACTTGGCAGTCACAGGCTGCTTACCCCCTTTCACATCCACTGAATATCGAAGAAATAGGGTATATAATTGTAAAACAATAAAAGAGGACCGAACTGCATTTAACAAGAAAGAACAGCGCCTATGATTGTTGTTGAAAGCATATGTGTGTAGCACAGCACAGTATGCCTATGAAATACGGGCAGTAGGAAAAGCAGACAGAAAACGGTAGCAGCATTTTTGAATGCTGTGCTTCAGATGTTTGAGGTTAATAGCATGGAGACACAAAGTTAGTAACAAATAGGTTATAGAAATAGTAAGGGAGGATGAATGTCTGTAAAAAAAAAGAGACATAGAAATGCAGAATACGTTCTAAGGCATTTTTGGGGAATTGTGTGAAATATATTACAAGCAGAGATAGGAAAAAAGGAGGTAAATGTAAACCTAGATCGGATAGTGATAGATGCAGACTGTGCAAATTTCAGAGAAATATGTAGGTTAGTTCAGAATAGGAAACAATGATAGTACGCGTCTAACCAATTCTAGAACTGAAGACCTAATGATAATGATGTATGTTAATTCGATTCCGATGGTCCTCTACTAATTTAGCTATTGAAGGTTTCTATTGTTTACTTTACGTTTTAAGTCGGGTTAACACCAACTGTCGTATTTCTCTACCACTGTGATTTTACAAGCTTCTGTATAGCTATTAAAACTCGTTATCTTTTCTGGTTTATAGTTTCTCTGTGTTGCTGTTTTCCGTGGATTGGCGTGTATTTATTGTCAGAAAATAATTAGCTGTTCTTTGCTTATGATTTATGGCTTTCAGAACACTCTAAAGAATGCGAATAAGTGTTGTATTTTTCGATTTGTGTTAAACAACGTATATTGACTAATATTTCTAAAAAGGATGAATGAATTTTCATTATAGCAAAGTACGGATTTTTAAGTGTTCACCGGCTGGAACTGTTTGTCATTCAAAACAAGTACTACGTTTATTAAGTGATATTCTTAAAGCAAATATTGACATCAAATTTATTTAGTATTCTAAAAGCAGGTAAATCTTAGACTCGTTTTTCAGTCTGCATAAATGCAATAAAACATCTTTAAAAGTTATTCTTTTAGAGAACAAATATATACACATGAATTTGAATCATTGAATGCATCTTTTGGGCTCTATTTTTAAATAAAATTTCACTACACTATATGCACTTAAAGCGTGCTATTTTACATGGGATAGGAATCTTACAAGAATATTATACAGGGTAAAATTTAAATATTGGAAAAGCTTATTTTCATCGATGTATATATATATATATATATATATATATATTTTACTGCTCTAATCTCTCTACCCCCCTTTCTTTCTCTACTTTAATTCTTTATTTATTTTAATTTTACACTTTTTTGTCGCGCCTTTTATGTAATGTGCACACCTAATGCATGCCCCGTACTTGCAACGTTTGGTTGGTTCTTTAATTAAACTGTTTATTACAATGCCTCGACTATTTAAGCTCTTAATTCTCAGGGCGTTCACCTACTTATAGTGAGTTCCGTTATAAGTAGATGTTCAATGTCCAACCAAACTGCACACTCTTTTGTTTTAGTACTAAATCTTTTTAATCTACTTTTGTATATGCCAAAATTTTATTACGATCAACGTTGCCTTGTGCCAAATTAAATTACTACCACAAATTTATGAATTTTTTGACGTTTTAAGATATTTCAGCACTCACCTGGATTATACTTCGTTCTTGGCCTCTCTAACTGCTGGCTCAAAATCCTCGTAGCCGTATGCGTCTTTACACGGTTGTACTATCTGCTAGAATTTTCGTATCGCCTCCAGGTGTCGTTCTTAAATTTTAGATGCTCCCCAATATCTGAAATAAATAACCCTAATTTAGAATTTGGAATACCCGGTTATGTTACTTCCCCTGCGCTAATTCTTCTGTCCTTATTTCTGCTTTGAATCCTCCACTACCAATTGTTGCTCTCCTAATTTCGCTCCTCGTGTTCTATATTAATCCGTCCGCCTTTTCGTATTTTATCCAAATCTAATCGCCGTCCTGTTTCAAATTACTCGATGCCCCGCTATAAATCTTTATCCAAATCGATCTTCGTTCCTTTAAATAACCACCCTATGTCCTTCTGCCTTTAAATCGCTATCCAAGTCAATCCCAAATCTATTTAAATATTCGTCGCTTCGCCGTCGCTTATATAACCACTCTATGTCCTTCCGCCTTTTAATCTCTATCCAAATCCAACTTTGTCCCTATGTATAACCACTCGATTTTCCTTCCGCCTTTACCAATATCGTTCCAAATCTATTCACGTACTCGTCGCTTCGCCGTCGCACTATTACCAATCTTTACACTTTTTATTTATCGTCGTCGTTGCTTATTTATCTTTCGCTGATGCTCTTTACCCTTCTTTATTCAATCAAAACTATTCAAAAATCAAACACGTTTATTAACTTTTAAAATCGTTACACAAATTAGCACAGTTCGATTAAAACACGTCTTTATACAAACAAATTTCGAAAATATCTCTTTAAATTGTACACAAATTAGCGCAGTTCAATAAAAACACGTCTTTTTACAAAAAACTTTCGAATTAATCTCTCTTTAATCGTACACAAATTAGCGCAGTTCTATTACAAACACGTCTTGCCTACTAAATTATAAAGTACATAACTAAAATCGTCCAATAATATTCACACACTACGTTTGTGTCGCACATACCATAATTCATGTCTTTTTACACTTTCATAATTCACATAAAATTCTAGTATTGGTCCTAAATATTTACAGTCCTTCAATCACATTTGACGTTGTTATAACTAATAATTTTGAGCTTACAAATCTTGTCCAAAAGTTGATTCTATAAAAAATAAAAAGCCAAAATAAATCACACTTGAACCTGGATGCGTGGTTGATAGTGAACATCCATAGACGCATCCGGTTTTTGGACGGCAAATGTACTTTCAATGGCCTATAAAATTCAAACTCGGTATAAACCCTTGAGCACTGTACATCTTACTACGTCATTTAGTCATTTTAATTTACCTTTTGGCACTTATGTTTCAACTACCATTTTGAATTGTACTTTAGTATATGAAAAATACGGCAAACATACATTTTCAAATTATGTGATCAAATATATGGATTATTTTACTTGGCATACACTACCTTGTACTAAACAACCCTTAGAACCTTTGGTAGCTCCCTCAAACATTATAATATATATATATATATATATATATATATATATATAATAGTAAAAAGGAATTATTGGCAAGTGACTCAAATTTAGACACGAGGGCATCCTGTCGACGCGTTTCGCCCTAATTGGGGCTCATCAGGACAGGAGTAGCAAAGTTGTAATATTTAATACATACACCTTATGGGAAGTACAGCATTACCTAGCTCACAATTTGTGTCTTTGTGTTGTTTCACCTGACATCGCAGGTTTTCAACAACAGTCGGCACGGAGGAGATCCGGCTCAACTGCCTTTTTCTATTGCCAAAAGTTATAATTTAAAAAAAAAGTAGGATTAATGAGTCTTAAATTTACAAAATAAAAAGGAATTATTGGCAAGCGACTCAAATTTAGACACGAGGGCATCCTGTCGACGCGTTTCGCCCTAATTGGGGCTCATCAGGACAGGAGTAGCAATATTGCTGTAATATTTCTTTCTGTACAAAAACCCTTGTTATTCTCGCCCCACGAATTGGGCGCAATAAAATTCTGTGATATTTCAGCCCCACGGTTGGGCATGTCATAAAATGCTCCGATATCCTCCTATATTAGGCCTCTCGGTTGGGCAGACTATAAAATGCTGTGTTGACCCCTTTTTATTAATCAAGCACTTGTAAAATGTTAAGTTATGAATTTTCTTTGCCTCAACTAGCTGATTCAATTAAATAAAGCAATTCTACAATACACAATATATGATTAAATATTTTCAACCTTTTTAAAATCTTCCCCTTTTTCAGAATATTTACATATACCAGATTTAAGAAATTGAAGCAAGCAAAACGAGTCTTTTGTTATATTTAGACACCTTTTGAAACGTTTCAAGATGCCTATTGCCTTTCGTAAATTTATCAAGAAACGCCGGTTTTGTTGGCTCTTACATTTGCGAAAAATTATTGTATTAAAACAGTTTACAGAAATAAATTATATCAATACAGCTAACCTGGAGTGGTTCAGTAGTTTCTCTGCATCCCCAAGGGTTTTCGTGCCCAGTCTGAATATTTAGAGTCGAATTTGGAAGTCGAAATCAAAACCAATATACTATCCAAATCGTTATTCAAAATTCCATAAATTAATCCAATAAAAGATTTTCCATCTCCGTAATTAACAAAACAGTAATAGAACAATTACCTTGCCAGTAATTACCAAAATTAATTTAACAGGAGGTAATCTCCAGAGTCGTCTCCAGAGTCGTGTCCAAAGCCCTGTTTCATTTATTTTAGAAATTGTGTAATTTTACTAAATTTTGTTTACTTACGTCTATAATAGATCGGCTCACTTACACAGTTTTTACAATTTTATAAAATGATTTTCATTTTGCTTTCGTTTAACTGGTTACGTGAATAATTTAGCACATTTGAGTATCGTTACAGGCCAGTATAAAATGTATACTAACTCGTTGATCAATTGTTATCGTATTAATAGGCCTTGCCTCTTGTTTGCTATTCGTTGTTTTCACGTGTTGGGGCGACACCATTTGTCTTATCTCTTGTGTACTCCGGGAAATATTACCAATTGTATAGTTCAAATACTTGGAAGAACGCTTAAGTTTATATTTAATTGAGAAATCCCACGAATTTTCGTTCATTAAATCACGTATTCATTAATGTTTGCTTATTCTAATCTAAAGAGAAATAAATTTGGTGTTTGTTTATTTCCTAGTTAAATTGGATTTTTGAACAAATGTAATACTTTATGTCACGTATGATTTATTCAAATAATGCACAATTTAGCCTGCGTAAACGATGATATATTTAACGCACTCGTTGAATATTTATCTAGCCAATTCATATAAGTTTCCCGTTGATTTAATTTTGATGCATTTCGTTACATTTTTAAATCTTATCTTTGCTCGTAACTACTCTTGGATATGCGTTTAATCTCTTGTACTATTATATACAGTGTGCGCTCAACTAACAATATGTATAGTGACCTATTTACTCTTATAATATCTGCAATTATGTGCTTTTGTTAACTGGAAGTTTCTTTTATTTATTCTACGACCCCTATGATTTAACCTACCCCTAAACTACCTTAAAATTATAGCAATATGTATATGTATAATACGTGTATATATATATATATATATATATATCTATATATATTACTCATATTTAGACCAGGGTAGAAAATTAAATAATCACATCAAATAATTTTAATCACCGTGTATAAGGAATTTCATTAAATAATACGCGTTATTAAAACCATGAAGCATAAATAAACTCGGTTGTTTCAGTAAAAATAAGAAATTTAAATTATTTATAAGAAGAAGCAGTAGTGAAAAGCTCTGCGTGTAATGTAATTATTCTAAACAAAGAGAAATTACGTGCAAAGTTTATATTAATTAACTCTATTTAAGTAACCGGTAGTAAAACAAAGTGTACCTATAATAATTAATATTTAAGTTGTATTCGCTAAAAATAAAAAGGATAGAAATCAATTTTAATTGGAGTTAATTAAACCGTTAATAACATATAATACCTATAGAAACTTGTAAAACCCAAGATTAAAATACCACGGAATAAAGCTCTGAGAATTAATATTATTTTGAACACCTGCGTAGTTTAAATAACACATTCGGCGTAAATTTTGCAGATAATTAATGTTTCAAAGAATCTTGGGGAAAACGTCGCATAATAGTTACGAGAATTGCTAAAGCTGGGTATTTCACACTCCATGTGAACTAAAATAATCGATAATAAAGTATATCAAGTTGCACCAATAAGAACACGGTAGAGAAGGAAAGAGAAAATTCGTCAAGCAAAGACACATATTGTAAAAGGCGGATTTAAGCAACGTCACGGGGTCACAATTGGTTAAAAATAGGATGCAAATATCAGAGGTAGAACAACAATTTCTGTACAAAATCAATTAGTTTTTCTCGGACAGGCTTGCGTGCCGTGTGGAAATTTTCTGAGATTTAAATGGGGCGAGTGAAAATTCGTAAAATCGACGCGTGAGCGGCAGACTGGGAACATGGCATGAGAAATTCTTTAGAATTACCCGTTTTGGGGAACAGACCGATAGACAGGCTTTTTGCTATATATACCGAGATGAAGATAAACAAGCCCTCTTAGACTCTTAGACTTTTGACGATTCGATGCGTTAAAAGCTCGTACATACGCGACTTGATTAAAGATGGTAAACCGTGCATTTTAGTTTGATTAAATAATTTAAAGTTTGCTAGTATATTTTAGTGATTCAAAATAGCTTGTTATTTACGTGCTAACATGAATGTACTTCAGTGCACTTAGATACAAGGTAATAAAATTTAGTTTCACTGTACCAATTAGCAAAATTTACAACGACGAATGTATACACAAAAGTAGGCAGTTTTGGCGTATATTGGTGACAGAAGCATGAATTCTTTGCTATTTTTCGGGGGTGTTAATAATTAAATGGTTCAAATACGTGTCTGGATCCATGAAACAAGGGTCAGACAAACACAGATGAGTTCCGGAAAGGCCCAGAAACGACTTTGAATGGATGGTGATGGAGCAAATTTTAAAAGCGTAGAGAATCAGAAGCCGTAAATATAATCCTGGTGAATGGTGTGATTAACTAAAGAAACGATACTTTGAAGCTACGAGGACAGTAACCTTCAGGTAAATTATACTATTTTGTTTGACATTTTTGTGTGTATTGAATGACTTTATAATTGATTTACTTTAAATGGACATTAGTGAAATTGTTCTAACCATAAAAGTTTAATTTTAAGATGAAATTTGCTTGTTTAAGTAAAAAGAGGTATTTTGTTTTGATGTTCGGGAATATGATGAAACTTTGGGTATGTCTTTGAGCTCAATTAGACAAACCTGGTTAATTAACGTAAAGGGGTGGTAGATGCTCCCTTTATACTCAGACTCCGGTCTGCTTATATTGTTATATTAATTAGTAGGCATCCAACAAGGACTTTAATTTTGGATGCACAGTAAAATGATAATAAAATAATCCTGAAATTCTTTTTAAAACTGAATTTTATGCTGAATTTTAATTTTGAAATTTTTATGTATTCTGAATATTGATGTAAATAGAGTTAACGTTGATGTTTTTGGTAGGAATGTGTTGTTTCTTTTATGATTGAGGATGTAAGTTATAACATTAGGTGAGCAGCCGAGGCGAAAAGCGTAGTTCACGGATTTTAAAGGAAACACAGCATTCTTGACGCCCAAACTGTGGGGCTCGAATGTTTTTTTTTAAAGGGCCAGTACCTGCAGATAATGAGAAGATTCACAGCAATATATATAATAAAATATATGTATATATATATATATATATATATATTTCCGCTAGTTCTAGAATTCTTTATTTGAGTAATTAAGGCATATGCATCACCTGCAAACTGTTCTGGTAATTACTACTTATGATCATTTGTCAGAACATTTTGATTTCCCGCGTCACTAATTGGCTCTACATCACACAACTGTATCCTGTTCCCGTCTTGGCCTTCTACAATGCATCTAGAATCCTGAGCACCTGCATCTGTTAAGGAACTCGTTCCGTCAATGGATCTTCAGCTAAAAAGAGTCAGTAGATGTTCTTCATGATAGGAATGCTGGAATAATAAACAGAATCGACAGAATTCAAGTTTAGATATATCACGAATGGATAACATCACTGCTCATGAAATTAAAGCAATATGCATCTTAGCCAAATGTATAAATTTTAATTGTATTAAATAGTTAAATAGAATAGATGTTACATCTGAAGACTTGAATTTGTTTATTTTTGTAGAAAGAGGTAGGTAAGAAACCTATGAAACCAAAATCAAAGAAGATCTATGCAGATTAATCATTTTCCGCGTAGAAAAATTATCGAGAAGATTCCAGATAAAAAACGGTTTGGCGTCCCTAAATTATAACAAAAGAAAACCTTTCAGCGTAAGTGATCGGTGTAACGTAGTTTGTTTGCATTTCAGCCATTTTAAATGCTTATTTTTGTATTTTTAAAATTTTTCTATAGGAACTCACTTGTAGACCAGTCTACCTAGCCGCTGCACCTCTAAAATTGTTACGCGTATCTCGCACCATCATGGCAAATCTAAATCTATAACCTATTGCTCACTTTACCCACAACACTATGACCAGCAGGTCACCGAATGCGAGTGACCCATTTGATAATTTCAAGTGACCCACTTAAGTTCCCAATATGAAGCATAGTATTTAGAATTAAATTGTAAAACAAATGTCAAACAAATGCTTTTTTAATAACCAAAAAGATAAGCCGAAAATAAATAATAAGAACTACATGTTTTACGTTGGTGGACGGTTATATAAAGCGTATTGTGTACACCAAAATTCGTATATGGAACAGCACAACAATTGCATCCGCATAATTTAAAAGTACCAATTAATTTGGTTTGATATCTATAATTGATAAATTTAGGTTGTTTTTTTTTCTTTTAGATACATGCATATTTGGTAAATTAAAGATAGAGCGTTGTTTATTTTTTGGATTCGTTATTTACTGTGATACTCATGTTTGATAATATAGGTTAGGTGAACAGATCTTGGAGTTTTTTTATTATTTGTGTTTATTCTAAATTAGTAGAAGAAGAAAAAACGTGCATACAAAGCTCCATCAAACTGTATGCACTAAGAACCGTTGAAACTACTCCTATAAGCACCTATTTTCCGCGCAAACATTATCCAAGTGGGTTGGTGCCTAAATTTATTAAAGAGAGAGGTCAAAGACTTTTCCAGTTAAGTGTAATACACTTAGTAAAAATGTTAAGATTTGTATACACCTAAAAAGATTTGCATTTGTTTTTATGAAACCCACCCGATACCACTGAAAGATAGCTGGCGCACTACTTAACGTCAATTCAGCATGTAACAATGTTAGAATAATTAATCCTATCGTTCTACTCGAATTTTTTGATTAATATATATTTGTTTTTTGTAATTTTAATTATATCCTATATTTATTTGTAAGCGATAAAAAGCGGTTTACCTAACGTATCACTTTCAAAGACAAACTTTTGCCTAAAGTTGCATTACCAGTTCTTCAGGTCGCAGTCATGAACCGCCATTGAATTGGTGAATATAGGCTTACAAATTATTTGCGATATTATAAATTCATTGTCTTCCACTCATCTTCTTTTTTAAAATTAGTTCAGCGTTGCTGCTTTACAAAATACACTATTTTGCGGTCGCATTGCGGTACTAGGACAAAACGACGCTTCAAGAACAAATTAACAAAGAATTAGACATATACAAGACATAACCATGTAACTTGACGTCATTAATGCCTACAAATTTGGTTACGTCTGCTCGTTATTTACTTGACGTGTACAAGAGCAGGAAACCAAAATGTACTTAGTTGAATTATTTTTGTACATGGGTATTAAAATAACAAGCAAAGTTAATTAACCTAATGAAACAAGCGAGGGATCTTAATACAGTAATTTCAATTAATGGAGTTGCAACGCAGTCGCCATTGTGCTTTGTTCATTATAATAAACAACCCTTAGCTCAAATCTGACATTGTGAGCTTGCATTGTTATTGTTGGAAGTGAAGTAGGAAAGGCTTGGCTTTATTTGTGGTAATTGCTATACCGTCACCAAAGACCATTAAGTTACATTTGTAGGTATTTGCATACATAAGTTTTTCAGCATATTAGTGTTTTCTTTATATATAATTAAAAGTATTTGTTTGAATATAACTCCACACTATAAGAAATTAGACGGGAAATTTAAATGTGCCACAACTATCCCAACAATATCAAGAATTCATCGTGCAATGGTGCATTGTATTCTTTACTAAGACAATAACAAGTCCGAGCAACAACGGTAACCAAATACAAATTTTAAATTTTATCTTATTTAATTGAATTATCAATGCAATCCTGTTAAACCAGAAAATGTGTGAAGCGTTTTCTAGTTTTCATTTAAAATCGTAGTAGGAATTATATGCACTTCCAGTCCCTCCGGAAGTGAACGTCAAAGGGTCATTGTACTCACGACGTTACAAATTTCACGTATTATAATTGATGTATTTTTTTTTATTTTATTCCTTAATGTTTTAAACTAGACCTTGATCAAAATTTATTCTAGTTTGTACATTCTAATTAAACATAAGTAAATTCCTTAGTAGATATGCTTCTTTTATGTTTCTTTTCTTCCACCATCTGTTTTTCGCCTTCCATGGTATATTACACTGTGCTGATTGAAAAGGTACTATGGTTCCAATATACTGTAATCTGGGTGGTTTGTGTAATATTGAGATGGTTAGGCAGGGGTGTGTCTGTTGGTGTATGTTCTTGCCAAATGTTAATTATGGTTTGAGGTTTAGTGGACAGGACCTTTTTAAGGAAGGTGTTGAGTTTCTTTGGGTAGTTTGAGACCAAGAAAGTAATATCTGGGAGAGAGATACAAGGATCGTGGTTAATCGATGTCTTGAATTGAGCTTGGCGGTGGATTGTGTTTGAACAGGATATAAGATGTGCAGAAGTTTTAAGTTCGGATAACGAAGCGGTCAGAAAGTTGATTGCTGTGCTGGTGGTTAGAATGAAATTTTGAGAAATATTTGAGAGAAACGGAAATATTTCGAAAGTGTGTCTGCCGGAGTTGGATATTTTTCAGTACTCCTGTCATGTGTAGATTGTACAGTTATGTATTAGGGATTTGGAGTCTGTAAGAAATTGGGCGCGGTAGTTGTCGTAGATTGGGGTTCTGTCGTGCAGGTTGATTGGGCGATGGAACTTGGGGATACGTAATTGTACAATCGTATAACGTTGTGTAAGAGAATGTCTAGAGGCAAAATCAAAATTACTGCATATAGGAAGACTGTGGAGGTTGTACGTTAGGCTCTCGAGGCTTCTAGGTGGAATAGACGAATGAAAAGTTTTAGTAAACATCGATTTGAGGTAGTAGTCAAAAGAAACAAGGAATCCGCTGCGTATCTAATGATTGGGATGAAGATGTGGTAAAAATTATTCTAGCGCTGAATTGGGATAATCTGACGAAGAGGAGGGAAGAACTAATCGAAGTTGTTAAGGATAATTTTTGTTTGGGTGCGCAGTTTGGAAAGGTAAGTGTGGAATTTTAAGCGGGTGTTGATGTGTAGGCATATTTAAGCCGCAGGATGCGAAATATTAGAAAGCTGTCTAATGTATTGATTATTGGTCTCTACGTTGATCAAGGTGGCTTCTGACAAATAACATTTTGCATTTTGATGGTAAGAAAGGTTGCCTGCTTAGAAGGAACCAGCATTCGAGTTTTATGAAGGTAGAAGCGGTATGTTCTAAAGAGCAATGGGAATTACAGTGGATGAGGAAAGATAAATTCTCAGCATATGCAAAGATGGATATGTTGGGGATATTGAGATCGAACAGAGGATTTAAGGCTGAATTCCAAAAGGTAATATAAAGACGAGAACCTTGCGGACATCCTTAGGTATGGGGTTTGGAATCAGTGTCGTAGTTGGTTTGCAAAGTGGCTGCTCGGGTGGTCAGGTAGGATTTTATGATCTGGAATGTTAGATGGAAGGTTGGCTTGTTTGAGTTGATTTAGAATGTTTGGTCACTGCAGGAGGTCAAAGACGAAGCGGAATTTATCAAGACCACTAGTACGTATTTTTATTAGGACGATTTGACCGTGAATATAACGGCGTAGATGGATAACTCTGCACTGTGACATTTTCTGATATCATGCTGGTTTGGTGATAGAAGAGACTGTTGGCCTATGTAGAATTCGAGCTTTGGAAGGATGCTTGTTTCAAAAATCTTACCTAAGGTGGCAAGTAGGTCAGTTGGGCGGTATGATTTGGGATTGTCGGGCGAGTTGTAGGATTTTAAAATAAACGTAATGGACGACGCCGTTTTTAGGCTGTTGGGGTATACCGAGGGTTAAGCATTCCTTGTTCAGGATGACGACGAATTTTTATGATTAACCAGAATTTTTGTAAGATTATAGCCTTTTAAATTATATTAAGGGATTTTTCCTATTAGTTTTTTTTCAATGTGACCAGCTGAAAGGCACAAGAAAGTTTTACGAGGATTTCCAGTAAGTGTATAGAGCCCACGGCAAGTTTCGGTGGAAAATGGCTCGTAGATGAGGAAACCTTAAAAGGCTAAGCGGCTAGTCGAACTATTTGCTCTGGGTAGAACATGAGCTGTGGGTCGGGGTTGGACTGCGACCAAAAATGTAAAGAATATGGCGCCACCGAATTTTTCTATACGAAGAAGACCTTACTTAAGTCCCTTGTACAAGGCGAATGCGGAAACCTTTATTCAATTACCGCTATACAATTTATTACATCTACACAATCCCTAAAGTTTCTTACCTTATGGCTCGACTTTGACCTTTATAGATCACTGCTACACCTGTGAACAGATTAAACAAAGATAGCACTGTTTGTGCATTTATACCCAAAATTTAAAAATTTAATTCGAATCAACCTTCATTCATTCTAATTAAAAAGAATAGTCTTGACCAAAATAAAAATCTATTCCTTCAGTATTTAGCATGTTAATTATAAGACATCTTTTTCTTTAATATAAGTTTGATTAATTTAAATTCTTGAAAAATATGTACATAAGTACTTGATATTATAAGTACTTCTCTCTTAAAATATGGTCATTTCCATTAGAAATGTCTAGCAAAATTTACTTAAAAATGAGTGAGTCTGAGTTTACTTTCTGAATAATTAACTATATGTAACAATTTCGGTTGGTTTGAGTAGCACTACTATAACCTCACAAAAATACTCCACTCAGCTATTAGTGAAATATAAAACGTACAAATTTAATTTCTAATGATTCGAGTAAATCATGTTTCAAATAATTAAATCAATTTTTATAAAATATAGAATTTAACTTTCATTATCTCATAATGACATCTTCCGTAATTTCAATGTATTAATAAAAAGATTCAAAATGAAAATTTACAGGTTCCTGTTGCTTAATATGAAAAATATATAATCTGTCATTCACCTAACTTGAAGTTCAGAACACGTGATTAAACAAAAAATTATTTGTCTGCTATATCCATGCTACAGCTGACATACGAAAGCAAATTTACATACCAGATGTTCATCCGATAGAAAAATACCTGCTAGGCGTCTTGCTTCAGCATTTAAATAAAAGAAATCTCCAATTCGATACAACCAAATTTGCTGCTTATTGAAGTTCCAAACTATATCACAGCGTCCATATTAACTAATTGATGCTCTCCAAATCCACATTCGTACAAAGGTTAAATTCTTAAATTTTCTAAATTTTCCTACGTTGCATGTTAAACAAACCTACATGCTAACTAAAATTTGCATGTTATTCAAAATTTTACGTTAAACAAAATTCTGTTAACTAAAAGTTGCATATTATTTCAAAGTTGCATGTTAACCAAAGGCCCTTCAAACAAAAATAACGTCTCGTCGTCTGCGAGTTATTTTCAAGCGAGTGTGGACAACTAAAGTGCGCGTCCGAGACGACATTCTTTCAAGAAAACAATTTAAATTTCACGTGCTTCCAACACGTGGATTCAACAAACGTCATCGTCCTTGCGTTTAAGGAACAATTGACCTCTTCTGCCGACAGCTGTATTGGAAGTGATCATATCACGCGGGTTACCGCTTGACAACAAGCCCAACGCTACAATCGTCTAACAGAGGGAGCTTTAAGAATGACACTAATAGAAAAGTATCTTTTGTCACCGCATAATTTAAAATTATACACTTCCGAATTAAAAGTTATTATTGTATTCGACAATATTTAATATGTATTTTTTTAGATTGTGTAGCATTATTATGCATTACGTTGGTTCTTATTAAATAATGATAGAAAATAAAATCGTTACAAGATAACGTCGTTTATTTGGTCTGCTGTTGGAGCTTTATGCAAGTTTAATTTAGCTATTAAGGAATCTAAGATAGCTAAATCTATATCAGTGTCTGGGTCGTTTACAGGGGGCTTGAGACAGGTATCAGTATTGGATTTATGGTAAGATTTCCCTGGTGGGTATACATGAAAGGGTTTTAGGATATTTAAGTGATGCTGAAGTTTTTCAACATGCCACCACTTTCGTCAGTGTCTTCGTTGAACTACAAGGTTAATTTTGCGTTCGTATCGGCGCATATCAAAATATGTTTACTGCCCATCTTTGTAGTAGTGTGGTCCAGCTGGTGTAGTGAAGTGATTATGTTGATTCGATATTGAAAATAGGCGGAGACACGAAATATGCTACCTGCTTACCAATAGACTTCTACGACTATTATCTGAGGAGTGGATAATAAGGCGATGTGTGTGGCGTCTATTGATGGGGATTGGAGATCTTGTTGTGAATTAGATATGATTCTTGAATAAAGGGATTTGTTTGATTATTTCCTTTGATGCTGTGTGTGAATTCTAAATTGCGCAGCGAGAATGCTGTGGATTGATTTGTAGGGTACGGATTTTGAAAAGTTGATGGGGTGGGACTGGCAAATGTTTTGGATAGGTTGTTTAATATACACAATCAGCACGTAATTTCATCATTTTTAACGTTTGTTTGTATACAGGGCAGTTAATGCAGATAAAATATAGTTGTGACAACGCTTAATGTGGGAGGAGTTTGTGCATGATGGAGTGCCTGGAGATAGTTTGGGGCAGTTGTGCATAGTGTGTAGTCCGGTGCAGCAACCGCAGTTTGTTTCATATCGGCAGGCTTTTGCAGAGTGACCCAACCGTTGACAATTATAGCATTCAATTGCGACAACCAATATCCCTGATTTTACAGACTTGAAACCAACGAATACGTGGTTTATAAAATAACTAAGTATATTATCGATACCTCTTAAAACAGTAAAAGATTCCCATCATTACCATGACATAACTACACTCTTTGCCTAATTAGACTTTCAAGCGTGTCCTTTTAGCCTTAATATACCTGCAAAGTTCGATGTTAAATGTGCCCTATAAAAGTAATAAAATATTGACCCAATGTTCTTAATGGAAAATTAATTTTAAATAATTAATAAAAGTGTCTGAATAAAAATCATGTAAAACGCCCTATGCGTGCACATGGTTTACATCTAATTTAAATAAAATCTGTTTACCAAAAATTGAAACTTAAACATTTTCTTAACTCCTTTTTCCCTTGTGATCACTACACCAAGAACAATAGTGCCTTGAGAACGCAGACTGTTAGCTGTTGCTCTCAAGACGGTGATTGTAGTTGTTAATCCTACTTTCAAGAAGATCCAGACTGTTTTTCGTAAAAGTAAGGGCTACAAAGTTTGCTAGCCTGAACTTCTCCAACAAGACTGCTATAGCCACTCTTCAACCACAAGTGATTCAGGCCAACCATTAAATTCCAAAAGTACAAATATCAATTAAATAGAATGCATACAAAACAAACTACCAGGAAACAAAGAAGGGTACCTAAAGTACAAAGCTTTAATTGAAAACCAATAAAACGTGTTTTAAATACTCAGAAGCTTCTCTTGTAAAAATGACATCGTGGTGTACTAAAAAAATCCGGCATCGCGCCGATTACTCGAAATACTAATCAATTCAAATATCATCAACTATATAAATCCCGAACTCTTGCGTTCGGATCTATTACATTCCAGTTAATATTACATTTCAATTTAAAATGACTTGAAAATTATATCCTTTATAAAATTATAATTTATTTTGCAAAATCCGGTGCCACGACTGTGTGCAAGTTTTAGAAATTTACCTTTATCTAAAATGCGTCACAAATTATCAAATGACAGTTACTAACAAAATAACTAACAAATATCTATAACCTCACAATATTGTAGAAACATAAACAATCATAATTATTTATCGTATGTACTTTGAATTTCCCAACTATAAAGAAAATAACTGCATTAATTTAAATACTAGAGGGACACAACTATTTAATGAATGTTTCCACTGAAGAATAAGTAACAACTCAAAACAAAATTAATATTTTTATAAACTTAATTCACACTTGTAGGTATTTTAATTTGAAATGAATTGAAAATCATTAATAAACCACAGTGACGGACTTACATGCAAAATAGGACTGTCACATACCCCCCCTACAAAAGAAAACTTTGAAAAAATTTTCGCCAACAACCACAACATAGAAGTTTATCTAAACGATTGTGAAAAAAATCGAATTCATAAAAATTGCAAATACACAAACTTACTGGTATGTGTCGCAGATTATATTGATTTTATTATCTCATGAGCTTCTTTAAGCTTTCCTATTAAAAATTTTCTAATCTCTTTTAATTGTTTTTCCTCTCTCCCCAGTACCGTTATCATCTATTAGTTCTGTACTATCTACTAAAACTTGTTTGTCATCATCTTGTTTGTAATATTTGCCATTTAGTATAATATCTGTTCTAAAATTAATAAAATAATTTCTCATTGCACAACCTAATTATTTGTTTCTACTTTCCTAAATCTACCACATTATACTTTACCTTTTTCTTTTTTCAATTAAATAAAATCAAAAATCTACTTTCCCAAATACGACTCCATTACTGGGGTAACTGAATATCCTTTCACAAACTATCCTGTTTACCTGGTTCTTGAATAAATGTAAATAAAATTCAACCAAAGTTTATCCTCTATTGACATTGAATAATTGCAATATGAATACAAATATACTTTCCAAAAAAAACTTAGATTTCAAACATCACTTTGGCCATTATTACTTAAAAAAATCTAAAAAACGAATATTAATCAAATTTATTAATAATATTCCCGCCTCCCATATTACATTACATGGCACTCTAAATTCCATTTTTGGAAATGTACCTAATAAGAAACCTAACAGTTAAATAGCCACTTTTCCTTTTACCATGTCATTGTTTAATCAAATTACTAACGCTTTGCGCTAAATTAATACTAAAATTTGCCAATAAAGCTTACAATTAAAATTACCATGTAAATAATTTAAAGTGTAGACATGAAAGCTCATATTTACCCACTGTCTAAGTTCCAATTTTTTAAAATTTTCAGGAGATCTAAAGACCTCCAGCATTTCAAGATCTTGTGCAGCAAACAATAGGTCCCGCAATACAACAAACTACAAAATTCCAAATTAATGAAGGGATAAACCCCTTGAGTCCTAACTTCTCTTTAACCGGTCGTAACGACGATAATTCCAGGACACGTGAATTGAAACGTACCATATCCCTATAAGCGTAAGTTATAAAAATATGTCACACACCACGTTTTATTGCTTCTATACTGTTCGCTGGTATATACATTTGGTCGTTTTCCAGTTAACTATTCAGTATTAATTAATTCATTCCTTTCTGTCGAGTGTCTAACTAATTGTCATTTCTCCCGCAATAAAAATCCTATTAATTGCAGTCAGTATTCGGTAATACAATGTAACAACTTCAATCTATGCTTAATAGTAAGGATGTTAATTACATAACAATCACGTATTTTTGCAATTATTCTTAAACCTCTAACCACCTCTCCAATATAACCTTCCCTTTCTGCATTTCTCAAGTATTAGATTATTTAATTAGTGTATACTCTGTGGTTTGGTCTATTGCGTGCCACACTGCATTGTATACCTATTTACCGTTCATGTATTACATATATTAGTATTGTGTGATTTATGAAATATTTTATTTCAGTGGTTATTAAAATGTTATCGTTCTGGATTATTATGTTCACAATACGTTATTATCTAAACTACTTTTAGGGAAACAAAATTTTGAAATATCATTCTCAATTAATATTGACCATTCTTGACATCCGCTATACAGGGTTCGTCTATATCTAGTCTGTCTATCCAAATTTAGAAATATTTCCTTCCTTTTTAATTTATTTCTATCGCAGTGCGACAGGGATACAAATAACTACCAGTTGTTATATCTAAATATTTATAATTTGTATGTAGCAGTATAAAATCCTGCTAGTATCACTATAGGTAGGCAACCCTAATTACGTGTGTATACATCTATGGTAGTATAAATTTCTATTGCAAATAAAACCAGATAGAACAGAGTAGGGATTCGAGATCTAACGGCTTGACTCGGGGTCGCTTGGGTTTCCTCCTTCTTGTGGAGTTGATCTTGCAAGCAAGAAGATGTTTGGAGAAATTTATTTGATATTAAGAATTCTCGCAAAGAAGCGAGTCCGATTTAAACAGTTTTGTTTAACGAAACTTACAGCAGGCTAGTGGTATGTAAGATTTCTTTTAAATAAAATTTGTTAATGAAGTATTACAAATTTTAGCTGTCAAGTTACGGCGGAATCAAACTATTATAGTTAATTTAAATTAGATTACTGCGGCAACTTCTTGAACGAAGGTGGTTTCCAGTTATCTAATGACGTTGCTTAAAAATTGGACTTGATTAAAACGGAATTTACTAGGAGGCTGTACCATGAGAATTTAATGCAAATAACAGGTGACGAATCCACACGTGCAAGTTGGAGCGCAAAGGTGGCTGATATTGTACAATTTCATGTTCCATCGCAAAGGTCAAGTCAAGTCAAGGTCGCAGCTGGAGGCTAGGTTTGGGCTGTTGGCAGACAGATGGTTGTTGTTGTACTACAAATCCTGTAACTAGGTAATTATTGCTTCTAATCTGATCGAGGTTTGAAACAAAATTTAATTACTCCAAGTGTAAACATTTCTGGCGGTTTAAATTCATTGCTATTTTAAAATTGTTAGTAAGTTATTAAATACCTGCTCGATAATTTAATTACGGTATCAGTCCACAATTACTACACGTTAAATTTGAACTAGAATGACGTTACCTAATTTTCATTTCACTTTGAACATATAGCAAATTTGCATAAAGGCTTGGTACACATATTATGCATTAACATACAGTGTATCACTGATGAGGGTGTGAGCTCAGACCATTATCGGCGCTTTAAATTTGATTGTAAAGATTTAATATGAATTAATTTTCCATTAATTGTACATAATAATTATTGACATATGAAAGTTTATGTCAGGTTGTATATAGTTTTGCAGTCTGAAGTTTTACTTAATGAATTAAGGCAAATCATTGTTTTTTTTACCTACGTTTTATTGTACATATATTACTGCAACATTAGAAATATTTTTTTGCCCTTCAATTATTTTATTTATTGAACTGGTGTGATGTGACTTAGTGCATTAAATGGTACACTACTGTGTTAAGCTATACAGGTCAGCCCACCCCTGAGGAAGTATTAGATGTTTCATGCTCTTAAGTTATTATAGCTTAGGCTATGCGTTTTTAGTAAGCAAAATTTAGTGTTTTGTTTAGATTCTGCCATACTTGGGGAGACGGAGTTTGCAGCCAGTGCAGCAGTCCCGAGGTAACTGGTATAATTTTACTCCCTTACAGAATAGGTGTACCAAGGAGTAGACATGTACAAGTTGAAACAATGGTACAATCTGCGAAACGCTAAGCTGTACCCCTATTTTTAAGTTGAAAATATTTACACGAATGTATTATTATTTCTCCATTTTATTCAAATATGGTGTAATAGCGTGCAATTCCTTCGTTGTTACGTTGTTTATGACTAACTGGTTATCATGAGACAAACTAAATTATTTGTATCATGTTGTAAGCAGCTGATTTGCTATTTTTAGATCTTTATAAATGGATAGTAAAAGTACATCGTTAGCAAACAAGAAAACTTTACAAGGTTGTATCGACTTTGGCATGTCATTTATATCCAAATACATCACGGAAATAGAGTAAAATGGAGATCTAGGTCTTCCTTCTATGTTCTCTGCTTTTTCCGCCTTTCGCCTTCTGCCTCCTTCCGACCTCCGCCTTTCTCCGTCCGCCTTCTTGATCGAATTGTATATCAACAACACCTTCTACACTAGCTAGTCCATTTAATCTGATATGTTGCGAGTCTTAAGTCTAATTTTAAATTCCAATTTTAAAATGTACAAAAATTTCCATTATAAGCATCCCATTTTATTTCATAGTTTGCACACATTCCAGTACAGACAAAAACTTGGATGACTAGTCCACCGTATAAAGCAAACCCAACTTCCACTACGTAGTGGTGATCATTTGATTTACAGTCACCTAACGTATAGCTCGTCATACCAACTATTTTGAGATATAGAACTTTATTGATATACATATTCTATAACTTCTATTCTTTTAAAAACATTTGGTAACCATTCTTTCAGCTCCATTTCTAACTTATAACAGCTTTTATCACTTTAATCATAATTTTTCTCTATTATAAGCTTTTTTTCACGATTACCCGTACATGTGTTTTGGTTTATAGCTAGTAAGTAATTAACCTGTGGTTTTCCTGCACTGTAAAGCGTTCGTCTTTCTTACTATTAATATGTTTGGTGAGGATTGTGACGCAGGAGTGATTTTGTATGACCCCCTCACGCAACAACCTCGTGCCAATGACTCGCATTTTTTAAAATTAATTTGAATAAATACATTGTAATCCCTTTTACACTGTAGGAAAAAAGATATTATATGTAATTTAATATTCGTGAGTCTTACATTGTAGAAGCTTTGAAATGTGTTCGAGATTTTTTCTACTGTAGTTATTTTGACCTTGAATTTAACTTGTTTGACTGAATTTGTAAAATCTATTTTATATTTGGGTTGTATGTTAATAATTTACTGTTATTTCGTAATTCTTAGCTTTCCTAAAATGACATGGCCACATTATAAAAATTCATTGAAATAAATTTATTTCTGATTCAAAATAATTTATAAACTTAAGTTCCGTCCTAATGTGTATTTTACTATAACTAACTTTCTTATTTCCTGGTATAAGTTTACTGCTTTAATTATACTAATTGGTCTCATTGAAGTTATATTTCCTAAAGCTAAAAGAATTCAAATATCATGTTTAAATAAGTATGGCTATTTATAAAATACATAATACAGGGTGCATCAATAATAATTTTCTCCATTTTAAATTAATTTTCCCCTTTTTTGCATTTAGTTTTTATTTCTCCTAACGACAAGGCGTTACAATGTATGTATGTGTATATGTTTGTATTTACCAAGGACGTCAATTGCAATAATGTAGACAAAGTTATCGGAATATACAGCTGAATAGGAGTTTCTATTTGGATCAACTATTACAAACAGGACATGCATCAAGAATAACAAAGGAAATTTAAATGCATTTGTTGTAATACCAAACGAGACTTCATTTAGGCAGCATTTATAATTTAAATGGTCAATTTATGAGCCATATCTTACACAAAAACTACGTACATACTTTCAGATTTTGAGAAAGACTAATGTAAAAAGGAGATAAAAACCCTAGCATTGCTAAAGCTTTAAAATTGAATCTGTAGACGCTGAGTATCAAACTTCGCGAAGCAAATTACCAACGCAAGCAAAAGACGAGTGGCTATTTTTCTCAGAACAATGTTCCTTGATCTGTATTGAATTATTTGGGTTTTCAATCAGCCATTGCACAAATTTTCATTTAGTGCCTATAATTAAGCGTATATTTGCGGTTTGCTTTGGAACAAATTAATTTCCCAGTAGTTGTTAAATATTGTCAGTTTAACATTTCATTAAATTACAAATAATGGATACATATGCTAATTAAAACAATACTGGGAATGTCAAAAAAATGACAAGCCCATGAGTGTTTATTCTAAAACAAAATTATACGGAGCGTATAATGAAAAAAATTAATTTTTCAATTAAAAGAGCACTTCCAAAGTGTACTTTGTTAATGAAACTTTTCAATATCAGGTTCGGCTAATTACTGTTAGGTGGCCCTTGGCCAAAGGGTATATTATGGGGGACGCGTATAAAAAATTAATTGAGCGTCGGTAAAAGTTGATTAGTTTTACACCGCTCAGTCTTTGAAAATAATAATTTTTATGACAGGAGCTGTAAAGTACAGGAGGTTTACTGTGTTACTTTCCTATATTTCATTCTTTTAAATGCCTTGCATTTGCGTCAAAAACTGTGATTTTGACTGAAATTAACAAGAATAAAACATGTACGTTAATTTTCGTGGCTGCTAGCAGGAAATCAAGGTTTGTGAAGTTGAAATATTTTTTTGTATTAGAAAACCGAGGGGAGATAATTGCCCTAATAATTGAAGAGCGGATCTTCAATTATTGAAGCTGAGCTTGGATTACGATAGTTATAATAAATTTACCTTTACGAGGCCCATCCCATTTCAGCTGGCCCAACTATTGAAATCTTTTTTTTATCATAAATTTTTTGCTAATAAATATTAGATGACACTTTAAGAGCAAACGAAAAACTCCAACTTTAAGGTTTCTTTTTGGAATTCCTGGCAAAACATATAGAATATTCCGAAAAACGATGTTTTTAGATCAACCCATTTGACGTGTGTTACAAAATAAGCAATTATCGACGGTTGCTTTGGAAAAATTAAGTCATAGCAAGTATTAATAAATGTAAGACAATCGTCAGAATACATAATGCATTGTAAGATTAGTTGTGCTCTTGAAAATAGATAGAGGAAAGCTTATTCATAAGAAAAAGTGTTCAATTATTATTAAATTACCCAATGCTGAAAAACCAAACGCGAAATTGCAAATTTGTTAGAAATATAGTTAGAAGATAGAAGTATCAGTTTAGTCACCACAAAGCTTGGATGTGTGAGAGAGAGTAAAATTACAACTATCGATGGACAAGCACCACGGAGAATTATCGATGAAGGTCGAGGTACAAATTATTTTGACCTACGTGCTCTGTATAGCTATGCTCTTGGAAAGCGCATTTCGAGACCCACATGACACCAGAAGGCTCACAAACTTTGATTTGAAACTGATAAGATAACCTTTTTTAAATATAAAGAATAATACACTTGAAACTGGAAAGAAAATATTTTTTCTAAAAATTGTTTACAATTGACAATTTACTTTAAGTCAAAGAAAAGCTACTTTTAACGCCACGTCAGAAGAAAAATATATTAGGATCAGCATAAGACGTTCAAACTTTTACACCTCAACGATGACGTGCAGTACAATGGAGCGATGAAGTCCGATTCGAAATGTGTATTGGAGGCAGTAGAAGTCGAGTTACTAGAAAAAAGCATAAAACTAATCATTCGAACTGTTTGTAAAGAAAAGTTAAATTTCATGCATCAGTCATGGTCCGGGGCAGCATGACATCAAAAGGGGCAAGAAAGCTTTGTTTTATTAAAAGAATTGTGAACACAGCATAATATTTAGATACTCTAGACGATGTTGTGTACTCTTTGTTCTTCTAGGATACTAGGTTTTTGACTGCTAGAAGCCTCTCACAAATAACCTACTTTACTTCTTCAAATGCGGGGTTTAAAATAAAATACGTACATATAGGGGTAATCACCCCATAGAATAAAAGAAATAGTTTATCAATAAGCAATGCCATGCAGGCAATTATAAGTGAAATAAATAACTTACATTAATAATCGCATTTTCCTCGTTATGCGCCGGCACTCACAAACACCAAAGTCTGTGTCTTTATTTTACTTCTTCAAATCTGGGTACACGAAATAGTTTATCAATAAGCAGTGCTATGCAGTATGCAGGCAATTATAAGCAAAATAAACAACTTACAGTAATAATCGCATTTCTTTCGTTATGCGCCGGCACTCACAAACATCGAACTCTGTGTCCTTTCGATGAGCATAATAATTTAACTGACTGCCGTTTCTTGCACTATTATTCAGAAAGCATCACTTCACATAAACAAAACCTTTATACAATAATGACCACAAATTTAGTGGAAATACTGACGTAAACATATTAAAACGACAAAAAGCACAAAACTACTCCTAATCAAACCCTTGCACCGACTGAATACCAACCCCTCTTACATCTAACAAACTAAACTAAACCTGTTTTGGTGGCGCGTTAATGAACGTTCGGCTACATTGTTGCGTACACTATCCCTCCTCCCATTAAATTTTCGCTACCAAACCAGAAAATTTCGTTTAACTTACAACTAACAGACAATATAAAGCGACACTTTTAATAGTAATTTATTCGACAGTTATATAAGGCTTAAGATTTACAACATTTTGTCTTCCCAGAAAGTTTTCGTCTTGATCCTAGTTCGAATAGCTATTTGGACCGTTTTGCCCAAGAACAATAAAGGGTCCTTAGTACAAAAGAAAAAACAAAATTTTCAGCTGGCCTGCTACATGATAAGGGATGGGTCCTCACCAGAACAAGGTTCCCTTTTTGAAAAACCACCGGCTTCACCCGAAGCTCGTTCTTAGCTTTTTTACTCTCTCACTCTTAGTCAGTAACGGATTGGTAACCACTTCCCCATTTGTTCCAGATTAAGGGGTGGAACATCCTCAATTCGTGGAAACTCGGCCAAATTTTGAATATTGTTTGTTTCCTTTATCCCAAAATGCAAATATAGGTGAATAGTTCTTAACTAAATAAACCATATTATTTAAACAGTCCTCAATTTCTTTAATTTTGCACGCCCACGCGATGTGCTTTGCGAAACAGAAGCAACGCAGCAGACGACCAATCGCGCGGTTTGCCCTTTCTGTCATGTTGCCTTGGGGAAAATAAAAGGACGTATATTTTATAGAAGCGCCACTCATCTTACTAATGTACCCATGAGCTAAACAAATTCCTCACCAACATCCTAAACACAAAACCCCCAATAAACAATTAAACACTATAATACATAACCTACCCTACATCCCACACTCCACGCATTTCACAACACCATTGCTTACTCCCCTACGTCAAGCATCAAGGCACTGCACGAAAGGGGGACTTGCCTCACCGAAAACCAACTAAAACAGCAGACCTCCACGCATCATGATCAACCATCATCTTTAAAGGAGAACTCTGATTTTGAAATTATCATCGTTTATTTGCTTAGATGTATTTTATTTAAACTGTATATGTTTTACTAACCAGTATGGATTTCTATTCAGGAATGGTTATAAATAAATGTTTACTAATTGAAAAAAAATACCCATGAGCGCAAAACTGCGTGCCATTATCAGAAAGAATACCTTTAGGCACCCCCACATTTACAATATAATCAACCATAAGGCACCTCAAAATTGCTCGAGTATTGGCCTTATTAAACACGTATAACTTGACATAACGCGAAAATGCATTAATTACCGCTAACAATTGAGTTGCTCTCGCCCGAGATTTAGGCAACTGTCCCATCAAGTCCAAACACCAACTGGCCTGACCTCTCTGCAACAATAACATTCTTCATACCAGTACTTCTTTTCGAGGCCTTTGATTTCTGACACAACTGACATGCATATACAATGTTCAAAATATTTTTTTTCATTCTAGGCCATACAAAATCTTGCTTTATATAAGCAAAGGTGTTTGCTTTCCCAAAATGTCGGATATCATAATGTTGTTGGCCCACTATTTTCCCCACTAGTACCTGTGGTACGCATAATTTTTATCTGCCACTAAAATTATCGCCCCGTTTAAATGCAATATCCTTGTGAATCGTATACCCTTGAGAAACTTTGTTATATCTTCCCTGAATTATACACTGGGCTGTTCTTGCAATGCATGGATCAGTTTTTGATCCTCTACTAAATTTATAAATACTTTTTTTAAATTTTTATATTCATCCGTACCTTTCAACATATTTAGAAAACTACCCTTCAGAGTCTCTCTCTTGTAATCGACTGGATGACAGGATATATAATCCGCGATAACATTCTCGCTGCCTTTGCAGTAAGATATAGTAAAATTATATTCTTGCATAGAGAGAACTCATCTAGTAAGACGTGCGGAGCCTAATCTACAATTCATTAAAAAGTTAAAGCCGTGTGGTCAGTTACCACAACTAATTTTTTACCCAAAATAAGCATGCGCCACTCCTTTAACGCGAATACGACACACATCTAACGAGTCCCTACCGGTGGTCAAAGAAATGTTTCCGGAAAAACTGATTTCCAGACGAGGCGACCCTCATGGCCACCTAGGAGCCCTGATCTGTCGCCAGCAGACTTCTTCTCATGGGGTTATTTGAAGAGTCGTGTGTACGTAAAAAAACCAAATACACTACGACAGTTAAAAGAAAAAATTAGCGAAGAAATGTAGGCGATCTCGCGGTCTCTTTGCCGACGAGTATTTGAAAATTTCGTTACGCGTTTAGAAGAGTGCAAATCTCGAAACGGCGGACATTTAAATGACATTATTTTTAAAAAATAAATTCCCATTAATTAGTTTTCGTATAAATAAATAATTTTGAAAATAAGTAATGTGTTTTTTTTTATACGAATTTTTCAAATGTTAACTAATTCGTGGCCCACCCTGTACAACCTTAACATCATAACCTGATTTGTAGATCTGGATGTCAATTCTCGAATCGTAGGTATGTTCGCTTAATATGAATAATCATATCACTTGGTTGTATAGGAGTAAAAGATTGTATTCTTGAAAACAGTCGATCATGATAGCTATATTTCGAGAGAACGTTCCAATCGGCGTTGCCACGTGAAAACCGTTTAATGTAACTAATATTAGTTTAAATGTACCCAAAATATAGTTTTAGGCAAAATCAGAATAACCTCAAATCAATAAACTTTTTACATTCAAGTAAATAAGTATGTATACTAATTTTTAAAGCTTAACTGATTTGGTTTGTAATTACGAAGGGTAAGTTTAAAACCATAATTATATTATTGTAATGTTTAAATGTAAATACAGAAATGGAAAAAGTAGGTAGAGCAAATAGTATAATTCCGCCACAAAAGGAACTGTTTGTGGAGTTCATTAAGGACTATCCGAATTTGCAGTCTGGCAAATTTAGTAAAGCGTTTAGCTTCAAAGACGGAAGGAAGTTGTGGCAGTAAGTAGGAGATAAACTTAATGCGATTCCAGGGGGTGCCAAGAAAGACTAGTGACAGTGGAGAAAGGTAGATTATTATTATGTTACCAACAAATTGACAAAGTTTACTTTTAGACATAGCAAGATATGAAAAAGCAAAAGCTTTAAAGAATAAGGTATATGCCCCTGGCACAGGTGGTGAACCGCCGCCATCCCCTATTGTTCAGAAAGAGTTAGAAATTCTGGAAATCATTACACCGGTTGTAATTGTTGGGCATGGAAGTATTCAAGAGTCGACTTCGATGTTTGATTTTGAACTAACTGAGGCTTGTCACATATTATTTAATATAAGCTGTTAATATCGTAGTGTGATTTTAAGCGAATGCATACATTTGACGAAATAGTTGTGGTGTTTATTGGGTTTATCGGCAAAAATATTTTATTAAATTGATAGATTATGTAATGTTTAAATATATTTTCTACTTTACAGAGCATTACCTTAGAAGAAGTGGTTGATTCAGATACTGAAAATACTGAAATAGTTGAGGAAGATAGGTGTTCCAGCAGCAAGTGCGCCAAGATTCAAACATTGACAGCAGCTGCGAGGAAAACATCAGTAAAAAATTGCAGTAGGAGCAAACCATTCCAACATTTCTTAACGGTGTCCAATTCTTTAGTAGATGTAGAAAAAGAAAAACACCAAACAATGAAAGCATACTATAATGCCAAACTAGAAAGTTTAAAACAGCAAGAAAAGTATCGAAGGTTAAAATTGAGTGAGTTGCAAAAGTTAAGTGACATTAAAAGCAAAATGCTGTTAGAAATGGAAAAAAGCAACAATTTACAATTAAATATTTTTAATACGCTTCAAGAAATAGGGAATCAAATTGTGAATACGGAATGAACAAATTTTTTTTTCTTTTTTAATAGTTTTCATATTTAGTTATATTAAATTAATTATATTAAATGAGTTAGGTTAAATATTAGTTTTAGGTTTTAGTGTTCGTTTATTTTACATTTGTTATAATTTTGGTGTGTTATTTTAAATGTGTAAAACAATAATAGATGAAATGTTGTCATAAGGAAATTAAATGTTTAGCTAATATCTTATACATAATTGATACTTAAAAATGATTATAAATAATTCGTTGTTTGAGACGTTTTCCAGCTGCTAAGTCAGGATTAATATACCCAATGTCTTTATTGAATATCTGATCATCAACGTTTAAACCATAATCCACATCTTCACGGATAATGTTAGGTTCTGATACATTTCCTTGTAAGCACATGTTGTGCAATACTGCACAAGCATTGGCTATTTTAGAAGCAGTTTCCGGTTTGTAATCGAGTACTCTGTGTTTCAATAAACACCTAAATCTATTTTTTAAAAGACCATTACAACGTTCAATAACGCTGCGAATAGTCTTGAACATGCTGTTGAATCGTTTTTCTTGATTGTTCACAGTTTCACGTAGAAATATTTGATTGGTGCCAAATGTAGGCATCATGACCGCTACCTGGAAATCTTGAATTTATGTTAATAATTTTAAGTTCTTGATCACAGATCTATAATAAACAAATTCACTTATAAAACGTATTATATCTTTTTATTCTTTACCAGTTGAACATTAATAGAGTGATAACCTTTGCGGTTAACATACACATGTTCAGGATGTTGATCACTATAGGGAGGAAAAATTACAACATGTGTGCAATCTAAGACACCAACAATACCAGGAAACTCATATTCATTGTTAAGTCTGAAATTGGCTTTAAATAAGTAAAGTCGTGTTTTAAAATGTTGAATATGAATGTAACACCTGTTTCTTTGAATTTATAATTCATGCATATTTTGTGGAAACCTTATCCACGTTCCAAAAATTTAAGACCGATTTATTGCATCCACCACTTCATGAATGCAGCGGCTTAGGCTAGGTTGGCTAACTGCTGTAAAAAGGTAATTTCTTGGTAGCTGCCTGTAGCAAAAATCGTAAAGCAACAAGCACCTAAAGTAGTAGGTAGATGATAATTTTCTATAATTTAATTTGAAAAACTTTACTTTTATTTTGACACTTAATGCAGAACTTCTTGATGGAGGTGGTATGAATGGTGACAGCATATCTATTAACTCTATAACTAATTCCTCATTTAATCTAAATAACTTAGCAAATTTCTGGTCGCTTAATAAAAATGCATTCTGACTTTTAAAAAATACTTCTATCAGATTATTTATGACGGCTTGACCAGGTATATTTGCATTCCAAGTATTCATCTTAACACGAATATTCTGTTATTAGATATTTTTATATCGTGTCAATAAAAGTATAATACCAAAAAGTGCCTTAATACAACAGAATTTTATATAAATTGTAACGAATATTTATTTTAGGTTAAGTATGTTTACCAATAGCGTTATATCAGTTGACAGCAATGGAAGAAACCGTCCATCTCCTACACAATTAATTCCCGTTCCTACAAAAATAACCAAGAGAACGTGATTCTGTTACTATATTGTAGGAATAGAATGATCCTAGAAGTCAAGAATATGCATTTGCAAATTTTGATAGAACCACGCCCATATTTCTCATAGAAATGTTGTTCTCACGATTCGAGAATTGACCCCGCTGGCAGTTACTGATGTCTCCCAAGTATCTCAAGCGAATTAGAAACAAAATCATGGAGTGCTATTTGTTTAAGTTTATTCAAATTGCTAAACTATTTTTGAATGCTATTAAACCTTTTTATTAATACAGTAGTGCTTCTAAGGAGCAACTTTCAAGTCCTTAATAAGGAATTGATTTCAAAACAATATTTCTAATACAAACGTTTACCGAAAGTCAAGTTGAATTAATCAAAACTTGCTAATTAATGAAAGCATCCATTTTAGCTAAAAGCTTCTCGTTTACTAAATGAAACGCATAGCATCCCATCAGCTCTTAATAAACTTTCACATATCAATGAAGTAATGAAGAAGTTTCACGTCGCTCTTTATATGAATCGCAACTTTGTCATGAGAAGTTAGTTAATGAAAATCGTACCTTAGTAATTTTAAAATCGTCTTGAGTAGAAAGTAACTTTATCCATCACTTTGGAAATAAATACCAGCAGTTATTGTAGTAAGTGGTAAACTGAGGTGGTAGAATATATCATTACTGTGATTGGCTTGGATTGGAAGAGTTGTCGGGCAGACTTCAGGGCTCCAGGAGCTTGGAGTATTGCGGGTTGGGATAATTTTCCAGAGTGCTTTTGCTCTATGAGATGAACCACATTTTCAATTCTGACATACTTTCCCTAATCAGTTTCCGCATTGTATATCTCGATTTGAAACCTACCCTTCTTACGTCTGTAATTTTAATCTTGGGTATACTAAATAGAGTATTGTGCAAATAATCGTCCTCTTAAGAAAATTAACTTAGATTAATGTGATTATAGCAAAAATTAGATGTTTTATATTTTCATCTAATTCATATACTTCACAGTGATAAAAATTCAGTTCCGTATCTAATTTAAAATTGTTAATAATTTGCCCTAATGAAAATATATTCAGTTAACTAGTTTTACTGAAATAATATTTGCATAATTAAGATCAAGTGCTGAGGTCAAAACACAAATATTTCGGTGTAGTATTTGTTAATTTTCTAGTTCAAATATGACTTGGTGCTTTGTGTTTAATTAGGACAATATTGTTGTAGAGAGTTTGCTTAATTGTACAATAAAACTTAAAATTTTTGCTAACGCAACTAGAAATTTTATCCTATTTGTTTCACAAATTAAAATCAACTCTGCGTATGGATGTGAAAATACAGTACATCTTTATAAAAAAGGCATATGTCATATTTATTGTAAATGGTGTAGTCATTGTCGTACTATAAACTTACAGCAAACCTCTGTATAATAACGGGTATTTTAAAAAGGACACAATCTCAAGATAAAGAAATTTTTATATTTTCCCACAAGTCGTTGACTTTACGTTAACAGCTTGTAGTGATGCCGTTCGAGATCTAAAATTCTCGTTCTCCTCTCGATCTCGTCTCGAAATTCGAGACCAGATCGAGACGAGAAACCAAAATCTATTTCAAGACGAGAACGAGCAACACTTAACTGTCAACTCGATCTTGAGCCGAGAATTCTCGACTATTCTCGAGTTCACGGAATATCCAGTACACAACAACAAGTTTCAGTAAATAAGGTAGAGTCTGTGTCAGTAAGAACTTCGGAATTCTTGTACTAAATAAAGTTCCTATCAAAATAAGAAGATGTTTTCAATGTGACAATTTAAAGAATTGAAACAGTTACATTTGTTTTAGTTGATATTAAAAGAAAAGTTTGCTTTTTCAACTGCCTAGTAGCATCCGGAAAGCATCATCAATGATATTGTGTTACTATAATTGTCTTCAACTGCAGTTCAATTGTTCAAATCTGGCACATCTCACAAGAAACAAAATTAATAACCGACTTTACAATTCTGACACCTGAAACTTTGTGTACCTATTTATTGTGTTAGTTTTAATAGTTAGTTGTAAAACTATTCTATAAACACAAATTTTACTATTTGCAGTTTCAACTTTAAATTAAGATACAATCGTTTGTTACAATTAGCAATTATAAAATGTTTTTGTGATTTATGAACGTAAATATATCACTTTGAAAGTTATTTTTAACAAGAAAGCAGTGTTAATTAGAACAAACAAATTATACATAATCGATTTTATTTCGTTTAAAGGCCGTTGTTGAATATTTATTAGAATATATGGGTAAGCTGCGATAACTAAATATTTGTGCTAATTTTACGTTTATGATTTTATGATCTTAAGACAAAGCTTAAGCGATGTAGACATGGAGGTTGTGTTTAAAATAATACGCTTTCTCAGTAGAACAATTCCCTTTTCAAAAGTCTTAATCGTTTCTTGGCATAGTTGTCGAAAAATGTGTTTTGACGATTGTATTTTCACTTTATGAGTCATAGCGATTATGTCGATAATTCAGACGCACATTAAGAATATCTAGCAAAACGTTCATTACATAATACTGCAAGTCAATCACAATTTTCTGCAATAAAGGACTGCAATTTCGAAAACAAATAGGGACTGCCGATTTATAGAAATTGGTGAAACAAAAGGACACGCATGTGGAAAATGTTGATGATGTTTTAAATTCCTATAGGTACTTTTGTACTATGAGTTGAGATCAATAAAGAGTAAAGACATAAATTCTGTTCAAAAATTATAGTAGTTTTATTTGAATTACTTTAAAATGAAAATTCCAAAGTTCTTAGTGGCGCAACCTCATCTATTGCAATCTGTAAACCAAATGTATTTAGCTAACCTCCATGTGTAGTTTTGTGTTTGAATTGAAAATTAATTCTAGAAATAAATAAAACGAGCAAATTATTTTTGCTTATTTTTACCAAACCAAACTATAAATAAAATATCAATGTCGTATATACTATACTTTATAAATGTATATGTAACGGCGTTATTCTAATAATTTATTATTGTGCCAAGAATTTATACACAGTAGTACCTTTGCCGATTCGTGGCTTAACCTATTGCGATGTTTCCAAATAGTCAAACCAGCTTTTGAGAAAAGTCTCTCGGCGGGTACACTAGTTGCGGTAACACTAAATAGATCGCGTGCCATTGATGCTAAACCTGGATAAACAGATTTATGGTTCTTCCACCATTTTAGTATATCTTCGCTTTTATTTTCTCTGGGACAATTTAAATAGTTGTCAATTTCTTGACACCAATTGTTATTCACGATTTGATTTTTTTCATAAATGGAATACACATCTAATTCACGATCGTCACTAACATTGATATCAGAATTTTCAACTAAATGAGTAGGTTAGGGCTGCGACGGTACGTAGTACTTTTCTTTATATATATCTTGAATTTTTTTTATTGACGCTTCTTTCATTTCTTGCCCCCACGTAGTCAAATTGAATGTTGGTGTTTTATGTCGTAGATCTAAAATAAGGACGACACAGTAGATTCAATTTGTTTTATGATAATGTTTTAACATTTTAGTATGTGCAGCTTAATAGGCTAAAAACAAATTTTCTTCGAGTTTAGATCTCAATGAATTTCTTCTTAAACCCTGAATAGCATGTTCTATTTTGTCAAGCAACATTTTAAAGTCTCCTACTACATGCGGTAAAGTGGCATCACTTTCTCCAGCAAGTAAAGTAGAAGGACGTTTAAAATGCTTTAACAAACTCTAAATTTTTGAATAAAGTTCCCATTCTGTTTTAGTAATTTTGAAATCACCTAATTCTTTGTCGTTTTCACATAATGCATTTAATGCGTTCTGCATATTAAGTGCGACTAATATCATGTCGTTCGTCGAGTTCCAACGCGTTGAAACATCAATATTTGTAGACAAATATTTTTAATTTGCTGCATCGCAACAACTTTTTAATTTTTGTTGCTATTTTTCAGACCTTTTATTTTTAAAAACAATTGTCGCAGCTTCGTTACCGATGAAAGATTTTCGTTGAAATCTTTGTCCGTACCTGCATCTGCATCAGTTTCTTTTTCACAAAACTCTTTTTCTTCTTTTTCTACTACTTCTTCAAACTCTGCTTCTTCTTCTGCTTTAAGCAATTTCATCAAGTCTTGAACTCCAAAATTTAAAATGTGTGCCAAGCATCTGAAATGCGAATCTTTCCTGTTAAAGCAAATACGGTCGGTTACTTGTTGTTTTGGTTTGTTACGTATAAGTATTGCTAATTCCGCCATAAATAATGTGTTTGCTGCTGCATTGTCTACTGTTATCCTCGAATTTTGTGCTGTATGTTATACTTTTTAAGTGAATGGTAAACAGTTACGACAACATCTTTACCGGTATGAGATCCATTTGCAGGAACAAAATCTAATACTAGCGATTGTAAAATCCAATCACTGTAAATAAAATGAATAGTAATACCATAATAAGATTTATTGGATACTGTAGTAAAAAGTTAGAAATGTTTTTTGCAAGGACAGTTTAAATTTTTTCTTGCATTATAGCAAACTGTTTCAGCGCCTTCTCTTTCATCACCGTTCGCTTAGGCAGTACTACGGTGTTATTTAACACATGAAACAATCTTTGTGTCGCATCGTCTTCAAAAAAACTAAAGGGTAAATATTTGGTTGCTATCCATCCAACCAACATTTCACGCCATTCCCGTTCCTTGCCAATTGACTGAAATAAGAAAAATAAGTTATAGAAAATGAATAATCAATTAATCGTGATACTTTTGAGGTTTTACAATACTACGTTACTTATACGTTCTACTTACAAAAGTCTAAACTCTAAACAAAAGATATATGTAAAAAGGGCTAGAACGGCAAGAAATGAAAGCGATTTAGAAAACTGCCAAGTAAATTTAGAAATTGCAAATAGCTAGTATCACTTAATTCAGTAACGTTTATAATTATACCCTTTTTATAACTTACCTTAAGTGAGTTACTTCTATTTTTGTTAATCATTTTCAAAATGGGATTTGATTATTGTTTTGGCGTGGCCATTTCTGGTTCACAAAAAATACTGTTTTAGACTGCAGCTTGTTTAAACATTAGGTGTCTTTTTAAGTTGTTAGTATTAAAACACTTCATTTTTATAACCTTATTGATTTTCTTTTCCAAGCACAGTTTGCATGTACCGGTTTTATTATGCCTGTCTTCCACATTTATGTGGTAATAGTCGCTCACTTTTATTTTCGATATTTTCACTATTTTTGCACTGGGTATAACAGCTTCTTCCTGTACATTTGATGATGTTGATGACCATGATTCGGTTATGGAAGGGAAAGTCATATTGGAATCGTAGTCGTATTGATTATCCTCATCTAATTTGGTGATGTTCGCACTACAACTAGAGAGAACACGAACTTACGTTCGATCAGAAAAGCTGTCATCGCTGCTATATAGTTCAGGAATATCGACTCCTTCATTTTCATCGTGCTGTTTATATGAAAAGGCTGCTTTTGATCGCTTCATCTTTCACTTTAAAATTCTAACAGAAGTTACAACCTCTAGTTAATATGAATAAATAAACAAACTCAGAGGTCAGAGAGTGTATATATGCAGCAAAACACAAAAAGATTGCGGTGAAATCTTTTAGTTTTCGGTATATTTATAGTTTGTACTTCAAGGATGACAGGTATTTGTTGTAGGGTAAATTGTTATTCTTCAGACATTCATTCAAATGTCAAACCTTTTTTAAATAATCTTAATTCCTTAGACAGGACGTTGCGGTTATAACAATGGATTTCAGAAAAATAATATTATAGAAACTTATAAACTTAAACAAGTACATTGTTAAACAAAGTTTACAGGTTTTGCAAAATAAATATGAATCATAAATATGAAAAGCCAAAGATACTAAGTACGGTTTGTACAAAGTCACAATAGTCCCTGAAAGAAATAGTATGTAGAGGTTGCTGCTTAGCTTCTTATGTTAAGGAAGGTTATTCTTTTTAAAAGGTATGAAGTTATGTATGGGGTATAGAATATTTGGACCCTAAAAAAATAACAAAAATTTCAAACAATATTTTGTTTAAATGCACCTTTTATACGTTTCTTAGGAAATATTTATCTTTTGGTAAAGATGTAATCCCAAATATTGTTGCATCGCCGTCGGTTGATGTAAAATGGTAAACTTAATTTGTTGGGTATTTTAAAGATTCATGCAATATTTAACGATTTTGAAATGTGCTAGCGTATATTGGACGACGTCCGGTTTATATACAAAAATTAACTCAATACGTCATATTCTAGATCCTTCGAAACATGACACATCCGGGTGATGTAGTATTTACGAGAATGTTGGCTTTAATGTTTTAATTAGTGTAAAGCTGCCGCGGCTGCCATGATTTATGTCTATCCTAAAGCATCGTCTAATCTTTTTTAATGTACGAAGTTAATGGGGATGGTCTTTTTCTCTGTAATACGTAACGCTATTAAAATTGTTCTTATCTTATCTTTTATGGCTCCTTAACAGTAGATCGTTTCTTTGAATGGGGACGTTTTTCATTACGACTAATAATTGGCTTTTAGGAAGTAAAGTGACGTATTCTCTTAAAATGTTTGTTTGCAACTTATAAAGTGTTATTTTTAACCAGAATTTTTGGTTTTAAATAATCTCTTTAGACACAAAGTTTTTCTAGTATTTTATTTTAAATGTATGCAAATCATTTTCGGTCTACTTAATTTTTTTTATAAATGCAATAAGTTTTGTCTTTGCTGCAATTTAAACATGTTCTAACGGATATTGTATACACAGAAAATTAATTACATAATTAATTAAAGCTTGCAATTACATTCTTAGTGATTGTAAATGCAATTTATCTTTCAATAATGTGGCGTACTAGATTTTTAATAAATAACGTACATATCTTAAAATCAAACTCGTTTTACTAAGTATAGAATGATTATTTGCACAATGTATCTCTCAAAAATATTTACACACACAGCTTTAAGTTGGGTTTTTAAATTTACGATTTTTTCACACTCTGCTATAAAAGCAGTACACAGGATTTAATTACATAATTAAAAAGGCTTATTTCTATGCAGGGTAGAGAAATTTACTATTTTAAGAATATTTTAATTTTTCACGTTTTCTTCTCTTTGGGTGGTAACTTGCATAGAATTTGGGTGTTCGATGACAGTTTTGGTATCAAAAAATTTAGCCCGCAATCCACATAAAATCTCGGTAAAGTACACCGCTAAAACCTGTTTTGCAAGAAATTTCTGAAAACCTCGACTGTATTAACAAAAATGGTTGCCAACCAATTTAGTGAGATGGGTGGGGTAAGTGTTTGAAAAGCGTTTCGGAATGCTATTGTGCGAGTTCTATAGAAAAGTAATTAGACGCCACCTAATCTCGCAGGGTTTCTATGGTAAAGCCCCAGAGGAAATAATAATAGGGTGCCAAAACGTGGGATTAGGAGAGTGATTTTAGCATAAATTCACATAAGAAGTCATTAGGCACACTATTGTTAAAGCAAACATAAAAACAAACATTAACGAAAACAACACTAATATATCCTTTTAAAACGGTTAACTGAAACAATAGTTTCTAAAATCATATGAACGTTAAATGACCTGAATTTTACTAACACCTTAAGGTATTACCGCCATAATTTATTATAGCAAAGCTGGAACTATTATCTTTAAATGTAAAAAATACCAGTAAAAAAATTCCTAACACTATTACACAATTACGTTTTCAACTCTATTACGTAATTACGATTTCATTACGAGTACATTATAGACATCCTAAAACAAATATTTAAAACAAAATATATTAAGAAGGACTTTACCTAATGGAAATTGCTTTTAACAAATAGAATTGCAGTATAAATTCTCAACCTAATAATAGAAAAAAAAAGTATTGGGGGTAAGTTAACAAATTTCATGCAATTACTTAGAAATGTTCATTTACAATTTTATCTAGGTTATGGTTTCAAAGGTTTTCATAAATACCTGATGAGTGATTGTTGTCTGGAGAAAACTCGGACTTCACTAAAAGCGTTTATCTTTTGTGACTTCGAAACTAGTTGTTCTTAACATGCTTATATCAAACATAAAGTTATCGATTAAGTAACTAAGATGCTTCTTTAATCAAAAACAAACCAACTTAGTATGATATTATTCGAACTCTATTGACCACTATCAGTCTGCTCGACATGTTTTCTTCAATATGACTAAGCTACTAGGCGGCTCCGTGACTCAGTTGGTATGCATCCCGACACGGTCTGTTTGAAAAATTTTAAGCGAGCATGTTTCACAAGAATACGTCCTCGTTGGGATGCGAGGTAAAACAAAAGTCCCGTATGTGGGTGTTGTCACGCACGCTAATCATCCCTAACTTGTTTGTAATAGCATGGGTTTGAAATAATTCAAAATTTCCAGATTAAAAAAACTCGCTTCCTGGCCAATGTAGTACCTTTAAGCGGAGCATAAAAAAATCATATGTGACTAACTACTCAAGTTACATGTTGTTTCTTTGAATGTTAATTACGAAGTGCTTTTTAAGAAATAGATCTTCCCTTTACAAAAGAATTCGGGACATCTTCGACAAACCTCAAACAGAAGACTGCAAATCGTAGTTATATTTGTGGCGCTTTCTCTATCTAATATATATGCGAGATTAACTTGCGGAAAGATCAACCAAAGCCAGAGAAAAGTACTTTTTTATATTCTGTATCAACCCACATATGCTTGTAAACATCTTCATACTCCGACGACGAGGTAAAAGGCGCCAGTGGTACACATTAGTAATCAAAACAAATGAACCATACAACTTTAATAACTTTATAGAAAGTGCCCATGATGAATTTGAAAACCTCTTAGTATAAGCAATATTAGGAATAAAGATATTGCTTTCTTAGATCAGGAATCCATGTAGTTGATTAAATTATATTGTTTACAGGAACTAACCTAGCTTTATTGGCGGGATTTACTAATATAGATACTATTAAAATGAAATATGATTATAAACAGTTCAGAGGAACGTCAGAAGCTTCTCACGCGGAACAGCAAAGAAGTGCTGGAATTAATCTGTCAGTTTCATACAACCATGACTTACGATTCTCATACATTTCCAAAAATCAAAAATCAACGTCTCGGACAACGCTTTTCAACGCCAGAAGATGTCGTAGAAGCATTTTAAAAAGTTCTATTTATTGTAACTTCTTCTGATTGAGAAAAATGTTATGATGATTAGATGTATTTGCGTGAAAAAAATGTACAGTGTACAAGAAATATTTTAAAAAGGTAATTTTAAACATTTTTATCTTCTTTTACCATAAAATTTAGCAATAGCTCTCGTGGTGTTCCCTTGAAGTATTATTTGACGCTACGTTCCACTTAAAGAAATACTCAATTTACAAAGAACGGCCCTGTTATAACAGTTCGTGTAGAGGGCGGTATAACTTTTTCGGTACTATACTGATGTTAGTAAACTTGTAAGAACATTAAGGATAGCTATGGGAAAACAGTCATTTCATTTAGAAACCCAGAACCTTTTAGTAGAATGGATACTCTGATTAATTAACAAGTTTCAAATAATTCAAAGTAGGCTTTACGTATACATTTATACGCGAAATATTGTTTTGAAGTCTATTCATTATTAAAGTCTTCAAAGTTTCTATCAGAATATCTTGCGGACTAAATAGAAATTACGTCCATGCATTAAAAAAGGTTTTAGAAATTTGTATTATAGGAAGTTTGTGTAGTGCAATCCACAACCATGTGTTGAGAAACGTTATGAGGACTGATTTACAGTCCAGATAACAGATTTCGGGTCACAACGGCAAGGTAACCTTACACTACTATTAGCTACAAAATCGATCGGGGTTTGTTATCGTCCTAAAATAGTTTTCCGAGGTAGTTGAGAGGATTGATTCAGTCAGATTCCATAATCTTTTTTTGGTGGTTTTTGTTTGTTAATAAGCTAAAGTGTTTTGGCATAAAATGCACCAATACCATTCATAAGTTATCACTCGTTCATTTATCTGAGACTCATTTAAAGATAGGAATTATGATAAAGAATATTAAAAGGTCATGTTAGGTTAATCAAATTGGAAGTTTCATTAAAGCAAGAAGTGTTTTATAACTTTAAAGGGAGGGTTTTTCTGAAGAGCTTTGAACCAGTTTTTAGAAACTCAGCAAAGGTAGGAAATTCTCATAAACGGTATTCTGGAGTTAAATCTGCACTAACATTTATAGTAAATTGCCTACTTAGCTTTAGTTAATTATGTATAGTGTTTATAGGTCGAGGTATACAGTGAGTATAGTTTTCTTAAATATTTGTATTTAATTCAGTAGCGACGTTTAAAGAAATTGATTTTGCTACGTAACACAAAGAAAGTCAAAGAAATGACCGGGCTCAATCGGAGAGTAGGGGGTTGTAGAAAGCAGACTGACCTATGATGTATGCGGCGGTAAGGAGTTAGTAACAATACCTGCAAGAAAAATAGTTAAGCAAACCTGAAAAAAAAGAATAAGTATAGCAGTAATGAAAAGTCTAAATTATTCAGTACTTTGTAGAATGTAAAAAAAAGAAACTGTTTGGATAATCTATATAATATAACAACGGTAAAAGCAATACAGACAAATGTTTAGTACAAAGTGAGGTAATATTGGGGAGTAGCAGAAACGTTTCCTCACACACCAATTAAACATAAATCAGACAAAATGTTGACAAAAGATAAATAGATAAGACACAATTGGTATGAGTAATTCAGTAGTATTGATTTTTCTTTCTTTCTTTTTTTTTCTGTTTTAAAATAGCATGCAAGTCTATTGTAAAAAGTATCAGTACCACAAAGATATGGTAAAGCAACGGATAGAAATTTAAAGTAATAACCAGTAGGAAATAGTTCAACTTACAAACGTCCTTCAGCAACGCTTCCTAGCAACGGAAGTGTGGGATTCAGCGATGTCCTGCACTAATGAAGTACTTCACCCTTGACTGTGAGGGTGTTGATGGAACTTATCACACGTTACACTAATCACACCTACGTATTTCACTGGTGTTAGCAGCAGACATTATCACGCGATGGAACTATGTAGCCTTGGTAAATTCTATTTCCTACGACAATAACTTCGAAATATTCTGTAGCACTAGTTTAATTTCAACTGGGACTAGAGGTATATTATTTTCATAAACATCCCAATAAGCAGTGAGAAACTTCAAACAATACCTTTGTAAGCCGGTACTCTGTTATATTTCGCAAATAACGCAATTTGCGCAAGCAAAGATCTGTTATAGATTCTTTGGGGTTAGAAAATTCAGAAACTACAGTATCACAGCAACAAAAAAACAATTAGTAAAAGCCACGCGTATCACTAAAATAAGTCCGTCAAATGTTCCGTAGAACACGCGTCACAGTTCAAATATAAAAAGACAAATCAGCCAAAAAAACACAATGAGCAAAGCAACGCGTACCACTAAGTGCGTCCGTCGATTTTCCGTAAAACACGTGTGGTCGAGTAAACACGTTCTCCTATAAACCATACTACTTCAATCGAAATTAATATACCACTTTTACTTCACAAGAAAAACAACTCAAATCGTGGCGTGCTTGTAGTTAATAAATATAAAATCACTATCACCATCTTCAAAGCAAAACGGAAAGCAGTATTTTTACCGTAATTAACATATAGGAACAAAGGACAAACTACAACTCAAAACACAATTAGTAAAGCCACAAGGAAACAGTATTTTTAACGTAATATCTCGGAACGAAGAGCAAACTATAACTGTCCATCTGTAGATATCAAATCGTCGTTATTACAACCGCGTATCGACTCTTATCTAGACTCGTGTAATAACATAAGCAACATACAAAACGTAAAATGCCGCAATCATATCTAATACTTAATTACCGCGGTTTATCACTTACAACAAGTTGGAAAGCAATTTACGAATAATCCTATTTACAAATCGTTCCTTGTAATTTATTTATTAATTGAAAATCAAACTTCAATTTATCTATCTTTAAATAATACACACAAGTTAAATTGTATACAATTCTGAAAACTATGCGGAAGTATTTACTAATTGCAAAAAAACGTGAAATGTTAACCGATTAAAAATTCACGTTACAATTTGATGTTGAAGATATCTATGTTCTTTGTTCTAACTTTAGTTTTGTAAATGATAAATGCAAATAAAAAGTCCTGAATTAGAAACATTGTATTCAGATTAATCTTACGTATGAAGAAAGAACCTTTTCATAATCTTAAAGAGTGATAATTTTATATTTCAAGCCAAAAACCTTTCTATCAGTCATCAATATTATATGTATGTTAGTGATAAAATACTAATAGATGTCTTATTGAATATCATAAGTTACACCAAAAATTGTTCTGAGATTAAGATTTTTCTACTGTGCAATTATATTAAATAAAAAAAAAATCGGAAGAAGGAGGAAAAAGCACTAGAAGAAGCACACTTGGTGTTAGGAACTAAAAAGCATGCAGCTAGAGAAAGAATGGACAATTCAGGAAACCTTTAATAGAAGAACGAATAAAGTTCAAAAGTTTAGCATCTGAAGATGGTATACAAAAATATAAGTAACAAGCACAGAATAAACAAGTTGAAAATGCAAGGCATTGTCGCAACGAACTTCCAAATGTAGACTTACTTTAAAACAAATTAAAGAAATTAAAATTATTTAATTGTAATAATTATAAGTATTCAGATAAAAACAAAAATTTATAAACAACAAAAGAGACATTTTAATATATTTTATTTTATTGAATAAATATTTTAAAAGCTATATATTAGTTCTAATCAATAAGATAAGAAATTTTTTTTTTTATATGAATCTAATTATTTTCGGTAATCAAAATTTAAGTTTAAACAATGTCTATAATATTGGAATAATTGGCATGAAATGCCATAAATTGTTCAAATATGTGTCGCATATTGATTTTAAACTTATTTAAAATTTTAATTAACCCTGTGGATTTTCCCGGGGGCTCGGCGTCCCCGTGGCCCGATTTTAACTGACATCAAAACTTAAGCTCTGGACACCGAGCTGAATCGATTGATGTATCACACATTGATGTCCGACCATTAAAAAGGCCTCGGGCACACAGACAGACACACAGACAAATAGATTTCATAAACGAACGAAGTTCGTTGATAAACTATGTAAAAAAACTAAACAGAAATAAGTGTAAAGTAATTGTGAAGAAATAAAATAACCACTGAATAATGGCAGACCTGGATAGATAATCAATAGATTAAGAACCTTTGCAGGAGAGTAACGGATAGGAGGAAATACAACCCTTTATATTATTGAAAGAATTAAGTTAAAATGTAAGATTCATGAGAAAGTACAAAATATAAAACATAAGTCAATAAAAAAGATAAATTAAAATCCAAGCATGATTCTAGGAATTGATCAATTCGATAATGAAATTTAGAATTCAAAGAGAAACGAATACCATAAGCGATTTGTCCTTGACTTGAATGCTGTAGGGTATCTGTTAATAGTTTGTAAGGGGATACATTTTGATACTTTAAATTTTGTTTATCTGATTATGTGAATAGCTAATATGGTTTTCTATAGCAGAAATTTCGAAAACGTTTATTTGAGATTCAATTATATTTTTTTTATGAATGTCTAAATAAATACGCACCGTGTTTGCTCACTTTGCCTAAGGTAGTTTTTTTAAAGTATCGTGTCCATAATTTTGAGAATAACAGAAGTACGATGTTTTTAATAGATTTTTTTCAGGTTTCTTATACATGGCACAGAAAACTGGCCGGGAATATTGAAGGTAGGTAACCAGTCAAAAGTTCAGAGTATAGCACAGTATCATTACAATATATTTATATATATTACTATGATAATAGGGTTATTTAGGGGTATATATGGTCACAAGGGTTGTACACTCCATGTAAACGACACCAAAGCCTAAAAAAGTAAACATTTTATCATAAAGAGTAAGCAATTCGCCAATTATGCAAAAGCAAATATTAAACACATTGTACAATATTCACAACCAACTTCAATTAAAGAAAGGAATCTCATTCTTCAAGAATTCAATTACATTTAGTAAAATAAATAATTTTGTACGCAATCTAATTCATTTTTATAGCAATGCATTCAAACATTTTAAATAAACATGCATCAGAAGCTTTGAAAGTCAAACAAACATAAAACGATTTTTTTTTAAACTCGACGCATTAATAATCATGCGTGCCCATAACAAACGAGTCTTGCAACAAAGAAAGCACGCTACATACAGCTCTCAACCAAAATAACACGCAAAGTTGAAAATTACAAATTATATAATAATTTTCAAGTAAATGTTAGTGAATGAAAATTCAAGTTCAAATATACAATAGCAGCTCGCCGCTGACTTTAAAACGTAAGTTCAAAATTTTAATCAAACATAATTTTAAGATTTATATGACCTAGGACTGTAAGCATTTATCAGAGAATCCATCTGAAAGTCTATCTGAGAATTTATATATGCGTCTATCTGAGGTCTGAACTGAGAATCTATGATCCACCAAGAATTAAATTAAGAGTTTAAAAAAGCTGTACTATGCAATTAAATAAACAAGTACCAAATAAAATCAAAAAGAAAAATCTAATGAAAACTCAACGCTGGGATTAATATCACAGCAATATATAACTGGAATCGTTGTTGTTTGTTCAGTCCTTATCTCCCTTATTTATAATACAAGGAAAACTAGCTTCTTCAAAACACATTCGAAAAGCTTTTAGCAAATATAACCACCAACTAAAATTAAGAGGTTTGAATTTTGTGCCGTATTATACACGGGATGTTTCTTATATATCATGTGCTCCTTGAGTACTTATCTGAAAGATTATGAAATTAAATTTTAATTTACTGAAATTTTCTGAAATTTATTAAATTTTTAACTATTTACTTTAAAAGGAGCCTCTAAAGTTGTTTGATGTATTTTCATATGCTGAATCCAAAATTTAGGTTCAAAATGAAAAATACACCCTTTCAGCACATCAAATATCACAATAATATATATATATATATATATATATATATACATACATACACGAGGGTACGAGAGGTCATCGAACACTCAAACTCTATGCAAATTACCACCCAAAAAGAAGAAAACGTAAAAAATTAAAATTTGCTCAAAATATTAAATTTCTCTACCCTGCAGAAAAATAAGCCTATTTAATTATGTAATTAAATCCTGTTTACTGCTTTTATTGCAGAGTGTGAAAAAATCGTAAATTTAAGAAACCCAACTTTAAGCCGTGTGTGTAAATACTCTTGAGAGGTACTTGCAAATAATCATTCTATACTTAGTATAACGAGTCTGATTTTAAGATATGTACGTTATTTATTGAAAACCTAGTACGCTGCCTTACTGAAAGGTAAATTACATTTATAATCACTAAGAATGTTGTTACTTAATAATAGAATACGTCACTTTACTTCCTAAAAGTCAATTATTAGTAGCAATGAATAAACGCCTCTATTCAAAGAAACGATCAACCATTAAGAAGCCATAAAAGATAAAATAAGAACGATTCTAATAGCGTTACGTATTACATAGGAGAAGACCGTCCCCATTAACTTCGTGCATTAGAAAAACTAGACGACGTTTTACGATAGACATAAATAATGACAACCGCGACAGCTTAGACCAATTAAATCATTAAACGCCAACATCCTCGTAAATACTACATCACACGGGTGTGTCATGTTTCGAAATAGATCCGGAAGGATCTAGAATATGACATTGAGTTAATTTTTCTATATAAACCGGAATTGAACTAGAACGATTAGGCGTGCATACAGCATTCGACATTCATGATTAATTCATTTCACGGCATGGAGCATTTAAGTTTTGAGTAAAGAATTAATTCGTTCTTTCTTAAGTAAATCGAACATGTAAGATTCAAAGCAGAGTTTCATGCTTTAAATTATTCTACGGCAAGAAAATTATACGTCATATGTAAATATTTGTAACATCAACTACAATAAGTTCTTAATCTGATAGAAATTATTTTTTGTAAGAGGATAAGGTCCAGCCAAATTTTGAGATCAGAGTTCGAAAAACTTTGACCTTTACTAAATTATCTGTGCAGCGTCATTGGCCAATTATCCTAGGTTATTCTGAGACACAGAGCGGTGGCGAACAGCAGGCAACTGGACGTTACATACATCGGAGTACGGCGATATCCTAGCAATATATATATATATATATATATATATATATATATATATATATATATATATATATGAATATGATAACGCTGCACGTTGATGTAATTATTCAAAGAGTGCTCTTCTGATTAACACCGCTCTGTGTATTTTAATGTCCTAAAATTTTCAATCTGCCTGGGCAGTCCAGTTTAATTTACACAGAGTGCACAACGTTACGATAATCAAATAGTTTACCCCTTTTTCCCTAAAACTTTATCTGATTTGAATGATAAAACGAAGTCGATTAATATTCGTATAATGAGAAAAAAAAGAGATTTACACTTCACAGCTTAATCTGTTTGACTGTATGATAAAATTAGCTCCTTAATCAAATAACAATAAATTTTAAATTGTTTATCTCCAAAAATTATAGCTCTTTTTCTGTTCCGTAACCGTTCATTATTTACAATTCCCCTTGTATATATCATAAAATACTCTTGCATACCTAATCGATTTCTATACATTATCCCTACCTACATAAAACTAACCAAAACCAAGGAACAGATAAGAAACGAGAGTGTTCGAGCAACCTTCAAGCAATCAACACGCGTCCTCTGATATGCCGTGCATATGGTCGCGTTAAAGGGCATAATCAGTGAATAAATGTTACATTGAAGTGCGTGATAAGTGAACATTGAATCAACAGACAATCCATCATCAAGTGTAAGCCGTTTCACCACTTCAAACGACAAGAATATAGTCGAAACTAAGCCACATGTTAACAAGGTTAGTTATCCTATCATTTATTCTACAAAACAATCTGTTATAATTACAATCTGATTATCCACTATTTTGCTGGTCATTTAGACTGTTAACCTTTCATTCAATCATTATACACAAGTCTACACCAAGCCTAGCTTGTTTTCAAATACGCATGCTACAACTTGGTATTTCATTATCTATACTTTTCAACCCCTAAACAACAACGCGTGTTTTCAAATACGCACGCGCCATTTGGTCGCTTCGACAGCCAAATTCTGTTACCCCCTCTAAGGAGATACTTACAGTCCACACATCTAATTTTCTATTTTAAAATAACAAACACTATCATATTTTACATCTAGCCTGTTTTATCCCTTTAGTGGTCTTTGAAAGAATGCATAATTATTAAAACTAAATACTCAGATTAATTCAATTACTGTGTTATTTCAGCCATTTAAGTGCAGCATAAACAGCGTGTATTTATATAGTCGTTTTTTAACTTTACCGTACGTAGAAACGAATTTTACAACAATTTAAAAATAGTAAAGTTCTTATTGTTGTGTTAATAGCCTTGCAAACATATGTTGTATGCTTGATTGTATTATAATAGGCCGTGCTTATTTATCTACAATCGACTAAGCTTGAGTGTCCAGCACCTGTTAAATTCTGGACGTTCACATTTATTAAACTCAGATAACAAAATTTACGACTTTTGTGAAACTTTTGTTAAAAGAATTTTATTTCTTATTAAATTATAAACAAATCTTTATTTCATAATGAGTACCAAACGAGCGGACATTGCAAACTTGCAATTGTTAAAATCACGCTTACAGGAGACATTTGAACTTTCGGAAACATTGGATGACGAGAAGTCGCTTATAGCCCTGTTTAAAATTAAGTGTAAATTTGTGGATGATATATACTCCCAGATTACAGAAACGTATCTATTACTGGTTCCTTCAGCCTCTGAAGTCGAAATAGAAACATACGAAAATATGCGGAAGTCTATTGATTTCCAATATTTTTCTATTTTAACAAAATATGAATCTTTAAAAAATCCAGGAGAAACCAGCAATAATACTGTTGCTTCATCTTTGCCGTTAAACGGATTTCAATCGAATCCAAACATTCGTTTACAGCCGCTTACGTTAACTACATTTGGCGGTAATTATAAAACTTGGCAAGGTTATATTGATTTGTTTAATGCATTAGTGCATAACAACTTATCTTTATCTGACATAGAACGCCATAATTATTTAATTGGTTCACTGATTGGGGGACCCTTAGATTTGATTAAATCCATCCCTTTGACAGCGGGTGGATATCGGGTCGCATACGACGCGTTAATTGAGCGCTACTCCAATATTCGCCGCCAAGCCACGGCACATTGGCATGCCATAAAAAATTATCCGCCTATACGATCGGAAAATCCTAAAGAATTACGTAAACTGTTAGATAACTTTTCAGAAAATCTAGCCATTCTTGGTACTCTTAATTTTGATACTTCCTCTTGGGATTTTATTTTAGTAGATTTACTATTTGAAAAAATCGATCCTCAATCGCGAAAGCGTTTTGAGCTAGAAAACAACAGTAATGAAATTCCTACGTTAGATAGCTTACAATGTTTTTTATCTAAACAATGTGCAGCATATGAAACTATTGCTAGTACATCATTTAATGCGCCTTTTATGGGTACGCAAAAACATTTCAAACCCGCAACGGGAACATATCAACATTTTCAAGCAAGTGAAGGTGTACGCCCCAAGGTAACATCTCACATTGCTTCTGTTAACAAATCTAATACATTCGCGGCTTTAAAAGAACCCGAAAACTGTATTATTTGTCAACAAAATCATCGCGTTTTTAGATGCAATTCGTTTTTGTCTATGACGCCTTCTGATCGTTACCGAACGTCAAAAAACGCAAATTTGTGCATCAATTGTCTTCGTAGTAACCATAACACCTTAAATTGCAAATCTAGTTCTTTTTGTAAAAGCTGTAATCAACGCCACCACACGTCATTACACGTTACAAAAACGGTACAATCAGCTGTTAAATCTGACTCACAGTCAAATAATTTACAGCAACCTACAGTTGCACACAATAATGCAGAGGAGCACGCCTTTGTAGCTACCAATGCTTTTTCATCTTCATGTAATTCAGAAAATGGTATTACAGTTCTACTATCTACTGCGGTTGTAGAAATAAAAGACGCCTCTGGCAATTTTCATCAAATACGCGCACTACTTGATCCAGGGAGTCAAGCAAGCTTCCTGCGTGACAGCTGCGTACGAAAATTTTCTCTTTCTCGTCGCTTTTCACAAGTACCAATTTTTGACCTCGCGCAAACAGAAGCTTCTTCAAATCGTGGCGCCACTAATTGTATTATACGTTCACGTTATGATACAAACTTTGAAATAAATGTAGAGCCATTTATACTTTCAAATATATGTTCCAACCTACCTAACACCACGTTACGTAGCGATTGGAAACACTTAACAGGATTGCATTTAGCCGATCCTAATTGGCACATTTCCACTCCTGTAGACATGCTCTTAGGAACTGACGTATATCCTTCCGTTGTAAGCGAAGGTTTGATTCATGGCGGGCATCAGCAGTCATCTGCAATCAATACAATATTTGGTTGGACAATGATAGGTCCAGTCCCACAAACTCAGCAATTACCAGCGGTAAGATCATTCTTTATCTCTGCCGAACATTCTATGAATAATACTTTAAAACAATTTTGGGAAATTGAAGGACCGCCTTCAAAACCCATAAATACAAAAGCCGAGCAAACAGCTGATGAAATTTTTAAGAAAACACACACGCGCGACATCGACGGTCGCTTTTGTGTAAACTTGCCTTTTAAAACGGCACCCTCTAAATTTGAAAAATCGCGCGCGATAGCGTTGAAACGTCTAATTTCTCTTGAATACAGACTTGCTAAAAGGCCCGAATTACATAAATCATATTCGGAATTTATGCGAGATTATTTAGAAAGTGGTCACATGACTCCCTTAATTTCTTCGCCTATTTCAGATGATTGCTATTTTATTCCGCATCATCCAGTATTTAAAGAGGAAAACGGTAATTCTAAATTACGTGTTGTATTTGATGCGTCTGCTAAAACGTCAAATGATATATCTTTAAATGATACGCAACTTGTAGGACCTAAACTACAAAATGAAATTATTTCAGTTTTAATGAGATTTCGTTTACATCAATTCGTCTTCACCTGTGACATAAAGCAAATGTTTCGACAAATAAATATTTTTGAAAATCATAAAAAAAATCAGTTAATTCTATGGAGGTTTTCGCCAAACGACCCACCTATAACATATCAGTTGAACACGGTTACATACGGCGTAGCTTCTTCTCCTTACCTGGCAATTCGTTCACTTCAAGAACTAGCTAACGAAGGAGTTTTAAAGTATCCTCTTGCCTCAATGGCTATTGATAAAAATCTCTACGTTGATGATTTTGCATGTGGATCAGACACGATTGACGATCTCACAGCATTACGTCATCAATTAGTAGATCTTTTACATTCCGGCGGATTCCAACTTCGTAAATGGAATCGAATCATCCATTGCTACTTAAAGATATCCCTGAAGAACATCGTTTGTTTCAAAATCAAGATTCTTCAAAGGATGTAGGTGTCAAGATACTGGGCCTCCAATGGCAGGCCTCAGATGATACATTTTCATTTATCGTCAAACCATTAAACCCTTTATGCACAAAACGTGCGATCTTATCAGACATCGCGAAGATTTATGACCCACTTGGATTTTTAGGTCCTTTGTCACTCTTTGCTAAAAACCTAATACAGCATTTGTGGCTGTTAGGATTAGATTGGGACAGTATACCACCCGATGAAGTTTGTTCTCAATGGCAACAATTTCGGCATGAGCTCCCACTCTTATCTTCATTAAAAATACCACGATTTCTAAATAATGGCATCTCGGCTTCCTGCCAGCTACACGCCTTTTGCGATGCTAGTGAGGTTGGTTACGCTAGTGTCATTTACTTCAGATTTTGTTTTCCCAATGGGAAAATTTCTAGTAAATTGGTATTTTCGAAAACAAAGGTGGCACCTATTAAACGACTGTCCTTACCGAGGTTAGAGTTGTGTGCTGCGGTGCTACCAGCAGATTTAGTTCAATTTGTTCTTGCTACATATGGCGAGAATTATGCGATCACCGACGTCTTCAGATGGAGCGATTCCATGGTAGCTTTGGCGTGGGTCCGATCACCACCATATAAATTGAAAACGTTCATTGCAAATCGGGTTACGCACATACAAGAAGTTATATCGCCTACTTCTTGGCGGTACGTTAATTCCAAATGCAACCCCGCTGATCCAGCTTCACGCGGCTTGCTCCCAAACGATCTTCTTTCATGTTCGCTTTGGTGGGCGGGTCCTGATTGGCTTAGCTTACCAGTCGAGAATTGGCCCACCGAGCCAATCCGACAACCTATACAATCAATTATAAACTCTGAAAGCAAGAAAATTGCACTCATTGTTCAATTGGAGGAGCATTTCATAGATAAACTTTTAATACAATCTTCTTCGTTAAGAAAAATTCAGGGTATCATTACTTACTGTTTTCGCTTTGGAACTGTTTCAAAAATTCGTCCGCTAGGGCCTCCGACTGCTGAGGAGCTCCAGAAAGCACTTAACGTTATTACTAAACATATTCAGTCAACTTCGTTTAAAGCGGAAATACAATTAATTAAAACTAAAAATAAACTTTCTAAATCGTTTCGAAAATTATCACCATTCATTGATTCCGCAGGTATTTTACGAGTAGGAGGAAGATTAGGTCATTCAACACTTCCGTATTCTGAAAAACATCCTGCATTATTACCGAAAAACCATCGTTTTACTGAGTTGTTAATCAATCAAATTCATGAAAAATATTTTCACCCGGGAATTAACACCACCACTTATCTCTTGCAACAATAATTTTGGATTGTCTCTTCAAAACGAGCAATCAGACATTACTTATCTAATTGTAATCAATGTTTTAAAACTAACCCCAAACCGGTGATAACGCCCATGGGTGACTTACCACAATTTAGAATAAACCAACTAAAACCATTCAGTTGTGTTGGTGTGGATTACGCCGGGCCTCTTACAATAAAATCAGATAATCTTCGAAAAGCAAAACTCCTTAAGGCATACATATGTTTGTTTGTATGTTTTTCGACGAAAGCAGTTCATCTTGAACTTGCATCAGATTTATCAGCCGATTCTTTTCTGGCAGCCTTACGTCGCTTTATTGCTCGGCGCGGGCGCTGTTCCACTATTTTTAGCGATTGTGGGACCAATTTTATCGGAGCTAATCGCATTCTTGTCAGTCTTACGCGCACTGCTGCTGAACAAGAAAATATCAAATGGTTATTCAACCCCCCTTCTGCACCCCATTTTGGCGGACTGTGGGAGAGCGGAGTAAAATCTGTAAAGACACATCTTTTGCGCATTATTGGAAACCAGGTCCTTACCTATGAAGAACTAATCACAACCTTAATACAAATAGAATCGCTCCTTAATTCACGGCCTCTTTGCAGTTTAAGTAGCGACCCTAATGATCTACAATCTCTCACGCCTGCGCATTTTTTAACAATGGAGCCGCTGACTGCGCCTCCAATGCATGATTTAACACATTTAAATATTAATCGTTTATCACGTTGGCAATTGGTGCAGCGTTTGCACCAAGATTTCTGGTCTAGGTGGCATAGGGAGTATTTACATGAGCTCTATCAAAAATGCAAGTGGAATAACCATAACAAATTAGTTGGTAATCTAAACGGTACACTTGTACTTATCAAAGATTCTGTTTTACCTCCACTCCAGTGGCAGTTGGGCAGAATAATTAACACATTTACGGGCACCGATGGTATTGTTCGAGTAGCCGAAGTTAAGACTAACCAGGGTACATTAAAGCGACCTCTGGTGAAATTATGCATTCTTCCTAACCAATAATACTTCAATGTATAATAAGCCATTGCCCGGCTTAAAGGGCTATTTTTTAATTTACTTTTCTTTTGCATTTTACACAACATTCATTTTATTTTTCATTCAAGATTGAACCAATTTCAATTTCAATTTTTTTTTACTTTTCTTTAAAAAGGGCCTATAACTGAGGCTTTTTGGTGGGCGGTATGTTCCGTAACCGTTCATTATTTACAATTCCCCTTGTCATAAACTTGTCATAAAATACTCCTGCATACCTAATCGATTTCTATACATTATCCCTACCTACATAAAACTAACCAAAACCAAGGAACAGATAAGCAACGAGAGTGTTCGAGCAACCTTCAAGCAATCAACACGCGTCCTCCGATATGCCGTGCATATGGTCGCGTTAAAGGGCATAATCAGTGAATAAATGTTACATTGAAGTGCGTGATAAGTGAACATTGAATCAACAGACAATCCATCATCAAGTGTAAGCCGTTTCACCACTTCAAACAACAAGAATATAGTCGAAATTACACCACATGTCAACAAGGTTAGTTATCCTATCATTTATTCTACAAAACAATCTGTCATAATTACAATCTGATTATCCACTATTTTGCTGGTCATTTAGACTGTTAACCTTTCATTCAATCATTATACACAAGTCTACACCAAGCCTAGCTTGTTTTCAAATACGCATGCTACAACTTGGTATTTCATTATCTATACTTTTCAACCCCTAAACAACAACGCGTGTTTTCAAATACGCACGCGCCACTTTCCTAATTTTAAAGCCATTAAGTTGACGTTGTACTCTGCTGTAACGTTCAAGATTTTCCCTTGGTTTACGAAATTTTGCACGTATCAAAATAAACTTTTATTGACTCCTTACATCCATTTCGAATGGACCTGCACCTTGCCGAAGTTCTAAATTACTAGAACAGGTGAAATGGCTTGCGTGTTCTAATGAGCTAAAGAGCCAAACTACAGGTCCAACCAAAGTAGTAGGATCGTTAGTGAGGAACCAAACTAAGACAGGTCCCCGAAAGAGGGCAGAGGCTCTTTCGGTACTTAGATTGGCAGAGACCATAGGGGTCGGTATGACAGTCTAAGACACACTACCGCGATGTGGAAGGCAACGGTAAACCACCACATTATCTCCCAAGTACACAGCGTACCTAAATTACAATAAAATCATGGCATTCTCTGGGGTAAAAGATTCCGGAATTAAAATAGTCCCCCAGTCGGATCTCCGGGGTGGGACTACTTCGGAGGATGCGATCGGAAAGTTAAAAATAAGAGTCAGGAACACTCTGCGAGTCGGAGCGTGGAATGTTAGAAGTATGAAGCAAGTAGGTAAGCTAGAGAACCTAAAAATCGAAATGAATAGGTTATCACTAGACATAGTAGAGATCATCGAAGTTCGGTGGCCAGAGGCGAGGGATTTTTGGACTGCAGACTTCAAGGTAATTCATGCAGGAGCAGAGGAAGGAAATTCGGGCGTTTTGAATGCCTATTTCAATTAGGTACGTGTTATTCAATAATCGATTTTTGTGTTTAATTATTATTGAGTGATATATTGCTGTAAAGAAAATTTTAAACACTTTAAGAATATGTAATAACAATGAGTATGTTCCATTTAGAATTTTGAATATATTTGCCATATCTTAAAAATTTGATGTTCCATTGTTTTTTTTATTTTGACATATTATTGCAAATTAAAAGTTACGGAAGTTTTGTATATAACATTTCTCTGAAATTCTTATAATAGTCGAGAAATTTGCCGTGACACGTAAAAGCAGACACACTGTATATACAATCACAGATCTATGGTTGCTATTTAGGGAATTTGATTTGAAATCGAGCTCGACTAAAACTAAAATATCATATTATTTTTCCCATATTAAAATATGAATTACAAGTTATTGAGGTTCAGTTTTTGTATTATTTACAGACCGTGTTGATTTATAAAAACTGTTATTCATAAAGAATTGCAAATATAGTAACTTATAACTAACTTTACCTAAAAAAAAATACGTAGGAGAGAACTAATTATTATTTTCAATTATAGTACTTTTAACATAAACTATTTGTTTATGCGATGAAAGTCTTGATATGAGGTTAACATACTGAAGAGTACATAATAAGTGATCATAAGTGCTTAAGCCTTTGATTTTGAAAATTGAGATAATATTTTCCAAAATATCATGTTAGTGAATTTTTGGAACACAAACAGTGAACTCTTTGAAATAACACTATTTATATTTTCCATGTTTTATTTCAGCTAGCGTTTATGAGTTTCTAGGTTTTGTTACAGAAGAAGCTTTCTAAAGGGTTTTCGGCGTTTTTCTTTGCTAAAGTTTGTTTAAAGTAGACGTTGTGACGTCTTGACCATTTTTAATGTATACAAAAAATAAAGAATAATTTTGATAGTAGACCCACCACTGTTGCCTCTACGTCCTACAGGAATAGACCCCGCATTAGTACGTAAGATATCACCTTTTTCTGACCTTCAGTCACGGATAGAAGATACCATTCTGCCTCATTCCACTTCAATAATAGAATTCAGTTCGGTATTGTGCATAATACGATCCTTAACTTAAACAGAACAATTTTCAAAGTGAGCACATGCATTAGCTCCATTTAAACAATAAAAAAATTTTCACGTTCCGTTCCTGTAATTAAATAATTTGAGGCATAGTTGATTTAAAATTGCATATTTAGCATTACTTCCACATTAGTTTGCATGCTAGTAGAGCGTTTGTTCTTCTTTCGATCTTTAATCGATCATTTGTTGAAACATCCTGTAAAATGTTATTAAATGTTCAGTTACAAAGTTAAATATGTTGCATCTATTTTATTTTGATAACGTGCTAAACCTAGGGTTTTTTTATTACAAAGTAGGGAAATTTGCTTTAATTATCAAAGGCTAAAAATTCTTGCACTATGTATTTATTGAAATAAGTTTAACGTGTGGTTTGTCAAAACACTTGCTTCAGAATAAGTGCGAAATATGTTTAAACACCCTCATCTCTTAAATAAATTATGAATATATGGATTGGAAATACGTTACTGTGTTAGCATGAAACGTGGGTTTGGAATCAGTAAAAGTTAAAAATGCTTGTTAGATGTGTTTGCTTTAAAGTGGGAAAATATTGCTTATCAAAACAGTTACTTCGAAAACACTATTATCACGTTAATATGGAGTATCCCGTTATCAAACATGTATTTACGGACACAGATTGAGACAATGGAAATTGTCCACCTGCTTATCTTTTCAAGGTATTGTTAATCAAAATAGTAAATTTCTTTGGTTTTGTACCAAATGTATCACAGCCGTTATACGCTTAACTATATAATTGTGCAATATGGGTTGCAGATATGCTTAATAGATTGAACAGGCATTGCTTTGATACTACCAGGCAAGATTTTCAAGCAGATATGCTTTATGGAATTCTTTATGTTTTATTGAGACCATTTGATTTCTTATTTGCGCTTATCTGCAGGTGATGTTTTGACAATTCCTTCCAGGTGGTTGTTTGGTCGGTGGAAAATATTTTTGAAGGTAGAACACGATACTATTTGATGACTTATCTAAACCTATAAGTACAAGTTGGGTTGCGCTTACAGAGGATTTTATGCAGGATCCTTTCACGGAAAGAGACCTGTAAAGTCGTGGTGTTACTAAAGATGCTCTGTTTTAAGAGGCATTGCTTTGCTTCGACTTAATAAAGTCAAAATTACTCAATTTTCTGTAAACAGTAACTGAGTGAAATTGTTTCACAGAAGTGTCCACTCTGTTAATAGTTGTAAGTGCGCACTTTTAGATATGCTACAATAGTACTAGAGGCAAGCTGGCGATATACTATAGGGTACATACGGCAGATAAGCGAATAGTCTCCTCGAAATGTAGCTACTCTTCTCTGGCACACAAATTGACTTAAGGTAGAAATACTTTGTTCTTTTGCTGATGCTGTGTGTAAAACATAGTTAATGGTTGATAATCACGCCAGTGCTCTAGTTTTTTTCTTACGTGTGGCTATGGCACAATAAATTTCAAACTGCGGTTCTAAAATTAACCATTAAATGTTAGTGCAAATATGGCTACGGGGTTATTTTCAAGTCACAATTAAGTTAAACATAAAGTCACGTTGAAGCAATTTACTTACTTTAACTAAAGATTTAGAAAATGCTAACATCAACCACGTGTTTACTAATTATTAGCTAAGATAAATTTAGCACTTGGTTATCCATGAAACTTACCTTCAGTTTAGGGTTACGCTATTGCTTTTAAGTTTGGTCTCGAAATGCATTTCGGTAAGTAGCAGGTAAACACCAATGTATTACTATATATTTCATGTCTAATTTTTTTCTTGTATTTATTTAGGACTGGAAAGATTGTGTAAGTATACTTGTACTTATTATTTATATCTTAAGAATTTATGTGACTGGGAAATAATCCCTAATTGATATTTGTTTAAATTTTATGTATATTCTAACAGTTGACGTCCTTGTTTATATCATGTTATAATAGGACTTTATGTAAATGTTTGTTTTGGTTTCTGTAAATATTCCTTTTGATACCATGTTTGATAACTAAAGGTTTGTAAATAAATCTACTTACTGAGGTTTCCTATTTTCCTTCCGTGTAACCCACCCCACTCTACAACGTTTTCAGCGAGGACGGAATTAATTCTTTGAATTCTCCTTGTTTTGTTGCGGTATTCGTGCGAGTGATTTTCTTTGCTTACTTTACTTTCTTGCCTGAACGGAATACTGTAACAAAATGCTCGACCGCATATTTATAGCACATTCAACGTTCATTTTGTTAATATTTAAAATAATGTAATGTTAGCTATAGCCCCTGCTAATGAGCATAACTCATGGCTCCATTCGTAATACAAAACATTAATTCTATATTTTTTAAGGTTTGTGTTGCCAGTACCATTTGTTGCCCTACTAATCTTTTCCGATCTCCGTTGTATGTACAAACTGTAGAAAAGCGGAAGAAATTGTTGTTTGCAATTACAAATATATTTTTTGATGACTGTAACCACCGTCTAGTCACAGTATTGGGATAACCAATTACATATTCTATACTTAATTTTGACAAAATAGTCTAAATTAGTAGTTCTTAATTCAAAAATTGCAAAATCTATTTGTCTAACTTCAGTCCCTACTATGATAGTAAATTAGGTTGGTGAGTGAAAAATGTTTATATAGCTGGGCAGTTTTAATTTCGTAATTATAAAATGTGACCATCCAGCCACGTTTCCCACAATGATAGTAAAATTGGCTAGCGTCTGAAAGTGGATCAATTTTTTTGCTATTAGTACACAAATATGAAACATCATTTAAAGGGCCCTTAATTCGCTCTAATCTAACATACTTTACACACTTATTTAGTTATTAAAATAGGAGTGATTTTCAAAAATTGTAGAAATTATGGAGATCAATGACTAACTAATTTGAGCACCTATTTCAACAAAGCTTTAAAAATCGAGTTCAAAAATAAAATTGAAAATTGTGAAGCCGATTGTTAGTTTCCATATTTCGAAAATTCCCCAAAACCCTGGTTCCACGCAAACTTTAAATTTCACAGTTTATGCAATACATTTACACGCGCGCGCGCGCATTCACACACACACACAATGTTTTATACAATGTAGTTAAAAATTGTTATAAAATGCGTTGCTACTGAGATAATAACTAAAGGATAGGTTGTCAGTTCCTTTATATTGCGTGCTATTGTGTTGTATTAGTTGTGCAGATATCTCCGCCTAGTTTACGATAGCGGGGTTTTCTAAAATAAGTTTTATGTATATCGTTATTAAATGGTACAGAACAATAATAATCCAGAGGAATGAGATTTTAATCGTAACAATAAATTTATGAAGCGAAAGACTTTAACACCCAAGAAGGTAAGAATTATTAGAGATACAATGCGACGCACCAATTTTCAATTTTGATACTGCTGGCATCAAATGAAGGGTTCTTTATAGCAATTTTAGAACCATTATGGAAAGTAGTAACGTTTGGGATCAATTTCGCTAGAAGATTAGAAAGAACATTTTGCTCTGTTAACTAGACGTTCCAGGTGTATACTAAATGCACGTGTACAGTAATCAACGCTGAGTATAGTAGTGAACGTGTAGCTTTATTTTATAAAGGAAAACTGACTTTTATTTATTAGTTTGTTACGATATTCCGTGCAAACACGAAGGAAAGCAGTAAAGTCAGTAAAGAAAATTGCCCACACAAAATATCGCAACAAAACATGGAGAAGGGTAGAATGGAAATCCAAAAGAATTAGATTTCGGGCTAGCTTAAAATGTCGTAGAATGGGGTGGGTCATGCAGAAAGAAAAATTCGAAACCTCGGTAAATCGGTTTATTATAAACCTTTAACAAACATAATCTCAAAACGGATATTTACAAAATAACAAAAAACGAACATTTACGTAATCGTTTTGTTACAATATGATATAAACTAAGCGTCAATTTGCATATACATAACCTAAAAATATAAACTTTTAAGCAAATATAAAATTTTAGAGTCTAAATAGTATGTACATATATATTTACTTAATGCTTCAAACCCTAAATTTATACAAAAGAAAATTAGACATAAAATTTACAGTAATTCTACTTACATAGAAGAAGTAGTCATAATCTATACAGTTTGCTTTGTAAAGTGCAACTCCTCAAAATAACGTAACATTAAACTTCTGTAACATAAACTGAACTTAATGAATCGGGTGTTCACTTACTTTAATTTAGAATTTGATAATAATGTCGTTGTCGTTAACATTAATGTACAAATGAAAGATAACGGTAACCAATTCTCCAACGTGCGCTTTGGTATAAATATGACTTTAAAATAATTACATAATTACTCGTGCACTGTGAACATATCTTTGTAATGTGCCGTCTGCAAGTTACTGGACAATCATTAGTAAAAAATATATGGACAGCAAACGAAGTATCTATTTTTCACAGCAGCATATAAAAGTAAAGAAAACAGAAAACTATAATTTAAACCAAGCTGTCTGCTTCTCTGGTCATCTTAAAGGATTCGAAAGATTTAGTCTGCTTCCGTCGATAGACTGAACACTGACTGAACTAGTTTAACTAAGTTAGGACACTAAGTACAGAAAGCATTTTAATATCGCGACTCACATCTCTTTTCGATAAAAAGATGTATTGAATGTGCAGTTTTTAAGGCACAGTTTGTATTTATAAGCGAAAAACCACGTGGGGGGCAATGTGTTTGGAGTTCAAAAATATCTCCGAAGGATCAAGTGTAAAGATTTCCCAGACAGCACCTGCAAAAGGATACCAGCTTTAAAGCACGGATTACGAATAGCATGAACAAAAAACTTTACCTCAAACCGAGCTGTCTGCCTATCTGATACCATCATACAGGATTCGGAAATGCAAACTGCTTCCGCTGATGGATTTGGCACTAATTCAACAAATTTAACACCGTTGGGACACCAAGTAGAGAAAGCATCTTAATATTGCGACTCACAATATCTCTTTTCGCTAAAAGGATGTTGTATCGAATGTGTATCGCTTTTAAAGCACGGTCTGTATTTATAAGGAAAGAACTACATATGGACAAAGTGTTTGGTTTTCGAAAATATGATTAGTTGTAAAGAATTCTCAGGCAGTAACTGCAAAAATATATTTAGCTGTAAATCTTAACTTGCAAACAAACAGATAACGGCTACCACGAATTGTTAACAAAGGGGGTCAATCTTGCACAACTGTAAGATAACAGCATACCGCTTGATAGAGTACTTGGTAAAAACCCCTTACAAGTGTTCATTACTAGACAGGTGGTTAAGTTGGACTAATCTTCTAAAAAAAGACAAATGTTTGTGCAGCTGTGGCAGCTGTTAGAACATATTGCGCAGACTTTGTAAAGTGAGGTTGCTAAGCAGATGTGTGTTTCATTCGATGGATTTATCCTGCGACTAACAAAGCAAAATATTTTAGAGTAAATACTTAATGAAGTCTTATAAGATAGCACTAATTTCAATTGGAAAGAGATCGAGCTTGTTGATCGATAGCTTTTATGATTCAGAACAATATAGAAAACCTGAAGTTGTTTACGCATTTTTTGGGCGTTTTAAGTAAGAGAAGTTTTAACTAATATTCATGCAGAAAAAAAGGCGTGCAGGATTTTAACGTAACAAGGTACTCCGCCGTCTTTGACACTGCATATCACTGTTATGTACCGAGTAGACACTACGTTGTAATAGGCGCGTTTCGTACTCCATATTTTTGATGGCGTGAATGAGTAGTATAGGATCATATGCCTTTTGACTTAATTTGTCCCACTACCATGGGATGCTTTCCGACAACTATTTTTTAATAACAGATTGACGCACCACCATATTGAGATGTAATTGATCGTGAGCTTCTGTATCAAATATTTCCCTATTCTTGCCTCGTTTATCTAATAGCGCGCCCATACATTTTTTGTGGTGCTATGTTAAAGACATGATGTATTGAGCAATAAAACTAGATGTTACTGACTTGATAAAAAATTCCTGATGCTGTTGTCATCAATGAGACTATGTTTAAGTGGATCTGATAAGAAATAGATTATTCCCTTGACGTGATTCGCGTAAACAACGATGCAAAGGTGTTTATTGATTGATGTATACAGTTATGTTCCTTTGTTTTGTAGTAAAAGTTTAAGAATGTGAACAGCTTTTATGAACGTTATTCCTCTATGACTTTAATGTATTATATTTGATGATCAATGCAGGTCTTGCACGTTTTTTTTGGCGTAAATATCCAATTCTTTCTACTACTTTTGTTTCATAAAGCGATGTGACTTAGGCTTATGAAAATTGCACGAACTAATATAGTAAGGACCCTTGCCGGTATCGTTTACTGGTTAGCTACTTTCTTACTGAACTTTTAAAGGCTAGTTAAAAGAATGCTTAACAAAAGCTTGTCAGGGAAACTATTTCGTGCAGTGTCATAAAAACTATTGCATTGAAGGATATAAAAAATTAATCCAGCATGCACTTTGTTAATATTTTCAAGTAGACGACTTGTTAAACGTAACAAATAATAAAGGATATTGGTCTATTTTATGTCAAAACACTTTAGCTTATTAACAAACAAAAACAACCCAAAAGAAAATTGTAATTTGACTGAATCAATCGTCTCAACTGCCTAGGAAAGCTTCTATTACTCGCGTTGGGTTTCAGGACGATTACAACCCGGATCGATTTTATTAGCTAATAGTAAGCGAGGTTACACTTATGTAATGACATTTGTACAACTCTAATTCCATTATCTGGAAGGTAAATCTGTCCTTTGTTTTATCTCCATAGTGAATTAGAAATCATAAGGTCCTTTATCATAGGGCACCAGCTTTGAATAAATCAACTTGGTATTTGCAAATTCCTAAAATGTTTTTGAATGCTTCAGAATGTTCCAGAAGAAACTTTTAAGTTCTTAATAATTAATAGATTTCCAACACAATATTTCTCATATAAACGTATACGTAAAGGCTAAGTTGATTTAATTAAAACTTCTTAATTAATCAAAGTCGCCATTTTACTAAAGAGTTCTCATTTATTAAGTGAATTGCGTGTTTGGACCTACCCTTTCGAATAGTCATAAGTTTACACACATTCATACGGTTACGAGAAAGCTCAAACCCACCGCTCTGTATACAAATTGACACGAAAGAGTTCTACTTTGAACTTTTAGATTTTTCATGAATGCATGATAAGTTTATACATTTGTATAGAAAAAATTACCAACTTTTATTGTAGAATGCTAAAGACGAAGGTGGTGTGTTGTAACTGCGATTAGCTGGACATGAGCAAATCTGGAGCTCCATTAGCTTGAAGTACAGAGAGGGTTGAGTCTTGAGATACTTGCCCAAAAAGCTTTTATTGTAGGAAATGAACTACTTTTTCAATTCCTCTCAAGGCGTTTATTTAATTTTTATCACCGGTGGGTTGAATACTCGAAAAATAACGAGCACAAACAAAGGAGTCTATTTTACCAAATCCTTGGATGGAAATATGTACTCAAATGTACCACAAACTAGTAAACATAAATGTTGCTGTAGCAAAAATGAAGGTGGCAAAAACCATTGCATATTGAGGTTAGGCTGATATTAACAACAATTTTACCATTTTATCTTTCTTTTACGATTTTATCATACTCCTGCTAACTTAGATGTATTTTAACTTCAACCTCACCTTGTGACTGTGAACATATATATATATATATATATATATATATATATAATATATATATATATATAATATATATATATATATATATATTGATATGAATATTCGTAGAGACACCTTTTTCTTCTCTGTAATTTCCCTTAAATCGAGCCCCAGGCTTGGGCAGCCATTAAAATAATACTATGTAGTTTTCGCCCCCACGTTGTTGCGTCAAAAAATATTGATATGATAACGCCGTACTCGGTGTAATGAACGTTTTACTTAATGCCACTGCTCTGTGTTTCTCACAAATTAATCTTTTAATTTATTATCATGCGACTGCTAGCCCTTTTTAATCTACACACAGTGCACAACGTTACGATGATCAATTTTCTCTTTTCACCCCGTTATGATTATCTATTTGAATTGATAAAACAAAGTCAATAAATTTCATATAATGAAAAGAAATATTATTTACAATTTTTGAAATTCTTTAAATACACCCTTCAATCAATTAATATCATATAGATTATTTATCCCAAAATTTATATACTTTTAACTCAACATAAAGTCACCAAAAACTACTACTTTACAAAGGAATCTGGAACGTTCTAGACCTCTTTATGATATATTACGTAAGTTTAACGTATGCAATGTTTCTTGTTGACTTCCTTTCAAGTTTTGTATAAATTGAATAAATTCTGTATTAAAATATAAATTGAAAAATATCGTAAAATTAAGTAGATCTGATCTGTGATCTGTTGTTCGTGTTGTGGATCAACACCCCTTTACTGTCTTCAATCGAATACCAATGATCTGCTTTGTTGAACCAATATTTGAGTAGTTACCTCTTGTTTTCCAAAAATTACCTCGTGCTTCTTTATTTTATAATTGTCTGCATATGCCATGAATCTCTTCCCTTAAATGCTTTCGACGCAGATCAGAATTGCGCCAGAATTGTACCAGAATTCGATTAGAATCGTCCCCTTGGAATCCAATTAGAATTAAAACTTCTTTTCGACACAACTTTGAATTGTTCAGAAATATACCAGAAATATTATTGTCGACGCTGATTTGAAGCCATATCATTATAAATATTTAATTTAAATTAATTACCAATTTCTACTCACGTTTTCTATAAAAAAAAACGGAAAAAACTTTTCATATATGCTTAATGTAATTGTTGCACTATTTTCACTGTAACATAAATTTGATATATTCTACTTTATTTATTTTACGCGTAGATTTCTGGTTAGCAGTGTCGTAGCTTCGACGTGCATCAGTTGTAGACTGACTCGTCTTATCGCCGAATGGGTGCTAAATAGCCTTTACCCACTACATCTGGGTTGGGTTTTCAAGCAGTTCTGCAAATTATTTCAACCAACCAGGTTTTGTCTTTAATATTCCCTGTATTTTTGAAGCTGTTTCTGATGTAATTAATTCTGATTTCCGTGTAATGGTGTTTATTTGTGGTGTTTGATACTTTATTATTTGTTATCTTTACCATACGTTGTTTTGTGTAGATATCGCCGTTTGGATAATTGTACAAAATAAATGATATAACTCTAATGCTGTTTTCGTTCATGTATTTATATATGTTTGAAACTGCGTTTTCTTATTAAAGCGCTTATTGTTCCTGCGTAATTGCTGAAGCTTTGTTACGTTTTATCTTTTATCTTCGGCGTCTTTAATTTATAAATTGTAGAACACTTCCCAATTACATGTACGATCATTTCTCTTCTGAATATACGTTCTATTGCTGAAAGATATGCTCACTGGCATTACTTAAAATTAATAACGGTCTATATACAGGGTGTTAAATGCTTGCTATTTACATAATGTACGAATTACCTATTTTTCTGCTGAATACGCGTTCTATTGTTGTAAGATCTGCTTACTTGCATTGTTTAAAGTTAATTACGGTCTATAATACACAGGGTGTTAAATGCTTGCTATTTACATAATGTATGAATTACCTATTTTTCTGCTAAATAAATGCAGTTTTCTGATACCTATTACTATTTGTTGTTGCTACACGACCCTTACTACTCAATGCACCCCTAAACAACCCCTTATCACAACATATATATATATATATATATATATATATATATATATATATATATTGATATCCTTTAGCACTAGCCGAGTCTAGAAATAAATAAGTTTATTCTAGCTTGTGCGGTTCAAACCATTATAATGATATAATGATATATAAATAATAGTAGTTACTATTTGCCTAAATAAATTAAAGAACAATTTAAATTACAGGTGGACAATAATATTTCTTAACACTTAACAAATCTATTTCAATAAAAATAAACATTTTTAGTAACACTTGGTGACATAATAAAGCATGGTGACATCATTATTAGGTTAGGACCTAGAGTTCTCTACATCTAAGTGTGTACAATAGTAATTTGCAAACATTTGTCAAGTGACAAGACTTGTCACTTTTAATTTAATTTCGTTAGATTAAAGGTCGTTGAGTGGGTTTATCATTAGATAAACATGGCCAAAGAGGCCTGGCAGAAGAGAAAGAAGAAGTGGTTTAATGTTAAAATGTACATCAACAACAGATATAATAAAATTAAAAAGGGCGTGGGGATAAAGAAAGAGATACGGATGGTTTTGGTCAGGCGAGATTCTTTTGAATAATGGCGTGGGATTGAAAGGGCTTCAGTATAAGCATGCACTCGTAAAGGAACAAAAATTTTAAGAGAATGGAATTTATGAGTATAGCATGCTGTAGGTGTATGCTTGGGAAGAAATTATATTTTGTTTGAAAGTGTAACCAGGGGAAGAAATCATATTTCGTTTAAAAAAGGAAGAAATTATATTTTGGTTGAAAATAGAAATAGTTCAGACTGAGATGTACACGATTTGGAAGCAAGTCTTTTAAAGAAAATAAAGTTCCGGCAAGGACATGTGGTTATTTGCAATTTGGGGTTCAGCAGTAGTTCAGTTTTAAATCTGGTTTGAACAGCAAATTAGATGGGTATTCCGGATCATGTTAGTTAAACTTATATTAATTGGTAAGAACATTTCATATTTTATTTAGTCGCTCTATAAATTAGAGTTTGTCAAAGTTGTAAAAATTTTGTACATCATAAATTTTGACATTGGAAAGAGCGTATTATTTGGTAACAATAACAATTAATTTCAATTTGAAATCCCATTTTTTTTCTTTACTGTAATTTAAATATAAGAATAATTTTATGTGAAGGTAACAAAATAACTTGTTGCTTGACCACATGTTGAGATAACAATTTAGTCAACGTGTTTAATTTGTACTATGTACCAGGATATTATTTAAAAGTTGGAATTCATTCTGAAAATAATTTAAAGTAAAGGCAATTTTAAATCATTTGTAACAGTGGCTACTGTAAATCTGCTCACAGTACTGTAAACGAAGTAAAGACCTTCTTATGTGAAATAATTCATCAAATATACATTAAACAGATTCATTAATTTTGTTTGGTGCTGTAGAACACCATGATTGATAATTTATGGATTCTCTAATATCATAACTTGCTGTAAATACTTGTAACTATTTAAAAGAAATTCAAGAGAAGATAAATTTATGTTTTACTTAAAGTCTTATTTTTTGTATCTTAAAAAGAAAAAGGTTCTATATATTATTACAGAAATTTGTGAAGTACTATCAGGTTATAGTTGTGTTAGTTTGTAATTCTACCAACAGGTTTCCACAAGCTGAGTTAGTCGAGGCATATATAATTGAGACATATAGTTAGTCGAGGCATAGATAATCGAGGCTCATTTATCAAGACATGTGGTAAGGTATTAAAAAGGTTTTAGGAAAAGAAACTACGAAGAACCAATGAGTGACTCGAAATCACAGCAGAAACAACGACCCAACGAGTGGCTCGATATCACAGCTGGAACGTCGAACCAACGAGGCCCGATATCACAGCAATATCAATATATATATATATATATATATATATATATAGTTAGAATTAACGACCTCTGGTTTAATACTATTCAGTTTTTCTTTTATGGGTTATAGGTCCTATAACCCATAAAAGAAAAACTGATATATATATATATATATATATATATATTATATATATATATTACTGCGAGGTTCCCCTGGTGTTCCTCACTAACTAATTCGAGCCCCACAAATTGGGTGTCATTATTACTGCGAGGTTAAGAGTTCTAAGCCATACAATTGGGCTCAAGGTAACCTACCTTCAAGAACGCCAAACTACTGCAGCTTTTTGCTATAATAAAAAGAAAACACTGCTTTATTAACGAAGTTCGCCATGGCTCAGCTGCTAACTAAAAAAATTTCACCCTACTGTTTTACACAAGAAAACTCGACTACAAAAATGCACCTTGACTTATTCTAACAGAAAAATCCTATACAAAATCCATTTCTTACATCAAAACAAGAACTTACATTATCGTTAAGAAATACAGTATTTTCTTTCAAATAATTCATGTTAAAATTTTATCCACCAATAAATTAAATAAAGAAACCGGGCTTAACCATGATCTTACTTTAACCCCTGGTTTACAACGAGCTCAGTAAACTCTTTTAAATATTCGTGCTATTTTCGTACTCCAAATAACCAAAAGTCTCTTTTACATTGTACACCAACGAATATTATAAAAATTAATTTACAAATATTAATAAAAAATTGATCAAAGAATAAGTCGTTAAACGTTCAAAAGGTAACTCTTTGGTCTATAAAGTTTAGAAAATATAACCCTAAAGCACCAAATTGTCATAACACATCAAATAACACACAAAATCAAAGTTTCTCAAAATTATTTACCTGAAATGCAACACTACCATTGATTATTGTTGTCCTCACCGAAGACTGCATGTACTGGTACCATTCCTAGTTGTATAGTCCCATCTGTGACGGCAAACAGCTACTCGAATTTTTCAACTACCAATTGATAGTCCATCCAATCCTCCACACGTCGTCTACCAATCCATTTACCATAGGTACACCCGAATTCACTCCATCATCACGCACTACTTCATTTCAGTGCGTAATTTGAACCCACAACCAATTCATAAAAAACAGTTTTGTATTTACTTACTTAGCTTGAGCAAGCTTTGCATCTTCCTAATGTATGCTATAGAATTTTCAAACTGCTCGTAAATAGTACACCAACTTGTGTACATTATAATCAACTTTTCTCTCAATTTAAAAACACTTACAAAAAAACTTTATTCAACAACATTCGTCGACTCTTGAAAGATCAGCACCAGAGAAGAGCAAGAATACGAGTCAGAGTAGAAGACCCCTGACATCACTTACTCGTGCTTATATAGCCTAAGTTGCCCCTTCTAAACCCTCAATACAAACAAAGTCTTCTCCGAATTTTTGAAACAGTTAACAAAATTCTCACAAATCCTCACAAACACTTTTCAACCGTCACTAACTCCAAGAAATTTCAACAATACAAACAAACATTTATAACGAAAATATATTTTAGCCTCACAACGGATATTTCAGTTCCTTGAATCTTAGCTTCAACTGCCAATCGTCTGTTGGTTCACACACACCCCTCATAATACGCGTCTTAACCTCTTCTCATTTCTATAACTACGAAATAAAACAGTCTTTCTCTGTTCCCTATTAACAGCTTGTCTGTAATATTTCTACCTTCTTCCTCTTTCAAACGATGTCCATGCAAACATGCTGCATCTCACTCGTACCTTAAAAACTTTAACCTTTCTTTGTCTCACAGTCTCCTTTCAAAGTCAAACGAATATTTAACATAGAATATGGTTATCTCCTTCTTATGACTACTATGAACAATCTTTCTTTATTTTATATCGAGCGCTGCTTCTATAATGGCACTACTATTCGTAGAACACAAATATACGTTATCTGCTAAAGCAACTGTTGAACTTTATAAATTAACACCTTTTCCTAGAAATGCTTGATAAACAATTTTTAAGCTTGAAAACAAATATCAGGAACGTGTTTATTTGTCTGCCTCTCTTCATTCGAATAAACTACAGTTTTTTGTTATAATTAAACGCTTGAACTTTATACAAATGTTAAAGCGTTTTATTCAACTATGATAAAATATGCACACAACGAATATTTACCTTTAACACCTGTTAATTCATGACTTTTACTTTTTCACCCTCCTTGTTTATGACTTTAGAATACTCTAATAAATTTAGAAAAGCTTTCTACTAACACACATGATATCTGCTATAATTTAAGTTTCATGCTTTTACACGGCACGCTAACGACATTCATTTCATATAGTAAATGTTCTTTATAAATATTTACATATGTTAAAATGAAGCAAAATTAATTCAGAAACTTACGTCAAATTGTTAATTCCTACAATAAGGTTTTGAAAAAGCGTCTCTAATTTTCATTGAGTTATATTTACATGCGGTAACCTGCCATAATATGTTAACTGATTTATCAAATCAATTTTATCCCACTAATTGCCCAGAAATATATATATATATATATATATATATATATATATATATACACATATAGATATATATATATTGCCGTGAACTCTGGGACAATCTCTGAAACACTCGAACCCCCGCGTTCAGGTTGCCTTAAAATTGCCGTGAACTCTGGGGCAATCTCTGTAACACTCGAGCCCCAGCAAATTGGGCCATAAAATTTTCAAAAAAAATTTTAAAAAAATTTCTTACCTTTTATCTTGGACGCCTTCGTATTTCTCTGCTCACCCTCGCTAGCTCAGCTATCGGTCTCTTCTGGAATACCTATCATTTTAAGTACATACCTCTCTCTCTCTCTCACACACACACACACAAACACACCCACCGTCAAATGAAATTACCAAAATAATACAACAACCATACAACCTTTTATTTACACATATTAACAGATAAAATATTTACACTTGGGTACAAACGGTTTGGTACAATTGTTACCAGCTCAATTATTAAATGCTTTAACGTTCTTGGTTTTTAATATATTTAACAATTTCTACATGATACGAGTAGATGGGCCCCACATGCAACCCTAGTTTGACTTCATACTGGTCTATTGTGAGCTCATTATAACCCAGTTTTTATAAATGCTTTTTAAACCTTGCATTTTATTGAAAATAAAATTTAAAGGCCCGTTTACTCCTTACAACAACAATTTATAGCATGAATAAACCTTTATATATCATCAATAAACCCTTTTTTAATAATCAAATTTAATTGTCCTGCACATGTACCTTTTTTTTAACAAGTTTTAAAGGTAATAAATATGTCACCAATAAGTCAACCACACAAACACAAAAATTTCAACACAAATGTTTATACAAAAACAGAAATTTAAAGTTCGTTACCTGGAGTCACCTTCATTCTTTGTCACCGCTGAAGATGGTTACCAGAAACCATCGTCGTTGTGTCCATCTACTACGCTGATGCCTGGATCCACAGATCCCCACCATTCAAATCTCCGCCACCACTACGTTCTTCTCCCCAGATATTAGCTTCGTCTCAAAAGTAATATTCCATACCAAATATTTCATGCATACAAATTACGTTTTCAGCTTTGCTTACCCCAAATATCATCCCTTCATTTATTAGCTTTGTTGTAGTAACGGCACCTTTTATCTAAACAAGCACCAACTCGTGCAATATCACTTTTATAACATGCGGTACGCTACTACAGCTTTCATCATTTTTAACAACAGGATGTTAATGCAACTTTACTGAACACACAATAATTGATAACGGTAAGAGCATTTACTACTATTATGTTGTAGATCTAAACCCGTATTCAGATCTAAATGGAAAGAAAAAGAGAAGAGCTTTAATATCTTTCTCAATTTTTAAAAATTCCTTTGGATGTTCGTATTTGTACACAGTGATGTCTAGTGGTTTGTCCTCGCCTAAAAATCCTGTCCAGGTCTGTTCTCCCTACTTGGTCCTGGTTTTGCTACTACTTTGGCATAAATCCTCGGCGTCTTTACTCTATTCGTGCTGTCAATCTCTCTGTTGTTTGTTGCCGAAGTCCCCCTCATGTCTGGCAAACTGTTCTGTCTGGTTACACCCGGTCTTGGTGCAGGTCCTCCCCTACACTATTACTCCTAAAAAATGTCCGTCTAGGTTCCCAGTTCTGTCGGTTGTTATATAGAAAATTAGTCCCCCGTCTTGGGTAACTGTCCCGTCTGTTGTCAAACCTAACCGTGTTTACCTGTCGTTCCCTTGTCTCACGAGGTCGTTCACTGCTTACATCGTCATACCTTTGCAGGTACTCCAAAACCATCTCCCTATCGACGATATTTTGCAACGCCACATGTTGCCGGACCTCAACCTCAAAATGTCGTGAAAGGTATTTTATAATTTGTCGGTCAGTTAATGGTGGATTCAATTGCTTGACTATGCTGTACTTTCGTATAGCATATTGCGCCCTACTTCCTGCAAATTCCCCTTTAAATTTTCCAGTTATCAAATCGTCACGTACTTGGTCCTGTCTGTGGTCGCTCTAGTAGTGCTTTAAAAATCTGTCCTCAGAGTCATTGTATGTCTCAATCTCCTGTTCTATCAGATTATACCAGACTTCAGCATGGTCTTTCAGTAACGCCTTTACAATATTGAGCTTTGCTTGTTCATCAAACAAATTACATACCAAGCCTCTAGTATTATTAATAAAAATTTGAGGATTCACCCTACTATCCTCATAAAATTTTATCTGTCGATCCAGTGACATATTCTCTGTTACAAATCTGGGACATTCCCCCATCAAAGTCGATACATTCTAATTAATTCCACTTACTTCTCTCTCAACCCTACCTAACTGATACCTACATGAATCTGTCACCTCAGTCATCTAACATTAATTTCATCTCACAGAAGATCCTCATCTCCGTCCGTAATTGTTCCATTTCCTGACTCAAATCTCTTATATCACGCTGATTTTTATCAACCCTATTTTCTACTTCCCTCATTTTTACGGTTAAGCTGTTTTAAAAATCCGAAAATTCTCTCGTCGATTTGTCTATTTTTTCGCTAATTTGCTCAAACTTCCGGTTCGATTCGGCACTCACCTGCTACACTCTTTTTTTTAATTATTCACCCATTTCCCTAATCTCCTCAAACTTCCTGTTCGATTCTTCCCTACTTAAACTCATTTCCTCTAACATTCTCATCATCAATTCATTACCTTCTTCTCCCGATTCTGTTTTTGATTGATCTCTACTACCTCCAGCTTCCTCCATTTTTCTGATTTCTCAAATACTGCACTATCGTCACTTCCAATTTCCACTCCTTGGCTTCTTAACCACTCCTTCTGTGCATACGTTTCAATCACTTCCTCACACACTCACAAATATATACCAATTTATACTATACACACCCTCTCTCTCAGCTCGCCAGTTTCCTGAAATAAAATTCTCAAATTCTATTTGAAACTCGAACCCTCACGTTTTACGCATGTTGGTTGTCTCCTTTAGAACCCCTCTTAAGTTACAGAAAATCGATATCGTAGTCGTCCTTCACTTTTACCCGTGTATATCTTACGTGACTTCTATCCAACGCTTTATTTATACGTTTCCCTGTCTGTTCATTCCACTCACTCCTTAAGGCGTTTGATATTTAACAGCTTATACAAATCGACCATTGCAAACAATTTCTATGGAATTCTATCTTAACGTTTACTTAAGTTCCCTAAACGTGACATTTAACAACAGGTGTTTCTTAAAACAACCGACCGTTTAAAAATAACAATTTTCAGTTTCTTCCCTTCTTAGTATTTGTATACACGAACGTTGGCTTTTAAACTGGAATACATTTGCGTTTAAAATTATTGATTTTCTTATGCATGCAAGCTCCCTTTTTGCTTCCATGCGTTTGATTAAATTATTATAATTTCTTATGCGTATCCTTGAGTTGCTTATGTAAAACTTTTCTTCCCTTATGTAATTTTAACATTCCAATTTAAATATAGAAAAACCTTAATACCCGTCCGTGTTCACTATATATCACTATATACCTTAATTAATTTGGCGCGTAAATAATTTGCTCCTCTTTCTATATTTAATCTCTAAATCCACAACAATATATATATATACATTATATTCTGCTTTTCTTGACCATCTGTTTCTATTTTAATTGAATTTCTTGGAATTTGGTCATTTAGCACTATCTTAGTTATATGGTGTTTATTTTAGTAATGAAATGTATCATTTTAATTTAACACATACGACGCGTTTCGGTTTTCCATCTTCAAATGTTTCTAAAAATCTAGATTCATATATACCTTAAGTTAATAATATAAAAATGTTTTTAAAATTAAAACTGTGTTGTTTTACAATTTTCAGTAACACATAACTTCAACTCATCTAACTACATTTATCATGCAAATTAACTTTTGAATATTTTAATTATCACTGAGTGGAAATTGAATTAAATACGACAAATAATAATATTTAGCAGAATTGTACAAGGGAATATTTCTACTAGGTTTTTGTTAGTTTATTTGTGGTGATTTAAGTTGTGGTATATATTGCAAAAATCATCTTGGTAATTTTTTGAATTTATGGCATTTGGGATTTTTTGGATTTGTATTGTTTCTAAAAGGTTTATTTTCTTATCATTAACTGCGGTACCCAGGATACAGACATTTTCGAAGTCAAACTGGTGAACTTTTTCAATAGCGTGAGCTGCAAGGAAAGTGCTCTTTTTATTAGAAGTTTTTATTGTATATTTCTGTTCATATATATGCGTTTATATAAGATTTGTTTTGAATTTCCAATGCAAACCCCGGGCAATCAGAACAATTATTTTATAAATTGTGGTCTGTTTTTTTGTTCTGCTTTAGGTTTAAGTTGGGTATAAAAATTTTGTTGAATTGTTTGGTTTATGTGTGACGTCTAATAGACATTTTTTTATTTGTTCTGAAAGCCCTGGTGTATACTCCATTCCAATCCAATTTTTATTTGTCTGTGGTTTTTTATTGCCTTCATTGTTATAAATGTTATCTACTTTTGCTTTAATGATTTGTTATACGAATGATGTATATATATATATATATATATATATATATATATATATATATATACTCAAATTTAGACCAGGGTAGAAAATTAATTTACGACATCAAATAATTTTAATCACCGTGTATAAGGAAGTTTTGGGAAAAAGTACGCGTAATTAAAGGCCTACTGTGAAGATTTAAATCATTCAATTAGAATGTAGGGTTTGTATAGAATTTTATTAAATAATACGCGTTATTAAAACCGTGGAGCATAAAAATTTATTCGTTTCATTAAAAATAAGGGATCTAAATTATTCACTAGACGCTTTCTATAAAAAGAAGCAGAATTAAAATGTTCAACTTGTATGTAATTTAATTGTTCCAAGTACTAAAACAAATAGAAATTACGTGCAAAATTTATATTAATTAATTCAATTTTTAAGTAACGGGTATTAAACAAAGTGTACAAATAATAATTAATATTTAATTAGTATTCGCTAAAAATTAAAGGGTAGAAGTCAATGCCATTCATTACTATTTTAATTGGAGTTAATTGAACCATTAGTAATATATAATATGCATAAAAGCTTTTAAAAACCCAATAATACGTGGAATATCCAAATCCTAGAAGTATTACGATTGAACACCTGCGTATTTTTAAATATCACGTTCTGTTTAATTTGTTTGGATAAACATGAAAATTCTGCGTATATTGGAAACGGTCGGATAAACCGTAGCTTATATTAACGGGAAAGGCTAGATAAGGGGTTATTTAACTCAAGTAAGTCACGTCGCGAATCCACGTGGATAGTAAAGAATATCGATTTGTACCACTCAGATCAAGGTAGAAAAGACGGATAAAAGCGTAAAGCCGAGACACGAATAATAAAAGGCGTGATTTGAGCAACGTCACTAGGTTTGCGATTGGTTGAAATAAGTTGCAGATATGAGAGGTGAAAACATAACAATTTCTATAGATAATTAATTAGTTGTTCGCAGACGCGTTGCGAGCCGCGTGAAAATTTCTTGGATTTTCAACTGGCGCGAGTGCAAATTTAGTAGAAACGCTGCGCCGGACTGTCGAAAAGGGAACATAGAATGCGAAATTCTAAAAAACTGTCCGTCGCGGGACAAAACCGACGTGCAGGCGAGCGATTATTTAAACCCGTGTTTATAGGAGTTTCGCTCTCTTAGATTTTCGATTTTATTCAATACTGTAAACAGTTTGGCTCTTAGATTTTCGATTTTTATTCAATACTTTAAACAGTTTTGCTCTTTATTTTTTTGCTATTATACTTCAAGCAGAATACGTGCTACGATACAAGTTATTATGCATTAGTGCACTTAGAAAAGATAGATAAGTAGCAATAAATAAATACATTTAAGTATGCAGTTTTGTATAGCGTGAACGAATTATGAATTGCTTTGCTATTTTTCGGGGGTGTTTAATAATCAGATGTTATTCGTAAACGTGATTGGATCCACAAAACAAGATTTAGATATACATAGATGAGTTCCTGAAAAGTCCTGAAACTATTTTAGATGAATGGTAGTATAGAAAAATTTTAAAAGCGGTCAGAATCTGAGGACGTAAACATAACCCAGTTGGAATGGTGAAATTAGCAAGGACGATGTACATTGAAGCCACGAGTGCAGTAACCTTCAGGTAAATTATACAATTTTGTTCGAGCTTTGATGTTTTGGTGTGTGTTGAATATCTTATAATTTGTTTGATAAAAAAAAATGAACAGTAGTGAATTTGTATAAACAACAAATTTTTAATTTTAATGTAAAATTTTCTTGTTTAAGTAGAAAGGAGTATTTAGCAGTTTATGTTTTAATTATGATGAAAATTTGGGTCTGTCTTTGAGCTCAATTAGACTAACCTGTTTAATTAACGTCAAGGGGTGGGAGATGCTCCCTTTTATTCAGACTTAGGTCTGCACATATTGTAACTTAATTAGTATGCATCCGACAAGGACTTTAATTCAGGATGCAAATTAAAATGATGACAAATTTAAACTTGAAAGTTTATGATACTGAAATTTATGCTGAAATTTAATTTTGAAATTTTAATGTATTACGAATATTGATGTAAATAGAGTTAACGTTGATGTTTGTGGTAGGAATGTGTTTGTTTTTTTTTATAAATGAGGATGAAAGTTTTAACTAGGTGAGCAGCCGAGGCAGAAAGAGTAAAGAGGCGATTATCAGAAGAGATTCAACAGGGCGAGAATCACAGCAAATCTGGGTGCCCAATTCGAGAGGCTCGAATATTTTTTTTACTCTGGTGAGGCTTTTTGTAGGTTCCACAGCATTATATGACGGCCCAACGCTGGGGCTCGATTCAAAAACCGTAGTTCCCGAATAATGGTGAGGATCACAGCATTATATATATATATATATATATATATATATATATATATATATTGTTATGGTTTGAGATGATTCTAAGTGAGCCTCTCGTTGTTGCCAATAAAAGATGCTCTGGATTATACACGCTCTAAATAAGCCCCATGTTGGGCGTCGATAAAAGTGCTGTGGATTGAACTCTAAAAAATGTGCTCTATCCACGCATGTATATTACACCAAACATAGTCCTAATTTTGAAGAATGCGTAATATTAGATAAGGAACCTGGATATAAAGCAAAATTATTTCTCGAATCTTTCTATATCAATAAAAAAGCTAACTGCATGAACAATAAACAAGATGTAGAAAATTTCCATAACATCTACGCTTCCTTATATAACATGAACCAATTTAAATCATCATCACATCTTTAAAAGCAATTTCTTTCTTTTCTATGCATCAAAGTATGTTCACTTAACTACAAACGTATTCTGTCAGTATGTATCAATTATAACTGTCTCCACCTATATCGCTGACAGACTTTTACCAAAATAGTTTAAAAATTTGTGTTTCCATCTAAATTCATTTTATTTACTTACCATTAGGATTATTTATAGTAAGCGTATTCATATAAACTATCAATTTGTTATTTATGTACTTTAATTTATAGATCTTTTGACAAAGGCACAAAAATGTCGCGAAAACGTCAGAAATTAAATAAAATTTAATAACAACATCTTTAATTATTCATTGGACTTGATACAAACTACATACATCCATTCATTATTAAATATTTAATATTAATCAGTCCATTAATTATAATATATATATATATATATATATATATATATATATTGCAGTGACGTCTAGCTTTGGGGTGTTACTAAAAGGGTGATATGAAAAGGCCGCACGCTGAGGTGCCACTAAAAGAGTGCTATGACAAGGCTCGCGTTGAGCGTCGCTAAAAAAGTGATGTGACAACGGCTACCATAATTTATAAAACTTGAAATTATTCACTTACCTCCCTTTCGAATTTTGCCTGGCTATCTCAACGGAACTAACGAAGTTTTCAAAATAAAATCAAACAGCAATATCACAAAGCATTTATACAGTATTAAATATTTTCTCTCATACAAAAGCATTTTGAACATTTACAACATTGTTTCTCTCAAATATAAAATAATTTCTAAGAGGTGTTGACTACAAACAAAATTTGTTGCTTGCCTTATTTTAAGTTTACAGAATTAAATTTATTTTTTTGAGAATAGTTTACCTGGTTATGATTATTTCCACGCTTGTAAGATTTGTTTTGGCCAGAAAAAATCTTTGACAGCTAATCTATTAAAAAGTCAGAGTATTTAAAAAAATAGCGTTATCTTGAAGAACTTTCCTTCTTGTAATTAATAATTTTCATTTTTCGTTGTAAGTTACGTTTAAAACATCGATCCTTTATTCATTGCAACTCGCCACTATTAAATTACAATATGCTTACTGCATAGTCAAATACAATTTTCGCATAGCACCTACTCGCAACTTAAAATAACATTTCGCGCTCGAACGAATCGAATCAAATTAATGAATGATATCTAATGATTCCCTTTAATAAACGCTACTTTATAGATTCAAATTTATCTGTTTCCAGAAGCTAGTAGAAAAATGTGGAACATTATGATACAAGGATTCTTGGAAAGCATTATTAAAAAGCAAAAAATGCACGTTTCAGGAATGAATATATCGTAATCCATAAAGCGATTACACAATAATTTTAATGGCAGTACTGCCTATGGTATCGAAGAAATAACTCAAATAAAGCGCAAATACCTGAAATAGAGAAATAGCTGTTCAAATGTAGTCAATAGTACGAGAACGTTCATTCAATGCTCATCTGGATGTGATTCTGACGTCGCATAGACAAGAAGCTTATTTAGAGCAGCTTCCTGTTCACTTGAAGGTAATTTGTTGCACGGTTTGATAGAAGCTTCATGTATTCTTGTTACATTGTAGACTAGATGAATCAAAACCAATATCATAGAATAAATCGTTCATGATATTTAATTTTCAGCGGACATAGTCTTTCAGTTAAGATATGTTTTTCATTAACTACAATATAGACGTCATAAGAACGGATAACTAATTGTTCCTATAGGGTATATTTTATCAAGTTACAAATCTATCATACATATGCCACGATTGCATTATATGCCTTAATTTGGAGATTAATCAACTACCCAATCAAGTGATTTGAAAAGGCGTTATCCATGCAAGACCTACACTTAAATTTTAATTTAGATATTTTTAAATTTTTATGGTTGCTAAGTACCAAAGCCATTACGACGTTGTTCTATGTTAAAATTAATAACGTGTGATTTTAAGCATTTGCTATCAGATATTGTTTAACATGAATATGTTTTGTAGTATAAGTAGACGAATTTATACGTAAACATTAAACATTGTTCCTGAATATAAACTCACTTTGTCCGAAAAATAATTCAAGTTTTGCCCCTCTCTTGGTTTGGTTAGAATTCTTGTATATTATAAATAAAAGCTTTCTACACTCCTTTAAGAAAAAATAAACGACGCCGAATGCCTAGTTTTAAAATGATTTCATTTTAGCATAGACATCACTGCTACAGGATTGAAAAACATCCCCACTTCTATATAAATCATTACTTATGAAGCTTTAATCATACACTAGCGAAGTTTTAATTTGCAAGTTTCTACTTATTCTGACTTATAAATATACAAATAAAACCACAAACACTAATATAAAATTATTTTTAACACTTTTCTAGAAAAGTAAATAGAAGTGCTTGTTTAAGAAAACGATACACTCAATGTAACTTAAACTTTTGAAAACTTTCAACTAAGTAATTAAGGATGCCTGGGCAAATTGTTTAATATTCTAGTGTGATACTAAGTCAAATATCGTTTACAAGAAATGGATGGTTTATTTTCGTGCCGAACTTTTAAAAACTGATCTAAGAAAATACTCGACAAAAGCTTCCAGGAGAACTTTTTTACAGTGATATAAAACTAATTATATTAATGAAGCCTCTTATAAAGATAATCCAATACACGTTGTTAATGCTTTTAAACAAGGGATATTATACAGTTTTATGCCAAAATACTTCAGATTAATACCAAACAAGAACAACCAAGAAAAAAGTTGTAATTTGACTACATCAGTGCTCTCAACTGCCTTGGACAGCTTCCACTACACGGCTGGGTTTTAAGGGCAATTTTAACCCCGAACTGATTTTATTAGCTAATAGGCCGCAAGGTTACACTGACATTTGTACAACTCTAATCCATTACTTGGAAAATAAACCTGTTGGCTGTTTTTGTCTCTCAAATGAATTAGAAACCATAAAATGTCCATTACCGAACTCTAACTTTGAATAAATCAACCCTGTATTCACAAACTTCTAAAGTATTCTTAAATGTATGGAGGTATTTTTGTTTTTAGTTCAGAAAATATATAATAATTAAGCGATTTCCAAACAATATTTCGCAAATGTATACATATATAGTAAGCTAAACTAATTACAACTTGTTAATTAATAACATTTACCAGATTACTAAAAGGTTTTCATATATTAATTACAGTGGATGCCTTGTCAAAACCATACGGAGATACAAAAGCTTAAACCAGTTTTTATGACATGGCAGCGCTTTAGCTTGTAATTTAAAAAAGAGTAGTTGCTAATGATTGAGGTGGTGGAATGTCATTATTGTGATTAGCTGGGTTAGATAGAGTTGCTGAGTAAAGTTCGAGCTTCAGTAGCTTAGAGTACTGTAGGCAGAAATAATTTCACAAAGTGCTTTTAGTCAATGAGAACAACTTATTTTCAATTCTGGCATATATTGCCAAATCAACTCCTGTGTTGAGCAATTTAATTGAATTCCTATCCTTTTTACTTTTGTTATATTAATAAGTGTATGGTGTTTAGGTGCAGAATTTCTAATTAGTTTAACCAATTAAAATGTATTAAACAAAATTTGCTTAGTTAAGCAAGTGTCGTGTATAATTTTCATAGTACGAGTAATTCTATAAAATATTTTTTTAATAATCATGTGATTAAGTAGTGGCGCAACAATTATTTATGCGCCCCCGTCAATCACAAACAAGGGCCTTTGACGTTGAAAAAAGTCAAAACATATGCCTACCTTAAACTTTATTAATCAATTTATCATATTGAATATAACATTAGTAGTAGAATACAAAATAAGTAATAAGCTACTACATCGAAAACGACATTACATATTAATTACTCGTCTCTAATATTTAAATTTGCTAAAATACAAGATTTCTCCGGCCAGCATTTTTTTCTGCAAAAACATCGACTATTGTATTTATGTTTAATTGTCTTGCAATAGTATTTTCTATATTAATTAATGCTAAGGACGATAATCTTGTTTCAGACATGGTACTTCGTAAATAAGTCTTTATTAATTTTAATTTCAAAAATAATCTTTCTGCACTTGCCGATGTTACGGGTTGGGTCATAAATAATAAATAAGCATTACATACTTCGGGAATGTTGGCACTAGTACAATGGAAATCTATTAAAACTATATATAGCTGCTTGATAAATACAACTAGCAGCTTGCAGCTGGGGCTTTAAAGAAGTTCTTACAAATTGCAGTTATTGCAAGAAGTTATTAGTCAGATCTAGCGGGTAAGCGTCAATCAACTTCTTTGCTTCGCGAAAAATATCCTCGTCGGGTGAAAAAAGGGATTCTCTATTGGGATCCAAAATTTTAAAAACATCTTTCACTGTGCTCATACTCGTAAACCTGTTCTGTATTTGCGAAGTTATAATATCTAAATTAGCCAAAAATACGGAAATTTTGTATTTTTGACTTCCGTTAGAAATGCGCTCATCTTGACAAAGTTCATAAAAATGCTTTTTTATTCGCCCAGTCCGACTTACTTTGAATTTAGAAGCAATCCCGTGATGGGTTGCGAATGATTCAACATCCTTGAGAAACTCTTCGTTATTATTTCTCAAATCTGTTAAAGCATTTTTACAATTTAGTAACAATTCAGTAGCCCGCGATAAATCCATATTAATAGATTGCAAATATTTAGTGGCAACCAATGGATTCCAGAATTTTACATTGTAAAATATTAATATACACAATTTCAAACTGATCAACCTTTAACTTTATGTCATTAGCTGCTTTTTTCTCCCCATTGTCTTTCGAAACTAATGAAACTAATATAATTTTAGAGTGTTTTCAAAATTATTGCATAATTGTGTTTGATTAAAATGACCATTTGATATCTCGATGACCATCAGTTGCGGATAATGTTTTTAATGTGAGCTTACTTGTTTCTTAAATGTACTTTCAGTTATATAGGGTGTCCGGAAAATACGTGTACAACGTAAGAACAGAGATTCTTTGGCTCGAAATAGATCGATTTGAGCCAACTTATTTATTATACAAGTTGCTTCATTTAGCCGCTAGAGGGCATCAAAAATCGTGAAAAATATTTGATATTTTAAAATAACTCGAAAACGCGTCGATAGATTTTGACCATTTTTGGGGTGCGAGTTTCTACTTTCAATTGACATCCTTTGGTGGTGTACGCAATAATTTCAAAAACATACGAGTGTCCCAAAAATGATGTATTGTACAAATATCCGACCATTACCTTTTTCCTGTTTATGTAATGACTACCTATTTTTTTTATGAGTAGCCGACTTAATTTGAAAACTTTTTTATCTCTTGTAAAATTTTGATTAGACGAGCGGTTTGACCGAAAAAAATAATTTCAAATGTCTGTTTTTTTTATTTTTATTTCATTGTTTTGTTTATTTTTTCTTACTATCATTGAAAATTAACAGCGCGGTACAAGTGTTGGACCATTACAATAAATTTTCAAAATGGCCGCCATTTTCTTTAATGCACAAATTATCTCTTCGTAAGAAGTTTAACAGAACCCTCTGCATTGTTTGTGCATTATTTTTTAAAGAGTTGGCTGCATTTAAAATTCGTCTATACAATTCTACTTCGCTATCAAGTGGAGACGAATAAACCTTAGATTTTAAGGTACCCCACAAAAAATAATCACAAGGCGTCAAGTCCGGCGATCGTGCTGGCCAATTTGTAGGAGCATCATATCCCTTTCCGATCCATCGATCCGGATAATTTTTGTGTAAATGTTGTCGAACAGCTAGAGTAAAGTGGGGAGGAGCACCATCGTGCATGAACCACATGTCTTGGCGAAGTAACAATGGCAGATCTTCCAATAAATTCGGCAAACAGCATGGTTCACAATAAGCTACATCCAATTTTTGTAAATAGCACAACCAATAACGTGGCGTTTCTTGACCTGCCGCTGTCCTTAGAAAGTAATCTGATTCGGAAAATGATCTATTGTTCAAATCTTTAGGAAATGCTTCTTTAGGTTTCGACGGGCCATTTATTAATAATTCTTTTTTAATGTGGAAGCTTTCAATATCGTCTTTGAACAATCCCTTGTCGAAAAGATGGAAAATATGTTCTGACCTAAATATTATTTATAATCAGGTTAATTAACAACAAAAATAGTATATTACCTAGTCTGACTAGTTTCATTATCCTCATTGATAAATATGGGTTCTTCAAAACAAAACTGTTCGTTTCTGATATGGATCTAATTCGATGTCGACGCCTGATGTGCTTGGATCTGCTACATTCTCGACGATATGCAATACGTAGCTAGTGTTGCTGGAGAACAATGTATTACTGCTAGTACTAGTTGATGACATTGGCAAAACAATCAAATTAGTGGCAACGGCACCAGCACTAGTCAGCGATTTCACAGCATTCTCATCTTTTTCTATCATAAAATTAGTTATTTTTAAAAGTTTTTGTTGTTGTTCCGATTTGTGTATCCGCAATTTACGTTTTGCAGCACCACTTTTATATTTTCTATTAGACGACATATTACCGAACTTCAAACTAAACTAAAACTGAACCTAGTGCAAATACAAATATCTAACCAGGTAAAGCAAAAAGCAGAGGTAAAGAAAAAGGCTCAAACAAGAATTGGGGTTACTAAACGACTAGAGCAAAGACCAGGACCGTTTAGCGTTTACAGCTAGGTATAGGGAAAGTTCAAAAGAATTTTAGCGCCGCTACACACTGCCCGATAATCTGGCGCTCAATACATAAAAGAATGCAACTTATTGTTAATACTGTCACCCTATGTCTTATTGCTTACTCAATTTCAGCTTATAATTACTGAAATTACTGAAAGCATTGCTGAATGTGGGACTAAATATATGCTACATTGCATTCTTTATTGTAGGAGGGTAACAATGGACACATTATAGGTTTGGATTTTAGGGGCCCTCGCAATTCGGGGTCCCCCGCAAGAGTATGCAGCGGGGCCTTTGGTTACGCCCATGTAATTAAGGACGCGTTTAGTAAAAGGAACGGTTCAGAAGTATCGAAAAAAATGATCGACATCTCAAAACAGATTCTGCTAATAACTGTTGCAACAAATTGATGGCGAATTCTATTCACTTTGAATTATTCTAATTTACTGGCATAATAAAATATTATATATCTCCCATAACAAACAGGCTTACAATACGATTCACCAGTATGAATATCTGTACCGGAAGAATCAACCTCGTCAATCTACGATATCTATGGAAGTAAAGTATATTTTACAAACTTTGGAATAAATTAGTACAGGAACACAAAATACATATGTAGGACCACTTGAATCTAGAATACCTGCATATACATTCAAAAAAGTACCAATTTCCTCTGGAGTGTAGTAGAGCGGGTAAATGATGTGTGTTACTTCAATAACACTCAAACGTAATTGCTTTGTACAACACAAAAATAAAGCATACCCGGTATTATACGTCTGGACTTGTTTCATATATACAGAGGTTTAACTGGCTAGAGCAGTGGTTTTTAAACTTTATTTTACCACGGCTCCCTTAAAAATGTTTGATCATATGGCGCATCTCTTCCATTTTATAAAATACTACAAACACAAAAATTTTTAGTACTAAAAAAGTTTCTTAAGATTAACTCTTATACACATGAAAAAACTAATCACAATATTCTAATATTGCCGCTTAATGAGATGGATGTGCTTACCTATTGTTATCGTTCGAGTGGGAGGCGTCTTAAAGCAAGTAGGTTTGGTTTGATTAATTGTTTAATAAACATAAGCAAAAATAATTATAAGTTCCAAAATTATAAAAAATAAAAGTGAATTTGAATGATTTAGCGGTTCGGAAGTCTTCGGATGGCTTCATGGTTGCTTGTGGAACCAAGAGTAAACTTAAGCACTGATTAAATCATTGTATGTACAATTCAACGGGGTGTATGTCTTCGGTAATTTTCGGTTTTCTTCGGAAGTTGCTTGCGAGGCTTAGTGTGAACTTGAACAACGATGATTAGAAGATTTGTACAGGTTGAAAAGGTCCAGACATCTTCGGTGGTTTTCGGATTTCTTCGGATAGCTTCGGGTTTTAATTGTGGGTCAACGTTACGTTAAAAAGAATAATGATTTGAAATTAAAAACTACTAATTTACAATATTTACAAGTATAGAAGGTTCAAAAGTCTTCGGTGGTCTCCAGAACACTTCGGAAGGCTTCGTGTTTTAATTGTGGGCGACGATACGTTGAAAAGAATTATGAATTGAAATTATATGCACTTAAAGACTACTAATTTACAATATATACAAGTATAGAGGGTTCAGAAGGCCTTCGGTCGTCTTCTGAACTCTTTGGCAGGCTTCCTGGTAGTCATTCCTCTACGGGATTGTCGTCCCTGTGGTAGAGCTTGACAGACGCAATCACAATAACGACTTGTCGGTGAAGTATAGAACGGAGCTAACGTTCATACATGGTTTGTTAACTAGGGATTGATAAATTCTAATGACGTGCCCTGGGTACGGCGTCGGAGAGCGTCACCTTCAGAGAATACGCAGGCTATGGGGAGTGCTGAGTGTTTGTAGTATAATAGGCTATAGAGAGCGCTGCTTGGAAGGTTTGCAGGCTATGGGGAACACTGCAAGAGGATTGATTTCTAGGCTATGGTGAGCACTACAAATGTTTTCTGCAGAATTTGCATTTTCATTTATACACTTTCATTTCCTATTCTTCCTGTGTTGAAACACGATAATGATGTCTTTAACCAGTAAAATGCGTTTTCGATTTCTGATTGTAAAAGAATCTCTAATTTTTAGTTTAACCAATGAAAGTACAGAGTTTTGGTTAGCACAAAAACTTAGTTGGAATTTCTCGAGATTCTTTGATTTGTTCTATTTCCAGCTCGTGTACTCTGATACAGTCAACTGCAAATTCTCAGTCTATTCAGTTCCTCCCGGTTCTCGGCAAGATAGCGGAGGGTGTCGTACTTCGACGGCTACGGGACAAAGTCGAAGAGCGAGGGGGCATCCCCAACGAGCAGTTCGCTTTCAGATCCGGCCATTCAACCGTTCATCAGATCCTGCGTCTCGTGGAGTTCGCCACCGATGGGTTCAACAGGAGGCAGTCAACCGGCGTCATCTTCCTTGATGTCTCCAAGGCCTTCGGCCGAGTGTGGCATTAAGGACTTTTCTACAAGCTACTAGTGTTGAACATCCACCAAGGACTGGCAAGACTCGTCGCATCGTTTCTGGACCGAAGAAGTTTCTGAATGAAGATAGGCAGCTTCCGTTCATCAGCCTGACAGATGGAAGCCGGCGTGCCTTAGTGCTCGCTCCTTTCACCACTGCTCTACTTGCAATACTTTTAGAGCTTTATTTGACAAAATATTATATTAACTCTTAATATCTAGCCAAAATTGAATCAGAGATACATTCTGAAATATTTGTTTTAAAGAAGTATCACAAGATAATTCAATCAAGTTTTCTTTCTCAATACTTGTTAATTCAAATTCGTCATCTTCTTTGTTGATAAATGGATTCTGTATCCACGCATATTTTGTAAAATCAAGATCATCAAAATAATTCGAAAAATGAATTAAAAAACCATCCAAGTGTTCAACAGATAGATTTTTGTTTGCTTCTATATTAACTTGGGCGCATAAACTTAAAAGTGGAAACATGTCAAACCTATTTTTTCCCAAATTTGTCTTCCATATCTCCATTTTTTATGAATGCTTTCACTTTATCTTTTTGAATCAATAAATGCATTTGTGGCCCTGGCATCGATTTATCCAAATCACGTAATTTTTCAAAAATTTCCACCAAGTAGGTAAGTTTAATAATAAAATTAATATCCCTAAACATATTTGCATCCCCATTATAATTTTCTTCTAGAAAAATTGCAATTTCTTCTTTAAGTTCAAGTACCCTCTGAATCACTTTTGCACAAATAGCCAGCGCATTTCACAATAGTACAAAAGTGAGGTGTAAGCAGCTTCCATATCTTCACACAGCTTTGCAAATAACCTAACTTTTGATAGACTGTTTTTTATGTAGTTTACAACTTTCGTTACTTTTGTAAAAACGTAGTTAAGTTCCTCACTCATATTTTTCGATACGAGAGCTGCTCTGTAGAGCATGCAGTGCGTCCAAAGAACATCGAGTGTTATCTTTTTAATTAGTGTTTTAAGGACAGTTTTGTGTCCTGGCATTGACTATGCACCGTCTGTACAAAGCCCAATGCAATTATTTCACAATATGCCGTTCTCCTCAAAAAAATTGTCGATTATATTACAAATTTCACTGGATGTGGCTTTGCCAGGAATGGGCTTGCAAAATAATATATCTAAAATTATATTATTCTCTTCAACATATAGAACATATGCAATTAAATGTGCGTCTTTAGTTAAATCGCTTTCTTCATCTACTTGTAAGACGAATTTTGAAGTGCGCATCTGAGAAACTAATTCATCGCAAAGATCGTCACAAGCGGTATTTGTCGCAACTGTGTTGCATATGATTCGCGAGACATTGTTTTGACTATATCAATAGCGCTGGCAAAACTAATGTTTCTTCTATTGTGTGTTGCCTTTTACACTTCGCGATTCTGTAAGATACTAAGTACTATGCTAGTAATGCATTTGATGGAATATGAACTATTTTTTTGAACGTTTGCTTTTGTTTAGTGAACTCATCCAATTTTCTTTGAAAAAATTTTTGAGACTTGCCAACGGATTAATAAAGCATAGTTTTAATGTGACGTTTCAATTTTCCGGGTCTCATACTATCAGCAGCCAAAACTTTCGAACAAAACAAACACATTGGTTTTTTTACATTATCAGTAATTACACTTGTAAATCCGAATGATAAATAAGATGAATCGTATTTTCTTGTTTTAGGAGTTCTTCTTCCCTGATTCTTAGTACTTGTGCCAACATCAGATTCTTCATTACTGGAGGATTTTTTCTTATAACCAGTCAAGAACTTATCCATTTCTCTAAAAATAGTAGGATAATTAATTTATTGTTCTTTAAAAAATTAAACTTAATTAAATTACTTGCTATTGTGCTCAGTGAGTTATTGGGTACGTCAAAATAAATAGAGAAACAAAATCTAATACTGCTGAGCTAAACTGAAGTGGAAAATTGTCTAGATTTTTGAGAGTTACTGGTCGACCAAGTTACGTATCATACCGCTGGTGGTTCATTCTTGCAATGAGTGGATATCGTAGGTAAAGAAAGTGGGAAGTCTGACAACGCGCCTGAATATTTACGCAGTAATACGCAGCTGCCAAATCTATTCGCGTATGCGCATAGACAATACAATCCCTACGGTGCAGATATATTTCTGAACCGTAATGTTTGCTACGGAGTAATGGTAGCATTAGCAGCATAGTAGTTAATATGTACCTATATGTTACATATTGTACTAGCGGGCACGTGCACTTTTCGTGACAATCCTGGCTAATATTAGCATCTCCTTTTAAACTAGTCCACGCCTTCCTTAGTCTTATTTTGAATTTAGCGGCAACAATAATATATATATATATATATATATATATATATATATATATAAATTGCTGCGGAGTTCCCTCCGAAAACCAGTGTCTGTTAACTTGAGCTCCACCGTTGGGCTGCTATGAAATTCTCTGAAGCAACCTGGAACAAGTAGGTACATTCGTGCCCCACACTTTGGACGTCATAAAATTCTCTGAAGATGCTCTTCCGTTTTGGACGCCAAATTTTCAGCTTTTTGCACTGCTTCAAAAATGCTGCTTCCTCAGGGATATCCACGGCGACTTCTCAGCTGCTTTCTGAAAATACTACCCTACTATTCGATGAAAGAAAACTCGACTACAAAATTCTACCACGATTTATTCTAAGAGAAAATTTAATACCCGAAAATCTTCGTTTTATTATTATTGATTCACACATAAATTACATAACAGCCATCCTCACTTTAAAATAATTCATTTCAAATTTTAAATTTTGAGATTTATTTATGTTCATTAATAACTATTGAAAGTAACTGGGCTTAACCATAAACCTCACTTTAAATTCCTGGTCTAATAAGAGCACACTTTGTCTCTCTGTTTTGTTTGTTCTAGTTAGTGTATTTTCTTAAAGAATTTTTTTATGATTTGAAGTTTTTGCATTCAGTTGGAGTATTGAATGGATGCTTACATGTTTTGGGTATATGCTTTTGGAGTGATGTAGTGTGCTGATACATAAATTAGATGTAAATTAGTAATTCTGGTAAGGTTCATGGAGGAACTGCTTACCTTAAAGTATTTTTGTGTATGATGAGTAAAGACCGATGTCTTTAGTATATTTTGACGTGAATCAATTAGGATATTAGTGTATCTTATTTGGATATAAAGATTTTATAGTGGTATCATAGTAGAGTGGTTTACAGTAGTTTGGTTTGACTATTGTTAAGTAGGATCTCTTTGGAAACGGAATGATTCGATATAAGTGTGATTTGGTTGTGATTTGGTTCTGTGGTGGTGTCTGTGAGAGGGTAAACAATGATAGAGCTTTGTGATTGAATTAGATGAGGCAGAGTTCTGTTTTGAGTAGTAATTCTTGCCTCGGTATATTGTCATTTTTCAGAATTTCGAGATTTCTTTTTAGTAAGCTGCTGAATGCATTTGTATTTATGTAAATAAATATCGTTATAAGGTTAGTGTGAATAGATTTCATTATAAGGTTAATATTAGTAGAATTATAAAAGTATTCTAGACTTCTTTTAAATTTGACATCGATACTTATTGATACAAGTTTGAATATTTTCTTTTCATTGTTGTTGTATTTGTATGAGTATCTTAGTCTTGTACTTTTATTTCATTTTACACATTTTCTAACTTTTGAGTGTTGGACTTATTTATTTGAGATTTCCTGATTGTGTATTCCCAATTTAGACTTTTCATGGACATCTGGTACGCGGAGTTACTATTGCACTTAGTTGGTTAGTTTTAAGTATATTAGTTGTTGTCTAGTATATCCGCCTCTCAGTTCAATTCTTTTCGGCATTTTTTTTCCTCTTTTTTTGTTTTCTTGGAGTCAAGTCATGCTTTGAGTTAAGTTTTATTTTTTTGTAAGCCTATTTAATTAAGCCCTTAAACCTTTTAAAAAATTATACAAAAATATTTCGGTTTTAGCTGTCTAGATCCGATTAACCTCTCATTTTTTCTTTTCGGTTAGAGGAAAGAGGAAAGAGGAAAGAGGAAAGAGGAAAGAGGAAAGAGGAAAGAGGAAAGAGGAAAGAGGAAAGAGGAAAGAGGAAAGAGGAAATTCCTGCGCAAAGTTTTATATATAATTATAATACCTCTACGTTAGCATTATGCAGAATTGGTTGTTTTACATTTCGTACTTTGCTATTGGATATAATTTCTATCGCATCTGACTTGAGGTAGATTTGAAACGATATGTTTAAGTATGTCACTTTCGACTTGTACGTCTCGTATAGTTAATGTCGGCGCACAGAGTCGGGAGGTTCAATAAAATAAAAAAACGACAAGAAAAAGCTGTCTTTTCTATAAAAATGTTTAGTAGTATATCGGGTTAGTGATAGCAGAAATATCTTGGTTTTTGAAAATAATGTGTAACGAATTATTCAAGAGTTCGTTTGATATGTTGGCAGTAATTTGTACAATACCGTGTACGGAATTATTTACGTGCCCGTTTTATTTATTAGTAGTAATTCGTTTACAAGTGTATGAAGTTAATTGCTGTGCATCTATAATAAACCAATATGGATGTTTGTACAAAACATATGGAGATTTCTCTAAAGCTGAATTCTATAGAGGTGGCTTGCCAGAGCACGCGCTTTTGCTTTTATTTTTAACGAAGATTCAGAATATGCATCAAGAAAGCAAATTTATATTTGTCCTGTAAAGCTGTCTGGTAAATCTGAAATTCATTTGCATCATTGAGTAAAAGGTATTTAAGTAGTTGATTAAACATATACTTAAATTACCCATGTTTGTATTTTCCAAAGTTTTTTATTTGTTTTTATTAAAAACTTGGTTAGATAAGAGGGATACATGTGTTAATGTGTTATATTAACTATTAACAATACACATTTTGTATTTTTTCGAGTAATCTACTACATTATTACACAGTTAGGCATGATTATTATATTATTGTTCATATTTAATTTTGTATATCTAAAAGATCAGCCCATATTTTGGTAATTTTTTTTTAATTTTTAAAGAAAATCGCAAAAAAGGTTTTCTTATTTAAAATACATTTTCATGCTACTATTAAGAAAATTCATATGTATTTCAATTTATTTGTCTTATAATCTGCACACAATCAAACATATTTCACATGACTAAATTTTTTATTAAGCCAATATAATACATAACAAACTATATTGAAAAGTATTAAATTTTAAAGCATATCTAAAATATGAAAGCTTTTGTATTATTTCTAACCGCATATGTAAACAATATAAGTTGTTGATAAGTAATTTAATTGTGATCCAAACACACCGAACCTGTCCGACTGGAGTCCAAGGTAATTTTTTGTAAATACTTTAAAGGAGTTTTGATCTTTAAACTTGTTTGTACTCTAGTGAACAGTATATCTTATATTTCAAACATCTAAATTTTTTATCAATGAGCTTGACAGAGTTTTGAAAGTACAAATACTCACTTATTGTAAGGACACAAATTGTGTTTCCCTCTGTGATAACTAATTGTTTTATGTTTCAGGTTTAGTTTGATATGCCGTTGCATGGACTCAGGATGTGGGTTCATTGATGACGTAGGTTACTAAAAAATATTTTTCTGTTATACCAGAAGGTTTCTGCGTTTCCCTTGTGGTTTCTACTTTGTTGATATTTTTATAAACGCAGTGCCGCTAAAAAAATTTTTGGTCAACAAAATCGCCCATGACCCTGGCGCATGTCTCATCGCATAAGGTAATTCTTAAGCTTAACCTGCAAATGACAAGTGTCCCTATAATTTTGTAGCTACCCATTAATTTTTCGTACTTAGGCTCATCCCTGATTGTTAGCAACCCTAAGTGTTTGTATTATCGTTTGACGCCTTAGGACAAACCTTGTAATAATATAAACATGTATACTTTGAAATAAATAAAGGACAATTGCAGTTGGTTGTCTAACTGAGCTAACTTGAAATGATAAATGTAAATAAAGATAATCAGAGCTAACTCCAAATGACAAAAGTGTAGCGAACCCGTATATTTAAATAAGTAGACATTGAAATGGTTTTATATTTAGGAGGCAGTAAATTTATAAATACGAAAGGAACGTTACAACACTTCATATCATCTGTACTGCTAGATGTTGTGTTGGTACTTGTTCTACAGGCAACCATGAGTGGTTAATCACTGCCATTAAAGCTGCCATGTTAATAACTTAAAATCTATGGCCTAGATAGTCACTAATGTTGCAAGGAGCACTCAAAAACACCTCATTATGGGTGCATATGAACTTTACATTTCATATACTCTGCCCATTTATTTGAAACTTATAACTACAATAATTGCATGCATGGGCTACTTCAACAACTACATCCTATTCATTGGCGACCTTCTTAACTTCATGATAATGTTGCTAGGTGTGTAAACATAAATATTTTTAATTTTACAAATCCAGAGTTAAAATAGGTTTCCACTAATTAAATTAGAAAAAACGGTTAATATTCCTATTGTGAATATTTTAGCTTTTCATTTTTTAATAATTGTCTGTTTATCACAATTTTGGTTTTGTTTAGTTCAATAATAATGTTGTTTTCTTGTGTTATACTTGATAAATTAATAAAACTCAGTGGTCTAGGATTCTTTTATTTTAGTTAGTTCTAAATACTTTAAGCTGTTGTAATGACATCCTTCTAGAAAAAATTCAAATCTGTATGGGTACCAATAGGAAACTCAACTTCTCCTACTGACGCCACTGATATTTCTGTACCTTTTATAAGAATATTCTATATTCCGTGATTTCCTTTGTATGGGTTCTCGTTTATTTTAAGCATTTAATAGACCACAAATAAAACGCAAAATACCAATAGCTTTCAGTGAAAAGGCAATTTATTTAAGCACTTCTAATACGTTAAATACAAAATTTGTTTAAGAAAATTTTAAAAAATTGTAGACTAATAAATAAAGGACATCTTTTACAATTTGGCTAAGATATTAGTGCGATAATATCTCCACAATCGTCTGAGAGGAATGGGTAGCTACTATTATTCTTACAAACTTTTAATAGTGAACTCAACAAAGCTTGCCAAAAAACTTCTTTTCTCTGTGATATGTTACACAATTTCACTAAAGTAGCCTCTAATATGTCCATTTTTAACGTTTTTGGATGACCTATTAGAAGGTTGACAAATAATAAAAGATATCGGCGTTTTTTATGTCAAACACTTTAGCTTATTAACAAACAGAATCAACCAAGGAGTTTGGCATTTGACTGAATCAATCCTCTTCATTACCTCGGAAAGCTTCTATTACCCGGTGAGGTTTTAGGATGATTACAACCCTGGATAGATTTTATTAGCTAAAAGTCAGTGAGGTTACATTTATGTAATCACATTTATATAACTCTAATTCCATTACTAGATCTGTCCGTTGCTGTCTCTTTAGCAAATTAGAAACAATAGAAGTTACTTATCAAAGGGGTCTAGCGCTTTCGAATACATTGTGTAAATTTTTGTTTAGTCTACAGTGTGTTCTAAAGGGAAACCTAATTTAAAAAACAGTATTTCTCATACCCGTAAGGCCTAGTTGAAATAATTAAAACTAGTTAATTGCTTCAACGTAGTCAGTTTATTAGAAGTTTCTAATTTTTAAATAAAATGCGTGTTTATCATAGCCATCACAAGGGTTTTTAATAAACTTTCGGGCATCAATAAGGTAATGAAAAACTTCAAAAAACTTTATACACAGCGATACTGAAAGATGGTATCATATAATTTGATAATTTTCCAGAATGTAGGAAAGATTTTTCCAATACTGTAACAAAAATGTTTGCTTTTCTTGTATTATGCGAGTTACTTATCCCCCAATCCAAATATGTATGATTAAATAAGAATTATTAAGAAATCATTAAGAAACTTAAGTTAGAGGCAACATTGTATTTCAAGGATAAATAAGAAAAGGTTATTGAAAGTTTACAATCAAGTTGTGAGAACGGATGTGAATACGTTGTATTCCACACGTAAGCAGGTGCATGTCATAGACGGTAAGGAAACTGCAATTATTAGAAATTAAGATTGTTACATTGTATTATGAATAGAATAAAAAAATAAGTAGACATGAGCTCTGCAAATTCCCACAGAAATGTGAGAGGCAGGGACAACATAAATACCCCCGGAGCCCCAAGACCATCAGTCAGTCTTGAGTATTTCAGTTTTTACATTGTTGTTTGCTTATGCTACTCGCCCTAATTTAAATTCAATTAATAATAGATTTTGACTTAATAATTAATCAAGTTTGTTAAAATTCCAATTGTAATTTCTGTTTAATAAATAAATTGTTACAAGAAGTTTTGGAAAAAGACTTTTTAAAAAGGCAGCTCTCAAAGCCCGGAACGTAACTGAAAGGCACTACGAATCCAAAAATCGAAGAAGTGGTGACCAAAAATTTCAATTCTCAATCTGGAAGAGACCAAAACAAAGTTGGACGAGGTATAAGAATCGACCGATCCCAACCAAACAAATTTGGATGAGCCCAAAGAAACAAACTTTGCCAAGGTACAAAAATCGAGCGAGCCCAAAGAAAGAAAACCAATGAAAACGGCGATGAAAATTATGTAGGTTTATTTATCCTAAACCAATTTATTCTCTTACAAATTTAATGATGCTTGCTAGTAAGGAAAATTTGTCATGTATGTACAGATTTTTTTAATTATCGCAATTTTTATCATTTAAGAAAACAATTTACTCATTTACTACGAAAACTTATTTTTAAATACGAGAAATTATTTTAAGCTAGAGAATTTATTTTAAACATGAGAACTGAAAATACGAATTATATGCACAGATTATTACACTTTATTACAAAGTATTACAAAACTAAACGAATTTAATTCAGCAAAACTGAGATCAAAGTATAAAAATAGAACGCAATTAATTTTTACAATTTTATGTACAGCAAATATTATCACCTAAAGCTTAATGTATAAATAAAACGTAATTCTTATAACAATTAATTATAGAAACGATTATTCACAATTTAACCTTTATCGAATGCTATAATTAAACACTCCAGTGTCTAAAGTATGGAAGATTTCGTAATTACTATTAAATTAACAAAGCGTTCAGATTTATAACGCGATTCTTATACAAACTATTACTGGAAACTATTATTAAATAAAACCCATTCGAAAAATCCAACTTTATAAAGTTATAATTGGATATTTTCAGTACGAAAGTATTTAATTATAAAGAAACATTTACGCAATTCATTAATACAACTAAACTTATCACTGAGACTGAAATAAACACCATTTAACTTAAAACTTTGTAATTAAACATTTTCATTGTATAAATTATAAAGGGAACATTGATGCAATTATTAACAAAACGGTTGACTAAAAATTTAAAAATCTGTAATTGGTCATTCAAGATAACAAGATTGTGCAATGATAAAGCAAGCATTTTATGCAAAACAACACCTACGGAGACGAGATAATTAAAGCAGAGACTTAATTACTCAGAAATACTAAAATAAAAAACGTAACTGGCGCAAGAAAACGTACAAATTATAACGCAATTATTGCAAGAAATTATTAACAACATAAAAACCTTTCAGAAAATTAAAACTCGCGACAACTATAACATCCGCCAAGTATAAAAATATACAAATCCAAGGTTACAGCAATTGACTAAACATTACCAAGCACAAATTCATCAATTTAATTATAACACCGTATAACTATGTATAAAATGTAAGTAAAGCGATTCTTTAAATAACCCAACACAAACCAAACTGAAAAGTAAATCTCAATTTATACAAAAACTTGATATTAATTAAAACCGAAAGCAACCCTTAATGACAATGAGTTCAGATACGAAGATTTATCTCGAAAGCATCTCCCAATATAACGGAGACCAGGCATTACTAGAAAATTTCATTACCGCTTGGGAAATATTTTTGAAAACCTTACAAACCAAGAGATAACGAAATAAAAGTTCTACTTTTACGCCTAATAATAAGTAAACTGACCGGAAAGGCACTAACTCTTATAGCCAGCCAAAACGATCTTGAACAATGGGGAAGCTTTTAAACGCATACTAATAGCATATTTCGGCAACCAACGAAACATCAAATGTCTTATCCGCACTCTAATAATCCTTGGAATGGAAAGTCACCGATCCCCGTATCAATTCGGAATGAAATGCCAAGACGTACGCAGTTTAACTCTAACAAAAGTAAAAACGGAAGAACCCGACCAAAATATCCGCTTACTAAAGACAAAAATGTATGACGAAATGGCATTAGACACCTACATAAACGCACTGCCCGGACGATTATCAAATAAAATAAGATTCCAACATCCTCAAAATTTAGAAGAAACAATGAATATGATCATAGAAGAAGGAAACGTCATGTATTATCGGAATAGACTATATAACCCTAACGTGAATAAAAGCTATTCACCGATAAAAACCGCGAAACAAACGTTCACACAACCGATATTGACACCATTTAACGCACAGATGAATCAACCGCGAATTAACAACCCAAATTTCAATAACACAAACTTCAATAATCAATTTAGACAATTTCCAAAGATTAACATTTTACTCAAATTTCACGAAACTTACATTCACACCAAGATTCAACCAAAACATAAACCAACAAAAACAAACAATCGACGCAAACCCCAACCGAAATACACCGATGATAAATAACAATAATAACCCTAACAATTATTACAAACCAACTCCTATGGACACTTCATCTGGTAATACCAGACCAAATACAAAATAATTGCAAATCCGACCAAGCCATAATCAAAAACGAAACTTTACCTCAGAAGAACTGTTTCACCAAGAAGTAGAAAAACTTAACAATGACCAGAATAATTACACACAGTCGAGTAGAGACGATTAATTAAACCAATTAGAAACTTACAAACGTAACGATCCATGTGAAAATTACGAAGAGAACGACGAAGAAAACGCGTGCTCAAATTTTCAGATAGATCGATTTATAAACGACCTAACATAATCAATTTAAATAATATCAATCAACAAATATTGCCATACATAAAAATACCCCACGCAAAACTTAAATTATTAATCGATACCGGATCTTCAAAAACACTGATTAGCCCCAGAGCCATAAAAAAACATTATTTAGATTTTGTAGAGAAAGAACCCTTTAAAATTAACACAGCCCATCAAACGACATTACATCAATTCATAGCAAATATACCCCTACCAAAAACTTTCAACGTAAAAATGAAACATAAAATTTGCATTTTCGAAATTAACGATAAATACGACGGACTAATAGGAATGGACCTTCTAAGAAAATTAGGAGCCAACATTGATCGAAAAAACCGTTTATTAAGTACAAAACACGGAAAAATCCCCATAAAATTCTAAAATATCCAAACCGAGCAAAAATACACGATTGAACCCCGTACAGAGAAACAAATACAAATTCCAGTAAATTCAAAAAACAACGTAGGCATTATAAATCACAGAACATTTCAAGGAGTAGAAACACCCACCGCATTAGTACAAATAAAAGACAATTACGCCACTACAACAATCCTAAACTCGAATAATTACCCTGTAGAACTATCACTAACAAACCCAATTAACGTGGAAGAATTGAACTTTAACGAGATGGAAACAGACGAAAATTTAGAAAACGATTACAACCCCATAGAATACGACAGGATGTTAAGAAAAAATCTAATTAACATTTGTTTCAACAACGATATTAACAAAGAACAGGATAGAGCAATTAAAAACTTATGTTTTTAATACCGCGATATATTCCATTGCGAAGGAATACACTTAATCTTCACTAATACAGTCAAACACAATATAGAATTAACGGATAATAAGCCAATTTCTACCAAAGCATACAGACTACCTCATGCATGCCAAGAAGAAGCAGATAGACAGGTAGCAGATTTATTAGAACAGGATATAATACAACACTCAAACTCAGCATGGAGTAGTCCTGCATTAATAATACCAAAGAAATTAAACACATCAGGCAAACGAAAATATCGAATGGTAATAGACGATAAGAAGCTAAACGAAAAAACGGTAGATGACAAATATCCACTACCCAATATCTACGAGATTTTAGACAAATTAAAAAAGTTTTAGTATTTTTAAACATTAGATCTCGCATCAGGGGACCACCACGTAGAAATGACCGAGAAAGACACAGCGAAAACCGCATTTAGCACACCTAGAGGACACTACGAACATAAACAAATGCCATTTGGACTGAAGAACGTGCCCGCCACTTTTCAACGAATCATGGATAACATATTACGAGATATACATTACGAAAAATGACTTGTGTACCTAGACGACATAATAGTATAGTCAACATCACTGGTACAACACATAGAAAGACTAAGAGAAGTATTCGAAGGACTAAGACAAGCTCATTTTAAAGTTCAACTAGACAAGAGCGAATTTTTACAAAAAGGAGTCTCATTTTTAGAACATATAATAACCCCACAAGGAGTTATGCCACACCCAGACAAGACAATCGCAGTAATAAATTACCCCCTACCCAAAACTAACAAAGAAGTTAAAGGATTTTTAGGACTTAGTGGTTATTACAGCAAATTCATTAAAGGTTATGCTCGGATAACCAAGCCCCTGACAAACTGTTTAAAAAAGGGAAATAAAATTAAACACACCCCAGAATTCATTAAAGCCGTAGAAAAAATTAAATGCATACTGACGAATCACCCTGTATTAGAATACCCATACTTTTCAAAACTATTAATATTGACAACCGAAGCATCAAACGTAGCACTAGGCGCAGTATTAAGCCAAGAAAAAAGATAGCGATAAATCAATCAGCTACGCATCTAGAACCCTAAACGAGACTGAACAGAAATACAACACAATCGAAAATGAAGATAAATTTAATAGATTAATAACAACGGAACAAATTACAAGACGAAAAAAAGGACTAATTAACGAACTGGGTAACATTATAAAAGCTATCAAGGGCAATTTAGATAACCAAAATGCAGAACGATATGACAACGCCATTCAGCAGTTAATTGAAAACTTAAACGATATAAAAACCATTGTTAGAAACCAAATATCTCTAACCCAATCAACTATAGTAAAATTCAACGATACGTTAAGAAAGCTAGTAAGAAATCAAGACAGTAAAGCCAATAGAATACAAACCCTTGAAACTAACATGCAAACCACAATGTTAGGAATGCGAGACTTAATTATATTCAATACAATATTTACTCAAATAATATCAACCCTTACTATAATCCAACAAATTTCAGCCACATTAGAAAACGCTGTAACATTTGCAAAATTAAACACTCTACACTCTAGTATTATAGAACCAAGTGACTTATTAAAAGAATTATTAAGGACTAGATCATTTATAACCAACACTAAATTACACTTCGATGTAATAGAATCAAATATACTGATATTTGTAAAAATAGCTATAGTGAAAGGCTATGTAAAGAATAACGAAATCACATTTTTAATAGAAATCTCCATAGTAGAAAGTAACATTTATAATTATTATCTTTTATTTGCTTTTCCCATGAAAATTACTAGCATGTATCAAGTTATCATACCCAGAACCAAGTTCCTTTCCTTAAATGAAATCAGATATGGTTCTACAAACGAAAAATGTAACGAAATAACACCAAATCAATATTTATTACAATCATTAACCACAACAACCATTCAAAAAGACAGCCCTTGTGAAGATTTTCAAATCATTACGACAACTGTGAAGCCAAACCCGTACAAATCACCAATATGAAAATTCAAAAGTTATAGAAAACAAATGGATTGCTGGCTGTATTTCCAACAGAAGTAATAGCAACCGCTCATTACAATCAAGACGAGAACAATCTAGCGTTAACCAAAAGCAAAGTAATCACCCTTAAGGAATACTGTTATTTAAAATTGAAGAACAAAATTATTAGAGAATATCAAGACCCCACAGTAACCAAAAAATTCGCAAATTTACCAGAACTACAATTCAAGATTAAACAACCCGAAGATGACAAAATAATCAAGAAACCCCATGCAACTAGAACACCTAGACTTATACAATCTGAACCACGCCATGAAACTAGTGGACAACTATAAAGAACACTTAAGTGAGTTGAAAGTGTCAAAATTACACTATGATAATATAAGCGTCTGGACAATTTTATTAATCGTTTTAATCATTTTACTAATCATGTATGTATTATACAAAATGTATCTTAGATATAAGAATAAAAAAAGAAATTTTAGTCATAATTAAACAATGGTAAATAAAGAAATAATAATGTACCCTTAGGGACAATGAATTTTAAAAATTAAGTAAAAGAAACCCTTAATTTTTAATTTACGTCGGGAGAAGTTACGTATCCTTCAATCCAAATATGTATGACTAAATAAGAGTTATTAAGAAGTTATTAATAAACTTAAGTTAAAGGCAACTTTGTATTTCAAGGATAAATAAGAAAAGGTTATTGAAAGTTTACAAGCAAGTTGTGAGAACGGATGTGAATACATTATATTCCAGACGTAAGTGATACAGCAGGTGCAGGTCACAGACGCTTAGGAAACCACAATTATTAGAAATTAAGATTGTTACATTGTATAATCAATAGAATAAAAAAATAAGCAGACATGAGCTCTGCAAGTTCTCGCAGAAATGTGAGGGACAGGGACAACGTAAATACCCCGGGAGCCTCAAGACTATCAGTTAGTCTTGAGTATTTCAGCTTTTACATTGTTGTTTGCTTAGGCTACTCGCCCTCGTTTAAATTCAATTAATAATAAATTTCGACTTAGAATAATTAATCAAGTTTGTCAAAATTCCAATTGGAATTTCTGTTTAATAAATAAATTGTTTCAAGAAGTTTTGGAAGAAGACTTTTTAAAAAGGCAGCTCCCAAGGCACGAAACGTAACTTGCGTAGGTTGATGCGGGTAACGGCGGTAGAATGGTACTACTGGGCTTGACTGGATTTGGAAAAGATGTGCAAATTTCGAACTTCTAGAAATATATTGATCTGTTGGTTGATATAACTTTAGAAAATAGTTTTGTCCTATAATATAAACCACTGTAGCATTCCAATGGACTGATACCTGGTTATGTTCCAACAGGATTCCATATGCAGAATCTTCTCCAATTTGATGCAAGTAAGAATGACTTTACGTTATTAATTTTGATTGCCCAAAAGGGAAGGGAACCTCGTTACAATTATAAAGTTGCGCCGGTTAACTTTTAGTGGTGCCGGATTGAGATCCTATGAAGAAATGATAAAAAATAATAAAAATTTGAAATGTATAATGACCGAAATATTAAACTACTTTATTACTATTACTGATCCTGAAAGGTTTTCCTAACCGTCAAAGTTAAGAGCGCCACGTATACATATCCTAGCAGTACCGATGGTATATTTGCTACCCGGAAAACGGTTATTCCGGCTAGCCACCTTGATTTCAATTCCAAACTCTCATCACCTCAACTGTACCCTTTTCTAACCCTACTAGAAATACTTCTAGACTTTTTATCCAATTTGCAGAATTTCTTGAAATGACTGCTTCTCCCAAATATGACTTCATCATTGGGGTAACTGGATATTCTCTTACAATGATCATTTTACATATCTTATATCTATCTGTCAATAAAATTCCATCCGAATTTAGACTCTATGAATAGTAAACTTTAACACCTAACACTCCATTAACCTTAAAAGAAAACAAATCCTAATCTAACCTTTCCTGGTCAGGTACTACTAACCAAACTCCGAAAGAAACCCTAATCTGAAAGTAATACCACTATCACATCACAACTAATTCCTAAATTGCCTTATACGACATTGTGTAGATCCAGCTACTTGAAAATGCCCTTAACAACTAATTAAGAAGTACATACCACAATACCAACTTCTGTTTACTGCATTCCGAGGTTCATTCAAAATATGAAATTTACGCATAGAAATTTACCAATAATACTACACCTTACAAGTCATTCTGAACGAATCTGCACCTTGAAGAAGTCTTAAAATACTAAAACGGGTAAAATGACTTGCGTGTTTCAGTGAGCTAAAGAGCCAAACTATAAGTTTAACCAAATTAGTGGGGGTCTTGAGTGAGGAACCAGACTAAGAGAGGTTCCAGCAGCAGCTCTTTCGGTACCTAGAATGGTAGAGATCGTGGGGGTCGTTATGACATTCTAAGACACACTACTGTGATGTGAAAGGCAACGGAAGACCACCACATTACCTCCCAAGTACACGCGTACCGAAAATGCTTTAAAGCGATGGCATGGGGGTAAAAGATTCCGGAGTTAAAATTATCCCCGATTCGGATTTTCGGGAGGTGACTACTTTGAACGATGTGATTGACAGGTTTAAAAAAAGAGCAGAGAACATTTTGCGAGTCGGATTGTGGAATACCAGAACAATGAAGCAAGTATAAGCTAGAAAATCTGAAAATTGAAATGGATAGGTTAGCATTAGGCATAGTAGGGATTAGCGAAGTTCGATTGCCAGACGCGGGGAATTTTTGGAGCGGAGACTCTAAGGCGATTCATACAGGATCAGAAGAAGGAAATTTAGATGTGGAGATAGTTTACTTACAAGAGACGAAAAGAGTACTCATGGTTAGATTAAAATCGCAACCGGTAAATACAGTAATAATACAGGTGTACATGCCCACCTCCACCTACAGTGAGGAGGAGGTAGAGGCAATCTGCAAAGCTAACAAAGACGTACTAAGATTCATGAGAGGACATGAACATTTAATAATTACGAGCGATTTTAATGCATTGGTATTCGGGGTCAGGGAAGGAGCATAGTAGGTTTATTTGGTTTAGGCACGAGAAATGACAGGTAAAATAGGCTGGTAGAAATTTGCGACAAAAATAATTTACCTATGATAAACACATTATTTCAACAACATGCTAGAAGACGATACACGTTGAAGATCGAGAGATATAGAGAGATATCAAATAGATTACATTCTTGTTCGACAACGATTTAGAGATCAAGAAAAAGATCGGTGAAGCGGATATAGACACTAAAGAACATAGTAATTTTGAAAACCGAGCTTAAATTTAAAATTTTGAGAAAAATGAATGGAAAAAGGCACTTTGACTGTGAGAAACTAAAAGATAGAGATATCCCCGAAAGATTTGAATAAAATATCACATGAATTGCTGAAAGATAGCGGGAAAATATCTTATACTAAAGAAGTAGAAACAGAATGGAATAAAATTAAATCCAGCTTAGATATGGCGGATAGAGATATTCTGGGATATAAAGAAGAAGAAAATAAGAAACCCAGAAGAAAAAGTCAGGTGGTGTGAGGTCAGGCAATCCTGGAGGCCAGAGCCCCTGCGAAATTATGCAATCACCAAAAAAATCAGCAAACAGTGACGTCGAAGCGCGAGCTGTATGCGCGGTTGCACCATCTTGTTAAAAATAACCGTTCAGTATTTCACTTAACTCAAGTTCTCCTATGAATGGGTACAGAATATTACTGCAGTATCGTTGTACGTTTATTATTTTGTTGAAAAGTGAGGGACCCACAATCCGACGTCTAGAAATTGCAATCCAAATCTCCAATTTTTACAGAATGAAGTGGTTCTTCATGAATACACAATGGATTTGCAGTACTCCACAGACGAGAATTTTCCGAGTTCATGTACCTGGATAAATAAAGCCACGCCTCATCGGTATAAAACGTTTCATTAAGAATGTCAGTTCCATTTATGAATGAAATTTTTGAACCATTGACAATAATGCTATCTTTTGCAATGATCAGTAGATTTCAATTCTAGCACTACTCTTACTTTGTATGGGAAAAGTTCTAATTTTTCCTTACAGCTGAGTCTGCCGTTCCGACACTAACATCGATTTCCTGAGCGAGTTTTCTTACTGACTTGTTCGGACTCATGAACATATCAGAAATATTGAGTAGATTATTCTCAGATAAAACGCTAAGCTGACCACTTTTCAGCGCATCTGCCACGTAACCTTTACTTCGAAATTTGATAATCAAATCTCTCACTGTATCGCAATGTGGGATTGTTGTCTCCGGGAAAACTGAACTAAATGTTTGACAAACTAAAACTGTGTATTTACCACCAGCTTTAAACACGTGTTCGACTAAAAACGCACGTTCTTCATTTTAACAGTGATAAAACGAACAAATGAACTAAACTAAAACGTTCACGTCAACATGTAATGACACACTAGTGTTTACCAACGCTGACTGAGATAAACGAAACAGGGGAATGATGGGAGAGTCCACTTAAAAGAGAGTAACGCAGGCAAGAGTACAATCATACGGCACGCGCGGCTAGGGAGTTTTATTTCAGTATATTCACTAAAGAGTGACTTTCTGAACACCCGGTACAAGTTGCACGCAGAAATAGTAAAAGCTGCTAGACAAGCAGTAACACAACGTTTTTTCCAACATGGAACTTATTTGTATGATACAGGCAAAGTACTCAAAGATTTAAAACGTATCACCATAGTCACTATCCCAAAAAGAAATATGCAGATACATATGAAAACCTTCGAATAATAAGTTTGACAGCACACGTATCAAAAATATTAATTAGAATTGTATAAAGACGGATGGAAAAACGGGATAAAGTAATGCTAGGAAAGGATCAATTTGGGTTTTGACGAAACAGGGGAACACGAGAGGCCATTTTAGCTTTAAGGGTGTTATTGGAAAAATAACAGAAAAAGGAGAAAGCGCGTATATAAGACTTGTACATATAAAAAGCATTCGACAATGAAAAATGGGAGAAATTGTTCAAAATACTCAAAAAGATTGGAATGAACTATAGACATAGACGGATAATACATAGTTTATATAAGGGACAAACAGCGGTAATAGAATTAGAGCAGGAACATTGAAAAGTAAATATTAAAAAGGCGTGAGACAGGGATGTGCACTATCCCGTTAATTTTCAACTTGCTTGTATATTGAAGAGATATTGAATACTGTCAAATGCAGAAGGACATTTATGGCAGTGTTAGCATTTAGCAAGGAAAAGCTAGAAGCGCTCTTAATGAAATTGAAACAGTTGCAACAGAGGAATACGGTATGAAAATTAACAAAAGTAAAGCTAAAGTATCAGTATGCACAGAAGGCAGAATATAGATAGGAAGCGAGAACTTACAAGAGGTTAAAGATTTCTGCTACCTAGGAAGTCAAATAACACAAGGTGGGAAGAATACAAAAGATTTATAACACCGATTAGCATAAGGCTATGCTGCATTAAACAAGAAAAGGCAACTACTATGTTCAAAAACAACAAACATAGAAACAAGAAAGGATTGCTGACAACACATGTGGGAAGCATAGCACTGTACTGCCGTGAAACGTGGTCAGTGGGAAAAACAGACAGGAAAAAGGTAGAAAACTTTGAAATGTGGTGCTACATACGTATGATGAAGATATTATGGACAAACAAAGTTAAAAACAGAATAACAAAAGTAGAAGTAGACCTAGATTAGATTATTGCACACAGATAGTGAAAAACATAGGCTGTGGAAATGTCAGCAAAATGTGTAAGTTAGCTCAGAATAGAAAACAATAGAGGTATGCGTCCAAGCGGTTCTAGAACTGAAAACTTCATGATTATGATACCTTACAATTTAGATTGCTTTTCACTTAATACACACGTTTAGCAATTTAAAAGTTTCAAACTTCTTTTTTAATAATCTTCTAATTAATAGTAAATAACTAATTTCGTCGCTCTACAAACCAATTATAATTTTGTTTACAAGTTCGTATTTACATAATTTTCAAGCATCAAACAAGATACAATAGAAAAAGCTCAGAACAGTACTCACAATTTTGTAAATTAAGGGTTTCTAGACTAACTTCACTGAGGGATTAATTATTTTCTTGGCACATCAGGAACATTTCATTTCCGTTATTTATTCAACATAAGTTGATGGGTGAAACTTCACTTTTCACTCTTTCAATTTAGAACCGCATCGCAATTTAAATCCACGCAATACGCGTGTTTGAACTTCACACGGAAGCTTAATAACGTTCGCATCCGGTTTGTGGGTCATTGGCCGGCACATGACCTTACCCTTAGATCGCGCGTTATTCTTGTTTTTTATCGAATACCAACGACTTCAACCGCGTTCCTTACAAATGTCGCATAGATTTGAACTTTGTCTGCGCTGTGTATTAATCCCATTCCATTGTCGATTTAATCTTCCAACTTTTTTTAAAATCGTGCATTCCGTTTTCATACCTTATTATGCATCAAATGCTTTAGTAGAATTAGTTCAATGTCTTCAGATCGTGTCAACGCGTTAACTTTGTTACGTTGTATGAGTTTGTGGTTGTTGGGGTTTCTTGAACTCCGTGTGAATCGAAATAATGTTATAGTGGAAAATAATGTCCCGATTTTCTATCTGTAGTTTTTAATTGATTACAAAAAATGTAAAATCCCTATGGTGATTCCTGTTCATATATGAATGTAGCAGGCACTTCTTGGCGTATTTTCTCCTTCTAATTTAACCTTGTATTGAAATAACCACTTCCTTAACTGTAAATTACCCAATTTCTCTAAAATTTTAAGGATATGTTTCTGACTAAAGCTCCTGAACAAGCTGAAGTTAATAAACGTTTGTCTATTTACGAATACATGTTTAATTAACACAAGAATGTTACAAAATTTTCTTATCTTATTTACATTTATTTCTCAACGTATTACTTAGATAATTCAGTTTTACTGTTATTACTTTTTTATCAAATCTATAATGTAATCTGACTAATCCTGATGGATCCAAATTAGACACATTAGGAATTGAAAGCCATATTTAGAAGTAAATTAAACCCATTGCGTGATCATATTTTGCTAGTTTAAATTTATTTTGGAATCCTAAATATATTCCTCCAATTTATCCCACTTGTTTGTAAGTACATTAAACCTCTAATCTCCACACGCATAGCTTCATGTGCAAGAGCCTTTTCCCCTTAACTGTCTAAAAATTTTTGTCAATTTGCTTCTGATGGTTTCTGAGTTCCCATACAATTTTTTATTTCCGGTTACACATTTTTTTTAATATCACCATTACTGAGTTGTTGGTTCTTACCGATTTTAAATTTACCGTCTGTCTTTTGTAAATTTTGTTTCCTAACGACCTTTGTTATGCATTAATTATCTCCCCCGCCCCTCAGTAAATTCCTCCCACTTTTGCTATTGCACTCTATCTACCCCCACTCCCCTCCCGGCCGTACTTTTTCACGTCAGTTACGTTCTTTATTAATAACTTTTTATAAAGGTTTTCGATAGCTATCTTTTGGTTTGTACATTTTATTGTTCTTTTCTGATACGACACAAAAAGAATGCGTAAATAACTAAGTTATATATATTTTCTTCTTGACTGTGGCAGTGAATCATGCCACTGTGGTTGTTGCTTGACAGGTTTTCAGAATCCTGTTAAATTTTTTTACTCTTTCTTTGAGTTTATTTCTGTACATATTAATTAGCTAATTTACTTTTACTGTAACTGCTTCTCTTAGGAAATTTTCCATATATTGGTCATGCAGGTTCATTTCTATATTTTAGTCTGTTACGTGTGTTTGAAGCTTAAATTATTAAATTTAGAATTTTCCAAAAACGGCAGGAATCCACTAAAAATAAGGATGCACCGGCTAACTTCAATGGTGCGGGGTTAATCCATATACAAATAAATAAGGAAATAGAACAAAAATTCAGAAAATGTAACAATTTTTTAAGTGCAATTTTAAGCTGCGTTACAAATAACACTTACCTTTAACAGTTTTTAATCACTGTCAGAGTTAAAGGCGCCAACTTATCTAGTCTAGTAAGATTGTTTTAGACGACGAGTAATCAGGGGAATTCAATTACAGTGATTTCTTATTGAATTGAAGTATGTACTGCAAAATGCTACCTCTGTGTAAACAAATAAAACAACAACTTTCTCTTGTTACGTCACCTACATCTATTTTAATACAATATTATTCTATTATTCCTCTATGTATATCTATACATACAAAATTTTTAAGTTCTTACGTTAATTTATATATCAGTTGCATGACTATGTTCCTGTAAACAAATACAAACACAGAATGGTAAAATTTCATAAACAGTTCATATAGAATTAATTGATGATAGCCTATCAGAAACAATGATAATAATTTAGAACACATCTCAAATTTTTACTTAGAAATGGCGATGTTCAGATTTTATATATCCAATAATTTAATTTTATGCTGTAGCAAAGAGTGGACGAATAACTTCATCAATGTTTTTCAAGCAACAAACACCATGCATAAATGCCTTAACAATTTCTATTAGTTATAACTTACAATCCGCTATCAGGTGGCTAAAGCAATTCCATGGAGCAAAAGTAGTACATTAGAATGCCATCGGGTTTTTCATTTCCAATATTTATTAATGACCTGGACCTAATAAGTTCAAATCTTTATTTTTCGATTTAGTTGAAAATACGCGGGATCTCATCAAGTTTCCGCCCGTCTGATAATTCATAATTACCGGGGTTTTCCTTTCAGGTGTTGTTGATTATGACTTGCAGGTAATTAACTTGTTGCTTTCCCTGCACTTTCTAGCGTTCGTTTTTTTTTCTTTTCCTTTTCTTCATATGATTGGTGAGTGTTGTCATTGTATTACATTCCTATTCTAAGTGAATGAAGTGTGACGCCATATGATCTCAACACTCATAAACCATGCACCCATGACTTACATTTTTTAATGAATCTGAATAAATACATTAAAACCTCTATTAATTTGTATGAATTGATATAATTAATTATATGTAACTGAATATTGATGAGTTCCTCTATTCAGTATCTGTGTTTCTAAATAATTACTGTATTTTACGAACGTTTCTAATATGGTCTGGGGTATCTTTGAAATTACTAGCGTATCACATAAATTCTATATCATGTATCTAAGATTTGTAAAAAGTCCTATTATATTTGGATATGGAATATGACTATTAGTCGTATCACTGTTATTTACTTTATAATTCTAAATCTTTCTTAAAAATGACAGAATTTCGTTATGAAAATTTACCGTTATAAATTTTTTGTTTAGCCTTTTGTAGTTCAAAGTAATTTATAAACCTAAAATCCGTTACAATGTGTATTTAACAGAAATAAAACGATGATTTGGTAATTTTTAAGTTTACGATTTTAATAGAACTAACAATTTATTGAAATGTCTTGCTTGCGGGACATTATTATTCATCAAATCAAAATTATATAGGGTCCATCAATCGTTAAAATTAAAACTTTTCTTGTGGTTTTCAATTTCAAAATCACATATTGCGACCATAAGAAGTTAATGACGATCACGTCTTATACAAAATTTAACGGTGCCATTAAGTGTGGCTTAAAAAGTCGTCTCGATAATATCATTTTAGTTTTTAATATCTTGCAAAATAAAAATTTATAGTCAAGAACAAAAATATGAAATTTTGATTCTTCTCAGCAAATTTGAAAAACTAGCAAGATAATTTAAATTTTTTCAACTTTCAATGTCAGTTGCTATATCTAGAAAATTTGCTCTCATTTCTTCTTTGTATCTATTTCAATAAGCGAGCTGCTCATACTTAGATTGCTCAAGAAAAACACGCTGTAGAAGATCTGCCCCTGTATATGAAGTTAGTAGATCATACGCATATTTATGATTGTGTAGTAACGCCAAACTATGTATTTGTAGCTGTAGAGGTTATTCTTGCATACCTCATTTAGAGTTTGTAATTATTTGAACTAATTAAAATGTATTCAATTAACTTGCGATACTAAAACAATAGTCGCTTAGTAAAAGCAAGTAGCTACTGCAGATTTCAGAGTACAAATATTTCAGTATAGTATTTAACTAATTTTCTAATTCAAACATAATTATAGACTTTATATTTAGTTAAAGCATTGCGTTACCAAAACGGTGACCCACAGCACAAAACCGTGTTTGCAAAAGAAATGGTTACTATTGTTCGAATAGAGTTCAGAAGCAAATTATGAAGACTTACTTAATCTTTAGTTGAACTCCTTTACAGGCCAATTGTCGAAATTTATATTGTTACGTAGACGATTATCCAAAAAGACATTACAATTTAACATTCAAGTTGATTGACCAATGATTTATCCCATAAACATGACAATAAATTTTAAATTTACAGTGTCATGATAAATTACTAGTCACGAAACCAAAATTAATAATCGGGTTTCACATAAAATATACTAGGAATTACGAATTCTCAGGAGGAGGCTGAGGTAGCTAGACACTCCAAATATTTGTCAGAGTATTTCCCATCAAGAAAATACTCCCTCTTTAGAAGTAAAAGCAATAACTGCTCGCTTTCAATGTTATAGTTGTGGACAGTTCGTCCAGTTGGCAGTTAGAGTTGAGTTCAGAGAGTTGAGCAGTTGAGTGGAAATTATTGCCAATAGTGTCAACTGATTAATTGCTCATAAGATATGTAAGTGAACCTCTATTCACCTTTCATATGACTAGTTTAAAGCTTTTGTATGTTCAATCTCTTTGAATTCTTTTTCTTGTAAATACTTATTATAGTTTAAGAGCCAGCGTTCCGCAGACATACACTATAATAGCAAACTCCGTATTAATGCTAGGTATACGATTTCACTTGCCGTAGGGTTCACTATTCCCATCCCTTCCAAAATTTTATACAAATTTGCGTTATTTCAGCAAAGCTGCAAATTATATATGCTATTTATATTATTATTATATACATATATTTACAAAAACATACCCATAGGTCGGTTCTGAGATGCGGCAGACCACATAATAGTTTCTCAGTCGTGCTAATGAAGGTGCACGATTTTGATTCTCTCACTCTACATCTCGCAGGGAACTAGTGTTTCAGCAAAGCTGCAATTTATGTATGTTATTTATATCATTATTATACATATATCTAAAAAATCAGACAGATAGGTCGGTTCTAAAATGCAGGCAGACCACATTGAAACTTACTTTTTTTTTGCCTCCACTCGTTGGATACAAGTGAAGTTTTATCCTTTTTTACTTGTTCGCGGCTAAGTCTGGGAATTACCCCAAGGGTGAGCAATGAAAATGGTCGTGGGGATGGTATAAACTCAACAATAAGCTAACATAAAAAAAGGAAAATTGAGCGCCACTGTATCTATATGGACAGCACTAGAAATTCGATACTCCTATGAGAAGATACAGAAACTCATTGGATTTAAGCACCATAAAAAAACTTACAACGTAATGAACTAACACATCTGGAAACCTCTGGAACATGCTTACAACCTCTTCAATCTCAATGATCGTGAAAGAAAAAGTACACAACAAATTTTCTAGTAAAAAGACACTGTTTGTGCTTTTTAATAAAAAAGCATACTAATAATTATGAGTGGATAATCTTGAGATTGCCACACCAAAGGTATTTGAATTAAAAATTGATATCTAGAATAAATCAATTGTAACATATCTGTGCCTTTAAATTACTTCAGCATTCATCTAATTTCATTATTAAAAAAATTTATTTGCTCTAAGATATTTTTATTAAAATTAATCATGCATGGAATAAAAATCTTGAGTCCAAAAATGTAATTTAATATAGTTTCTCTCTTTTCGTTTTTTTTTAAATATGGTTACAAATACAAAATAATAAAATTGAATTCTGGTTTTTCTTATATATCTGTCTTGACATAACAAGACCTTACTTTTAATAATATTTCAAAACAAGATTTCTGATACCCAATGGACAGATCTGTGTATTGGTTTACATGTATATCACATAAGTTTAGTTCATTTCTTTATAGAAAATTTAAATCACATGTAGTTAATTTGAGCAAACAAAATTTCAAACTTATTCAGATATAGAAATGATTAATGACCTTATTAAAGATTAGACATCTGTAATGAACTTTTTAAAAAACAGGAAGTGGACTTTAGAATCACAATACTTTAAACACATGTATATTCCACGTGTCTTACAAAATTACCTTACTAATACTTCCTAACAATCATATTTCACGTTATTATTCATGCACAAAATTTAGCATGATTAAGCAATCCTCTATTAAAATTTTATGTGAACATTTTTAAAAGTCTGACAAACATAGGAACTGAAAGTTTTAGTACCTGTGCTTAATGAAGAAGTTACCTCTTGCTATCGAACTGCGATGCACATTTTCCGGATCCTGCTTACAAATTTGATGCCATGAAACATCGAACAAAAGCTTTACATACTTCGTTAACGACAGTTGCCCCAATCACTATATATATATATATATATATATATATATATATATATGTAGTGTCAGTAGGAGGTACAAGGCTTCTAAGGGTAGATTTGTGTTAAAGGGGGTGTATGCCAAATAGAATGATCCATATATCAGATCCCGTAATTCAAAAATTATGTTTTGCCGTACTTTACATATGCTAAAGTATTTACAATGTTAATTTGAAATGTATGTGCCAAAAGGTAAATTATAATGACTTAATGACGTTGATAAAATACACAGTGCTCAAGGTTTTATACTGAGTTGCAATTTAATAGGCCGTTGAATGTACATTTGCCATCCGAAAACAGGTTGTGTCTACGGATGTCTACTATCAACCACGCATCCAGGTCATGTGTGAATTATTTTGGCTTTTGTTTAATTAGAATCAACTTTTGTACAAATTTGTAATCTCAAAATTATAAGTTATAGCCGTGTCAAATGTGATTGGAGAATTGTGAATTATTTAGGACCAATGATAGAATTATGTACAAACTAGGAAAGTGTAAAAGGACAACAGTGAAGGTATTTGTGACACAAAATAAGGGATAAAATGTTATTGGATGTTTTTATTTATGTAAAATGTGATTAAGTAAGCTGGATTTGTTGTAGTAATCGCCTTGGAAAGTTAACAACAAAAATCTTTTTCGATTTAATTTTGTGTAAAGACGTATTTTGTAAACCTGCGCTAAAATTGTTTAAATATTTTGAAAAAGAAATAAATGTGTTTGAATTTGAAGAGTTTAATTTATTAAAGTGGAGTAACGAGAAGCATCAGTGGTTAGTTAAAGAATAGCGACGACGAGTTAAAGCGAAGATTGGTATTAGTGAGAAAGCGAAGCGGCGAAAAGTAAGATTGTTTAGGAACGGATTTGATAATGGCAGAAGGCATCGGTGAGGAATTGTAAGCGTGAATAAGATTTGGATTGATTTGGTTACGGATTTATGGTTAATGGGGCATTGATTGGATTGATTTGGATAGAGATTTATGTATAGCGGGTCATTGAGTGGTTTTTAAGATAAGGAACGTGAATAGATTTGGATTGAGCTAAAAGGAGAATAGATTTGGATTGAGCTGAAAGGAAAATAGGTTTAGATTGAGCTGAACGGAGAGTAGATTTGGATTGAGCGATTGGAGAGCAGCAATTGGAAGAGTTAAAAGCTACGAAGAAAGTAATATGGAAGAATTAGCGCAGGGGAAGTAAACAAAACGGTTATTCTAAATTCTAAAATTCGGGTTATTTATTTCAGATTGGTGATCAACAAAATTATACTAAGATACCTGGAGGCGATACGAAAGTTTCCAACGATAGTGAATCCATGTAAAGACGCATACGGCGACAAAGATCTTGAGCCAGCAGTAAAAAAAGGCCAGCAACGAAGTATAATCCAGGTGAGTGCTGTGAAATATCTTAAAACGTCAAAGTCAGAAATTGTGTATTATTAATTAATTTGGCACAAGGCTACGTTGATCATTAAATTTTGGCATATACAGTGGTAAATTTATATAAAAGTAGTAAAACAAAAGATAGTGCAATTTGGTTGGGCATTGCACATCTACTTACCACCGAACCCACGGTAAGTAGGTGGACACCCTTAGAAAAGAGTTCATATAGTCGAGGCATAGTAATAAACATTTTGATTAGATAACCAACCAAACGTTGCAAAAGTACGTGGAGTGCAATAAGTGTTTGCACATTATACAAAAAAGCATTGAAATTTATTAGAAGGGGCGCGCGGCGACACAAAAATAAAGTAATAAAGTAAGAATTGAGGGGGTGGTATACAAAAAGGTAGCAAACCCAACGTGGGGCTGAAAAAAAGGCTAGATAGATACTAGATAGATTGAATGCTGAACAGAAATAGTAGTAGGATACGGAATCCCGAGATTAGGTGGTGCCCGTAGTTTTTATATTTTTTCAGGCAAAAAGGAGTTCAAAAATAGGCAGCAGAGATGACGGACGCGGACACGAAAAGGATTACGAGATCAGGAAAAATACACGGAGTTGAAGCAGAATTAATGACACGAGACGAAGAGATGGACGCAGGGGGAGATGTCCAGGAGACGGAGGTGAAGCAGGTAGTTCCGGAGGTGATAGACATGGAAACGGACCGAGCGACGGTACAGGAGGTGAAGGTAGCAGAAACCGTCGGAAGCCAGGATATTATAAAATTCCTGATAGGTATGATAGACGATGTGAAGAATTTCAATACGGATCTAAAAACAATGAAAGACGATATTAAGACAGCATTAACGGAACTAAAAACGGATGTAACTAACACGATGGCAGAATCACACACGGAACTACAAACGGACTTAACAGACAAAACCGAACCGTCGCGGACAGATGTTAAAACATCACACGCGGAACTACACACGGAACTAACAGACAAAATCAAAGAGTCGCGGACAAAGGACGAACGCAGGACTGAGCTACAAGACAACGTAGACCGTGTAGACGACGAGACTGAAAATACACGGGTACAATTGCAGGGACAGGCACAACAGTTGACACCGAAATTGGGCGCGGACGACATGGTATTACTACTCACAAGACACATGGAACCGGAAGTGACAAAGATGGTCGTGGTACAGAATGTAAAGACACTGCGGGAATTTTTAGGAGTGATGCGAAATTTCGATTTAGCGACGGCACTGGAGTCAAAAACGCGGACAAATAATTGGGAGCAAAACCGGGGTTATAGGGAAGACAGCCGACGACATGCGTACCACGAACACAGACCTAACTACCGACAGGACAATTTCAACCACAGACAGCGAAATCATTGGGGACACGACGGAAACCGACGACCATATTACAATAGGGAACACCGGGCGAACGAATACCAAGGACAAAACAGATACCAGCACGGCAACAACGAAGACGACGGCCGTATTACGGGAGGCGGAACGCACAACGGAAACAGCCGGACGGACAGGGACGTAAACGTCCAACACATGACGACAAGCGCGATGACACCGGACACAGATAGGATTGAGGTAGTACAGATACACGAGGCGCCGTCGGGACAAAAAAAAACGTCAATTTTTGGAAGACCGAATGTTTAGGGTTGAATATAGACGTATGTTATAGTTTAAGAAATTTATTGTTAACTAGTTATACCTTTAATAAAAAGAACCTGTTGTTTATTAATATTAGTTTAAGAGATTGTTTATATGTTGCTTTAGTTGATAGTGGTTCGCAGTTGTCGCTGGTAGATAAAAATGTGGTGATAAAACATGAAGAATTTTTAAAGGGACGAATAGGAACAATTGATGGGGTTAATTTATGGTCGGCAATGAACAAAAAGCTAACAACGATTTATAGGGTTATCCGTGTACCGATATTTATAGGGAATAAAAAGGCAGGAGATGCAGAGTTTTTGATTACAAAGGGGTTGCAGCTTGATTTTATATTAGGAATGGATTTTATAGAGGATTTTGGATTGAATATAGATGGAAAGGATAGGTCGATTAGAATATTTGATAAAGATAAGTTATTAGTGGTGCCTACGGTTAGTTCGGAATATAGGAATGGAAATGATATAGATAATTAAGGATTAGGAATGATTAGAGAAAATAATTATAGACGGGTTGAAGTGAGATTATGTAATATGTTTGCGAGATTAATTAATGATGAACAGATAGGGAAAGTGAGTATTGATATTAAAGCGAAGCTAGAAGAGTTATTTAATAGATTTATAGGATTGTTTAATGAAGAGCCGAGATTTGCGAAACAATATACGCATAAGTTAGAGGTCACGGAAGATAGTGGGTTTAATACCAAAGTGTATCCAATCCCATTTGCAATTAGAAATAGGGTTAAAGCCGAGATAAGCAAAATGTTAAAAGAAGGTATCATCGAACCAGCGAAAACTCCATATGTGAACCCGGTAGTTATTGTACCGAAACCAAATAAAAGAGATATAAGAATTTGTTTAGATGCGAGGAAGTTGAATTCCATACAAAATAGTGCAAGAAGAGGGTTTAGTAGGATAGTTTGTTATACAGTTCATGCGACGGAAAGTTTAGTTTTGTTTTAGTTTATAGGGTAGGTTAGATATAGCGTAGTTATACAGACGTGAGAGAAAAGAAAGTAGGGGTTGGATAATTAATATGTAGAAACACGGGGAGTGATTTTAAATAAAAAGTAGAAATTATGCACACCAAGAAAAGAGTAAAAACAGACGAAATTTCCACTTTTATTCAAAATCAGTGGGGCCAATGTAGTGTCAGTAGGAGGTACAAGGCTTCTAAGGGTAGATTTGTGTTAAAGGGGGTGTATGCCAAATAGAATGATCCATATATCAGATCCCGTAATTCAAAAATTATGTTTTGCCGTACTTTACATATGCTAAAGTATTTACAATGTTAATTTGAAATGTATGTGCCAAAAGGTAAATTATAATGACTTAATGACGTTGATAAAATACACAGTGCTCAAGGTTTTATACTGAGTTGCAATTTAATAGGCCATTGAATGTACATTTGCCATCCGAAAACCGGATGCGTCTACGGATGTCTACTATCAACCACGCATCCAGGTCATGTGTGAATTATTTTGGCTTTTGTTTAATTAGAATCAACTTTTGGACAAATTTGTAATCTCAAAATTATAAGTTATAGCAGTGTCAAATGTGATTGGAGAATTGTGAATTATTTAGGACCAATGATAGAATTATGTACAAACTAGGAAAGTGTAAAAGGACAACAGTGAAGGCATTTGTGACACAAAATAAGAGATAAAATATTATTGGATGTTTTTATTTATGTAAAATGTGATTAAGTAAGCTGGATTTGTTGTAGTAATCGCCTTGGAAAGTTAACAACAAAAATCTTTTTCGATTTAATTTTGTGTAAAGACGTATTTTGTAAACCTGCGCTAAAATTGTTTAAATATTTTGAAAAAGAAATAAATGTGTTTGAATTTGAAGAGTTTAATTTATTAAAGTGGAGTAACGAGAAGCATCAGTGGTTAGTTAAAGAATAGCGACGACGAGTTAAAGCGAAGATTGGTATTAGTGAGAAAGCGAAGCGGCGAAAAGTAAGATTGTTTAGGAACGGATTTGATAAAGGCAGAAGGCATCGGTGAGGAATTGTAAGCGTGAATAAGATTTGGATTGATTTGGTTACGGATTTATGGTTAATGGGGCATTGATTGGATTGATTTGGATAGAGATTTATGTATAGCGGGTCATTGAGTGGTTTTTAAGATAAGGAACGTGAATAGATTTGGATTGAGCTGAAAGGAGAATAGATTTGGATTGAGCTGAAAGGAAAATAGGTTTGGATTGAGCTGAACGGAGAGTAGATTTGGATTGAGCGATTGGAGAGCAGCAATTGGAAGAGTTAAAGGCTACGAAGAAAGTAATACGGAAGAATTAGCGCAGGGGAAGTAAACAAAACGGTTATTCTAAATTCTAAAATTCGTGTTATTTATTTCAGATTGGGGATCAACAAAATTATACTAAGATACCTGGAGGCGATACGAAAGTTTCCAACGATAGTGAATCCATGTAAAGACGCATACGGCGACAAAGATCTTGAGCCAGCAGTAAAAAAAGGCCAGCAACGAAGTATAATCCAGGTGAGTGCTGTGAAATATCTTAAAACGTCAAAGTCAGAAATTGTGTATTATTAATTAATTTGGCACAAGGCTACGTTGATCATTAAATTTTGGCATATACAGTGGTAAATTTATATAAAAGTAGTAAAACAAAAGATAGTGCAGTTTGGTTGGGCATTGCACATCTACTTACCACCGAACCCACGGTAAGTAGGTGGAAACCCTGAGAAAAGAGTTCATATAGTCGAGGCATAGTAATAAACATTTTGATTAGATAACCAACCAAACGTTGCAAAAGTACGTGGCGTGCAATAGGTGTTTGCACATTATACAAAAAAGCATTGAAATTTATAAGAAGGAGCGCGCGGCGACACAAAAATAAAGTAATAAAGTAAGAATTGAGGGGGTGGTATACAAAAATATATATATATATATATATATATATATATATCCATGGTTATTTCATGCGCTAAGGAATTAAAGATATTTTGTATTAGTATTAAATTACTTGAATATTGTGGTCTCACCGTTAACAATTACCGACCTCTCTAACCATTTTTTAGGAAGCGTGGTCTATTGCCTTGCCGGAGCTACAGGTATGACCGCTCTTCTGGGCCCCCAAGACGACCACCTCTCTTGTCCCTACCATGATATATTTATTCTCAGGCTCCACTTGTCACGAGCCCGTGCCCCCATCTTAATAAGTTGCAGCTTCGCCTACATGTTAAACTACAATTGCCGGCTTGGCTTTCCGTACTGTCCACGTAAAGAACAGCTCATACGTCTTGCGCGTCACCTCGTGACACTATTTACCCACGCGCTATCTTAATTTTAACAACTGAAAAGATATAATCCGCCTATGGATTAGGCAACACAAATGACTTGTTCCTTTTTAAATACGTTTTCAGAGTGTATATTGTTGTTAAATATTTCTTAGTAATGCATTTAAGTTAATTAAATGGTAATAATTTCCTGTTCCATTGTGGAATTGTTTCTTTCAGATATAACTATATTGAATACAAAAATCAAATATCACAGATCTACCATGCATAGATGTGATTTCTTCAAAACTAGTGCTACAATTTATATATTCTTTACAACATAATAGTTTCTCAGTCGAGCTAATAAAGGTGCACAATATTGACTTTCTCACTCTTACTGGCAATGACAGCGAATCAGTATGAATGCATGTGAATAATTTTCTTAAATTTTATAATTTATAACTCTTATTATAAGTCATGAACATAGAATTTTTTATAAAGAAATCAAGGAATTTTTTTCACTTACAATAATAAGGATTTTGCTATTTATTTTGTTCTAACAAAACGTACAACCTGAAATTGAAATACAGAATAGATAAATTTAACATTGGTTAAAAAAAATCAAAATGATTTGCTGTTCTTTGTCAGAACTGCAAACTTCCGTTGATTAAATACAGCACTCCAAATCTTCCAAGTTTTGGAGATTTCCATCGCCCTCGTCATCAGAGATACCATATTCTGTAAAAAAAATTTGTATTATACATTATGACAAGTGTGACTCTATTAATAGCAACAGGATATTTTGTGTTTCATTGAATTACCTAATGAACATTGAACCTAATCAGCTACAAAACCTGGCAGCTGATCTCCATCAAACCATTTGAAGAAATATGTGTCTTGATGATTAATCCACCCATACTCTTCCGGCTGTAATGTTGACGGGCATCGTTTATCAGCATTATTCCAAATATTTGATATGTATATTGTTTGTAGGAACTGTTGCCACAGCTCGCTCTTGAACGGTGGTAAACTGCTTCCATCAAAATGGCGGACTTTAATACTAAATTGTTCGTTGATATCAGTAGCCTTATATGTATCAACGAACAGCTGAAATTTGGCATCATTTACGTCTATCCGTTTCTTCAAATTATACATTTCACAAGTAAATTTCTGGATAATATTGAAGATTTCATTCATTCTATTCTAGGTTATATTATGATCGCCACGAGCTGCAAAAGCTTCTTGATAACTGGTGTTTTTCTTTAATAAAGGGAAAGGTCTCTTCTTTCCTTTATTATAAAATGAAGGATTGTAATCGCAGTCAGTGAAAGCATGGAAGCCAAGTAAGCTTTTACAAGTTAGTTCACCTAGATGTTCGTGAATTCTTGTGACATCTACGACTCATTCATTATTATCAATTCCTATCTGCATCCAGACATGCAAAGAAGTATTTTTCAACTTATGCATATTACCAAGCATCATTACGAGTATATCGGTATCAGAGCCTCTGATAACAATATTGGCTTCATCACTGATGCTACATGCGTGATAAATAATTTTACTATCAGCTTCTGCGTGCAACTCACAACATAAATCCTCAACAATCTTTGATTCGACTTTATTTCCATTACCAACATATGAATAACATTGTCGGAAATTAAGATGTACAGTTTTGTTGTTAAGAAATGGTGCATTCTCATCACATGCCCAATGAAGACAAAAGAAGTCAATTAGCGCTTTTTTGAATTTTATGTTGTTCATTTCCTTTGCAAAATCAGCTGATCGTGTTTAATCTGGTCCAGTAATGATAAATTCATGTCGTAGAAACCTTTGCATTGTCTTTAATCGAAGAATGAAAATATTGATCAAAAATAACGTCAATTCTTTGTGCTGGAAGTTTTGTTAGCATTTGTATAGTCCTTTTTGAAATGTTGCCAAATGTTTTTGATGTATCTCTTTCATGGTGTGCAGTAGAAAGAAACCATCTATTACAAATACATCTGTATAACAAGATGACTCATGGTTAATGTCAGTTTCCAGGCATTTAGTCAGTACTGATTTATTTGTCTTACATATCGCATCATCTAAATCACATAATGATAAAGGTACAGGAGTGATGGGATATGATAAAATTTTCATGACATCGACATTGTGATCCATAGAAATACTTAACATACGTCCAAATAAATCCCGTAGTAGTCGGATTTCTTGCACTTTTCTTTTCTAATACTTTAGAAAAATTATGAAATAATTTTAATACTCATCTCGAATCTGCTAATATCTATTATACACTCAGAAATAAATCGTTCTCGTTGCTCATTCCCAATACTTTCTACATTTAAAAGAAATTGTTCTACGAGAGGTGAGGCTGCTTTTCCGGTAGATATGTTACACAATTTATCGGGAGATAATTCTGCACTGAAGGGATTAATATATCGATCGAAAGAAACAATAAATGTCTGTAACTGTTCACAATTTTTCTTTGTTATGAGGTTGTAAGTCGCCTGAAATATCATCTTGTTTCGTAAATCCCAATTCCTCGAATACATGGTTTATATTCGTGGAACGAATACCATGGCTTCTTTCCCAACGTTGTCGAACAGATATGGAGTTGTGAAATGCACAACCCCGGTGAGTCTCCGACCAGCATCAGCATTAATCATCTGTTCAAGTGTTAAATCTATTGGTTGCATTGAAAACGATTTTTCGGTTCGTTTAATTCCAAAACATCCTTTTTTCAAATCTCCTTCTAAGCCTGGATGTGTTTCTGCAACTTTCGTCAAATTGTAATGATATTTTACAGTTCAGCGAGCATAATTCGGCTGGTTGCAAGCGAAAAATACATTTGTAATCCTTGGCAATATGTATTTAAATAACTCAAAATCTCCTGTGCGAATACTTCTACTTAAAGTTAAATAATAATGAACGAAATTTATGTACATCATATGAAATTGGGCGGTTTTACCCAATTCTCCCTTCATTGTTTTCTCTTCATATTTAGCATAATTCTCGTACAGCTCCATGAGTTGTTCATCTACTATCGTGAATGATGAAGTTGCGCAGGATTGTACCCTACTCAACTCCAATAATATATCTTCAGATACTTCTATGTTTTCTGATTGTGAAAAAGATCGGAAATGAAGGATTCGTAATCCTAAAGCCATAATAGGGTGTAACCTATTGCATCTATTAAAATGTTCGCTTTCAATAAAGCTGTTTTCTGAACTACTTGCCAATAATTCACCTTGTAGTATTATTGTTGATAATCCACAATAATTGATTATCTTCTCAATAGTTTTGAAATAAGCTAGCATGATATGAAGTGTACCCAAATGTATAAATGTATAAATAACCTTGGATTTGGAGCGCAACTTTTTCAATTGCCAAATCATAGGTGACTTGCATATAATTTTGATTCAATTCGTCGGATATTTTTAAACTTTGCAGCATTGTCTCCAGAACCACTGAAGCATTCATTGGTGATGCATTTATTGGAGTTAAATAGGAAATGAGCTGTTGTGGACTATAATCATTGGTAATTTTGGAGTTGAACGCAGTCTACATGGGAATATCTGCCAATCGCAGAGCATGGCTGAACATCCACACGGCATCTATTTGGGAATAAAGTTTAATTTTCTCAGGACATGAATTTTCTCTATGATCAACTGCTGAATGGAATCACTGATCATTCTAGGTATTTTTGTATAAGCAGTTAATTCTGTTGATATAGCTTCAAGGCGGCTCCGTGGCGTAGTGGTATGTGTGTGACTACTACGTCCAAGGTCCCGGGTTCGAATCCCGACACGGTCCGCTTGAAAAATGTTAGGCGAGCATTTTTCACAAAATACACCGTCGTTCGAATGAGAGGTAAAATAGAGGTCCTGTGTGTGAGTGTTGTCACGCACGTTAAAGATCCCTACCTTGCTTGGAACGGCAAGGGTTCGGCAAAATTCCAAATTTTCTAGGTAAAAAAAAACTCGCTTCCTGGCCAATTTAGTACCTTCGGGTGGACATTGGAAAATCACATGTAATGATATGGTTTCAAACGTCCTCCGTCGTCGTTTTCTTAAATCATTCTCTACTTCATTCCGCAATGTCTTCTGCATTCAAATCTATATTTTGAAAAATTATTCCTACGGTGTCGTGGAGAGTATCTTTCCCCGATGCTGTGTCAACAAACCTGTCAAAATTGTCGTATGCTACACCAGTACATAAATTTCCTGATTTTTTTACTACTTCTAGACATAACCCTGATCGAGAAACTGATGTTTGTGTTGCCTCTATTTCTAACTCTTCTATTGTATTGTAGCTAATGCAATGATCACACCTGTTCAGCACATCTACAACTTTCCTGCTACTCGTGAGGCTTTTTAATGTCATGCCTAAACAAATATGTTTTGAAGTTTTTATGTTTTCATTATGAACCATATAAATTAAATCCCGCGATACGGAATTGATATAGCGTTTGTAATTGTTGCTTTTCTACGTCTGCAATTGTTACTTCCAATTATTGATCCCACAAAATCTGTTAATATTTGGAGTGTTGAGCATTCACCTTCTAATAAATGTTGGACAGTAAGGTTTTCCGGTAGCTTTTTTTTGTTTATATTTAATATTTTGCGTCTTAATATCAATGCTGCTGCTTGTAACGTGTCTTCGTCTTTAAAATTTGTAAATTGATCGTCGTCGATTGTCGTGATGCCTATGGGTGCTATAACTTTTTATGTTTCCATTGCAATATTGTAATATTGTTGGTGAATTTATTCTTAATTTTGTCTTATAAATGTTGCGCTGTGAATGTTATATGTAACATTTCCCGACTTTCATCATCTGATTTTTGGAATTTGTCGACATATAATCTATGTAAATATGATAAAAAGTAACAACGGCCTCTACTAATTACATTTTCTTCAATTAATAAGCTTATTTCATCGAAGACATTTTGATTCAAAAAGGCTCCGAATGTGCCAAGCAGTTTGAACAGTTTTTTTTATTGGATGATTTTAATATATTTAAACATTCGGTGTGACATATATGATGATAATACACTATGTCACTCGACCATTTCAACAATTTATTAAAAAATTTTTTTTCGTGCTCTTTATCCAAATTTAAGTTCACTCTAATTATGAATTGAAATTATTTTTTGCGCTCGATGTAAAGCTTGTTGTTTGGAGCGGTGTTTTTTCTTATTTTTGTCGCAATAAAAACACATTACGACTATCTATAATAATTGTATTATCTTCAGTAGAAGTATTTAATGGCAAACTGATTATTTCTGAAGTTTTACTTACTACGTCTTCGACGAGTGCATCTTCAATGAGTTGATCCAATTCTTGAGTTAGTACTTTTTCTACAGTACTGTCGACACCGACATCTTTAATTATATTTTGAACATCAGAAGAAGTTGACGGCTGTGACTGAGATAGAGATGGAGACGTTCCTTTAGTTTTCGATGTTGTGGTGTCATAATACATTTTCTAATGTTGTAAACGTCTTGTAACACGTACGATGATAGACACTATACTATCTATATGTTCACGTGGTAAAGTAACATCACTATATTTCAAATTATGGAATTTGCGTAAACGGAAGATAGTCTTACATTTCTTAAAAGTTTCTTCCGAAAAGATATGTACACATTCGCCAAAATTGGAATGACAAAAAGAACAATTTAATTCATCTGCTATGATTTAAAATATTCAGTAAATTTTTAAAAAACAACGCATAAATAATCGCAGAAAACTCACAAAATTCACAGTAATAAGATACACTACACGTGCTTCTCGAACAAACTTCCAGAACGAAATGAAATGAAGTAGCGGACCATTACGACATTCCAGGTGTATGAGATATTTCTTTTCCTAGGGAGGGTAGACTAATGAAATAATTCAATAGTAGAGTATTTTGGATGTATTTGGACCACCGCCACCGCCACCGCGCCACCGCCGCCGCTATCTAACCTAGGTTTTTACATGTAAAAACCCACTATAAAGTCTTATTTTTTAAGAATCTCCTCCTGCTCCGCCTTGCTCTCCGCCTTGCTCTCCGCCTTGCTCGCACACCCCCCAACCATTTTGATTACGTCACACCCGCATTCTTTCCACCCGCGAGATAAATCTTTTTCCACACTTCCACCCACGAGATAAACCTATCTTGTTTGGTATCAATTAATATTAGAATTTTCTCAGCTACCCGAATTTCTAAGAATTTTTTAGATTGCATCACCCCCCAGAGAGCTACACCCATTTTAAGATTTTTTTTTTGCTGGTAGCGATTTCTGACGGTCCTTATAAATTTTTTATACATGCAATACATCTTGTTAGTCTAGAATTTTATGTAGAATCCGAATCTGTAAACAGATTTAAAATAGGGCCACCCCTTACCATTTTACACACACTCTCTAAATTATAAATTTCCTGCGGCTCATACCTAAAAGAAAATCTAAAACTATTCTTAAAACTTTTATTACAGATAATTTTACTAATACAGTTTAAATTTTGTAAACCACATTTCTAAATACATATTTACAATTTTTATTCTTAACCTAGAACTTCTCATATCGGCTTATACTTATTAATATTTATTTCTAAATAGAGCACCTTTTCCAAAGACCAACCGGACCCACATGTTTCAAATTCCTCTGATTTTGTTCTTATGGTTTCGCTTAAGACCTCGTACATATTTTCCAGATTACTAGAAGACGTTATATCCATATTTTTGTGTTAAAGGATTTCACATCGGTAGTCTCTTCCCCATTTTGGTGTAAACGCCGTAGAGTTCGCAATAGACTTTTACTGCTGTATGTTGTATTCTTTTTCATTAATTAATCGAATAAATCGCTCTTTCTGCTTCCAAAGAAACTCGGACACTCCATCGTCGACACTGGCGTTCTTTATGCGATAGCTAGCCATACGGTTGTTAAACGCTGTACTAACCATTTCTACACCATCGTCGTTAGTAGCGGTAACTGATGCATTTTATGTCTGTTGCTCCTTAAGTGTGCAGCATAGGTAGTCTTTTCCATTTCAAAATCGCATACTTTACACATAATTCGTGGTTGTTTCGTACAAGGCTCTTTAACAGCTAGCGGGGCTGAACGTTTACGGCTTAATGACATACCGTGCTGTTTTCCTTGTGTCGCTGTAAGCTGTCCGTTCTCGTAAAAGCGATACCGCAAGACCCACAGTTAAAGTACTTTGCTGCGGACGGATGTATAAGCAACAGTGGACGATGTTACACCACGACATTAAATGGCATGCTTGAATATTTTCTTTGAAACAATCGAAGATTGCCGAAGACACTCGAAGAGTGCACAAACGCGGTCACTAAACCACAATTAATAATCGCCTTTATAGGTTTAACATTTCTACCATTACCAATGACTTTAATTTCTTATTGGAAAATCCTTATTCTCCCACGCACTGTTGCGTAGCTGGATGCCCACCCTTTTGGGGATATATGCTCGTTATAGGTTGTAAGACCCTCGGTTTTACTTAACTACACTTTGTGAGATCCCTTTAATCTTTTAATCGTGTCCTTCTCGCGCACAATACAGTAGGACTTAGCCTTACTACCTACAGATTCTAACACCAAGTCACCGTAAAACTCGTCTTTAAATTTCCCCACAACTTTTTGTTAACATGCGGTAAATTGTGTTTATTATTTGCGGGGTACACCACTTTAAACCTAAAAATAAAAAACAGGATAGTTTAATACGTCTATTAATAATTTATGGTAATGTTGGCGATACAAATATGTAAAAACAAACTTTATCAAGAAAATATAATGTTTTAATAGAATACATACACGTATTGATAACATCTATAAACCGCTGTGGTAACCAGAGTCTGGCGAATCTGGGATAGCCAAATCTCTAAACATTTGCGCAAGCGATTGCCTTGCAGTTGCATCTTTTAAGTACTGAATGGAGAAACATTTAATAATTTCCAACACTGTCAAGTAATTTAAATTGCTGCAATCATTAGACAGAGAAATAATGGCACTGCTATCTCCCTCTAATAACGTTTGAACCCTTTCTTCCTCCGTCGTATTTCCACATACTTTTTTTATATCACCAACAAATTTTTCGTAAAATTCTGGAAAGTTTCTACACCTTAACTCAACCATTTTAAAACAGATCAATTCTCGCAAATTTAATAGCTTGATGCACTCGTACGCAGGTAGGACAATAACATTCCCATCTTTCGTAATCTCCATATTATATAAATTCTCTTTTTCAAAATTGTTCAACAACCATATACTTCTATTAAAGGCTGTGCTCAGCTGCAATTTGAAATCTTGATCCAATTGTATGTCAACAACATCGTTTCCAGTAGTCAGACCATTTAATCGTACTTGTTTTGAGTCTTGAGCAAATTGGCGAATTTGAAATTCTACTTAAAAAGTACACAATTTCTTCCAATCGAAGTAAGAGAATGTTATCGTAGAATCAGCACACATACCACTACAGCAAATCACTTGGATGACAGGTTGAAGACCACCATATAAATCAAAACCAACTTCTAATATATGGTGGTGATAATTTGAAGGAAATTCGCCTAACCTATAGGTTGACTTACCAACCAGTTGGTTGATATTTAATTGTGGTACTCGCACATCACTTGTAACGTCAACACAAGAAAATCCATCTTTAATTTATAATTTTAATCAAACTCGACGATACTTTGACGACTAATGCACTGGAACATAGCTCTCGCCTTTTATGCCGATGGTCGAGCGTGCGCAGCTCCTTATTATATTAGTTGGCGTTATATGCAAGTCTTGACTGGAAAAGTGACGCGTATAATTGTTTTATAGTGGGTTTTACCTGTATGTATTTAACCACCAACGCCATTTTTAGAATTATTAAACAAAATTACTCTTAGCAGTATTTTAAATATACCATCGTGTAAGATTTCAATTATTATTGTGTTTTTCCTCAGGTTCTCAAATCCCTCGGAATTTTTTTCAAAATCGAATGACCCCTTACTAATTTGCAGATTAACCTTTTGCAAGCACCGTATATAATTCATCTTTAATCTATTTCTAAACCGTATCGCTCTGTCTTTTGAGATAAACCCCTGGTGTAACCCATAAAATTAGTATAGAATTTTCCTGGGTAATTGAAATTAATTATCAGGTCTTTTAAAAATAGTTCCAACAAAGACCTGTATATATTGTATTAATATTCAAAACCTATCAGCAAAACACCTTTGCATTTTATTTAGATTTAGCTCGATAATAGAGTTAAACTTCAAAAATATTTATTAGTGGTTAGAATTGTTAAAATTTTCAATTAGTGAATCCACATACAAATGATTAAACCAAAAGGTATAATACATACATTAATTCTGCACGGTGACCTAGAAAGTGGTTGGATAATTTATTTTAAATGTAGTTCAACATAAGACGTAAATTCTAAATAAATTGGTGAAATGTATGATCATTAGCCTTGCATTGTTTGTCGATGACGTCTGACTATTAATTTAATAAAAGCACTTTCCACAATTCTAGTTAATATACGGGAATACACATTCTATAATTTGATTTAAATTGGGTTAATGTAAGGACAAATTATACATATACTTTCTCTATGTACATAAATACGGGGGAAATGATACCAGAAGTTCATTTTAAGTTTATTTTGTAAAGCGTAAAGTCGTTTATAGTGTAATTAATAGTAATACTGAATTTTCAGTCTTTGGTTTAAAATTTCGTGTGAGGACTATCGACAAAGAAGAGTAAGTCTTAGTTTGAATTTTGCAAACGTAGAAGAAATTAATATTTACATGTATAATTCAAAACTGTTAATCAACAATTTTTCTAGAATGAACATCTTAAGTATTGCGTGCAGTGTGTGCGAAAATGTTTTTACTGGATGTGATGCCATAAAAAACACAACGAAAGGCACATCGAGATGGTTTATTTCAGGAGGAACTAAAAATTACAGCCAATGAGTGGGAACAAATTAAGGATTTGGAAAACCAATCGACCGCAGCGCATAAAGAACGTATAAACGCCGCAATTCAGTTAGAACGAACCAAGTTACTATTTGAAAACCATACACCATAACAAAATCTTCTTCCAAAATCATAATTGTAGGTCTGAACCCATTCGACGATTACAAAATAATTTTTAGATTTGTTGACACCATTTCGCAGAGCGTACTTGATGTATCCTCAACGTATTTAGGAAGTTTATATCAAATCTTCCACACATTATACGCACTATGGAAGTTGGCATGCAAAATCAGATATGCAAATTCGACAACTTGCGTTTTATTTAAATAAGAATTGTTTAGTGAAGATGATGACATTTGATGGAATTATATGATATTTACCAAAGGAACTTTAGAGCACTTTTTAGGGTATCTCAGATCGTTCTCAACCATGCTAATACTTTAAAAGAACTAACGGAAAAGTACTCTAATATACATCTGTTTCTGTTAGATGTCGCAATGGAAAGATATAATAGGAATGATGTTCCACAGAATCTCGCACATGATGTAATTAAAAACAAATACAGTAATAGTGATATTGGGGCCATATTATACGAATTTATAAGAACCTACCCAAGATTGTTTGAAAACAGTATTTGTAAACAAGTTGAGTATATGGAAGAATACAACAGGTTTCCATTCCACGCATTTACGAGCGATGTTTAAATTTTAAGCCGAAGACTGAAAATTTTGTAACACTATTAATTACACTTTTGTTTTCTTATACATTTCTAAATTGTTGTATTTCAACTACAGATATTAATAGATGTCAATAAAATTATGTTATAGTTTTAAATAAAACGATTCTGATTAATAATTTTGTAAAACGTTTATAACACCCTTTTAAAAAATAATACACATCTTTGTTATAATTCTTTTCATAATTACTTAGATACCCATTTCAGTTACGTGAACATTTGAAAAATTAAACAATACCAATGCATGCTTTATATTTTAAAACATAAACAAGCTAATATATACAAAAATAATTTCTAAATTCACATCATTCATTTCTTATGATAACAGTTGTGGTGGTTAAATTTTTATTTTAAAACTTACAATTTAGTATATATTCCATTTGAATATCTGCCAACAGTTTTATAAACCCCATCTCCTCGATTATTTCCATAAAATCATCCAGATCCTCGGGCATTGATAACACTGCAGTACAGTGCTGTATTGCTTCCTCGTATGACTGATACATAAGACATTTTTCTCCTTCTATCGAAAAGCGTTGCCCACATTCTGCTTTTTTTACTCGTAGAGCATTGCGAAATCTTCGAATAACCTCTCCAAAGTCTTTATACATATTTATTATATTGTCTCTTTAAACCGTACAATCAACAAATAATAACTTCTACGCGAACAGTCCTTTTATATGAGCTACTCCTATTCGGATATGTACCGATTGCGCCCGATTTGTGTACACGTACGAAGCAACAGGTAGGGAATGTATTCTATGAATTAATCTATTACATTCCTTAACAAAATGCTAAGGACTTAAAAATAATTATAACTCTTGTTAGACCTCTAGTCTCCGGATAAACGTTATTATTTTAGGTTGTGTCACTGTTTTCTGAATCAACTTCCTACACACTTTTCCTAAACTATGCGTATCAATTGGGGGTTACACTTTACTCTATAAACCGACTTGTATTTATTTTCGTATTAGTCTCTAGCTATCACGTCCGCATAATAAAGATTGTACAGACTCGTCGTCAACTGGCGACTTAATCTTTTTTTTAAAAAACTAGCCTTTGTTTTCAAGTTTAACCCTTGTTGTACGTGTGGGGATTCTTCCCGCTATTCCTTGTGACTAGGAATCGGTAATTTTGCAAGGGATCAATCAATTGTTTGTGCACCTCTTTGAATTTTGTAGGATGTAGCGTCTCCTTTTGTATGCCGCAAAGTTCTTTCGTACAGAATCCTACATAAAATGAAGCTTACGTTTATTTACAATAAAATTGTTAACGTTCGTCATCATCGGACTCTGGATGGGAACTAACTTTTTTTTTGAATAATGTCAAATATTTATATACTCGTCGAAATTCTTCCTATATCGACCATTATCCAAATCAAAATCTTTCACAACAGTTATAAAATTATGTTTTGAGTCACCCCAACACTGTAAACACATTTCTTTAAATTTCGGATATGTCATGTCACCACTTATATGATCCGAAAAGATATGGCGAAGGTTTGTGTCATCCTGTTTCCATAATGCGATTACATTGGCGTTATCTCTGAGTCTATGTTTTAAGGCACTAGCGTAAGTTTGACATAGATAGAACGAATCTATTGCTTTATGTCGCCCGAACGAGAAAAATTGAGTGATTTTGCTTTGCTCGTTTGCAGGTATATCATCGAAAACCGCAATTGAATCTTCTTTGGTATCTCTGGGTTCAATCAAATCGTCGTAATTTTCAAACTCATGGTATCCAATTTCTTCTTTTAATGGTGTAAAAACGTTTCTTAACAATTCGTATTTCGATTGATATAAACTTTTCGAAAATACATAGACATTTTGGAATCTAAGGCCGTTCTCGTGCAGGATCAGAGATATTAAAGCGTTGGTCTTCCCACAACTCGATGGTCCCACGAATATAGCTCGTATGTTAGACGGGAACAATGGGCCATGTTTACCATCCTTTCTTGCACTAGCAATAGCAAAGTTATCATAATTCTGTATAGGTATTTTAACTTCTGGTATAACATCTCTGGGTGCATCGTTGGAATTATGTAATTTCTTCACGTTCTGCAACCTTTTAACATATCTGCATAACGTTGTTCTAGGTATATTATATTTTTTACTAACAGCGTAGAAACTCGAGCCATCCAGGATATCCTCTGCTGCTTTTGTAATAGATTGTTTGGAGCACCACTGATTGCTTAAATGCGACATCTTTCGAAAAATGTCTTACTATAACTAAGCTCAACCCAAAACTACTTCCTTATATACCAAATTTAATCTCCCTGCTCACATAACCACATGACCATATGACCACATGACCACATGACCATATGACCACATGGCCATATGACCATATGACCACATGACCACATGACCATATGACCACATGACCACATGACCACATGACCATATGACCTAATTGTTTTTTAATGAGTTTTCTCATTAAAAACCCATTAGCACTAATTGCTTTTTAATGAGTTTATGAGTTTTCCATTAAAAACCAAGTGTGGACCTAGGTTAGATAAAAGGAAAAATTAATAAGTCAGGTCAGTTAAAATACCTATACAGAATTATGATAACTTTGCTATTGCTAGTGCAAGAAAGGATGGTAAACATGGCCCATTGTTCCCGTCTAACATACGAGCTATATTCGTGGGACCATCGAGTTGTGGGAAGACCAACGCTTTAATATCTCTGATCCTGCACGAGAACGGCCTTAGATTCCAAAATGTCTATGTATTTTCGAAAAGTTTATATCAACCGAAATACGAATTGTTAAGAAACGTTTTTACACCATTAAAAGAAGAAATTGGATAACATGAGTTTGAAAATTACGACGATTTGATTGAACCCAGAGATACCAAAGAAGATTCAATTGCGGTTTTCGATGATATACCTGCAAACGAGCAAAGCAAAATCACTCAATTTTTCTCGTTCGGGCGACATAAAGCAATAGATTCGTTCTATCTATGTCAAACTTACGCTAGTGCCTTAAAACATAGACTCAGAGATAACGCCAATGTAATCGCATTATGGAAACAGGATGACACAAACCTTCGCCATATCTTTTCGGATCATATAAGTGGTGACATGACATATCCGAAATTTAAAGAAATGTGTTTACAGTGTTGGGGTGACTCAAAACATAATTTTATAACTGTTGTGAAAGATTTTGATTTGGATAATGGTCGATATAGGAAGAATTTCGACGAGTATATAAATATTTTAAATTATCAAAAAAAGTTAGTTACCATACAAAGTTTCATGATGACGAACGTTAAATATTTTATTGTAAATAAACGTAAGCTTCATTTTATGTAGGATTCTGTACGAAAGAACTTTGCGGCATACAAAAGGAGACGCTACATCCTACAAAAATTCAAAGAGGTGCACAAACAATTGATTGATCCCTTGCAAAATTACCGATTCCTAGTCACAAGGAATAGCGGGAAGAATCCCCACACGTACAACAAGGGTTAAACTTGAAAACAAAGGCTAGTTTTTAAAAAAAAAGATTAAGTCGCCAGTTGACGACGAGTCTGTACAATCTTTATTATGCGGACGTGATAGCTAGAGACTAATACGAAAATAAATACAAGTCGGTTTATAGAGTAAAGTGTAACCCCCAATTGATACGCATAGTTTAGGAAAAGTGTGTAGGAAGTTGATTCAGAAAACAGTGACACAACCTAAAATAATAACGTTTATCCGGAGGCTAGAGGTCTAACAAGAGTTATAATTATTTTTAAAGTCCTTAGCATTTTGTTAAGGAATGTAATAGATTAATTCATAGAATACATTCCCTACCTGTTGCTTCGTACGTGTACACAAATCGGGCGCAATCGGTACATATCCGAATAGGAGTAGCTCATATAAAGGACTGTTCGCGTAGAAGTTATTATTTGTTGATTGTACGGTTTAAAGAGACAATATAATAAATATGTATAAAGACTTTGGAGAGGTTATTCGAAGATTTCGCAATGCTCTACGAGTAAAAAAAGCAGAATGTGGGCAACGCTTTTCGATAGAAGGAGAAAAATGTCTTATGTGTCAGTCATACGAGGAAGCAATACAGCACTGTACTGCAGTGTTATCAATGCCCGAGGATCTGGATGATTTTATGGAAATAATCGAGGAGATGGGGTTTATAAAACTGTTGGCAGATATTCAAATGGAATATATACTAAATTGTAAGTTTTAAAATAAAAATTTAACCACCACAACTGTTATCATAAGAAATGAATGATGTGAATTTAGAAATTATTTTGTATATATTAGCTTGTTTATGTTTTAAAATATAAAGCATGCATTGGTATTGTTTAATTTTCAAATGTTCACGTAACTGAAATGGGTATCTAAGTAATTATGAAAAGAATTATAACAAAGATGTGTATTATTTTTAAAAGGGTGTTATAAACGTTTTACAAAATTATTAATAAGAATCGTTTTATTTAAAACTATAACATAATTTTATTGACATCTATTAATATCTGTAGTTGAAATACAACAATTTAGAAATGTATAAGAAAACAAAAGTGTAATTAATAGTGTTACAAAATTTTCAGTCTTCGGCTTAAAATTTAAACATCGCTCGTAAATGCGTGGAATGGAAACCTGTTGTATTCTTCCATATACTCAACTTGTTTACAAATACTGTTTTCAAACAATCTTGGGTAGGTTCTTATAAATTCGTATAATATGGCCCCAATATCACTATTACTGTATTTGTTTTTAATTACATCATGTGCGAGATTCTGTGGAACATCATTCTATTATATCTTTCCATTGCGACATCTAACAGAAACAGATGTATATTAGAGTACCCTTTTCCGTTAGTTCTTTTAAAGTATTAGCATGGTTGAGAACGATCTGAGATACCCTAAAAGTGCTCTAAAGTTCCTTTGGTAAATATCATATAATTCCCATCAAATGTCATCATCTTCACTAAACAATTCTTATTTAAATAAAAACGCAAGTTGTCGAATTTGCATATCTGATTTTGCATGCCAACTTCCATAGTGCGTATAATGTGTGGAAGATTTGATATAAACTTCCTAAATACGTTGAGGATACATCAAGTACGCTCTGCGAAATGGGGTCAACAAATCTAAAAATTATTTTGTAATCGTCGAATGGGTTCAGACCTACAATTATGATTTTGGAAGAAGATTTTGTTATGGTGTATGGTTTTCAAATAGTAACTTGGTTCGTTCTAACTGAATTGCGGCGTTTATACGTTCTTTATGCGCTGCGGTCGATTGGTTTTCCAAATCCTTAATTTGTTCCCACTCATTGGCTGTAATTTTAGTTCCTCCTGAAATAAACCATCTCGATGTGCCTTTCGTTGTGTTTTTTATGGCATCACATCCAGTAAAAACATTTTCGCACACACTGCACGCAATACTTAAGATGTTCATTCTAGAAAAATTGTTGATTAACAGTTTTGAATTATACATGTAAATATTAATTTCTTCTACGTTTGCAAAATTCAAACTAAGACTTACTCTTCTTTGTCGATAGTCCTCACACGAAATTTTAAACCAAAGACTGAAAATTCAGTATTACTATTAATTACACTATAAACGACTTTACGCTTTACAAAATAAACTTAAAATGAACTTCTGGTATCATTTCCCCCGTATTTATGTACATAGAGAAAGTATATGTATAATTTGTCCTTACATTAACCCAATTTAAATCAAATTATAGAATGTGTATTCCCGTATATTAACTAGAATTGTGGAAAGTGCTTTTATTAAATTAATAGTCAGACGTCATCGACAAACAATGCAAGGCTAATGATCATACATTTCACCAATTTATTTAGAATTTACGTCTTATGTTGAACTACATTTAAAATAAATTATCCAACCACTTTCTAGGTCACCGTGCAGAATTAATGTATGTATTATACCTTTGGTTTAATCATTTGTATGTGGATTCACTAATTGAAAATTTTAACAATTCTAACCACTAATAAATATTTTTGAAGTTTAACTCTATTATCGAGCTAAATCTAAATAAAAATGCAAAGGTGTTTTGCTGATAGGTTTTTGAATATTAATACAATATATACAGGTCTTTGTTGGAACTATTTTTAAAAGACCTGATAATTAATTTCAATTACCCAGGAAAATTCTATACTAATTTTATGGGTTACACCAGGGGTTTATCTCAAAAGACAGAGCGATACGGTTTAGAAATAGATTAAAGATGAATTATATACGGTGCTTGCAAAAGGTTAATCTGCAAATTAGTAAGGGTCATTCGATTTTGAAAAAATTCCGAGGATTTGAGAACCTGAGGAAAACACAATAATAATTGAAATCTTACACGATGGTATATTTAAAATACTGCTAAGAGTAATTTTGTTTAATAATTCTAAAATGGCGTTGGTGGTTAAATAGATACAGGTAAAACCCACTATAAAACAATTATACGCGTCACTTTTCCAGTCAAGACTTGCATATAACGCCAACTAATATAATAAGGAGCTGCGCACGCTCGACCATCGGCATAAAAGGCGAGAGCTATGTTCCAGTGCATTAGTCGTCAAAGTATCGTCGAGTTTGATTAAAATTATAAATTAAAGATGGATTTTCTTGTGTTGACGTTACAAGTGATGTGCGAGTACCACAATTAAATATCAACCAACTGGTTGGTAAGTCAACCTATAGGTTAGGCGAATTTCCTTCAAATTATCACCACCATATATTAGAAGTTGGTTTTGATTTATATGGTGGTCTTCAACCTGTCATCCAAGTGATTTGCTGTAGTGGTATGTGTGCTGATTCTACGATAACATTCTCTTACTTCGATTGGAAGAAATTGTGTACTTTTCAAGTAGAATTTCAAATTCGCCAATTTGCTCAAGACTCAAAACAAGTACGATTAAATGGTCTGACTACTGGAAACGATGTTGTTGACATACAATTGGATCAAGATTTCAAATTGCAGCTGAGCACAGCCTTTAATAGAAGTATATGGTTGTTGAACAATTTTGAAAAGAGAATTTATATAATATGGAGATTACGAAAGATGAGAATGTTATTGTCCTACCTGCGTACGAGTGCATCAAGCTATTAAATTTGCGAGATTGATCTGTTTTAAAATGGTTGAGTTAAGGTGTAGAAACTTTCCAGAATTTTACGAAAATTTGTTGGTGATATAAAAAAGTATGTGGAAATACGACGGAGGAAGAAAGGGTTCAAACGTTATTAGAGGAGAGAGCAGTGCCATTATTTCTCTGTCTAATGATTGCAGCAATTTAAATTACTTGACAGTGTTGGAAATTATTAAATGTTTCCCCATTCAGTACTTAAAAGATGCAACTGCAAGGCAATCGCTTGCGCAAATGTTTAGAGATTTGGCTATCCCAGATTCGCCAGACTCTGGTTACCACAGCGGTTTATAGATGTTATCAATACGTGTATGTATTCTATTAAAACATTATATTTTCTTGATAAAGTTTGTTTTTACATATTTGTATCGCCAACATTACCATAAATTATTAATAGACGTATTAAACTATCCTGTTTTTATTTTTAGGTTTAAAGTGGTGTACCCCGCAAATAATAAACACAATTTACCGCATGTTAACAAAAAGTTGTGGGGAAATTTAAAGACGAGTTTTACGGTGACTTGGTGTTAGAATCTGTAGGTAGTAAGGCTAAGTCCTACTGTATTGTGCGCGAGAAGGACACGATTAAAAAGATTAAAGGGATCTCACAAAGTGTAGTTAAGTAAAACCGAGGGTCTTACAACCTATAACGAGCATATATCCCCAAAAGGGGTGGGCATCCAGCTACGCAACAGTGCGTGGGAGAATAAGGATTTTCTCCAATAAGAAATTAAAGTCATTGGTAATGGTAGAAATGTTAAACCTATAAAGGCGATTATTAATTGTGGTTTAGTGACCGCGTTTGTGCACTCTTCGAGTGTCTTCGGCAATCTTCGATTGTTTCCAAAGAAAATATTCAAGCATGCCATTTAATGTCGTGGTGTAACATCGTCCACTGTTAAGCTTATACATCCGTCCGCAGCAAAGTACTTTAACTGTGGGTCTTGCGGTATCGCTTTTACGAGAACGGACAGCTTACAGCGACACAAGGAAAAACAGCACGGTATGTCATTAAGCCGTAAACGTTCAGCCCCGCTAGCTGTTAAAGAGCCTTGTACGAAACAACCACGAATTATGTGTAAAGTATGCGATTTTGAAATGGAAAAGACTACCTATGCTGCACACTTAAGGAGCAACAGACATAAAAATGCATCAGTTACCGCTACTAACGACGATGGTGTAGAAATGGTTAGTACAGCGTTTAACAACCGTATGGCTAGCTATCGCATAAAGAACGCCAGTGTCGACGATGGAGTGTCCGAGTTTCTTTGGAAGCAGAAAGAGCGATTTATTCGATTAATTAATGAAAAAGAATACAACATACAGCAGTAAAAGTCTATTGCAAACTCTACGGCGTTTACACCAAAATGGGGGAAGAGACTACCGATGTGAAATCCTTTAACACAAAAATATGGATATAACGTCTTCTAGTAATCTGGAAAATATGTACGAGGTCTTAAGCGAAACCATAAGAACAAAATCAGAGGAATTTGAAACATGTGGGTCCGGTTGGTCTTTGGTAAAGGTGCTCTATTTAGAAATAAATATTAATAAGTATAAGCCGATATGAGAAGTTCTAGGTTAAGAATAAAAAATTGTAAATATGTATTTAGAAATGTGGTTTACAAAATTTAAACTGTATTAGTAAAAATTATCTGTAATAAAAAGTTTTAAGAATAGTTTTAGATTTTCTTTAGGTATGAGCCGCAGGAAATTTATAATTTAGAGAGTGTGTGTAAAATGGTAAGGGTGGCCTATTTTAAATCTGTTTACAGATTCGGATTCTACATAAAATTCTAGACTAACAAGATGTATTGCATGTATAAAAAATTTATAAGGACCGTCAGAAATCGCTACCAGCAAAAAAAAAAATCTTAAAATGGGGGTAGCTCTCTGGGGGGTGATGCAATCTAAAAAATTCTTAGAAATTCGGGTAGCTGAGAAAATTCTAATATTAATTGATACCAAACAAGATAGGTTTATCTCGTGGGTGGAAGTGTGGAAAAAGATTTATCTCGCGGGTGGAAAGAATGCGGGTGTGACGTAATCAAAATGGTTGGGGGGTGTGCGAGCAAGGCGGAGAGCAAGGCGGAGAGCAAGGCGGAGCAGGAGGAGATTCTTAAAAAATAAGACTTTATAGTGGGTTTTTACATGTAAAAACCTAGGTTAGATAGCGGCGGCGGTGGCGCGGTGGCGGTGGCGGTGGTCCAAATACATCCAAAATACTCTACTTTCAATCGAAAAGAAAGACATCTGTTCCATTCAAAGAAGCTTTAAAATTAATAGTGTATATTAACCAAACCTTGTACATCGTTTTTACAAAGGTGCTTGAATACTAGTTCCCTGCAAGATGAAACGTGAGGGAGTCAATATCATACACCTTCATTAGTTCGACTGAGAAACTATTATGTGGTCTGCGCATGTCAGAACCGACCTATGGGTCTATTTTTGTAAATATATTTATATAATAATAATATAAATAACATATATAATTTGCGGCTTTGCTGAAATAGCGCAAATTTGTATAAAATTCTGGAAGCTTTGAAATTATATAAAATATAATAGAAACCCGAATAAGTGTCTGCCATTAAATTTTTCTATAAAAAAAAATTCTATATTTTGAGATATCCAAACGGCAGACATGCTGCGATCACGTTCTGAAATTCAATTTTGATGCTTTTAAACTTCTAGGCACGCCCAAGGGAACCCTCGATGGGAATAGTGAACCCTCATTTCACCTACGGCAGGTGAAATAGTGTACCTAGTATTAATATGGAGTTTGCTACTATACTGTAAGTCTGCGGAACGCTGGCTCTCAGTCTATTAAGTGTGATTTTCATTCACATTATTTACCGGTAGTGTATTTGTTTGATGTGTCAAATCAGTTGCTGACAAAATTTTATTTTTATAACTGTTTTATCTTTACATTTTTTATCATTCCTTTTTATTTGTGTAAATAAGTTTATGAAGATTGTATAGAAGTGTTAGTGTTACTTTCCACATGATTTAATTTATACAAATCAATTTTAGAAGAAATTTCTTTTTGAAGTGACGGCTTTCAAAGCTTCTTAAGAAATCTACAAATTATGAATAATGAAAAGGAATATAATCTACATCTTAGGTTTGATATTGGTTCCACTATTAGCCACTAATAATCCTCATAGCCTCCTAAAAGAGTGGGTTACTTGCAATATTTGTGGTTACAACTCAGTTTCTACACGCGGTTTAAAACAGCATCACACGAAGTCACAGTGTTCATCAAAGACAGATGCTCCTTCTACGTTAGACCCAAAAAGTGCTTTATCAACACACAATAAAGATGAAAATGAGAGAAATGCTGTTGTTAACACTGAAAATTTTGAGGTTGCAGAACTGATTGAACTATTATCTAGAGCTAAACAATGTTTAAAAATTTTACGACTTATACCTAAGGTGCTAGAATGGTCGTTAGTGACGAACTGTCAAATATACTCAGAAACGTTAATGCTAGAAATGATTTTCCTTCATGGTTAAGGCTACTACTTGTTACTGTATGTGTTCTTCATATCTCATCTAGAAAACCAAAACTGGTTTCACTTGCAAGACTTGTAAAGCACAACCTAATTAACTGTCAAAAAAATAACATCGATTCCATAAAGTTGTTCCTTAAAACATCATGTGACGGAGTACAAAAATTAGGGACTAGAGCAATACCTTTAAAAGAAAACACGAGTAAATTGTATAAACAAGTGATACAAAAAGTATCAGATGGCGACATTAGTGGTGCAGCTAGGCTTCTTTGCTCAAATGATAAAGTTGCAAATAACTGTCCTGAAACATGGATTGCCCTAAAATTCAAACATCCCTCAATGGATTACCAGACAAATTACCCACCCAATTCTGGTGATTTTGTATGTCCAAATTATCTGCGTCTAACATCACATGAAACCATAAACAAGGCAATTACCAGCTTTCCTCGAAATGCATCAGGTGGAATTGATGGTCTTAGACCATGACATCTTTTAGATTTGATAGTAATTTCTAATGGGGTTGTTACAACAACTCTTTTGAAAGCCCTTTCCAAATTTATTGACAAAGTTATAGAAGGTAACCTATCAAAATCAGTTTTATCAATATTTTATGGTGCCTCATTAACCGTCTTAATTAAAAAAAAATAGAGGAATACGCCCAATTGCATGTGGTAACACATTCCGACGAGTAGCAGCTAAAGTTGCTTGCAATATAGTCCATGATGTTGCAAGTGCGAAATTAAAACCAATTCAACTTGGTTTTGGTATCAGATGTAGCGCAGAAGATGATGTACAAGCTACTCGCATTTTTCTTGATTTTAACACAGATACCAAAGTCATTGTTAAGTTTGATTTTTCAAACGCGTTTAACACTCTACGACGAGATTACATGGTTCGCCGGGAAATTACAAGTTTATTGCCATTTATATGGCAATCATACAAAAGCCCATCCAACTTAATTTTTAGCAACAAGTTTATAAAATCACAATGCGGTGGATAACGGGGGGGGGCATACGCCTTCTTTGACTTCTGATCTTAATATATGGTATCTGGCTGCAGGCACAATCGGCGGAATAATGGATATAGTTTTTCAAGATATAATGAATGTAATTCAATATTCAAAACTAAGTGAATTAAAACTAAACACTACGAAATCTGAAATTTTTATAAATCAAAGCAACAATATAACACCAACTCTTTCATCTACGAATGAACTGATTCCCGGGATTTAACTAGTGATTTTGAGCTTTTGGGCGCACTAGTGTTGACTTTGACAGCTGAAAAGGTCCTACTAAACAAAATGTCCACCTGTAGATTTATGTGTAGTAGATTGCAAACCCTTGACACACATCTCTCTACTTAATGAGAAATTGTTTAAGCGCTGGTCCTAAACTTACTTACTTACGTACCTACTACAGCCCTTTGGTGACATGTTTCGAAATTGTTTGGAAAAAATAACAAATATAATAATGGACGATATTACATACAGTCAAACAACTCTCCCATGCCATCTGGGTAGTCTTGGCATAAGAAAAATAACAGACTTAGCTCCTCTTTGTTTCATAGCGTCAACACACGCTTCAATTCATCTTGTTTCACACATTTAAAAAACAGCTTCTTCAACTTTAATGGGTTTGTTTGAATCGTGAATTTTACTGAATAGAACCATACTTGACAAGGAAAACATAAATTCGTTATCACTGAGTTCGCAGAAATTATGAGAATCTGAACCTCTCGAAAGCAAGTACAACGATTCGATGAAAGCTAGTGACATTTGTTCCATGGCTCGTCTAAAAGCAGTTTTACAAAATTACAAAAGGAAAGCTGCCAATGGTTACATGCACTTCCTTCGCCTAAGCTTGGAGCAGTCCTTGTTCCTGTGGTACTTTTGTTGATTGAACAGCCTCCCATGGTTTAAGCTGTAACAAAAGCACAATATCCAGACACGAATCGTTAAACCAAGTAATTGCACGATCTCTTGCTAAATTACAAATTCAATCCGTTCTCGAACCATCTGGTACTTTAAGAGATAACAAAAGACCTGATGGTGTAACAATGATTCCATGGAATAAAGGCCGATCGCTGGCTTGGGACGCAACTATTATAGATACCCTAGCTCCTTCACATTTAATTTCAACTAGTAATACATGTAGTGCGGCTGCTGCTGAAGCTGAAAGGTATAAGGTTAACAAATATAGACATATTGGTCAAAATTACACCTCTATTATTCCAGTTGCATTCGAGAGAATGGGAGTCGCTGGTGAGTTAACTCGGCAATTAATAAACGACATAGGGCATAGACTAAAAATAGCAACATCCGGAAAAGGATCCTCGATATTTCTTTGGCAGCGCCTCTTGATAAAAATCCAATGTGGTAATGTTGCTGCAGTTTTTGGCACTTTACTACGATGCACCACCTGCCGGATCCCTAACAGCAACAACCTCAAATAATCTTCGAGGATGAAAATATTGCTAATATAGCTAATAAATTCATTATAAAGGAAAATATATACAAAATTTCAAATGTAAAAAATAAAATTCAAAAGCAATCTTCACTTGCACTAGCGCAAAATACTGAACAAAAGGATATTGATGACAATGATAAATCAACCGAACTCTACATAAGCACAATGGCCAATGATCACCATGAAGAAAAAAGAATCTAAAACCACTAAAATGTATCCCAACTGTAAACATAGAAGATGATAGCAAAGAACCATTCCTAAAACGAAAAAATTGCAACAACCAACAAATTATATTTCAAACGCTACATCTGTAACAAAATATAAAAGAGTGAGACGATCTAGTCAAGATATACTTTCAGACATGGATTGTAAACATATTGACTTTGGTCGTACTGATAATATATTTACACATCAATCGACAACACAAACACCTGTAAAACGAAGTGACATTGCGAATGACAATGTAAATATATTGAAAATAAATAATATGCCAAAGAACAACATAATATTAAACGATTCTATAGCAATGGATATTATAAATCTAGAGGCAACCCACTATGACAATATGCCTAAAGCTATAAAGGACGCTAAATTTTCAAAAACATGCGGTTTAGTAAATTTAGGTAATATTCGGTTTTCAATTCTATTATACAATGTTTTGAATGAACACCATACTTACTACAATTTCTTCTTGAAACTTGAAAGTTTGGACAACATTTTAAACTACCTGGAGCCAGGTTAAATCCAGGTGATAAAGATTCATTGATGTTAGCCCCACTTAAAGGTTTTAGAAGAATGGTAACCTTGAACACATATTTTAGCACAAACGTTCAAAGAATTACGGAGTGATAGCTAGAAATTTATAACCCAATTACACTATTTTCAAGACTTACACAAAGAATACCACAGTTTTCTGGTGGCCAACAACATGACTCACATGAACTATTAGGACATTTATTGGAAGCATTGAGTGAAGAGAACTTGAAAAGGTATCAAGCAGTAATTCTAGAAAATGGAGACTTAGTTGCAAAATAAATCCATCATCTGTTAAAAGTAATAAAAACAAATTACCAAATTTTATAAGAAGCAAGCTTCTTACTTACAATTATCAGCTGAACAAGTATTCCGAGGAGTCTTAGTACACTACAGTGCCAAGAGTGCAAACATGTTTCACGTCGACAAGAGTCCTTTTTCAATTTGAGTTTGCCAATATCGAAAAAACAAATTTCACCAGTATTACTTCACAAAACAGAAGAATTGAGGGAAGCCAAATCATCAAAACATCAAATAAGAGAAGAAATACATATGGTTAAGAAACGGAGAGAAGAAAATAAGGGTTCTAAAAAAGCTATAACTGATAATATTAGAGCTTTTACTATTGACAAAATTGAAGATTTTAAAGAGAGCGGTTCAAATGTGAATTAAATACTGACATAGGAAAAAACATCGAGGAAAATACATTAAAACATGATAAAGTTTCTTCCGAGAATAATTTTCCCATCCATATAAGTAAGGAAAATGCTTAAGTAAAATCGGAAGCTTTCGAAAGGGCCAAGCTAGCTTTGTTCAAACAAACATGACATTGTTCGTATATAACACGCCTGTATGCGCTCTCTATTCAGTGCTGAGGTTGCCACAAACCTGTTGCTAATACTTGTTTGTTAATTAAAGGGATGCAACAGCAAATGGAATACTAAGTTGAATATCCCTGAACAAGAAGAACAATTCAAATAGAAAAACCAAAGACAAAGTTTTCCATTCCTGTAAATATATGGCCATTTCGAATGGACCTGCACCTTGCCGAAGTTCTAAATTACTAGAACAGGTGAAATGGCTTGCGTGTTCTAATGAGCTAAAGAGCCAAACTACAGGTCCAACCAAAGTACTAGGGTCGTTAGTAAGGAACCAGACTAAGACAGGTCCCCGAAAGAGGGCAGCGGCTCTTTCGGTACTTAGATTGCCAGAGACCATAGGGGTCGGTATGGCAGTCTAAGACACACTACTGCGATGTGGAAGGCAACGGGAAACCACCACATTATCTCCTAAGTACACAGCGTACTTAAATTGTTACAAACATGATGGCATTCTCTGGGGTAAAAGATTCCGGAGTTAAAATAGTCCCCCATTCGGATCTCCGGGAGGGGACTACTTCGGAGGATGCGATCGGAAAGTTAAAAATAAGAGTCGGGAACATTCTGCGAGTCGAAGCGTGGAATGATAGAAGTATGAAGCAAGTAGGTAAGCTAGAGAACCTAAAAATCGAAATGAATAGGTTATCACTAGACGTAGTAGGGATCAGCGAAGTTCGGTGGCCAGAGGCGGGGGATTTTTGGAGTGGAGACTTCAGGGTAATTCATACAGGAGCAGAGGAATAAAATTTGGGTGTGGGGATAGTTATGCTGAAAAAGATAGGATACTGTGTAGAAAATTACTTACAAAAGAACGAAAGAGTACTCATGGTTAGATTAGAATCTAAACAGGTAAACACAGTAATAATACAAGTATACATGCCCACCTCTAGCTACAGTGACGAAGAGGTAGAAGCCATCTACAAAGATATCAAAGACATATTAAAATACGTAAAAGGACATGAAAATTTAATAATTACAGGGGATTTTAATGCCGTGGTAGGTGAGGGGAGGGAAGGAGCGGTAGTAGGTTTATTTGGTTTAGGCACGAGAAACGACAGGGGAAATAGGCTGGTAGAATTTTGCGACAAGAACAATTTAATCATCACAAACACATTATTTCAACATCATGCTAGAAGACGATATACGTGGAAGATGCCAGGAGATATAGGAAGATATCAAATAGATTACATTCTTGTTAAACAACGGTTTAGGAATCAAGTAAAAGACTTTAGAAGCTACCCAGAAGCAGATATAGATACTGACCACAACATCGTAATTATGAAGGCCGCACTTAAATTTAAAAATTTGAAAAAAAGGAACGGAAAAAGGCACTTGGACTTAGAGAAACTAAAAGATAAAGATATTCAAGTAAGATTCGAAAAAAAGTCAAATGAATTGCTGAATGATATCGGGAAAATATCTGAAACTAAGGAAGTAGAAACAGAATGGAATAACATTAAATCCAGCCTAGACATGGCTGCCAGCGATATTCTGGGGTATACACAAAAAGAAAATAGAAACCATGGATAACAAAAGATATCGTGAATTTAATAGAAGATAGACGAAAATACAAAAATTAATCAGACGAAACAGGAAAACAGAGATACAAAGCCATAAAATGGGAAATTATTCGAAAATGCAGGAAAGCTAAAGAACAATGAAAAGTGCAAAGAGGTACAAACTAAGATGGAAATAGGAAAGACAGACGAAGCATACAAATTAATTAGAATGAATTTTAGGGATATAAAACCGTATAGCAAAAATATAAGGGACGCACAAGGAAACGTCATTATAGAAAACGTAGAGAAAGGAGTAGATGGCAAGAATATATAGGGAATTTATATACAGGAGAGGAACTAACTGCATTAGAACAGGAATCAGACATTGAAAATGATGACTTGGGATATTCTATACTTCGAGACGAGTTTGAATTAGCATTAAAGAGTCTGAAAAATGGTAAGGCGCCGGGTACAGATAAGGTGCAAGCAGAAACTCTAAAAGCCGCTGGACAAGCAGTAACAGAACGTCTCTTCCAACTTGTAAGCTATATGTATGAGACAGGCGAGATACCCAAAGATTTCAAACGTAGCATCATAGTAACTATACCAAAAAAGAAAGGCGCGGATAGATGTGAAAATTTTCGAACAATAAGCTTGACACCACAAGTGTCAAAAATATTAACTAGAATTGTGCAAAGACAAATGGAAAAACGAGCTGAAGAAATACTAGACCAATTTGGGTTTAGGCGAAATAGGGGAACACGTGAGGCTATTTTAGCTCTGAGAGTGTTAATGGAGAAAACAATAGCAAAAGGGGAAAGCATGTATATAGGGTTTGTAGATCTGGAAAAAGCATTCGACAATGTAAATTGGAAAAAAAATTTTGAAATACTCAAAAAGATTGCAATGAGTTATAGGGATAGGCGAATAGTACATAGCTTATACAAAGAGCAAACAGCAGTAATAGAATTAGAGCAGGAACGTAGAGAAGTAAACGTTAGGAAAGGGGTGAGACAGGGATGTGCCCTATCCCCATTGATTTTTAACTTGTACATAGAAGAGGCAATGAATACTGTCAAATGCAGGAAGACATTTGGAATTACTATGCAGGGACAAAAAATTGATATGCTTAGATTTGCAGATGATATAGCGGTATTAGCGTCCAACAAGGAAGAGTTAGAAGCTGCTCTTAATGAAATGGAAACGGTTCTAACAGAGAGATACGGTATGAAAATTAACAAAACTAAAACTGAAGTTCTAGTTTGCAAAGGTGGGGAAAATAAATCAAAAACAAGAATACAAGTGTGTAACACGAACTTACAAGAGGTTAAGGATTTCTGCTATCTAGGAAGCCAAATAACGCAAGATGGGAAAAGCACAAAAAATATAAAACAAAGATTAGCACAAGGTCGTGCTACTTTTAACAAGAAAAAGCAACTACTGTGCTAAAAGACCACAAACATAGAAACAAGAAAAGATTGCTTAAAACATATGTGTGGTGCACAGCACTGTACGGCTGTGAAGCCTGGACAGTAGGAGAAGCGGACAAGAAAAAGGTAGAAGCCTTTGAAATGTGGTGCTACAGACGTATGATGAAGATATCATGGACAGACAAAGTTAAGAACGAAGAGGTACTAAAAATGGTAGGGGAAGAAAGAAATATGTGGAAAACGGTAAAAAATAGGAGAGATAGGATGATAGGCCACATACTACGGCATGAGGGAATAGTGCGGAATATATTAGATGCAGAGATAGGAGAAAAGAGAAGAAGAGACAGACCTAAATTAGACTACTGCACACAGATAGTAAAAGATGTAGACTGTAGAGGTTTCAGGGAGATGTGTAGGCTAGCCCAGAATAGAAATCAATGGAGGTATGCATCCAACCAATCCCAAGATGGATAAACTAATGACGAAAAGATAACTGTGCTTAAACATGATGATTATTATAAGTAACTACAAGAATTGGTTGGGCAATATTCTCGAATAATGTTAAGTGTGTGAAAGGATTTACTGGAAAACCTTTATTTCGGCAAATGTCTAAGTGTTGGGGGATCTTGGTAGCCACAGGTTGCTTAACCTCCTTCACTGAATCTCGGTAAAATAGGGTATAAAATTAGAAAACAATAGAAAGGGAACGAGCTGAATACACATGCTGTGTGAGAATTTCAGGGAACTATGTAAGCTAGCTCAAAATATAAATAAGTGCAGGTACATGTCCAACCAGTTTTGAGACGGAAAACCTAATGACGAAAAAATAAGCGCAGATAAATCTGATGATTAGTATAAACAACTAGTTGTTGGTTGCGAAATACCTGCAACTAATGTTGACTGTGCGAAAAGATAAATTGGAAAATATATTAAATCGCCAAATGGTTAAGTGTTGGGGGAACTTGGCAGCCACAGCCTGCTTACCTCCCTTCACAACCATTAAAGGTCGGAGAAATAGGGCATATAACTGTAAAACAATAGAAAGTGATCGAACTGCATCTAACAAGAAAGAACAGCGCCTATGAGGAAAGACAACAAACATAGAATAAGAAGAAAATTGTTGAAAGCATATGTGTGGAGCACAGCACAGTATGCCTATGAAATACGGGCAGTCTGAAACGCAGACAGAAAAACTGTAGCAGCCTTTTGAAATGCTGTGCTTCAGATGTATGAGGACGATAGCATGGACAGACAAAGATAATAACAAATAAGTTACAGAAATAGCAGGGGAACAAGGATATCTGGGGAAAAAGAGAAATAGTAGGGCGGAATACGTTCTAAGGCATTTTTGGGGAATAGTATGTGATATATTACAAGCACAGATAGGAAAAAACAGGTAGATGTAGACCTAGATCAGACAGTTACAGATGCAAACTGTGCATATTTCAGGGAAATCTGTAGGTTAGTTCAGAATAGGGAACAATGATGGTACGCGTCTAACCAGTTCTAGGACTGAAGACCTAATGATGATGATGATGATGTAAATATATGGAAGCAAAATCAAAATTATTAAATTGAGGTAAAAAGTTGATGCATCCGTTCTGTTGAAAATCATGTCTGAAGTGTATTCTTAGGTGATGGACGACCAAATTTTGGTGCTACACTTGCAGATGCGTTTGTTTTGTTGTCGGTTTGTAAAGTTTTAGTATTAGTAGGTCCCGTGACTTAGATAGTTTGCGTGTGTTTTCTATTACCAAGGGCGTGGGGTCGATTCTTCACACGAATCGCTTGAAAAATGTTAAGAAAGCATTTTTCAGAAAAATAGACCCTCGTTTGGACGAGAGATTAAATGTGGATTCCGTGTGTGTGTTGCCACGCAAGTTGAGTTAAACTTTTTGTTCTTATGTAAAGAAACGCTTCGTGACCAATACAGTAACTTCAGATGAAGCACTGGTTAATTCAAACACTCAGTTGTTTCGTTGGTAATACTTGAGGTAAGCGTAGTGTATGACTGGATCCTGGACTAACACAACAGACCTTAGAAATCGCGCATAAATACGTATATCGCCAGAAAGGTATAACATACGTTATCACATTTTTCAATTATTTCTAACACTTATATTGTCAATCTCTTCATACCGATATCCCCTTTGTTAATTTCATACCATAATCATTTTAATCTATTACGATGCCAGCTGGGCGATAACTATAGCATCACCTCCTTGGGCGTAAACTATTGCGTATTAATTAATTGCGGTAGTCATGGCATGCCTCCGCTCGCTGCATCCAGACAAAAATTACCGTTGACGTATTAATGTAGATCAGGTTGCGTGTATGTCCGTTTCTTATGTTTTGTACAGATTCCTGCATCGAAATGTTAACACATACAACTTTATAGAACACGTCATTAGTAAGGTATTTGCGAGAACGGTAGAGCAATGCACAGGTATATTTGGCTGCACTTAACGAGCACTCGCTTCTAATACATCAGTATCTTCCCGTAGTTGGAGGTAAAAGTTAAGTTTATGTTTCCCATAAACTCATCGTTTTCCCCAGCAAAAAACCTTTCTTATTGGCTAAGCGCGATAACTACACATTTCTTCGGTTTGAGAAAATGTGTGCTTAAAAGAATACATTGATAAACTGTGGGTACTGAATCACAGTTTCCATAAAACTACAAATTTTACACATAGTAGCTTAATTAATTAATGAAGCGAAAGACTTTCCCTTTTTGGATTAAAAAATCATCCATCCTAATATCAAAACGGAAACTTTGTGCAACCAAAAGGCGTAACAATTTATAGATCCTACTGTAAATACCGTACAGCACACGTCTCTATCATAATTTTGAATTCATTAGTTTATTTTTTGTTTTGTATTATTGTGACACGTATCAAATTCCTTGTAGTGTTTAATTTTTTATAAGTGGCATCGTTGTAATTTTAAATTTAAATCAAGCGTATTTTTTTAATGATATACGTGACTTCCAGTTGCGAAATGTGCGGTTGGCTATGAAAGGTCGCCTGATGATCTTCGGTCAATAAGAATTGACCTTTGGAACATTCCGGAGTGAAGTGGACACTTTTACCGGTACCTCGAAGTGCGAGGTATGCAAAAGTAGGGGGCGCACTTTCCTTATTCCTCTTTACCTATCCTGGTTCGGAGTTTCGTTTGAAGATTGCCGTGAACTTGCTTGTACAAAAATTTAAATAGACATTTCATTACCTTTATCTCAATTTTATATTATAACAGTTTATGTTAAATATCTCGTTTTATATGTAGCACTGTTTAGTCCATAGAATGTTCAAACCGGAAACTTAAAATTTTAATAATAAATAGATTTCCATCACAATGTTTCTTGAATAAACGTATATTTAAAGCCTAAGCTAAACTAATCAAAACTTATTAATTAATTAAAGTAAATTTTTCGCTAAAAGCTCTCCGCTTCAACCAACAGCTTGTCATCCCAACTCTTATTAAACTTACATATACCAATAAAGTAATGAAAGAATGTAAAGGTCTATATAAGCAAGTCGCTTATTGCGGTTCGCCATTTTAAAAATTTTCTTATTTGACGGTAAGTTTATCCATCATTCTAAGTATGAATACCATTTTTTATTATAGAAAAATGTAGATCGAGGTGGTAGAATGTGTCATTATCGTGATTGGCTGAGTTTGAAAGAGTTCTTGGACAGACTTTGGGTCTCCAGGAGCTTGGAGTATTGCGGCTTGAGATAATTTCGTAGAGTGCTTTTGCTATATGAGATGAACCACATTTTCAATTCTGACATATTTCCCTAATCAGTTTCCGCATTGTGCATCTTGATTTGACGCCTATCCTTCATACTTATGCAACTTTAATGCCTCTCGTATACAGAATGTTAGGGAAATAAACTACACCTAAGATTGATTTAAATTAACATGGTAGGATGGAAATTTTTAATTTTAAATTAGATGTAATTTACGTACAACCCAGCGCTAAAGGATTTCTTTCATAACTTATTTATAGTTTGTAATTAATCGAACTAATTAAAGTGTATTTTATTAACCTGTTATACTAAAATAATATTTGCTAACAGAAGGCAAATAGTGAATTTAAAATATTCCAGTACAAGTATTCTGGTATACTTTTTAACTAATTCACAAATTTAAATACCAATTACGGCCAACAGTTTAGATAAGGCGATAATTGTGTAATATAGAAAAGCTGGCGGATTCTTCCCTTGCGGTATGACGCTTGTTAGTGAACACATTCTACATGTTTCATAAGTAAGGATATATATATATATATATATATATATATATATATAAAGTAAGATGTATCTGTAAACAAACTCTTATGAAAATAATAAGAGCCATTAACAAATACAAATCGGGCTGGTAGTTATATAGCCATTAACAAAACATAAGCTTTATTACTTCATAGGGGAGGAAACATCCACTGACCAATGGTTTCGGCTAGTTGATACATCTTACTTTTTATACAATTTTCTTATTGCGGACTGCAAATAACTTGTCTTTATATATATATATATATATATATATATATATATATATATATTGCTATGGTATCGCCGCACTAGCCCTACGCTTGGCTTGCCATAAATTCTTTGCTGTGTTCTATTTAACTCGAGCCTCGGCTCTGTATCTCTAAATAATATTAAATTTAAATTTTAAACACAATTCGTTTTATATGCCTCGACTAGCTTAGCTCAATTTATACAGAGCGCACGACGGTACCGCAACAAAGAAGTCTTTACCCGCTGTTCTCTAACACTTTCCTACTTGAATGAGATAAACGAACTTACCAAAATTTGTATCATGACCAAAAAAATACATATATACACTTACAGTTTTACAACTCTTATAATGTGATTTGCTATTCAAAACTAAACCTCTAAATCAAAGTAACAATATAAATCTGTTTGTCCCCAAGTTATAACTCCCTTAAATCAGTTGAAGCCAACAAAAATAACACTGTATACTACTTGAAGTACTTTTTGAACGTTCAAATGACTTTTTTTCTCTCTACGTAATTTTTAAAAGATTTTGATGACCCGTTACATAAATATTTGAATAAATGCAAAAATGTAATATTCAAAATGTAATTAATGCCTTATGCTATTAAAATATGTTCTTATTTCTGACCTGAGTTTTCCTTGCGTGTTTCCAATTCTAGGAACTGCTGCTGCATGTAATTGACTAGTGCCCCTGGCTTGTTTTTATTTAGGCTCTCTTGTTTACTGCGTAGTACAGCTCGGCCAAACGCCCAGTTTAACCCTTGGTTGATTTTCTTAATTAATTTCTCCGTTAAATGCTCAGATGCTTATGTAGACCAATGTTTAGACGAATACTTAAATGATTATGTGGTGGTTTATGTATTGGATATTTAGAAGGTTATCTTAGTCGAATATTTATATCTAGTTGAACATTTAGATCTAGTCGAACATTTAGGGTACTTATTTGGTTCTCTGGTCGAATATCGTGTATTTGCACTAGTATTGTTATTTCAAAATTTACTATCACAATTTTCACTAAAACTATATTGGTTTAATTTACTATTTTTATTTCGTGGATATTCTAATTTGAACTGGTACAAAGCGTGTCTTGGTTGGTGAAAGACTGATTGTTTATCAAATTCGTGTCCTATATAAAGGATCCTCCTTTTCACCTCTATGATTGGTTTGCCGAGTTTACGTGGTTGGTTGAGGCGTTGCACTTTACCTTTTTATGCAGGCCTTCGAACTTTCTATAAAGTTACCATCAAATTCTTGTCGAAATGCTTAGTACATCACGTAGACATATAGTTTTGTATAGTGTATTCCTATAATTATAAAACCTTTGTACCTCTATCAAGTCACGTCCACTTGTTTGTATAGCAATTTATTCAAACTTTCCGTTTAATTTATTATGTAGCCAAACGTCAGTTCTCTTGATTTGATTCCCTAATCTGTTGGATTTTATTCAAATTTTCTGATGTTTACAATTGAGAGATCACGTAGTCAAATCTTTATGATGACGTAGATTGAATGCGTTTATTCACTTCCTGCGTTTATGAAACATATTTGTTTTGAATGGGTTTTTTGTATTGCGAGTATGCATGATTATTTACTTACACTGATACTTATTTATTTCAATAAGACCTGTCTCGTTTAAGATGTTATTCATGCGAATTTATTTTCAGTTTTATGTTCGCATTATTGTTGTAAAAGGAATTGTTTGGCGTGCATGGTATTTATCTTACTAAATGTGATTTGATTTTTAAGAATAAGCTTCCTTTCATTAATTAAAGTTAGTTGTGATTTATATATAGTGTGTTTGATATTAGCTTTTTGCTTGATTGGCGAATTACGTACCTTTTATTATAAAGTTGTTTAGTTTTCTGGACTTTAGTGCTGTTTACATGGAGTGTAACCCTTATGACTCCATATACCTCTAAATAACACTATTGTCATAGCAATTTATACATAAATTATCAGAAAACTTTAAACTACGATGCTTTACAATAAATATTAGGTTTAGAAATGTAGATAGAAACATCCAATCGTTTTTAGTAAACTTAGCTAAATGAAATAACCAAAATACGCAATAATAATAATTTTAAATACAAGGTCAGATTAACAAACTGGAACTTAATATAGTCAGTGGGACGGCTTACCGAACAAAATACTAAACGGCCGATTTACACTTTGTTTAGTTAGGTAGACAGCTAACTTGCCAATCTTGTGAGTTAAGTAGAAACCTCGTTTGGAAGACGATCAGTGAGTTAAGTAATAGGTTGACGCAAAATAGAACACCCTTTTATTTTTCAGTGAGTTAAGTGAGACGCAACCCATTCCAGCTCCCCACCAACTTAAGCCGTCGACCATGTGGACGATACTTGATGAAACCAGTTTAGTTTAGTGCATAGAGGTTAGCTTCCGTGAACATCGTCGTCTAATTGTGTTTCCAAAATGAAGTGGCATGAAAGTACTACATTTCGTAACGAACACTCTATTTGCACGAACGACAGTGAACAACAAGAAATATTGTGGAGTTCATTTTAGAACAAATTTCAAATTCGATATACATATCAGCTGTTTCGAAATGTTAGGATCTATTATATGAAACAGTCGACTATTTAGCAATGCAACTACGACAAAATTGCTTTTTGACGTACTTGTACGATCAAAACTAGAATTTTCTATCACGATATTGGATACAGGGACTACTTTATATTCAGATATAAGAGAAACAGTACAGAATAAGCTTGTAAGGTATGTACATTTTAAAATGTTTTGTAATTTTATAGGACACAACTAGTACAGAGATGCAGAAACTTTTAAATATAGACAGATTATCTGATCGTCGTGTAGTAGCACAACTCTGTCCTTACATAAAATTCTTAACGCCAAGATTGACTTTTGTATATTCTAGCCAAAATTGGATTCTCGGTCCCGGTACATTCTGTGAGATGTAAAATTCTCTTGTACCTTCCAAAATTTCGAACCGAATTGCGAAGAAACTCTCCACTTATAAAATGTTAATTATATACAATAGCATTTCAACTAATATAAGTCCTCCCATATTTTCTACATCACGTCTTCATTTTAAAGAAATAATTATGGCAGCATTAAATTGACGTATACACACATACACGCGCGCACACACCTGTACCCACACCTACACACACATAAGCGCGCACATACACACATATACATCTACACGCCCACACACTTGTACACGCATGTACGCGCGTATACATACACAGACACGTATATGTAAAGGGTTACACAAACGTACAATTGTATGCACATACACCCACACGTAATTTAAAGAGTTTTGAAATATTTTGTAATATTAAAATACGGCCTTTTAACAATTTCATTTTATTTATTTTATTTTAGTTATTATATACACTTATTGGATTGAACTTTAGTTTTTAGGTGTAATTGTAGCTTTATTTTTAGTGGAAATCTGTAATTAGGAATACCCCATTCTTTATTTCCATAAATAAATATGCAATTCCAGAATATCTAATTAATATTTTATCGCCAGTCATGTATCCCCCAATTTATATATGTATAATAAACAAGAATTTATTAGGAATTACTATAAATTATTAAAGAAACTTAAGATAAATGCAACATTGTATTCAAGAATAAATACAGAAAGGTTATTAAAAGTTTACAAGTAAGTTGGGAGAACGGATGTAATACATTGTAATCCAGACAGTAAGTGATACTGCAGTTGCAGGTTACAGACGGTTAAGAAACCGCGATTACTTAGAAATTAAGATTGTTACATTGTATAATGAATAGAAATAAGCAGACATGAGCTTTGCAAGTTTTCACAGACATGTGAGGGACAGGGATAGCATAAATACCCCGGGAGCCCCAAGACCATCCGTCAGTCTTGAGTATTTCAGCTTTAACATTGCTGTTTGCTTAAGCCACTCACCCTTATTAAACTCCAATTATTATTTAAATTTCGACAGTATAAATTAATCCAGTTTATCAAAATTCAATTGTAATTTCTGTTTAACCAAATAAAATTAGTTACAAGAAGTTTTGGAAGAAGTTTTTAAAAAGACCGCTCCCAAGGCCCGAAACGTAACTAGCGCAGCGTACGTATCCAGAAAGGCACTACGCATCCAAAAATCGGAGAACTAGTGACCAAGAATTTCAAGTCCCAATCTGGAAGAACCCAAACAAAGTTGGACGAGGTACAACAATCGACCTAACCCAACAAAACATATTTGGACGAGATACAAGAATCGACCGAGCCCAAAAAACAAACGTGTACGAAGTACAAAAATCGACCAAGCTTACAACCAGAAAACAAAAGAAAACGACAATGAAAATTATGTAAGTTCATTTTCCTAAACCAATTTATTCTTTTTACAAATTTATTGATATTAGCTAGTAAAAGAATATTAATCTATAGGAACACTGTGGCACAATTTGAATAAAATGAAAAAACCCTTACCACAAAAAATATTTAAAATAGATACGTATTTCGACCACTATGTGGTCATCATCAGTAGGAAATCTGTAATTAAATAATAATTAGCTGTTGTTCTGGAACACTTCAGAGGATATTCTCCTCACCACTTAGGCTGAAGTGAACCTTCCCAACATACAATTTACTATATTGTTGCTTTAAACACTATCGAGGATATTCTCCTCACCCGCAGGCTGGTGTTCTCAACAACAAACAAGTGAATTGTGACATTATAACTTAAATCTACTTAATTTATACTAATTCTAAATCTACTGAACAGGAACCAATTTAATCTTGCTTTCTCATTGCTTGTTGACCAATAGGGAAAGCAAAGCAGATGGTTCTATTGGCCCTTTATCGGTGTTTAAGAGGGGTCCTTTATGTTTAACAATTTTAATTGATTCATAGGCATTTAAGGAGGAGAACGTTGGTACCGCTTTTAACAATTTAACATTTTCTAGTTTAAAGGGGTGGCTGGTTTCAAATATATGTTTGGCGACCTGAGACCTTTCATATTTACCATATTTGAAGTGAGCAATGTGTTCTTTAAATCTTGTTGTTATATTCCTCTTGGTCTGACCAATATATTTTTGAAAACACTCTGGCCCTGCACAACTAATTTCATAAATCCCCAAATTTTGCAATTTTTCCACCTTGTCTTTTGGATTACCTAGCAAATCTTTAATTTTATTAGTATTAGTGAAAGCAATTTTGAAATTACACTGTTTGAATATTTTATCAAGACCCTTTGTGATTTTGTGAAACGGAAGTTTAACATATTTAACATTATCGTTAGAGGTGGTTGACTGCAAAGTCGTTGATTTACGGATGTTGATCCTATTTTTACACTTTCTAAAAATATTATCTATAATATCAGAAGAGAAATCATTGTAATTCGCTATTTGTTTAATAAGAGCAAATTCCTTATTAAATTTGTTTTTATTTAAAGGGAAATTCAATAATCTATCAATTAAAAAGTTAAATGAAGCCAACTTATGTTGTATGCTATGATTAGAGGAAGACAAAATAAAGCGATTTACATTGGTTTCTTTTCTATAAATGTCAAATTCTAATTTATTACCATTTCTAATTACTAATGTATCTAAAAAGGGTAATTGTCCATTATTCTCTAGTTCATACGTAAATTTTATGCTTTAAAATTTTGAATTCATTTCTTTAAGAAAATGATCAATATTTAATTTAGAAGTGTCAAAAACTGCAAAAATATCATCCACGTACCTTAACCATATTCTTGGGAAGTATTTGGAGTTTTCTTTTAACTCTGTCTCAAAGCGAGACATAAATAAATTCGCTATGAAAAGTGATAAGCTATTTCCCATTGCTGTGCCTTCATGTTGTTCGTACAACTTGTTGTTGAATTGAAAACAGTTCTGGGACATGCAATGCGAAACAAGCTTGATATAGTCCTCAACTTTATCATCATCAATATTTCATTATTCCCTAGTGTTCCAATACCACGTACTTTAACATATTTAAAGGATGTTCTTATAGATAGTAATATTGATGATGATAAAGTTGAGGACTATATCAAGCTTGTTTCGCATTGAATGTCCCAGAACTGTTTTCAATTCAACAACAAGTTGTACGAACAACATGAAGGCACAGCAATGGGAAATAGCCTATCACCTGTCATAGCAAATTAATTTATGTCTCGCTTTGAGACCGAGTTAAAAGAAAACTCCAAATACTTCCCAAGAATATGGTTAAGGTACGTGGATGATATTTTTGCAGTTTTTGACACTTCTAAATCAAATGTTGATGATTTTCTTAAAGAAATGAATTCAAAATTTCAAAGCATAAAATTTACGTATGAACTAGAGAATAATGGACAATTACCCTTTTTAGATACATTAGTAATTAGAAATGGTAATAAATTAGAATTTGACATTTATAGAAAAGAAACCGATGTAAATCGCTTTATTGTGTCTTCCTCTAATCATAGCATACAACATAAGTTGGCTTCATTTAACTTTTTAATAATAGATTATTGAATTTCCCTTTAAATAAAAACAGATTTAATAAAGAATTTGCTCTTATTAAACAAATAGCGAATTACAATGGTTTCTCTTCTGATATTATAGATAAAATTTTTAGAAAGTGTAAAAATAGGATCAACATCCGTAAATCAACGACTTTGCAATCAACCACCTCTAACGATAATGTTAAATATGTTAAACTTCCGTTTTACAAAACCACAAAGGGTCTTGATAAAATATTCATTCAGTGTAATTTCAAAATTGCTTTCACTAATACTAATAAAATTAAAGATTTGCTAAATAATCCAAAAGACAAAGTGGAAAAATTGCAAAAGTCGGGGATTTATGAAATTAGTTGTGCAGGGCCAGAGTGTTTTCAAAAATATATTGGTCAGACCAAGAGGAATATAACAACAAGATTTAAAGAACACATTGTTCACTTCAAATATGGTAAATATGAAAGGTCTCAGGTCGCCAAACATATATTTGAAACCAGCCACCCCTTTAAACTAAAAAATGTTAAATTGTTAAAAGCGGTACCAACGTTTTCCTCCTTAAATGCCTATGAATCAATTAAAATTGTTAAACATAAAGGACCACTCTTAAACATCGATAAAGGGCCAATAGAGCCATCTGCTTTGCTTTCCCTATTGGTCAACAACCAATGAGAAAGCAAGATTAAATTGGATCCTCTTCAGTAGATTTAAAATTAGTATAAATTAAGTAGATTTAAGTTATAATGTCACAATTCACTTGTTTGTTGTTGAGAACACCAGCCTCCGGGAGAGGAGAATATCCTCGATAGTGTTTAAAGCAACAATATGGTAAATTGTATGTAGGCAAGGTTCACTTTAGCCTAAGTGGTGAGGAGAATATCCTCTGAAGTGTTCCAGAACAACAGCTAATTATTATTTAATTACAGATTTCCTACTGATGATGACCACATAGTGGTCAAAATACGTATCTGGTATTTTAAATATTTTTTGTGGTAAGGGTTTTTTCATTTTATTTATAGTAAAGAATTTTTTTAATATTTTATGTTTGTACAGATTTTTTTATTTATCTCAATTTATGCCATTTTACGAATATAATTTACATATCTTTTAAAAGAAATTATTTGCATAACAAACATTTATTTTCAAAAACGAAAACTTATTTTTGAAACAAGAGAATTAATTTTAAAGAAGAGAACCGAAAAGACGCATTTATTTACGCAATTATAGAACCAAATTATTATTACGAATTATTATTAATACCAAACAAAACGAATTTAATTCGGCAAGTCTGAAACATAAAAATAAAACGTAATTCTTATAAAATTCTTCTTAAAATTATTAATAGAAAAAAATTATTTAAAGCTTTACCTTCATCGCATTCTATAAATTAAACATTTCAAGTGTATAAATTAAAGAAACACTTTGAAATTATTATTAAATTAACCCATCACAATTTGAAACAAAACGTGCAAATTTATAGCGCGATTCTTACACAAATTATAACGCGATTTCCATCACTAAATAAAACCATTTAGAAAAATCAAACTTTATAAAGTATAATTAAATATTTTTTAGCAAGAAGATATCTAGTTACACACAAGTAACAAAGGAACATTCACGCAATTTATTGCAACAAAATTAATCACCGCGACAAAAACAAAACCTTTCAGGAATTACAATTAATAATTTAAACAATTTTTTGTATAAATTATAAAAGGAAACATTGATGCAACTAGTGTAACAAAACGGTTGACTGAAAACTTGCAACTCTATAATTAGACATTTAAAGTAACTAGACAATACAACTGAAAGGAAGCATTTTTGTGCACTTATTAATACAACACCTACGGAGACGAGATAATTATAATAGACACTTATTTACTAAGCAGAAATAAAATAAAAAATCATAACTGGCGCAGCAAAACGTACAAATTATAACGCAATTATTACAAAAAATTATTATTCACATAAAAACCTTTCAGAAAATTAAAACCCGCGACAACCATAACATCCGCAAATTATAAAAATACACAAATCCAAGGCTACAGCAGTTAACCAGACATTACTAAACACAAATTCATCAATTTAATTATAACATCGTATAGCTACGTATATGATATAAGTAAAGCGATTCTTTAAATAACCCAACACAATCCAAACTGAAAATTAACAAACCAAACTAAAAAGTAACAGTACACATTGTAAAATAAATCTCAATATATACAAAAATTTAAAATTAATTGAAACCGAGAGTAACTAGTAATTATTAGAACACCCCTTAACAATCATGAGTTCAGATATGAAAATTTACCTCAAAAGCATACCTCAATTCAACGGAGACCAGACTCTCTTAGGTAATTTTATTACCGCGTGCAAAATATTTTTGAAAACCTTTTACAAACCATAAGATAACGAAAGAAATGTTCTATTTTTACGTCTGATAATAAGTAAACTAACCGGAAGGGCACTAACGCTAATTGTTAGCTGAGACGATTTAGAACAGTGGGAAAATTTTAAACGCATATTGATAGCATATTTTGGAGACCAAAAAGACATCAAATGTTTTATCCGCGATCTAAAAAACCTTAGAATAGAAAGTTACTAATCCCCATATCAATTCGGAATGAAATGCCAAGACGTAAGAAGTTTAATTTTAACAAAACTAAAAATTGAAGAACCCGACCAAAATATCCGCCTACTAAAAACAAAAATGTATAACGAAATGGCACTAGACACCTACATAAACGCATTACCAGAACGACTATTAGATAAAATAACATTCCAACATTTCCAAAATTTAGAAGAAGCTCTGAATATGATCATAGAAGAAAAAACGTGATGTATTATCGAAATAGACTATATAACCCTAACGCGAATAAAAGCTTTTCACCAATAAAAATCATACAATCCGCAAGACAAACAACCACCCAATCAAAATTTACTCCATTTAACGTACAAACAAGTCAACCGCAAATCAACAACCTGAATTTTAATAACACAATTTTCAATAATCAATTTAAACAGTTGTCGAGACCAACATTTAATTCAAATTTTACAACACCCGCATTTCCACCAAGATTTAACCAAAACGTAAACCAACAAAGACAAACATTCAGCGCAAACCCCATTAAAATTACAATGATGATAAATAACAATAACAACCCCGACAGTAATTACAAACTCCTATAGACACCTCATTTGGTAACACCAGACAAAATACAAAAATATCGCTAATCCGACCAAACCATATTCAAAAACAAAACTTTACCTTGGAAGAATTATTTCACCAGGAAGTAGAAAAATCTAACGATGAATCAAACCACTTAGAAAATTATGAACGCAACGAACCATGCGAAAATTACGAAGAGGACGACGAAGACAACGCGTGCTCAAATTTTAAGATAGGCTGATTTATAAACGACCAAACATAATCAATTTAAATAATATCAATCAACCAGTATTGCCATACATAAAAATACTCTACGCAGAACTTAAATTATTAATCAATACCGGATCTTCAAAAACACTAATTAGCCGCGAACCGTAAAAAACACTATTTAGATTTTGTAGAAAAAGAACCCATTAAAATTAAAACAACCCATTAAACGACATTACATCAATTCATAGCTAATATACCCCTACCGAAAACTTTCAACGTAAAAATGAAACATAACTTTTGCATTTTCGAATTTAACGATAGATACGATGGACTAATAGGAATGGATCTTCTAAGAAAATTAGGAACCAATATTGATATAAAAACCGTTTATTAAGAACAAATCACGGACAAATCCCATTAAATGCCAAAACACTTACACCGAACAAAAATACACCATAGAACCCCGTACCGAGAAACAAATAAAAATCCCAGTAGATTCAAGAAACGACATAGGAATTATACATCACATAACATTTCAACAAGGAGTGGAAATCCCCACAGCATTAGTACAAATAAAAGATAATTATGTCACTACAACAATTCTAAGCTCAAATAATTACCCCGTGGAACTATCACTAACAAACCCAATTAACGTACTTGAATTAAATTTTAACGAAATGGAAATAGACGAAAATTTAGATAACGATTATAACCCATTGAACACGACAAAATGTTAAAAAAAAATTTAAGTAACATTTTACAAAAGCATACAGACTACCTCAGGCAAGCCAGGAAGAAGCCGATAGACTGTTACATGCCAAAAATTGACATTGCACACTTTTTAATTTGCGAGTGAACTCGCGCCAATATTTAAAAAAAATAGATTTGTGCATTTCCGTAACTTTGAACAGTTGCGTTGACGCAAGAAAATACGCAGACGTAGAGTGAGCAAGAAAGTGCGCGTTTTCGGTCACGACGCGAATGAGGCAACGAGACGTCGAACAGTGAGGTTTATCTGTGTCTTTTTTGTCTTCCTTTCAGATAATGTAGGTTTTCCTTTATCTCTGTCTCTCATCGTTCCTTACTTGGTTATTCCTATCGTACCGCTACAGAAAGAAGAGGGAAGACAAAGCAATCTGGCTTCAACGAGGGCAAAGCTTGACCCAGGGCCAAAATGGAAATGAATATGGCTCCTGCCGAAAGAATAACCTCAAAGTCGTGAAGAGTTCCACATTTTTTAAGTGAGTACATTTTATCTTTACCTTTAGGGCGCCTCTTGTATCACTGTAAACATTTTTGGTATGTGATACAACTTTAGACGCAATTATGACGTAATATCTTGTTGCGCAATATTATGTACGTTTTAGTATGTATTGCCAACTATCCTAGTAGCTATGAACACACGCGCGCGGGACTTTAACGGTTATACCTTAGACTATAATAGTCGCGCATGTACTATAACAAGACAAGTAGCAGACTTATTAGAACAAGATATCATACAACACTCCAACTCACCATGGAGCAGCCCCGTATTAATAGTACGAAGAAATTAGACGCCTCGGGCAAGAGAAAATATCAAATGGTAATAGACTACAGAAAGCTAAACGAAAAAACGGTAGATGACAAATATCCACTACCCAATATCACCGAAATTTTAGACAAATTAGGAAAGTGTCAATATTTTTCAACATTAGACCTCGCATCAGGATATCACCAAGTACAAATGGACGAGAAAGACACAGCAAAAACCGCATTTAGCACACATAGAGGACATTACGAATATAAACGAATGCCATTTGGACTAAAGAACGCACGCGCCACTTTTTAAAGAGCCATGGACAACATCTTAGAAGGAATACACAACGAAAAATGTTTTGTGTACCTAGACGACATCATAGTATATTCAACATCACTGATAGAACACATAGAAAAACTAATAGAATATTTCGAAAGACTACGAAAGGCACAAAGCGAATTTTTACAGAAAGCAGTCTCATTTTTAGAACATATAATACCCCCCCCCCCCCCGAATTATGCCAAACCCCGATAAAACAAACGCAGTACTAAAGTACCCTCTACCCAAAACTAACAAAGAAATTAAAGGATTTTTAGAACTTAGTGGTTATTACCGCGAATTCATTAAAGGTTACGCACAGATAACCAAGCCCCTGACAAATTGTATAAAAAAGGGCAATAAAATTGAGCACACCCTCGAACTTATTAAAGCCGTAGTTAAAATTAAATGTATACTCACGAATCACCCCGTATTAAAATATCCAGACTTTTCTAAACCATTTATATTGACAACCGGCTCATCAAATGTAGCACTAGGCGCAGCATTAAGCCAAGGAAAAGTAGGTAGCAATAAACCAATCAACTACGCATCCAGAACCCTAAACGAGACCGAACAGAAATGCAGTACAATAGAGAAGGCATTATTAGTCATAATTTGGGCAACAAAATATTTTAGACTATTCTTTTACGAACGAAAATTCTATATATACACCGACCATAGACCATTAGTATGGCTATGCAAACTCAAAGAACCAAACTCAAAATTACAACGATGGAGAATCAGACTAGAAGAGTACGATTACGAAATTATATACAAAAAGGGAATTTATAATAACAACGCAGACGCCATAAGTAGAATACAGCTCAACGTACTAGAAACGGAATCAATTATAGGTAACGTAGACGAGATTGAAGTAAGAGAAGATCCAGAAGAGATAGACACCATCCGCTCAACAGAACGAAAAGCCAAAAACCGCAATTAAAATTTTAAACGAAGCGATAGATATAAAAGCAAATCAATTTATAATTACCGAAGTTTTAACCAACCCCAACCCCGTAAAATATACGATAATAGACAATAAGAAAATTTACCAGATTCAAATAACCAAGGACGACAACGAGGAACAAATAATTAAAATTCTAAAAGAATACACCCCCGAGAAAAAACTATTTTACTTTTATTTCAACACCGAACATTTATATAAACGATTTTCAGAATTATATGTTAAATTATTCAATAACTCTGGCCCTGAACTTATCAGATGCACAAGAAAATTAATAACCTTAAACGACCCTAACAAAATAAACGACGTAATTAGAAATCAGCACGAAAGCAAAACCAACCATCGTGGAATCAATGAAACATTAAAGCAACTTATAAGACGATACTACTTTAAAAATATAAAAGAGTTAACCACAGACTTCATCAACCAATGTGAACTATCCGACAAAGCAAAATACGACAGAACACCTTTAAAAATACCCTTAATATTAACCGAAACACCCGACAAACCTTTTCAAAAATTACATGCTGATGCTCTAGTAGTAGAAACACAAAACTTTTTAACCATTGTAGATGCATTCACTAAAATTGGTCAACCAAAAATAGTATTGACGTAACACAAGACTTTTACCATATTTTACATTTTATGACACACCCGAAACATTAACTTTAGATAACGGCAGCGAATTTGAAAACGCGACGATACAAAACACCTTAGAACTCCATAAAATAAAAATTCATTTTATAACCAAAAACCACCCTGAATCAAACGATCTAATTGAAAGATTACATTTAACCCTATTAGAGCACATCAGATTATTAAGATTGACTTACAAGAGGGCACATCACCAATTTAACGTCATACGCACTAATCGCTTACAACCATACGATCCACTCATCAACCAATTTTACACCCCTAGAATTAACAATAGGACATTCAGATTCCTGTAATTCTTACGACATACACTACAACAAAACAGTATACCAGCAATATGCTAAAGATCATAAAGAGAAATTAAAAATAACATACGATAAAGTAAAAGACAAATTAAATAACGACAAGGAACATATCACCACAACTCGCAATAAGAATAGCGACGCAAATAAATTTTCAATAAAACAAACCGCATACGAGAAAGATTTCCAAAGTAAACGACACAAAACGGCACCCAGAAATATCAGACAAAAATGTAGCCGTATTAGACAACGGCAAGATAATAAAATACATTCATTTGATAACCTTAAGACACCCTGTAATTTCTAATGGATAGCCATCACCCTTATCGTCAACCTCCGCCTAGGTAGGACGGACAACAACGTATTAGTTGAAGACATAAAAACAAACCGCGGTATACTACCAATAAAATTGGGAAGTATGCAAAATACAATAGACTATTGGACACTCCCACAAAAATTCGACTTAACTGAATTAAAGCAAAAATTTTACACAATCAAAGATAACTATTATAAACTAAAACAATCAATGGACACAGTTAAATTCGGAAAAGAATACGCAATAGAAATAATAAAGTACAACAGTATAATAGAAAACATTTTCAGGAACATAGAAGATAAATTTATTAGATTAATACCGATAGAACAAATTATAAACCGAAAAAGAGGACAAATTAACGGACTAGGTAACATAATAAAAGCTATCACAGGCAATTTAGATAACCAAGATGTAGAACGTTGTGATTACGCAATACAATTGCATATTGAAAACCAAAACTGTGTAAAAACCATTGTTAGCAACCAAATATCTCTAACGCAAATAACTATAATAAAATTCAACGATACGTTACGGAAGCTAGTAAGAAATCAAGATAATATAGCCAATATAATACAAACCCTTGAAACTAACAAGCAAACCACGATGTTAGGAATGCGAGACTTAATTAGATTAAATACGATATTAACCCAAATAATATCAACCCTTACTTTAATCCAACAAATTTTAGCCACATTAGAAAATGCTGTAACATTTGCAAAATTAAATACATTACACTCTAGTATCATAGAACCAACTGACTTATTAAAAGAATTATTGAGAGTTAAATCATTTATAACTAATATTAAATTATCCTTTGATGTAATAGAATCAAACATTCTCATATTTGAAAAATTAGCTAAAGTGAAAGGCTATGTAAAGAATAACGAAATCACATTTTTAACAGAAATTCCAATAGTAGAAAGTAACAATTATAATTATTATCATTTATTTGCTTTTCTAATGAAAATTACTAGCATGTATCAAGTTATCATCCCCAAAAACAAGGTCCTATCCTTAAATGAACTCAGATATGGTTACACCAACAAAAAAATGTAACAAAGTAACACCAAATCAATATCTATGTCAATCATTAACAACAACAACTATCCAAAAAGACAGCCCTTGCGAAGTGCAATTACTAAAATCATTATGACAACTGTGAAGTAAAACTTGTACAAATCACTAATATAAAGATTCAGAAAATTACAGAAAACAAATGGATTGCTGTATTTCCAACAGAAGTAGTAGCAACCGCACATTGCAATCAAGACGAGAACAATATAGCACTAACCGGAAGCAAAGTAATCACCCTTAAAGAAGACTGTTATTTAAAATTAAAGAACGAAATCATCAGAGTATATCAAGACCCCACAGTAACCAAGAAATTCGCCAATTTACCGGAATTCAATTCAAAATAGCGCAACCCGAAGAGGAAGAAATAATCAAGAAACCCATGCAACTAGAACACTTAGACTTAGACGATCTCAACCACGCCATGAAACTAATGGACAACTATAAAGGACACTTGAGTGAGTTTAAAGGGCCGAAATTACACTACGATAATAAAGAGTGTCCCAAAATTTACGCAAGATTTGAATTAAATATAAAACACATTTATTTTTCTTTAAATTATAATTTTTTTAATGAATCATAAAGTACACACAATAGGGTTATGTATGAAATAACACATCGCACTCCATGCACTCCACGGCTTTGCTGGCACATACGCACTCTTTTGTCGAAATTTTTCATGACAATTGTGCATAAATGTGGCCCAATTTCAGTAATGCAGCGTTGAATTTCCTCCTTCAACGCACGGATTGTTGTGGGCTTGTTGGCGTAGACCTTTGATTTCAAATAACCCCATAAAAAGAAATCCAATGGTGTTAAATCGCATGATCTAGGGGGCCAATTCTGATCACCGAAACGAGAGAGAACACGACCAGGAAATGTCTCAATCAGTAATTGGATTGTTTCACGGGCTGTATGGCATGTGGCACCGTCTTTTTAAAACCACATGTTCTCCACATCAATATCATCTAATTGAGGCAGAAAGAACTCTCTTATCATGTCGCGATATCGAGTACCAGTAACAGTCACTGCTTGACCAGCCTCATTTTCTAAGAAGTATGGTCTAATAATGCCTCCAGCCCAAAATCCACACCAAACAGTGACACGTTGTGGATGCATTTTTTTTCAACAATCACATGTGGTTTCTCTGAACCCCAAATGCGGCAATTTTGTCGATTAACAAAGCCATCAAGGTGAAAATGTGCTTCGTCGCTTAGGATGATTTTTTTTCGAAAAATCAGGGTCCACTTGTTGATGTTCGATAATCCATTCAACAAACTCTCTTCGCTGGGCATGGTCATTAGGCTTAAGTTCTTGTGTTAATTGAACTTTGTGGGCATGTAGCCGCAGATCTTCAGTGAGTATACGCTGTAGAGAGCTTCTTGAAATTTGCAGTTTTTGTCCACATCGTCGAATTGATGTTCTTGGGTTTTACCAACACTGTCACGCACTGCTTCAATTTTGACATCTGAACGGCTTGTTTTTGGACGACCAGAATGTTTAGCATCACCAGTAGATCCAGTCTTCCTGAATTTTTCAATTACTCTCTTCACAGTTGACGAAGTTAAATGAACATTCCGACCGTATTTTGTACGAAATTTTCAAACTGTGGCCGCCAAACTTTCATTATTTTTGAGATATTCTTCAACAATGAAAACACATTGTTCTGTCGTGTAACGCTCCATTTTTACTAACCCTAGACTGTCAGCTGTTAAACTGTTTATTTTTCGGGGTTGCCAACAGGTTACTGCACAAATGGCAGCAAATTTAAATCTTGCGTTAATTTTGGGACACCCTTTATAAGGGTTTGGACAATTGTATTAATCATTTTAATTATGTTATTAATCATGTATGTATGTTACAAAATGTATCTTAGATACAAGAATAAAGAGCAAAATTTTAGACATAAGAAAACGAAGATAAATAAAAAAACAATAGATGTATCCTTATGGACAATGAATTTTAAACAATAAATTTTAAAAAATATTAAGCAAAGAAAACCTTAATTTTTCATTTACTTCGGGGGTAGTTATGTATCCCCCAATCTATATATGTATAATAAAATGGAATTTATTAGGAATTATTAAAGAAACTTAAGATTAATGCAACATTGTATTTCAAAGATAAATACAGAAAGGTTATTAAAAGTTCAGATACAAGTTGTGAGAACTGATGTAATACATTGTATTCCAGACAGTAAGTGATACTGTAGGTGCAGGTTACAGACTGTTAAGAAACCACGATTACTTAGAAATTAAGATTTTTACATTGTATAATGAATAGAAATAAGAAATAAGCAGACTTGAGCTTTGCAAGTTCCCACAGACATGTGAGGGGCAGGGACTACATAAATGCCCCGGAAGCCCCAAGACCATCAATCAGTCTTGAGTATTTCAGATTTAACATTGCCGTTTACTTAGGCTACTCGCCCTTATTAAACTCAAATTATTATTTAAATATTGACTTAGTATAAATCAATCCAGTTTGTCAAAATTCAATTGTAATTTTTATTTAACCAAATAAAATTTGTTACAAGAAGTTTTGGAAGAAGTTTTTAAAAAGACCACTCCCAAGGCTAGAAACGTAACTTACCTTAGGACAAAACTACAATTTTTCGAATTCCAAGTGCATATAGTATACTTTTAAAAGTGACTTTATTGTTGACATTAATTTAAATAACTATGTAAACTTGATTACACGGGATTTCAATTATTATACTGTACACTCTGCAGTCTAATTATTTATACGATTACTTTTATCAGCTTATTGTGGTTTTATTCCCAACAGAAAGAAGAAATTATATTTTTAGCTGCCATTTATTTATCTGTCTTGTAAGTAAAATATCCATATGGATTGCTTCTTTTTATTTTTTAAGCAAGCGGTATATATTGCTGTTCTAATTTTAAAATTACTGTATTAACCAAATTAATTGCGCAACAGCATAGGGCACAAGAATTTGTTTTGTTTCATTACAATATTTGTGTTAAACCATATGAGGTACGAATAGTGATATTCAACTAATTTGTGAAATTATTCAGTGACAAAATTATTTGTAATTATTAAGCAACAAAATAGCTATTGCTTTTTGACTAGTGTTCTACATGTGTTAAGGAAGAGTTCAATTTACTAATCTAATAGTAATAATTGTATACTCTTGTTTTCTCCATAAATAATTCGAGTATTGTATGTGGTTACTCTTAAGACGTAATAGAATCTTGCCTATGCACCGGTGCTGCATAAAAGATGGTGGTAAATATTCCACTGATATAATGCATAAAGGTTATTGTATAGTCGAAATCTGGAAAGAATGAATGCACGTCATCAACCGTATTCGTATGCATCAAGATTAATCAATTGACTGTTTAATAAAGATTTCAAGAAATATTCCCATTGGGAACACATAAGTGTAATATAGTTAGGACATGCGACAGTTTACTGTTCCCATTCTTTACGTATCATAAACTCCACAGCGTAAGTCGTCACTAAGCTACTTTGCTCGAAACACGTGCTACGTGTATTCTTTCTTTCTCTTACGTGTTAAATACGCCCATTGTATATGCGGAAGTATATCTTGGATTGAATCAGAAATTAATGACGTGCATTCATTCTTTCCTGATTTCGACTATATGGGCCAAACATACTATGAGTGCAACGGTATTTCAGTAGCACACTAGATGTCGCGCGATGTTATAAATCTACACATTTTCACCGCTTATCCCCTGATTTGAATTTGATCACCGGTTATTCACATGGTACATAGGTTATTGTTGTATGAGAATGCACGTGTAGCTCATTCCGTGTTGTGTTTGTTTCCTTTGTTTAGTGATTTATTTTGAGTGTTGCTTTGCAAAAAAAATGGATTCTAAAGAAGAGGAAAAGTTAATGCGGTGTCTTGACGAACTAAAGTTGAAGGTATGAAGAATTCGGAAATATTTCATATTACAACCTAAGTAATATTATTTTTTACAACTCGAAGCTCCACAAGCAAATAATGCTGCTCAAATCGTTGATGAAGAATTGTGAGAAGTTGAATTGCAGTTTTCTGGTAGTAGTGTTGAAGATGAAGAGCCCTATTCTTATTCGGGGTTTAAATACAATCCAAGTTCAGAATCAGAATCTACAGATACAAATTTTTCCAGTGAATCCGAGCCCGAGGATGATATCGACAATGTACAACAAATAAATACAATAAATGAAATGAACATAGAGGGAGTATTAACAATAAATGATAACAATAAGCAACCAGAAGTAGTTGAGTCGTGGAAAATAGTTGATGGACCATCTTTGAAACAATTTCCTTTTGTTGGTAGAGGACAAATAAATGTTGTTCCAAAGTCATCATAGACCGCAAGATATTTCACGTTATTTCGAACAAAACAAATAGAAATGCTGGAATGCACAATAACGCTTAGAAAGATACGTCAATTCTGGAAATGGAACGTTTTTTCTTGTTATTGCATTATATATAGGACCCGTACGGTATACTAAAATATCAGATTACTGATCAAAGAAATTTTTATATCGGCATTGCTATGTTCGTTATATTATGCACCGGAATAGATTTCGATCGTTATTGCAAATTATTTATTTTTCTGATGATAAAACTACAGATAAAACGATCGACTATATAAGATAAGACCTCTAACAGATTATCTAAATAAAAAATATAAACAACTAAAAATTCCTGCAGAAGTATCAATCGACGAATACATGTTACCCTGTAGAGGTCGGTTACTATTCCGGCAGTACATTCCAGGTAAAGCGTCAAAGTATGGACTAAAAATTTTTAAGGTTTGTGATGAAACTGGACATACTTATAACACAGATATTTACAAAGGTAAAAACTATACGCATATTGCAGGTCGAAGCACTAATACCGTTGTTTAAAATTTATTGAAAGATTATTTAGATGAGGGACGAACTTTAATTGTAGACAACTTTTATAATAATCTTGGACTATCAAACGCTTTACTGTAGAGAAAAACTCACAGTCTTGGTACATTGAAGAGATATGTGAAGGAAGTACCTAAAGAAATCCTAAATGAGAAACGGGGAAATCATAGGTATAGAAAGTATGGGGAAAGTTATTGGTAATTGGAAAGATAAATGGTCAGTTAGATTCGTGAGTACTCAACATACATTGGCTATTGTTGATACAATGACAAAAAACCGTAAAAGAGAAAGCATTTACAAACCAGAAGCTATAGTTATAAATATCAATGCTTCCGGGTTGGGACCGTGTCATTTTATAAATTAAGATCGATGTTTCACCCAAGTGGGCGAAACGTCGATCTTAGTTTATAAAATGGCATGCTCACAACCCGGAACCATAAATATTTATAATGACTATGGCCGTGAAAGCCTCCGAGAATATCACAGAAGCTATAGTATTTTAGAATAAATTTAATATCAGATAACAAACAATAAAGAGATACACATTTCTAAATTTAGGGAGATACTTGTTATAAGATTACTTGGAGAAATTATAGACAAAAAAGGAGGAAACAAGAAAACAAAGCATACATTAGAAGAAATTGTAAATTAAACAAAGAATAATCGGAAGAAACGAAGACGCTGTGTCGCGTGTTTTGAGATACAATATAAATTACCCAAAAATTCCAAACTGGAGAATGTGAAAATAATCCAGCATTATGTCTATCATGTTTTCAAAAAATACACTAAAATCAGACAAGATTTTTTCAATCGTTTATTTAAATACTGCTGTAACTACGACATTATTTTATAATTCAAAAGACATTAATGTTTACAAGCGTGTTTTATTGAAATTGTGTAACTTGCGCTATATTCCAATTATGGTTTTCTTTCTATAAGCACAGAATGCCTCCGATGCATCACCGATGATCACCAATTGACAAACAATACACTTGGTTCAGTTATATACCATCGGTAACTGCTTCCTATATCTTTATACCACTACCTGTAGTTTCATATTACTTACAAGCATGTAGCACCGGAGATATATATATATATATATATATATATATTGCTGTGAAACCACCAAAATCCGTGAACTACGCTTTTCGAATCGAGCCTCCCGAATTGGGCGTCAAGAATGCTGTGAAACCTACAAAAAGCTATTCATTACCTTAACTGTGTTGGTCCATTGACTTTCTTCCGTTAATCGCCTCGGCTGCTCCTCTAGATAGCTTTCATCCTCATACATAAAAAAAAACAAACACATTCCTACCACAAACAACAACGTTAACTCTATTTACATCAATATTCACAATACATTAAAATTTCAAAATTAAAATTCAGCATAAATTTCAGTATCAGAAAATTTCAAGATTAAATTTGTTATCATTTTAAAGTGCATCCAGAATTAAAGTCCTTGTAGGATGCCCACTAATTACTATAACAATATATGCAGACCGGAGTCTGAGTACAAAGGGAGCATCTACCACCCCTTTACGTTAATTAACCAGGTTCGTCTAATTGAGCTCAAAGACATTCCCATATTTTCATCATAATCCAGAACATCAATACTCAATACCCCTTTCTACTTAAACAAGCAAATTTCACCTTAAAATTAAAATATTATTGTTAGTACAATTTCACTACTGTCCATTTTAAATAAACAAATTATAAAGTTATTCAACACACACCAAAATATCAAAGTTCGAACAAAATAGTATAATTTACCTGAAGGTTACTGCACTCGTAGCTTCAATGTACATCGTCCCTTTGTTAATTACACCATTCCAACTGGGTTATATTTACGGCTTCTGATTCTCAACGCTTTTAAAATTTTCTCCATCACCATTTATTTAAAGTTGTTTCTGGGCTTTTCCGGAACTCATCTGTGTATATCTGAACCTTGTCTTGTGGATCCAGACACGTTTATGCATCATTTAATTATTAATACCCCCGAAAAATAACAAAGAAATTCATACTTCTTTCACCAATATACGCCAAAACTGCCTACTTTTGTGTATTTATTTGTCGTAGTAAATTTTACCAATTGGTACAGTGATACTAAACTTTATTACCTTGTATCTTCTTTTCTAAGTGCACTAACGTACATTCATTGTAGCACGTAAAGAACAAACTGTTTTTTATCACAAAAATATTTGAGCAAACTGTTTAAATTATTTAATCAAAACCGGAAAACTAAAAAGCACTGTTTAACGCGTTGAATCAAGTCGAAGATCTAAGAGAGCTTGTTCATATTCCCCTGGGTATATATAGAGGTTAGCCTGTCTGTCGGTCGAGTCCTCAAAACGGACAATTCTAAAGAATTTCGCCTGCTATGTTCCCATTCCGCAGCCCGGCATGCGATTTTTACGAAATTTGCACTCGCCCCAGTTAAATCTCAGAAATTTCGACACGGCACGCAACGTCTGGAAATAACTAATTGACTTTTATACAGAAATGTTATTTTTACCTCTCAAATTTTGCCTTTTACTTTCAACCAATCGCAACTCTATGACGTTGCTCTACTCACGCCTTTTACTATATGTGCCTCGGTCTTGCGCATATTATCTGTCTCTATCTACCCTGTTCTTATTAGTGCAAATTGATATTCCTTATTATCGATTATTTCAGTCCATGTGGACTATCTGGGTTAAATAACCCCGTATCGCGCCTTCCCGTGAATATTAAACCACGGTTTCTCCAAGATTCTTTGAAACCATTTGTTATCTGCAAATTTTACGCGGAACAAGCTTTTTTAAAAATGCGCAGGTGTTCTGTATTTTGTGCTAAAGCATCCGACCGTTTCCAATATCCGTAGAATCGACATGTTTATCTAAACAAATTAAACTGAAATTGCCTTTTAAAAATACGCAGGTGTGTTCAAACGTAACATTTTAAATGCCCTTCTACGATTTGCATTTTATTGGGTTTTTACAAGTTTTTATAGATATTATCTCTTACTAACGGTTCAATTAACTCCAATTAAAATAATACCCTTTAATTTTTAGTAAATCCTAATTAAATATTCAATTATTATCTGTACGTTTTGTTTACTACCGGTTACTTAAAATAGAGTTAATTAATATAAATTTTGCACATAATTTCTCTTTGTTTCTTTCCTAGGAATAATTAAATTACATGTAGAGTTATCTAATACTGCTTCCTTTTATATAAAGCGTCTTATCAATAATTTAAATCTCTTATTTTTAATAAAACGAATGAATTTTTATGCTTCACGGTTTTTTAATAACGCGTACCTTTTCCCACAGCTTCTACACGGTGATTAAAATTATTTGATGTGATTATTTAATTTTCTACCCTGGTCTAAATATGAGTAATATATATATATATATATATATATATATATATATATATATATATATATATATATGGTACCACAAGGTGGAGCTTTACGAACACTTTGGTAGTCAACGTGTTAAACAAATAAAATTTCCAATAAAAGTGCATTGTTTGTTTCCAACTACTGTGCGATTGAAACAGATTATAATAAACTTTTGCATTAAGTTGAGTCGACGTTTATTTATCATTGTTTCGAGAGTAGTTCGCTTTTTATATAAAATAGCCTTTGGAGACAGTCGTGATTATGGCGTATGGGACTTCATAATCTATCCAGCTAAAACGTTGCTTATTTTTCTACAACTGACAGTGTATTTGTAAACAGTTAGCCGGTTAGCCAACTTTAATATAATTATCCTAATTTTAAACTTTAGGAGCCATGCTTTCTATGCAGCTGAAAGTCGTGCGGTTTGGAATACCGCTATTATAAGAATTTATCTATGAAAAGATCTTGTCTACCTACGGGTTCTGTGGTGCCCTTGCATGCTAGGTAGAGACCAATAGACCTGAGCAGTTGGTGTCTCTATTGGTGAATAATAAAAAAAAGTTTATTCAGAGCATCAGCAAAAACTATTTATGATCACCGGTTTTTACCAAGTTCTAAATTTCTGCGGATTTTTAGCGATTGTGAAGACTAATGAACTGAAATTGAATGGGATTAGTAAATTTGATACCGAATTTGATAGTGTTTAAACCTAACAAAGCTATCCATGGAAAAAATAGAGTGTTGTAATAGCCCTAAAAAATCGTAGTGTTAAATATTTATTGTGATAGTTAAGTTCGATTTCTATCATTTTTCTGTTTTTCGTTGTCTGTTAATAAACTAAAGTGTTTTGCCATAAAAACGGCAATGGCTATTTGGTAATTTCTACCAACGCATTATTCTGATTAAGATATACAAAGTGAAAGACAAAGAACCATCAAACGTAGCCCTATTTCAAATTAGTTAAATTAGAATCCACTTCAATAGAATTAGCTTTACAGCCCTTAAAAGAAAATGAAGTTCATTTTAAAAGCCAGATCTTGAACCTCTCAGTTACTCAATCTATTTGAATTTTTTAATTGCAGCTTGACGTAACTAACTAACGCTCTCAAACGACTGTTTTCTATTTAATTATACTGAAATTTACGCAACCCTGGAATGTTGAAGAAAATTGCTTTCATTTCCTAATGAAAAAGGCCAGGGTATACTTGAGATTATTCTCCTGTACTACATGGAGAGTTGTATTTACTTTGCTAATATTCGGTTTCGTAATTTTAATCAACTTGCCATAGATTTAGTACGTTTTTATAACTGGAGTTAAATATCTGCCAGTTTCCATATCTTCCTTATTAGTTTTCACGAGAAAAATTTAATAGAAAATGCGTTGTAGAGATTTCTCACATTATAATAAATATTTACCCTTGATTTATTAATATTAACGGAAATGTTATTTGAGAGCTGATTTTTACTAGTGCTGGTATCAGAAACAAAATAATTTTATACTCATTCACTCGAATGGCTGTTTCAATTTATTAGGATGTCTTTATTTCGGTATTCAAGTGTAAAACCTGTTGTTGTGTAGAATTGACTTTAGGATACTACTTCAATTTACCCTGCATATTCGGGTTGACATAACAGGAACGGCTGTTTTAATTTACTAGGATATCTTTATTTCGGGATTCAAAAGTAAAATCTTGTTGTTGTGTGGAATTGACTTCACGATACTACTTCAATTTACCCTGCAGATTCGGGTTGACATAACAGGATAAACGGTGCAGGGGCTAACCGCACTGGTGCAGAATGGCTCCTGAAAAGAAGAAACAATGGTCAGAGGGGTATACAATTTGCACAATTAAATAAGCCCTCTATACTTTTTTACAATATATCCTGGTTATCTTTAAATCACTGCTACTTGACAACCTAAATCAATTTCATTCACCTCGAAAGCCCACAAATTTATAGTTCAATAAATACAACAATTAAAAAAAATACACCAAAGCACAAAAGTAAAAGGAATCATTGCAAATAGTCACCACACAATGTTTGAATGAAAGTAGTTATCTGGTAACTATCTTCAACAGGTATCCTCCAACTAACCCTTACAGATGATGCCGTCGAGTATGGCTCTACTCTCTAGGACCGCTATGCTCTTGCATCAATGTCGCTCTCCGCATGCTGCTACCCCAAATTTCTATTCTTTAAAATTAACCATCCACATCCAACTTCCAAAAATTTCCAATTTATACCGAGTTAATTATTGATTGCTGCCTTCGCCATTCATTTCCAAATTTTAATACATTCCAAAACCAAAATAAAGATCGTAGTACTTACGTATACCATCTACGTTCCGTTTTTAATTCTTTATTTAACTTCGAGCTTTTATATGAAACTGGACATTATACATTACACACACTTGTGTTTACTTATCTTAATAAACAAAATATAGCTTCACTAAATATTTCACTGTAAGTAACTTTGTAGAACGTAGAAAACGACGAGAAATAAAAGAGTGCGTCACCCTTTCATACGAGTGATTATATAGCCTCGGTCGGCCCCCCTTGTTGAAATTTAGCACGTAAACCTCCAACGCTCAACAGCAATTCCCTGTAAAACCGTATTCGATTTCTCTGAATATCGTTCGACAAACACACCAAAATACTCTGAAAATCTCACAAATCCGTCAACCGACTCAATTCTTCCGCAAAAACTAGTCTCAACAAACTTTCAATTCTGGCTACGTCCACGCCTTCCACTTAAAACAAACATCTTTCATATCTTTTGTACATATAACGTCCTTTCACATTTATGCTTCTCTCCGATCGATATTCACCTTTCCTAAGACCAACTTGTTGCGCATCTACCTTTAACGTCCAATCAAATCACTCAAACTCTCTCCCTTGCTTTTAACTGATCCGTGTCTGCTGTTAAAATTCTTAGAAATTATTGATTTTTCTAACCTCTCCAAACAAATTTGTATACCCTCTTCCAACCATACTACCTCTCCGATTAAATTCTAAAAATATAGTGCTTCTCTCTCACATTCATACGTTCTGCATCGTCCATTTTTCTCTATAACTGGTTCCCTACTGCACTACCTTCATGATTACCTTGATATCTTATGCTGTTTCTCTGTCATACCTGTATGCTTTGATTCATCTTTGTTTATCTGCTCATTTAAAATCAACCAACTAACTAACACCTGTTATCTACGCTTCTTTACTGACACGTACGAAATCGCTATCTTTCTTTGTAAAATAACGATGTGTATTCCTTAACGACCACCTGCCTTTACTGTATATTGCTCGCACAAATATCCAACGGTCGGTCTTTCTTGGAACATATTAAATTTTATAGCATCGCTCGTTAAGATAACGTTGTTTTTGTTTGTTTGTATAGTTTAACGAATACGAAAAGCTTTTAATAAATACAAGCGGTATTTATTTCATGTTGCTTCTAAACCGTTATTATCCGTGTACACGCCTCTTGGAACGACAAGGGACGCAAATAGAAATTGCCTGGTGTGCAGTAAGCAGTAAACCAGGGTTTGTAAGTTAGAGCGTGGACTGTATAGAGTAGAAGGAAGGAAACATAGAATTTGAATACAAAGTCACATAAATACTTAAAGCACTTACCGAAGCACTACATCTGGAGGACTAACGCGGCACCTTTCAGTACTGTTTCTGGCCAGAGGTAAATAGAAAACGGAGTAAGGAAATGATCATTTTAGGACAGACATTAGAGGCAGCAATATTGAGAATTGAAGGAAACACGTTCGCGTTCGCGGATGGTTGTTAATCGACTCTTTTAATTATGCTATTCCTTATCTAGTCTGGCTTGATAAAGAATACCACGTTGGGAGAGCGAAATGGCGCGAACAATCCGAATTATGCTAAGTACACCTAAAATTACATTAACCCTAAACTATCCTACGTCAACTAAGCTCTAATTTTTATTTACAAATACCTAATTATCTAAATAAATTTATCAAAGACTCATCAAAGACCCATGATCTTCTGTATGTTTTGTTAACCTCCAATAGGCTTCTAATTACACAATAATATATATATATATATATATATATATATATAGTATTAAAATGTATAAATAAAAACCCACTTTACGAAAAATTGAAAAAGAGTTTTTAACTATACAAATCAAGCTAATATTTGCATAGCCATGAATGAAAGATTTTGATTGTTTCATAAAGGGAATAAACATTCATCAAATAGTTTCGATCTCTCTGGATCTCATCAGGATGAAGTGGTTTATAACCCTTATACATTTTAATACTATTTTGTTTCAATACAAATAAATTTGTTAAAAGCAATTATTATATAATTTCGTATATATATATATATATATATTTATATATATATATATATATATATATATATATATACTCAGTGACATGCAAATTGGAATACCAAGAAAAGTTGGGAATTTTTATTAATATTGTATTGGGTCCTCCTATTTGTTACACACTCCCTCACTCTTCGTAGTATCGATTCTGATAAGTTGTCGACGTCTTGTTGGGCGTATTGTGTTCCAAGCAATCGGCACTTCATGCCGGGCAGCTTCCAGTGTATGCGGAGGATTTGCTAAGTTCCCCAGTCGTCTACCCATATTGTCCCACACATGTTCAATTGGCGAAATATCGGGAGATCTAAGTGGTCATTGTAAAATATTGACATGGTCGTCTTCAAATCGGTTGAGAGTAGTCCTCGCTACGTGAGGACTGGCACTATCCAGCTAGAAAGTGGGTCTTCGAGCTGTTGGAGATAAGGATGGCGTTCATATTGTCTCGGATGAACACCAAATGAAACCTACTTCCATATGTTTTAGCACTCCATGCCCTAATCTCCACGGTTTTTGTGCACATGTTTTTTAAAAGAAAATTTAACATTGGTACGTTCCCTACGTCTTTGTATGAATCTCATGCGGCCATCATTCATACCTAAGTAGAATAGGGATTCATCACTGGATGCTACAGTATGCCACTTCAGATACCAGTGTAATCGCAAACTGCGCCACTCTATACGTTGCTGTCAGCGGTAACACAAAATGTGATCGATAGGATTGCAAGGGGAAAGCCCTAAATCGACGATAAACCATTCGAAGGGTTACAGGCGACCTTCATTATCTAACCAGTGATCAGCAATTAATCTCATATTGGAGAATCGGTCTTTTAGATCCACCTGACGAAGATGACGGTCTTGTACCTTATTAGTTTGTCTTCAGCCACCGTTCTCTTTTTTCGATATTCCTGACCCTCCCTAGTGCATAATTGATAACAACTCATAATTGTGGATTGATTCCAGTTAAGGAGATTTGCAATTTAGCTGAAGGAAACACTACCATTACGCAGCGCAACAATTCGACCTCTACCGAAGTCAGCTGGTGGTTATTTTCACGTTGCCGCACTCTATGCATGATCACGCCTTCAAAACATGAACCTTAACTAAAGTTTAACAGATACAACACAAAATTCAACCAAAACTTGCAAGAAATACACCGCATAATAATGTTTAAAAAATGACAGAAGTGTCAAATGTACAACGAAATTTTAATCAATTACTACTTTTCAGAAATTGTGAACAGTATAAGCATCAAAGTGATTCGAAATAATCTAAGTGATAATAAAGTGGAATGATTTATAGTCAGTTAAATTAAAAGTCAATTATTGGTGAATGTTTGATTACTTTTATAAACCTGGAGTCTTGTCCGAATTCAATTTTAAGAATTTGTCAATGGTTTATAAAGAGTAGTAGCTTTCAAGAGTTTCAAAATGGAAGTTTCCGAAAAGCGGGTTTGGTGAATCCCGAAAATGTGGATAACATGTGTTCGAAATCTAAATCCTTACATTTCATTTTATTAAATGGGTCTACTCAAAACCCCAAGCTGTGCGAACGTCAACAATTCAAGATCTGATTGAACATAAAGTCGTATGCTTTATAGGCAAATTAAATTTCATAAGGACTTGCAAATTCGCTTTAAAGATAATTTTTCTAAACCTGACGCGGTTGCCAAAATTCCATTTAAAAATTTGCAAAATAAATTTCTAATGAACTATGATAATGCAACCCACATTTCCATATTAACTACAAATTTTATTATACATCAAGAAATCCATAGCAGCGGTTGAATTCAACGTTTTTTTGGAAAACAATATAACTTTTTCGATGTAAACCTAAGAAACCTCTGAATAATTGTCACTAAAGTGAATTGGATTATCTAAACTGTCAATAAAGGTTCCGGTGGTTCAGATATTGTCGTTAAAAGAATGGAGTGTAAAAGCTAGATAAGCTGCTTTAGATTTATCTGTCTAGAGAAGGGGTACATCAACAGAATGCAGAAGATTTAATAGGAAAGAATTCGTACTGAAGTACCTTAATTAGAAAAAAAAAGGATTTTATAAAGAATTTTAATGTTAATCTTCTCTTTAAAATTGCTCATGACTGTTATCTTCTGAAACTATATCTCTATTGACAAAATTTTATTGTTCAAAAGTCATTTAAAAAGTTTACTATTAAACATTTTGAGTAAAAGAGTTCTTTCTATTTGGGTTATGTTTATTATTATAATAAATTGTTGAATATAGTTATTGTGAGTGTTTCCAAGGAAGAATAAGCGCTTTAACTTTTTGTCATAATAGTTGTAAGCTAGTGCATAATAATTTAAACGAATCCGTAGAATAATAAATAACATTGAGAACAAAGTAAAAGAGATTCTTAACATTAGTTATAAACGGAGGATACGTGAGAAAGCCAAGACGCTTTTGTAATTTTAACAGTCCTTTAAAAATGTTATATACGTGCTTAGAAGATTTTTGGGCTAAGGACCTATAATTTTATAAAAGTAACGCTAATCTCGCGATAAAATTTTTACAGGATATGACTTCAGTACTCGTAAAGTACAAATAGCGTCAGAATCTTGCTGTTAACTGCAAGTGTTTGGTAATAAAAGGTATAATGCTTGAAAACGTATTTTTTCAGCACAAACCATATTTTGCATTATTTTCAACGATTCACAGTACTTTTCCATGATAAATCAATAAAGTGAGAGTAACAAATGAGATGAATTAACGAATTTTAAATGCTAATCAATATGGCAAAACCCACATAAAAATCGAACATAGGGTTGTAACAATTTTATTTTCTGAAAATATTTTCACAAATATCTAATTTATTTAATTCATTAATAGTCAACTTAAATATAATAATGCTACACAATCTACGTAATAAATATTATATATTGTTGAAAACAATATAAGCTTTCGATTTGAAAGTATAAAATTTTTAATTAAGCGGTGACAAAAAATGCCATTTGTTAGTGTCACCACAAGAGTTCCCTCTTTTAGATGATTGTAATATCATACTTGTTGTCAGACGGCAACATACGTCAAGATATCACTTCCAACTGAGCTGTCGTTAGAGTAGGTCAATTTTTCTTGAAACCAAACAACATGACGTTGTTGCAGACCACGTTTTGGAAGCACCAAAAGATAAAGTCGTCTTCAAGATGATATCGTCTCGGCGAATCACATTTTATGTCCACGCTTGGTTGGTATTACTTCGCTTTAGACGGGACGTTAAATTGTTTCAAATGGCTTTAGGTTAACATGCATCTTAGGTAACGTGTATAATTTGGATAACTTAAGCAGCTTACATTAATTTAAGAAATATATAAAATTTATTTAGCAAGCAATGAAGGTTGTTGGTAACTATTTGAAATTTAACCTTGTATCGAAGTCAATCTGGTGTGCTTCAATTATTTGATGTGGGCGCACGTGATGTCTTGTTGGATTTTCAGTATCTAGCTAATTGGTTCGTGTGGTAATGGAAATTCCTAAATTCGTAGTTGCTGAAACAAGAGGATTATAAATTATTAATTATTATTCCGGGTATGGTCTTTATACCTAGCAAGTATTTTTCCGATGGATTAACATCTGGATGTAATTTGTTTTCTTATACGCCATCTGTAGCATTTGGTATAGCAGACGTGGAAATTTCCTAGTTCATTAGGTGAATGATAAGCAAGTTATTTTTAAATTATGGCAACAGGAATCTATTAAGTTTCACTTTTAATCTTTTCATTAGTACTAACAAAATACGGTAGATGTCGATATGAAGGTAGAAAAGGTTAACTTTTATATTTAATGAAAATTAAAGCGATTATTTGAAATATAATTTATTCTATCTTAGAGAACTAAATTGTTACATTTTGCATTTTACTAAATGTTAATTGGAATATCTTGCCATAGAATGTGAGGTTCAAGTAGTACTACTATTACCAACAGAAGTTGTAATATAAATTTAATTATTCAAAAACTCATACTTTATCACTTTCAAGATAAATTTTTGCTAGACTATACTAATATAAAAATTGTTATATTTTATTTATGAGAAATACTGATTACTATCGAGTACATATGTACATATCTTTCATTACTATTATTTAATCAAATTTAGTTAAAGAAGATGTCTTGTAAATAATTTAACTGCAACTTGAAGGAATAGATTTTCATTTTGGTCAAGACTATGATTATTAGTTGGAATGAAGAGGGTTGATTCTAATTAATTATGAATTTTGGATATGAATACACAAACTGTGCTATCTTTGTTTTAATCTGTTTACAGGTGTAGCAGTGCATCTATAAAGGTCAATATCGAGCCATACGTAAGAAAACTTTAGGGATTGTGTTTCAGTAATATGTTGTATAGCGGTAATTGAGTAAAGGTTTCCGCATTCGCCTTATACAAGAGACTCAAGTAAGGTCTTCTTCGTATACAAAAATTCGGTGGCGCCATATTCTCTACATTTTTGGTCGCAGTCCAACCCCGACCCAAAGCTCATGTTCTACCCAGAGCAAATAGCTCGACTAGCCGCTTAGCCTTTAAAGGTTTCATCATCTACGAGCCATTTTCCACCGAAACTTGCTGTGGGCTCTTTACAATAACTGGAAGTTCTCGTCCTCTATCATTGTGCCTTTCAGCTGGTCACATAGGAGCAAAAATCTTATAAATAGCTCCCTTAGTAACATAAAATGTTATAGGGTACCCAAAAAATACAGTTGCTAATTTAACTTTTAATAGCTTTTTTTACACCTATGCAATGAAAACGATTAAAATGGAAAGCGCGTTAGTCACTTTACAAACAATGGCAACTGAACATCAATATCAAAAGAATAGTAATATTTAGTTTCAATGGAAACTTGCATGCACATTTTTACATATTTTACTAGAATCTTGCAGTTTGTTATAGAAACGGCAGAATTTGTGATCTTAAGTAGCAAATGGAATTAGCAAACTCTCATAGTAATCCACTTACTTTCCACCGACTGGTTTGCCACGTTTGGGTAAAGACGATTGAGTTTTATGCTGAACTATTTAAAAGTATTATACTACTTTATTATTTCATAAATGTAACTCAGTCTGATCTTTTATAAAACTTTCAGTTAAGTATTTGGATAAGAGCATTAATATTTTCTTTGCTACATAATTTTACTCATTTTTGCAATACACCTATGAGTTCTTGATTAGAGTTTGTTATTTCGTATCGTTTGTGAACGAGTATAGTACAAACCTGGACGAAACGACCAACAAATACTAAGTGATAACAGTAAAATAGAAAATATACGGACCATATTTGCAATTAAAACCAAGTAGCAACGCACAGAGAAGTATTTTACCTCGAAAGTTGTTCAAAATTATTTTGTGGTTTTTATGGTTTTGATATGTAATGAAAAGCAGTTTAAGGCTCAATTTTGTATTTAAAACATCTGTCATGCATAAAATTAAAAAAAAAGATTTTTCTAGATTAAATAAAACTGTTTTATTCAGATTCTCTTTCACTAGATCCGTCGTCCTCTACACCGTTAGTTTCTCCTGACGTTAAATCCGATATCTCCGGTAGTCAGAGCTGTAGTGTCTAAAAAGAAAGCCTTATCTTTTTTCGGGGCCCTTTGCTTTGTACTGCTTAAAACAAGGATCAGAACTTAGCAGAAGTCTATTTCAAACATCTCTATTACTGCCTTGTTACCAAGGTTTTGTTGAAAAATTCTCTCTAAACAAACGAAAGTGCTTATTTCTGGCTTCAGCCGCCTCTCCCGAGAGATGGTCAATAGGTAGTCTAGATTGGTCAATTACTATGGCCCCATGTCTCATAAATGTGCATTCTCGGTGTCATTAGGTGCCGCCAAAAAATTCCACAAAGTTCTGCATAACTTTCAAATTTTCTAATATTAATTTTGAGTAGAAGTAAAACCTTTTCTATATTTTTTGGCTCTTGCTGGTGATGAAGTAATATTTTTTATAACCTTAGACGGATCGTTATGTCCTGCAGCACGCTGATTCATTTGGGCCGCGTATGTTGACTCATGGCAAGCTACTTGTACCCTTAAGGCCTTTGCTTTGTGCCTTTTTGTTAGTTCAATCGATTGTTTGAAATATTTTGATGGTCGGCCGGTTTTCTTTTTGTTCAAACGGATGGTGTTATCGGAGTGTACAGCGACAGTTGGTTTTTCGTTAAAAAGCATTCTTGCTTATTACTGGCGGCTATACATTTTTGTTTAAATTGAAACTTAAAAGTTATTATGGCATGTCTCAGTGAACCTTATCATGTTCAGGGCATTTGGTGACTTTCTTAAAGTTGTTTGTATTCCGTTCCGGCAATGTTTTACAAGTTCATAAAGTGCTTTTCTAGTCAGATTCATTGCCAACGCTGGAGATTCTAAAATGAACAGATGAAAAATAAATTTGTTGTAGAAAACTTGTTTTTAACTAATTTGTTTTAAAATAGTATATTATATAGTTAGGTACGTAAGTATTATTTACGGTGACGAAACTATTTACAGCCCGAACGAAGCAGGGGCTGCAAAAGTCGAGGCACCGTAAATTCATTACATCCCATGGTATGTATATTACATTTTCCCACTTCTAAATCATTAAAAATCGCTTTAAATTAAGTGTTAAATGCAGATAAGGGTAAAAAATTATTTAAGGTAAGCTCAAGCCTACATTAAATAATTCTTTACTATAGGTTTGTAATCATGGTTTCTATTTACATTACAATCACTTACTTCCTAGTGCAGTAAGTAAAAATTTACGTCTCTCTTCACAACCATTCTAGCAAATTTAACTTACGCGAGGGTGTTTCAGTGGCGTAACTGCCATTTACGCCTAAGGTTGGGAAAAGTATTCAACAAAGTGGCGGATACATACGTTACATCTTTCTTTCGAAACCTTATAGTGAATAACTAAGTTTTTCGTTGCATACGAAATTATACGTAATTAGGCTTAACTCATATAGAAAAACCCTTTGAATATGTTTATCAAAAACAAAGTTATACATTTTAAATATATAAGGTATATAATGGGAAAAATGCCATGTTATTAAATACAACACCAAATATAAATATTTACAATCTAAGTATGTGCCTTTATTTACAACATCCATAATGATTATTATAAACTCAAATTGCGATTGAAAAATGATCCTTTAATAAAAGTGCAGAGAACAAACATATCCAACTCTCACACAGCTACTAGATTCCGACTGCAGTCACGGTTGGTGAAAAAGCGTGCGGTTACCAAAATGGACGTTTAGTGATGTACTTGTTAATGGGCTTTAACGGTATATAATTTATAAAAGTTTAACAAAATTTCCATTTCGAATGGACCTGCACCTTGCCGAAGTTCTAGACTACTAGAACAGGTGAAATGACTTGCGTGTTCTAATGAGCTGAAGAGCCAAACTACAGGTCCAACCAAAGTTGTAGGGTCGTTAGTGAGGAACCAGACTAAGATAGGTCCCCGAAAGAGGGCAGCGGCTCTTTCGGTACCTAGATTGGTAGAGACCATAGGGGTCGGTATGGCAGTATAAGACACACTACCGCAATGTGGAAGGCAACGGGAAACCACCACATTACCTCCCAAATACACAGCGTACCTAAATTATAATAAAATGATGGCATTCTCTGGGATAAAAAATTCCGGAGTTAAAATAGTCCCCCATTCGGATCTCCAGGAGGGGACTACATCGAAGGATGCGATCGGAAAGTTAAGAATAAGAGTCAGGAACATTTTGCGTGGAATGTTAGAACTATGAAGCAAGTGGGTAACCTCGAGAACCTAAAAATCGAAATGAATAGGTTATCACTAGACATATTAGGAATCAGCGAAGTTCGGTGGCCAGAGGCGGGGGATTTTTGGAGTGGAGACTTCAGGGTAATTCATACAGGAGCAGAGGAGGGAAATTTTGGTGTGGGGATAGTTATGCGGAAAAAGATAGGATACTGTGTAGAAAATTACTTACAAAAGAATGAAAAAGTACTCATGGTTAGATTAGAATCTAAACCAGTAAACACAGTAATAATACAAGTATACATGCCCACCTCTAGCTACAGTGACGAAGAGGTAGAAGCGATCTACAAAGATATCGAAGACATATTAAGACACGTAAAAGGACATGAAAATTTAATAATTACGGGGGATTCTAATGCAGTGGTAGGTGAGGGTAGGGAAGGAGCGATAGTAGGTTTATTTGGTTTAAGCACTAGAAACGACAGAGGAAATAGGCTGGTAAAGAATTTTGCGACAAGAACAATTTAATCATTACAAACACATTATTTCAACATCATGCTAGAAGACGATATACGTGGAAGATTCCAGGAGATATAGGAAGATATCAAATAGATTACATTCTTGTTAGACAACGGTTTAGGAATCAACTAAAAGACTGTAGAAGCTACCCAGAAGCAGATATAGACACTGACCACAACATCGTAATTATGAAGACCGCATTTAAATTTAAAAATTTGAAAAAAAGAAACAGAAAAAGGCACTTGGACCTACAGAAACTAAAAGATAAAGATATTCAAGAAAGATTCGAAAAAAGGTCAAATGAATTGCTCGAAGATATCGGGAAAATATCTGATACCAAGGAAGTAGAAACAGAATGGAATAACATTAAATCCAGCCACGACATGGCGGCCAGAGATATTCTGGGGTATACACAAAAAGAAATTAAGAAACCATGGATAACAAAGGATATCCTGAATTTAATAGAAGAAAGACGAAAGTACAAAAATAAATCAGACGAAACAGGAAAACAGAGATACAAAGCCATAAAATGGGAAATTATTCGCAAATGCAGGAAAGCTAAAGAACAATGGATTGATGAAAAGTGCAAAGAGGTACAAACTAAGATGGAAGTAGGAAAAACAGATGAAGCATACAAACTAATTAGAATCAATTTTAAGGATATAAAACCGTATAGCAAAAATATAAGGGACGCGGGGCGAAATGTCATTATAGAAAATGTAGAGAAAGTGGGTAGATGGCAAGAATATATAGGGAATTTATATGCAGGAAAGGAACTAACTGCATGAGAACAGGTATCAGACATTGAAAATGATGACTTGGGATATCCTATACTTAGAGATGAATGAAAAATGGTAAGGTGCCAGGTACAGATAAAGTGCAAGCGGAGACTCTAAAAGCCGCTGGTTAAACAGTAACAAAACGTCTCTTCCAACTTGTAAGCTATATGTATGAAACAGGCGAGATACCCAAAGATTTCAAACATAACATCATAGTAACCATACCAAAAAAAAAGGCGCAGATAGATGTGCAAATTCTCGAACAATAAGTTTGACAGCACACGTATCAAAAATATTAACTAGAATTGTACAAAGACGAATGGAAAAACGGGCTGAAGAAATACTAGGAGAAGACCAATTTAGGTTTAGGCGAAACAGGGGAACACGGGAGGCTATCTTAGCTCTGAGGGTGATAATGGAGAAAACAATAGAAAAAGGGGAAAGCATGTATATAGGGTTTGTAGATCTGGAAAAAGCATTTGACAATGTAAAATGGAAAAAAATGTTCGAAATACTCAAAAAGATTGAAATGAGTTATAGGATAGTCGGATTGTACATAGCTTATACAAAGAGCAAACAGGAGTAATAGAATTAGAGCAGGAGCGTAGAGAAGTAAACATCAGGAAAGGGGTGAGACAGGGATGTTCCCTATCCCCATTAATTTTTAACTTGTACATTGAAGAGGCTATGAATACTGTCAAATGCAGAAAGACATTTGGAATTACTATGCAGGGACAAAAAATTGATATGCTTAGATTTGCAGATGATTTAGCGGTATTAGCATGTAGTAAGGAAGAGTTAGAAGCTGCTCTCAATGAAATGGAAACGGTTCTAACAGAGAGATACGGTATGTAAATTAACAAAAGTAAAACTAAAGTACTAGTATGCACAGGAGGCAAAAATAAATCAAAAACAAGAATACAAATATGTAACACGAACTTACAAGAGGTTAAGGATTTCTGCTACCTAGGAAGCCAAATAACGCAAGATCGAAAAAGCACAAAAGATATAAAGCAAAGATTAGCACAAGGTCGTACTACATTTAACAAGAAAAAGCAACTACTGTGTTCAAAGACAACAAACATAGAAACAAGGAAAAGATTGTTTAAAACATACGTATGAGGCACAGCACTGTACGGCTGTGAAGCCTGGACAGTAGGAGAAACAGACAAGAAAAAGGTAGAAGCCTTTGAAATGTGGTGCTACAGACGATTGATGAAGATATCATGGACAGACAAAGTTAAGAACGAAGAGGTACTAAAAATGGTAGGGGAAGAAAGAAATATTTGGAAAACGGTAAAAAATAGAAGAGATAGGATGATAGGCCACATACTACGGCATGAGGGAATAGTGCGGAATATACTAGAAGTAGAGATAGGAAAAAAGAGAAGAAGATGTAGATCTAGGTTAGACTACTGCACACAGATAGTGAAAGATGTAGGCTGTAGGAGTTTCAGGGAAATGTGTAGGCTAGTTCAGAATAGAAATCAATGGAGGTATGCATCCAACCAGTCCCAAGATGACGAAGAAAGTAACTGCACTTAAACATGATATTTATTATAAGCAACTACAAGCATTGGATGGGCAATATTCTCGAATAAAGGTAATTGCGTGAAAGCATTTACTGGAAAACTATTATTTCGGCAAATGTCTAAGTGTTGGGGGGATCTTGGCAGCCACAGGTTGCTTAACCCCTACAATAAATCTTAGTGAAATAGGGCATAATATTAGAAAACAATATAAGGGTAACCGAGCTGTATTGCTGTGTGAGCATTTCATGGAACTATGGAGGTTAGTTTAGAAAATAAATAAGTGCAGGTACATGTCCAACCAGTTTTGAGACGGGAAACCCAATGACGAAAAAATAAGCGCAGATAAATCTGATGATTAGTATAAACAACTAGTTGTTTGTTGTGAAATATCTGCAACTAATGTTGACTGTGCGAAAAGATATATTGGAAAAAATATTAAATCAGTAAATGTTCAAGTGTTGGGGGAACTTGGTAGCCACAGGCTGCTTACCCCCCTTCGTAACCACTGAATGTCGGAGTAATAGGGTATATAATTGTAATACTATAGAAAGGGACCGAACTGCACCTAACAAGAAAGAACGGTGCCTATGATGAAAGACAACAAACATAAAACAAACAGTTGTTGAAAGCGTATGTGTGGAGCACAGCACAGACAGAATGCTTACGAAATACGAGCAGTCTGAAAAGCAGACGGAAGAACAGTAGCAGCCTTTGATATGCCGTGCTTCAGATGTATGAAGATAGACAGACATAGGTAATAACAAATAGGTTATAGAAACAATAGGAAAACAAGGATATCTTTAGGAAAAAAATATGAGAAATATACGTTCTAAGGCATTTTTGGGGAATAGTATGGGATATATGACAAGCAGAGATAGAAAAAAAGAGGTGGATGTAGACCTAGATCAGATAGTGATAGATGCACACTGTGCAAATTTCGGGGAAATCTGTAGGTTAGTTCAGAATAGGAAACAATGATGGTACGCGTCTAACCAGTTTCAGGACTGAAGACCCAATAATGATGATAACAAAATTTAAGGAGTCGACTTTTGATCAATTTGTTTTTAGAAATACTCCTCTATGCACCGCCACAAAAATCAGAAGCACTCAGCTTATATAGTATCCTTCGTAGGACATCCATTTCCAATGAATGCGATCTAGCTCGATGAAAGTAGGGAATTCTTAATAAACTGCAATGTGGATGATACCACTAAAATTCATTACCAAAAAAAAAAAAAAACGTTTTTGGTATAATTCGACGCCTGGACGATTTAATGAAACCATGGAATATAATATTGTTGCAGTTTCACCTCATAGTAAAAAAAACCACCCAAAATAACTAATAAATCGAATATAATAGACTCAAATAATTTACGGTGTAGAGATTGCGTGCCCTTAATCATGCATTGACGTGTTTTTCTCAGTTCGGTTCGTAATAGTGTAACAATTTTTTTTGAAGCTTATAAAAGCCTATAATTTTATTATAAAATACACTGCATTGTTTATTCAAATAAACAATTAATTTGACAATGTTAATAAATATTTAGATCAGTATCGTGTAGCCCAATCAGGAGTCATATATTAACTAATAATAATAATATAGGCTATATTCGTAAACGTTGATAATTTGAACTGCATTTCCATTGTCAGACGATTTTTGTGGCTTGTGCGCATTCCATTGGCGGAAGGATCAGTCTGACTCGACGACTCGCTGCAGTTAGAAGCACCATGGGTCTCAATATGGTCCGGGCTAGCGATCTACGCATCGCCATAGACGTAGCAGCGTAATTAAGTACTGAATGCACTTGACTTGTGTTTGTTTTGATAACGGTAAGCAAGTTAAATAATTATTAAGGTGAACTAAATGATTTTATTGTAGCGCTCACAGCTTAATATTTAATCTTGCTAACTCACCGAATTACCAATTTTTAATCTCACTAATTCACAGTTTAAAAGCTTACGAATTTACAAATTCAGATATCACATTTTAATTTCTCAGTTTACCATTAGACAATGCCGCTTTAAGATAAATTAAAGGAGAGTCGAAAATGATGCATATTCTAAAGCTCGTTTTACCGCCTTATTCGAATAATTTATTCCATGAATTAATTTTATGTTTCGATTTACTTCGATGGATTGCACAGCAAGTTTATGAAAATGGTTCCTTATAATAGTCCAGTATAATACGCAGTTATGCTTTTAATTCGTTATTAGTTCAAAAGAAGAAGCTCAAAATTTACTCTTTTGTAAGATACAAAAGTGGAAAGTTTGCTGACGTCACTTGTTTATCGAAGAATCGCAGGCCATCACATGTAGTGTCGACAAGGTATTTGTTACAATGAAGTTCAAAGTACAACCAGCTGCTAAGGTAAGCGTTAACCTAAGGACTTGACCTGACAACAGCTGTTCTGAATAACTTGACAACGAGGCGAATATTTGAAACTAAAATGCTAGCGTTTTTTAATTTATTTTACAAGGGAGTCAAAAGAACTTTTATTGTTTGGATTTCATTATAGTATATTCTTGCTTACATTAGACATTACTGCAAATAATTAAGATTATCAATTTCCTTATTTAATCCGGAAAAGTATTTCATTCAAGTTCAGTAACACAAAGTAATTATGAGAACTAATTTTATTTAGCATTGAATATATAACAAATATTTGTAAACCAAAGTAAACAGATCTGTGCATTTTGAACATTTAAAAACTTTACGGGCATATTTAACTCTTTGTTTTTCTTAATGCGTAAAGCTGATACCTCATACAATAGGGAAAAATAGAAAATTGTAGTATTTGCAGTATTTGCAGTAAATGAAGTTATCGCTCTACGCAGGAACGTGAAGATTCTTCAAGAGGTGGTCAGGATTTTATTAGGGTGCGAGTTTTATATCCTCCCAAATTACTATATATGTATATTTAAATGCAATTATTAAATCTTAAGAAATAGATTGTTACATTGTATAATTGAAGGACACATTATAAAAGGTTAATGAAAGTTCATAATCAGACGTGAGAAAGGAAGCAACTACTTTGTGTTCCAGACGTAACATGACACTGCAGGTGCAGGTTACAGTAGACTATAAGAAAGCAATTGTTAGAATTTAGATTACTAAGCAGTAATACATTGTAATGTATCAAGAATAGCAGACATGAGATCTGCATTTCACACCAGAAGATGTGAAGGCAGGGATAGCATAAATACCTTGAGGAACCCATAATGGCCAGTCAGTCTTAGAACTTTAACATTGTTGGTTGTTCAAGCTACTCACTTGTAATTATTAGTTATTGACAGTTGGTCTCGAGCTTTATAACTTTAACATTGTTGGTAGTTCAAGCTACTCACCATAATTTTTGATTATTAATTATTGATTTATTAACTTTAAGTATTTTTGTCAATTTCAATTACTTAATGTTTAGTGAATATAAACGTCTAAGTTGTTGTAACAGAAATAAGGTATTTTTTGTAATTAAACAATTAAAAATAAAATACACTTGATAGGAGTGTTGTTTGAAAATAAAAACTTTTTAAATAGAAGCTCCCAAAGGCCAAAACCTATCTTGCGGCCCATAATTAAAATATTAAAAACTTTTTAAACACCTTTATTCCAGTTTTTAGGACATAAAATATAGACATAGTTGCAACTGTTAAAAATGAAAAAAAAAAGGATGTCATTGTAACAAAGAATTAGTACTTACTACTCACTTATAATATACAAAGATACAAACTACCTACTTTACATAAAAATTATATTAGCTATATAGACATCTCGTTTCATATCAAATAGTGTATGCTTTAGTAGATATGCAAACTTCGTACGAGCACAAGGTTATTCATTTTTACATGTATTTTCCCATAAGAAAATCTATGTCCATTCTGGTAATTTTTGTACCCTTCTAGGTCATCCATTGACGATCGCACGACGTCATCATAACTAATCTTCCACTTTCAATCTCAAAATTCAAACCTACATTTCCGTTCTATAATCTTCTTAACCAATGGAAGAGCATAAATAGCATTTAATAGAATAAGATTATATTTTTAAGATTAGACCACGAGTATAAAAATTAAACTAAAAGTCAATTCATTTAACATTTTATTAAAAATATGCAAATATTTAGATTTACAATTATGTCTGCAATTTACATTTACAGTCATACATAAAGATACATTTGCAATAGATGTATTAACAACTTATATGTTAACATTACTATAATATTATTTTCCAATCGGCTGTGTACACTTATTAATTGTTGAATTAATAAAATTGTACAACGTAGATCTATATTAAAGAATTGTAAGTGCTTTCGGCTGACAAGCCATCATCAAATGAGTCTAAGGAATAGCATTGAAAGAGAATGGTAAACTAAATGGTAACTTATTAATAAAATTTGCTACATGATAAGTTGTAAATAAAGTCTATTAGGACAGAATGTACTTAACATTATAATAGATTTAACAAAGTTATTAAATAATTGTAGAAATTGATTTATAATTGATAGCAGTTTCTTCAACGACCATGCTTAATTGTTTGGTATTAGACGTCTGTTTTTCACTTATTTAGGACATATAAGAGTTTAGTGAAGATCAATGCACTGATGCTAAAAAAATTAAAGCATGTCATGAAAATCTTTAGATGGAAGAATTTAATAATTTCCTTCTTTATTAGATGCACTCATCCTACCTTTTTTACTTCTCATACTGCTTAGGCAACGCCCACCCCTCGTTAAGATTGGACCTATTATTCTCCAACCCTTCCCGTTCATGCCACTGCGGTGTTAGTCCCAGCTAACTAATTTCTCTAGTGGGGTTTTTCCATTGGCTTTGACCATCTACCTAGGAAGAATCCCCTACTAACACATGAACAGTACCGTTGAGGCAGAACTTCCTTATTAAAACGTTCTGTCAACCACGTTCTTGTAAAAAGTACACCACAGAATTAGGATTGTGATCGAAAATTAGGGCAGTAAATCCACGAGCATTCTGCACACACTGCAGAAGAAACCAATTAAATTTAGTCAATAACGAGTACTAACGTATGTTTGAATGTAATTAGCAGAATCGAAGAATTTATATTAGATTCAACGAAATAAAGCAAAATTAAATTTTTCTTATGTACTGTGCTTGTATGACACTTAACTCTCGCATTTTTGTATTTCCTTACGGACGATTCTAAGCTTTTAGTTACAAAAGACAAATAATTCCCTAGCGATGAATTTCAAGAAACAAATTACTTTATCGTAGCAAAAAATGATAGTAGAGCAAGCATCTACTTGAATCTTTAATTTAGTTTGTGAGAACGTGAGAACGATGATTAAACGCTATCTATAGCGTTTGTAAGTGCTGTAAGTAGATCAGCAATTTTATGTCAGTTGGGATTTTTTCTACACTAAAACCATTACAAATTATCTCTTTTAATTTAGTACGATCTTAAGAAGTACTGCAAAATAAATTGAGAAAACAGGTTATTAAAAATTTTTTCTATTAGTTCGGTTATTTATTGCACAGGCCGTGTTAAATCTGTCTTATAACAACTATATGTTCAAGATAATTTTTGGTTCCTAACAGAGCCGCACATAAAGATTACATTCACCAATAGGCAGTCAATAGTGCTTTAGTATTTTCCTAAAGAAAAAGAATCAAGAAGAGAACAATGGTCGATTTCCAGTTTTTAGCTAAATAAAGTGTTTATAGTGGTCCGTGAATGCTATACAGTGGATCAAACCCTATACATGGAAGAGGGCCATCTTAACGAACGATAGTTCCTAGTCGGTGATCCTGTGTACTCCAAAGTTATCGTTAGTGACCTCAAAACTGCGAGAGGTTAACCTAACGTCTACTTCCACTTTTGACTAGTGAAAATGTGCATAGACAGTCCTTCATTAAAGCTCGTCGGTGCGCAAAAACATTTTTTCAAGCCTTACCGCATAGTTCCGGATGTAATTCAAGATCAGAAGTACTAGTCAAAACTTCACCCTTAAGCAGGCAGGGAAGATAGATAAATTTAGTAGCCTTAGGCAAGGCCGGGTTGGAATCCACAAGATTAACAAAAAGAGTTTTAAACATGGACCATTGTGCCACTTGGCAGAAAAAGCTGTTGCTCCATAAGGAGGAAGGAGGGTTGAAAGGAGTAAATAAAATATTTTTAGCAGTATCTTATTACTTCGGCTCAAAGCCAGTGATAAACCGCCCCTTCAGTCCAAATATCTCGTCCTAATGCTGCCCGACAGATCATCGAAAGCAGACCTATTTACCTTTATCTGAAGCTTAGCTTCAACTGTTACATTGTATTTTATTATATCGCTATACAACGCAAAATAGGTAAGTACTAATTTATTTAGCTGGTAACGTATGCAACTTGGACAAACTAGAAGCTTCGGTATAGTCATCCGACTAAAGATACTCTAATCGAGCTTTTAAAGTCGTAATAATTTCAAAGAATCGTAAAGAAAGTAGGATTTAGAAAATTGTTTATTGCAATGCAATTAAATTATAGCAACGTTCACTAGCAATAGTGCGAATAAATTTAAATTAATTAATCAAATTAAACTGCAATCATAAATGTTAATTATATCGAATAGAAATTACGTTTGTAATGTTTATAAACATCGATTTATTACTTACAATATAAACAAATCCGTTGCTATCGAACGAACTACACCTGCTTTGATAACAGTGAAGAAATGTTAATCGTTGACCTTTCGCTAGATAACGCTTGAATGTTAGAATAATCTTGAAACAAAAAATGAACCTTTTTTTGCACGAAATTACCTATAAAACTAACATCCAATTCTTGTATGGATCAAAATGTACTCACGTCGATGGTATTTTAGAACTAGGTGCATGGTTTGTTAGTTGATTCGGTTTAAACACTATACTAAAGTGCATAAAATATAAGAAATAAGACAGAAGTAATCCTTATCTTCAGTTAGTTTATGTTGAAGCTGAAAATGAAGTAATATTAAGGAATTGGAAAGAGAAAATAATGCTTGTACTAACCACTTTACACAGACGTAATCTGAACAGGTTGTTACTGTTTGTAGGCGATAGACTTTACAAACTTTATTATTAGAATTGAACTAGTACTATCACGAAAAACACTCCTTGTTATACTAGCAGACGGTTAACGACGGAAAACGGATAATCGCGAATTAATTCGAAAGGATTAAAAGATTTGAGCAATGTATTAAAATCTTATTATATGAATCCGGTAGATAATGAGAAGGATTCATTCAACATTTATTAGTCATTCAAAGATAGTTACTGAATCGGTAATTTATGGAGCGCACCGACGACGTATTTATTGCTCCAATATAAATTATAGATGAACTTGGTGCAAAGTCACCGTCATATTGTAATAAAGGGGGTGTACGGGTTGTGTGAATCACTCATATATCCAAAGAGAAAGTTTAGTCTTCGATTCTTAAGGAATGATGTCATACTAGAAAAATTTTAAGACAATTTGCTCTTTCGGGATGAAAGGTAGCTACTCGAATTGAACATTTTAAAAATGTTATTACACTGCGTACAAACACGCAGAAAATCTTTTTCAACGTTTTTTACTACGATTAATAGCAACGCAGAAAAATAAAAAACACACAATCATATTGAATTATTGTATCTACAACAAAGAATCTATAATGTGTAAATACATACAACAGAAAATAAAACTAACTTCTGAATACTGGAGATAGGGAGATTACAATAGACGCAGTAAAAATTTTACATTTAAATTTTGTTGAAGCTAGAAAATTGCTTATTTTGTAGATGTGCTAGTGTGACAATCCTATTTTTGTATTGTAACGGGTTCATTCCAAGAAAACTGTAGTAAAGTGCATTATTTTAATGGCATGATTCCTATAAATTGCATTTCTGTAACGCTAGTGGTTCAACGTGAAGAGCAACAATAATTATTGTGTAACCATCTCAAGCCAGACAGATTACTAATCATTCACAAATTTAAAAAAAAATGAAATCTGGTCTTTGGATTTTTAACCCCTGTGTTGTATTTGAAGAAATATTAGATCGGAAAAGAAAATTTATTAATTTAATTTAATCTGAAAATGCCTGACAATTTTGTAGAAGCTTGAGTAGTTTACATCTAATAATATGGTTATTCTAACATAATATATAATTAGGACAAATAAATAAACCCAAAAGCACCTAGTACGTTTATTTATAAACGACAATATCGCACAGGATTTTACTCCCGTTGTATTCAATTGGGAATATCACCGATAAAAGTCGGGAACATCACCATCTCCAATGATATTTGTATAAATTCACATGAAGTTCAAAAAACTACAGAATTATAAAATCTCATAAAATTAATCCGTTTATACGAACTGAAAGCCGCTTCTGTGCATTGAACGCACAAATTGTGAAAACAGAATTTTTAAAAAAGACAGGAAAAAGACAGGAAAAACGATTTAGTTTGGAATTAGTAAGCACACAAGAAAGAACGCTGGTTGAGTAACAACAGAAGTGTATGCGGACCATAGGTGGACCCCTCGACAAGGTAGCCGACGGTAAATTGTTTTAAACTTTTCTGGATAAGCAGACTGAAAGGTCCACGCATGTAAAATCTTAGAATTTTTTTGCGTAGATCAAGCATTGATTAAAGGGCATTAGTCCATACAAGGGTAATGAACATATATTACTCGTTCAGCAAATCCGTGAATTTAAATAGATGAAATTGGGTAATCTAAGGTGTCGATAGTTAGTAAACAGGTGAATCATTGGTGCTCCTGGATGTACCTAGTTAATTTAAACGACTAAGGAGTAGAATTTAACTGTGAGTACTGATTAAATCTTTCCTTTTGTATACGCTTGATAAATATGCACATATGGAATTGTAATGATATACTCTAATTGGTTAGTACTGTGAAGGAAATGGTTTTGTTTAGTAATATTATTGGAAAGGGAGTTTGAAACTATTTAAACGTTTAAAAGTGTACAAATTTTAAAGTAAACTTTATTTGTAGGATAAATTGCTAGTTAGTTTCTTTGTGAAAATTTAATATTTTTAATGGACATTAGAAAGGCGAAAACAGAAGTTGATATTGTGGTATATTTTTCTATGCACTTTTAAGGGCATTTCCAAATAAATGGGATTTAAAATGCCATGTAAATCAATCTATGAAACTAGAACACTGGAATGGTAGTATTATTTATGGACAAGTGTTTCTTTAAGAAGCTCTGTTAATAATACCTGGCCAGTTGGAGATTATATTAGGTTTGTTTTCTTCTAAGTTAATGTATGTATATTTCCGAGAATTACTTTTAGTAGTGTTTATGCTTAAATGGACTTTTTTATTTGAAGTTATTTACAAGATAGGTAAACGTGATCATTGTTATAGGATGTCCAGCAGTTACAGTGATGAAGTGGTTTTTATGGACATACCTTTCTATAGAAAATTTCTTTAATTCGATAAAAAGTTAAAGAGTATTTTTAAAGTATGGTGGATAATGGTAGAGTATGAGGTAACAAGAAAGGAAAACCGAAAACGCGTAGACCTGTCCGAAAGAACCGTCTTCCTGGTAGCGAAAGTATTGAAGGGATTGCTGAGATAAAACGGTTTAGCGCCTTTGTTTCTTTACACTATCAAAGCCTTTCAATGAAGTGTTACTTGTAAAGTTTTATATTATGCCCATTTTATTGTTTAGATTTATATTACTTTTATTATTTTTTTATAGAAACTCATTCCCGCACCACTGTAGTTAACCGGTGTACCCATGAAATTGTTACGGGGTTGCCACCCCTTCAGGGTAAATCGAAATTTGTAATGTATCGTCATTTTTACCCGTAACAGATTTTCGCGAAATTATAGGTCACATACCAGAAAAATTACTTTGAAGACTTTTATTTTCTTTTCATCAAAATTAAAATTTTTTAAAAATTTACCGTGATACCTTTTAACCGCCGAGAAAGCTTAAAACTTGATCTTCAGAAGGTGTAAATTCGGGTTGAACAGGTGGTAAGAGAGTGCAGGTGCAGAGTGGTAGTGCAACCAGGACCTTTGGCAATGGCCTACTTCTTTAACTAGCTTTGTTAAACAAAATGAAAGCGATATAGTTTAAATACAATACAAAAACTCATCCTATACTATTTAGATTTAAAGGGATGCTAGCAAATTCTATTTAGTGCAAAATCGTACAAAATTATTGTAGGTACTTTTGATGTATCTGCTATACCTAATAGTTATAAATGGAGCAGGGTTTCCTAGCGAAGCAACGCCAATGAAATTATTACTTCATACTCTTATTATAATTTTGGAATGCTAGTTGTTTTTTGGGCCTTCTAAATGATGTCTGACCTTCAAAAAGATTAAAGCACAAAGTTGCTTATTCAAACAGTATCAATAAAAGCGCTAAAGGGCATCTTTACGGTGCCTTTCAATAAAGCTTTTCCAAACGATTGGAATATTGTAAATTACCAAAGGCTTTAGTATATTACTTTCATTTCTTAGAGCAGCAATTAGGTATTGGAAAAGTCATTGTAATGTCATACAATTGATTTAAGGGACCTGTCAAATCAAAATGCGCTACTCAAGAAGTATCAACAACTTACAGACAAGTTTTTAATTGACATGATACTTGAACATCTGCCGTAATATACTCTGCAAGGCAATTTACTAAAAAAGTATTATATTGTGATACACCATGGCAATGAAATTGTGACACGATTATCCCGCACACGATCGCTCGTTACTTACGCTAATTGATTTACCAGCTATCTGTCATTTCGGTAATGCGTGTTCCATTTGCCAGATGTACTTTCGAACAATTTCAAACATTTTTAATCTAATAATGAAATCGTCAATTAGCCGTCTATGATAAATAACCAGCGAACACGGGGCGTAACTGATTTCAATTACGGAAAATTGAAATTATAATTGGAATAGTTTTGTTCTCGGATTAATTAATTAAACATCAGGAAAACAGCACGTTTCAAGGGAGTTCAATTATATTTTTAATCCAATTAATGTACTCAGAAGGAACTCGGACATAACAAATAAATTTGGAACTAATTTTTGAATTATTTAATTAACGTTATGCAAACTGATCCTGATGCTGGGGGTGTTTTTAGTTTGTTTTAAATCCCATGTTGTGCTCGAAACATTTTCTATTAAAATGGTGGGTTAATTAAAAAATATGAATGTTTTGTATCTTTATTTCATCTCATTCCTGGCTTTTGAATATATTAAGCATACATTATAGATTTAGATAAATGGAATTGCGCCTAAAAAGTGCATGTTCTGAATTTAATCTAAAAGTACGATATACTAAAACAACTAGAATGACTCAACGAGATACTCATGATCTAAGAAAATTAAATGTCGACCCAATCGTATATTTCATCCAACCCCGCTATGAAATATCAACTTTTAAAGGCATTTATGACGTTATTGAAGGAGAAAGGATCTTGGTTCTGAGGAAAAGCTCTGATTTCGAAAAACCTTTAGATTTTATTTGTATATACAGGGTGTTTTTTTTAAGTGGGAGGTCACCTGTATATGGAAGACCAATGGTAGAAGGAAGCTGAAAATTTGCACTAGGAGGTTATCGAATGTGCCCTACACGTCTAAAATAATTTCGATACGATAGCACTTCCGGTTATACCGGAAGTCGGTATTACTATCGTTATTTTAAATAGAACACCCTGTATATTTATGCATTTTTGAATTCCTTGTCGAATTTTATGTGAACTTTTATAACACAACCATACCTCTATCTAATGCCGTTTTTGAGATATTTTGATTTTTAGTAGATTTTTGACATTTGCACGCTGTCACATAAATTGGAATAACTAGAAATTGAACGAACTTACAAAATTGTTTTTTTGCAATCACATTCATAATACTTGATATTATTTCTACGTGCAAAGAAAATTTGATTGCAATGTACAGGGTGCTAGAAAATTCATTTTATAATTTGACTAATAAAATGTCAAATATTCCGTTTTTTTTAAATGGAACCTACCATATTTTGTTATATTAACCGATTCTGTGGAAAAAAATACCTTAGGTATGTAATTACAACAATCCATTTATCGTAAGCCGTTTTTGAGTTATTTGCATTAAAAGAGAAAATGCACTAGTTCAGTAACATAATAACATTTGCTACTATCAAGTAGCTTTTGTCCGATACATTAACAAAAGAATAATTGGAAACGTCAAATGTAGATAATTCTACGCAGATTGCAATTCCCGTACTGTAGTTATTTATGAGGGTTAATCGAAACTTTATATATCAAGATTATCTCGAAATGATAATTATTTATGGCGAATGCAACAGAATTTTCAAAGAACTTCCGATGTCTTTCATCAAAATTTCCTGAAAAGCCAGCGCCGAATGTTAGGCTTCTTGAAAACTGTGCGAATAATGGATCATTTATTACAAAGAAGAACAGGACCAGCACCGTGACGGAGTAAGTAATTGGAGTTACTAATGTATTGGCATATTTTCATGCAGCAGAGCTTAACTAAATAATGCTGTACAGGATATAGGAATGAGCCGTAGTTCCATATACAATATTTTGAAAGCAAATAATTTTAAAAGTTGGTCACTTTATCCTGTTCAGCACCTTAAGGAAACCGATTTCGAAAGAAGGATGTTGTTTTGCGAATTTGTATTACTTAGAACGCAAGAGGATAAACAGTTTTTGAAAAATATTATTTGGAGCGATGAAGCAAAGTTTACGAAAACCAGAGTGTTTAACCGACATAATTCACACCATTGTTCCACAGAAAATACTCAACAAGCATACATAACAAATTTTCAGGAAAGATGGTCTTTTAACGTTTATTGTGCTATTAGAGATTCGCGAATTGTATGTGTAGTGTTTTACCAGGAAAATTTAAACTGTAAAGTACATATTGTTTTAGTAATTCTTTTTCTTCTCGATGAACACTCTTTACAGGGGAACGATATTTAGAAATTGGATTTTTTTCTATGGGGTATGTAAAAGATACGGTCTTCTCCTACGCTCCTACTACTGAGGAAGATTGCAAAAGACGAGTATTAAATGCTCTAAATTCTTTAACTCCAGAGCAAATACAAAAGGCAACAAATGAAGAGTTTAAAAGACGCATTTTAAAATGCTTGGATCAAAATGGCCGCCAAATAGAACATTTATAAACAACCTCTTATGTTTTTATTTATTTTTCTTTAGGTAAAATATTGTTAGATGAAATACATTGTTCCATGTTTGTGTAGCTTTTATACATTATTTTTCAAAAAATGTTCTTGCGCTGCCATTTTTGGCAACTAAAATGTGCAAAAGCATTTCCTGCTTTCTAACTACTAAGATATTAATTCCATAGAATTGATTAATATAACAAAATATTTGATAAAAAATATCGCCAGTTCTTCGAAGAAATCTATTACATTCGCCATAAATAATTATCATTTCGAGATAATCTTGATTTGTAAAGTTTCGATTAACCCTCATAAATAACTACAGTACGGGAATTGCAATCTGCGTAGAATTATCTACATTTGACGTTTCGTAAAAATAACCAATTATTCTTTTGTTAATGTATCGGACAAAAGCTACTTGATAGTAGCAAATGTTATTATGTTACTGAACTAGCGCATTTTCTCTTTTAATGCAAATAACTCATAAACGGCTTACAATAAATGGATTGTTGTAATTACATACCTAAGGTATTTCTTTCCATAGAATCGATTAATATAACAAAATATGGTAGGTTCCATTTAAAAAAAACGGAATATTTGACATTTTATTAGTCAAATTATAAAATGAATTTTCTAGCACCCTGTACATTGCAATCAAATTTTTTTTGCACGTAGAAATAATATCAAGCATTATGAATGTGATTGCAAAAAAACAATTTTGTAAGTTCGTTCAATTTCTAGTTATTCCAATTTATGTGACAGCGTGCAAATGTCAAAAATCTACTAAAAATCAAAATATCTCAAAAACGGCATTAGATAGAGGTATGGTTGTGTTATAAAAGTTCACATAAAATTCGACAAGAAATTCAAAAATGCATAAATATACAGGGTGTTCTATTTAAAATAACGATAGTAATACCGACTTCCGGTATAACCGGAAGTGCTATCGTATCGAAATTATTTTAGACGTGTAGGGCACATTCGATAACCTCCTAGTGCAAATTTTCAGCTTCCTTCTACCATTGGTCTTCCATATACAGGTGATCTCCCACTTAAAAAAAACACCCTGTATATATATATATATATATATATATATATATATTGCTGTGCTTCTCTGGAACAGTCTCGGGAACACTCGAACCTTTTCCTAACAACCATTCAACCCCCACGAATTGGGCGTCATAAGATTGCCGTGGTACTCGGGGATTTAACCTTTTAACATCGAGCCCCAGCGTTGGGCCATATAAGATTGCCGTGGAATCGGGTTTTAGGGTTTTTTGCTTCACCAGTGTCATCAAATAATTTTCAAAAATGTACAGATTTCAAACAAAAATTGCTTACTTTTATTATTTCTGCTTCAAAAATCTTCAGCAGCTTCCCTGGCTAGCTCAGCTGTTACTCTTCTCGGATACCTAAATTTACAACCATTTTTCCTTCACACTCGCACACCATTCAATAAAATCACCAAATAATACAACAATCATACAATCTTTTATTTACCGCTATTTACCGACAAATTATTCACATGTATAAAAGAACAGTTTGATACACTAATTACAAACTCAAATGTGATATGTTTTCAAGTCCTTGATTTTCTAATTATGTTCAAACAAATTCAGTAAAATATGAGTAGATGGGCCCCACATATTACCCTAAATTGACTGTACACTGGAGTATGGTGAGCTCATAATAACCCAGTTTATTTAGTGTATGCCTTTTACCTTGCATAAATTAATACAAAATTGATAGACCCGTTTAACCTTTACAATCCAATTTATATTCAGAATAAAATTTTATAAGTTTAAATACACCCCTTTTCAATATTTAAACCCCAATAAGTAGTCCAGTACATGTATCTTTTCCAATAAGTTTATATAACCATAAATAAACACCAAAATTCACTCGCACAGCACCAAAATTTCACAAAAGTTTATCAGACAACAGAAATTTCAAATAAATTACCCGGAGAATGCTTCAGGCTTCCATTCCTTCGACGATCACCAGAACATCTCGGCTTGGCGACCATGTGATACTCAGCGAATTCACAGACGATAACCCCAATTGCGAGTCAAGCGCCTCGTTTCATAGTACCAATCTATATCAGCATACAATCCTGGTTGTTTGTGATGCTTACTCCACACATATTATGCTTCCATTTATTGATTTTTTAGATTAGTATAGTAGTAGCCAGACCTCTATTAATTTAATTTCGCGTTAATAAATAAAAGGCCACTACTAATACGTTACACGTGCTAGCACTATATTTACTGTATTATTAAGACATCTAATACTCACAAAAAAACTCTACTATAATGTTGGTCTGCATTCAGTACTTTATCTTAGTACAATAGTAGAAGCGACGAGAAGACGAGAGGCAAGAGACCCTTATTAATTTCCATTCAGTATTTATATTGGTTCAAAATCCTACCCCCAGACACACTTCCCGTGAAAAGCTTATTTTCAAATTTAAATTCTGCAAATTTTGATACAACCGTCTTGCAAATTCCTGAAATTTACTTCGTTTACGTGCCGTACGTATCCGAAAGCGTTCCCCCCTGTCGCGTTTGTCTACGTATGTAAAACTGTCTGTTCGTAACCAATGATAATATTCTCTGTCACAAATCCCGCCTAAACTATCTTTATCTCTGTCTGATGCATGTCGCTGTCGCGTTCAAAACCCCACTTGACTTATAGAAAATCGATATTGCTGACAGCTCATCTTCACTCCACGTGGATATAGTACGTGCGTTTTCAATATCAACGCTTTCATCTCTGTCTCTATCTGTAGTAATATAACCAATCGTACATTTTCCTTGCTCTTTAAAAACTTTGTTAGCTTGTTATTCAAACCAAACTGACGGTTAAAAATATTTTCTATGAAGTCCTGTCATAATATGCTCATAATTTTGACGAATGTAACCTTTTTTAAAAACGCAGGTATTTGTTAATTATCGTCCGTTTAGCACAAAAATTCTTAGACTTTATATTTCGTCGTATCAGATAAAACTGACGTTTGCTTTTTACTACAAACTTTTGCCTTCAAATAATTGATTTTCTTACCCTAGTGGGTTTTCTCTATGCTTTTACGTGTTGAATTAAAATTAATTAGAATTAATTTAGCGTATTGTATTTGCTTTAAAACTGTTTTTCTTTATGTACCTTTTAACCTTTCAATTATTAATTACAAAATACGCCAATACTTGTCCGTTCTCCCTAAATGAATTAAATAAATTTTGGGCGTAAATAATTTGTTCTTTTCTCTATACAGGGTGGTTGAAATTGTATTGTTTACTCCAAATTTAACCCTTTGAATATATATATACATATATATATATATATATATATATATATTTATACTATCGTGTAATTACGTGGTCATTGGGATATATAAGAGCACAAGTGAACTCATAGGTTGAGAGCTTTTGAATAAGGAAAGACAAATTTACTTAATTAAAGAGTTGGAATATTTTTTAACAAATTTTTTTAGCTTAAGTAGTGTATAGTAATGTAGGATCAATGTAATTTAGCCAAAGATAATGTAACAAAATATTTGTATAAACATAGAACAGAATAAATAATAATTGGGGTAAAATCATTCTAACGTATTTAAATTTGTAGTAAAGTGATTATATGAAAGTTTAAAGCGTGGAACAGGCGTTAAAGCAACATTTCTGTTTGCAAACGTAAAATCCGACACGTTTAAACATAATAACTAGGGGGGATAATATTTCTCGGTAAGCTTGGCAATAAACAAACTTTAATGGGTTATTGGAAAAGAACAGCCGTTGGGATTAATGTAGACGAGGTTTGGTAGTTAGAATATTGATTTCAATCTCGGAGGTAGTATAGTGAAGAGCCAACAAGAGACCAAGACAAAATAAAACTATATTGAGTGCATGAGGGATGCCAATACTTAATTTAGGAGACAGTATAGTTGGGAGACCTAAATAAAATCGATAATTTCAAAGATATTTAAAAGCAAACACGAATCTGTTAAAAAGTTGGAGAATGGAGCCAAACAAGGTGATTGGTGTGAGGCTAAATTCAAACAACGGAATGACAGTTTGAAGCGATTTACCGAGTATTGTTATGTTCATTATGAAAATTTTCAAGAATCTGAGGTTCGTAAGGGGTTTTTCGCTGAAACAACGAGCGGTTAGAAAAGATTTTCCAGAATTATAAAAACGGGTATAGAAGTGTACGTGCCAATTTAAAACAGGGGGAGGCAAATTTTACTTATATAATCACTGACAGAGAGGGGTCTCGCTCTCTTTTGCTGGAGTACAGGTATAACTTCACAGTAATTATGGCGACCCGAACGTGAGGGGCTCGATTCCAGATAAAAAGAAAATATCTTTTTATTCCAGGAAACTGGCGACTGAGAGGAAAGGGTAGGTTGGGTAAATAATTTTAGTGACAGTTTAGATTTATTTTTGGGTGTGTTGAACGAATGTTGAGAAACAAGTGGCTTAGGAGTAAAGAAGTAGAACTTGGAAGTGACGATAGTGCGCTATTTGAAAAATCAGGAAGAATGGAAGAAACAGGAGATAGTAAGGACCAATCAAGGACAAAATCGGGAGAGCAAGAAAATGAGCTGATAATGAAAATGTTAGAGGAAATGCGACTACGTAGAGAAGAATCAAACCGGAAGTTTGAGGAGATTCGAAAAATGGGTGAAGAATCAAAAAGAAAAGTGGAGCAAATCTTAAGCGAAAAAATAGATAAGTCGACTAAAGAATTCTCTGATTTCAAAAATAGTTTAACAGTAAAAATAGGGGAGGTTGAAATGAAAGTTGAAATGAATAAAAAGAGTATATGTGGGATTCAAAGTGATATTGGACAACTAAAAACGGAAGTTAGAATTTTTTATAAAGAGGAGATCAATGAAAAAATAACTGAGGTGAGTGAGTCATGTAGAGACCAGGTAGGCAGAGTTGAAAAAGAGGTGACAGGAATTAAACAAAATATAAGTGCTTTAGCGGGGGAGAGGCCAAGGTTGTTTGCGAGTAATATTTCAGTAGAACAACAAATGAAATTTTATGGAGACAATATGATAAATCCACAGATTTTCATAAATAATATTCGGACATTAGTATATAATTTATATGACGAACAAGCTAAATTAAATGTAGTGTAGGCTTTGTTAAAAGATAACGCAGAAGCCTGGTATAATTTGGTAAGGTCAGATATTGAGTCATATTTAGATTTTGAGGAAAATTTTTTCAAGCACTATTGGAGCGATCATAGGCAGGATCAGGTTAGGGAAGATCTAATTGCAGGGAAATATGAGGGAGAATTTGGAGGATCTCGGGAACAATATGCGATTAGAGACATTTTGAGAGTGAGGTTAAGCAACACGTTGCTCTACAGAACATAGTAGAAAGGGAGACATTTTTGGAGTACCTGCAGAGGTATGATGATGTAAGTTCGGGAAGACCTCGGGAGAGCAGGGACAGGAATATAAATGCAGTACGATTCGAGAGTAGAAGAAATAATGCGTATATTCCAAGGAGGACAAATCAAAATTTTAGAAATAATTGGGAACCAAGGGAAAGTTATTTTAGGAGCAACAGCAGCACGAGGGGAGCTATTCCAAAACCTGGGGTACAAAAGCAACATAGTTCACCCGAAATCAATAAGACGTCGACGAATGTGGATAGTAGGGAGAGATCTGAGGAACAGGACACGAACCGTAGGACGCATGCAGAAGTTGTGGATGGACAACCAGGACCTAGTGGAGAGACCAGAGCTAGGCAGGATTTTTAAAGAAGGACAAACCACTAGAAATTAAGATTTTTAAGTATAAACATCCACGTGTATTTATGGACATCGAAGAAAAGAAGGAACCAGAAGAAGAAGAGAAAATTTGTTTGCCGGTGGTTGAAATTAAAATTTTAAATAGGTGTGTAGGATCGTTGCTCGATTTAGGAGCGGAGGCGAGTTTGATATCGGAGGAATTCGTCAAGGTCATCCAAGATGAAATTAGAAATAGAGTTATCCCAATAAAAAGAGTCATCTTATAGCTCCTAACAAGAAAAGGTTTGCGGTAGTCAACAGTATGGTCATGTTAAGGGTAGATATTGGATTGGTAAGCTGTGAGCAGAAGTTTATTATCGTTCCTGGACTAAAATTTAAAAGTATTATAAGAGTGGATTGAATGAGAAAGATGGGGATTATAATTAATTGTGATAAGAATTTGGTGAAAGTAAGGGACATAGAGTTGCCCTGGATGAGTAGTCATGAGGTCGCTGAGGATGACACTGGGTTGAATGTAAATATGTTAGCGGTAGATGAAGAAGAGGGTAAAATAATAAATACTTTTAAATGTCCAGATGAGAAAGTTGAAGGAGTATAGAATTTATTAAGAAAACATTCTGAGCTAGTAGGAATACAAGCGAGCACAGCATTGGGTTACGAACATGTGTAAGAGGTTGATAATTCGGAACCATTCAATAAAAAAATCTATCGTATACCCGCAGCATATAGAAATCAGTTAAACCAAGAACTTGTAAAAATGTTAGAAAACGGCATAATAGAAGTTTCAAACACACATTTTTTTTAATCCGTTGGTGGTTGTAAAGAAGAAAGATGAGAGTATTTATTTATGTTTGGGCGCGAGAAAGGTCAATCAACGAACTAGACCACAGTTTCATTGTCCACCGTCTATGGACACACTTTTAGCAAGGTTAAGTGGCAAACGTATTTTTAGCAAGCTTAATTTAGGAAATTCGTTCTGGTTAATTCCTTTTTATCGTAATTCTAGACGGTACTCAGGGTTTTCCACAGAGGAAAAATGTGATAATGGTAAAGTAGTACTGTTTGATTTGTCCACATCAGAGGCAGTGTAAATGAAAAACAAGTTAAAAATCAGGACGTAGAGGATAATGTTATTTTATATGAAGTAAAGAAGATAATAGTGATAGGAATCGGAGAAAAGACAAGGGTGCAAGTTATTAAATATGTAAGGAGAATGACCTGGAGGATTAAGAAAAGAGTTAGATTTAAATAAAGAAATAGAAATAGGTGTAGATAGATAGTGAAAGATAAATAGAGATAGGTGTAGATAAATAGTGATAGATAAAGATAAATAGAAATAGGTTTAAATAGATAGTGATAGGTTTAAGATAGATTGGGTTAGGTGTGAAGAGATAGGGATAGGTATAATAACAAGTATAGGGATAAGTAGAAGAATAGTGATAGGTGTAACATAATAGTGATAGGTTAGGTAATAGGGATAGTAATAGGTGTGCATACAGAATTAATTTTGGGGGTATTTGAATATAAACAAAACAACAAATTTGTTCTTTCTATTAAAATAGGGGAATTATATCGTGTAATTGAGGGGTCGTTGGGATATGTAAGGGCACAAGTGAACTCATAGGTTGAGAGCTTTTGAATAAAGGAAGACAAATTTATTTAATTAAAGAGTTGGAATATTTTTTAACAAATTTTTTTTAGCTTAAGTAGTATATAGTAATGTAGGATCAATGTAATTTAGCCAAGGATAATGTAACATAATATTTGTATAAACATAAAGCAGAATAAATATTAATTGGGGTAAAGACATTCTAACGTACTTAAATTTTTAGTAAAATGATTATATAAAAGTCTAAAAGCGTGGAACAGGTGTTAAAGCAACATTTCTATTTGCAAACGTAAAATGCGATACGTTTAAACAAAATAACGAAGTGTGATAATATTTCTTGGTAAGTTTGGAAAAGAAGAACCGTTGGGATTAATGTAGACGCGGTTTGGTGAATAAAAATTTTGATTTCAATCTTGGAGGTAGTATAGTGAAGGGCGAACAAAAGACCAAGACAGAATAAAAGTGTATTGAGTGCACGGGGGATGCGTATACTTAATTCAGGAGACAGTATTGTTGGGAGACCTAAATAAAATTAATACTTTCAAGGATATTTAAGAGCAAACACGAGTTTGTTAAAAAGTGGGAGAATGGATCTAAGCAAGGTGATTGGTGTGGATTGTACAAGAAGGGCAGAGATCCAGCTGGTGGAAGCGTATGTGTGAGATAAAGCTATAGGTACAATGGAGATGAGAGATGTTTGTTCAAGATTGAGGCGTAGACAAATAAAGATATAGAGGCTAAATTCGAAAAACGGAATGACAGTTTGAAGCGATTCACCGAGTATTGTTATGTTCGTTATGAAAATTCAGAAGAATCTGAGGTTCGTTAGGGGGTTTTCGCTGAAACAACAAGCGGTTAGAAAAGATTTTCCAGAATTATGGGAACGGGTATACAAGGGTACGTGCCAATTTAAAACAGGGGGAGGGGCAAATTTTACTTATATAATCATTGGCAGAGAGGGATCTCGCTTTCTTTTGCTCTTTCTTTTTTGTTCTGATTTCATTCAGCATTGGTGATAATAGTTACTTTCAAGTGAACTAGTGCAATTTAATAAAATTTTATGTAGAAGCTAATAAAGCATCGTTGTGTTAAAACGTTAAAGTGGTACGTAAGCACAAAGCTTGTTAAGTTGGTATTGGAATGCACAAAAATTTTAAAGTTTGAAAGTGTTTGGATGATACAAAAAAAAACGATGTTTGAATAATAAAAGTTAAGTTTGGAGATTGGAATTTTTGGAGTGGAAATTGTAATTAACGGTTTGCATGGCAGATGTGGTAATTGGACCAAGGAGTTAGCTGATGGACTGGGTATTTACTAGGACGGCAACATCTTCAAGGAGCTAGATGGTGGAGCACACTTAGAAGTTAAAAACCAGGTAGGCGTTAGAATAGAACGTTGAGTGGTGAATATTTTTATGGTGTTTGTGATTATTTGGATTTGAGTTTAATGTGTTTTATTATTATTTGATATTTTATGAACAGACATTTATGGGACTTTGAAAGAAAATTGATCTTTGAAAATAATTAATGAATTTACAGATAACCAAATGTTGTAAAGAGGTATAGAGGGCTTATTGATATTTGGAAGTGCAGAAAATTTTTATGCACAACTGTAGAGTTTTATTATGAGCTCATGCTAAGACCAAAAGGGTAACGTAAGGTATGAGGAACGCCCTCTTACTTTAAATCAAAATATATGCGTTTAAAAGGTTATCAATTTGCATGATTATTGTTATAAAATTTATTGACCTTTATGGATGTACCTAAAGGAATGGTGTTTAAAAATGTATTATGGATCTAATTTAAATAGAGTGTGATATATTTGGTTAATTGAGTTATTTTTGAGTGTGTGACTGGTGTGAATGTCTATTTAGGTTTCAGCATGAGAATATTGCGATGAAGTTTTTTTGGATGTAACAGCTAGGTGTCAATATTATTAGGAAATTAGGTACGCAGCAGCCGAGGAATTATTAGGAGCAGCCGAGGGCAAAATTAGAGAGTAAACCACACAACATTATGGGTCTCCAACGGAAGGGCTTGAGTAGTTAAAGCTTTAAGCACACGGTAATTATGACTTGGTAGAGTATTTTTTGAACTTTATCGACAATCATTAGTCTGTTTTATATCTTTTCTTCGAGGTGAATTAACCTACTCAAGTTGCATGTTGTTCCTTTGAATGTTAATTATAAAGTGCCTTATAAAAAATTGATCTTTTCTCCATAAAATAATTTGAGACACCTGCGGAAAACTTTGGACAGAAGAATTAAACCTGCAAATTGAAATTACTTTTTTGTTGTTTTCTCTATTTAATATATATGTGAAATTAGTTTACGGAAAGATTATCTAGAATAAGATGAAAGGACTTTTTTATTTTCTGTATCAGCACAATTTCGCCTATGAACTCTTCATGCCCAGACGATGAGGTTCGTAACCGCAAAGTGATGCATTATTATTCAAAACAAATGAATTAGTAAACTAACTTTTTTAGAATACAAAGTATGTTGCTGATATCATTTCTAACCTTTAAAACTGCCTTAAAGAATTTGATAACCTTCAATTATGAACAATATAAAATACAAATTTAGCTTTTCGTTAGATCAAAAATTCACGTAACCTAAAAACTATATTTCTTAAGGAGTAGATAGGCTACCTTCGTACGAGCGCAAAATCCTTCATTTTTACATGTAAATCTCCAGAAGCAAATTTTGCAAATTTTTGTACCCGTGGAAAAATTTTAATGACCGTGGGAAAACTTGTTTAGATATTAAGATGAGAAGATTTAAGCGTTGGTGGCCGAGGAAGTTGGTTCTGGACCCATTACCACCACACATCACCAGCATCCCACACCACCACCACACACTATCACCACTACACTTTGAAAAAAAAACAAAAATTTACATAATAGATTTCTTCAATTGGTCATTTTTAGACCTCCAGCATGAATCGCGCTCTCGAGATTCGGATTTGGACCGTTGGACCCCGACTTCCTTCCACGGGACCACCGGATCTGCAAATTCTTCCGCTAATTTATGGCAATATTTACATAAATCTACTAGATTGGTCCATTAAACTTAATGCAATCGTAATCAAATAGTCGATGTCTGCTGAAATCCAGAAATTACTCAAACTATCAAGGGAAATAATGCTCAATTGGTAGTGTTGAATATAAACCTGGAATTAAGTAGCGCTTGTCATCATGCGGACTTGATGCGAGCTTCTCCGGTGTGAACCTGATGCTTAGACGACTGAATTAATTTCTGTGTAACAAGCACCTTCTTAAAATCTTCTAAGCAGCCGACATAATTATCAAAGGTAATTGTAATTTTTATTATGGATCTTCTAATTTCTTTTATTTTCTTGGTAACGCCAAAATTTTGAAGGACATCGATTGTGACTATGATCATCATTTTCTATTAATCGTGAGAGTTCAGCCTTCTCTAATTCACTTGTTTTAAAAACCTTTGTTACGTACATCTTTAATCTCAGTCCGATAATATGGATCATAATCCGCCCATTGTTCTCATCTTTCATCATCCCCAATACTTTCTTGTCAACTAAAGGGATTCTGTAGATGTTGTTGGAAGGAAAGCCCGATGTGTCAAAATGTTTGATGCCGTCTCGTTTCGTGGTTTTATAAGGATTGTGATTCTAGATTAGACTATCAGTATCCGTGTAGAGAATGAGGCATCCATCTCTAAAAACAGCATTCATATATCCATAGTGAAAATCGTAACGTTTTTGAATAAAGGGTTGGAAATTTTAGCTTCAGCGCCATATCTGCCTTCCCAGTGTTGCACAAATTTCACGTTACAATGTTTGCGTATATTTTCCGCCCGAAAACAGCATTATTCATTAGCTTAAATAAGTTCTTCTCAAATTCATTCTTTGTGGGCTTCCGAAATTCAGTATTGAGGTCAATGTAAGATTTTAACCAGCAACTCTGTTTAAATTTTAACACTTCGTGGATTCCTGTTAATTCAAGTCCATTTGCCATTGCTTGTTTTAGATTCCTATAGTAGATTACATATATTTTCTTGGAATTTAATATAACCATTAACTTAGTGCTTTGAGCTTCTGAAACAGGTAGTGTTCCAGTCTTCGGGTCAATATGCTCAGGACAAAAGGGGAATTAGAGAATTCCAGGAACTAGGCTGTGCATGGAGCTTGAAGAACATTGTTAATTTGGGCGTCAATATTAATAAATACAATCCTATGCAAAAATTCTCGTATAGTGAGTTGTCTCTCGAGATTAAACGAAAGAAGGCATGCAGGAGGCCCCGGACTAGGAAAAGCGCTAGAGTCCTCCGGTGGTTCTTCAGGATAGGAGAAGCGTTAAGGTCTTGACTGTTTCTCTACTATGCTAGGAGAAGCGCTAGATGATTGAGTCCAGTGACGGTCTGGTCGAAATGCAGCTTGTTTTATACTTATTCTTGAAGATGGTGGGGCGACCTGCAGCCAATCAGCGTGCTCGACTTTTGGGTTGGGGGTTGTGGTCATCGCAAAAGGGCGAGCCGTGTTAAGGTATATATGCAGGTGTTGTATCCGCGCCCCCCTCTCCCAAAGATGTACATTATCATGATACAAGGTCGGTGACACTAGGAAATAAGATAACACAAAATGGGAAAAGCGCAAAGGATATAAAACAAAGATTAGTACAAGGTTGTACTACAATTTATTAAAAAAAGCAACTACTATATTCAAAGACAACAAACGTGCAAAAGATTGCTGAAAGCATACGTGTGGAGAACAGTACTGTACGGATATGAGACGTAGACAGTAAGAGAAGCGGACACGAAATAGAAGAAAAGGAAGCTTTTGAAATGTGGTGCCACAGACGTATGATAAGATATCATGGACAGACAAAGTTTGATACACTTTCGGCATTTGTAATATTTGCAATATAATTTCCGCCATATTGTAACTTACACTGGCTACGCTTTAAAAGTGATGCAACTGTTTTATAAGTCAATTTGCAAGCACAATTTAAGTCAAAACAAATTACTTACATAGCGGCATCTCGGAATTCGTCTCAGGATCCCACGATGGTTTTGCAGGTTGGGTTCAGCTCACGCCATGTTGAATCAAATTACATCCATCCTTCTTTTTACTGCTGTACTCGTAGGGGAACGACAGGAATTAGATAACAAGTACACACAGGCAAAAGGTAGACGGAACCTACATCCCTAAAGAAAAAGGCACACGACACAAATAGATGTTGCTTCGTCGAGGGCTTGTAACTTAATGGCATCTTATAACACCACGCGCGCACTCCGCATCCTTTTGCGCAGATGCGGCTGTCAGGACGACGGAAATTGACGTATTTATTTAAAAATATACGCGGGAATTTATTTGCAATGTAAATCTAACATGATACATGCCGGTTGGCATGTAACAAGTTAAGAACCGAGAAGTATTAGAAATGGTAGGGGAAGAAATATACATGTCGAAAACTAAAAAGTAGCATTAGTAAATATACTAGAATCAGAGAAAAAGGAAAAGAGAGGTAGAAGTAGAACTAGATTAGATTACTGCAAACACAAGTAGTGAAAAATGTAGGCTATGGTAATTTCAAGAAAACGTGTAGGTTACCGCAGAAAGTAAAACGATAGAGATACGTTTCCAATCAGGAATTATTTTACTTTTTTTGATATATACTTTATACGTTTAGAACTAATTGCTCTTCATTTATATTTAAATTATATTCTAGTAATTTGTATACATAAATAATATACTTTTAGTATGTGTAACAAACTGTAGTATTGCTTATGTCATATAATTTATTTAGCTCAAAGAGCGCTATTTTAATTTATGCATCAGGGTGCATTTTACCTTGATTTTCCCTTGACGTAAATTACTTTTCTGTACTAGACATTTCAAATAACAACCGGAAGCCGATTTTCTAAAAATTTTCTGAGTAAGTATCGCTTTGTACCTGAATTTAGCCATTTCGCTTCTTTGTGTTTTGTGATAGATATTATCTCTCCAGTAATAACTGTTTTAAAATTTATAAAAATGTCGAATAAAATACGCTTGATTTTCCCTGCACACAATAGTAGTAGCGCTATTGATGTACACAAATTGGCAATTTGAAAATTTATGGTAAGTGGAGCTTAATTGCATCCCCGTCCGTGGAAATGAGTGAATGCGCTCGACTGCATCACGCTCAATATAGTATTGAACATTTGTGTTAGAAAAACATCAACAAGGCGTTCTTTCAAAATTTGTTCCACATCTTTCATGAAAGAATTGGTTGGTCAATACAAACCTACATTGACTGTGAGTTGGACAAATACCTTATCTAAACAACACTAACAACAAGATTTAATCCACACCAAAATTATTTATATCCCACAAAAATAATACAGCACAACTGAGTTATAATGGTTAGATATTTTCGTTCTCCCTTCCACTTTTCAGCACTTTTCTGCTAACTTTCATGTAGCTGCCAGTGTCTCGGGCGCTCCCTTTAATTAACAGAAAGTGGTTCATTAGAGCTTATTCATTAAAGCAAGGAGTAATTAGCAAACTCTAATGAATGCAGTAATAATCTAACAGTGACTGTACTGTACTTACAGTTATTTTGTGTATGACTTGTTTTAAGCGTATTATTAATAAGGCTGCATTCAAGCATCTCTTAGAAATACAATGCGGTATTAATTATGTCTGCGCTCTATGAACATAGTTGAGGACTGCCTGCCCTTTCTTCTGTGCAAAGTGTTATGGGCTATTTCAGTCTTAAAACGTTGCAATTGCTACACATACATTTATAAAACTTGCGGTTTTAGGAAATAGTGGTCCTGGTCGAAACCGTTTAAACCTTATACAATAGCCGGTACGTACTTACTTCAAAAATTAGAAGTTAATTTTTCGCAAATACCATAGAAATGAAAGTTAACTACACCCCTATACATCTAGCTTAAATTACTGGAATGTCGACAACTACATAAATTATGCAGTATCAAATTAATAAATACCTTTGAAAATATTTTCCAAATTAGTTTCAAGCTACAATATTGAAACCTAGAAACGACTAATTGTTTACATAATCATATCAAAGCAGAACATAATAAAATAGGATGTTTGAAGTGTGCATTTATTTTCACCATGTTCTAGTTATCTTAAACGGCTTGAGAAAACATCCTGTTTTATAGTAAACAAAATTCGTTCATAATATTGATAAGCAGACGATACTAATTATAATTTGCACCAATACAATGTTTACTAATGTTACGCTGTTTGTGCGGTTCTTTTGAGATGTTTACAAATACATTTTAATTTAATAGTTTTTCTATTGGTAAATCCCAGCAATAGAGTTAGGTTATGTCTTAAAGTAGATAAGCTACCTTCGTACGAGCGCAAAATCGTTCCTTTTTACATGTAAGTCTCCATTAAAAAATTTAAGGTGCGTTTTGCAAATTTTTATACCCGTGGAAAATTTTGTTTAGATATAAGATGAGAAGATTAAAGCGTTGGCGGCCGAGGAAGTTGGTTCTGGATCCATCACCACACACCACCACCACACACCACCCCCACCATCAACACCAAGACCACCACACTTTGCAAAAAAAATCATAAAAATCTGTCCAATAGTTTTCTTCAACTAGGCATTTTTAGCCTTCCGGCATGAATCGTGCTCTTGACACCCTGATTTGAACCGTCGGACCCCGGCATCCTTCCACAGGACTATCGGATCTGCAAATTCTTGTGCTAATTTATGGAAATATTTACAAACATCTACTGGATTAATCCATTGAACCTAATGCAATCGTAATCAAATAGTCGATGTCTGCAGAAATCCGGGGATTACTCGTACCATCAGGGCAAATAATGCCCGATTTGTAGTGGAATCAAGTAGCAGTTGTCATTGTACGAACTTAATGCGAGCTTCTCCTGAACGAAGGTGTGAACCTGATGCTTAGACGACTGAATTAATTTCTGTGTAACAAACACCTCATTAAAATCTTATACGCAGCTGACATAATCATCAAAAGTGATTGTATTTTTTATTATAGATCTTCTATTTTCTTTTATTTTCTTGGTAAGGCCAAAATTTTGAAGTGCATCTAATTGTGAATACGAATCATCATCTTCTATTAATCGTGAGAGTTCAGATTCCTCTTCTTCTATTGTTTTAAAAATCTTTGGTACGTACATCTTTGTTCTCAGTCTGTTAAAATTGGTCATAATCCGCCCATTGTTCTCATCTTTCATCACCCCCAATACTTCCTTGTTAACTAAAGGAATTTCGTAGATGTTATAAATATGTATGGGTCCGGGTTGGAACCGTGTCATTTTATAAACTAAAGTCGACGTTTCGCCCACTTTTGTAAATAGCTTTATCAGGACAAGAAAACAAAATAAATAATAAAAAATATTAAAAATAAAAATAATAATAAAAATAAGAATGATAATATTAAGTTGACAAGTTAAAATGTAAAGAGTATTTAAAGTTACTTCTGAACTAGAAGACTCACCAGCCCATTTAAGCCAAAAGGTATCTTGTGACAAAGTAACTGGCGAAGGTAGCAAAAGTGGCAGTTTATATAGTGTGAGAACTTGATGCTTGAGTGATCGCGATGTTGTTGGAAGGATAGTCTGATGTGTCAAAGTGCCTGATACAGTCTCGTTTCATGATTTTATAAGGATTGTGATTCATAATTTTATAGATTAGACTATCTGTATCCGTGTAGAGAATATGGCATCCATCACCAAAAACAGCATTCATATATCCATACTGAAAATCGTAGATAGTTAGCTTGGATATATCAAGGATGCACATACCAACATCTATAGGTTTATTAAAATATACTTCTGATTTAAGAAGTTCCACTGCAGCAAGATTTTCATCAAAGACAGTAACGTTGTTTTTGGATAGAGGGTTGGAAATTTTAGCTTCAGCGCCATATCTGCCTTCCCAGTGTTGCACAAGTTTCACGTTACAATGTTTGCGTATACTTCGATCCGAAAACAGCATTATTCATTAGCTTGAATAAGTTCTTTTCAAATTCATTTCTTGCTCGTTTCCGCCGTACAGTATTGAGGTCAATGTAAGATTTTAACCAGCAACTTTGTTTAAATTTTAGCACTCGGTGGATTCCTGTTAATTCAAATTTATCTGCCATTGCTTGTTTTAAATTTCTACAGTAGATCACATATATTTTCTTAGAATTTATTGTAGCCATTAATTTAGTGCTTCGAGCTTTTGAAACAGGCGGTGTTCCAGTCTTCGGGTCAATATGCTCAGGACAAATGGAAATGTCTTTATGTACATCATGGATATGCTCGGGATACCCCAAATCATCTTCTAAGATATAACCTTCAGGAGCATAATCAGGAACTGACGCTACTTTGATGTTGATGTCCACCCTTTCAAAGCCTTCGTAGGTTAGAGACTGACTCATCGCCCATCCGTACTGATTATTAACATCGTAGTACATAAGGTATGCATCAGGTTTGGAAGGATCTAACACTGGCAAATACGTATTGTTTGCAGTTGCACATCGTTCTGAACACACTTGGCTAAGACCTCCTCGTATACTCTTCTCAATAAACAATAGTTGATCAATATCTGTCAACAACTCAAGTTCCTGGCCTGTATGTTTTAACATGGCATCCCACGTATAACCAGGCAGCGTGTAGTAGTGAGCGGGGTCAAGTCCGTAAGTGGAATGGCAATTCGAACGGAACTATTCAAATACTTCTGCTCATAACATCACATCAGTTTTCAAACATAAATCGTAATATTGACCCAAACTTTAAATATTAAATGAATCTCACACTTTCTGAGCATGTGCTTATAGTTTCTTCGTAATTCTTTTACTTTCTAGCTTGTTGTAGAACTCATTCTGGCTAGCTAATGCTGTGTGATTAAGTTTTTCAAACGAATTTACAAAATAATATGACTATATGCTTTTTATAATCAATAATTTAAACTTCTCTTCACTCAAATATGAGAATTGACTCTTCAACATAGGAAATGTGTTCAGATATGACTCCGGTGTTTTTAGAGATGAACTCATAAAGCGGAAGCTATCGATGAATCTATAATTAACCAAGTTTTTGGAAATATATTTTGTGAAGGAGAAATATTTCTCTTTAGTTACTGGCAGCACATCTACACGAACATCGAAATCAACGGGGATACTTTTGATTAGGAAATGACTGTCATAACCACTCAAATTATGAAAAACTATTGGAATTGTATGAGAATCTTGATACTTAATGTTACAACTCTATATGCCGGTCCTCTGTAATTATTAGTAGGCACTAAATGATCAATGGTCGCAAACCCTTTTATCTTCTAAACCACACGATTTTTCACAAATGTGACTGAGTTGCGTCTTCAAAATAAGCTTGCTGGTCAAATGTCAATGGAGTCATATCATAGGGGCACAAATACAGTTTCAACGTCTTCAACGAATTGTCGAAGCTCCATAGTAAACCACTGGACACAGTCTTCACCCCGATATGTTCGATAGAATGATATCGAACTGTCGTATTCAAATTTCACATAATATCCGACACTATATCGCATATGTTCTTAATATTTCTTCTTGTCCCAAGTAGGTTTAAGTATACATTCAAGATCTGCATACATGATAAAACGCACTTTCATTTTATTTTTGTAATTCTGGAAGCGAAGTATCTTATCTCCTGTAGACAGTCGCGGTAGACATACTTGCTCTGTTTTACAGTCAATGATATGTTTCCTCAATTTATAACTTGTACTAAAGTAGTGCAGGAAACGATCACAAAAGTGTTGCTTACTCTCGTCAGACCTAAATTGTGATGAAACCAGTCGACTCATATCTCTTATCCAAACATAATGTGAATTAAATGTTTCAATTGTATCAGTATATTTAAAGCTTTCCATATCTTTGACATAGTACTGGTTCTGGGTCATTAGGAGATTCACATGATTATTTTTTCTGTTTTCTGATATCAACATAGGAACTGTAGTAAATCTACGTTTGCTTAGTTTTAAGGTATAGACATTAACGAATATATCATTTTCAGCTTCGAAGTTTTGATTTGATTTAGAGTTACCGGGAACTGGATACCTTTTAAGTTCAAAACTGAAGAATCTTTGAGGGTCTCATTCGAATGGATATAACGCTGCCATTACGACCCACACGAAGTAAGCTTCGTCGTCATTTCTTAGGTTGATACACGCCCTGTTTTGTTTAATCTCGAGAGGCAACTCAATATACGAATATCCTAGCATAGGACTGTATTTATTAATGTTCACACCCAAATTAACAATATTCTTCAAGCTACATCCACTGCCTCGTTCCTGGAACTCTCCTAATTACTCTTTTGTCCTGAGCATATTGACCTGAAGACTGGAACACAGCCTGCTTCAAAAGCTCAAAGCACTAAGTCAATGGCTACATTAAATTTTAAGAAAAGATATATGATCCACTATAGGAATCTAAAAAACGCAATGGAAAATGGACTTGAATTAACGGGAATTCACCGAGTGCTAAAATTTAAACAAAACTACTGGTTAAAATCTTGCATTGACCTTAATACTGAACTTTAGAAGCGCGCAAAGAATGAATTTGAGAAGAACTTATTCAAGCTAATGAATAATTCTGTTTCCGGATAGAAAATATACGCAAACATTGTAATGTAAAACCTTTACAACACTGGGAAGGCAGATATGGTGCTTAAGCTAAAACTTTCAACCCTCTATTCAAAAAGGTTACGGTCTTTGATGAAAAACTTGCTGCAGTGGAACTTCTTAAATCATAAGTATATTTGAATAAACCTATATATGTTGGTTTGTGCATCCTTGATATATCCAAGTTAACTATCTACGATTTTCATTGGACATGGATGCCACATTCTTACACGGATACAGATAGTCCAATCTACAAAATTATGAATTACGATCCTAATGAAACCATGAAACGAGACTGCATCGGACACTTTGACACATCGGACTATCCTTCCAACAACATCTACGGAGTTCTTTTAGTTAACAAAAAAGTATTGGGGATGATGAAAGATGAGAACAATTGGCGGATTGTGACCAATTTTATCGAACTGAGGTCAAAGATGTACGTAACAAAGATTTTAAAACAAGTGAAGAAAAGGAGGCTGCACTCTCATGATTAATCGAAGATGATGATTCATATTCACAATCAGATGCACTTCAAAATTTTGGTGTTACCAAGAAAATAAAAGGAATTAGAAGATTCATAATAAAAAAAACAATTACCTTTGATGATTATGTCGGCTGCGTAGAAGATTTTAAAGAGGTGTTTGTTACACAGAAATTAATTCAGTCGTCTAAGCATCAGGTTCACACCATTGTTCAGGAGAAACTCGCATTAAATCCGCATTATGACAAGCGATACTTGATTCCAAGTTTATACTCAACACTACCAATCGGGCATTATTTCCTTTGATGGTTGGAGTAATCCCTGGTTTTCTGCAGACATCGACTGTTTGATTACGATTGCATTAGGTTTAATGGATTAATCTAGTAGATTTATGTAAATATTGCAATAAATTAGCGGAACAATTTGCAGATCCGTTAGTCCTGTGGAAGGATGCCGGGGTCCAACGGTCTAGATCAGTGTGTCGAGAGCACGATCCATGCCGTAGGGTTAAAAATGGCCAGTTGAAGAAAACTATTGTGCAGATTTTTAAGGTTTTTTTTTTGCAAAGTGTGGTGGTGGTGGTGTGTGATGGTGGCGTGTGGTGGTGGTGGGTCCAGAACCAACTTCCTCGGCCGCCAACGCTTTAATCTTCTCATCTTAATATCTAAACAAATTTTCCCACGATCAATAAAATTTTCCCACGGGCACAAATATTTGCAAAACGGCCCTTTAATTTTCGTATGAAGATTTACATGTAAAAATGAACGATTTTGCGCTCGTACGTAAGCTCATCTACTCCTTAAGAAATACAATTTTTAGGTTACGTGCATTTTAATCTAAGGAAAAGCTAATTTTGTATTTTATATTGTTCATAATTAAAGGTTATGAAATTCATTATGGCAGTTTTAAAAGTTAGAAATGATATCAGCAACATACTTTGTGCTCTAAAATCGTTAGTTTACTGATTTATCTATTTTGATTAATAATGCATCGTGTTAGCGCGCCTATGACCTCATCGTCTAGACATGAAGAGTTTACAGGTAAAATTGTGCTGATACAGAAAATAAAAAATCCTTTTATCTTACTCTAGTTAATCTTTCCGTAAACTAATTTTACATATATATTAGATATAGAAAACAACATACAGTAACTTCAATTTGTAGGTTTAATTCATCTGTCCAAAGTTATCTGCAGACGTCTCAACTTTTTTCTTATAAGGCACTTTATAATTAACATTCAAAGAAACAACATGTAACTGGAGTAGGTTAATTCACTTCGAAGAAATGGTATAGAACAGACTGATAATTGTCAATAAAATTCGAAAAATACTCTACCAAGCTGGATACTTTTTATTTTAGAAGCGCCTTTGTTCCGGTATATTAACAACTTCACGTTGGACATACGCATGTTGAGAAGAGCTAGTTTTATTATAGTCTCTGGAGAATAATGCTTTCAATAGAGTCTGATTTATCTACAAGCAAAAATCGCTCATCAGGTATTTATAAAAACCTCTCAAACTATAACCTAGAATAAACTGTAAACGAAAATTTTTAGTTAATTGCACGAAATTGATAAACGTAACCCCAATACGTTTTCTTGTTATTAGTTTAACAATTTATATAATAATTTTATTCGTCTAGAAAATCTTCTACTAAGCTAACTACTTTTTGAATTATTTGATTTGTAATATTTATTCAAGAATGTCTATCAAGTACTGGTAATGACAACATAACTGTGTAATATAATTAATAATATAATCGTGTAATAGTGTAAAGACTTTGTAATTGGCATTTTTCTTATGTAAAGATAATATGTCCCTTTTTGTTGTAATAAACTGCTTTACAATTATCTAAAGGCGCGATTAAAATTTAGGTTATCTATAATTTGATTTTAGAAACCTCTCTTTCAGCTAACTGTTTTAAAACGTATCAGTGTTCTTGTGTTCCTATTTTCTTCCCTTAATTTTGTGGCGCTATTAGATACCTCCTCATTAACTTTTTAAGGATTTTCAAGGATTTTCATATATGACGTCTCTTACGGGTAAAGCGAGCGGTACGTGAAAATTTAGATTTGCTCTGAAGGGGCGAAGACCATGTAACAAGTTTAAAGGCTGACTACAGTGATGCGGTAGTAGGTTCCTACAAAACACAAAATGCAAATAATAAAAATAAAAATTCAAAGTGGCTGAAATTCGTCACGATAACCAATTACCTAAAAGAATTTTTCCTATTATTAAGGGATGCCAAACGGTCTTGTCCCATCAATCTCTTCGATATTTTTTCAACACGATAGACGGTTATTCCAAACAGGTCTACCTATATTTTTTAGCTGGTTCATAAATAAGTTAGACTAAAATTCCACATAAATAGGACATAATAACATTAAATAACTAACATAAGAATACAAACACTTTTTAAGAAGATCTTAATTTTCTGGCATGAAACTGCCCAGACTTATTTTTATTGACATGGTTAATCAGTGACGCCCGTGTTCCTTGCGCTCGCCCATTGGTCGAAACAAGAAAAGTGAAGGTGAAACGCTGTCCATGTTGAAGACACGTGATCCACAAATAAATGACATTGAAGTGTACAAAACTTTGCAAAACAAACCCTAGATATTTTCATGCTAAATCCCGTAAGGAGACCTAGTTTTGCGTTCGTACATACATAGCCCCTCTACTCATATGCCTTACTCGTGCAAAATAAATAATTATTATTACTATTATTATGTACTGATTAGTGTAGTCGCCATTTTATTTGAATTTAAAACTTAATAACAAAAGTTTAGTAGTTGAATAACAATAATTGCTGAAATCAATTTAATGTGTACAAATTTGTCGAAATCTTATTTATGATTTTAATAAACTTTAAAGCCAAATTGCCTGTATTCGCTAATGGTACTCCATAAAACTTTTTTTAAATTGTTAAAGCACTATAACTTTTTAATTAGTGAGATTTTTCAAAATGTTGATGAACACAAAAAAACTTTTTCCGCAAATCGTTCAGAAATGTTGACATTTCTAATCAAATTCCTTGAAGAAAAAGTCTATATTTTCATATGTTTAGTCATTGCCAAGCAACCAAAAATAACTGTAAGGAAATGTTCATTTCTGTACTGTAAGGAAATTATTTGCGCACTACAAAAATTGAAAAGTGACAGAGTGAAGTTTGACAATTAAGTTTCATAATACATTTCCATAGTTAGGCAACAAATTTTGTAAACCATTTCACGACACCATTTATTTAGAAATTAAATTATTCATTTTTTTTTAAATAAAATAATGTATCAATTTCTGTCGTTTTTAACGATTTGCGGAAAAATAGTATTGTAGCGGGCTACTACTACCGCGTTTCACTAACTTAAAACAAGTAATAACAAGGGTCTTTATTACTCACTATTCACAAGTCTAATTAACAGTATAAGCCTTCTTTGTATATGTTTTCAGTCCAATTACAACGAAGCACTATCACAGTAATGAATTTATAAGCACTAATATCGTCTTAAACTAACTTCTTAATTATAGGTGCATTAACAACACTAACACAACTATAATTTATTACATTTTTGTCTATTTATGTATTCTACAAGCTGCATGTGCATTAGACACATAATATAACATTTATGTATACTCTTCGATTTCCAAAAGCTCAACTATTTCACGTTACACGATATAATTTATATTTGACATTCTGATATAGACTGAACTCTGTACTTCATCATCGGTCTTATTTATACCGTGAATTAAAAAAGATGACTCATCTTCCAGTAATTGCTAGAAGCTTTCCGGGCCATGGAGAATATACAGTGCTTGCGGTGCTTCTGTGTTTGACGGGTTGCCTAATAGTAGCTCGCACCAGTATGTATACCACGTAGGAAAAGCAACATTCCCGGTCTCCGTTTTGCTTGTTTCGACTTGCTCTTTGACTAGCAACCTCCACATCGTCCGGGAATGTTAAGCTTTTCCTACTAAGTATAAAATATATTATTATTTTGAATCATTGTATCTACTCCAACATTATCTTCCATAAAGTCACCCTGCATAATAGCTTATTTATATTGTTTTCCTTCTTTAAATGATCTTTAAATGCTACAACGTGGGCAATCCAAAGAGAGTTGAAAAGAAAATCTATAACGCTACATTTCATAACGGAAATACCATTTTGAGAATCATTTCTAAAGAGGTTTAGGTGGCCTAACTTAATAAACATTTTTTGAATGTACCAACAGCAGTATAACAATCCTCTTATGAATAATCAACTTTGTAGGGAATTAAATACACTGAAATTGTATAGATTATATCATCTATAGCACTAATGACTATTTACATGCAAGAAAATTTAACTAGGGTCACAAAATATGCGTTCATTAAGTAAAATTACCTGTGTCTAGTTTAAACAGATCTCTTTCAATGTTAGGAAGCTACAATTACAACACCGATACAAGTACATCTGGAATATGTACGTTGTCATTTATATGGATCTTAAAATAATTGTTAATTAAATTAATTTGAAATCTCGTTAAAAGTGTACATTACAAAAAGTGCTCTGTCAAGATTCATTATGTGATGTCGGTGTGACAAGTCTCTAATGAGGACTCTTGGCTGCTTTTACAGCGCTAATTAAAAGAATATGATACCAGCGTAGTTTTCCGGACAACCTCAATTTTAAGCGAAATCACATGTTGTGCACATCCTTTCAAAGGCGTAGTTTGTTAAAAAATAATATTATATTTAAATACTTCGGATTTCGAAATTTAAACTGCATTTATAGATGATAAATCGATTTATTTTAAGCTAAATTCAGTGCTCGGTTGTAGCCTACCATTGAAATTAAAGATTACAACGATTTAGGATCGACATGCACACGCGCAGATACAATGTCTTGAAATTTTAGGTGTTATTTTTTATATAACCTTGTCAAATGGATATAGCAGAAGAGACTAGATGAACTAAGACTTCGTTAGTTTATACAATGACACAATTTACATTGCTTAGTTGATAGAAAGAAATTTTCTATTTGGGCCAGTAATGCTGAACACACGGAATGTTCCCAAACAGGCAATCATTTGAAATACATACTCTGTTAACGCACAAGGGGTCTTATAATTTTATATATCGACTTACCTCAGCCGTGTTCTATTGTTTCTACCCTTCTACCCTTCAACGAAGTGGACTGTATGGCTATTTATTGAACGTGTTACGTACGCACTATCACTGTGTTTTTAGGGTTTATTCATATAATCGCATTCGGAGACGCTAATAACTTAACTCACTTGACCGAACCAACAAACTTTTCTTTTCGATGTCTATAAGCAAGTGTCGATCACTTTAGTTCAACTTAATTTCCACAAGCACAAAAGAGGTTTTATTACAGGATATAACGGGGCTAGGGATGACAGTTTTGCTATTTTATTTACAACTACGAATTTTCAACGACTTAAAATTAAACAGGTAAACGTGCGACAAAGATACCAAACATCTTCCCCATCGTTGATTAAAGATAAACATTATGTTTGTTACGCGTTAATACGATGTGCGTGTTCACCTACATTTAATTTACCAATGTTTCATTTGAAGGCACTATATCGGTCAGGAAGCGCGTTTCTTTTTTATTTGGAAATTTTGTTCAGGTTCACCTGTAGAAAACGGGTATTTTTATACAGGTATGTTGATGATTGTGTGTGTGCAATACCTAAAGACAAAGGAGAACATATTTTAAACCTTTTTAATAACTACCACAGCAAATTACAATTCACAATTGAATATGAAATAAATAAAAAATTTAATTTTCTAGATATGACATTATATCGAAATAAAAACAAAATTAAAACCAAATGGTATACAAAATCAACGTGGTCAGGTAGATACATAAACTTTTTATCACAACATTCTTTAGCTCAGAAAAAATCGGTCATAATTGGTCTAGCTGATAGAGCTATCAAATTATCAGATGCGGAATTCAGATATGAAGCAATTAAGAAAGCTAAAAGCACGCTTAAAAATAATAACTATCCACAAGACTTAACTAATAAAATTTTTAAGAAACGGATTTTTTAAATTCTACAACAATATGTCAACTGAAAATTATATAACAAAAAATAAAAAATTAAAATACATATCACTACCATATTTACCAGAGCTTTCAGAGAAACTACAAAACCTGTTCAAAAAACACAACCTAGCAATAGCACACAAAAGTTATAATTTTACCAAAAATTTATTTAGTAAACTGAAAGATCAAGTACCAAAAAATTAAAAACACACACTATGTATAAAATTCCTTGTCAAACAAACTGTGAACATGTATATATTGGACAAAGCTCACAACACTTTGAAAAACGCCTTAATGGTCATGAATATGATAAGAAAAATCAAACAACACTTACTAAGCATGAGACAACAGCGAAGCATAATTTTGATTTTAAGCAAACAAAACTTATAAAAACCGAAATAAACCAAAAAAACGAGAAGTACTTGAAATGATTTATATAGCAAAAACCCCTACCGCAGTTAATGAAAAGACTGATATTAAGAAGCTAAGTAAAATATGCCATAATATAATTAAATAAAACACAGCAATAAACATTATGCATAATCTCTACATATAGTATAATATTAAATTGAGAAATAAATTTCAATGTAATAACCGGTAAAACAGATAACGACCATACGGTTATTTACAAATATAATGTCAATTCGGAAAAATAAATATTAGTTTAACGGTAAAACAATATAGCCACCTAAATGTAAATAAATCGAATTTTAAAAAATCTCAAATTATCCACTTAAAAGAAAACGTCTACATGCCAAACTCGTATGCAATCTAATCTACTTAAAGTTAATAGTAAGCAAATGTCGTTCAAAAGACCCAAGCAATGTTATACTTGCGTTCACCAGTAAATTATCTTTGAATAAATTTGTCCGATACCAAATCGTTTTTATTCATGTAGCATCAAAAGATATTAATGGGATAACGTATTTATTCAAGCTGCAAATTGCGTTAATGAAGAAAACTCAAGCAAACGTTAAGTTTGTGTGGAGGTTCAAATTTTTATTATAAATGTACTACCTTCAAATAGTCAGATAGGCTAGTTCATTTCGTTGTATATAAGCAACACTTGGTAATTTGTTATTTAAACTCGGCGAGATTACAAATGAATAATAATTTACCTTCTCCTACGTTTTTCTATAAAGGACTATTGGAAATGTACATTGTGTATTCTATAATTTGGGTGTGAAATTTTGTAGTTGTAAGATTTAATTCGATCAAATATTTATTTAGGAAGCTATTAATAACGAAAAGCAGTTTACACGCATCTTTATTTCAAAGTATATATTTTGAAAAACAATCTCGGAGATGAGACTACTTTGACCCTGATGTTAGTGTTTGCCAAGTATGAGGTGAAACTTTGATAAACCTTTTGAACTTTTATTTGTAATTTGCTTTGCACTAGTTTTCGTTTTGTTTATCATTCATATTATCTGTAAATATTTGTACTCCAGAAATCTTATAAGAAGTTTCTGTACTACAAATATTTACAGATAATATTAATAATAGACAAAATAAAAATTAATGAACTCAAACCACATAAGAAATTTGCAACGATTTATCATAGTATCAAATTACACTTGGCATACACCAACATTGACCTTTAAGGGTCAGAGTACTCTAACCTCTGAGATTATTTGTTTAAGAATACACCTATGTACCAAAATGTAAATTGTTCCTTGTTATAAATAATATTTTAAATAAATATTTGAATTAATTAAATTTTATAACTACAAAATTTCACACTGAAATTATAGAATACACAATTACAATAGTTTTTTATAGAAAAACACAAAACTTAAAAGCTAATCTGACATTGATTATATTAGTCTTGAACTATGTCAAGATAAACAATTTCTCAGCACAGACATTTATTTCAAGCATTTAAATCCAAACAAATTACTTAAAACTGAGTCCAAGTTTAAGTCGAAAATTTAATTTGAAACAAATTATACTGCAGCAGCATTTTTCACACAAACACGCCCTCGATCAGATGTGAGGTAAATGTAGGTCACGCATGTGAGTGTTGTCACGCACGTTAAAGATCCCTACCTTGCTTGGAACAGCAAGGATTCGGCAAAATTCACAATTTCCACGTTAAAAATATCGCTTCCTGGCCAATGTAATACCTTTGGTTGGAGCATTTGAAAATAAAATGTAGTGTGGCGTAGTTGAATAAATTGCAGGTTCTCAGAACACCTATATTAATTTATAGCAGTTGCGTACGAAAATTGACAACCTGATTGTAAATCTTGTATAGCAGTATTGCAATTTAGAATATTGTATTACTCGGCATAATTGGCAATTTACGCTATACTTTCGTTCAATTCTAAAATGTCAATATCTAAATTCCCAATACAAATAAACATCATTATAATTTGAAACGTCCTTCACGATCCCAATTACCTTGGGGTTAAACGTCTCTTGTTGGTATATTAGGAAGTTAAATCTTTTAACGAGCTTCAATATTCAAAGCCCTTACGAAAGTCGTTCTGTAACTGGAAATGATCTACTGTTGTCGAATCTTAGTTCAAGCTTTATATAAGGCAGACGAAGAAACCTTATTGCCAGTATGTCTTTTTAAAATTGAACAGGAAGGAGTGGTCAACCTCATCAAAACATAACGAAGTTCTTTCTCTCCACCAAATCATATTATAACTAATTGAAGTGGATCAAACGAAAAAGGGATATCTTTTCTAAAAGTTATTCTTTTGGGAAGTGTATTTTATAATTATGTTGATTTATTTTACAGTGTAGTGAATATCATTCATAGGTCGAAAATAGATTTGAATTGGTTCCTTGCTTGCCGTTTTTACGTAAAAGTTTCTTAAACCTTTTTGTTTGAACCACTGAAGTACGCAATCTCTGATTTGGTAACTATCATTTTATTACTTGCGAGGTTAGTAGAAAAGCAAGAACAGATTAGAGAGTTGAACAGAGAATTACTGAAGGCAATAACTTTCATTCTAGACGGCGAGTCCAAAGCACGAGTCTAATGAGAATAGATAAGATTAAGCGCTTGTATAAGGCTGAAATGATAATGTATTGTATTTTATTTGTCTTTGATATCGGCCTTATCAATAATTGCAGTGAAATTTATTAGAATACATCCAATACCATTAAATATTGAAAGAAAACAAAAGGAAACTGGAATCATTAAAAAAGGTCTAGACCGAAAATTTTTTTATTGCTATTAAGGATAAAGCCGCTATTAAAAACTTTAGTAAAATATATTACATCTCCAAGTTCAAATACAAGAATTGAACCACTCGCAGAGTTTTTACGTTTTGCAAATCTAAATTTTCAAATACCAAGTTTTTAGGTCAGCAACTGGCTGTTATCGTTTTATGTATATATATAAAAACTATTTATATATATATATATATATATATATATATATATATATATATATAGTGAATAAAATGAAATAATAACTTAGACTTTTATGTAGTCACCCCCTACATCAATTTCCAACACTCCTGTCGCACTTTTCCTGGTATCACTGCACAAACACGTCAACGGTTGAACGCTTCCACAAACAATCCCATTATCTTTGACAAATTCTACGTATTTTTAGCCTACCGAGCTCAACCGTCTTTCAAATCTAAGAAATTTTCGCTCCAAACAAGCTTGATACCACGAAATCGTGGCAACTGTCGTTTTAAGTTCTAGCCTCTACAATATACCCACTGTAGACGCGTATATCTGTCGTTTCATTCACACTTATACACAAAATTTTCTGTCTTATTTTATCTTTAAACATTATTCTCCCGTTTGTTCACAAGCTCTGTTATACCTATCCCCCGCAATAGTCGTTTATCCTACTCTTATTTATTTAATGTAACCGTCGTGCTCTGTTAGTAACATATCCCCAGATTTCTATACCCTTTCTGCTCGATTTATTCCGAAAACAGAGTGTTTGCGTCCCGCTCCAATATCAAGCCTGCAACTATAGTCTTTTCTCTCTAGAAATCGATATTGTTTGCGTACGTGCTGTCTGCACCTGCATTTCGTCCTCATTAAATTATTCCCGCTATTATTTGTTAACAAGATTTTATGTTCGTTATCTTTTTACAACTATAAAGTTTTTAGCATCTATAACACGTGCAACTTAACTAACGACTGCCGCTTTACATATGCTCTCGACCTGAAAGCTTTTATTCTTTAGAATATTAAAACAAATCTTAATTATGCTTGCCGTAATTTACGTTTTATATGTGCCTCAAATTATGTTTCCTAACTTATTAATAATTAATATTTACAATAAAATTTTATGCTATATTCCAGTAACCCTAATATTTACTGGTACTTTGTCAAATACGAACCGATTTTGTTCAAACATGGCACACCTTTCAAACACTGTGTAAACACAAAACACCATTCACATACGTACATTGCCTTTTCAACATCTGCATTTCCGGCTGCCGATGGTCCGGACTGATAAGGCAAATACGTTGAGCGTTCTTCCTTGACGACTAGGATATCCGGCTGCTGATGGTCCTGGTTCTAGAGGGAGAACGTAACACGGACATCAACAGCATAAACACAGCACACATACACACAACCCTCACCAACACACACACACACACACACACATAACACACGCCCTTAAGCCCGTACACATACACACACATACTTTACAAACACACCCTATACTTACATTGCCTCTTCAACATCTGCATTTCCGGCTGTCGATGGTCCGGAGGCGGCTCCGCGGCGTAGTTGGTATATGTGTGACTACTACGCTCAAGGTCCCGGGTTCGAATCCCGACACGGTCCGCTTGAAAAATGTTAGGCAAGCATTTTTCACAAAAATACACCCTCGTTCGGATGAGAGGTAAAATGGAGGTCCCGTGTGTGTGTTATCATGCACGTTAAAGATCACTACCTTGCTTGGAACAGCAAGAGTTCGGCAAAATTCAATTCCTGGCCAATGTAGTACCTTCGGGTGGAGCATTGAAAAAAAATCACGTGCCGATGGTCCGGATTGATTAGGCAATATCCGTTGAGCGTTCCTCTTTGACGACTGGGATATCCGGTTTCTGATGGTCGTGGTTCTAAAGGGGGATCGTAACACGGATACCAACATTACATACACAACACACATACACACAACCTTCATACACACACACACACACACACACACACACACACACACACACACACACACACACACATACATACACACACATAACACATGCCTTCAAGCGCGCACACACACACACACTGTGTGGAAGCCAGGTCTGTTGAAATTTCAGGTAGCAGGCTACTGAAACGTTGGAACAAATAAATTAATAAATAAAAATATTGCAACTCACCAACGTCTTGAGAAACAACTAATGTACCATGATTTGTGTATAATTCAAGAACTTGGTTGGTTGTTTTGCAGAAGAAATGCGCCAGTCTGATGAGTTGCAACAACAGCGTCACCAGTCAGTGGCTTTTTTTTGCAATATAACCAACAATTTATATTAATTTTCGTTCATTAAACTCGAATTACTTTCCCAATGCCAGACAAAATTATTTATTAAAATGTTCTAAATGTGTATATGCATAGGTAGCCAAACTGATGTCAAAGATTCCGATATTGAAGACGTGTGTGTTGACAAATCAACCAGTGAAAAAGGTTTTTATGGGTATTACTTAAACCACGCGTAGTCAAATTATCGTCTTGCTGTTCGGATTCATCTAATCATAGTTTTAGATGCACATTTTAGATTCCTAGAGAATATTAACATAACAATATAACATATTTTTCAGAATGTAAAATGTATAAATGCCCTTTTGCTATATAAAATGTATAATAATAATGTTTCTGGTGGTCACTTCTTCTAATTGGAGTCCTGGCAAAAATATTTTTGCTCTTAGCAACTTCTATAATAGGTTGCATTATGGCATTTAACAAATTGAAAAAGTTACAGCACATTATTTCTGTCAGAAAATGGGTGTAGTGACGTGATAACTTCAGGCTCCGCTGTGGTACAGTCGTCCACTTATAAATAAATATTTCTTGGATAGAAGCATTCCTCTAGGTCACTTTGATGCATTCCAATCATAAAAAAAGGTCAGACGACATAAATGAACGAGATCCAGTACCTATACCCGACCATAAACCGTATAATTTGACATGTAAAAAATGTTTAGGTACACTCATTGTCACCTTCACATGCTTCCTTTCAATCGCTGCTCAGGTGTTCTTTTAAAGTAACTGAAGGAGTTGGCATGATGTTTCGGAATTGGCCAACCCTACAACCGGTACATTGGGATATGAAAACCCTATTTTACTTTTCACTTTAAACTTTGAACACTGAAACAACAAAGGTAACTATCATCGCAATGGTTACGAGTTCCCGCCATATCAGGAAACTTTCAAATTGGAAAGGTTTTTCCTGCGGCGACTTTCTAGGTTCTTCTACGGAACTGAAACACACCGTATACCGAGCTTATGACTGTGTTAGTTCCTAAGTTTCATGTTAATAAACGTATGGCACACTTTTCTCATAGAATCTAAAACACTTCTTTGAAGTTTTTAACCACAAATTTCACGCAGGTGCAGCAAAAAAGGTCAGGTGGTGAATTTTTGCAACACCTCGAACTGGACAAATCAGAATCCAAAAAGTCAAGTTGCTTGTACTTCTATCTTAACGCGAAATTTTCACATGTAATACCACAAGAGGTTCAAAATTATCGGGTAATTCCCGATAGGTTCGTTGCAAACAAATGAAGGAGTCAAGTTTTTCAGTTTAAAAAATCACGAGCGCGAAGCGCGAGTGATTTTCTGAAAAACTTGACGACTTCGTTTGGTTGCAGGAACCCAGAGGAAATACCCGATTAATTTTGAAGCTCGAGTGGTATTCGGGGATTATTTTTCCATCCAAATTTTGTCCAATACAATTCCATCATGAGACAAAATCCATAGTTCAAAATTAAATACCCACAATTATTGATTTAATTCATATTCAGTGTGTTACAATTAAAATACAATTGTTATAGACATTAGAACAATTTTTATTCAAATCAGCGTTATTGGTGATCGGTCCAGAGGAAGTGGAAGGCTGTGGGTGTGCAACGGGAAGGGAATGGAATTTTGCATTATATTCACTTCATTGCGCTCATATTTACGCAGCTTCTTCAGAATCGCTTTATGATGTTCTTGATCCAGTTGTAGATAAGGCCGAATTGAATGAGTAGTCGCATGCCCAGTAATTTTAATAATTTGTTGTTCTCCAACTCCTGATTTCGCCAGATTAGAAACAGCTGTTGCACGACTTGAATGATTCGTGATTCTCTTGTTTCCGACATCAAGACCGGCCTTTTCGCTGACTCCTTCACCCACTTCGCAATCATATTCTCGCCTACTGGAACATCTTTATACCAGCCACTGCTACCTGGATTTCCCCAGCTCGGATTTGGAGTCAGGAAAAATCTATCTGTCGTTATTTTCTCAGTTCTCTTAACTTGTAATTTTCTAAAGAGTCTCACTGGACACTTATTGGGGACTACTGTATTCTCGGCCAACCACTTACTATCAGACAACTTTTGTCACCACCTTGCGTAGTTTTGCTGAAAATTGGATTGTATTCAATTCTGCCAGTGAGTTCTCCATCATTTTGCCTCTCTTCTCGGAAGTGATATATCATTGTCTTGGATCCTTCACCACCTCGCCAAGCTAACTCCACTGAGACAATCATGAAAAATTTTTTTTGTAATCCCTCAGGTGTTTCTTCGTCCCATGCATTAACCATTGTATCCCAATCCTTGTCTTCTAGAGCTACTGCACTCGCCTTTCGTTTTTCTGGTATGGCTTGCAGAGCCTTGCGTTTAGCATCACGAGCCCCTCTGGCTCCTTTGAAAACAGCATCAGAGAACGGATTTATTTTCACGTTGAACTCGGTCGAATATTTATCTTGGAGTAACTTCGCAGTTTTATTCCACATTGCCTTCACTGTACTTTCCTTATAATCATCCTCGTTAAACTTCTTCATGTTGTATCCCCAGTCTTTTAAAATATCCGCCAGTTCCTCTTCAGTGGTGTCAGCCTTCAATACGACATATTTCTGATCACAAAACGCAGAAAATTGTTTCCACACGGAGGTGTTTGACTTGATGGTGTTGATGGGTACATTTCCTTTCACTTTTTCATCAATTGTTTGCAAAGACAAATCCCCAAATCGACTCATTTTATATTAGAGCTTATCAATTGACATAATATAATTCAATCTGTCAGATTAAATGGAGGGTTAACTAGATTGGAAACCTTTTGTTTTTTTTATATAGGCAAAATTACCAGTGAAATTATCAAAAATTATCAGTTGAATTGCGTGTAGGCTATACGAAATAATGTCGAATGGTGCAATTGTATTCGCTGAAATTTGGATGCGAAAAATAATCGTTAAAATTATGTAATTTGTAGCAATACCTGATTTATAATAAACGGCTTGTAGTAAATATAAATAGCTGTAAATAGGAAAGAAAGTAAATAATTCTAATGTAATTAATGTCAACCCAAACAGACTAAAAAATTCGAAGTTTGGAAAAGTTGGTGGGTGATGAAATTCTTCAAAACATGTTCTGAACTCGCCACCCAAAAATACTAAGTCCGATATTACCATCTAGACACTTTTTCGTTGCTGACCTGCATAGCATTTTTGCTTTTACTGCGCAAGTGGACTGCCATCGAAATGAAACATTAAAAAAAGGGCGAATTAAATAAAATTGAGACTTACAGTTTCAATTAAGGAGGTTTTCTTTTATGCGTGTACGCCTAAAGCAGACTGTTTCATTAAAACAGATTGCGAAAGGAATATACTTTAGGTGTATTGAAAGTACAGGAAAGATACTGAAAGTTTGTAATCTTTCTAATGCTACAAAAAGGTCCGTATTAGGATTAACCTTACGGCGATTCTTTTAATGTAAAGTTGTTTACAAATTGCAGTTTTAAATATAGAGCAGATATGAAGAGCTATATGCGCCTCAGTACATAGAAGAAAGAAGTGTCATTAAAAGCATCTATCAAACTATTATATTGGAATACGCTCAGAAAGCGACACGTAATACCTTGAATCTTTAGAACAGGAATACTACTCTAGAGCACAGAATACTGACAGGGTGTTTTAAAAACAATAAAACTGAACGACTTAGGAACAGAATAATGCATGTACAAAGCAGCAAATCAAGTATGCATTACGTTTCGTATATTTGTCTTCCTAGTAAAAAACCAACTATTCTTTCTATGCCGTTTTATTGCTTCTCACCTTGCAACTTAAGAAATAAATTCATATATGTTAATTTAAGAAAATTTACTATCATTAATTTGTTTGACAGTATTACAGAAACTTCGATTGCCAGGCTTATATGCTACCCATTTTACAACAGGTTCTACACGTCTAAATCGAGAGAAATTATTGCCGCTGGCAGGAACCGAACTAACACACATCTCAACTTTTAAAACATCGCCTTTACCATCAGAGTCACGCATTCAAACGAAGTCGTTTTGTTACGTGCTAAATTGACGTTCAATTGCTCTTTTGATTTTACTCTAAGAGAAAGCGGGATGACGCAACAGTTTAAACGCTGCGCCGGCTAATTTCAATGGTGCCGGGTGGATCCTGTGAAGGAAAAACTCTAGGGGCAATACAAATAACAAAACTCCTATCTCTGATTTACATTTACTTACTTTTAAAGGTGTCTTTTTAAACTTTGCACCATCTTACATCAAAATCTTGGGCGCATACCCCCCGTGTTCAAATCACTACCCACTCGGAAGGCGGATTTTCCTAGTGGATTCCTCTTGATACTTTGGCTTCCTAGGTTTGATGGAGCCCCTTTCACAAAGAGTAAAGTCACAAGCCTTGTAAATGAAAACACCACTTGTTACGTTACGGGCCAATTCAGCACTACGACACCAAGGGACGGATCGGGACCCGTGAGCGGCCTAGCTCTAGCCGGCGAGGGGTAGGTCAGACAAAAGTCGTAGATTGGGATTTCTAAATGCCCTGAGATGACAATTATAATGAGATGTGAATTCGGTAAAACGTCAAAAATCGGATGGGCACCACCAGTAATGTCACAATGCTAGATGACAAAAGGAGAATCTCGTCACTGGTCGGTAGACTCCTTGCAGCTCAATATTTAACATAAAATCCTCAGAAAATCTCGCAGAGTAGAGAGGTTGAATTCACCCTACTAACATAAACTTCTTACTAAAATAATGCACGTAAACAACTTTACTTAATTCTATTAACAAATTCCAACGACTGAAATAAATACATGGTTAGTTTGTAATGATTTTATTTTCCATCATTATGTCTACAGATAATTAATCTATTTACTTAATAAGAACCAACGTAAAGCATAATAATGCTACACAATCCACTAAATAAATATTACATATTGTCCTATAAAATATTAGCTTTCAATTCAAATTTTAATTTATGCGGTGACAAAAGATACTTTTCTATTAGTGTCATTCTTAGAGCTCCCTCTGTTAGACGATTGTAGCGTTGGGCTTGTTGTCAAGCGGTAACTTGCGTGAGATTATCACTTCCAATACAGCTGTGGTCAGAAGAAGTCAATTGTTCCTTGAACGCAAGGACGATGACGTTTGAGGAATCTACGTGTTGGAAGCACGTAAAATTTAAATTGTTTTCGTGAGATAATGTCGTCTCCGAAGGCACTTTTGTTGTCCACTTGCTGGAGAATAGCTCGCAGATGATGAGACGATATTTTGTTTGAAGGGCCTTTGGTTAACAGTAAGTAGTACTGCTTTTGTAAACTTATTAAATAAAGATTTTTCAGTGCAACTTTGAAATAATATGCAACTTTTAGTTAACAGAACTTTTGTTTAACGTAAAATTTTGAAGAACATGCAAATTTTTGTTAGCATGTAATTTTATTTAACATGCAACGTAAATTTAATCAACATACAACGTAGGAAAATTTAGAAAATTTAACCTTTGTACGAATGTGGAATGTGGAGGAGTATCAATTAGTTAATATGGACGCCGTGATATGGTTTGGAGCTTCAATAAGCAGCAAATTTGGTAGTACCGAATTGGAGATTTCCTTTATTTAAGTGCTGAAGCAAGACGCCTAGCAGGTATTTTTCCGTCAGATGAACATCTGGTATGTAAATTTGCTTTCGTATGTCAGCTGTAGCATGGATATAGCAGACAAATAATTTTTGTTTAATCACGTGATTTGAACTTCAAGTTAGGTGAATGACAGACTATATACATTTCATATTAAACAACAGGAACCTGTAAATTTTCATTTTTAAATCTTTTTATTAATACATTGAAATTACGGAAGATGTCATTATGAGATAAGGAAAGTTAAATTCTAGATTTTATGAAAAATGATTTAATTATTTGAAACATGATTTACTCGAATCATTAGAAATTAAATTTATACGTTACATATTTCACTAATAGCTGGGTGGAATATTTTAGTGAGGTTATAGTAGTGCTACTCAAACCAACCGAAATTGTTACATATAGTTAATTATTCAGAAAGTAAACTCAGGCTCACTCATTTTTAAGTAAAATTTGGCTAGATATTTCTAATAGAAATGACCATATTTTAACGGTAAAAAGTACTTATTATACCAAGTACTTATGTACATATTTTTCAAGAATTTAAATTAATCAAAACTATATTAAGGAAAAAGATGTTTTGTAAATAGCACAATAACTAAATACTGAAGGAATAGATTTTTATTTTGGTCAAGACTATTCTTTTTAATTGGAATGAATGAAGGTTGATTCAAATTAAATTTTTTAATTTTGGGTATTAAATGCACAAACAGTGCTATCTTTGTTTAATCTGTTCACAGGTGTAGCAGTGATGTATAAAGGTCAAAGTCGAGCCATAAGGTAAGAAACTTTAGAGATTGTGTTGTTTTTAATAAATTGTATAGCGGTAATTGAATAAAGGTTTCCGCATTCGCCTTGTACAAGGGACTTAAGTGGGGTTTTCTTCGTATAGAAAAATTCGGTGGCGCCATATTCTTTATATTTTTGGTCGCAGTCCAACCCCGACCCACAGCTCATGTTCTACCCAGAGCAAATAGTTCGACTAGCCGCTTAGCCTTTTGAGATTTCCTCAACTACGAGCCATTTTCCATCGGAACTTGCCGTGGGCTCTATCCGCTTACTGGAAATCCTCGTAAAATTTTCTTGTGCCTTTCAGCTGGTCACATAGAAAGAAAACCTAATAGGAAAAATTCCTTAATATAAAATGAAAAAGTTATAAGTTACATAAACAAATATGGCACATACATATATGAACAAGTAAAGGTAAACATTACCACAAGTAATATTGTCGATAAAGTAAATGGCATACAATTATTATTAACTATAAGGTGTACTGGCCAGTAAAGCAATGTGTAATAAAATTAAGGTGGAGTTGAGTGCACAGGACACCCCCACTTGCTCTACTTACACAGTAACTAATAAAATATTTGAAACGTAATGCGGACGCCGTGTGCATGCAACCCTACGCTAACTAACTTAAGGGCAACAATAACTTTCAATTCAAAATGTAAATTGTGATCTTAATTCAGCAAATCATTCAGTAATCATAATAATTTTGAATATCTGGAAGTATCAGTACAACTGTCTTAAATATTACGTTAATTGGAAATAATATGGTTTAACTATTTATACTGATTAAATGGGTTTGTTGCTCGCGACAACGGTAAAGTATCAATAAAGCGCACACACTTTAGGACTCGATGATAAGGGATTAACACAACTTCATGTACGGGTTGTGCTTAATTTAATTGCACAAACGTTCAATATTATAATCGACGTATTTGGGCTGCACTGTAAAATCTACGAATACAGTTGCTTACCTTGTAAGGTGGATGGTACCAGTCAACACTCTGAGGGTGTCGAGTTTTCTACTTTTAAACACGTGACAATTAATCTATTACTTGATCCCCAACAACTGGGTTATATTACGGGCCTACCGCAACCGTAACGAGATTTCCATTCATCCTCTAGACAGTAACTCCCAAATTCATTGGCATTAATTAATACTTCTAAAACGTAAACAACAAAAGAGGATGCCTCAACCTACAACAGAATGATTAACCACGTGTAGCACGTGACGCTATTAGCGAAGATCGACAATCAAAACTCGGCACTTGTATTATAACTTCCACTGAACCACCAAAATAAACGATCGATTTACTATAACATTGTAACTACATATTTCATGTAAAAACTGAATAAATCCGCTCTAAGCGATTTGTTTTATATCACAAACTCGACTTGACAAACTTCACTTCATACGTGACAGCCCTCGGCCTTTTTGATTACCTCCAAAAACTGTCGAAATTATCAAGGGATGTGCGGGCAATGCGTTCTTTGTTATATTTTAAACTGATGAATTATTTACACAAACTAAGGGACTTTATATACATATTTCTTTAATATCAGGTAACAAAATAAACGGAACGTTACACACTTTCTACTACAACCAACCTATACTAAATGACACAATTTAAACATCGATACATCATCATCATTGGGTCTTCGATTCCAGAAATGGTTAGGCGTGTACCTTCATTGTTTTTTTCTAAACTAACCTACACATCCTTCACTATCTGTGCAATAAGTTTATTGTAAGTCTACCTCTTCCTGTATTTTCTCCTTTCTCTGCGTCCAATATATGCCGCGCTATTCCTTCGTGCCATAGTGTGTGGCCTATCATCCCATCTCTCCTACCTTTTACTGTTTTCCAAATATTTCTTTGGTCCCCTACGATTTCTGGTACCTCTTTATTCTTAACTTTGTCTGAACTTGTCATAAACTTTCTCATGATATTCCAACTAAAATTTTATAAATTCATGCGCATGTTCATATTTATTAACTTCAATATTTGCGTCGCTTGATTTGACTGCATCTAAAAATCCTGCCTACTTGACGTTCCAGGCTGATTAACTATCTCTGCATATGTTCTTCTATTTTCTTTGCTACTGTTTATGCTATTTCTGTGTGCGTTTACCATATTTTCCCTACCTTAGGTAACGGTTCTATTCTTAATAGCCCGGGATTCATTATTCTCCCTTCCCTCATTACTCCTAATGGCATTTTCTCTATTCCAATTATTTCTTTGGCTATTCCCTCTTTCAAATGGTCTGCCTTGGTTCCTATCCCGTCCATTATTCCTATAGAATCTAGATGTATTCATGGGCTGGCTCCTTGGCCTGGTCTCCATTCGTCTTAGTTGACCCATATCATCATAACGTTGAAGAAATTCTAAAAACACATCTTTATCCACAATATTTTGTAGGGCTATGCATTGGCTTACTTTAGTTTCGAAGCGACCTGCTAAATACTTAATAATTTGCTTGTCCTCTAAAGAAGGATCAAGTTATTTGACAACGCTAAATTTCTTGATCGCATACAATTCCCTTGTCATGCCTGAATCGCTACTATATTTGCCCATCAATAAATTATCTCTGACTCTAAATTGCTGGTTGTCTCCCCAGAAATGCTTTAAAAATTTAATCTCAAAGTTTTTAAACAAATTCAACTGAATTTCAATTAGCCCAAACCAAATTTCATCACTATCTTTCAACATGGACCTTACAATATTTAACTTCGTTTTAAAGTTATTTAAAAGTATTTTAGGGCTAAGTTTATTATCACCACAAAATTTTGAGTGTTGTTCCAACGGAACACTGGTTGGACTCCATCTCATCGGTTCCCCAACATGAATATTTTTAACTTTATCTTCTAAATTCTCAAATTTATTCCCTATGTCTGTTTTAAGATTTTTCAAATCATTCCTAAATGTTTTAAAACCAGCTTCCCTCTGTTTAATTTATTTTCGATCTAAAATTTTAATTTTGCCATTAGTTTCTTTCTCACGTGCTTCCTGATTTGACTTTATTTGAACAATTTCTTCTTTCACGTCATCCATAGCCTCTAAAATTTGTACTACTTTTCCTCTAACTTTGAATTTCGGTTCTTCAATGATCTTGTTAGTTCCTTTAATCAAAATTATTCTTTCACTTATCTCTTTAAATTTCATTCCGTTCTTTTCACTTTCTACTCTTAAACTTTCCCCCAATTTTGCTATGATCTCTCCAAATTCTGTTCGTAACTCCTGAGTATTTTTATCAGATCTCTCACTCATTTCTCTTATATTCGCTTTCATTTTTTGCACGCCTTTCTCATTCTTTTCACTCATTTCCTTCATGCCTTTCTCATTCTTTTTACTGACTTCTTTTATGCCTTTCTCATACTTTTCACTCATTTCTTTCATATTTTGATTTAGACTTAATAAAAGAGCCATCATTTTTGATTCTTGGGTCTTTCCTACCCTCTTGGGATTTGGATTCTCCTTTTTCGCTTCTTCCATATAAACGTTTTCCTCAAAACCAGCTCTCAAACTCTCGCCAACTTCTTTCATTATATTAGTTATACTGGCAATTCATTAGATAACATGAAAGAAAAAATTAACTCTAAAAACAAATACTACGAGACAAGAAACTCTAATTTACAGACGAATTAATCGAGGCCCCCGTTGAGCGCCATTGAAAGAGTGTCACTGAGAAAAGTGATTTGGTTGATACAATCAACTCTGTTGTTTTGAAGAGTAAAGCATTTGATCAAATATTTTTTAGTCGTTCTAAACGAACCTATATTCACTGAACCGCTTGTAGATTGTTAAACCAACTACAAAAATTAGTTGACTTAAATTTGTTTGCTTAAACGCATAATAACAGTTGGTTAATAAAAGAATGCAAAAGTGAATTTCATTGAATATCAGTCGTATTTAATACAAACTAATATTGCCAACAAATTTCATATTTTAGTCCAATTCTACTTTAATGTTGAAAATGATCCATTTTAGTTAAATGAATGGTGGAATAAGTGTCAAATCAACACGTTTTGTAACAAATTTAACATTCAAACAAACGTACTATAGCTTGTTGATTTAAATAAACTATGATAGCGTATTCAAACGTGGCGGTTATTTGTTGAACCCAACCGTTTTTAGTAAGTGTCCGATGTTCTCGGGCAACTGCGTATTGGATGTACGGCGCGTGCACATTATATCTTTAATATACTGCTACCCTTCGACTGCCACACGTTTACATGGCGTCGAGCATTACTCCACATTGTTTATTGTATTAGTTTCAATAAAAGTATTTCAACCAAGTATAAAAATACATAGAAGATAAATTAAGTATGCTGGCTGTGTTCGAACAAAATCTTTTCGTCTAAAAACACGTAAGTACCTTCCTATAAATTGGTGTCATTGCCCATAACTAAATGCCGTTGCTCTTAGCATTCAACTATATAAACGAACGTCTAACTTCAAAGACCCATTGCAATCTCAAGGAATAAACCAGTTTTATAAAATTCAAGTGGAAGTTATACTTATATTAATTTTAGGTTTTATGAAATTATAAAAATAACATTTTGCAAAAGAACATTATTTATCAGTGAAGGCTAAACTAAAAATTATGCACGATGAACTAGAGTTAATGTAACATTCAAGGTGATTTGATTCAATATCCAACTTGATAATGTGACTGAATAAAGTTATTTTAAATCAATTTCTTTTTTAAAACTGTTAGGGATGAACAAACTCATGTGTTAATCGCCAAGTTGAATTAAAAAAATTAATTAAAATAACTTCATTAAGTCGGAATCAACCAAGCTGGATATTGAATCAAACTACCTTGGATGTTTAAACTAATTCTATTTTTAAACAATGTAGAAGGCAACGAAATGATTGATTTGACAGCTAAACGTTTCAATTGAACACAATAAAAGTTTGATTAAACCAAAAATGTTATTACTTCAACCCTTATTAGCCACATAACTTAATAATTATTAACTGTGCTCAACATATGGGTTAGTTAAATCAATGACGCTTTTTGGTTAGTGGAAAAAATTGAATAGTTTGTTTTAATGCTGTAAATCTTTTCAAGTTTTAAACTCGTGATTTGATAAAATTAATGTGTATTTGCTTCAATGATTTTTATTTGTAAGTGAGATATTCAACGTGTTGATTTAACATAACAGTGTATTTGATAAAAGTATTCAATAATTCAATTCAAAGCAGTTGAAGGAACGTTACCCAACATTCAAGTTACATTAATGGCCATTTGAGTAAATGCCATAATTATTGTGGTGCAAATTTAGGTTTGTTTACTTCAAAATCGGTTTTGCAACATTTCATTATGTTCTATTTAATGCATGTAGATCATTGTTTATATACAAACCAAAATTCTAATTGAATCAACTAATTTTCAGTTAAAGCAATAAAATCCTTTTCTCAGTATGATATGACAATGCCTCGCTTTGGGGCGTTGTTAAAAGAGTGCTGTAATACAGATACAGCAATCTGTTTAACTTGAGATTGCTCACTTACCTTACTTTTTAACTTTGCCTGGCTAGCTCAACAGAACTGACGAAGTTTTTAACATGAAATCAAACACCACAATATCACAAAACTTTTATACAGTATTAAATATTTTCTCTCATATAAAAGCATTCAAAACTTTTAAAACAATGTTTCTTTCAAACAAAAATAATTTCTAAGATGGATATAAAAAATGTGTTCCATACCTTATTTTAAATTTACAGAATTAAACTTGTTCTTTTGAGAATGGTTTACCTGGTGATAATTGTTTCCACGCTTGAAAGATTTGTTTTGGCCAGAAAAAAATTCTTGACAGATAATCTATTAAATATGAGAATATTTGAAAGTCTTATCACAAATTCTTCTAGTAAAATCCTTTTACATAAAAAATAGTTTATGATTTACTCTTATTATTATACCTTACAATAAATATAAATCAGTTAAAATTAAATCTAAAAGTGATACTTGCAGAGTCCACCAAAACGTTCCTCGTAATAAATTCTCTTCTTATTTTGAATTGACGTCAAATCCGCTTACAAGATTCTCCATAAAAAATTCTCATTTCAAACGGCAATTACCAAAAGTACATTTTTGATTAAACCCTTTCCATTATTTTATTAAAATAGCTTTATATTGAAGAATTTTGCCCCTCCATCGTAATTAGTAAAATCCATTTCTCTTTATAAGTTATGTTTAAAACATCGCTTCTTTATTCATTACAGTCTCGCAACTTGGTTAAATTACAGTATGTTTGCTACATACTCAAATAATATAGCAACAGCTTGCGGTTAAATCAAAATATTAAAATCAAAATAATATATTGTGCTGGCATGAATAAAATCTAATCAATGAATCAATCCTCGAATAAATAAGCGCTTCCTTTATATACAAATTTATCAGTTTCCAGAAGATTACTAAAAAAATGTAAAACAATATGATGTAAGGTTGCTTGAAAAACCCAATTAACGTCTAAAATCGTCTAGTTTTATGACCTAATTATTGTTCCAGTTATCCGTGACGTATGTTATACGTTCTTATCCCACATATACTATTATTGCGGCGTCGCATACTGATGTAAAAAACAATCGACTATTTATCGATTATTCCAAAAATTTTACGGTTTATTTTCAATGTTCAAGTTGCTTCTAGGAATAACAATGTTTACTTATTAAGGAGTTATACGAATTTGACGTATTTTTAAATACCGATTACTCATCTTTTTATATTCTAGAGAATTCTTTATTTTGAATAAATTGCAATATCCACAGGGAAATTAATTTAAACTTTAATCGGTTTTTAATGCAAAAGGGATTCCGTTTTATAGAAATATTTGCTTTTGTTTCACTACACAAAATTATTTATTAATTTTGAGGTATTTAAATACACGTTGATTCTAATTTCTTAAACTAAATGCGTAAAGCTGTATTCTTTTACGTTATTTACAGCAAATCAAATGCATTTTTATCAAAAATGTATTGATAATTAAAAAATTAAATGGCTTTGTATTTATCTTAAAACGATGGAATTTTAAGTTCGGATATAAATGCGCTTTACGGTATCTTACAATTTACATATACAACTTACGTTACTTGTTTACTTATATCACACAGGGTGATTATTTAAACATGCGCAATTTGCACATCAATGAATACAGGTACGCTTGTATTATATAGGGCGTACTCATGCACTTACGGACATTTTCGTTTTTCCGGATTATGTTATATCTTTAGTGGGATTTATTTGTGGAATTTGGGTTTCAATGATTTCTCGCAATCTCATATCACGCCAATATATATATATATATATATATATATATATATATTATATATATATATATATATATATATATATGTATATATATATATATATAAGTAAGTACCTATGTTATAATTTTAATGTCCATTCAATACTGTATAATTTTGTAGTATCTTTGAAAAAGGCAACAACCCTTGCCGAAACGCCAGATAATTAATTGAATATATGCAAAACACTATTTAATTTATTTTGGACTACTATATCCCAAGTACAATTACCATTTTCATCAAGATCATTATATATATATATGTATATATATACATATATATATATATATATATATATTTGCGATAAGGGGTTGTTTAGGGGTGTATTGAGTAGCAAGGGTTGTGTAGTAACCATAAATTGCAATAGGAATCAGAAAACTGCATTTATTTGGCAGAAAATTAAGTAATTCGGATATTATGTAAATAGCAAGCATTTAACACCCTGTATATAAACCATAATTAGCTTTAAGCGATGCAAGTGAGCATATCTGACAACAATAGAACGCGTATTTAGCTGAAAAATAGGTAATTCATACATTATGGAAATAGCAACGATTTAACACTCTGTATATAGACCGTTATTAATTTTAAGTAGTCCTTCAACAATAGTACGCGTATTCAGAAGAAGTGATAGTACATGTAATTAAACACGCGTTGAGAAGTGTTCTAATTAGTTATAAAACAAATACGAAGATAAGAGATAAAACCTAACAAAGCTTTATGCAAGTACGCAGAAACAATAAACATTTTTGATAAGAGAACCCAGTTTAAAACACGCATAAAAATACAAAAACAAAATTAAACGTACATCATTTATTTTGTACAATATTGAAAAGGCGATATCTACACAAAACAACGTATGGTCAAGATAACGATGTATCAATAGCAAATAGATATTACACGGAAAACCGAATAAGTTACATCAGAAACAACTTCGAAATGCAGAGCCTGAGTGGTTGAGATATCTGCAAGACTTGTTGAAAACCCAGCCCACATGTAAGTGGAAACAGCCTATATTAACACAGAGCAATGATAAGACGAGTGAGTTTAAAACTCAAGCAGGGCGAAGCTGAGTTACTGCTAATCAGAAAGTCACGCGTAATTTAATATTTAATAAAATATCAAGTGATTATCAGTGCTACAATTATGAAGACTTCTTTTGCTGTTCAACGGCTTCAAATTGGTTGATATAATATTTCTAATTGGAGGTACATTTTTGAATAATGCGAATTGGTGGATATAATAATTGGAATTGGTGGTACATTTTTGAATACTTCGAATCTGGGATATAATAATTTAAATGTGTTGATGAGAATAATTCGAATTGGTTGTGTATTTCTGAATAATTCAAGTATGCGTCAATATAATATTGAAATTCAAATCAGCGTCGACAATTATACAGTATTGCCCGAAATAAACAGTACTGAAACTAAGTTGGCGGTGTTTTTATGCGTGCGCTGTCACACTCAAGTTAGCTAGTATAGACCTGTCAAGTAAACCTCAAACAAGTAATTAGTAGGGCCTAATTGCTAAAAATGGTGTTAAGTACAGAGGAGAAAGTGTTTCTGGTAGAGCATTATTTTCGTTCATACGGAATCGGCCGACGTAATGGTGCAAGTTTGCTATACGTGTCTGATCAATTCACACAAAGGTTTAATAAACGTTCTCCAAGTAATGCTGTAATTTTGAAGGTTATTGAAAAGTTTAGAAATACAGGTAGTGTATTGTGCCAACGAAAAGGAAACTCGGGCGTCCCAGGACAGTTAACAACAACAATAACCATGAACGTGTTTTTGAGCAAATCTTAGAAAATCCGAAAGTCAGCCAGGCAAGGACAGCGTTACAACTTGATTTAAAAGAACTTCCTTTCAAAGAATCCTGAAGGAGCTGGGTACATTTTCGTATGTGATTCAGGTACATCAACAACTACATCCTCGGGATTATCGCAGTAGAGTGGAATATTGCGGCAGAATTCTCGCGTTACAGTATGAAAATCCTGAATTTTTGAAAAATGTTTGGTTTTCAGACGAAGCACATTTTCACTTGTCAGGCTATGTGAATCGTCGCACAAATCGATTTCTGGGCTTTGCCAGACCCGATGAGGTTCAAGAGGTTCCTTTACATAGTGAAAAGTGAGTGTCTGGTGTGCTGTTTCCGGACACGGAATCATTGGTCCGTACTTTATCGAAGAGAATGGTAGGCAAGTCACACTTAATCAACAGAAGTACAGACAAATTTTAACACGATTTATCCCTGATCTACGTCAATTCTGTCGTGCACGTAACTTGGCATTTCGAAACCAATTTTTCAGCAGGACGGGGCAACTTGCCATACTGCTGCCGCAATTCGTCAATTTCTTCAAGAACATTTTCCAAGCAAATTCATATCACGATTTACTGACTTCCTTATCCTTCACATTCTCCAGACCTCACACCACCAGACGCATACATTTGGGGCATGGCTAAAAATGCCGTTTTCAAACGGGCACCACAAACCATCGATGAATTAAAGGATGCCGTTAGAGTCTTCTTCACAGCCCTGAGACAACCCTTATTCAATAACATGACCAGAAACTTAGAACATCGTTATGAAGTCTGTCTCGAACGAGGAGGTGCACATTTAGAACATATAATAAAGTGTCAATAATATGTATTTTTAAATATACAAAACAATTACAATTTCAGTACTGTTTATTTCGGGCAATACTGTATTTTGGTACAATTCTGGTACAATTTGGAGTTGCGAGAATCAAGGCACATAAAATAAACAAGCACGAAGTAATTTATGGAAAACGAGGGGTTCAACTAAGCAGAGCAGTGATAAACGAAGGAGGACAACAAAAGGGTGTTGATCCACAACCCGAACAACCTGTAGCAGATCAGATCTAATTAGTTTTAAGATATTTTTATATTTAAATTTAAATACTGAATTTATTCAATTTACATAAACTTGTGATAAAGTCAACAACAAACATTGCATACGTTAAACTTACGTAATGTATTATAAAGGGATCTAGAACGTTCCAGCTTTCTTTGGTATAAAGAAGTAGTTTTTGGTGACTTTAGATTGAATTCAAAGCATATAAAGTTTGGGGTAAATGATACATATTATATTGATTAATTGAAGGGTGTATTTTAATATTTTCAAAAATTGTAAATAATATTTCTTTTCATTATAAGAAATTAATTGACTTTGCTTTATCAATTCAAACAAATAGGTAATCAGAAAGGGGTGAAAAGAGAAAAATTGACCATCGTAACGTTGTGCACTCTGTGTAGATTAAAAAGGGCTAGCCGTGGCATAATAATAAAATTAGTCAGATTAAATTTGAAGTGAGAAGACAGAGCGGTGGAGTTAAGTAAAAACGTCATTACACCGAGTACGGCGTTATCATATCAATATATTATACTGTGAAGTTAACTCCTGGAATCTCGTGCCCCAACGTTGGGCTGCTAAATAATACTGGAGGTTAACCTAAAAATCATGCCCCACAAATTTGGTGCCAAAAAAACTGTGTAATTACGCTCAAATCTTTCCTCGGCTGCTCCTGAATCGTCCTCTTAATTCGATTCTTCCTATATATTACATACACCTACCTGTTACATCTAAAAAACTTCCTCTCATTGTCACCATAGAAACAAATAGAAATCCACATCAATCATGCATTCAAAAATAACTCAATTAACCAAAAATATCACACTCTATTTATCTGAAATCCAAATTACATTTTTTTCAAATTTAAAATTCCATCGTTTTATATACATTCATGTGTTTACTAAATTTTATAACAATCATTTTGCATATTGATAACCCTTTCAACACATAACTTTTTATTAATGTAAGAGGGCATTCCCCATACCTTACGTTACCCTTTGTCTTAGCATGAGCTCATTTTAAAACTTTATAGATGTGCATTTAAATTCTCTACGCGTCCAAAAATAAAAAAGTCCTCTATACCGCTTTACAACTTTTGGTTATCTGCAAATTAATGAATAATGCTCAAAAATCAATTTCGTTTTAACAGTCCTATAAATGTCTGTTCAAATAAAAATCCAATCAAATAATAATTAAACACATCAAAACACCAGAAACACTATAAAAATACTCACCATGAAATGTCTTATTCTATCTCCTACCTTGTAGTTGTCTTCGTACTGCGGTCCACCAACTAGCCCCTTTTAGATGTTGCCTTCTGGTAGGTCCTCCGTCTATCCATTAATTCTATGTTCAAATCCCCATGTGTACTATACATGCCTCTACTCCAAGGACTCTTCTTTTATAAATTCCAATCAAAATATCCAGTCTCCAAATTTCATTCTTTTTATTGCAAATAAATTCTACTACCCAAACCTCGCTTTTATCCTCATCCAAACAATTTTCAAATTCTACTACTTCTCGTGCATCCAAACAAAAACTTTGTACTTACATCTCAACATCACTATTTAATAATAACGTTTTATGAGCTTTTACATAAACTTTATTTAATTAGAGTGCACTAATTCACTTGGAAGTAAATTAACTGTATCACAGATGGAATAAAAGAGAGCGAGACCCCTCTCTGTTACTGATTATATCATACAAACTCTCCCCCCCCCTGTTTATAAAATAGCACGTATACTTGTTTAACCGACACTTTATTTTTCCCGAAAATCCCCAACGACCGTCGATTTCTCGTAATTTTTAATAACACAACACAACAGTACGTGATAATCCATATAAAACCGTCAACTGTCGTTTCAAATTCTCCGGATTAGCCTCTACTCCTCACTTGATACACGCCTTTAACTTCAAGCAAACATCATTTATCTTCCTTGTACATATCGCCTTATCGCACACATATGCCTCTACCACCTGAATTTTTTGCCCTTCTCGTTTAATTTTCACCAATCATCTCCTTTGGTTCCATTACCCACCTTTTTGAGTGACGCGTGCTTGCTTACAACTATCCTTGAAATGATCGATTTTTGATTCCTTTCTTCTGGGTATACTTTATGTTTCTCTCTTGTACTCATAGCCTTTTATTCAATCTTGGTCTTTTCATTGCTACTTCCGATTCTATATCTAAGATTGAAAATCAATATTTTAACTAACGTATACTGTGTTTACACCAATTCTGTGCGGTTTTGTTTACGTTTTTGGCAGCTTTAATTCCAACGGCTGTTCTTTCTAATAAGCTATTAAGTTTGTTTGTAGCAACTCTACTAAGAAATATATCTCTGGCCTTGTTATTTATACTTCCTTATCAATCCAATATGCTTTAATTTTACCCCAAATTATCATTTCTTATTCTCTTTATTTACATACATCCTATAATACATAGTCCCTAACTAAATTTAATTAAGATAAATTATTCCTACATTAATCACGCGTTAAACTAAATCGATATTCCCTATTATTCACAATTTAAGATAGAAAATAATTGTTGAAAATCTTTTAACTAAATTAATTTATTTTACTGTATCCAATCGCTCTCAACCCTATGAGTTTACTTATGTCCTTATATATTCTATTGACCCTTTTAATTACACGCTAATATGTATGATTCTGATTAGAGTGTTTATGTATTTTTAATTTTTGACCTGCTACTTTTCAGTCTAGTATTGTGTAATTATTTATTAATGCTGTGCGTTATGTATGGAAGTGCGTTTTTTGTTATGTTTTTCATATTCATATAAAGTCAAAGTAATTACGTAAATGGATTGATTGTATTGTTTCAGAGCTAGCAACTACTTCAACATAATCTTAGTTTTTGAACAAGGCATAATTCACGTTGAATAAAATTACCATTTGACACTGTAGTTTTTGCTATATGAACGATTGCATACCAAGATTTTACCAACTATTATATTAACTATGTATATATATATATATATATATATATTGCTGTGTTACTGGGGTTAAGAATTGATCCCCTCTAATTATCAATTTTATAACAAATCGAAAATTTGCACACAATAAAAAATTTCTAAAAAAAAAACATTAAAAAAATAATTTTTTACCCGTTCCTCTCTCTTCATCTTTTTCACCTTAATTCTTCTTCAGTTCCCAGGCTAGCTTAGTTGGGCCTCCTCTTGGATACCTAGATTCACTATTATGCTTTGCATCGTTCACGCATACTGTCAATAAAACCACAAAATACAACAATCATACAATCTTTTATTTATCACTATTTACAAATAAAATTCAATATTATCCACATTTCAGTGATCAAGTTACACCTCAATAAATCCTATTTTGTAATGTCCTGTATTTTAATTTAAATTATCAAACACATAGAATGTACCCGGAGTAAATGGGCTCTGAATAATATCTTATTTCTCATTCTTTCTTTATAATTTATTTTTAAATCTACGTAAACTCTGGAGTATGGTGAGCTCATGATAACCCAGTTAATGATGAATAATGTATGCCCTTATACTTCGCATACTCTTACAACAAACAAAAAAAAAACAAACTCATGTAGTCTTTACAAAATTTAAATTCCTGATGGAACGTTAATAAGCTTTATATACACCTTCAGATTTCTATTTAAATACCATAATAAAGTTAGTTATACGTATTATTTTCAATACGCAAAATAATGCACAATACCTTCAAAATTCACTCTCACACGTCGCCCAATATTCATAGTTTATAACAACAACAAATTTTAAAGCGTTACCTGGAATTTCTAGAAGATCTCTGCTCCGGTGAAGATGCCGTATATTTGCTTCGCTCTGCTCTGCAGGCCGCTTCTAGCCATTAACAGAAAAACCCCATTTAAGTTGTGCTGCTTGCGCTGCCTTCACGGTGTATCCAATTTCCAAATCCAAATTAATTATACTTCTTTCATAATTGTTTAATTTAATCCACGTTACATAACGTCACTACACGAGCTTGTTAAAAAAATATATGTGACACCTCAATAAAATTTAGACACGGCACAATCCGCGTACGAACTATGAGGCTAACACTGTGCTATATAATTTAAAATAATTTTCTATACTTACAAGCTCGTGGTAACTTTTGTACGTAGTCTGAAGCGATCAAAATACTAAGGGGTTTTATTATATTTTTAAAAGGTATTTATACATTTACGATGCCACCTCTGGGCCGCATTTCACCCAAAGTCCTTCATTTACAATAATATTTCTCAAAATTTTCGGTTCAACCAATTTCTAAATCCTCAAAATTCAGCGCGTCGTTACGATATTTTCTGAAAATTAATATTCAATATACCCGTGTTTGTCTGATGTATAACTAACGATATCGACCAATAGTCTATGCATTGACGTCTTACAAATCCCGCCTATATTAACGCCGTCCCTTGCTTATGCATATTCTACGTCTCTTTCTAACCTTGTTTGAGTGGTAGAAATCGATATTCCCGTCCGCGTTCTACAACTCCATGTGGACCCCAAAATACGTGCTTTAAATAACCCCTCATTAGCGTTTAATGCGAAAACATCCGACCGTTTATCCGATATTCTTTGAAACTTGTTTGTTATCTATAAAAATAAGGGGAACCTGACATTTAGATACATGCAGGTGTTTAATTTTAACGAACGTTTTAAATAACATTTCTACGAGTTGGCTTTTCAGCGTATTTCAACCCAACCGATATATGTGTTTGTTAGCAACGCGTTTCACCTTGATATTATTGATTTTTACACGCTTTTATGCATATTATACGTAAATAATCATTCAATTAAACCCAATTAAATTAATAAATTAATGGCATTGGCTTCTACAATTTATTTCCTTTGTAACCTACTAAATTTTAATCATTATTTGTAAAATTTTGTTAATACCTGTTACTTAAAAATGAACTAACTGGAATAAATTTTGCACGTAAATTCTGGTTGTTTACTTTATACAGGGTGTTTTGAAATTGCTTTGTTTATACGTAGATTTAGCCCTTTAAAACCACTACAATAAATATATATATATATATATATATATATATATATATATATATATTATTATGTATGGTCTGCTGTGTTTCCTTATGTCTCCACGCAACACATTGGGTTTGCGTCAAAATATATAGTGTATAGTGATATCAAAAATTATAATTCAAAATAGGAGTTAAAGGATTAATATTTGCAACCCTAAATGTGGTGTTGGCCTTTTAATTGATTTTAATAAAGAAAAATTTTCTGTTTTAATTATGCCACGGCTTTTAAAGACTCGTTCAGGGATAATTGAATCTAGCAAAATTTACTCTGTAAGAAAACGTGAGTTCTTTGTCCTCTTACAGGATATAAAACACATGCGCATAAAGCGTCGTTTAGTCAAAACCACTTAATCTCTTTTAGTGCTAGTAGCTCGTGGTTATATTCAAAGATTGATAAATAAACTCAACAATATTTAATTTAGGTAAGCGTTTGAAATTCAAATTATTCACAAATTACTTTAAATGATGTAACTATAAAGATAACTTCAAATACCTGCAACTCCTCTGAATGTGCCTGGGTTGCACATGGACCTTGATACAGGATACAACAAGATCGCCTTTAATGCTTGCAGTGAATACCTGTTAAAAGTACGTTTTAGTTTTATGTTCAATTGGAATTATCTTTTGTTTTAGGTTCTACAAATAAACTACTAATTCGTCAACTGTTTACTCAGATATGCCTCTATTACTAAGAACACTTTCAATACTTCACCAATATAAATTTGACCGTAATCCTATACGACTGGACCCTGCTGCAAAATATCTCAATACCACTGGTGCAACTCTTCACTACACAAGAGATGACCCGATGTTTGCTTTAATTGGAATTCCTTCTTTGGAACTTGATTGGTTGTATAACCCTTATTACTTCTTTCTGATACACCTTTTTGTAAACATGAAACTCTGTGGCCTATTATTTCTGTTAACCACTCAAATAAAATGCATACACTTTAAACACATATATTACTATTATCAATTTAATTACAGGCTCTTAAAGCCAAAAAACATCTATACAGTATACAAATTTTTTATCAACTCCTTTATTCTTAACATTTATCACCTAGGAAATCTAAAAACATTTACATCTTGCCTACTATATACTAATTACAAGGGATACATTCATTACTTCATCTTTAACTGTACTTAATTGCTATTTTGGAACAGATTTGGTATTATTTATATTAATTTTCATTTGTTGACATTTCATAAATTTTCATCACTTTATAATTAAAAAATACTAAACTACTTTCATTTACAGGTACATAAAATTTATATGGAATAGAGTATCCTGAACAATTACAAATAATATTTCTATCAACAAAACCTATACACATTCAGTTGAAGTTACATTAGATACCCTTCGTATTGAAAAACAGTGAAAAAATGCTTTTTTAAACCTCAAACGCTGCATCACTAGTACATAACATTCTATATCTGCTTTGAACAAGTAATTATTCATCAATCTTTGTTTTATCGTAGTGTTTTAAATTTAGAATAGCTTGATAGGAGTGGTAAATTAATGTTTTTAGCCTCAGTACTAACAACTACCTTTTTTTAAACCATTTTATAATGTCAAATACCAAAATATATATATATATATATATATATAAATATATATAAATCTAATGAATATATATATATATATATATATATATATATATATATATATTGCCGTGGACTCTGGGATTTAACTTTTCTGCTTCACCAGTGTCATCAAATGATTTTCAAAAATGCACAACTTTAAAAAAAATTCTTACCCTGTTACTTTCTGCTTCAAAATTCTTCAGCAGCTTCCCTGGCTAGCTCAGCTGTGCTTCTTCTCGAATACCTAAATTTACAACCATTCTTCATTCACACTTGCACACCATTCAATAAAATCACCAAATAATACAACAATCATACAATCTTTTATTTACCACTATTTACAGACAAATTATTTACATATATAAAAACAGTTTGGTACACTAATTACAAACTCAAAATGTGATATGTTTTTAAAGTCCTTGTTCTTCTACTTATTTGCAAACAAATTTAATGAGATATGAGTAGAAGGGCCCCACATATTACCCTACATTGACTGTACACTGGAGTATGGTGAGCTCATAATAACCCAGTTCATTTAGTATATGCCTTTTACCTTGCATAGATTAATACAAAAGTTATAGACCCGTTCACCCCTTACAATCCAATTTATATTCAGAATAAAATCTAGTAAGTTTTAAATACACTTTTTTTCAATACTTAACCTTAATAAATTCTCCAGTACATGTATCTTTTCCAATAAGTTTTTATAACTATAAATAAACCCCAAAATTCACTCACACAGCACCAAAATTTCACAAAAGTTTATCAGACCACAGAAATTTCAAATAAATTACCTGGAGAATGCTTCAGGCTTCCATTCCTTCTACGACAATCACCAGAACACCTTAACTCCGTGACGATGCGCTGTGATACACAACGGATTCACAGACGATACCCCATGTGCGAGACAAGCGCCTCGTTTCAAAATACCATTCCATAACAGCATACAATCCTGGTTGTTTGTGATGCTTACCCCACGTATATTATGCTCCTATTTATTGATTTTCTAGCTTAGTACAGTAGTAGCCAGACCTCTATTAATTGAATATACACTACACGTATTTCGCGTTAATAAATAGAAGGCCACTATTAATAATTTACACGTGCTAGCACTATATTTACTGTATTATTAACATATCTAATACTCACATAACAAAAACTCTACTATAATGTTGGTCTATCGTAGTAAAGTAGTATAAAAGCGACGAGAAGACAAAAAGACCCTTAATAATTTCTATCCAGTATTTATATTAGTTCAAAATGCTACCCCTGGACACACCTCACGTAAAAAGCTGGTTTCCAAATTTAAATTCTACAAATTTTGATACAACCGTGTCCAAAATTCCTGAAATTTACTCCGTCTGCGTGCCGTACGTATCCGAAATCGCTCCCAACTGTCGCGTTTGTCTACGTTTGGAAAACTGTCAGTTATTAACCAATGATGATATTCTCTGTCGTCATAAAACTCCGCCTGTACTATCTTTATCTCTGTCTGATGCATGTCTGCTGTCGCGTTCAAAACCCCACTTGAGTTATAGAAAATCGATATTGCTGATAGCTCATCTCCACTCCACGTGTATTAGTACGTGCGTTTTCAATATCAAAGCTTTTGTTTCTGTCTCTATCTGTAGTATATAACCGATCGTGCACCTTCCTTGCTTTTTAAGAACTTTGTTAGTTTATTATTCAAACCAAGCTGACAGTTGAAAGTATTTTCTATAAAGTCCTGTCTTAATATGCTCATAATTACGACAAATGCAACCTTTTTTAAAAACGCAGGTTTTCGTTAATTATCGACCGTTTAGCACAACAATTCTTAGATTTTATATTTGGTCGTATTCGATACAACTAAAGTTTGCTTGCTACAACGAACTTTTGCTTTGCAATTATTGATTTTCTTACCCTAGTGGGTTTTCTTTATGCTTTTACGTGTTGAATTAAAATAAATTAAAACTGATTATGCGTATTCTATTTGTTTTAAAACTGTATTTCTTTATGTGCTTTTAACCTTTCAATTATTTATTATAAAAATACTTCAATACTTGTCCGTTCTCCCTAAATGAATTAAATAAGTTTTGCGCGTAAAGAATGTCCTTTTTTCTATACAGGGTGGTTGAAATTTCATTGTTTATTCCAAATTTAACCCTTGAATCCACAACAATATATATATATATATATATACATATATATACATACATATATAATATATGTGTGTATGTTATATATATATATATATACATATAATTGTGTGTATATATACACACACGCGTGCACGCCCGCATGCACGCACGCACCCACACCAACACATACACTCACACTTACACTCACACTCACACCCACACACACTCATACTCACACTGTAACATGTCATTTTACCTATGGTAAATGCCACGTTTCAGCTTCATTTATCTCTCCCTTTAAACCTCAGATTTTACTTTAAAAAGTCCATTGAACCTTGATATACACTTTGACTTTGAATAGATTTATTATAATCTCAGAATATATAAAGGTTATAGTACTTCATAAAGTACCGTGTTTGTTTTCTGATATTCATACTTGTTTGTAAAGTTACCTACAATCCAGTATTCTTAGTATTTATTCTCACACTTCTACTTTGCAAAGTGCTCTGTAGTTAACTTTCTTTACAATTTCAAATATCCCGCTCTGATATTTGAGACAGTTCATTGCCCGTCAAAACTTTCTGATGAAGCATTATTTCTTGTCTTGATTTTGTGCACAACAGGTCATTTTGAATTCCTGTTGATAAGAATTGACCATTAGGTCGTATCAAGTATGTATTTCTTTTGTTAAATAATAAATGTGTAATCATTTAAATATTATTACAGATATCTTGCCTAGCGTTTCCTTTTCTTCATCAATTACAAATCCCACCGGATTACTTTTCCGATGGTAAGGATTTAATAGATATATTTTTAATTCCTTTTCACTTGGTTTAGCGTGTTAACTAATTCACGTATTATATTTCAGGGTCGTTCTCTACCCCCATGTCTTTGTACTATTTATCTTACCGTTCCGTAATGATGCAGATTTATTTTGCTGCCGTTTTACAATAAGATAACAATACCGTTATATTTTAAATTACGCTACCTCAACATACAATTTTAGTTTTGTTTAATATTCTCTTAAAATTTGGTTTAATATGGATCTAAGAAGTTAAACACGGGATGTTTTTCAACTTGTTTGAATGCTAGCGAATTCTACCTCATCACTTGTTTTTGATGTTTTACCTGGAACTCGTGCAGTTTCTACACATTTGATTTGGATTTCTACAGATGTTCCGTTCAAAGAATTTCAGGGTAACAAAATATGTTATTCAATGCAACATGTCAGGTATGACAAATTAAAATATTATTTATCTACTCAAAATTAAATGAAAATTTTTTATGCTATATTAAATTTTCTCTTTATTTTACACTTGTAAAACATATTAATTTTACTGATAATTTATCTAGTATTTACATATATTAATTCTTATTATACATAGTCTTACTGGACGCATACTGTCCAAATGTAAGCCACATGTTTCATGAAACCTATGGTAGTCAAGTACATTTATTAATTTTGTTACGCTTTTAAAAGCACAAGATACTTTTCTTAGTATATTTGAACGTTTAGTTTACGTTAAATATTTTATCGACTTTTTATATGTTACGTTCACATATTTGGAAACTCTCTTAAACTTATATAGCTACATTTACTAGTTGCATAAAAACGAGTATCATAATCTTTACGGATCTATTTATTTTATAAGACTTCATAGAACATTTATGATGTTTTCGTTCAAAACTTTATTTCTATAAAATTTAATAAATACGCTATATAACTTGTCATGGTTTCTCACAGTTGTCTATTTTACAGTCATTAATTCACAAATTTTCTCCCCTTCGAGATTTTAAGTCTCTTGCAGCCTTCGCAACCTCAACGGTCGATGCTAGCTGCGCCAGAGTGTAAATTTTTTTATGCTCTGTCATGCGCTTATCCTTTTTATAACGCCTAAAAAAGGGTAGGGTGCAACACTCATACTCACACACACACTCACACTCACACTCGCACACACAATCACACAAACACATACACAATCGCACACACACACAAAACACACACCCGCAAACACACACACACAACACACAACCGCAAACACACAATCACAAACACATAATCACATTCACACACACACCACGCACAATCTCTCTCACACACACACACACCAGGCATAATCTCACACACACAATCATACACACACAAGCAGATACACGCACACACTCACACGCGCACACACGCACGCACGCACGCACCCACCCACGCACCCACCAACGCACGCACGCACGCACGCACCCACCCACTCACCTACAACTCACCCTACCACCCACGCATCACGCACGCTGGCACGCACATACACACACACGCTCTCTCACACACACATACATAGCCTTGAGCGTATTCTTATGATAAATCGACATTAAAGCTATATAATATGAATAAAATATATTTCAAAACTTTTATTCGCCGATTATATCTATAGGGTTGTTATATTACTGATTTATGGAAATATGTTTAGGGTGTAAGATAACTGTCATAAACTATTTCTTTTGATGTTGCCATAATCATAATCATAATCATAATGTGAACGATACGTAAATACTACTTTTTTGTATTTGGGAATAGATTGTAATCCTATACAAACTAGTAGCAATTCATAAAAAAATGTTTGCATTTGTCCAACCGATTTAACTAATAACAGATTTGAATTATGGAATATACAGGTTGTGAGAAACAACATGTGGCTTATAGTTCGTTGGTAATACTACACGCGATTGAAAGTACCTATTCTGTCACTTGCTACTTGTATTGTGTGCGAGTTTAAAAGCATTGATTGGATTCAGATAACCTCATGTTTACTGCAATAAACGGATACAAGCTTACAGTTTTGGAATATAGAACTTTTTAAAACAGTTTAAAAGAAATTTTCAAGAAATGTTTTGCGTATGTTAACCTTCCCGTTGAAGTATTTTTAAAACAGCGTAAAAAAATAGGTAAAGACACGGCAAAAGATTTATATAAAGTTTAGCATGTAGCAAGTATATTCATCAATAATAGAGTGCAATTAAAACAAGGAGTGTTAAAACAAGACTGATTTTTTCCACTAAACACGAAGATTAAATATTTTATTTAACTAGAAGCAATAAACCTAGTCGAAAAATTAAATAACTTTAAGAAGCTTGAAAATTGGAAACCATATTTTGTATTCTAAGCAAGACTGATTTTTTTTGCTGTGCATATAAAAACAAATTTTCTTGGTGATTGAGCCTTTCTATCTCTTTTTATTTGCTATTGCTCAGATTTTTAGCTATAGTACAATTTTTGCAAAGAAAGCAGCAGTGTTTAATTTGATATGGTAAATTTTGTAAAAAAAATTTTATCTGGATATCATGATATAACCAAACACTTTGTTAGATATCGTTTTGTAGGGTTGGGCGACATTGTGTAGCGTGTAACGGTACCATAAACTATTCGACTGTAATTATAATAATTTTGAACTATACAACTCACCTCTACATTCACAAAGGCCACGAAAAAGCTGTATAATAATCCGTTTAAAGTAACGACCTTTGGACTAACTTTGGACTAACTTGGAATAACTTCCGCGGTTAATTGAAAAGACTATCGAGGGGGGGGGGGGGGATTAACGAATATCCCAAAGCGTCACTACTTTGTTAATTTTTATTTCTAACGAGGAAGCGCTAATAAGAAAAAGTAGAAACCATTTAGTGTATAAGTGCATCTATGCACAAGAGCTCTGTTATCACACATTAACCTTGTAACTGCAAGTAAGCGTTAAATATTTAAATCACAAGGGGTCTCCATTTGCGTCCCTGGATAACACATCAAAAGTATGAAAAATATACTTCTTCCCTCAGCTGTGCTGGATCTAAATTTTATGCACCATCTTGTTCTATAAATACGGTTAAAATTGAAATGTCATTTTCATGCTAGGTTCAATACTTTTTAGATAAAATTTTGTGACTGATAATTCCTCAACCATGAATACTTTATGTCATTTAAGACGCCAATAATAAGCGTTAATACAAAAATATTTACATTTATTATAACTGAAATATTATCGTAACAATGTTTAGTTGATAGTTACTGAGTTCAAACTTGGTGCTATTTCAATTCAATCTTATAAACTGACTTTTAATTCAGAAACGCCTCTAATTAATTTTTGGGCACTTTATAAATTTTATTTACATTATTTCTCAATATCGTGGAGAGCAGATCTGATATCTTCGAGTTACACTAGTACAGGCTTCTATACTATTATGGTACATAGAATTTACGTACGCAATAGTTAGTCAAGTTAACTATTTATTTAATTTCTGTTTAGAATTTTTTAACACAGAAAGTTCTAATAAATTTGAATCCCTATCTGAATTATTCTTTTATTTTAATGAAATTTATACACTCAAATAACCAACACTCACCATCTGTTGTCCTACATCACGGAATGTGAGAAACACTTGAAGTACGGACACACCATATAACAGCCTTAACCCATTTGGGTCTCTTAACATCAATATCGGATTTTAACGAAAGGGGTAGAACGAGTTTTCAGACCAATGCTACCCAGTGACATTGACGACCAGTTTGTAAAATATGGGGTAGGGATCTTCCATTTAAATCACCACCAGGTTACGCTTCCATATAAGTGCCATAATAAAAATCTTTATACGGTAAACGGTCAATTACAGTTGAAATACACTTTAAATATGTCTTCCCGTATTTGAATGTAGCTTTTGTTATTACATTATAGAATTTTGTACAGTTTAAATTAATTTAATATAATTTAATATAGTTTAAATTAATTTAATATAATTGATATAATTGCGTATTGATTACTACCACCCAAGTTCTTTCTACATAACTGCAATTATAGAGACCGCTAACTCAAAGCGATTCTCCAGTCGCTGGAGCTAGAAGTCGGAAAAGACATCCTTGCTCTACGACAGATAAGAAGCGACTGACTAGCTTTAGAACGTTGTAGATGGATGTCGCATAGCGAAACAAACAACATCAGGCGTGACCTTGTGTCGAAAACTGCACGATTTCTGGTGTAACCTTATTTGAACTTAAACAAAACTTATCGTAAATTGAAAATTTTACTAAAGAGAAACTTTGTTTATGAGGAACAAAAATATATCGGGTACTTAATAATTATATAGCATTAAATATTTAATTAATACGAAACGTAGGGTTTGGGAGTCAAGGGGCGTCGGTACCAAAGAAGGCATCGCACGCTGCAGCAGCAGCGAGGACTGCGTCGATGTTCGCGATTCGTATTGATGCCTAGCCGGACCAGAAGACGTGATGAACACCCTAAAGAAGTAGGTCGATCCTGTTCCAGATTGGTTTGTTGTTGTTGAAACAAAGAGAATCCGCAGAGGAAGGAGTGAGCACGTATCGTTTCCTCATTTCAGCGATCTGAAACTGGAAGACCATCTGAAAGAGAGCTTTAGATTTGGCTGCAAAAGTCGTAGGGATCCTTTCGCCAACTTGGTGTTCAAAGCGACCCCAAACGTCGGAGGAGATTTTGGTGGAAGTTATCAATTTCTAGTGCTAAATAGTATGGGCAAACGACCACTTCTCAAAGACGGTGTGTTACCGGTGCTACGAATATGGCAAATGACCGATAAAATGAAGCAAATGATGCAATGCTGTGGTAACTACGCAAAAGTCTGACACAAATTCAAGAATTGCCGCATGACAATCCCCTGCTGTGAGATTTGCGCAAAGGTAAACAACATAACCGGCAGTGGCACGACGCTTGACATGTGCCACGACGCAAAGTCGAGCAAATGCTCAACAATATTACGATTGAAAAACGCAATCGCACGCAGCATCGACTATGGATTGTGCATCCAATACAAAAACTGAAAGAAGTAAGAATATTTTAATGCGCCCAATTAAACTTAGGAAAAGATAAAGGAGCGACTAGCAAATTTAGTCAAACTATTTGTGAAAAATAAAATCGACATCGGGTTTTTACAAGAACCGCACCTGTATAACCATAAAATAATTGGTGTAGGGAGGGGCTCACGGTTTTACAAACTAACAGCGAACGGCCGCGTATAGAGGTATAATAATAAATAACGAAACATGCGCGGGGATAATATTAAATAACTTAGCAAACGATTCTTTAACGGTGGCCAAAATAGAAACTGATGCTAACACTTTTTGCGCTATAAGCGCGTACCTTCCACCGGTCGACGCACGGCGCAAAAACTCACAAACATAAGAAGTAATATGTCATTGGAAAATGTATTTTGAAAAAAATGGCGAAACTGAAAAATAATCATTGATGGGATTTCAATATCAAGTCCCCATTATGGAGCAGTCCTATGGAGGACAACAACGGTTTGCAAATCGCTGATATATTAATGGAACGGGATTTGACGTGTATACATCAATGATTCAATGACGTTCGAGAGGCAGAAATGGCAGTTACGCCGATATCACTGCAGGTCGTTTGCAATTTGTAAATTAGGGTCAAACAGTTCACGCTCTCTGAGCAGAAACTAATAACGTGGAATATTGATATCAGGGCACGCGTAAAAAAGCAAATTACCATTTTCATGCTCTTCTGTAAAAAAAACTGGGAGAGGAGCGATTTTAACCCCATTTAAGCCCCACACTCGAGAACGAACTAGTAAGCTGCCGAGAGGTAATCAAAACATGAACACTCGCGCAAAAACTAAACGACGCTATGGTAGACGCATCAACACACTATATGCCGCTGAAGAGAACGTTTAAGAACAGCGTACTTTGGTGAACTCAGGAGCTAACCGGAAACTCGTAACATAAGTTGCAGCTACCAGAGAAAGATGGAGTTTAATCAATGTAACCGCAAATATAAAATGCTTAGAGGAAAAACGACAACAAACAAATTTAAAGAATTCTGCACGCGCAACTCTAAAAAAGAACCTTGAGGGACGGTGCATCTCAGTATAAGGTGTAATCAACAGAAAATTGCGCTCGGATACTTTTAGGAAAATTATGGGGAATATACGGAGAGATTTAAAACGGCATCGGAATATTTATTAGGCAAATCTTTCCCATCGGGCTATCGAGAGGAGGATGAGGAGTTGCGCGATATAGCACATTGTGGTGCTACCGAGGCGCAAGGGACGGGTAGCGATAAGGCAATTCTTGATCACGAGGTTGTAAGGTCTTTTAAAAGAATGAACCATAAGAAACCATCGACTCATGATGGAATCACATCAGGTGCACCTCTGTAGGCGTGCCTATTGGATCTACGTGTCTTTTCCAGCTTATTTAATCTTGATTTGGAGACTGGCGTGTTTCCATGTTACTGGAAAATCCAGAACGTAACGTTTGTCCATAAACCTAAAAAAGCGGTATATCAGACCCGGGCAGCTATCGTCCAATTAACTTGCCACCGGTTCTGAAAAAAGCTTGGGTTCAAGTCGAATTGAGCACACGGTGCAAGACAGCAATTGTTTTAATTAGCAACAATTTGGATTCGCGAAGCGCAAGTCGACTGTCGATGCGTTAGAGTTTGTAGTCAAAGAAATCAAGCAGGTGAAGAAAGTAAAGAAGCATTTCGTCATCGTAGTTTTAGACATTTCAGGAGCATTTGATGCTGCCTGGTGGCCATGTATTGTTTGGGAGGTAAAACGCAGCAAATTTTTGCGATCCCTGATGTCATTACTCAAGAGTTCTTTCTTGGGACGAATGGTAAAAGTAGAAAATCCGAGAGAAATTGTATCGCTAGTAGTGGAAAGGGGATGCCCACAGGAGTCATGCTCTGGCCCCGTATTCTGGAAGTTGTTGCATGAGAGCATCTATAGGGTCAAATTATTCAAGAATGCACTATTGTTGGGTTCACGGATGATACGTTGTTGATTATCAGATCGAGATTGTTAATGGAAATGCCAACGAAACCTAACAAGGCGTTGAGTAAGTTGCACGAATGGTCGCAAGAGGTTAAATTGAAATACAATACGACAAAGTCGGATGTGCTTTATTTCGGAACAAATTTGTGACAACGTACCCCTAGGCTAGAGCTATGAGAGGTGAACATCCGTTCAAAGAAACATCATTTACCTCGGTTATATAGCAAATTGAATAGAAAGGCGCACTTACAGTGTACAAAAGTAAGGGCAACGAAATATCTAATAGAATGTTAGCGGCAACGAAAATAAACTAGAGATTCAGAGGCGAAACATTGGAAAGATTCTACACCGGAGCAATAGAACCGGCAATGCTATTTGTGGCATCTGTTTAGGCAGAGATTTGTAAAATCCGGGGTGCCTGACAATTAATAAACGTTCAGCGCAAAACCGAGATCAAAGCGGCAAGGACGTACAGGACCACTTCCACGGAGGCTGTTTTGGTGATTAGTAGGATTCTTCCAATTAAATTCATCGTCATAGAGATTAAAGAGCGGAGACTCGTAAATATAGCGAAAGGGCATTCTTGAAAGTCTTAATCTTGGTAATAGGCAGGTTGAGAAAAAAAATTGCTATTTCGGGATTAGGACATTCGGTTGGTGTCAAGGGGATCGAATTTGTCGAAGGCGATGAAAAACGCAACCGTGTCAGAATTTATACGAATGAATCGCGGATGGACGATGAGCAGGTCGAGACAGCGTTTCTTGTGTACAAAGACGAGAGGAAAGTGTTCAGAGTCCAAACTAAACTTGCGGATTGGAGAACCATCTTTCAATGCACATTGGTAGCTATAAGAGAAGCTGTCGAGTGCGTTATCGATCACTCAGGTAGAAATGAATCTCTATTATAAGCGATAGTAAATCACGGTACGGTTGAAAGATAGTGCATACGGTACTCAAGATTCGGAATTTATTGGGTCAGGTCCTATTATGACAATTGAGTAAACGACATGGCAGATGAATTGACCAAGAAGATCGTAACAAAAGAATTTAGCGCGTTGTATTCATTGGCGCTGAGGTCGCTAATAAAGAGAATCTGTGAAAAACATCAATTCGACGGTGACAGTAGAGATGAAGCAACTCTACCACGGGCAAGTTGATTCACAAGTTGATACCTAGTATAGAAGCGCACGACAAGATAGAGATGAAGATAGACCATAAGATGGTGCAGCTAATAACCGGGCAAGAGGCCTTAAAAGTCTACCTGCGACGATTCAGTTTGAGTGAAAACATATAGCTGTGACACGCTCTGTGAGTTGGGGGTATGATCACATTATACTCTGACTTTAGTACAGCGATGAGAAATTTGAAATTGTTCTTACCTACCTGTTCTTTAGCATTACCTGGTTATAGCTCAACGGTAATTATACTATAGAATTTACAAAATAGAATGAAACAGCAATCTCATGTAACATTTATAGAGTCAGAAACATTTTTCTTTCATATAAAAGAATTTATAAGACAGTTTACAGCTAAAGTTCCTAGAGAAAATAATTGCTATGAGTTAATTATTAAAATATTCCTTACCTAATCTTTGTTAAAAAATACAAAACTCAAATACCTCCTATTACAAGCACAAAGTCCTTTGTAATTGATGCGTGGATAATTTTCCTGTCTTCTATTACTCCACTCGTGAATATAATCGGCCAATAATGCTCTACAGATAACTCATTACAGGTCAAAATGCATCAAACTTTAACCTCGAAATTTGCAATAAATTATCCGTTTCTCAAAAACAAATTGAGAACTTATTCTAAATTTAAATATTCAAATATTATCAATTAACAAACAAAGAAATGCAACATTTTACACCTATGGATATTTGTTAAATAAAGGGCGGTTATTCAAGTCTTTTTTCATTACCCTCGCCGGTTTTAAATCCTTCCTGGTTATATCTTAAATTGACGTTAAAATCCCAGTTTACAAAATAATTCATATTATCTTAAATCTCCATTTGACGTTAGAACATCAGTTTTTAAGATACATCTTTATTGTTAGTTGTGGAACGCCGATGCGTTTGATTACAAATTACTCAAAACGTATTTGTTTCATTTCGTACAGTAATTTAGTTAATTAACTTTAGATTGGCTCTTGTATCGAAGAACGTTCAATCTTCATTGTATTTTACAAAACGAAGATGATTCATCGATATATTGCAGTTGAGAACTTCTGTTATTCGCAAAACTAATTTAAAGCATTCATCTCCGCTTCAAATCTTACAGGACGAACGTCGAATATTATATTGTTTGTTTTAAGAAAAGAATGACGAATCACGAATTTTACACGCTATTTGGTTTTAGAAAGAATTAAACGCGAATAAATCGTTCTAATCAAATTCCGGTTTTATATAAAATTATCTCTATGCATCATATTCGAAATTTGTCCAGAAAATTAATCACTGGGTGATGTAATATTAACAAGAATTTACATTACTTTCGCATTTTAACGAACCAATTCGTGTTAATTGTCGTGATTTAAGTTTATCGTAAAACGTGCTGTTCATTTTTGTCTAATGTACGGAGTTAATGGTCGCGTCTCATTTTATATTTTGTAATACATATGCAATTAAATTAGTTCTTATCCATCTCGGTTTTATTTTTATGTTTTATTGCATTTTAATGATAACGTGAGTATCTTAAATAGGGCGCTTATTCAAGATTGGTTATTTAATAGTTTTTAAAAACATTGCGTAGTATTTGATGACGTATTTGTCTATTCTTAAGTGCCGAAAATATGGTTTTATTTAAAAACTCTTAAAATGAACTTAATTACCTAACAAAAGATCACTAATGCGTCCCTATGCTATACAAATGCAATTAGATGAGGTTTGCTTTTTTAATGATTGATTTGTATTATAATAAAGTATAGATTTCAAAACACTTTTTTAAGGTATCTATAACAAGACTAAATATTTTATTTTCGATATTATTCACATACAAAAAAATTATTAAAGCTCGCAATTGCTTTGCACTCTAAATTATTGTAAATGCAATCTTCGTTTTACAGCGTATTACGTTTTCAATATACAACGTAAGTCTTTTTAAAATGCGATTTAAAGTAAATTTAACCCGAATGAATATTACACACGGAAACTATGCTTTTTATTATCGCGAATGAATCTAAGAGCTTTGTACATGTAATACGCTTATTTTTAAACAGGATGGAACAATTAAATATTTTGAAATTCCTAGTTTGCGTTTTCTTCTCTTTGGGTGGGCTTTATTTATAAAATTTGGGTTTTAATGACTTCTCGTGACCTCGTGATCAAATCAATATATAGTGCTCGCTGTACTCGCAAAGCATTAATTTGTATTAATAAGTTAATTTTTAAGTCAACTTTAAACGAGCACGTCTTAGTTAAATGGGATTGGCTAACATAATGTTTATGCAGGTGCACCTGATAATCTAAGTGACGTTTTTAGCTATCCTGTTATATACTTAATGCTTTATTTAAATATTAATAAATTTACATATTTTACCTGTATTGTACATTTATATATTTTATTGTTCTATCGCTTGATTTATTTCGTTCGGTGTTTTGCTTAATTGGGTCGTAGTTTCTACAGGAATAAAGATCGAAACTAGAATAGGTAAGTTAAGGAACGATATGTAGCGTTAAGGACGAGTTTAAGCTAAAGTTAGTATAAACTACTTAGACCACGATATTGTTAAACCTATAGAGTAAGAACAAATCGTTGAATTCGCTATTAATAAAGTTGGCGTATGCTTAGAAATACAAATCCATTTGAAAATGCTAATTTAACTATATTTGGATAGTTTTAAATCGACTCTTGACGTGACACCGGTAAACAGAGATGGCAGCTGCTACGCGGTATTACGGATCCCTCGTTTTTTTACTTTTTGCTAGTGTCTTGTTGATCAGACACACTACAAATTCAACACCATAGGTATCATTATTTAAACTCACCTTAGTTTTTAGTTTCTAAAGTTTATTTACCGTTTAACTAATTGGAGTTTAATTAATTCGAAACATGTAGATTTTTCGCGTTTAAATCTTACGTAGTACCTTCGGGTGAAGTATAGAAGACATGTTCGCAAGTGGACCTCTGAACCACGCTTATTTGTTCTTGACCTGGAAACTCCAGAACTTGTTTCAACATGTAATGCAATAAACAACATCAAGTTTAAAGAAAGGTTTATTTAAATATAAATCAAGCTAAGCGACTACATATCATGAAAGCTTCTTACGTTCTTCTATATCTCTGAACAACAAGTTACAGTAACCCCTTACTTACTCTCTCTACTACCCTGAGGTCTATCGACGCACGCAGAAGGCCTGAAATATTTTACACATCCTCCGGCGCGGCGGCACAACTTAGCTTATCACTTCTTATTTCTAAAGGATGCAATAGTTGTATTGGGCGCCTAATTACGGTGCCATTCGCAATCTTAACGTAACAGGCAAGCACTTTGACATCACGGCCGTTTATCACGTCATTCACCAACCCTAATTTCCACAATAACCGTCGCTTATCATTTCCATGTATTAATACGACATCCCCTTGCTTAATCGCACACTCACGCGCATTCATGTTGTGATGAGCTCCTCTTAATAATTGTAAATATTCTGCGCTCCATCTTTTCCAAAAGTAGTCTATAACGTTTGTTCTCTGCTTCCATAGCCTACGAATCTCATCTCCATTAATAACACGGTCAACAAAAGGAATAGTAGCCAAAGCGGGTCCCAATAAAAAATGCAAAGGGGTTAACGGCATTAAATCTATAGGTTCACTACCTAAGTATGTGAACGGGCGGGCGTTTATTGTTGCTTCAACCTCGGTAATGAGTGTATTTAGTTGATCTAAATTTAGTAAAAAAAATCCTATCGTAGCCCTAAGGGCGTCTTTTACACTTTTTACAAGTCGCTCGTAAAATCCTCCGTGCCAAGCCGCTCGCTCTACTATAAACTTCCACTTAATTTAGTGACTGCTCACAAACTCGATTAATTCTGTACTCGCCATCACTTCGTTTAAGGTCGATATTTCACGTGATATTCTTTTAAATGTTTTAGCGTTATCTGAGTAAATGACCTTAGGAATCCCTCTACGGGCAAAGAACCGTTTACATGCACTGATTGTAGACGCAACATCTATTTTCAAAACAATCTCTAAATGAAGTGCTCGTATAACAGCGCAGGTAAATAAAAGAACATAACATGGCTTTGAGTGATAACTATCTTTAAAATACAACGGTACGGCGAATTCTAAACCTGTCACGGTATTGATGAACTATTTCCAAACGCGGCAATACGAACCCTATGTTGTCCAACAACAGGTAAATTTAATACCCTTGATAGATTCTCCTTAATAAATGAAAGTCGACTACCGCCGTCCATTCCTAATCTATTTAACTTCTTTGAATTTTCGCCAAAGGCTTTAAGTTTGGGTCGCACATTGTTGTTGCGTGCCTACCTTTGCATTCTTTACATCTTAAGAATCTATTTTTACAATATTTAGCACTATGGTTATCTTTCGTACAACGGTAACAATTTCTTGCTGCCTTTAGAATTTCTCTCTTTCTCGTCAAAGGTACATCTGCGTCACACATTTCGGTTTTATGTTCTTTCTTGCAGAAAGCACAGCATTCAAGACGTTTGTTCGGGGTGACTAATAAACTAGACGCAGTTCCTTTGTAATGCGTTCTCTTCTCTGTTGGGAGCATCTTTCCTTTACCATCTGCATCCGGTTTTAAAGCTTGTTCCAACAACTCGAGTTCGTTTTTAAGAAACTGCAACAAATCCTTTACCTGGCGATCTGCATCTTGCTCTGACCTTGATGATGAACTTTCTAAATTATTCGTAGTAATTTCTAGATAATTGGATGATTTCATTTTCATTTGTCGATAAAATCCTAAGCGCAATTCCGTTGGCAACGACTTCATGAAAGTCGACTTTACGATTATGTTATGCTGAGAAGTAGATACTTCTAAGATTTCAAAAGCACGCATAGCTGAAGTGATTAGATTGTAATTCTTCCTTAAAGTGCTTACGTCATTTCTGGATGTTACAGGTTCGATTTTCATAATGCTATCAATATATTGTTCAATTAGCTGTTCCCCATTTCCAAATTGATCTTTTAATATATTCAAAGCTTCTTCATAGAATGCTCCAGATGGAGGAAATCCCTCAATTGCTTCAGCGGCCCTTTCCGTGACATACATTCGCAGGTAGTTGAATCGATCTCCGTTCGTTAATTGTTGATTGTCGTGGATCATACTTCTGAATTGTTCCCAGAAAGAAAGCCAGCCCTTTGCAGTACCATCATACTTTGCTAACTGTGCACGTTGAAGCTTCACTGACGTAAAGGACGGCCTACTTACTTCGTTACTTACTGATACCGTATTCGTTAAATTCGAGTCAACCTCTATCTGCGATCTTTCTGGGAGTTTTAATCTAAATTACAACTTAGACATCGTAGATACAGCAACCTCTTCATATTCATACCTTTTCATTAACTTGTCCTCTAGATTTTCCTTAAGCAGAGGTTCAATTTGGTTATCAATTTCTTTCAGATTGTCACTCGCAAGCTTTAACTTTGACATAGCTGTATAAATGTCTTCAACACTGAAACTATTTTCTAGCATAGAATTTATATTATTAACTGTTTTAGTTAATTGCGATCTACAGATTGTCTGTTTTACTTGTTCCATCATGAAGCCTCGATAGTATAGCCGTCTGTTAAATATTCGCGTTCACGTTCCGTTATTCCGAATATTCACGTTAAAGCTCGTTAATATTTATCACCAGATCTTCCCAGGTTTCGGCACCAAAGTTGATGTAATGCAATAAACAACATCAAGTTTAAAGAAAGGTTTATTTAAATATAAATCAAGCTAAGCGACTACACATCATGAAAGCTTCTCACGTTCTTCTATATCTCTGAACAACAAGTTACAATAACCCCTTACTTACTCCCTCTACTACCCTTAGGTCTATGGACGCATGCAGAAGGCCTGAAATATTTTACACACAACATATTTGGCTAACTATCGTGGAATGGCGATTGTGTCACCTAAATCCTGAACAATATGCTTGAGGTAAATATTTAAAGAGTACCACTTTTTACAAAACCATTGCTTTGCTAGCTTACCTTATGGTTGGATTACTGGTATTACGTAACTATTGGAATTACTACATGAGAGTATGCTTTGAACACTGTTCTAGAAAACTGAGTTAACGGTATCCCTCCGATATAATAGTTGTGTAGATATTTGGTGGTGGTGTTATTATACATACTTTCCTTCCCTTTCTCATGCTATAAAAATTCTCGCGAGGCTAGCTCATCAACTGTGCCGTTGTGTTAGTAAATAAAATAAGGCCATCGCAAATATATTGTATGAGAATAAATATTAATTTTTTTTTATTTGTATGTTACTTATATCTTAACTACTGTTTGTTTCCTTTTTTTATTTTTACACTTTGCGGTAGAGGTGTAGGTTCATTGGTTTCGTTTTGATCCCCACCCCACACACACCTCCAACCCCCATCTTCGACTGTATTAGTGCGATCTTCTCTCTCCTTTAGTTTCCGCTTCCGTTGTAGCGATTCGGACGAGTCGTTCTTGACTGACTCTCGTACTTTTTCCTTCTGGCTCGCTCGCATGACTGTAACAATTTTAGTATAACGACGTATACAATGTATTTGATTACGGTTTTCAAAGTCATTTTGAGCGTTGGCCTCAAATAAAATCAGCTATATTGAAGCGTTTTGTTTTTCCTCTCCCGCAGTAACGCATATAAATTTGGTATTGTGTTACAAAAAATTTAAATTCCCTTTTATAATTCGATACGTTTCGTATTTCTAGAACTTATGCATAATTAAAAGAAAGTTATCATAATTTTGAAACACCCTATTTATTGTTCATTTATTCTATTTATCTGGTAAATAAATTCATCGTTATAAATATTCCAAATTGTATTTAAAATCCTACAACTATTTAGAATTTCCATAAGTTATCTTTAAAGTATCGTATTTTAGTGCGATTATGCGCAACTGTTGTTTTCTTTACTCAAGTATTGAAGTCTCGATTGTTTCCGGACTCCGACAGTCTACCCTTTATTGTCCTAGTGATAAGATGCAGAAGTTAATATTAAAGGATGACTTGAGACTAGCAGTTTATTTGTGCAGTAAATCGATCCGTGTGTGTTAGAAAATTCATCATGGTTTGTAATTTCTGTTTTGCATATTTAAAACTAATTTTATTTGGTTTTCCTTAGCGCAACACTGAAGTTTTGATTTAATAATGGTTATGCATAACAGCTAGTTTATAGCGTATAAAATGTATACGTATGGAAACTTACAGTAATGGGATTTGCAGTTTAAGCTACTGATTGATGTGGTATTCTTTTCTTGGTTAGAGATTTCAACGATGGCTCTCCCCAACGGTGGATTCCACCCTTTGTTTTTATGGTTCTAACCTTCGGGACATTGCCGTAACAAGATAGACAACAAGTGTTTGCTGTCCTTATCCAGTATTGGAGGCGCATATATGGTTCGAGTTTATCTACTAAATGGTTTGTAGAAATTTGAATTCTATGTTGTATGGCGGTAAGTCGATTTTCCTTTGTTATGAAAATCATCTGTTTTAAAATTATGATAACTTTCTTTTAATTATGCATAAGTTCCAGAAATAAGAAACGTATCGAATTATAAAAGGAAATTTAAGATTTTTGTAACACAATACCGAATTTATATGCGTTACTGCGGAAGAAGAAAAGCAAAGCGCTTCAATATCTTGCTGAGTATAAGTTAGCCATGTAAAACTTGTAACAACTGTAACACAATTTTGCATAAAATTTTGTTGCTCATTTCTCTTTCTGAAGACACGCTCTCCTGCTTCATTCATCATCATTACCTAAAAACAATTTTCAACCTGACGTTTATTTTTTGGTAATAATATAATTATAATTTGGTATAAAAGTTCCAAGACTTGAGATAAAAAAAGTTTTAAACAGCAACAAGATATTTACCAATATGATTAAATATAAGTATTACATCGTTTCAATAACATCTTTAATCCAGTATAACCATATTCTTTTGATTTGTTGGCAAAATGATTGTCGCTATAGCTTCATGATCGTCCCTAAATCTAGTTTCGCTTAGTGTTTTTAAGTTTGGAAACAAAAACAAACACAGGACGTTAGTTTTGGATTAGCAAATGGTCAACTTTGATGAGGCCACATTCAGGAATGGCTTCTTTTGAAAGTTTTGAATTGTGTACCGGTGCACTATGATGGACCAACTGGACACCAAATGTATTCTTCAGGATTTGGGGCACTGTAGAAGAAAAGGATAGAAGGAAGTAAGGTACACCTAGTGAAATATCATATTAGGTTAAAAATCCCATTATTTCAGACGTACAGTTTTATTTTCTTATTAGGTTAAAATAACTTACCTTACTTATTTCGTCTTATACCCTAGGTAAATAATCAACAAAGAAATAGATTCAACTTTTATTCTGGAATGCACACAGGATGCAAAATAAATAAAAACCAAATACATAATTAGGTGTAATTTGAATTTGAGCAACCATTTATATGTAAAATGAGTGAGTATAAGATAGTATGAAAGCAACAAAAAAATGAGGTGATAAAGTTGATACTTTAAATGCAGATGATGTGATTTGTTTTGGGCAAGTCTTTCGTTTTATTGCACATAATAGTATTGAAGTTCTTAAAATGTAAACCTTGTTGTTTACAACTGCAACACAATATATGCTGATTTGAAATCAGCAGCAAAAACTGTAACGCCACTTCAAAACATGGCAAACTTCATTTTAATTTTATTTGTATTGTGTTGCTTAAGAAAGATTGTAAAAACAGCATGTGCAATTTACAAAATAATCAAAATTATTATAAAATATTAACTAGTAACAACAATATTAACCAGAAATTATCCACGATACAATAATTTATAATACAATAATCACAATTCTCAGTCTCAGCCCGGTATCGTATTTGCTTTCCCAGGGTCAAATACATTGCCGCTCTACACATCCAACATTTTAAAAAAATAATACAGAATATACAATGAAAATATTATTTTAGAGGTACAATATAATACGCAGCGAAGAACGCTTAACACAGAGACACTGAGACTTTGAATCCACAATTAAGGGCGCCGTCAAAAGTAAATAACACTAGTAATATCTAACAAACTTTGTACACATTTAAACAACTTAGAACTTTACCTCAAAGTTTGGGTTCAAAAATTCGGTTCAAGATCAAAAACCGTTTATTTTATCACCCGGTATTATCACTGCACGAACTGATTCGTTGTCCTTCAGAAACCTGAAGAATTTTTGAGACTCGGCACCTTTTCTAATATCACCCAAAAGTGTGGGATTCCTGCAATAAATACATTAAATTAGTTTAATGATGATACAAAGAAACGTATACAGATACAGTGTCAAAAGGGCGGCTTACTAACTTGATGTGATTAGAATATACCATAAGGCCATGTTATTAGCCATAATTGGTTGTATTAAAAAAATAAATGTTACTTCTTATGAGCAAAACTTAGTACCTGTAAATAAATAAAACTAGCTTATAAATATTTTTATTAAATATTCAGGTACCACAAAGCTTGCTCAATACAAACATATTTAGACTGTACAAAGCATTTCTTATTTAGCAAATTTAAGAGAAGTCTCCATTAGCAACGCGAGTTACAAATCCCCCAATTAATATGTATATAAATTTAAATATAATTATTAAGTCTTAAGAAATAAAATGTTACATCGTATAATTAAAGGACACATTATAAAAGGTTAATGAAAGTTCATAATGAGACGTGAGAAAGGAAGCAACCACTTTATATTCCAGACGTAACATGATACTGCAGGTGCAGGTCACAATAGAGTAAAAGAAAGCAATTGTTAGAATTAAGATTACTAAGAAGTAATACAATGTATTTTATCAAGAAGTAGCAGACATGAGATCTGCACTTACTACAAGACGATGCGAATGCTGGGATAGCATAAATACTCTGAAGAACCCATGATGGCCAGTCAGTCTCAAACTTCATAACTTTAACGTTGTTGTTTGTTCAGCTACTCATTAGTAATAGTAACTTTGAATATTTGTTAATTAAAACCTTAATGAACATAACGTTCAAGTTGTCAAATCATTATTGTAATTACTGTATAAATAAAATACACTTGATAGGAGTGTTTTTTGGAAATAAAGACTTTTTAAAAAAAGCTCCCAAAGGCCAAAAACTTATCTCGCACTAATCAAAAAATGTCCTACTCCTAAAGTTCTTAATGTTGTTTAGAGAACTACTCTCCAACAGCATTCTAGTACAAAATCAAAATTAAACCGATGTTCGTTTAGTGAATTCCTTAATGGACCAAACACTGTCAGATATCCCAATAAAAAACCGAGCAGATCTTGGGTCGTTACATTTACTTTGAGCTTGGGCATTATTAGTCAGAATTTCCCGGGACGTGAATTCCTGGCTGACACCCAAGCGATTTACAGTGTTTGCATATCGGTCCGCATTGGTGTGGATACCGGCCTTTTTAAATTCAAACGCAACACATCTTGGAGATAAAAACGACCCTACATTTGATTTTCCAATGCTCCACCCGAGATACTACATTCACCAGGAAGCGAGTTTTCTTTACCTGGAAAATTTGGAATTTTGCCGAACCCTTGCTGTTCCAAGGAATGTTTAACGTGCGTGACAACACTCACACACGGGATCTCTCATCTCTCATCCGAACGATGGCGTATTTTTGTGAAAATTGCTCGCCTAACATTTTTCAAGCGTACCGTGTCGGGATTTGAACCCGGGACCTTGGACATAGTAGTCACACGCATACCAACTACACTATAAAGCCGTCTGGATAAAAAACGACCTTACATGTGATTTTCCAATGTTCCACCCGAAGATACTACATTGGATAAAAAAAATACCACCGGTAGAAGCAGAAGAGGCAAACAGAACACTTTTGCATATTCCTCATTGTTGCAGTTCCCATAGAGTATTCTGGAGAGTTTAGACATGTATTCGATTCAAAATTTCCTGGGAAAGCAATTTTTTTTGCATTTTTGAAAACAGACACCTTTCTGCAGTTACAACCCTTTAAGCATCTGATCCCAAAAATTTTGTACATCTGAATCTTTAACTATTGCTATAGCCCTTTCAGATGCCTAAATCATGTATTTTAATACAGAATTATGAGGATAATTAGAATCTTTTTAAATTTTATCTTACCAAGTTATAAACCCTTGTAACAGTTTTTTTGACCACAGTAAAACATCAACGAATTTTTAGTCCTAATAACTCTAGTATAGTCCTTAGTATAATGCGAACCATTTTTAAACAAATAAATACCAGTATTGATATTGTATGTGCTAACCGCCATACAGAAATGCTAGTTTGGTTGCTAACATCAGGCGCCGAATGTTAATACAATTATTATCAAGACCAAGCAGCTTTCCTGTTTCGTGCACAGCACATTTGCACTCACATTAGCTAGAGCTCTCGTCGAGAACGATAATGGAACTAATAAGGGTTCTGGCTTGTAACTTGCGTCTGGCTTTTTTGTGCGGCAGTTGAACCCTAGGGCGCTTAACACTAGGCCTTTGTGTTTTAACGATGGTAAGAATTAAAATAATAATTAATTAGATCAACTGAATAATTTTGTTGTAGCGCTCTTTCCCATAATTATCTTTTCCATAATTATCTTTCCCATAATTATTCTTTTCCATAATTATCTTTTCATATTTTCTCTCTTAGTAAATTTTCTTTTAGTCTAGTATAACGTTCCTTATAAAGACGTTTTAAATGACTTCTAATAAATAACTTCGTTTGGATAATCCCGTTGATAAATTCATTCAATAATTCTTTGGACATTTGTGTAAATAACACATAAAAGAAGTCGTTTTGTATTATCTGGTTTTATAAAACTAAGGCAGCGAGTATGCTGTATTTAAAAGAAGATAAAATTCTATTTTTGCACCTGCGTGTATCAACTTATGGTTGATACACGTCAACCTTGCGATAGGGTATCGATCCAGTATGAATGTCCTTCAACCGTACTATGGATAGTTGGATTTTATGTAGTATTACGGAGAAAACAATAAGCTGGAATTTTAAGGAAACGTTCTACAAAGTATGTAGAAATTTTTATGGTTTGTAAATTAAGTCCGATGATGTTTTGGAATGGTACTGTTGAAACTTTCGTTCAAGATTTACACACAGTAATACATCTAAGTCTAGTATTGGAATTTGGTTGGTCCAGTTAGTGCGTATAACAAAAACGCATAGAAGTTAGCATGGTCCGGTCCAAGGGTCACGCAGCTGTTCGTGATCTGTGGAACATGTGGATTCTACGTCACTTGTTTTCTGAAAAATGTATGTATTAACACCTGCCCTAACATGTTGTGACGACAACATGTAAAGAACACCTGCAGAGCCAAGGTAAGAGATTAGAATTATTCTTGCATCATGCCAACATTTGGTGATCTTTGATACGAGGCTGCTTCAGAAAATAATTTTGTAACTATTTGTTCTGATAAATCCGTTTCGCATATTAAGAAGGACCTTAGTAAATTTTTATTGTCAATACTAGTTCAGAAAAAATACAGTCATTAAATTTTATGAAATTAGGCAAACTTAAAGAGTTCTTATTGATGTTTCATATATGCATGATTTCACTTACAATTTTTGAATAATGAATTAATAGATAAAGTAGTTAAAGTTTTATAAATATGTAAACAGAAAAAACAGATCTGATATTTCTGGTATAAATTCAAGTTAAACTTTTGTAACTAAAGCAACATTTAGAGTTTTGATATTTTTGTTTGAATATATAAACCTACCTTATGAGTAAATGAACTTGTATTATCTTTACTTAAACATGAATTTTATATTTACAATTTTTATGAAAGAACGATTTTAATTAAAGAAGCAACATTTAATTTTCTTAATTAATTGTTTTATTCTGAACAAGTACGTTCAGAAGTAAGGTAGCAAAGCATAAGATCAAATAGAGTAAAGTGGTAAGACCAATTTAACAAGCTTTAAGAGCCTTTTTAGAATTTGAAGCATAAAATCTGTGTTCATATTATTGTTGTCTGATTAATCTTTGTTGTTTTTTATATGAGGTAGCAAGAGAATACTCTTGTGTCCTCATTTTGGTATATTTAATTAAATTTTCTTTACAGCTCCTGCGTTGGCAGTTAATACGGTATTCCTCCCTAAGGACGCCCAAGTTCCCCTTAGGGAAACCATGTGTTTAAAGTTAATGACTTGGTGGCGCCCTATTCAAACCCCTGTTTTGTTGAGAATCTAGTCCTAGTGATAAAATAACGGTTTGTAAAAAGAACCACGACCAATCCTCATAAGCTCTGCCCCAGGAATAGACCCCCTAGCATAGTCGGAAGATATTTGCGTTCCATCATTTTAAGGGAATCCTTCCTTAAAGGTTACTGGTCACATTTAGGGATATAAAAATAACCCCTAACTGGTTACCCCAATCAGTAAACAATATAGTTAGTTATACCCTAAATCCAAAATTATTTTACAACTAGATTTCAATTTATTTCTCGAGCTATAGCACATTTATTTCTACACATCTAAAACATGTATTTAAAGCAAAAACTTCAAAAAAATTAAATCTTTTACAATTTTTTAAATCATAACCACCCTTAGCGAAATACTATACCTACAGCTCAAAAATTGCTTAATATTAAGGTTTCATAATGTTTGCTGAAATTTAAGGTGTAGATTTAATTTAGACAAACATCGACTAAACCTACAGAAGGCCTGTACTCTGAGATTAACATCACCCGCCTCGATACTGCGAGTAAATATAATACTTTCAACTTTTTTTTCTTTAAAAAACGGACCATTGTAAAGAGTATTGTTTAAAACCGTTTTCAGAGGATATTACTTTTGTAGTATTATGTAAATATATCTTAAAGCAGTTTAAAATTTTCTAGCCGAACAAATTTTAAAAACATACTAAACGCATGGATCTGAATGAAGTTTGTATTATGTAATACCACGCTTTGTTTTAAAATTTTGCAATTTTCTTAATGCGTTCAGAACATATCATTCATAATATGCATATAGGGCAGCTAGCTATACGAAGTCGATTATAGCTAATTAGTTTCTAACAGTATATCCATTTGTAACAAGTAATCTGAATTGAAAGTGAACCTAGATGGAAAAAAATACCATACTATGAACCAGAATAACATCAGACCAGTGTTAGCACAAAAGAAAGTTTCCTCTACAACAACATTATTCGTTTAGCTCCAATATTGGGCGTTAACGTTATAATTTTCCTTGTAACGAGATGGACGCTGGATCGAACGAAAAATTCGATGGGTGCGATTGTATTAAAAGATGGATTCAACAAACGCACCTTCGTCTAGAGTCATAATTTGATAAAGGTGAAATTTTAATCCGTAATGAAAGACTTTGAGGAGACTTCAGAACTAACTTTGAACCCTATCTTTAGTGGAGTTTGATGAAACTAGCAGGCGGGTTCATTATGAGTTGCCCTTAAGCGCCACTACACTTAATAAATGTTAACCAAGAATACCGTCCAGAAAGTGTAGGAACTAAGTAAATAACGGATCTAAGCGTAAATGCGTAAGCAGAGACATACTCTCGTTGAGGAACCTGAAAGAAATGGTATTCATAGGCATGTAAACCTTATTCTATAAAAGTTAAATAAAAAGATGTTTCTGCAAAAGGAAAAGAACATAAGATGTGAATATACTGACCAAGTATATTTGAACTCATACCTACTAAAATATTCTACTTATTATGGAGTATAATATTTTTATCGTTAACCTTTCAACTTTTGCTGGAAATCTTATAGACAAGTGTTCATAACACCTTTAGCATGATTATCTATTAAAATCATAAGATTGAATAACGAAAATTGTGTTTCTAATTTTTTTGAATAATCATAACTAACATGTTTGAGAAATTTACAAAAGAATTAAGTACTTTTAGTAGCATGAAAATAAGTTATGCGCATATTATCAACTTATAGTGAATTGATGTTCAGAAATCTTAGTCATTTTTGGCGAATATTTACGTATCTTTCATATCTGAACCATAAGCATTGCATGTTCGGTTTAACTATCAATAAAAATATTATTAGCTCTGTAAAATCTATAGTCTACTACATCGACTATACTTTAATATAACATTAAATAAGATTAGATTTTTTATCATAATATAATTTAGATATATTATGGTATGAGAACCTGAAGTTTATTTAATTTGATTCAAACTGACTTTTATAAGTCATTTTTGTAATTGTATTATAACATGTTTAATTTCGGCAATAATTATTCGCATTGAATTACGAGGATAATGCGCTAAGCGTGCCTTATTCCTTATTCATCTTCTTATATTAAAATATCTGTGTGACATAAAGTTACTTCGTCAAGCAGCTTTTTCTTTCGTATTCCCCACCTCTAACGTCGCTATCATCCGCTAGCAACCGCCTTATCAAGATGTATTCCCGGCTAGAGGCAGGCGACCTTCGAATAAATTACTAATGTAAGCAGGTCAGGTCGTGCTAGACCTGAAACTATTTTGATACCTTCTACTAACGGTTGGTAAAGTATATATTTTATGAACTAATTTAATTTGGTTTCATTTATTTAGCGCGTCATGTAGGATTCGTCATGTAGGATTCGTCATGTAGGATTCGTCAAAACCTTGACTTTGATATAGATGTTAATGATGAAATTTTTTTTACTTGTTAAAAAGTTTTGAAATTTTATAGAGGTTTTTTAGTAAACAATTAGTTAAACTTTGAGGCTTTTATTTTAGTCAAATGCGATCAAATCTGATTTTTGATACTTTTATAGGACACAAATGGTGTTCTACATTTTTATTTATTTAATCTTTGCAATTTCTTACAGGAGCTACGTCTTATTTTTATAAGACAGGTTTTTGTTAACGAAGGCGATCGTTTTATTTTTGGGTTTCCACGTCCGCCCTTAGAACTGTGCTCTGCTATTATCGTGATTATCTCAGGACTTGGTGGCGCCTATTTAATTTAGTTTAGCTGTGGTTTGCAACCAAATTCGACTCCCCACACACTTCTTATTGCTCTACCCAGGAATAGACCCCAAGCTATGTCGGAAGATTTTTGTTCACTGGCGCCCATTAAGAAAAATAAGTTACACTGGCGCCACAACATATATATAAAAACAAAATCAGTTACAGTATAATTAAGAATAAAATCGATAGAAGAGTTTTTTTGGAAAAAAATATTTTTAAAAAGAAGCTCCCAAAGGTCCAAAAACCGATCTAGCGCACTAACTAAAAGTTCGTGTATAGAGGCATACCTTGTTGCTGATAGAGCATTAAATGTTGTAAAGCTCATCCCGAATGATAGTGTTATTCCTTGTCAATAGACAGTCGTGAAATAATCAGTGCCGATGGCGGTTACTCACTTAAAACACTATTACGTGAACTCCAATTCGTAGGCAAAAGTTTTTAATTAACATTAAATATGTAGGTACTTTAAAATTTGGTTCCTAAATTATAATACATTAAATAAAAATTGTTAAATTAACGGAATACAACCTAAAAAAAATTAGAATAACGATATTTTAATAATACCAAAGAGATTTCGGAAGACCAAATTATAAATATATACGGTCTTTTTACAGGATATTCATAAAGTAGCTATGCGTGCCGTGAGGTGTTGTGCTAAGTACTAATACACAGCTTATTTATCCGCAGGTCCGACTATATTTAAACCTTACATGTGATTTTCCAATGCACACCCGAAAGTACTACATTGGCCAGGAAGCGAGTTTTTTTACGTAGAAAATTTGGAATTTTGCCGAACCCTTGCTGTTCCAAGCAAGGTAGGGATCTTTAACGTGCGTGACAACACTCACACACGGGACCTCCATTTTACCTCTCATCCGAACGAGGGTGTATTTTTGTGAAAAATGCTCGCCTAACAATTTTCAAGCGGACCGTGTCGGGATTCGAACCCGGGACCATGGGCGTAGTCCGACTATATTGCAGACCAGTGGAGTAACGATATCGTGTGTGACATTTCGTGATCCATTTACTATGCTAACGATTGAACAAACGGTGTTTCTTGTGAAGCATATGTTCCGTAATGGACACAAGTTTACCGCAGCCGTTAAAACTCCATTTATAGCAAAGTTCCCAGGAGTGAAAATGCCTAACATAAATGCTGTTCGGGACCTCATCACTCAGTTTCATGAGACCAGAAGCGTTTATAATGCTTCAAAATCAGGCAAACTATCCGTCTCCACATCCGAAGAAAAGGTATTGGAAGTGCAGGGCATGATGCTGCTAAGTCCAACGAAATCAGTTAGACGACTATCTCACAGTTCCACGTGTCCGTTGGTTCTGCTCACAAGATTCTGTGAAAGTCAATGCAAATGCATCCGTACAAAATTTCGGTAATGCATCAACTGAAAGACACAGATTACCCGGTGTGTGAGATCTTTTACAACTGGTTTCTGACCTTCCTGTAGGGCATGGTAAGAGGATTTTTGACAAAACGTTTTTCACGAACGAGACATGGTTCCATCTCTCTGACTACGTGAATAGTCTGAACAGTTATGTGTGATCTATGGAGAATCCGCATGAATAAAGATTTACACTGCATGATCAGAATGTTGGTGTTTGGTGCGCCGTGAATCGTACACGTATCATTGGCCCAATCTTCTTTACGGACACCATCAAGGAAGAACGGCAAATCACTTCGAGCATCTCCTCAAGTTCACAAATCACTTAATTTTTAACCACTGCCATATACAGTCGCAGTTACTTTATTAACCACTGTATAGTTACGTTTACAGAACGTTATGAGCCACTGCATAGTTATTTATGAACACCCGGTATCAGAAAACAAGTGCACATTCGGTGGACAAAATTACAGCTGTAGCTACTAAAATGTGAACAGTTGTAAGAACCTACTAACACGTAATAGAGAGAGTACACAGTAATTGTGATGTAGCCTCCGATATTGAAAGTTTTTCATCATCATCATCATCATTAGGTCTTCAGTCCTAGGACTGGTTGGACGCGTACCCTCATTGTTTCCTAGTCTGAACCAACCTACACATTTCCCTGAAATTTGCACACTCTGCATTCATCACTACCTGTGTACGAAAGTCTGATCTCGGTCTAGCTCTATTTCTCTTTTCCTATCTCTGCTTGTAGTATATCCCGTACTATTCCCCAAAAATGCCTTAGAACAAATCCTGTCCTTCTATTTTTTCATTTTCCACAAATATCTTTATTCCTCTACTATTGTTACAACCTATTTGTCTGTCCATGCTACCATCCTCATACATCTGATGCACAACATTTCAGAAGACTTCTATCTCTTTCTGTCTGCTTTTCCTACTGCCACTATTTCATAGATGTACTGTGCTGTGCTCTACACTATGCTTTGAACAGTTTTCTTCTTGTATCTATATTCGTTGTCTTTGAGCATAGCTACTGTTCTTTCTTGTTTGATGTAGTTCGGTCACCTTCTTTTGTTTTACAGTTATATACCCTATTTCCCCGATATTCAGTGGTATGTGAAGGGGGGTAAGCAGTCTTTGGCTGCCAAGTTCCCCCAGCACTTGAACCTTTGTCGAATTAATAGTTATTCCAATTTATCCTTTCGCACAGTCAACATTAGTTGAAAATATTTCACAACCGACACCCGTAGTTGTTTTTAATAATCATCAGATTTAAGAGCACTTATTTTTTCGTCATTGGGTTTTACATTTTGAAACTGGTCTGACTTGTACCTTAGCCTATTTATGTTTTGAGCAAGCCTACACCGTTCCCTGCAATCCTCACAACAGTCTATATACAGCTCGATTCCCTTCTATTGTTTTCTAATTATATGCCCTATTTCAACGAGATTCAGTGGTATGTGAAGGGGGTTAAGCAGTCTGTGGCTGCCAAGGATCGCCCAACACTTAGACATTTGCCGTATTAATAGTTTTCCAGTAAATCCTTTCGCACAATTAACATTAGTTAAGAGTATTGCAAAACCAATATCTGTAGTTGTTTATAATAATCACCATGTTTAAGTACAGTTATTATTTCTGTCATTAGTTTTTCCATCTTGCGACTGGTTGGAAGCGTACCTCCATTGATTTCTATTCTGAGCTAGCCTACACATTTCCCTGAAATTCTCACAGCCTACATCTTTCACTATCTGTGTGCAGTAGTCTAACCTAGGTCTGCCTCTACTTCTCTTTTTCCCTATCTCTGCTCCTAATATATTCCGTACTATTCCCTCCTGTCTTAGTATGTGGCCTATTATTCTATCTCACCTATTTTTTACTGTTTTCCACATAGTTCTTTCTTCCCCTACCATTTCTAGTACCTCTTTGTTCTTAACTTTGTCTGTCCATGGTATCTTCATCATACGTCTGTAGGCCCACATTTCAAAGGCTTCTACCTTTTTCTTGTCTGCTTCTCCTACTGTCCAGGCTTCACAGCCATACAGTGCTGTGCTCCACACATATGTTTTAAGCAATCTTTTCCTTGTTTCTATGTTTGTGGTCTTTGAACACAGTAACTGCTTTTTCTTGTTAAATGTAGCACGACCTTGTGCTAATCTTTGTTTTATATCTTTTGTGCTTTTCCCATCTTGCGTTATTTGACATCCTACGTAGCAGTAATCCTTTTTTTCAATAGTTACATATTTTCGTTTATGGTGGATTGTGCGACGGTAGATGTACGATAGGCGTACGAGCACAAAATCTCTTATTCTACATGTATACCCATAAAAAAATTTAAAGTCCAAAAAAACTACTTTTTTAGATACAGAGGTCATTCACATCACGTGACCCTCCTATATTCACGAATCACGTAATATGATACCAAATGACGCTCTACATAATGAGCGACATGACGCCTGATGCCTAAATGTCGGTGTCACATTACGTAATTCTTAAATGTGAAGTTAAAGTGCGATAAACGACTTTAGCATGTAATAAAATTGTCTTTTAAACCGAACATCCTCTTATGGGAAAATACATGTAAGCATAAGCAATTTTGCAACCCTGCGGTTACGGTCTTTTTGCTAATGAGAAAGTATTCTATTTTTTGTAGTGTAGGTCGTAAATAATTTTACAAGTAAATATGACAAATTGAAAATTGTAGAATTTTCTAAATTGTTATTAGAGCAAAAAGAAATCATAATAAACTAAACGTAGACCTACACCTCACTTGAATATTTATAAATCTTCACGTTAAAAGCGAAAGATCCCAAATGAAAGTTTGAGGAAAACATTTATAAATAGAACTTTGGATTCGAGGTTGTAAAATAACCAATCTATTGTATTGTTTCTTGTTTGCAAAACAAAGGGGTGTGTAGAATTGGGTGAAATTTAACATATGTAATTTATCTCATCTAACTAAAAAAACATTAAAGCAGCTTAATATTAAAAAGCGTAATGAACACACGAAAAATAATTTTATACTTCCAAAAATCATTGATTGCATTTTATTTTGCAGTTTGAGGCCAAGGTGAAAGTCAAGAATCATTAAGGCGTAGTATTTTAAAAAACTTTCTTACAAAAGTAAATGTATCTGGAAGAAAATCATAAAACGACAGAATGATTTAATTGATTGTATTTTCACTGTATGTCGAGACGTTTTCCGTTCGTTAGAGTGCAAACACCAGCTAGCATGAATCGCAAGCCGCCACTGCACTGAGTAGCAAATTTGTGACAGCCAGGACCATGAACACAACAATGAGCATTTCCCACGCACGTTCAATTGATAAAGTTCTTTAACTTTAATGAAGTTATTTGGGCGTATAATACTCTTCATATTTTCATAATGCACAAAAAAACATTAAAAAAAGTTTTTTAACGAAAAGCATGTTTGTAATGATTAGATATATTGAAGACAAAAATTCATTTCTAGTATCAAATATTATGCTCTTATTCTTTAGCGAAATACCATCCTACGTTTTGACGTGTACTCTCTATGGAAAGTTCTACCAAGCACACGGTTAATATGGAGCAATTTAACACTCATGAAAAATAGCATGGTGAACTAATCACATGCCGTTCTTACTTTCTGATTCTTTAAACTAACATCAGGCACAACTGTAAGATGAATACTCTCTGGAAGTTCCCTGTAGTAGCCTCCGTATATTATCTATAGAGGCCGTTTATAGCTAACAAATAATATTGTTTGTGTAAAATACTTCAGCAGATGCATACTGCCAGTGGTAGTGTCTCATGGTTGTCAAAGAAATTAATCCATGTAAAACTACTGCATATCTAAAAGACAAAGCCCTAAACAGAGTAAAAAAATTACATTCAAGAACATGTATGTGCTATATATGAAAATTAATAGTAAAATGCCATATGATAGGTTTCAAATTACTATATCAAAAATTCAAAAGCTTAGAAAATCTACAGAATTTAACGTTATATACATTAAATCCCATTAACTAGTTCAAAGACAGTGGCAAGCACAATTTCTAATGCTGTAAGGGTACGTTTATTCAGGGTAAAGTAATCTAAATTAATGCCTACTGATTCTAGTTAGTTTGTGTGCGATATCGACACTTTTACTACCTAATGGAAAGTAAACACCATTCAGAATCTGAAATAGAAATTGCTCTACCCTCTAGTGTTATACACCATTCAAAAAGCACCCCATACTCACATCTATTATCTTTGTAATTGTGTCTACTTAACATTAATAGCGCGCCAAAATTGCTAATGAATGTTTGTTATAACAAAGATACGTACAATATCCGCAAACTTTGCACATTTAACCCCTTACAATAGATTGAAACCAATACATAGTTTAAGATTTTTACAAAAGCAAAAAGCTGCCTCAGGGAAACTTAATACAAAGTATCAATCAAAAAGAAAATGACCACAGCAGGCGATATAAACACCGCAGTGAAGCTAATAGGAAACAACCTTTTGGGCTTAGCATATTGCTTGAAAAACAACGCGATTCTAGTTTGTTGGAAAAGTGGAATTATCCCGTTCCAGTGGTAGATAACTTGAAACTAAGATGAAGTATGTGAAAGTTCAAGAAGAAGACAAAAAGTTGATATTCTGAAAAACAACGAGTGTACAATTGTCCATGTCCACTGTTCTCCAATCTGGGGTTTGCAGTTTCGGAACTGGATTTCCATGCCACAAATTTGAAATTGTGTTCTCACATCCTTTCCGACGTATGGGCACATCTTGTTTAATATTTACAATACTTTCTTAGGATATTAAAATGTAGTTAGCCAAAATGATTAAAGGTATATGTTTTTAGTTGAAAAAACATGTGAAGACAATGCACATTTAGCAGAGTTTTCTCGACAGTCACTCCTATGCTGGGTTAAACGACTTTTTCAACATTGACTCAACTGCTCAATGTAACTACAGTATTGCCCGAAATAAACAGTACTGAAATTGTAATTGTTTTGTATATTTAAAAAATACATATTATTGACACTTTATTATATGTTCTAAATGTGCACCTCCTCGTTCGAGACAGACTTCATAACGATGTTCTAAGTTTCTGGTCATGTTATTGAATAAGGGTTGTCTCAGGGCTGCGAAGAAGACTCTAACGGCATCCTTTAATTCATTGATGGTTTGTGGTGCCCGTTTGAAAACGGCATTTTTAGCCATGCCCCAAATGTATGCGTCTGGAGGTGTGAGGTCTGGAGAATGTGAAAGATAAGGGAAGTCAGTAAATCGTGATATGAATTTGCTTGGAAAATGTTCTTGAAGAAATTGACGAATTGCGGCAGCAGTATGGCAAGTTGCCCCGTCCTGCTGAAAAAATTGGTTTCGAAATGCCAAGTTACGTGCACGACAGAATTGACGTAGATCAGGGATAAATCGTGTTAAAATTTGTCTGTACCTCTGTTGATTAAGTGTGACTTGCCTACCATTCTCTTCGATAAAGTACGGACCAATGATTCCGTGTCCGGAAACAGCACACCAGACACTCACTTTTTCACTATGTAAAGGAACCTCTTGAACCTCATCGGGTCTGGCAAAGCCCAGAAATCGATTTGTGCGACGATTCACATAGCCTGACAAGTGAAAATGTGCCTCGTCTGAAAACCAAACATTTTTCAAAAATTCAGGTTTTTCATACTGTAACGCGAGAATTCTGGCGCAATATTCCACTCTACTGCGATAATCCCGAGGATGTAGTTGTTGATGTACCTGAATCACATACGAAAATGTACCCAGCTCCTTCAGGATTCTTTAAAAGGAAGTTCCTTTTAAATCAAGTTGTAACGCTGTCCTTGCCTGGCTGACTTTCGGATTTTCTAAGATTTGCTCAAAAACACGTTCGTGGTTATTGTTGTTGTTAACTGTCCTGGGACGCCCCGAGTTTCCTTTTCGTTGGCACAATACACTACCTGTATTTCTAAACTTTTCAATAACCTTCAAAATTACAGCATTACTTGGAGAACGTTTATTAAACCTTTGTGTGAATTGATCAGGCACGTATAGCAAACTTGCACCATTACGTCGGCCGATTCCGTATGAACGAAAATAATGCTCTACCAGAAACACTTTCTCCTCTGTACTTAACACCATTTTTAACAATTAGGCCCTACTAATTACTTGTTTGAGGTTTACTTGACAGGTCTATACTAGCTAACTTGAGTGTGACAGCGCACGCATAAAAACACCGCCAACTTAGTTTCAGTACTGTTTATTTCGGGCAATACTGTATTATTGCAGTTACTTGTGATCTTGTAGACGATGATACTAGTTAATAATTTTAGAGTACGATCCTTATCTATATGAATAAACTTTGGATGGAATTGATATCTTCATAGACGATAGCCACCTTTGGTTGTTTAAGTAATCCTGCCGAAAACGGAGATAACGTTTGTATATAAGGAAGTTATCTCCGTTGTTGGCAAGATTACTTAAACAACCCAGGATGGCAATCGTCTATGAATATAACAATTCCATCCAAAGTTTATTCACAAAGTTAAAGGATCGTACTCCAATATTATTAACTATTAACATCGTCTACAAAATCACATGTAGCTACAATAATAGTTACATTGGGCAGACGAGTCGGTGGTTAAAAAGTGGTTTAGCCCAGCACAGGAGTGACTGTCGAAAAAACTCTGCTAAATGTGCATTGTCTTCCTATGTTTTTGCAAGTAAACATACACCTTTATTCGCTGATACCATCATTTTGGACAGCGAACCCAATTATAAAACCAGGTTGTTCATTGAATAGTTTTATATCAACAAGGAAATCAATCCTATTAACAACAAAATGAATGTCGATAAAGTACATAGCGTTTACTTCGCTTTATACAATAAAAGTAGATTAGTTAGGTTACTTCTAAAACAAAAAGTGCAATTTTCCCATGTATTTTCTTGTGGAAAAATCTAAGGTCTATTCTGGTCATTTTTGTACCAAGCATTGAAATCCCCATAGGGTGAAATTGCCCCCCCCCCATAGGGTGAAATTGCCTCATAGGGTGAAATTGCATCCGACCAAGTCGGATGAAAATTCGACATAGATCGCCGCCGACGCTGACCTGACCTATCAATTTTTCCTTCTATCTAACCTAACTCAACACAATTACAACTAACCTAACTCCAAGAGGTGGGAGGGTGTGGAGGGATGTGGTGGGATGTGGAGGTGAAGGTGGAGGGATATGGTGGGATGTGGAGGGAAGTGGAGGGATGTGGAGGGATGTGGAAGAAGGTGGAGGAGGTGGAGGGATGTGGAGGTGGAGGAGCCGGGAACTGCCCCCGGCCCCAACTGTCACAAAGCGTCTACTAGACCCTCAATTCCTCCTTATGGGGATTTCAATGCTTGGTACAAAAATGACCAGAATGGACCTTAAATTTTTCCATAAGAAGATACATGGGAAAATTGTACTTTTTGTTTTAGAAGTAACCTAGCTAATCTACTAATAAAGATCATTCCAAACATCGCTAAAGGAGTGAATATTCGTTGAAGTGTAACTGCTGTCATTTTTCGGAACGTTTTCCTTGTCAATTTTAAATAATTTTGTTAGATTCGTTCTTTACGTTTCTAACCGTCAGTAGTACAGGACGTGCCCCTCTGGCACTTTTTAATTTTATAATTATCAACCTACTTTTATTATGTAAATTTTTTAGATTTTCTTGGATATTTTTGCAAATTTAGAGAGATTAGAGTAAATTATCTGCGTCTCATTATGTATTTTTACTCATAGTTTTTTTCTATTTTAGCTTTTGATAATGGTAGGAAAATCTACCGAAACGTCAAGTTTTGATTAAAACTATTTATTTAATTGTTTTATTAATTGACTATATCCCAAAAGATTTTTTGACATACCTCATGTATATTATTCCATCTATATATTTATATACAAGGGCCATTTTTATTTCAACCTGCGATAGGCTATAAAAAAAAGACAAGTTTATATAAAACAATAATTTTATTACCAAAAGATTGGTACACTTACGGTTACTTTTCGACATACTCACCGAAGAGATTAAGACATTTGTCATATCTGTGGATAAGCTTTTCAATACCCTGTTCAAAGAAAGTTGCCGCCAAAGAATTCAAGTAGTCCTTGACGTTGGTTTGAAGGTCCTCATTGGTTTGAAAGCGCTTCCCACCAAGCCACGTCTTCAGGTCAGGAGAAAGACAAAAATCGCTTGGTGCTAAGTCAGGACTGTATGGCGGATGATCGAAAATGTCCCATCCAAATTGTTCGAGAAGCCGTTGAGTTGCTCCAGCAGTGTGTGGACGGGCATTGTCGTGGATCAGAACAACTCCAGCGGTCAGCTTTCCTCTTCGTTTGTTCTGAATGGCTCTACGCAACCGTCGTAAAGTTTCACAATAAATATCTGCAGTGATTGTGGTTCCGGGCTCCATAAACTCCACAAGCAACACAGCTTGTTGGTCCCAAAACACAGTAGCCATGGTCTTTCTGTTGTTGAAGGTTTGTTTGAATTTCTTTGGTTTGTTTGGTGAAGTTGAATGCATCCATTGTTGTGATTGTCGTTTTGTTCCGGTGTGTCGTATTGAATCCAGGTTTCATCCCCAGTCACGATTGATTTCAAAAGGTTGTCTCCTTCATCATGATAATGCTCAAGGAACTCCAACGCTGACGCTATTCGTCGAGTTTTGTGGCCGTCCGTCAGCATTTTTGGGACCCAACTTACACATAGTTTTTTGTAGCCTAACCGTTCAGTAACAATAGAGTACAAAACAGACCTTGAAACTTCTGGAAATTCCGTAGACAAAGCAGTAATGCTGAATCTGCGGTTTTCTTTAACCATTCTGTCAACACGTTGAACCAGGTCATCTGAAACGACAGATTTGCGCCCTTGGCCCCCTTCATCATGCACATCATTACGGCCATCTTTAAACTTTCGACACCATTCATGCACAACACCATCATTCATGAAGTTTTCCCCATACACACGACTCATTCTTCGATGGATTTCTGCAGCACTATGGCCTTCAGCCTGTAAAAAACGAATCACACTTCGCACTTCACACTTGGCGGGAGCATCAATAATAGCGGATATGTTTACATGGCTGTAGCACAACGCCGACTGACGCCTGAATGTCAACAATGGTAGAGTGTGTAGTGCAAAAGCTGCGCAGTCGCCTACAGCGCATGCCCGCTTTCTGCTATCCGCGTAGCGTCTGCACGGAGCGATCGGAGGTTGAAAAAATGGCCCTCGTATTTATCTATATATTATATATAGTTAATAAGATGGAATTATAACTTAGACTTTTTATGCAAAGCCCAAATGATCATTTCAAATCGAGCAAGTAATTGAAAGATGGAAAATATTAGATCTTGGACAGAACTTTAAACGCAATTGAAAGTAGGTTGATGCATAGTTGTGTACACGATTTAGATTTGTAAATTTTCCAATTGTCGTCATCGGTCCCGGTGGCGTAATTCCATAGTCCTAGAAAGACTAAGATACAGGTTCAAGTCCTGTCCAAGACATTATATTTTCCATCTTTCAATTACTAGCTCGATTTGAAATGATCATTTGGGTTTTGCATAAAAAGTCTAAATTGTTATTTCATCTTATTAACTATAATACGTTAGTATTTATCAACTTACGTTGTGTAATTAATTACACAACGTAAGTTGATAAATACTAACGTATTATAGTTACAAATCTAGAACTTCTCCAAGGTGCAGGTCCATTCAGAACGGATACAGTATTAATTTAAGAAATTTAAGAAAAGTAGGTTGAATGAGTCTTAAATTAATACTGTATCCGTTTTGAATGGACCTGCACCTTGGAGAAGTTCTAGATTTGTAGAACGGGTGGAACGGCTTTAGAATTCCAATGCTCTAAAGAGCAGCACTACCGATTTAACCAAAATAGTGAGGGCTTTAGTGAGGAGCTAGACTAAGACAGGTCCCCGAAACAGGACAGCAGATCTTTTGCTACTTATAGTGGCAGATACCATAAGGATCGATATGACATTCTAAGGCACATTACTGCGATGTGGAAGGCAACGGGAAACCACCACATTACCTCCCAAGTACACATCGTACTTAAATTGTTATTTAAGATGATGACATCCTCTGGGGTAAAAAATTCCAGAGTTAAAATAGTCCCCCTGGCAGATTTCCGGGAGGGAACTACTTTGAAGGACGTAGTCGGAAAGTTTAGAAAAAGTGCTGGCACCGTTCTACGAGTCAGAGCGCGAAATGTTAGCATGAAGCAAATAGGTAAGCTAGAGAACTTGAAAATTGAAATGAATAGATTGGCATTAAACATAGTAGAGATCGGCGAAGTTCAGGGACCAGAGGGGGGAATATTTGGAGCGGAAACTTTAGGGTAATTCACACAGGATCAGAGGAAAGAAATACGGGTGTGGGTATAGTTATGCGAGAAAGGACAGGACACTGTGTAGAAACCTATCTACAAAAGAACAAAAGAGTAGTCGTGTTTAGATTAGAATCAAAACACTATAAATGTCCACCCCTAGCTACAGTAGCGATCTACAAAGATATCGAAGACATACTAAGACGCGTAAAAAACATGCAAATTTAATAAGTACGGGGGACTTTAATGCAGTGGTAGGTAGGGCTAGGAGAGGGGCGGTAGTAGATTTATTTGATTTAGGCACGAGAAACGATGGGGGAAATAGACTAACAGAATTTTGCGACAAGTAATTTAACCAACACAAACACATCATTTCAACATCATGTTAGAAAACGATATACGTGGAAGATGCCATGAGATATAGAAAGATATCAAATAGATTATATTCTTGTTAGACAACGGTTTAGAAATCAAGTAAAAGACAGAAGCTTCCCGAAAGCAGATGTAGACACTGACCACAACATATCGTAATTATGAAGACCGCTCCTAAATTCAAAAATTTGAGAAAAAGAATGGAAAAGGGCACTGTGACTTTGAGAAACTAAAAGATAAAGATATCCACGAAAGATTTGAAAAAAAGTAAAATAAATTGCTAAAACTTATCAGGAAAATATCTGACAATAAAAAAGTAGAAACAGAATGGAATAACGTTAAATCCAGCATAGACATGGAGGCTAGAGATATTCTGGGGTGTACACAAAAAGAAAATAAAAAATCATGGATAACAATGGATATCCTGAATTTAATAGAAGAAAGACGAAAATACAAAAACAGACCGGACGAAGCTGGAAAATAGAGATACAAAGTCATGAAATGGGAAATTATTCGCAAACGCAGGAAAGCTAGAGAACAATGGATTGATAAAAAGTGGAAAAAGCTACAAACTTAGATGGAAATAGGAAAGACAGACGAAGCATACATACTAATTAAAATAAATTTTCTGGATATATAACCATATAGCAAAATATAAGGGGTGCGGTAGGAGACATTATTATAGAAAATATAGAGAAAGTGGTTAGATGGCAAGAATATATAGAGAATTTATATGCAGGAGAGGAAGTAATGGCGCTAGAACAGGAATCAGACATTGAAAACGATGACTTGGGACATTAAGTACTTAAAGATGAGTTCGAATTAGCATTAAAAACCTTAAAAATGCTAAGACACCGGGTATAGCGAGAGTGAAATGAAAGATGTTTGTATCGATCGAAAATAGGGAGAAGAATTAGGAAATATAATTGGACATTACAAGTGGATGCGTAACAGTTTAAAAGTTAGAGAGGGCACATGTCCGAGTGGGGATTCGTAGTAACGAAACAAAAGGGAAAATGGTTGTATGTGAGAGGAAGAAAGAGAAACTAAGTTCGTTTCAATTGTGAGGCGTGATCTAGCAGGAATCGATTTCCGATGAGGCTAGTTTTTCGGCTAATGCATCGACCGTTGGACGGGTAGGAACGATTTTCTCGGTACTTTTCTGGGTTCGTGCGTTAAACCTCATGGAGGGCGAAAAACCGTTAATGTTTGTTTCGAAATTAGGTGGAATTTTGTTGCCGTTATGCTTGGAGTTTCAAGAAGGGAGCCGACGGTTGGCGGAATATCGGGAATGTTTGTTTATCCGTTTGAGAATCGTGCAAAACTTGAAAACAGGGGGTACGTTTGGCTCTATATATACAGCTTAGAGGTAGGGTGAAGCTCTCTTACTTCTTCGCTCGTCATTGAGATTAACTCAAGTAGTCAATCACTTAGTAAATTTATAACAAATATTGTTAATTGTAATTACACAAGTTGGTGTGTCATGGTAATGAATTGGCATAGTGGAAATTTTAAAGTAAATAAATACAGAGTTAAGAGCGAAACTTTTATTAAGCATGTAACTACAAACTACTGCTATTTTAGGTGTTGGAGCGTACAAAGGCGTTCTAAAATGAAATTTTAATGGTGAATAAATCAAGTATTGATTTGTTGATCATAAATGGAATTGTAATGGGAGATTTTGGAAGTTTGGATTCACTTTCTATGATAAATTAGGAGAGATTCGGAAAAGCAGTGTGCTGAAAGGAATAGTGATTCAACTTGGGGAGCGGTTGCATAGCCTAGAATCATTCTAGACGGCAACTTCTTCGAGGGCTGGTTTGCAGCTGCTTGCAGTATAATGGTACCAGGTAACGAATTATATAAAACATTGTTGTGCTGTTTATTTGAAGTGTTTTCACTCTTTTGTGCTTTTGGGTGATTACTTCTATGAATTTGATAAACTGAAAATTTTATTGAACTTTATATGTAAATGATAATGTAAGGATAACCAGGCTGTTTTGTACAAAGTAAACGAAACTTTTATTATTGCAGCGCTATAATGTTGCACACAGGTTTAAAGAGTTTTACTGTGAGCTCATATTAAGACAAGGGTTAAAGTCAGGTATAAGGATAGCCCACTTACTTTAATAGGGTAGATGTTTGATAAAACATTTAATACCAACACATTTTTGAAATTGAATTGTTTCTAATCAAAGTTATATTATTGTATACAATGAAAAGAGTTTTGGAGGATGTAAATTTTATTTCGTGTAAATAGAGTGTGATGTATTTTGTTAGTTGCGTTATTTTGGGTATGATTGTAGGGCAGTATTTTTCTTTTAGACTACAGCATAGTGACAGTTAGGTGAAGTTGAGAATCAGCAGTCCAGGTAAGCTTCTTTGAAAGTTTACCATAAGCATTGTAGTATATAAGTGGAGCAGCCGAGGTGAAAGATTATCCACATTTCTTAAAATCGCGAATACAATTTAATTTCTATTTTATACAAAAAAAATATTTAAAATTAAAGCGTTATCGGCAGTATGTATTTTGAAAATTGGTTGTATTTGCATCAACGTAACATAATTTTTAGAAAATTTGTTAGGTGATGCGACTTGAAATCATAAAATAAGCTCTTCTTTGTTTTGAATCTTTAATGAATTAACTTTAACCAGAACGATTTTTAATGGTGAGGTGACGGCCCATACGCTTGAAGTTTTTGCATTAGTCAATAGCTGAAAATTACTTAAGGCATCAAAGGTAGCCGAAAAGCCCACGATGAAAATTTCTCGATCTAAGCATGTATTGAAGAGGCAACTAAAATCAATACAGTAATTAGGATTTAGCTAGAGGTAATTAAACGTATCCATGTTAAACAAAGCATCAATCAAGTATATGGAAAATGACCATAGCAGGCGAAATAATATTCTTTGTGGGACGGGTAGGAAATTAAGCTTTTGACTTTGACAGAATGCACTTCTGTTGCAGCTGGCGATTTCTCAATAGTATAACTCGTATTATTGATATGCCTGCTTTAGCAGAACAAATTCCACGAACGCTTGATTTCAAACATTGGTTAACTTTTTTAACAGTTAATCATGAGATAATTGAAAACAATGTAATCGAGTATCAAGCATGCCAAAGAAATTGGAAGTTTTTTTATTGGTATAATCCCGACGAAACCGAGTGACGTTGTCAGAGCGCCCTCATTGCCCATTAGCGAGATTGAACACCCACCCCTTAAGTTCCGGTTCTTCCCTTACTGCCTGAGAAAGAAATTATTTCCTGTGCACTAGAGGAAACGAATTAATGCATTATGCACATACATTATTGATTACGTATAATGTGAAAAGCGTGACGTTGACGTTGTTTCATTTCGGAAAGCTCAATACTTTTGGGACAAGGCATTGCGGCAGAGTTCATTATCCATTGTAATATACAAGTAATTTGTTTCTCTGCTTTTGAAAATTATATTGCTGTATTAATATCAAACTAGTTACATCATTATTATATTATTCAAACCGTTTAGACAGCGAATGACGTAAAACAGAATCAGCGAAGTGAAAACTCAAAGAAATCTACAAGGTTAATAACATTCCTTATGCAGAAACTGGCAACATTTGTAAGTAGTTATTAAAAAAAAAGATATAACGAAACAAAGCAAAACATTTCTAAAAAAATATTTATAGCAATAAGAAAATCATATACCCCATTAAAAAATTTCTTTCTGTTTTATTACCGATTTTGGCCACCCACGAGAAAGTACAATCAGCAGAATTCTTTTATAAACTCACTTTTGTTTTTTGACTGATAATAAACAACACCACTAATGTACAATGTATTAATTCCCCGACTACATGGACAATGTCGCTTGACCTGATAACAAGGGAAAGAGTCACAATGTTCCACCTTTGCGAAAACCACCTGAGAAATACTAAGATCTTTAGCGAACACGAAGAGTGAGATATAGAAAGCGGTTCTGTCCGAGTGGCAAATAGATGGGATAATAACATAACAGGGCGACCAACACACGAATGGATACCGGACATAAGGTACAGACTCTAGACCTAACACATATAACCAAGCCAAAGTCTAATTCATTTTCTGACAGGCCACGGGCCACACCCGACGTACACATACCGGATGCACTTGACAAATGATGAGTTGTGTGGGTGTAAAAAAGCACAAACTTTTTGACTGCGAAAGCTTCTCAAACATACACAACGAAGGAAACACAATACTAAGCATATCGATACGAAAAGTACTATTTAACGAACATTCAACTGTTTTTCCCCTATGTATCGGTTTCCCTGGGTTGAATAAAACTGGCCTCTTCCTGTGACTGAAGGTCACTAAAAAGAGGTTTCTTCCGGACTAACTCGGGGTCTATTTCTGCGGAGGCATGAAACATGCAGGGCGGGGTATAAAACATACTGAGCAAATTATACCGCTGACCTGACTGACTCAAAACTAATATGGCGCCACTGCGTCTGATTAACATTTTTTGATAATTTAAGGAAGAACGCAGAAAACCCTTAAACATTTCCTTATATATAATACACTTCTGGTAATACCACTGGAGCTGTAATAAGTGCATGATCATAATTATCAATTAAAAATAATAAGAACACTCTTTGTGCTCTCAAACAAAATACACACAACTCTAATACAGGATATCTTCTATAGGCAAATCTTTTGAACTTTTATTCAATAATTTCAACGTGAGTGTTTTAAGAAATAAACATGCAGGCTTAAAGTTGCTGTATTAATTTCTAAGATTATTTACAGTTACTATTCATAATGTTTCATATTGATTTATATACAGATGGAATTAATCCTTTCCTTACTGAAATGATTCCTTTTTTTTTAAATAAGAATTTACAATTTTTATTAAACAGACCACTGGGTTGTTCATTAATACTTTTTATCCTTAATGTTTACAAAAAATTACGGACTTGAATAACACAATTACTAACCATTTTATGCAAATCAAGTAATGCTTTTCAATAAATTATAATTGTTATAGGCCCTATCTGATCAAAGATCTTTGATGAGGGTTCACACAACTAAAAAAAATGTAAGCAACGCAAAAATATATAAATATTGTCAAAGCTGTTTCTTAAATAGATTCCTTACATACTTATGTGTGATTTAAGTTGATTTTAATTGATAAAAATGGAACTCGTTTTTGAATTTTCTTACTTTTGTATATTAAAATTTTTAGTGAAAGGTACGAACTATACGCAAATTTTAATATATGCTCTACATAATTAAAATTCAAAATTTAATTTTCAAACAATAGGTAATTCCGAAACACGAGTATACGTCTGCCCTCTATTATGTAGACCACGAAGTATTCATTCCAAAAATAGCTTTCTACTCACCATGGTTTCAACATAAGTAAGTGTTTCAGATGTCGACATATTATTTACGTCGTAATAGGAACCGACCTTGACCTGTTGTTTTCTGCTTGTGGATCAAACATGTGTTTCTTTTGTAGTGGAAATTTACCAAATAATTGTATCAATTAGCAAAAACGAAAAATTTTCAGCATTTCACATGCAATCTCGTATTATTAATTTCAAAAATATTAAAACTTGTAACTACACTCTCATCAGCTGATAAACCATATAACAAACAAATTAAACTGCATCAAGTGAGGAACCAAAAGACCAACAAAATCAACTCGCAATACTAAAGTATAATACGTGTTCACTAACATACATTATCGCATCACCAGCATTATAGCAATTGCAATTCTAATTGCCCACTTCAAATACAAAATGATCACCATGCTTTTATTGCACGAAATTTTATCTGACTACATCTGGCAAGCAATTCTTTCAAACTGAACTTCTTTCGTCGTGTTATTTCTTGTCTCAGTGGCGAATAAGCTATTTGCAATATTGGCAGAGCTGATACATTAATTGTGGCGTCTTTCATTGAACATTTATTCTTACCTCGGTCGTTGACGCATAACAAACTTATTAAAATGAACCGTGAAATTTTGACACGGTACAACATACACTTAAACGCCTGAATACACATACCGCCAAAATCACAAAGATTTTGCACAAACGGTACCTCGAAAGACAAGCACTACAACGACGATCACACTGATACAAACACATCACATTCACATACATTCACTGGACGTTCCAGTAGCACTCTGATCTGACAAACATGAAATCGAACAGTAAACTACGCAACGCATGAACCGAAGTACACCAATCCGTGTCTAAATTAATACTAACCTTAATTTGGAATAGCTATAAATTAGTTTTAATATTGTAGTAGAGTAGAATGTTATTCTCTAACATAGAATTAACATATAGTAGAAAAATGGACTGTATTCAAAACATAAAATTTTCAACATCTCAGCTAGAACAATGCATGCGCAAAATGAAACAACAACCTTTAATAAAACACAACACAACACACACACACACACACACACACACACACACACAACACACGCGCGGGCACTCAGGGACGGTGCACAAACAACCATCGGTTCCCGGGTGCTGACAGCTGGGAACGTGCACATGACTGCGGACAGCTCAGTCTCTGATGGTCGTGACTGAGTAAGAAGCATGTGAAAACACAACACACACAAACAATAACACTCAGGGACAGTGCAACAACAACCCCCAGTTTCCGGGTGCCAATGGTCGAGGTCGTGAACCACAAACGCGGACGACTAAATCTCTGATTTCCGGCTGCCGATGTTCGAGACTGACTAGAAAGCACGGACAAACACAACATCACCAAAACACACACACACATATGCACACGCACAAAACCCGCGACAGAACACACCCCACACATAGGCGCACGCACATACACATACACGCGCACAAACATATTAAAGGAAAACATACACACATTCAAACACTAACTCAAAACCCAACTACATCGACATTGTTCTAACTGGGTCTGGCATGCTTGAATTGTTAGACATCATGCTGAAAAATAGTTAGAAAAATAAATAAATTAAAAAAGAAATAACGGATTAATTCCCGCAAGTCGCGTTTTTAGAACTAAATAACTTAATTAGGGTCGCGTCAAAGGTCCACTATTAAGAGGAGCAGTATTTCGGAAACTCTCTGTTGTTTCTGTACTAATAATGAAACAACACGACCAGTAGATAATGCATCAGTTCCTATATGTAAACTTTTAAAAACTAAATAACTCGCTAGGGGACGCGTCAAAGGTTCATTATTCTGAAGGGCAGTACTTCATAAACTCGCTGTTGTTTTTGTTAACTACTAATAATGGAACACAATACCAATAATGGATAATGCATCGGTTCCCATGAAAGAACTTTTAAGAACCAAGTAACTCACTCAGGGATGCATCAATGGCCTACTATTCTGAGGAGTAGTATTTCAGAGACCCACTTTCCCTTTTCTTGATTGCTTATAATGAAACACAACACCACTAATAATAATGTACTATGTACAGTTCCTATAAGTGCACTTTTAAAAACTAAATAACTCACTAAGAGACGGGTCAAAGGTACGCTATTCTGAGAAGCAGTTTCTCAAGAACTCACTATTATTTTTGTTGACTGCTAATAATCAAACACAACAGCATTAATGGATGCACATAACTGAACTTATAAAAACTAAATAACTTAGATTGGGATCAAAGGTCCACTCACTATTCTCCAGAGCAGTAAGGAGACTAGTATGTTTCAATCGAATCAGCTTTGATAATATTGATCTTAAAATAAACCAAATCCAGACACTAGTAGACCCATTCCCAAAATCCATACTTACTAACGCTATCGCTGCACTTTCAATATTAGACTTTTTATAGTGAGTGAAAGCAAGCCTTGTCAGCAGGCAATCAGCGGCACTATAAAACTATTTTAGTGCTCTACGAGAAATATATTGAATAATTTGTTATACTCACAGTGACTTATAATGAAGTTACTTCCGTTACCAAGTTCTACTTTTTTAGTGGCTATGTCAGTGATGAAAAATCAACAACCCCAATAATTTCAAAATGATAGATAATCAGACTTCATCTTTTTGAAAACCTTACATGCCAATGCATGCATTCTCAGACGCTATTTGACAATTTTTCGCGTTAGCACTGATTACAAAAGTCTACAAATTTGTCATTTTGTTAGGTATACTGTGAGATTCTGCGTGTATTTTTACTTCAAAAAACAATTTCCAGTACAGTTTTGGCATCCAGATCATCTAATCTTGCTTTCCTCTTGTAGAGCTTATTGAAAAAGGTCATCCACATTTACAACATGCGGGACTTAATAGGTGTAACAGAATATTATTCACCTCTTTAGCCAAACGGATGCAGAACATTTGAAGTGTGTTGATTAGCGCATTAAAATGAATGGACGTTTTTTCAAACACAGTAAACAGGTTCCATCCTAACAAGACATTTGAATACTTACTTCCTTTCTTTTAAAGTACACTGAATTCGCGAAATTTTGTGCATTACACAGCTTTGTAAATTTAACTAAATAATCATAATCTGATAATACTTATAAGATAATAAATACACAGCTATGTAATGTAATTAAAAATATTGCTCCAAAACATTCAATTTTGATTACTAACTTAAGATTTACAAAGAAACTTGTAGAATTAATTCGGATTTGTTCTTATAATGAACGTGATTCAAAGAAAACCCAAATCAAACTCAGTTAAATAATACGAGGGCGGTCCGATAAGTACTTAGTCTCACCGCCCGATGGCGCCACTATCGCAAAAGAAATTTACTGTCGATATTTCAGCCGAATCGGACTCGTAGTTTTGTTTTGACCGCGTGTGGAAGCAGGCGTATCCGTGAATTTTAGAAAAATGGAAAAAGAGCAATATCGGTCGGTGATTCGATTCTTGTTTTTGGAAGGGAAATCGCGCAACCAAACCAAAGAGCGCTGGGATGCTGTGTACAATGACTCTTCTCCTTCGATGGTAACCGTCAAAAATTGGTTTAATGAGTTTCAACGTGATCGCACGTCGGTTTTTGATGAGCCACGTTCAGGTGCCCCGAAAACGACTACCACGGAGGATAACATGACAAAAATTCACAATCTCGTATTGGCAGACCGCCGATTAAAGATGCGCGAGATAGCTGAGACAGTAGGCATCTCAAAAGACCGCATGGGTCATATCCTACATGAAACTTTGGGCACGAAAATCTGTTGGCGCGATGGGTGCCGCGTTTGCTCACTCTGGACAACAAGCGCAACCGCCCTCGCCACCGCCAAATTGGTCGAATTAAACTACGAACTGCTGCCGCATCGATCGTATTCTCCAAATTTGGCCCCATGCGACTTCTTTTTATTTTCAAACTTAAAAAAGTTATTCGCCGGGCAGAAATTTGAGTCGAATGAGGAGATCATCGCCGCCACGGAGGCCTACTTTGCAGATCTCGAGAAAACGTACTTTATAGACAGGTTAAAGAATTGGAGCATCGCTGGGTCAAGTGTACCGAGCTAAAAAGAGACTATGTTGAGAAATACAACGCCACTTTTCCAAAATTTTCGTTTTTCTTTTGTAGGCTAAGTACTTATTGGACCACCCTCGTACATCTTCTACAAAAACTAAAAACTCCATCGCATAATAAATATTTAAAGATGTCTTTGGATATTTTTCATGGATAAAGAATTCAACGCGCCTCAGTGTTATTAAGTTATACTTAATCAATATGATTCTATCCTACAAAACGATATTGCAGCACAATTGTTACCGCAGAATTAAAAATACTACTTGGTTTAGTACCCTGATGGAAAAAAATCCTGCATTTTCTTCCACAATATAAGAATAAATCGATTCAGCAGCAAAGACTCCACAGAGATATAAAGTAAAATTTTTTAAAGACTGCGACATTTTGATTATGCTTAAGTCACTCGGCGGTCCTAATTATAAATTGTTTATGTGGTTAATCAATTTTACTACTCTGTTACGTACAGTTTTGACCCCAGAAAATCTAGCCTGTGACCCATAGGAAAACGTGGTGAAATACCTCACTAAAATTCTGTATTTCGTACAAAAGTACCAAAAACCTCGACTGTACTAACAAGAATGCTTACCGACTAACTCCGTGGGAAGGGTGGTGTAAGCGTTTGAAGAAGGTTCTGGAATACTGACATTTGAAATTAGAATTCTTAGTCGAAACTTACCTTGACCACCACTTAATCTCGAAACACAGAGATTTCTAAGGAAAAGTCCCAGGAGAAATAATACGAGGACGCCAAAACCTGAGATCAGGAAAGTAATTCTGGTCTACGTTTCACACAAGGAATAATCGAGTACAATAGTGCTAAAATCAACCTAAAATAAACGTGAACAATAAGAACACCAATATACCTATCTAAAAACTGCTACCTGAAAAAAAGGTTTACAAAATAAAATACCAAATTGCCTCTATATTAATCGTGTTTTCAGATAATTGCAAAATATTTTATTGTATCAAGGCTGGAACTATTACTTTTACATTAGTTGTGAAAACACCAATATAGAACTATTATACAAGTATGTTTTCTTTACAAGTACATATAAACGTTCTTAAACAAAAAAAGACAAATATACTAAAAATTGCTTATTTCAATAAAAAACGTTTTTGGCGAACAAAATTGCTTTCTAAGTTCTTAAACCTAATAATAAAAACGTACTGTGGATACGTTTATAAATTTATAAGTAAAAAAAGGTTCATTAATATACGGTTACTGTAGCTAATAGTTTCACAAGGTGTATTAAAAATATCATTGGAAACAACTAAAGTCAATGATGTTTTGGACTCAATTCGTTCTAACAAGATCCTACGGGACTTCTGGGACTTCGTAAACAAGTTTGATGTTTTCAATTAATATTATTTTTTCCAACATCAAGTTGACTGTGGGAATCAATTATTCCTTAAAAAAATAATCCACCTGATACGGTATTATTCCGAACTTCACATAAATCAGTTCAATGCCTTATTATTCAAAGATTAATTATACTTGCGCCAATACGCATTATTTGTTTCAATGGTAATGATGAAGTGCTTAACAAAGGAATTATCTTTTATCCATACGCGACGAGATTATCCCCGAATAAATCAATTAAGACTGCAAATTGAAATTTCTTTTTATCGCTTTCCTCTTTCTAACATATGTAAAGTTATCTTACTGACACATTTACTTGAACCCGAGAAAGCGATTTTTCATTTTCTAAATCAGCATACTTCTTCATTTCAAGAAAAAGAAATCACAGGCGGCAGCACTGTACATTAAAACAAAGGAAACATAAAACTGCACTACTTAAGAATACAAAGTAACCATGCTATCAGCTCTAACATAAAACCGCCATAAAGAAATTGACAACCTTTGAGTATGAACAATGTAAGATACGGAAATAATCCTTCCTTAGATAAAGAACGCAACTAATCAAAAACTTATATTTCTTAAAAGAAATAACCCTAACCTATTGGTGGGATTTACCAATACAGAAATTATAAATATGAAGTATGATTATAAACATTTCAAAGAAATGTTACCAGTTTTTAAAATGCACATCTCACACAACTACCTGTGATTTTTGCTTTCATTCAAATAATAGGTTCAGTAGTTAATTTCTGTAGCTAGTAAAACAGTGAATTTTATTCGTAATTAACTTCCATAAAACATCTGCTTTTTCTTAAAGCTCGTATTGCTTCAGCATTAGTGGTCTAGCGTGAAAATCAAAAAGTGTACCGCACTGCTTCTATAGAGAAACGATTATTACCATCTCAAAAACTATATTAAACCGAAGTCTGGCTTTGTGGGTTTTAAGAAATATTATGTTATAAACCCAAAAATTTTTATGGAAGGGTTTGAGGGTTGAATCCAATTGCAATATTTCAACAAAAGTTAAACATAAATCTTCAGCTTTTAAGAAATTATCCATCACACATGTGGAAATCACGGCTGAAAATACTGAATAAAAGAGTAGAGCAAGAACAGTGTGGATGGTTTCGTCCTATGCCACCAATGTACCACGTTATTTCAAAATCAGGTTCAAAATAGATGACTTATTTTGGTGCTACATAAATTTAAAGAACGAAATTATGGCGAGCAGATAAAATAAAATTTTGCACAACGTTTAAACTGATTACTGCAAACACAGCGCGATACCGTATACATGAAACAACGCAGAAAATACAGATAGATGCCAAATTAAACATTTTATAGTTAAGCAAAGACGTATACAGGAGCAGACATAGATGTGATTAAAACTTAGTTATGATTTAATGCCAACAAAGTTTTAAGCTCTTGACAAAGGGATTTGAGAAAAAGAACATGTACTTAGAGAAAGAAAAAGAAGAAGAAGTGAGCATAATTTTCCAGAATCATATTGCAAACGGCATTAGTAGGAAAGTTGTTACTGCAAAAATAAACCTTGGCAGAAGGAAATGGGTTGGTAGAAAACGTTGGATAAAACAAAACATATAATATCCGATGGAAGAATGCAGAAAAATATGGGAATTCTACAGACAAATTGAAAGTATAATGCATGAACAACATTATAGAATAAATTGGAAATGTAGAGCAGCCAGAAAAAATGATTAGTGAAAGTTTTTCGGAAGTTAAAGGACAGTGATTGTTGGAAATGTAGATCAGGCATACAAAAAAGTATGTTTTGGTAAAAAATCGTACTAATTATTTATTCAGCAAGGATAGAAAACCTTTATACAATAGAAAAGTAGGTGTGAGTATGTAGATAGTATATATTTAAAAAAATTTTTAGATGTGTATGAATTAAAAATTGACATACTAAAAAAGCATATGATATTGAGAATATGAAGAAGGTAACCCGATTTAAAGATCTAATTTTGAAGAGCATTAAAAGGTTTGAATATTGGTAAAACGATAGAAACAAGCGTCACCTGCAGAATGACTGAAACTTTCTGGGGAAATAGCTCATTATTGACGCTTTAGACTTGATTGCAAAAATATTTGAGGCGGAGGAAATACAGTCCAATTTCCCGAAAGAGCAATTCTGAAATAGAAGGCAGAATAATGATGACGTCGATTGGAATAAAATATTTGATATATTGCAAATGAAATATTTGCAATATGCAGACAGGAAAAATTGCAAATTTTAACACAACACAAATAGTTAAAATCACAATAGAAGGCACATATAAAGAATGGTGCCCGATGATGTTCTTTATCTCGACAACTCTCAATTAGTACTGAGAGCAAGGTATTAGTAAAATTAATGAGCAAGCAAATATCTGAGTAAAAGTTTAGAGCAAAAAAACCCAATATTAAAATTTGCTGATGGAAGTACTTTTGGCCAATAGAACAAGCAACATAAATAACATGTTAATTATTATGGATAAAGTTTTAAATACGGACTTCAACATAAAAATGAATAAGAATTAAACAAAGGTAATAACTTGCAGTAAAGATAATAAAACTGACCAACTGACTGTACAAATGGAATCAGACATATTTGCTGATCTCGAATAATTTTATCAGTTAGGATGTAGGGTGAGAAAAGAAAAAGTGAAATAAAAAAGAACCACGTATCTAGAAAAAAGTACAAAAGGAGCAGTTCTGTAACTAAGCGTATTTTATAAAGTAGAATTAAGAAGAATTAACCTACATTTTGGTCTATTTAGAAATTGCATTTAATAACATCGATTGGGTTAAGATATTACAAATGATAGGTTTGAAAATGGAAACAGGTGAGAAATTGTAAATTTGAAAAAAAAAACAAAAAGATAAAACCGTAATAGTGATCAAGAGAAAGAGGCAAATGTAAAGAAAGTGATATAAAGGAACTGTCATGACAAAAAGTATTCTCGAAATATAATTTTTTCATATGAAATATTAATTTAAAGATAAGAAAGATATTCTTAAGAACTGTGTAGTTGTGTGTAACGCTAGTTTGTTATTTTAGCATACATTAGGTAGTAGGAAAAAAGTTGTTCATTTCAGTTAGCTAAATCAGCTTCAGTACGAAAATACCCTGAAAATTTTATAAGGGCTTTGGAAGTTCACATGAATAACGTGGCTATTTCATTATAATATTAAAGTAGAGCACAGAAATAAACAGGGAACCACCTAATGCATATGAAAAACAACCAGTAATAAAGACCAACACGTTACACCCATATTCTTTTCACAAATGACTATTCGAAGGAATTTTCCCTACCTTGTACAAATCCGTTAGCATAACCTTACTCATAAAATCTAATAAACCACCCGAAGACCCTAACTTGTACAAACCGATTACCCTCCTACTCCCCCTAGGGAAACTCCTTGAACAAGTGATTTTCTCAAACTTAATTCCCACATTGATAATCATTCCCTCCCCTCTCCCAACTAGCGCGGGTGATACGTCAGAAACACAATGCTGAACACACGATCCACTCCTTAATTTCAACCTTTTAATATTCGCCCAAAGTATGTAATAGTCCTTTTCCTTGACTTCCAAGCCGCCGTTGACGTCCAATAGTGGCCGAACCTTTTAGATCAATTGCACACAGCCAACTTCCCAAGAAACCTCTACTATATTATTAAATCCTTTCTTACATACCGAACCGCCACACTTTCTTCCAACTTCTTCACATCCTCCAAGTCCATGTCACAAGCCTGCCCTCAAGGATCCCGCATTTCCTCCACCCTATGGAACCTCTGTATAAATCCCCTTCTAGAACTAAATATTCCCGCTACATCAACAATTGCTTATGCGGATGATGGAGCATTTCTTATCCATGGCAGCTTCCGCGTCTCTATTGAATCCACTGCCATCCTCCAGAATAAATAACCCCTTCCAAATCCAAAATGCTCCTCCTCAAAGGATTCTTTGACCTGTGACGCAGTCCAAAATTCCACATTCTTCACTCCCCAATCAGCTTCTCCACAACAGCCCTATTTTTAGGGCTGTATTTGGACACACGTCTCAAAACTAACACCCATTTAACCAAACTTCTCATTAAAACGAAAATCATTATACACAACGTACATCGTTCACTTCCAAAATCCGTATATCTCATCAACACCACACGCAAACTAATCCTCAACCAAATTATCCTTCCTATAATCATATGCGCTGCAGACTCCTGGTTCCCATTCGCCCCACTCTCCACAAGACATACACTCAACCAAATTATACAACCATTCCTACTCTACCATTTCCGAGCATATAGAACAGCTTCCACATCCGCACTCCAAACCCTCCTGCACGCCCCGCCTATAGAACAAACTCTCCACTCATGTATTCAAATTTAAAACCCTAAACAAAACAGGTCCATACCTTTACACGACTCAGCATTCTATCCCGATGATTACTGTACACTTCCCAGAAGAGATATCAAATTCTTAATTCACCGATCCCTCATCCACTTCTGGCAAGAATCTTGAAGCCTCACAAACCGGTAGATTTAAACATCTTCCCCGACATCGCAGATATTCATCCACACATAGCGCGCTCCCATCCATCAACCCTTCAATTCCTTACCGGACACGGCTCCTTCAGAGTTAAACTACGTCAACTACATTTAATGCCATGTCCCACTTGCCCATACGACGACCAGACCCCAGAAACACCACTCCATCTCATTTACTCATGTCCCCTCATCCCTACTCCAAAAATCAGAGCTTAAATTAATTATCCATCTGGATCCCTTCACTCCCCAACCAACCTTAACTTCCTCGTAACTAATTACCCACAACATACCAACACTTTTATCGACATCCTATTAAACAAACCCCATATCCAACCCCTGTGGTAAAGACACTGACAACAACACAATACACACATCTACACACTCTAGCAATGTCCTACAAACACAAGATCTACACACGCACACCTTCATACACTCATCCACGGATCACTATACCATCGAACGAAGCTAGCAACGTCACAAAAAATGGCGCCAAGTCCCAGCAGTAGACTCAACCAGCAAGGAAAAGAAACCATTTATTACTTAATAATATACAACTGGGTTGGGCAGGACTCTGCATGGTTATAAATAAATGTATTGTTACGTAATTTGACGTAACCTATAAAAAATAATCAAGAAAAAGAAAAAATTACCGGGATCAATCGGTGAGTGGGCTAGGTTTTTATACCTATAGATAAATTAAAGAGAAACCTCAAATAAATAGAGAGAAAACTTATATACACTCACTCATTCACACTTAGAATAAAACATACAAAGGAAAAAAAGAACTTATAATTAAACAAAATATTTACAGAACACAGTATTCCCAAACCCAACAAAAAAATCAATGTCCCCAATTTACATATGCATTATGAGAAACCCCCAAACATTCAAAAAAATTACTCGTGAAAATGGCGAGCTGTAGTTTTTAGGTAATTACCCCCTGACATTATTTATTAAAAAAAGAACCAAACGCAACCCTAAAAACCACGGCTCTAGATCATCGTGAATATAAACTTAACTTATATTTACAAATATAATGGCAACAACTTTTTCAACATGCCAGCAATTCATTAAACCATTTTTACGTTAACAAGTAGTGTATTTTTAGTTATTTAAAAACAAATAGTACTGCATTAATATAATGCCAATAAATACCAAAATAGGGCAATAATTTTCGTGTAGATCAATCAAATTTGAAAATGCATGATACTTGAACGGTAAAATTCCAGGCGATCTGGTTCCAAAGTAAGTAGTGAGAGAAAACAAAAAAACTCACCCTCGAGTTGCTGACGTCGGGGTTGAGCCAGTAGCTGGTTCACGTCAGCGAGTAAGTAGGCCTACGCCCAGGAAGAACGCGTTTGGCCTCCCATTACAAAAAGACGCGACAACTCAAGGGATTTGCGTGTCCCCCGCAGGACTCTAAAATAACTACGAACAATAAATTAATTTATTGAAGCCGAAAAGTACCGTTTTATAAAAACCCTAAATACTCACCACGCTATAATGCGTGCCAGAAATTCGCATAACGAAAAACGGAACGAAGGAAAACAGGACGGATGTTTTTGTGTTGCTATTCGAACAGAAAGTAAATAATAATTTTGTTTAGCTAAAAAAGCACAGAGCTCAAAGTAATCTTGTTGTTAAGGAAATAAAACAGGAAAACCCAAATTTATTGAAATAATTTCGACGAATTCTTTCACAAGGGAAAAACACACTAGCATTAATTATTGGATACTTGGAAAGACTTTCTCGCCTATCTAATTATGGCGTAAATTCCACGTTAAGAAATTCTTAAAAAGGATATTTATTTTTTTGATGAGCAGAAAGATTTATCAAGTAAAATATATAGGATATTTATTATTAATTAAAATTCAATTTTTGTGTTTAACGCCAAAGGGATTTGAGGTAAAAATTATTGTATACGAACTAACCAATTATTTCCGAAAATGAACGTAACAAATCCCCCCACCAGCAAAATTAAAAGGTCGGGGTCGGGAAGCAAAATAATGGGAGTGGGTAGGACCAACCAAAAAAAAAACCCAAACAAAAGAATAAGAAAAAAAATTCTCTTAAAAACTAAAGGAAAACTCGTTGCGAAAATAAAGAGACCAAAAAAAAAAAGAATTACCCAACAAAACACGCAAAAAAACTTCTATCCGACTTGAAGGGCCAAGAATAGAAAGGGAGAACGAAGAAGAGAGAAAAAGGAAAGAAGGAAGGGAGGACGGGTAATACGCAATCAAAGAGTACTAAGATGGAATGGCATGGACACTAAAAAAGTCGTCCGAGGACGGAAATTTCTTGTGTAGAAACTGTAAGGTCTTCAACCTCAAAAGAAGTAAAGGAACGAGAAAGAAAACCAGCAGTACAGCCAGAAGAAGACCCAAAGGTCAAGCCTCAAGTAAACAAAAAGGACAACAAGGGAGCACGAGAAGGAGAGAGGAGGAACGCTAGTAAAAGGAAACGATGTACTCTCAACTGTGGTAACGAAGAAACGCAACAACAAAAAACTGACCAAAAGGAATGTTGACTAGTCTTACAGTCGACTAAGTCGCGGCTTCCAAAAAAAGAAAAACGGACTAGAAACCACCTACCACAGGAGCGGATGGAAGAAACACAAACGGACAAAGAACCGACAGCGAAGAAGACCAGCGAGAGGATAGGGAAAGGAAAGTGGAAGTAAGGAGCGGAAGAAAATAAAGAAAACAAAAAACCAAAAAGAATAATACCAACACTAAGTACAAAACCCAAAAAAAACTAAAAATTGTTCAAAAAAAAAACAGAATTCCAGTGTAGTTACTTATGAGTAGGTGTGTGCGTGTGCGTGTGTGTGTGTGTGCAGGTGTATTGTGTGTGTGGGTGTGTAAGAAGTGTGTGAGTAGGTGTTGTGTGTGTATAAAGTGTGCATGTGTGTATGTGTTTGGCCGCTGTAGTCGCCTCTTACAACAGGCAGGTCGTACCATGAGACTATTCTATTCCCGGACACACACGGGCGAAGAAAAAAAAGGAAAGCAAACGAAAGAAAACGCAGCAAAACCGGGAAGTAAACCGAAATCGCAATATCCAAAAATCATGTCCGAGGAAGAGCAAAGTCGGCATCAGAATCGGGGGCACGAGGACTAGGTATTGGGCTTAAGGCGTTTACGCCGCCAGAAGGAAAATGAAACAAAATCGAGGACATTAGGGTTTCGCCGACCTATATCCTCAGGTTCGGAAAAAGCATAGAATAAAGTCTGCCTCTTTTGGGCAGTTTTCTGACAAATAGGAATAACAGGGGATGTAGTAATTATAGCACTAGGTTTAGGAGGTGGCAAGGGTAGTTTAGAAAACTCAAAACGCGTCATAGAAGGACGTAGTTTATTGTTAGGATGGGTGGTAAGAAGGTCAACGGCAGAAAAGGAAACATCATGCGTTGTCAGAATATCAACGGTGGAAAAAGAAAAAGTATTGGCTGTACGAGAACCAACCTGACGAAAAGAAACACAAGCGAAACACACTTTAGTTATGTTAGAGAAAGGGACAGAAGCAGATAAAATTTCATTGACGTTATGTGCAGGGGTAGAAGTATCACAGTTAGGAAAAAAACAGCATTGGCTGTGGAAGTATCCACCTTAGGAAAAGGAGCAGAATCAGGTAGAAGTTCGTCAGCATTAGATAACAGAATATCAGCTAGGATGTCACCAACCTTAGTTAAAAGAACAGAAGTAAGTAGAATTTTGTCAGCATGAGAAAAATGAGTAAGAGTAGGTAATGAAACCGGAGTAGGTAAAGCTTTAACGACAACAGCAACAGGCATCACAGCTACGGGTTCCCTAACCTCAACAAGACCTTCTCTATCCGTATTAGAAATTATCTTCACTTCAGCTACGGCTGTGATTGCCGGCACAACAGGAATTTCTTGAGTCGAAGCATTTAAGAAAGGAAAAGGTAAAATTTTGACAAAAACGGGAAAAAGCATTAAAGATACAGGTTCGTGGACTTCAACAGGACCTTCGCAGACGGAATTAGCAGTTATGGTCATTTCAGCGACCTTTGTGGTTGCAGACACGACAGAAAATTCTTTGGTAGAATCGTTTAGGAAAGCGGGAACAAACTCTTGAGAAGCTAACTGAAAGTCGCCAATTCGAAGCATGGGTTGTAATGGTGTTAGAGATACAGTCTGGGGTGAGAGTGAATAAGAAGGGCGAGAAGAAGAAGGAGTAGAATAGAATGTAGAACTAGAAACGAAGGATTTTGTTTGAAGTTGTGTTTGCCGAAGAGGGGTAGGTTTCGATAGTAGTAGCAGGATGACCTGGATGAGGTACAGAAGAGAACGTAGAATTAGAAGCAAAAGAAGTTTGGCTCCCAGAGCTGAAAACAGATTGGGAAGTATGATTCGAAGACCTATTAGTAGTAGGATGGCAGTTGAGACAGTTGTGGCGAGAAACTGCCTTATATCCGCAACCATAACAATGGAGTACTTTCGGGACCAAGTTTGTCGCAATTACAGCAGATGATCTGCCGAGTAGAAATACAAGTAGGAAGAAGAACAGTAGAACGTACGGAAGAAGTATCGGATCCACCCGTAAGCGTAAGACAAACCTTAACAACTCGGTCATGTGAAGTAAAAGTATTTTCCTCAGTAGTAGCAAACTTATAAGAAAAATTTGGGGCTTCTAAATGTTGAATCAGTAAATTAGACAACGACTTCCAGTCAGAAAACCTATGCCGAAAACCACGATACCAAAGTAACGCTTTCGACTCAAACAAATCCACTGCAGAATCAAATAAAAGCAATTCGGATACATGGTGAGCTCGTCAGAGTTTTCAACTCGTTCCTAAAAAATCATGTACGGTAAGAGTGTTTAGATTACCAGAAAATTTCAAATTCCACTCCCACACACGAAGACCTTGGTAGGAAGCCGGAAAAAGTCATTTTAGTAATAATAAAAAAAAAATTGGGAAAAAGTAACTAAATAAAGACTAACCGTAACTCGATAGAAACCAAAAGAAAATTATTGCGAGTACAGGGCAATCTAAAACATATCCGACGGATAAACTTCAAGAACACCAATAGGAGCAAAACAACAAAATAGAAATTAGAATAGAGCAGTAGAATAAAAGAAAAATCGGAACAAAAAAAAATATCTCTAGACCCGACGGGGAAAACAAAATGTACAGAGGGGGAAGGAAGAAAACGAAAAATCTTGGGCGCCAGCGTTTTCAATGGACTAGGATTATTGGCGAAAACACAAGACCAATAATGTGAAATAAGCCAACCAATAATATTGAACGTAAGGGACGAAACATAAGTAATATCAGGCCGAGAAAATGCGGGTCATGTAGGAACTTAGGCACTAACAATAATAAACCAAAAATCGGAGCAAAAATTAACTAAAACGAACACGGAGCCAAATCTAACTAAAATAAAATCGGAGCCAAAGTCACATGAAACAAAATCGCAGCACGAAAAAATTAACGAAAACCAAATCGCAAAAGAAATTAACTAAAGAAAATCGCAGCCGAAATTAATCACAAAAAGAATCACAGCCCCACGTCAGGGCGTCAATATTTTATTTTAGGTACATTGACGTAACGTATAAAAAAATTATGAAAAAAAAAGAAAGAATGACCGGGCTCAATCTGTGAGTGGACGGGATTTTATACCTATAGAAAATTAAAGAGAAACCTGAAATAAATAGAGAGTAAATTTATATACACTCACTCGTTCACACTCAGAACAAAACAAACAAAAGAAAAAAAGAACTTATCATTAAACAAAATATTTACAGAACACAGTATTCCCAAACCCAACAAAAAAATCAATGTCCCCAATTTACATATACATTATGAGAAACCCCCAAACATTCAAAACAATTACTCGTGAAAATGGCGAGCTGTAGTTTTTAGGTAACTACCCCCTGACATTATTTATTAAAAAAAACCAAGCGCAACCATAAAAACCACGGCTTTAGATCATCGTGAATATTATATTAACCTATATTTACAAATATAATGATAAACAACGTTTTTACACATGCCAGCAAGTCTTTAAACCATTTTTACGTTAACAAGTAGTGTATTTTTAGTTATTAAGAACAAATAGTACCGCATTAATATACTGCCAATAAATACCAAAATAGGGGAAATAATTTTCGTGTAGATCAATTAAATTTGAAAATGCATGATACTTGAACGGTAAAATCCCAGGCGATCTGGTTCCAAAGTAATTAGCGAGAGAAAACAAATAACTCGCCCGAGTTGCTGACGTCGGGGTTGAGTCAGTAGCTGGTCCACTTCAGCGAGTAGGTAGGCCTACGCCCAGGAAAAACGTGTTTGGCCTCCCATTACAAGAAGAAGCGACAACTTCAAGGGATTAGCGTGTCCCCCGCAGGAAGCTAGAATAATTACGAACAATAAATTAATTTATTGAAGCCGAAAAGTACCGTTTTATAAATACCCTAAATACTTACCACGCTATAATGCGTGCCAGAAATTCGCATATCGAAAAACGGAACGAAGGAAAACAGGACGGATGTTTTCGTGTTGCTATTCGAACAGAAAGTGAATATTAATTATGTTTAGCTAAAGCACAGAGCTCAAAGTAATTTTGTGTTAAGCAAATAAAACAGGAAAACCCGAATTTGTTGAAACAATTTCGACGAATTCTTTCAAAAGGGAAAACACACCAACAACAATTATTGGATACTTGGAAAGACGTTCTCGCCTATACAATTATGGCGTAAATTCCACGTTAAGGAATTCTTAGAATGGATATTAATTTTTTTGATGAGCACAAAGATTTATCAAGTAAAATATATAGGATATTTATTATTAATTACAATACTATTTTCGTGTTTAACGCCAAAGGGATTTGAGGTAAAAACCATTGTATATGAACTACCGAATTATTTCCGAAAATAAACGTAACAGTATATTATGGTGATGATGTTGAGGATACCTCTACCCATGCTTTAGACCACTTCCTCTTCAAAATCCTGCAGACACAACCACCATTAACTTTCCTCGACACTAAAATACACAAAATACAACTGATCTACATTCCCAATTGACTCATTTAAATTTCCAACTCCCACACCTACAGGACATCACCACGTGCTTCTCAGACAATAAGGGCAAGGACACAAAGCCCTAACTCCAGAACCAAAGCTAAATTATCGATCTGATTTTTCTTACATTTTCATTATACAAATGTACTTACTTACCTAGAAATGTAGAGCTGAGAAGGGTCTCAGACCCTAGTATAGCTCCTAATAAATTTATTATGATGATGATGATACCCCTAAAAATGAACGTAACAGTATATTATGGTGATGATGTTGAGGATACCTCTACCCATGCTTCAAACCACTTCCTCTTCAAAATCCTGCAGACACAACCACCATTAACTTTCCTCGACACTAAAATACACAAAATACAACTGATGTACATTCCCAATTGACTCATTTAAATTTCCAACTCCCACACCTACAGGACATCACCACGTGCTTCTCAGACAACAAGGGCAAGGACACAAAGCCCTAACTCCAGAACCAATGCTAAATTATCAATCTGATTTTTCTTACATTTTCATTATACAAATGTACTTATTTACCTAGAAATGTAGAGCTGGGAAGGGTCTCAGACCCTGGTAGAGCTCCTAATAAATTTATGATGATGATGATGATGATGATGATACCCCTAAAAAGATACATTTGCTTTTACAAAATCCACACCTCACCACCAAAAATTAGCTAGTACGTTGTGTACTGTTGCGCCTCTTTTGTAGAGTAAATCTTAGGTAACTAACGTCAATTTAGCATGTAACAGATGTTAACATTGGATATGAAAAAACAGAGGACAGAAATTGAAGTGCCATATAAATATGCTATAAATAAGTTCGATGGACAGGATAACAAACGAGGAAGTGCCAAAACAAATTAGCAAAGAACCATTTGAGGAAGTATAATAAAGAGAAGGGAACGACTGTTGGGTCATCACTTATGACATACGATTGGTATCAGTGATAATGGAAGCAAGGCTAGATGGCAAGATTTGCCTTGGGTAGACAACAGTTTGAATATTGTATATACATTACAAACGATGTAGGTATGCAAAGTAAATTGACGTAAAGCAAGTAAGGCGGATTAGGGAGATCTGGAGGGTTGAATCAAACTAACCAACCAGTCATGATAAAAAATACCTATAGAAAAATTGGATGAGTAAACTAATAAAAACTTAAGCAATATTTTATATTCTTAGTTCTAAAATCTATAATTTAGATATTTTTACTTGCTCTGATTCAAATGGCAGTCATTAATATTGTTGTTAATCTTTGTGTGTCTTCAGTCAAAGCTTAAAATGTTGATTTTAGTCTAAAAATTGTAGTGTTCATATTCGAATATGTGCAATTGAAACAGCTAGAATATCTAAGCTAAAAATTGTAGACAGTGCTATATGATTCATATATGTATTAGCGCTTTTATATCTAGGTATACTATTTTCATGGTGCAATTAGAATAATCGATCCTTACTACCCGGTGATTTATTCAACACGATCTAAATAAGTTTCTACGAGCTTGTACAAGTTTGAACGAGTTTCAGTAATGGCCGGTAGAGGTAGGTATATACGATTTCAATTTGACGGAACAATAACTAAAGCAGTTGCGTTAATATTCCATTCTAAATCTAAAACTACGGGTATCAAGTACAAAGAGATATATAAAGGCGTGGGTAATTGGGTCGAATAATGAATAAGTGAGTAGGCAAAATGAGCGGGGAGAGTGACCACGAAACATTGAATGCGTGCGATTGCCCTCTAGCTACACCTAATGGAAGCCCTTGTTGCCCAAAGGGCGCTTCATAATTATTAAAAGAGCGACGTCTATGTTATTACAGTATTTTATTTATAGTCACGAACTATATAGCTAATTAGCGTTCTCATTTTCTACTATAAAGCTGTCACATAAGGTACGATTACATTAAGAATTTACACAAATCACATTTTTCAAGAGCTTACAATAATACAATTTCTACGTACATTTTCAATACAACTGCGTGGTGCTTGTAAAAACGAGGGCTACATGTAAGTATTTGTGAAAATCTCTTTTACTCCTTCAATTTTCGTATTTTCTCAGCCCTGTCTCAATTTGTTCCTTTTATCTCATCGCGCGAGAGCTACTTTATTGACCTTTGTTCAAGTTATCCATCCCTTATTTACGGTTATGTTAGGAACGTATTAGATATTGTGTCGTAACTCGTCATAAATCGTAATCTGGCACCTTGACATAGCTGAAGTATAATAAAGTAATTTAAATAAATTTCAGCGTAATCAACTTTTGTGCAAAAATATTTTTAAACACAAAACTAATTAGTTTTAGATTGATGACTGCAGTCTGCTCAATTAATAACTCCTCATAATCAAACAAGTTCGTCCACCGACCAGCCGTTGCAACTACAACACACAAAGGCATCGCAAACTACCTTTTTAATTGGTTAACGTCACTGATGTGTTTACTGTACGCTATTGCACCTCAAACATGAACAATTTTTATACAAAGCTTGTTTACCAATCTATAATAACGAAAGGTTCCCCACAATGGCCTTTTTATAAACTGAATTGAAAAATGCAAAACACAAAGGTTGGATAGACAAAAGGTAACAAAAACCATGGCATGTAATATATACATTGAAAAGTTCAGTTTCAGCTCTTGTTTACGAACGCCGGTTGGTGCAATATTAAAATTGCATCTAACAACCGCTTGAATTACTTTTAGGCACGCTGAATGTATACTGAGCAACTTAAGATTATCAGATGGCATAAAGGTCAATATCAGCACTTTACATGCTGTAAAAACACAATTTTAGTTCTCGTCGGAACGTCTCGTGTAATAAATCAAAATCACAATGAAAGCAGGATTTACACAAATAAATGCCTCAGCTCTCCATATTTCGTACAAACATCGATATGTATCGCTGCCTAAACGTTGGGAGTCACAAAATATACTGTTACTCGGGTACAACCGCTCTATATTAGTGCAAAGAGGAAATAGAAAATATGAATTTTTACCTTACCGTGACTTTTTCTTACCTAGCTAGTTCAGCGAAATTATTTTGTGGATTTTATGAAAATGAAATGAAAGACAAAAATCTCAAGAAACATCTATGAACAATCTTTTATACATTTAAATATATCTTTCTTTTATACACATACACAGATATAAATAATTCTTACAAATACAATTTACCACTTAAGTTTAGACAGAAATGTTATCTTACGGGTACTTACGTATTAATATCATCTTCACTAAATCCTATTTAATTATTTGAAAACTCCTATACATTTCATATGTGAATCACAAGACTTTCATTACATTTTTCTGAATAATTCAAATATTTTATTATTGTTATTATTATTATTACTCGGGTCATGGTAGTTGATCAACGAGGCTATACAGAAATCTTTGTAAATGCATTGAGTTCTGACCTCAAAATTGCTGAAATCAAATTATCCATTTCAATTAAATTTTATACATAAAAAATTAAAAACTTATTGTAGCTTAATCTGCTTAATAATATACCAATTAAATTTCTAGATTTGAAACAAATTTGTACTTGCGGTTTAAATTTTCAGGTTCTTCCTTTGGCTCGCTATCGTCGCTTATAACCACTATGGGGATTTTAGAAATGAGTTTAAAATTTTAAAAAGCCGCGGTTTTGAATATTCTAAAAACAGTACATTACTGTTTGAAAATGGTTTTAAATATTAAACACTTATGGCTTATAAAGAACTCATTTCTAAAATTCCCGCAGTTTTAGATTTCTCAGGAAATGGTTGTTTAAAGCTTGCAAAAATTTTGAGGTTTGAGACTTTTAAAAGTGTAACTTTGTAAGGGGTGGTCGGATTTTAAATCTGTTTGCAGATTCGAATTCTGCGTAAAATTCTAGGTTAGTTTGATGTGTCGTATGTCTAAAAATTGTATAAGGATGGTCAGAAATCGCTGCCTGCAGAAAATCTTAAAATGGGGGTAGCTCCCTGGGGGATGATGCAATCTAAAAAATTCCTAGAGATTTGGATAGATGAGAAAATCTAATATTAATTGATACCAAACAAGATAAGTTTATCTCAAAAGATGCGATGGCTAGTCGGAGAAAACTATTTGTTAGGTTTGCTTATAGAGCAAAGAGCAAAATTTAATGGTTTAGGACTTTATAGAGGTATAACTTTGCAGGGGGTGGTTGGATTTTAGATCCGTTTGCAGATTCAAATTCTGCATAAAATTCTAGGTTAGTTTGATGTGTTGTATGTCTAAAAAATTTATAAGGACGAGACAAAAATCCCTACCAGCAAAAAATCTTAAAATGAGGGTAGCTCTCTGGGGGATGATGCAATCTAAAAAATTCCTAGAGATTTGGGTAGTTGAGAAAAATCTAATATTAATTGATACCAAACAAAATAGGTTTATCTCAAAAGATTCAATGGCTAGTCGAAGAAAACTATTTGTTAGGTTTGTTTATAGAGCAAAGAGCAAAATTTAGAGGTTTAGGACTTTAAAAGTGTAACTTGGTAAGGAGTGGTCTGATTTTAAATCTGTTTACAGATTAGAATTCTGCATAAAATTCTAGACTAATTTGATGTATTGCATGGTTAAAAAATTTATAAGGATGGTCAGAAATCGCTACCGATAAAAAATCTTAAAATAAGGGTAGCTCCCTGGGGGATGATGCAATCCAAAAAATTACTAGAGATTCGGGTAGCTGAGAAAAATGTAATATTAATTGATACCAAACAAGATAGGTTTATCTCGAAAGATGAAAAATGGATAGTCGAAGAAAACTGTTTGGTTCAGATGTTGGAGCAAATGAGGATGCTAAGATGAAATTGCAAGAAATATTTATCTCGAAAGATGCAATGGCTAGTCGAAGAAAACTATTTGGTCTTGATGTGGGAGGAAATGAGGATGCTCATTTATCTCGAAAGATGAAAAATGGTTAGTCGAAGAAAACTATTTGGTCCAGATGAGTGAGGAAATGAGGGATTCTGGAGGAAATGAGGGCCCAGAAACCCTGCCAACTATCTACTGTCATCGATTTATGCGTATGAGCCAGAAAGAAAAGGCCAGTCGGCAGTTTGGGTGTTTCATTGTGAAGCAAAACCAACAAAAGTTGTTTGTTCTCGTAGCGTTAAGAAGCAGATGGTGGCGTTTTTCTTCACGAAAACCGGTCCTGTAGCAACTGTGGCTGTCGAAAATCAAAAGATCGCTAATTCAGCATGGTATACGACCATTTCTTTGCCTGAAGTTTTCGGTAAATTGAGAGAAACCAACCCAAAACGACGAATCATTTTGCATCATGACAATGCAAGCTCACACACATCACATGCAACAAACGAGTATTTGGACACACAAAAGCTCGAATTGATGGGTCATCCGCCTTACAGCCCCGACATCGCACCCAATGACTTCTTTTTGTTTCCAGTAATTAAAGATAAACTGCGTGGACAACGATTTTCGTCGCCCGAAGAAGCGGTTGAGGCCTTCAAAATGCATGGTTTAGAGCTACCATCTTCTGACTGGACAAAGTGCTTTGAAGGGTGGTTCAATCGCATGCAAAAGTGTATACATCTTAAAGGCAATTATTTTGAAAAGCAATGTATTTTTCATCAAATTCGTTTGTTTATTGTTTCTATTCTTAATACATAAATAGTGTCCCTCGTAGCCAACAGTTTAGTTGCGTTTCAGTAGGTAATCTACCTGGCGCCCTTTGAATTTCTCGGCTCTTGACTAGCTTAGAGACGCATAAAATACAACTATTTACCGTAGGTCCAGGGTAAAATAAGAAAAATGAGTACCTTTTCGGCCCTTTGACCTTTAAAGCGTGGGTTATGTGACAACTTTTTATCGAGAAAAGGTATTGTTGTGCATTTTGTTCAATCATACGTTCTATTTAGCGAATTTGGCACCGTGTGACTTTCGGTTAGTTCCAAACATCTTGACTATAAGGCAAGTGAGGTGTGGTACCTTGAAGACATCAATACGATGTAGCAGAAGACATCTCCCACAATGGTCGCTTTGAAATATTTTACTACTTTCAATGCTGTACAGAATCGCAAGGAATATATTTTGAATACTACATGATAAAAGCCGAATACACCTAATGACATATTTCGTTACGTATCATCCACCATTTCAGAGGGACGCACTGTGTATGCAATTAATTTCAACACCGGATCCCCCAACTTAATCTCTATTAAAACAGCACACAATGCTTACAAATTTGAAGCTATAGAGCTTTCTAACTTACGAATTTATAAGGTACAGTAAGAATTTATACGTATAAGATGCTAGATTATGGAAAATATACTGTAACAAACGTTTTATACAGAACAGTAATACCGGTCCGATAACAGGGAATATCTCGTTTAATAACGAGACGCAATTACAACGCTTTAAGTCCTTGTATTACAGAGAACCCATAACTTCGAATTAATTGACGTTGTTCTTCCACGTTAAATAACCGATCCACTAAAGATAGATAGAATCAGTTGTAGCGCTATGAAAAACACATATAGGTAATTGTTACTTGAATCGGGATTGGGAAGAACGGTTTGGATCGACATGGGTCAATTAGTTAAAGTAACCAAACGGACAAAGACAGAACAAACTAAGAGATGCATATATACATTAAGCTAATTGAACATTAGGTAAAATGAACATTTGGCTCGCATTAGTGATGAGGTGAAACGTGATTAATTATACGCCCTTATTACATCCAAATCCTTTAAATTCTGAAATAATATTATTAGACGGTCGAAAATTAAATGGCTGGTCTCATTTTATTTGTGTAATAAAGTAATTGGTGATTCCAAAAGATGAATCCAGAGCCTCGAGGTCGCGTTCTGTGCTATAAACCTAATTACAAGACGACATTATTCCCAAAGCATCCTATAAATATTATGTCGGTGAATTCTACCCGGCGCTTGGCGGCACGACGCTGGTGCATGATTTGGCGCGCATTTAGTCAAATTGCGAGAGTTCGCGACGGGGGTGGAGTTCCCTAATTAACTGGTAAACTTTCATGGCTCCCTTGCATCGAGGACTAATTAATGTAGGGACTCCTAGCAGCGCTTAACCCGTACGCCCCAGGATACGTGCCCGTCTGGGCCTTCGTTACAATCCCGCTTATACTACTCTATACAGACAAATTGATACGCTTAAGTAGCTACAGTCATAAACTTTCAAATTAAACCCTTTCACACACTCCCGTTTCAATTAAAACACGAACTTTCATTTAAGGGATAATCTCCATTAAACTTTTATAGAAAACTCATTAAAGTATCCAATTACTAATATGCAATTAAACTTGTAAATTGATTATAGGTTCTCGCTTGTTTGGAATTTTCTACACTAAACTTAGTTTCGCGCTCTCCAGAGATTACAAAAGCTCAATAAAAGCTCTTACTTATATAATATCTCTTAAGTGTTAAAGGGAATACTTCTAACAAAATTTTATCTTTCCTTTAATCCAGACTTAGTCGAACTATAAAGTTAGAGAAAGCACTGATTTTTTAACATAGCTAGACATTTAATTTCTTTAATAATTAGCTTTTAAGGAATACTACTACAATCTACGATAAATTAATCAAAATTATTAACATGATCGAAATTAATTACAGTTCCAATAGATAAATATTAATTGATATATTTATATTTTCGAGTCGGTTGATGTTGTACGTCTTGTTAAGTGTGTGACATTCACTTAGAAATAATTATAATCACAATATTTTCTGTATAAGTAAAGTCCACCAACAGGATTACGTTATTCCATTTAGGAAATATAAGTTTAGGCTTCTATAAATTCTAATTTAAGAGAACATTATTTTGCATCGTACTCGATCCATAGTCAAAGGTTATAAAAACTCATGTCAGTTTTTAAAAAGGTTAAGGGTGATGTCATCATGGTAATTACTACAGCTTAATTTGTTTTGTCTAGAGAATATAGAATGGCGCAGATGATTTCATCCATCCAACAAAGCAGGTCATATACAGTTGTGTGCCGATTCAGATTACATGTAAAACCCGAAATATATAATTTTAAATATAATGAGGTTAGATAGAGAAAGCCACATCAACAATGTCCAATTTTGCTACACCCGTCCGAAGTTGGCCGAAAATGTCTAGTGCAGTTTTAAAAAGAGCAGTTCGATTTTTCAAAAAATACTCCGAATCCAACAGCCAAACTCTAAACATGCCGCTTTGGTAGGCTAATTACTTTAGGTAAGGGTTATCGAACCAGACAGTGTAATCTTAGTAAGTTCGGATAATTCCCTGCCGAGTGGGCCAGTTTCTTTTTGGGACACTAATGGGTTCATAAAGAATGAACCATTAGATTGGAAGTTGCTTTTTGTAGTGGACAGGGTCGATGAGGTACCCGAGAGAAAATAGAGGGTAAACTTTAATGTCATAAGCCATAGGGTGAAACTATGCTGGTGCAAAGGTTAGTACTGAAATGTATTGTTACTTTTATTTTCAGCATAAATTAATTACCCTATTTCACCCTTGTTAATTCATTACTCGTTCGAATAAATTTCGTTTCAATTCTTAATTCTTCAACAACGCCCTATATAGTGTACCTGTTCAGTATAAGTCCGCTTAACATAATTTTAACTCAAATCTACTTGCTTGGAAACGACAAGTTTAAGCTATAATTAAATAGTTTATATCCTGTTTTAGGTATCCGTTAGTGTGTTAAACATTCCGATAACTTATAATTGCTTCTTGTGTGTATTCTATCTAAACCTTCGTCTAAATAGTGTATCGAACTATCTGATAAAACCGTGTTTTCCACTTTTAATCGCGCTTTTGATAACGCGAAGATTTGCAGTTCAATTCGTGTTACTTGAACCAATTTTTAATTTGATTCTTCAGCTTGTGCGTTGAAATATTTTCTACAGCGATGCACGTTTTGTTGTTCGACAAGTAAGAGCTCTTAGCTGGAGGCAAATGGGTTCTTTCTTTATGTAGACCAACTACTTTTGTCTGTAAACAAACTGCTTTTGTCCGTAGACCGCTGCTGCAGTTATGGTAGCAGGGTAAACAGATCCCGACGACCGTGGCGTTGCTGTGCTGACTTACCCCCGAAGGTTTGCAAGCTAAGTATCTAGACACATACAGGTATACCACTTGTTTTCTTTTGTGTATATCAATGGCATATTCCGTATCAGCGTTTCGTGTAGTTACGTGTTAAGAAACGTGACACTATAGGACTTGTTTTTTGCTGCAAATCGATATTATCGCTCTACAGGTGTGATGTACCATTGTTGAGAATGTTTGACAAAAGCTCTCACACGTAAATTCTTTCCTACTGATTGGTTTGTTTTGCAAAAAGTATTAGGTGCAATTTTAAAAACGCTTGACAAAAGCTCTCACGTGTTTATTTACTACTGATTAATTTAATTTTGTGTAAAATACGGGATGCGCACTTCGTATCTAAAGTACTAAATTGCTCATATAACCTAATTGTTTGCTTTGAAATGGTAACGCTTAATTTATTGCTTTTGCTTGTTTGTACAGGACCTTTTATTTATTTTTATTTGTTAATAGATAATCGAGGCCAACGTGCTTTTTTATTGGTTTTCTTGGTATGTAGGTGAATCCCCCCCACTCACCGCGTTTGATAGTTAGTCTGGTATTTACTTTTCTTCCGGCTATTGTAAACGGTATAATTACAGTTTTTGCCGTAATAAATTGTGTTGTGATTTGTCAAAAAAAGCGTGATTCAATATTTGGGGTCTTATTTAACTTTTACTTTCAGAAAGCTCCTTGCAGTTAGCAGTTAGATTTAAAATTATTTTTATTTTAATGAATTTTCAGGTGTATTTGTAAGCCAGATTCAATCTCCTAATCTCAAGATTTTAGCACCCCTTTTGTAATTATTCTAGGGTTTTTCTCTAGTATACTTCCGAGATTAGGTAGCGTCCAAGGTATTCTCGATCAAGATCACATTTCTTACCCGATAGCATTCTAGAACTCTCGCCAAACACACCACCCGTCCGATTGAGTTAGTCGGCAGAACAAATAACACATTTTTGTTCGCACAGTCGATGTTTTCGATATTTTACCAGCACGAAATTTTTAGCGGAGAAACTCACTGAATTTTTTGTGAATTACCTGCTAGATATTTTGAGGGTCAAAAACTGTACGTAACAAGTGATTAAGTGCTACTACTGTTGTTATTGTTATTGTACTTCTCCGATTGGAACGTATCCTTGATTGCAAGACAATTCACCTTTACCGCCGTTATTACTCGATGGCAGTAAAGCGAAGTGACTTCGTAGTGGGGTTGCACCCAACCGGTCCTGCTCTCAATCCCACTTCCGGTCTCGATCCCAATTCTGGTCTCGCTGTCTATTTCGGTCTCGCTCTCTCAGTTTCGATCTCAGCCTGGAACTATGTCTCGGTCGCGGTCTCGGTTTTGGTCTTAACCTTGGTGTTTGTTTACCTCTTGAGCTTACCAAGCACAAAACCACAACCCGTTTCTCTGTCAGACCCAATACCAAGACGAGCTGTGTTGAAGGTGGCGGGCGCCAAATGCATACAATATCTAAGTGTTTCAGCAGTTCGTGTATTAAGTGTTCTGAAACAAATAGCTAGTTAGTGCGCAATGTGCATGGAACCTCTAGTTAGGTAAAGCTTCAAATAGAATACACTTTTACCTATTTTAATTTAAAACGGAGTTCTGAAGATTAAATTAACCACCGCTAAGGATAAAAATCAAAAGAATCCATCCATTAGTTTAGGATGTATGTGCATTAGCAGTTCTCCAACTCAAAAAGAATAGTCTTTAGGATTGAAATTCGAGACCGCTTTGTGGGTTAGATAAGTTCCCGCATTACTACTAATCCCAAGGTCCCGGGTGTGATTCACGACACGGGGCGATTGAACAATATTAAGTGAACATTTTTCACAAAAAAAACCTCGTTTGAACGAGAGGTAAAATATAGGTCCCGTGTGTGAATGTTAACATGCACGTTAAAGATCCCCTGCCTTACGTGAACAGAAAGAGTTTGGCAAACAAAATTTCTAGATACAAAAAGAAACACTTCCTGGCCCATGTAGTACCTGCGGATGGAGCATTGGAAAATCAAATGTAGGGATTGAAATTCAGTGAACGCGAAAGCTATTTAATACCCGCTAGTCGATCCATACCTAATCTAAATAGCGACTAACTTTGAATCAAAATGTGCTGGCGTTTCGTTTTGCTGAAACTATATCTAGAGGCGGCTCCGTGATTCCGTATACATGTGACTACTGAGCCAAAGGTCCCGGGACTCTAATCCCAACACAGGTCGTTTGAAAAATGTTAGTCAAGCATTTTTTACAAAAATACGCTCTCGTTCGGATGAAAGGTAAAATGTAGGTCCCGTGTCTGAGTGTTGCCACGCACGTTAAAGATCCCTACCTTGTATAGCAAAGGTTTGGCAAAATTCAAAACTTCCCAATAAAGGAAACTTGCTTCCTGACCAATTTATTAACATTGCTTAAAACAGCAAAGGGTTCGGCAAATTTCAAAATTTCCCGGTAAAAAATTCTCGCTTACTGGCCAATGTAATACCTTCGGGTGGAGCATTGGAAAATGAAATGTAGTATGAAACTAAGTCTGATTAAAATTTGCTCCAAATAAGTTTCTTACTGCAGGTAAGATATCGTTTCTGAGTGGTGTTTCATACATATCTGACGTTAAACTTCCTGCAATCAATAAAGGTTAACTGTGTAGCCGCTATAGCCGACCATACATTTAACCTTGTTGTCCTTGAGTATGATCTTCACGCATCCATAGTAGATTTACGTCACTACAATATCTTCGACTACGACGATTTAATTTGTCACACAGTGTAAAAGTTTCGTCGGAAACCCTTTACTTTTTCCCATCAGTTGCAATCTTGTTCATTATAGTCTCAATAAACTCTAATCAACGGTCGAAGTCATCTTCATTTTGTTATTTCAGTTAGTGAATTTTGTACGATTTACATGAATTATTATGTAATATATTTGAGATTGCAAAATAACTTACATGTACGTGTACACACACACACACAGACAGACACACACACACACACACACACACACACACACATATATATATATATATATATATATATATATAAAAAATAGTATATTGAGTCAAAGACAAGTTATTTGACAAGTAACTCTTGAAATAATTGACATACAATGGCTGAGAGTTATTAACAAACATTAGCTTATTAATTCATAGGAGAACATCACTGACCAATGGTTGTTAGCCTCATCAGAGTGGACTGTTCAAGAACCCATGAAGAATCGAAGCTATTATAATGATATAATTTCGAAACAATCACCGTACTATGGCAAAAGTAAATAAAACCGCCATCAGGTGATAAAACACCAACACTACTAAAGTGTGGAAGTACAGAATTGAACCGAAACTACATAATAAATTTTTACAGTGATTGTTTCGAAATTATATCATTATAATAGCTTCGATTACTTCATAGGGTTCTTGGGAACAGTCCACTCTGATGAGGCTAACAAGCCGAAACCATTGGTCAGTGGATGTTTCCTCCCTATGAATTAATAAAGCTAATGTTTTGTTAATGGCTATATAACTACCAGCCCGATTTGTATTTGTCAATGGCTCTTATTATTTTCATAAGAGTTTGTTTACAGATACATCTTACTTTATATATATATATATATATATATATATATATATATATATATGTTTAATGTATTTAAAATATCTCGACTGGTTAAATTTGTTTTTATTATTGGGGATTAATGATGGATTAATAAAATACTCTTTCAATCATTCAATGTCTTTCAAATTTTCATACTTTGTACATTTAAAAAATTTTCGATATCCTCCTTAGATATATGTATATATAAAACTCATAACCATTCCTGACGAAGATAATAAATTTATTGAAAGCTTGAATGATTGAAAAAGTATTTTATTAATATATCAAATTTGACTGCTTTTCCCAATAATAAAAACAAATTAACTATATATATACACTACTGTGATTAAAATCATAGCAAGATCATATTATAGTGTATGAAAAAAAGGTTACTATATATATTCGAGAAAATGACACAAGCAATTTCTTTAGACATTTATTTATATAGAAACATTTATGAAATGCCATCTATAAATGTAGTAATTATGGTTGACGCATAAATACGTGGTAATAAAAGAAGTTTCATTCATATTTTATAATTAAAAGATCGAATTTTATATTAATTCTCTTAAATAATTTCAATTTATGTAATCACAGGTAACTCGCATGAGTGTACTAAAAGAATCTTCATTTGTAATTTATAAGAAAAAGACGTGCTTGCAGTTAAAAAGCTTATTAATTTAAATAATGTCAAGTATAGAAAAGAGTTTGAGCCATTAATCCGAGAAGGTATTAGACAGTAAAACGCATAAAAAGCGTGTTCCATATCAAATGTATAGCGAATGGCCTCAGATTATCGAATATACCGTAACGTTGACTTACAAACATACATATGCATGTAAAGAAATGTATTGCAAAACGACGCGTTTAATCGCAAAAACTGCTCGAACTTGCTAAAACAGTTACGTCCTATTTAAAAATCAATACGGACAGCCGCGGAGATAAGTATTAGCTCAAACTTAGTCGTGAGCATGTAAATGTCCAGGGCCTAGAGAGATTACTTAATTGAACTCGTACATAAAATGAACAACATCTGGCTGCTAATGATTATTACCCAATGTAGTACCTCCGGGTGGAGCATTGAGGACGTGGCCGCAAGTATAGCGGCCCTTATTCAAATTATAATGCTAATGATTATTCAAAATTTATTACAATGCAAGATCGAAAACTTAACACAAATTAAAACCATTTCAAGATTAAATTGAACTAAATTTGGAAGGCTAAATAGAATAAAAGTATCTTTTTTAAAACGAGGATTGAGGGGCACTAAGATCACTTTATAAGAATTGATAGTTCTTATGTTTGGACGAATGAACGTTGGTGAATTAAAAACTAACATCGACATGGCGTTTAATGGTAACAATAAAATGTTTTGTTTCAATTATGTGATTTATAGAAAACAATTTTAGATTATTTAAATTTCATAGTAAGATTTGTGTGTAATTAAAATAATTTAAATTTTTAAGGAGTTGCGGCAAATTCGCGTACAGGATTTGAATTTACATATGGTATTATAAACATACTGAATTCGGTTACATTTAACATGCATATTAAATGGTATTAAATTAGATTACTTCTAAAGGTAATTGGTGTATATAGTAATTACAATCGAAGTATAATTACGGATTAATTAATAAGTGATTATCATATGTTTAAGATTGGTTTATTATAAACTAATGTAGAGAATAATTGAGAACTGTGTGTATGTGCAAAGAAGATTTTAGGACTCACTATATTAGTATTTGGAATATGTGTTGTGAGAAGGAGATGCTGGGGATTCATTATATGTGTATTTAAAATATTGTTTGTAAGAAGAATAATTGTAAACTCATTATAGTATATATTTAAAAGATTGTTTGTACGAAGATTATTGTGAAATCCGTATATTTGTATTTGTCACAGTGCTTTCATCGATTTAGAATTCATAATCTCAGAGAGCTGCAAAAAAGTCGCAGTAACAGGGCTCTACAGCTATAATTGAAATTAAAAAAAAACCATTAACCGAATTTAAAGAAATCCAGATGGGACTTCCATTTCCATTTCTCAAGCACACCGTTTATTTTTAAACCTTTAGCAATAAAAAAAACATAGTCCAAGTTAGATCTATTGTGAATCCTTAAGATTTCCCCCATAACCAAACATATATTCACAATAAGCGGCAAACGCCTCGCTGAAGCTTGACCTCACTCAAAATATATCAAAGATAATGAATTTTCCAATTCACATATCTAGCAATCAGAGCACACAAAACATGGCACTAGTGTGAGTATTGTTTGCTTCAAAATTATATATAAAAAGTTATCTCAAAACTTGTATGTTTACCTTCACAATTACAACCTTGAATCATCAACAAGTCAGAAATATAACAATGACCATCTACATTACTGAATTAACTTAAAATTTGTCTGAACAAAATTCCCAACATTGTGCCTTCAAAACAAGAGCATATTTAAACACCCTACAAAATGTATATAAACGTTTCCTTCAAATTTCACAACGAAACAGAAGAACAGTCACCAATTCCATATACCGCGGAGTTAAAAAATTTACGAGATCAACAATGTGACTTTGAGTAAAGTCACTCATGAAGTATGCAGCATGCATACAAGCGTAATTCTGCATAAATATGGAACATAACTATTTTAAATAACACTACGAGAATTGAATAATCTACATAGATAATCCTGATAGAAGAGCTACTTTGAAATAAAATAATAATTTATAATTTACAATTGCTGTTTCCTTGCCACAGCATTTTTTTAGCGGCGAACAAAAGTTCGGCCATGTCACGACAATATATATGTATACATATATATATATATATATATATATATATATATATATATATATATACATGATATATATACATATATATATATACATATATATATATATATATATATATATATATATATATATATATATATATATATATATTGCGGAGAAATTCTATTGGTGGGGATAAGTGGAATCACGTATTTTGTATTTAGGGTGTTTGTATTTCAATCATGTGTCGCATCACAGTGAAATGGTCTAAGGTTATTGTAATTGTTTTGTGTTAGATTGCTGGGTGTGCATCCGCTTTTGAGTGGATGTCAAAAAAGCTTGGGTTGTAGAACGTTCGTTGTTCAGGGCTCCCTTGGCTGATACTGGAAAAAGATGGACGCTCAAAAGTTACTTGAGCAGTATTAATCGTAAAATATTGCATTCATTTTATTCCACCGTCAGATTGGATGTACTTGTTGGACTTTAGTAGACCAATTGTAGAGTGGCTAAAAGTAGTGCATTTAGTGACGAATCACCGCCACATTTCCTCCAGAATCCCACATTTCCTCACACATCTGGACCAAATTTACATGTAAATTCGCACTATAAAGTCTTATTTTAGGAATCTCCACAAGGAGGAGATGAATCTCCTCCTTGTGGACCTCCTTGTAGGAGTTTTACCCCAACCATCCCTAACCTAAAAATCGATAACCTAACCCCTAAAATTTTTTAGATACTTCTCGGTGCCTATTGGCACCGCACCTACGAGATAAACCTATCTTGTTTGGTATCAATTAATATTAGAATTTTCTCAGCTACCCGAATCTCTAAGAATTTTTAGATTGCATCATCCCCCAGAGAGCTACCCTGATTTTAAGATTTCTTACCAGTTGCGATTTCCGACCGTCCTTAAACATTTTTTTATACATGCGATACATTAAATTAGCTTAGAATTTTATGTAGAATCCGAATCTGCAAACAGATTTAATATAGGACCACGCCCTGCAAAATTACACACATACCCTCTGCGAGATAAATCTTTCTCCACATTTCCACCCACGAGATAAACCTACCTTGTTTAGTATCATTTAATATTAGATTTTTCTCAGCTATCCAAATCTCTTTAAATTTTTCAGATTGCATCATCCCCAAGGGAGCTACCCCCATTTTAAGATTTCTTACCTGTAGCGACTTTTGAGGGTTCTTATAAATTTTTTAGTCATGCGATACATCTTGTTAGTCTAAAATTTTATGCAGAATTCGAATCTGCAAACAGATTTGAAATCGGACCACGCCCTGCAAAATTACACATATACCCTCTGCGAGATAAATCTTTCTCCACACTTCCACTCACGAGATAAACCTACCTTGTTTGGTATCAATTAATATTAGATTTTTCTCAGTTACCCGAATCTCTTTAAATTTTTCAGATTGCATCATCCCTAAGGGAGCTACCCCAATTTTAAGATTTTGTACCAAGATCAATTTCTAATCACCTCTCCTTTTTAATATCTACAATCCTTTAACCAAACACGTAGCAGTATTAACATAAATTAAGCATGCGAAAATTTAATAATATATTTTATTCGATTTACAGTTTAATAAACTAATTACAATTTTTACAAAGTATAACATTATTTTCTATGTAACCGAATCCAAGTAGTTTAACCTGTAACAAAAAGATTAATGTGTTGTTTAAATAGACCTGTAATAAAAGAGATTAATGTAAAAGAGGAAACGTGTTTTCGGTTAATAAGACATATTATCGTTAATCTAACAATATGTTTTACTGTCCAGCGACACCACGTGGAGGTAAACACATTCCAATGTAATGGGTTTTAAATATGAGAATGGGAAGGTCAACTTTTACATAATCATCGCGTGGTTAATAATTAAGAAAGCTGTATATAATTTCTTTTCCAAACAAATGCGGTTATTATAATAGGAAAGTACGCTAAATGCAAGTCAATTAACAGCAATTAAATATTGCTTACTGACCTACCTTAATTAGGTTGCTGTGCTATTAGGACCAGGGTATCCAGACTTTAACACCTCCATATCGCACGCTTTACACAGATGTTAGTTGTTTCGTACAAGACCCTTTAACAGCTGGCGGAGCTGAATGTTTACTGCTTAATGACATACCGTGTTGTTTTTCCTTGTGTCGCTGTAAGTTGTCCATTCTCGTAAAAGCGATACTGCAAGACCCAGAGTTTAAGTACTTTGCTGCTGACGGATGTATAAGCTTAACCGTGGACGATGTTACACCACGACATTTGTTCTAGAGCCGTTTGAGAGCATCCCTCCTGGTAAAGTAGACGTGACAGGGCTCGCATTTAAAAACGTTTAGTACAAAACAAAACCCGCACTATAGCACTTTGGTTAAACTTGTAAGCGAACTAACTAAAAAGCTTACTCGAGCGTACCTGATTTATGTTCCTTATAGAATGCATACCGAAGGTTTCCGAAGACGACCGAACGATGTTGAGGATTCAGCGGGGGACTAAATGACGTCATAATCCTCGCTGCTCGTCCAATACATTTAGCGCCAATGCATGCACCTGGTTCGCTTCGTCGATGGTGCGAGTGCAGTTAGTAGAAACACCGGAAAACGTCTTCCATGTTATACGGATCGCATGCATATTAAAAATCCAAAAGAGTGATAGCACACGCACACAAATTGTGTGCAAGTCGTGCTGTAGAAGATGCAGTGCTACTATAACCAAAAACACTTTAAACCTTTGCTAAGGGAATACCAAACTTGTCTACAGAATACTTACTAATAAACCAATTTAATTTTAAATAACTTCTACGTCATACTTTAGGAAATGGTAGGCTTGAATATTTTCTAAATGAATCACCAAGCGAAAGTATATGCTTAGCGGTATTCAAATTACCCATTAATTTCCAATTTTTACGACCGTCGTTAATTATAGATTAAATTTAATTTGTGCACGTTCGAGCTTCCCGTAAACTAACATATTTTAGAGCAACAATGCGCTGTATAATACATGCATACCCCTTCGCCGCACTACTGCTATTCTTGTAATTGCTAGAAAAAGTCACTCTCCTTTACTGTTAGGACCGATGCTAAGCACCAATTTTTATACTTTCTATAGCACATCGCGCACTTTTTCGTCTGATAATTATGCTTCTGTAGGCTTTTACACTTTCGCATAGCGGTCAATCGCACGCAATGATTTCTAGAACCGGTAAGTACTCGATATCGTCCAAATAGAGAAATAGATGCTCGATGTCCGTCAACTTCCAATTCCCTCGTAAAAGGTAGAAAAAACTCAGTCAATCATCCATTATACTTCGACCCGCTCCTGTTCTGATAATTTCCAAACATTTTTCAAACAACAATGGGCTGAGAATTTTTAAACCTCCGAGGGATCTTTAAGTCGTGATCAATTACACATCCGAGCTACGCGTAAACTAACATATTTTATAGCAACTGTATAATACATGCATACCCCTTCTCTGCGCTACTGCTATTCCTGTAGTTGCTTGGAAAAGTCAGTCGCCCTTTTACTGCTAGGGCCGCTCTAAAGCACCATTCCATACTTTCTTTATAAGTGTAGCACATCGCGCACTTTTTGTCGGATAATTAAATTTTTGTTTATGTAGGCCTTTACACTTTCGCTTATTTAAACATCTAATACGATTGATTAACCACTTTCGATTATTCTAACGGAGACCACCATACATCCCGCCGCACCGTTCTTTTGATTCCAACGATCCTATGGGCTTCCACGCACTAACACCTGACGTATCTTTCCTACTATTTGTTAAACAAAAACTACCGGTATCGCCATTGTGGACGTAAACAGATGTTTGTGGATGTGTACGAGAGTATGTAACCATATACATTAAGCAGTCTAAGCTATTTTATTTAATCCAAAAACTACTATTTTTCTAAACCACAATTAATAATCGTCTTTATAGGTTTAACATTTCGACCATTTCCCAATGACTGGTGCTACGTACATGGAAACTTTAATTTCTTATTGGAGAGAATTCTTATTCTCCCACACACTGCTGCGTAGTTGCATGCCTACCCCTTTTGGAGGTATATGCTCGTTATAGGTTGTAAGACCCTCGGTTTTACTTAACTACACTTTGTGAGATCCCTTTAATCTTTTTAATCGTGTCCTTCTCGCGCACAATACAGTAGGACTTAACATTACTACCAACAAATTCTAATACTGGACCCCCCATTAAATATGTCTTTAATTTTCCCTACAACTTTTTTTGTTGACAAGTGTTATATTGTATTTATTATACGCGGGGTAGTCACTCTTTTAAGATAAATATATTTTGCTAGGTATCAACTAACATTAAATTTTTCTAGGGACCCCCAAACCTGTAAATGGATTTTAAATAGAACAACCTCTTACAAAGTTATGCGTTTTAAAGACCCAAATCACTAATTTTTGCTCATCTTTATTTAACACCATTTTTAAAACCTTTTCGCTACCCAAGACATATGCCTTAGCCAACCATCTCCCGAGAAATCTAAAACCGCCGTGTCCCGCGAATACCACGTGGAGATAACACGTATACTCTGTCAACCAGGATAGAAGCCGAAAGGATTTGGAAGGTGGGAGAAGAACTTAAAATTATGGAATCTTAAAACTAATATATACAATAGATTTACAAAATCCATACAAATATAAACAACTATCTTATATCTTTACACCCCATGCGTAGATTGTTGTACTATTAGGAATGATGTACCTTTGTCATCTTCCTCGATAAACTAATTTTATTAATAAGCTGCGTATGCAAATCGTATTTTTACTCCGGATACATACGCAGGCAAGTACTCGATACCATCCAAATAAAGAATTGGATGCTTGGTGACTGTTAACATCCGCTTCCCTCGTGTACGCCCAGACACATCCCAGCCCATGAGCACCCCTGCGCATGCACACCCTTGCCCATGCGCACCCCTGCGCGTACGCACCCCTGCCCATGCGCGCTGCCCATGCGCACCCCTCTCTGTGCGACTGCTATTTCGGGGTAACGTCACAGCCTTTTATAAATAAAGAACAATGTTATATACTATTATAAAATGTTTATTCTGACATTATACACAACAAATTTAAAAATATTTAATGCCAAGCATGGAGTCATTTAAACTTAATTTTAATACAAAGTTATACACAGAAGACAGTCCTTTCTTTATGTTTGTTTGCAGCGGTTTTAATTTTATCTAATTTTATTCGCAGCTTAAAATTTAAATCGACACCCAAGTCTTGTATCTCCTTTTCTAACCAATAGTTTGATACATAAAGACCGTCTAGGTTTTCGAATTGTAAAATGTACCGAAGTTTGCCTCTATATTTAAAGTCTTTGATTCCGCCAACAACCAGATCCATTCCTTCGTGTAATTCTTGCAGCTTGTGACAATCTTTTAATCGCAGCTTTCCCACTATATCCTGCATACGTATCTTGTTAGCCTGATCGACTTCTTCTTGTCGGTATTGGAGGAAATCCTTTTTCTCCCACACACCGTTGTGTAGTTGCATATCCACCACTTTTGGGAATATATGGTTGTTATAGGTTGTAAGACCCTCGGTTTTAAATGATCCGAAAGGTTCTTTACTAGGTAAATATACAATGTTTAGCAAAACCCCTTTGCGTGTGGTGTACGCCAAGGTTACGAAACCCGCATTCCTTAGTTCGTCTTTGTTATCTGCCATTTTGATAAATACGTTTTTAGAATAACCTTTTAAAAGTATACGGATTTAGTACCATCCTTTTCTGCAAGAACACCTACATAACTAAAAGAGTCTTTCTTACTAACCGCAAATGCATACAGCTTGTACAACCCGGATGTATCTAAGTCAGTCCATCGACACATAAAATAATCTTTTAATTCTTCCTCATTTACTCTAATAAGATGTTCTTTGTCTAACACATCTTTGTATTGTTCGCGTATTGTCGCAGTGTTTTCCATGTAGTCCAATTTTCGCCTTTTTGCATCCATTTCCTCTAATTCCAGTTGTCTTTTCCTTCCACTTACAGCGTATGGCATACATAATGGGGTAATTTCCTTTAGCGTAAACGGATAGAGTTTACTATCAATATTTGCGCGTTGTCGTACAACCTCTGGGCGAATGTTAGTGTATTTATCAATCCCAATTCCGAAATGACTATTTCTTTTGGAATTGTAGAATATGGTGTTGCAGATTGTGTAAAATATGTACTACCTGCTTTAATGTAGCACTTGTGTAAGATTTTTATTTTATCTTGGCTGTCTTCCTCCTCTACTATCTCCAAATAATTTACGGGTAAATAGTTAAAACTAAAAGCCGAAAGCACATACTTTATCAATGTTTCCCTTTCTTTTGGTTTTTCGGACAACTTAATTTGCAAGCCCGTCAATTTCTTTGTATTACCATTCCCCCAATACACGTACTGTAGTAGGCTATTGTACATTAAACAGCAACTATTTTGTAGCTTGTCCGATAGCTTACTCCACATTTTGGCAAATGGTACCGAGTACATTGGCGCCTTTAGGAAGTATAACTTACTATCTTTCAATAACGTTAAACAGTCTTTTAAGGGATTATACACCCGCTCCGCACTGACATAGCTTCCAATTGCACAGTTGTATATTGTCGCTTCCAATCGCGTAATACCATGTTCTTTGGCCAAAGTAGACGCAAATGTTTCCCTTAAACGTACATCCGGACAACGTAAAAAATCTAGTATATGATTGCCAAGTTGTTTATTAACACCAGGACTTGTTATCTGACACACAAATTTGTTGTATATCTTAATTCTTGCATTGGTTGTTAGCCATGTTAAACAATCAATTCTTACAGTTTTATCGTTGTCAACTATAATATTATACTTTTCTTCGTATTCGCCCTTTTAGCAAAAGTTATGGTTTGTAGTTAAATAATTACACATCTCCATCTTGCTAAATATACCTGCAAAATCTTAATAGGTTAGGTCAGCGCCGCGGCGCTGACCTAACCTATTAATTTTTCCTTTTATCTAACCTAGGTCCACACTTGGTTTTTAATGGAAAAACTCATTAAAAAGCAATTAGTGCTAATGGGTTTTCAATGAGAAAACTCTTTAAAAAGCAATTAGATCATATGGTCATGTGGTCATATGGTCATGTGGTCATGTGGTCATATGGTCATGTGGTCATGTGGTCATATGGTCATGTGGTCATGTGGTCATATGGTCATGTGGTCATGTGGTCATATGGTCATGTGGTCATGTGGTCATATGGTCATGTGGTCATGGGGCAATTTCACCCTATGGGGTAATTTCACCCTAACTTAACATCTTACATATATCCGGATATATGTCGGCTTAGGTTGGATAACAACATATTCGACTATCTTCGGCAATATACGTCCCCACTCTGTAGAATACATAAGAGAACAATTTTTTCGTATTCAATTTAGTATTCGATAGTAGCTAGAACGGTAAACATGAGCGTCTCCAAGTTGATTAACGTTTCTCAACTTCTTGGGAATAAAGTGAAACCGACAAATGAGCGATTTGGGTTATGGCTGTTGACAGAAAATATGTGCAACAATAATCTGGTAACAGATATTGGTAATATTTGTTATGTCGAAGGCGAGCAGATGCTGATTGGTGGACTACACACACCAATTACAGAACCATTTTGTGACAATATAATGTTGGCTAAAATTTGCGACTTTTCTGACGCCGAACAAACCTCTGCAAGCAAAAGGATGTTTATCCTAAAAAGAAATTTGTGGTGCATTTAACAGCTATCTACGAAGAAAGTTTGGCCGATTTGTTTCCGCTGGGCATGGTGTTAAAGCTAAGCTTCCGTTTTCTCTGGAAAGCACTAACAAGATGGGCCAGAGAGTAAAAGAAATTATCGGAAAAGAAGACCTCGAATGGATTAATAAAAAATTCCAAAATCCTATATGTGTTCCATACAAAGTGGAACTAGCAGATGTTAAGTTGGAAACTTTATTGGAGGAACTACCAGATATATTAGACGAACTCGAAAAAGATTATTTCTATCTTTTTGACATGGATGTAACCCAAGATTTTGCAGGTATATTTAGCAAGATGGAGATGTGTAATTATTTAACTACAAACCATAACTTTTGCTAAAAGGGCGAATACGAAGAAAAGTATAATATTATAGTTGACAACGATAAAACTGTAAGAATTGATTGTTTAACATGGCTAACAACCAATGCAAGAATTAAGATATACAACAAATTTGTGTGTCAGATAACAAGTCCTGGTGTTAATAAACAACTTGGCAATCATATACTAGATTTTTTACGTTGTCCGGATGTACGTTTAAGGGAAACATTTGCGTCTACTTTGGCCAAAGAACATGGTATTACGCGATTGGAAGCGACAATATACAACTGTGCAATTGGAAGCTATGTCAGTGCGGAGCGGGTGTATAATCCCTTAAAAGACTGTTTAACGTTATTGGAAGATAGTAAGTTATACTTCCTAAAGGCGCCAATGTACTCGGTACCATTTGCCAAAATGTGGAGTAAGCTATCGGACAAGCTACAAAATAGTTGCTGTTTAGTGTACAATAGCCTACTACAGTACGTGTATTGGGGGAATGGTAATACAAAGAAATTGACGGGCTTGCAAATTAAGTTGTCCGAAAAACCAAAAGAAAGGGAAACATTGATAAAGTATGTGCTTTCGGCTTTTAGTTTTAACTATTTACCCGTAAATTATTTGGAGATAGTAGAGGAGGAAGACAGCCAAGATAAAATAAAAATCTTACACAAGTGCTACATTAAAGCAGGTAGTACATATTTTACACAATCTGCAACACCATATTCTACAATTCCAAAAGAAATAGTCATTTCGGAATTGGGATTGATAAATACACCTAACATTCGCCCAGAGGTTGTACGACAACGCGCAAATATTGGTAGTAAACTCTATCCGTTTACGCTAAAGGAAATTACCCCATTATGTATGCCATACGCTGTAAGTGGAAGGAAAAGACAACTGGAATTAGAGGAAATGGATGCAAAAGGCGAAAATTGGACTACATGGAAAACACTGCGACAATACGCGAACAATACAAAGATGTGTTAGACAAAGAACATCTTATTAGAGTAAATGAGGAAGAATTAAAAGATTATTTTATGTGTCGATGGACTGACTTAGATACATCCGGGTTGTACAAGCTGTATGCATTTGCGGTTAGTAAGAAAGACTCTTTAGTTATGTAGGTGTTCTTGCAGAAAAGGATGGTACTAAATCCGTATACTTTTAAAAGGTTATTCTAAAACGTATTTATCAAAATGGCAGATAACAAAGACGAACTAAGGAATGCGGGTTTCGTAACCTTGGCGTACACCACACGCAAAGGGGTTTTGCTAAACATTGTATATTTACCTAGTAAAGAACCTTTCGGATCATTTAAAACCGAGGGTCTTACAACCTATAACAACCATATATTCCCAAAAGTGGTGGATATGCAACTACACAACGGTGTGTGGAGAAAAGGATTTCCCAATACCGACAAGAAGAAGTCGATCAGGCTAACAAGATACGTATGCAGGATATAGTGGAAAGCTGCGATTAAAAGATTGTCACAAGCTGCAAGAATTACACGAAGGAATGGATCTGGTTGTTGGCGGAATCAAAGACTTTAAATATAGAGGCAAACTTCGGTACATTTTACAATTCGAAAACCTAGACGGTCTTTATGTATCAAACTATTGGTTAGAAAAGGAGATACAAGACTTGGGTGTCGATTTAAATTTTAAGCTGCGAATAAAATTAGATAAAATTAAAACCGCTGCAAACAAACATAAAGAAAGGACTGTCTTCTGTGTATAACTTTGTATTAAAATTAAGTTTAAATGACTCCATGCTTGGCATTAAATATTTTTAAATTTGTTGTGTATAATGTCAGAATAAACATTTTATAATAGTATATAACATTGTTCTTTATTTATAAAAGGCTGTGACGTTACCCCGAAATAGCAGTCGCACAGAGAGGGGTGCACATGGGCAGCGCGCGCATGGGCAAGGGTGTGCATGCGCAGGGGTGCTCATGGGCTGGGATGTGTCTGGGCGTACACGAGGGAAGCGGATGTTAACAGTCACCAAGCATCCAATTCTTTATTTGGATGGTATCGAGTACTTGCCTGCGTATGTATCCGGAGTAAAAAATACGATTTGCATACGCAGCTTATTAATAAAATTAGTTTATCGAGGGAAGATGACAAAAGGTACATCATTCCTAATAGTACAACAATCTACGCATGGGGGTGTAAAGATATAAGATAGTTGTTTATATTTGTATGGATTTTGTAAATCTATTGTATATATTAGTTTTAAGATTCCATAATTTTTAAGTTCTTCTCCCACCTTCCAAATCCTTTCGGCTTCTATCCTGGTTGACAGAGTATACGTGTTATCTCCACGTGGTATTCGCGGGACACGGCGGTTTTAGATTTCTCGGGAGATGGTTGGCTAAGGCATATGTCTTGGGTAGCGAAAAAGGTTTTAAAAATGGTGTTAAATAAAGATGAGCAAAAATTAGTGATTTGGGTCTTTAAAACGCATAACTTTGTAAGAGGTTGTTCTATTTAAAATCCATTTACAGGTTTGGGGGTCCCTAGAAAAATTTAATGTTAGTTGATACCTAGCAAAATATATTTATCTTAAAAGAGTGACTACCCCGCGTATAATAAATACAATATAACACTTGTCAACAAAAAAAGTTGTAGGGAAAATTAAAGACATATTTAATGGGGGGTCCAGTATTAGAATTTGTTGGTAGTAATGTTAAGTCCTACTGTATTGTGCGCGAGAAGGACACGATTAAAAAGATTAAAGGGATCTCACAAAGTGTAGTTAAGTAAAACCGAGGGTCTTACAACCTATAACGAGCATATACCTCCAAAAGGGGTAGGCATGCAACTACGCAGCAGTGTGTGGAGAATAAGAATTCTCCAATAAGAAATTAAAGTTTCCATGTACGTAGCACCAGTCATTGGGAAATGGTCGAAATGTTAAACCTATAAAGACGATTATTAATTGTGGTTTAGAAAAATAGTAGTTTTTGGATTAAATAAAATAGCTTAGACTGCTTAATGTATATGGTTACATACTCTCGTACACATCCACAAACATCTGTTTACGTCCACAATGGCGATACCGGTAGTTTTTGTTTAACAAATAGTAGGAAAGATACGTCAGGTGTTAGTGCGTGGAAGCCCATAGGATCGTTGGAATCAAAAAGAACGGTGCGGCGGGATGTATGGTGGTCTCCGTTAGAATAATCGAAAGTGGTTAATCAATCGTATTAGATGTTTAAATAAGCGAAAGTGTAAAGGCCTACATAAACAAAAATTTAATTATCCGACAAAAAGTGCGCGATGTGCTACACTTATAAAGAAAGTATGGAATGGTGCTTTATAGCGGCCCTAGCAGTAAAAAGGGCGACTGACTTTTCCAAGCAACTACAGGAATAGCAGTAGCGCAGAGAAGGGGTATGCATGTATTATACAGTTGCTATAAAATATGTTAGTTTACGCGTAGCTCGGATGTGTAATTGATCACGACTTAAAGATCCCTCGGAGGTTTAAAAATTCTCAGCCCATTGTTGTTTGAAAAATGTTTGGAAATTATCAGAACAGGAGCGGGTCGAAGTATAATGGATGATTGACTGAGTTTTTTCTACCTTTTACGAGGGAATTGGAAGTTGACGGACATCGAGCATCTATTTCTCTATTTGGACGATATCGAGTACTTACCGGTTCTAGAAATCATTGCGTGCGATTGACCGCTATGCGAAAGTGTAAAAGCCTACAGAAGCATAATTATCAGACGAAAAAGTGCGCGATGTGCTATAGAAAGTATAAAAAAATTGGTGCTTAGCATCGGTCCTAACAGTAAAGAGGAGAGTGACTTTTTCTAGCAATTACAAGAATAGCAGTAGTGCGGCGAAGGGGTATGCATGTATTATACAGCGCATTGTTGCTCTAAAATATGTTAGTTTACGGGAAGCTCGAACGTGCACAAATTAAATTTAATCTATAATTAACGACGGTCGTAAAAATTGGAAATTAATGGGTAATTTGAATACCGCTAAGCATATACTTTCGCTTGGTGATTCATTTAGAAAATATTCAAGCCTACCATTTCCTAAAGTATGACGTAGAAGTTATTTAAAATTAAATTGGTTTATTAGTAAGTATTCTGTAGACAAGTTTGGTATTCCCTTAGCAAAGGTTTAAAGTGTTTTTGGTTATAGTAGCACTGCATCTTCTACAGCACGACTTGCACACAATTTGTGTGCGTGTTCTATCACCCTTTTGGATTTTTAATATGCATGCGATCCGTATAACATGGAAGACGTTTTCCGGTGTTTCTACTAACTGCACTCGCACCATCGACGAAGCGAACCAGGTGCATGCATTGGCGCTAAATGTATTGGACGAGCAGCGAGGATTATGACGTCATTTAGTCCCCGCTGAATCCTCAACATCGTTCGGTCGTCTTCGAAACCTTCGGTATGCATTCTATAAGGAACATAAATCAGGTACGCTCGAGTAAGCTTTTAGTTAGTTCGCTTACAAGTTTAACCAAAGTGCTATAGTGCGGGTTTTGTTTTGTACTAAACGTTTTAAATGCGAGCCCTGTCACGTCTACTTTACCAGGAGGATGCTCTCAAACGGCTCTAGAACAAATGTCGTGGTGTAACATCGTCCACGGTTGCTTATACATCCGTCAGCAGCAAAGTACTTAAACTCTGGGTCTTGCAGTATCGCTTTTACGAGAATGGACAACTTACAGCGACACAAGGAAAACAACACGGTATGTCATTAACAGTAAACATTCAGCTCCGCCAGCTGTTAAAGGGTCTTGTACGAAACAACTAACATCTGTGTAAAGCGTGCGATATGGAGGTGTTAAAGTCTGGATACCCTGGTCCTAATAGCACAGCAACCTAATTAAGGTAGGTCAGTAAGCAATATTTAATTGCTGTTAATTGACTTGCATTTAGCGTACTTTCCTATTATAATAACCGCATTTGTTTGGAAAAGAAATTATATACAGCTTTCTTAATTATTAACCACGCGATGATTATGTAAAAGTTGACCTTCCCATTCTCATATTTAAAACCCATTACATTGAATGTGTTTACCTCACGTGGTGTCGCTGGACAGTAAAACATATTGTTAGATTAACGATAATATGTCTTATTAACCGAAAACACGTTTCCTCTTTTTTACATTAATCTCTTTTTATTACAGGTCTATTTAAACAACACATTAATCTTTTTTTGTTACAGATTAAACTACTTGGATTCGGTTACACATAGGAAATAATGTTATACTTTGTAAAAATTGTAATTAGTTTATTAAACTGTAAATCGAATAAAATATATTATTAAATTTTCGCATGCTTAATTTATGTTAATACTGCTACGTGTTTGGTTAAAGGATTGTAGATATTAAAAAGGAGAGGTGATTAGAAATTGATCTTGGTACAAAATCTTAAAATTGGGGTAGCTCCCTTAGGGATGATGCAATCTGAAAAATTTAAAGAGATTTGGATAGCTGAGAAAAATCTAATATTAAATGATACTAAACAAGGTAGGTTTATCTCGTGGGTGGAAATGTGGAGAAAGATTTATCTCGCAGAGGGTATGTGTGTAATTTTGCAGGGCGTGGTCCTATATTAAATCTGTTTGCAGATTCGGATTCTACATAAAATTCTAAGCTAATTTAATGTATCGCATGTATAAAAAAATGTTTAAGGACGGTCGGAAATCGCAACTGGTAAGAAATCTTAAAATCAGGGTAGCTCTCTGGGGGATGATGCAATCTAAAAAATTCTTAGAGATTCGGGTAGCTGAGAAAATTCTAATATTAATTGATACCAAACAAGATAGGTTTATCTCGTAGGTGCGGTGCCAATAGGCACCGAGAAGTATCTCAAAAATTTTAGGGGTTAGGTTATCGATTTTTAGGTTAGGGATGGTTGGGGTAAAACTCCTACAAGGAGGTCCACAAGGAGGAGATTCATCTCCTCCTTGTGGAGATTCCTAAAATAAGACTTTATAGTGCGAATTTACATGTAAATTTGGTCCAGATGTGTGAGGAAATGTGGGATTCTGGAGGAAATGTGGCGGTGATTCGTCACTAAATGCACTACTGCTAAAATAATATTTTAGCTGTGTTGCTTATTTAAAATAAACAAAAGACGTTGCAATTAATCCACATGGTGATAAGTGAAAACTGTGAATGTACAATTAATTATCCAAGTTTAATGTATTAGGGATCTAGGAAGGGGAGCTTGAAATACATATTCGTCTATCAATGGTATAAAGTTGAGGGTATACAAGGTTTAATTTGGAGACCCGGATCTTTATCAATCACGAGGTGCTGTAGAAGCATCAACACAAACCCGCATTCAAATAGGAAGATTTGAGTATTCGGAAGTAGGGTTAAGTTAATAGACCAGATATCTACCTGTTAAAAGTCTGTCGGAGCTGCAAGTGTTTTCCACAGACGTCTCTGAAGCGCTCAGAATGAGCTTCTTGTTTCTGTTTTAGGATAATTTTAGATTGGGGTCCAGTGAGTAAAAGGAGAAACAATTCTACACCTACGGTGTCGAAGGATTGAATAACATTACACTCTGTAAAGAAGGCTAAGATAGTGCAAGATAAAACATTTGAGTTTTGGCATACGAACGGTGGGTGCAGGTAAAAAATTAATTATAAGTTGAAATTCGTAAAAAAAGGGTTTAGCTGGGTTTGCTTGTTCTTTAGGATTATTTTTAGTAGAGGAATGCATTCTTCTTAACAGGAGTTCTATTAATAGTTATAAGTAAAGCAGGCGAAATTAACTGCAATTATTGTATTATCATAGATCCTATAGATAGATTATCAGATTGTATGTGGGCAGTGTTACAGTTTGTGACTAGATTAGTTAAAAAGGAATTATGTAATCTCAAAATAATTATGATTGTATTGGTTAAATAGAGTAATTATTAATGTGTAAATAGAACTTTTGTCGATAAACATCTTTGTTCCTGAGATTCACTCTTACGCTGAGCTAGTTGAGGACAAAATAATATATTTTGAGTTGAAACAATAAAAATCAATAACAAAGAAAAATATCACAGTATAATATAAATATATATATATATATATATATATATATATATATATAGAGAGAGAGAGAGAAATAATCCACATTTGGAATGCAAATGAATGCTTAATATATATTAATAGTTATTAAGATGAAATGAAAACCCAACTTTGTATTTAATTATTTAATTACCATTTTCAATTACTAGTTCGATTTGAAATGGTAATTCAACTTTAAATACAAAGTTGGGTTTTCATTTCATCTTAATAACTATTAATATATATATATATATATATATATATATATATATATATATATATATGAATATTGCTAATAAGTAGCATTGGAAAACTGAAATGCTATAAGTTAAACTCATAGAAAAATAGAAAATTATTTTCAGAAATTAATTTTAAAACAATGGGTTTAAAACTTCTGGATTTTAAGTCATTATTTAAAAATTTACCCAAATTGAAATGTAAAATGTTTACTTGCACAAACAAAATTAGAGATAAATATGTTTAATAAAAGAAGGATTTGAAACTTTAATCACTGCAAGTAATAATATTTTGTTATTTGATTTTATACAAATAGGGGAAATAAATACTTTGATAGGTTTAAGGAGATTGTGTGTTTTTATAACCAAAGCAAGATACCTGATCCTATAAAAAAGGTGCAATTTATTAAGGATAAGGAGTAACGCATTTCTTCTTTTAATAGACAGTATTTAAATGTCTCATACATATGATTCATTTGAGAAGGGTTACAGAAAAAATATTAATTTGTAGAAATTTGTCGGTCGCAAGTGGTAGACCTACTATGCCTATTATTTAATTTAACCATTTCAATAAGAGCTCTGGAAGCTTTATGATCAAGCAAAAAGCATGATAAAGTTATTAGTGTGATGCTCTCTAAACTTTTATGGAATTAATGTTACTGTCACACCCACAACACCTCAGCACTTAAAGCAAGAGCTTGTTGCCGCAATTGTAGCAAGCCCGATGAGTTCTAAGTGTTTTAGATGAATATTAAAACCTAAAGGAATGCATCGAGATGGATTAGGCAAAGAGCTGCTCCTGGATTACTCGTTTCATTAAGTTGAGTGCCTCTCAGATATGGATGGAGTTCTTTCCGGATCTACAAAGCGCAGGAAATACTACACTCCATTTCGGATAAACTTACAATGTCTTCATTGGCAAATATATTATACCATGCTTTACATTTTAGACTCTCTCAAATACCAAAACAACTATTTCTAATGAATTGCTGTAATATTGCACCTGAAAGTAACATAATCAATGGTCAACCGCTAAGCATTAATTTCCAGGATAAATTGAAATACAAATGATTGCAGAGTACAATTAACATTAATTTAAAAGCAATGGCAATTTCCTTAATGTGTTTTAGATTTTCATTTCTCATCAAGGAAAGTAATCCCCTTGATATTGCCTTCTATATCAAGCTTCACGCCCATCATAAACTTGAATTCTTTATCTCAATTAGGAAATTTGGATTTTATAGTCAATTTATGTAGGAAGATCATAAAATATTTAGTGCAAAGAGTTCCCTACATTTACGTCACGGAGAGTGGCATTGTTTTTAGTTTAAAGACTAGAAATGATAAAGAATAATGAGATACTTGAGGAATTTATAAACTATGGAAAGATGTAGTTGTTTTTTGGTTCATCCATTGGAAGCCCGCACAAAGTGTATGTATGTTCGACTTTATTACCAATGAGGCTACAAAGGAAAATTACAAACTATAAACTAAGTTAAGTTATATTACACTGCCACCCTCAAGCGAGATTGAAGCCATTAGGGTGTCTTCCATCTAACTTGGGAGTGACATCACACAATAATTCACTTAATCAAAACATTATAAAATCAGGAAAATTATTAAAGAATCCGATCATTCACTCAATCACATACCCAGATAACGGTATGCGGAACGAATAAAAGGGGCTAAGGCGGTATCAGAGTACAAGCTTCTTAAAAATATTTTAACCAATGTTTAAAATATACGAAACAACAGATGAATAAAAAATACATACAAGCTGATTTTTTCATTTAAATAAGACCTCAATGCGAATTTCGCATCACTGAAAAATCGCTTGTTCTAAATTTGCAACTAAACAGTTTACAAAAATACAAAAAAGTTGGTTTTATACTCCAAATATGGAAGAAGTGATGAAAAAAGACATAAGTCTCACAAAGAACAAAATTTAGTTAGTAGGCTCAGAATTTAGCCCAACCCGTACAGACCCAAGCAAGGTAGTGTCTCGGTAAAAATTACTCATCTATCGATATAATAGGTTTCCTAAAGTTACGATGACAAAAAGTGTTTCAGCATAGCACAAATGTGACTCTGCGAGTTTTAGGGGTCCGGTTATCAATGCATAGACCAAAGTGAAGTCAGAAAGTCCCAAAACGTAAAAGCTAAGAAAAATAATAGGCCGCCAAGAACGAGGAGTACAAAGGAACAACGAGAAATGTACCATGGTTCTCGGACAAACCCTAAGAAACCCTATATCAGAACAAAAATACGTCACAGGAACCAAGACCTAGATTTACATAAGTAGCAAATAATTACAAACTGTACGTATTCCAAACTATACTTCGAACCTAAAGGAAATACACATAATAAATTTTGAATAGTTTTCGATTTAATGTAAACTCAATAATAAAATATTAAGAATAAATACAGCTTAACCTTTCGTGCCGTTTCAAATGGATCTGCATCCTGAAAAAGTTCTAGATTACTAGAACGGATGGAACGGCTTGTGTACTCTAATGACCCAAATAGCCCAACCAAAAGTTTTACGAAATTGGTGGGGTCTTTGGTAAGGAACCAGACTAAGACAGGTCCCCAAAAGAAGGCAGCAGCTCTTTCGGTACTTAGATTGACAGAGACCATAGGAGTCGGTATGCCATTCTAAGACACACTACTGCTATGCGGAAGGCAACGGGAAACCACCACATTACCTACCAAGTACATAGCGTACTTAAATAGTAATAAACATGATGGCACTCTCTAAGGTAAAATACTCCGGAGTTAAAATAGTCCCCTATTCGGATCTCTCGGTAGATGACTACTCCGAAAGATGTGATCGGAAAGTTTAGAATACGAGTCGGGAACATTTTGCGAGTCGGAGCGTGAAATGTTAGAAGTATGAAGAAAGTAGCTAAGCTATAGAAGTTAAAAACTGAAATGGATAGGTTAGCACTAAACATAGTAGGGATCAGCGAAGTTCGGTGGCCAGAAGCGGGGAATTTTTGGAGTGTGACTTCAGGGTAATCCATACAGGAGCAGAGGAAGGAAATTCGGGTGTGGGGATAGTTATGCAAAAAAAGATAAGACACTGTGTAGAAACCTACCTACACAAAAACGAAAGAGTACTCATGGTTAGATTAGAATCTAAACCGGTAAATACAGTAATAATACAAGTATACATGCCCACCTCTAGCTACAGTGACGGAGAGGTAGCAGCGACCTACAAAGATACCGAAGACATACTACGATACGTAAAAGGACATGAAAATTTAATAATTACCGGAGATTTTAATGCAGTGGTAGGTGAGAATAGAGAAGGAGCGGTAATAGATTTATTTGGTTTAGGCACGAAAAACAACAGGGGAATTAGGCTGGTGGAATTTTGCGGCAAGAACAATATAATCATCACAAACATATTCTTTCAACATCATGCTAGACGACGATATACGTAGAAGATTCCAGGAGATATAGGAATATATCACATAGATTACATTCTTGTTAGACAACGGTTCAGGAATCAAAAGACTGTAGAAGCTACCTAGAAGCAGATATAGGCACTGACCACAATCCACAACATTGTAATTATGAAGCCGCTCTTAAACTTTTAAATTTGATAAAAAGAAACGGGAAAAGGCACTTCGATTTTGAGAAAATAGAAGATAAAAATATCCACGAAAGATTGAAAAAAGTCAAATGCATTGCTGAAAGATATTGAAAAAATTTCTGATACTAAGGAAGTATAAACAGAATGGAATAACATTAAATCCAGCTTAAACATGGCGGTGAGAGATATTCTAGGGTAAACACAAAAAAAAAAAGAAACCATGAATAACAAAGAATATCCCGAATTTGATAGAAGAACGCCGAAAATACAAAAATAGATCAGACGAAACGATAAAACAGAGATACAAAGCCATAAAATGGGAAATTATTCGTAAATGTAAGAAAGCCAAAGAACAATGGTTTGATGAAAAGTGCAAAGAGGTACAAACTAAGATGGAAAAAGGAAAGACAGACGAAGCATACAAACTAATTAGAATGAATTTTAGGGATATAAAACATATAGCAAAAATATAAGGAACGCGGGGGGAAACGTCATTATAGAAAATGTAGATAAAGTGGTTAGATGGCAAGAATATATAGGGAATTTATATGCAGAAGAGGACTAACAGCATTAGAACAGGAATCAGACATTGAATACAATGACTTGAAATATACTATGTTTCCAAATGAGTTTGAATTAGCATTAAACGGTCTGAAAAATGGTAAGGCGCCGGGTACAAATAAGGTGCTAGCAGAAACTCTAGAAGTCGCTGGACAAGCAGTAACACAAAGTCTCATCCAACTTGTAAGCTATATGTATAAGACAGGCGAGATAACCAAAGATTTCAAACGTAGCATCATATTACTTTACCAAGAAAGAAAGGCGCGGTTTGATGTGAAAATATGCGAACAATAAGTTTAATAACACACGTGTCAAAAATATTAACTAAAATTGTATAAAGACGAATGGAAAAACGAGCTCAAGAAACACTAGGAGAAGATCAATTTGGGTTTAGGTGAAGGGGAAAACAAGAGGCTATTTTAGCTCTGAGGGTGATAATGGAAAAACAATAGAAAAGGGGTAAAGCATGTATATAGGGTTTGTACATCTGGAAAAAGCATTCAACAATGTAAAATGGAAAAAATGTTTGAAATACTCAAAAAGATTGGAATGAGTTTTAGGGATCGACGTATAGTACATACCTTATACAAAGAGCAAACTGCGGTAATAGAATTAGAGCAGAAACGTAGAGAAGTAAATAGGTAAGAGGTGAGACAGGGATGTCCGTTATCCCCATTAATTTTTGATACAGCGGTGTTATCATCGAGCAAAGAACAGTTAGAAGCTGCTCTTAATGAAATGGAAACAGTTCTAACAGAGAGATGCGGTATGACAATTATCAAAAAACAAAACTAAAGTTCTACTATGCAAGGGAGGGGAAATTAATCAAAAACAAGAATTCAAATAGGTAACGAGAAATTACAAGAGGTTGAGGATTTCTGCTACCTAGTAAGCCAAATAAAGCCAGATGGAAAAAGTGCAAAAGATATAAAACAAAGATTAGCACAAGGGCGTGCTACATTTAACAAGAAAAAGCAACTACTGTGTTCAAAGACAACAAACATAGAAACAAGGAAGAGATTGCTTAAAACATATGTGTGGAGCAGAGCACTGTACGGATGTAAAGCCTGGACAATAGGAGAAGCGGACAAGAAAAAGGTAGAAGCCTTTGAAATGTGGAGCTACAGACGTATGATGAGGATATCATGGACAGACAAATTTTATAACAAAGTGGTACTAGAAATGGTAGGGGAAGAAAGAAATATGTGGAAAACAGTAAAAGATAGGAGAGATAGGATGGTAAGCCACATACTAAGACATGAGGGAATAGTGCGGAATATATTAGAAGCAAAGATAGGAAACGAGAGAAGTAGATGTAGACCTAGATTAGACTACTGCACACAGATAGTGAAAGTTGTAGGCTGTAGGAATTTCAGAGAAATCTGTAGGCTAGCTCAGAATAGTAATCAATTGAGGTACGCATCCAACCAGTTCAAAGATGAAAAGCGAATGGCGAAAAAAATAACTGCACTTAAACATGATGATTATTATAAACAACTAGGGGTTATTGGTTTTGCAATATTCTCAACTAATGTTAATTGTGCGAAATAATTTACTGGAAAACTATTAATTCGACAAATGTCTAAGTGTTCCTTGGCTGCCACAGGTTGCTTAACTCCCTTCACATACCACTGAATCTCGGTGAAATAGGGCACATAATTAGAAAACAATTGAAGGGGAACCGAGCTGTATATAGACTGTTGTGGGAATTTCAGGAAACTGTGTAGGCTAGCTCAGAATATAAATAAGTGGAGGTACGCGTCCAACCAGTTTCAAGACGGAAAACGTAATGACGAAAAAATTACTGCACTTAAATCTTATGATTGTTATAAATAACTACAGGTGTTGGATGTGAAATATTTTCAACTAATGTTGATTGTGCGAAAGGATATATATGAGAAAAACTATTAATTCGACAAATGTTCAAGTGTTGAAGGAACTTGGCAGCCACAGGCTGCTTACCTCCCTTTGCAATCACTGAAGGTCGGAGAAATAGGATATATAATTGTAAAACAATAGAAGGTGACGGAACTGCATCTAACAACAAAGAACAGCTGCTATGCTCAAAGACAACGAACATAGAAATAAAAGAAAATTCTTCAAAGCAAATGTGTGGAGCACAGCACAGTAGGTCTGTGAAATAGGGGCAGTAGAAAAAACAAACAGAAAGAGATAGAAGCCTTCTGGAATGTGCTTCAGATGTATGATGATGACAGCATGGACAGACAAAGGTGAACAAAAGAAAAATAGGAGAAATAGATGGACAGGATACGTTCTCGGGCATTTTTGGGGAATACTACGGGATATATTACAAGCAGTTATAGGAAAATAGAGGTAAGGGTAGACCGAGATCAGACTTTCGCACGCAGATAGTGATTGCTGCAGACTGTGCAAATTTAAGAGAAATGTGTGGGTTAGTTCAGAATAGGAAACAATGAGGATACGCGTCTAATCAGTTGCAGGACTGAAGACCTAATGATGATGATGAAGAAGCGTTTATGATTTATATAATAAAGAATTATGATTTACGAACTGGTTATATATCGCTATGATAATTTCTTTGTCCTGATATAAAACTGTAGCTAGTAAAATGTTAAAAAACATAAACGGTGATGCATATATAGATTGTGACCACAATTTGATTGTAGTAAAAAGTGATTTTAAGCTAACGAATACCAAAACCCAAAAAGGCATTTCTAATTGAATATAAATAACTTAAAATGTATCAAAATCAGAATGAAACATAAAAATGACGCGTTGGCAAAAACATAAAGGATATCATGTTGCTCTTTAGGAGAAGTAGTATTTAAAGAAGCACTCATTATTTTAAGAACTAAAAAGGAAATGTTATATTTACTAGGAGAAAGAAAAAATATAAGTGTTGCCACAGAAGTTAAGCAAAAATTTAGGTACTTAGGATTAAGATGAATGGATTGAGTGTGTAGACAAAACAGTCATGGGTACAGAGTAATTTTGAGGAAACGTAATCAACACTATATAAGGGCTGGTAAGTCATAACCCATCAAAAAGTCATAAACTTCTACAAGAGAGCAGATAACAGAAATAAGGCAGTAAAAAATGAAGCAGGCATATTATTAGTAGAAGCAAAAGATAAAGTAGGTAGGTGGAAAAGATATTCAGAAACCTTATTTTGGAACCAAATTTATTTAACATGTAAGGAGTAGGCGAGGTAAGAAATAAGACAGCAGGGTGCGAACTAAGAACGAAATTTTAAACAGAACCAAAGCAACTGACATTACGAAATTCCGTAAGAATAGATCAATTATCAGCAGTGTTAACCAGATATGGAAGTGAGATAGTGCTAATCATATTATTCAGACCTATGAAAGGGATATTTGTAGACAGAAAACTAACTTAAGGATTTTCAAAAGTAGATCAACGATGTTTCCAAAGAAAACAGAATCAACAAAAAACCGAAATTTTTGAACCGTTAGAGTAGTGACCCATTGTTTAAAAATGTTAACTTGAATAATTTACAATAGATAACAGAATAAAACAGAGGGAAAACAGAGGATCCGTTTGGACTTAGAATAACAGCGGTAGTAGAGACATAACCATAACTAAGACAAGTATTACATGAAGGTAATAAAAAATACGAAAACTACTGTAATGTGCTTTCTAGATGCAACGCACGTTCGTTTCATTAGTTCATCAAACCAGACGGCATTCTCTCTCGGTTCCTGAACAAGAAAGGATGGGTTTGAGGAGTAGCCGAGTGTGCGATATGGGAATCGCTGTTTTAGATTTGCATCTTTAAATGGAAAAATCTCATGTAGGCTCAGCTTTCATTGCTAACCGTAGTCAGGTAAAAGTATTAGGTTCATTGTTCTAATTTAATTTCAATTATAGCGTTTTTTTACGAAGGGTTTTAAGTATATCGCCGTGTTACGAGGTCGGCTCCTTCTAGATGTATATGGCGTCCTGATTTACATCGTATCAGTTTATTGGTTTGTGAATTACAAGGAATAAATTCAAGTAGCAAGTTATCTTCGAAGAGTTAAAGAAAGCAGCATAAATATTCAACTTGCAGTTTCAAAAAATTTCTGTAAAAAGTTTGCTTGCTTCAAGTCGAAACATGGCTTTGTCGTGTACCTTGTGACCCTTCAACATTTGTTCAACAGTTCGAAGTAAGTGATTAACTTTATTCATGTTATCCGGCGACCTGTTCGATTTGAAGTTGTATAAGAAAATCAGTATCACGTTTACACGAACGAGTCAACTTAGCAAATATATGTTTAAGCAATAAGAATTTGCTCTTAAGTATTAATCATTAAAAACACAGATGTATTAAACGAATAATTTAAACTAAATTTACTGTTTAATTTTGGACAAATGCGTCCAAAAGTAGGAAAACTGAATACATCCTTTGATCAATATTGTTAAATAGGTGAGATATTATTGCTATTAATAATAATTCCTACAGTGTCTCCTATCAGGTTTGGTCAGCAATACTTGGTTTTGATATTAGTAAGAGTTTAAAACGAGAAGCTTTTTCATAGTCTTGTCTTACAGTAATCCTCAATTAGCTCCTAAGTGTGGTTTCACAACAGATATATTTTTATTATAGGATATTATTTTATATGCGGTTTCTATTGCAATAGCAAGGTAGTAAGAGCATGCCTCTTATGTTATTCCTTTGCTCTAACTATATTGTTTTATTACAGGTGCGACGCATTTCTTTTTGGTAACTGCGTTTACACAGCAAATGCGACATTTTTCTCTGAGGGTTCCAAGTTTTAGGGTTCATTTATTTTTTTATTAGCAGAACTTGGTGGCGTCCTTTTAAGTGTTCTTCTAATTTTAATTTTTATAGAGAGTCACATGAAGAACAGCTTTTGAAGAGCCACAACCATCTCTCATTTCCTTACCCAGAAATATATCCCTACCTACGTTGGAAGCCTGTTTTTCATTTAACAGCTTGCTATAGTAAAGTGATTTTCTATTTAGTTACTCGCCCACGGCAAGGTGAAATTTAAAATTCGTTTCAGTAAATAGAACAGGAAATAAATAATATCAAAGAATTGGAAAAAATAAAAGTTAGAAATAGGGCTGAATAAAATCAAAGAATTTCAGATAGAGGTTTAGGCATGAAAATTTATTATAGTAAATCAAATGTAATGAGATGTAATGAATAGAATAGCGATAGAAGGGTAATAATAAAGCTAGAGTTTCAAACATTAGAGGAAGAAAAAGGTTTTGCCAGTCACAAAATGGAAATGGAAATTGAAGAAAAGTTTTGTAAGGGGTAGAATAGTCAAAAGTAGGATAGCCGTGAAGACGAAATAGTGGTAATAAAATCCAGGGTATTCCTACCTGTAGCTACCTGTCATATGAATAAACACATAACATGCCTTTTTCAGTTATTGGATAACCAGTTTCCAATTTTTATGTTCATCAAATTCATCATATTTACTTAAAAGGTAAACTAATTCCCCTTGCTTCCTGAATCTGTTCCCGGGTATGCTGTAAATTATTAGTTACATTGTAGGCTAAAGTGATTTAGTAAGTATAAATGCGTTAAGATACACTCGAAATGTGTTATTGTTCTCGGGCACTGCGAACGCGCATTATCAGTGTCGAGTTTCTTAATTCCAATTGGTTGTAGACATCAGCCAATTTGAATGAACCAATCCTGCTCAATGAATAAGGTTGAAACGATGGAGGTGGTTTACAGGAACCGAAATTGATCGCTTCAGTTCGGGCTTTGACGAAACGCGGATGTGCTTTTTCGATGTAGTGCTTATTATCTATCGAACCTCCATTACCTTTCTTTTTTAACACGGGAAAGCGGCACGCCAAAAATCTACAGAAAACCGAACCCCGCTGGAAACTCAGTGACAAACTCGTCACCGAAGACTAAACGGTGAGTGTTATAATTTTAAGATTTGTATGTAGGACTTTTCATTTTTGAACCTTAATGTTTAATTAACTAAGAGGGCACGTAATACTGTTGGTGAAAGCCTATTAAACGCCTACGTTTGGAGCGTAGTGCGATGTGATGGTGAAGAATGTACATTGGCACAAAAAGAATTAAAGGGTTGAAAGCTTTCAAAATATGGTGCTATTAAAATGCTCAAGGTAAGCTGAACTGATAAAGTTAGTAATGGTTTAGGAACATTGAAGTATAACAAGTGTAATTAAAGGAAGCGTAACGGGATGCTAGGTGATACCTTGAAGCATGAATGATTGACCCGCACAGTAATGGACGACCGCGAAGAAGTGTATGTAAAAAAATTAAAGGTTTAAGTAGATAGACCAGAATAAGAAAAAAGACAGAAAAAGATTCACGACGCTGAAAGAATTAGCTCAGGATAGGTAAGAATGGATAGTTGCGTCAAACCAATCTAGAGGTCATGACTAAGATAGAGAAAGAAACAGAAAGAGAGAGACAGAGAAGGAATATGATGTAAAGCGTACAATAAAATTGCATCGTGTAGCATAAGCAATAGCAATGCAGAAACTATAAAATATTTTATAAAATATAATATTTTCATATTTCATGCCTTATGCACGTTTGGCACAGACCTCGTACCTCCAATCAGACACAAAATTACATGATTTAAAAACAACTATGTGGGTGGATTGGAAAGAACAAGGCTTTAGTAAACTATTTACATTATACGAGAGCCAAAGGAGTTTTTATAGAACGCGAATCTTTAATTAAAAACTTTAAAAGTGTGCTTAGCTTCAAGATGAGAACCCTATTAAAAGAGTTCTGTCAATTAATAAAAGCTATTCTCCCTAATACTTATTTTCGTTCTTCTTGATACATAAATAATTGGCGACAGTTAAAATTTATGAGAGAATTGCTTCAGTTAATTAGGACAACTGCGACCTCGCCAACTTTCCCACTGCGGACAGAGCATAACTCGTTCTTAGACTGTGTCTAGGTGTACGAAATAGCTTACAGATTTGTAAGCTAATTAAGATTTAGTATTTTATAAATAAATGCAAGAGATTTTCAGTTATAAAGGTGCATTGAATGTAAAGAAACCCTCCACTGAAATAGTGAAATCCTGCATACGGAAAATTGAGCTGGAATAAAAATCGTTTTCCCCTCGAAACCACTTTACTTGTTATCGCTCTTGTCAGGCGGGGTCGTTATTACACTGCTGATAACACGTATTAAACATGATTATTCTCTGCAGTCTTTTTATTCTTACGATTTATGGTTTGTAACACTTCTTTGAACAAATTTATTGCAAGCTTAAAACTTGACCATTATGAATAGTGTAGTAACCATAACTGTTACCATTCGGGAATAAACGGTATAATTTTTTCTAATCTATACCATATATTTATTTAATGAAATGACGCAAACTACACAGACTTATATAAAAACAAAAGCAAACTTAAAATAAGCCATGGTGAGACGGTGCCACAATCGATGTCGAGAATTGTCAACACCAACGTTCTGACACGTAAGTAGACAGATATTTGCTATATTTTAGCCGATTTTTATTTTTCAATTGTTGGCCCTAGAAGGACATCCAGATTACCAATCTGTAGTACATTCCCTCATATTCGGATATGGAATTATAAAAAAGCATGTCTCAGAAATGTTACTTTATGGGAAATGGTTAACGTTTACATGACTCACACTGTATATTGTTTGACAGAGCAGTGGCGTTTATATATATATATATATATATATATATATATATATATATATATATATATATTGTTACGATAACGCCGCACTCGGTGTAATGAACGTTTTACTTAACGCCACCGCTCTGTGTTTCTCACAAATTAATCTTTTAATTTATTATTATGCCACGCCTAGCCCTTTTTAATCTACACAGAGTGCACAACGTTACGATGATCATTTTTCTCTTTTTACCCCTTTTTGATTACCTATTTGAATTGATAAAACGAAGTCAATTAATTTCATATGATGAAAAGAAATATTATTTACAATTTTTGAAATTCTTTAAATACACCCTTCAATCAATTAATATCATATGTATCATTTATCCCAAAATTTATATACTTTTAATTCAATATAAAGTCACCAAAAGCTACACCCTCTACAAAAGAATCTGGAACGTTCTAGACCTCTTTATGATTTATTACGTAAGTTTAACGTATGCAATGTTTCTTGTTGACTTCATTACAAGTTTTGTATAAATTGAATAAATTCACTATAAAAATTTAAATTAAAAAATATCTTAAAATTAAGTAGATCTGACCTGTGATATGTTGTTCGAGTTGTGGATCAACACCTCCTTGTTGTCTTCAATCGTCTACCAATGTTCTGCTTAGTTGAACCAATATTTGAGTACAGTTACCCCTGGTTTCCCAAAAATCACTTCGTGCTTCTTTATTTTTATATTTGTCTGCATATGCTTTGAATCTCTTGCCTTAAATGCTTTCGACGCAAATTAGAATTATACCAAAATTCGATTAGAATTGTCCCCTTAGAATCCACTTAGAATTAAAATTTCCCCCTTAGAATCCACTTAGAATTAGAACTTCTATATATCATAAGTGTTATTGTCGAGGCAGATTTGAAATGTCCAGAAATATACCAGAAGTATTATTGTCAACGCTGATTTGAAGCCCTATCATTATAAATATTTAATTTAAATTAATTACCCAATTCTACTCACGTTTTCTATAAAAAAGGCATAAACTCTTCATATATGTTTAACGTAATTGTTGCACTGTTTTCACTGTAACATAAATTTAATATATTCTACTTTATTTATTTTACGCGTAGATTTCTGGTTCATAGTGTCGTAACTTTGACGTGCATCAGTGTGGACTGAGTCGTGTTATCACCGCTGGGTGTTAAATAGTCTTTTCCCACTACATGCGGGTTGGGTTTTCAAGCAGTCCTGCAGATTGCTTCAACCAACCAGGTTTTGTCTTTAATATTCCCTGTATTTTGAAGCTGTTTCTGATGTAATTAATTCGGATTTCCGTGTAATAGTGTTTATTTGCTATTGATACTTTATTATTTGTTATCTTTGCCATACGTTGTTTTGTGTAGATATCGCCTTTTGCATAATTGTACAAAATAAATGATGTAACTCTAATGCTGTTTTCGTTCATGTATTTATGCATCTCTGAAACTGCGTTTTCTTATCAAAGCGCTTATGGTTCCAGCGTAATTGCTGAAGCTTTGTTAGGTTTTATCTTTTATCTTCGGCGTCTTTATTTTATAAATTACATCGATCATTTCTCTTCTGAATATACGTTCTATTGTTAAAACATATGCTCACTGACATTACTTAAAATTAATAATGGTCTATATACAGGGCGTTAAATGCTTGCTATTTACATAATATATGAATTACCTATTTTTCTACTAAATACGCGTTCTATTGTTGAAAGATATGCTTACTTGCATTGTTTAAAGTTAATTACGGTCTATATACAGGGTGTTAAATGCTTGCTATCCACATAATGTATGAATTACTTATTTTTCTGCCAAATAAATGCAGTTTTCTGATTCCTATTGCTATTTATAGTTACTACACGACCCTTACTACTCAATATACCCCTAAACAACCCCTTATCACAGTAATATATATATACATTGGTGTGATAAAGAGGTCACGAGAGGTCATGAAAACCCAAATTCTAAAAATAAAACCCCTCCAAAAAGAAGTAAAAGGAAAAAATTTAAATTTCCAAATATTTAATTATTCCATCCTGTATAAATACACACGCACTTCTTTGCCATTAAAAGACAAAGCTCTTATTCATTATGTGATTAAATTTCTGTGTATTACATTTATGACAGACTGTGAAAAAATCATAAAACAGATATAAACTTAAAAGCCCGAATTTTAAATTAATTTATTTCAATCGTTGATGATTATATAGTAAAAACGAGTTTCAATCATTAAGATATAAATACAAAGCCGTTCATTTCATTACCATAAAATATTCGCTGCATTCGCCGTAAATAGCATAGAATAGTGCCAGTTTGACGCATTTCATTTATAACAAACTTACATTCGTTCTTGTTGAAAATAACAATTTAATCTTTAAAATATGCATCCATACCCTATTAGAATACAAATCCATGCAAATCTTTTTGTATTTACGAAGCATGAAATGATTGTTCTAGAATTTTCGAATACGTCATCATTTACTATTAAATGTTGTATAAATAGCCAATTATAAATAAACGCCATATTAAAATGCAATAAAATAAAACCGAAAAACTAAATTATAACTTTCTGTGTTTCGATAAGAAGGAATAAGGCGCGGCCATTAACCTCGAGCGTTAGAAAACGATCGATAACGCTTTGCGATGCTCGTGAATCATATCTACAACGGTAGCTTGACGCTACATAGTTCATAAAGCGCGCCATTCTAGAAATATTAGATTATTTAGAGGTGACTAAGATTCGAGAATAAAATTAAATAATGATGTATTGAGATTATTTTGTATATAAACGGAAATAATTAACGTTCAACATTGCAATAATACTAACAACAGAAAAATAAACAGCCGTTGTGTGTGCTCAGCTGCGTAGATTGACGTGTGAACAGGTGCAGTCAAATTTTACCCGTAGGTTTAGGAAGCCAGACTCCACTAGAATAGCTGCCAAGACCATGATTAAGAAATTCAAGCGAACAGGTAATGTAGCAGAAGAACAACTGCCAGGGATTGTGCAACGTGTACAAGACGCCATCAGACGTAGCACCGCCGCATGGTTTAGGAAACTAAGTCAGGCGCTCTTTGTTCCACAAAGCATTGTGTACAAAACGCTACGTAGCATACTGAAGAAACATGTTCTCTTTAGTGATGAAGCGACATTTCAAATGTGTGGAAATGTGAACAAACTGAATTGTCAGACATGGATTAACAAGCAGAAATGGCAACGGGAAGTACTCAAAGTGAGCGTATGTATGAAGTTAACTAGTTCAAAGGTCTATGGGCCCTTCAAGTTTGCCGAGAGTGCTATTAATGGTAATGCGTACATCGACAATTCCTGGAGCCACAGTTGCAAAGCGATGGAACTATGGATACCGTTGTTTTCCAACAGAATGGCACACGATCGCATTTCGCCAACATCGTTCGGAACTACCTTAATCGCACTTTCCCGGGCAGGTGGACTGGTTGGGGCTTACCAAGATTGTGCGCTCCACTGTCTCCAGATTTAATACTTGTTTTTTTCATGGGAATTTATCAAGTCCAGGGTATACCAGATCAAAATACACAACATTGAACAGCTGAAACAACGGATTACATTCTCCGTGAGTGACATTACACCGGCTATGCTGAGCAATGTTTTCCGAGTCATGATGGAACGTCTGGAAGCTGTTTCGCGCACCTTAAGTTTTAAACGATTTTTAAAAACATTACATTTTTACCATTTTTTTCATTAGATTGTTAAGTCAGACTAAAAAAAATTCTCAGTTTATAAAACCGAACTGATTTTAGAATCCCTAAAAATCGTCATTTGAACTTTCTTCTTCTTTTTCTTCCTCTTCATCGTCATCGTTGTTTTCTTCATATATAAGATGGCATTCACTGTCATCGAGTGCGTTACTTATGCCGCACTTCTGAAAGACTGGACATTTTAATATTAATTTCAATTATAAAACGCACCTGAATTTTGGAGACAATTTTTTGAAAAAAAAAGTGCGTCTTATCCTTTATTTGAAATTGATTATATTTACAGTTATTATATATTTGTCGAATTTTTGTTTTTATAATTGATTTGAAAAATGTTTTAGGGTGTTCAGTATCTTCTAGAACAACTTCGACAATTTTTAAGTTTTCTAGTCCACATTTCCCTTGCGCAAGTTGTATTGCCCCTTCGGCTACATTAGTTTTTGCATTCTTTATATTGTATGGGCACACGCGATTAAAATTAAAAAATCTACTACTCCGTTTCTTCTTTCTATACCAGTTGGTAGTTATTTTATCGTCTATGTTATAGATGAAGAGGATGTCGAGGAACAGGATAGTTTTATTTATTTCTTTTTTGTACGAAAATTGTAGAAGTGGGTCGAACATATTAAATGCTATTCAAGAACACTGGTAATACGTGCTTGCCACAGGAGAACAATTATTGTCGAATGGTATACAGGAAGTAATCGCTGAAATACAAAAAAAGCACGTAAACCGACGCCAGTTTAATCGTGACAATGCCACCCACAGCACAACTAGTAATAATTTCGAAATAATATCTATTACCTATACTTGCGGGTTTATTGTCCAATAATTTCTTCTTGTTCCGATATATCAAAATGAAATACGGGGACGAGTTTTTCATTGTCTGAATAGGGCGTTGAAGTATTTAATTCGCTTGTTTTGAAGGTACCTTGTTCAAAGTTGATGAGCTGTTTTGAATATTGGTTTCATATCATGCAAAAGTGTGTAGCCATAAACGGGAAATATTTTTAGAAACACTATTTAACGATTTATATAAGATCATGTAATTTTTGCCGCAAATTTTAGCAGTAACCCTCTCACCCATACCAAAGAATACGCAATTTAACCCTTCTGGATTATTGGGATGAATGAGGTGATAAGATATGCTAATTATAGGGAAGGACCAATTGCTTTTTGTAGCAATAACGATGGCAGTGGAGCGGTTATGTAATAACTAAAGCAACTACAACAAACTACTTAATGAAGGATATAAATACCTTAAAGCCTGTGCCGCCGTGGGCAATAAAAGTTCACACACAAAAGCTTGCGGACAACCAAAAACACGTACGTCCGGGTGATGGTGTCGCTTCCAAAAGCTCTCACACGACCGTCTTTTGTAACGGTTCGAGTACAACTGTATTCTTCAACGGTTCGCGTACGACTCACTTCACGCACTGCCTGCCGGTATAAAATGTTTCACTGAAAACTGTAGGATACCCGCACTTCTGGTGTTTATTGTCAACCACTACCAAATTGTTCAATGACGACGTAACACCTTCATTTCACGATTTATAAAAATCGAAATTATAGACTATTTCATAATTTCTTTTTGTGAAACTACGGTCAAAACATAATGTTTTTAAGGAAAAAAATTATGACAACTTACAAAAAAATTAAAGTATGTTGCAAATTTGCAGCATTACGAAAACAAACATGAATTTTAACTGAGTTTAATTTAAATGATATGTATGAAAACAGTGTTCCTCCTTTGCTAAATAAAGATGAATACCTCAAATGAGTATATTCTTTGCAGCCGGCGATTTACAACTCTATCTTGTTTCGCCGCACTTGAACCAATGAGCAAATTGCTCCATTCCAGATTTTTGAGAAGAGCGTTTAGAGTTTATTGCTACCTCAATCTCATTACTTGGTATACCGCTTTTTCTGCTTTCCTGAGCATCAATGCAACACAGGGTTTGTGCAAGTTCCAAGCAAACCTGCCCTAAAGTTTGCTCATCAGCAGGATCATTTTTCTGCCTCTTCGTTTTTTTTGAAAAGAACAAGAATTAATTACTGCTACATCCAATGTTAAATAATCACATATAACATTTTTTTATTGTGACGTCGAGCATATCCCCCCTCTAATTAAGTATATTGTACTTTGTTATCATTTCAACCTACACGAGGTGAATGCCATCAACATCACCAACAAATTCTTCCGACGTTCATCTGAGTTTTTCTGAAGGTTTCCTCATCTGTTTGTTAACTTGATACAAGGAATTCTATTTCTCTGAATAGTTCCTAACATATATCTCCCCTGCTTTGATAAATATGTAAACAATGGTATGGATGTATAATAAATTGTCGCAATACAATTGGTAGTTCATATTTCATGGAATTATTCTTGCCAAGCGAACTACAACGTTAGAATTGGCACCTAAATCAGGCTCAGCAGGCATTTACTTGGGTACAATGCTGGGACGCACCACCGTAAATTTCAAAACTGCATGAAAATCAGAAAATAACAACCATAAAAACCTTGAAACGTAATTTATGAGGCTTCATTAGGATATACTACCTCAATTGTTGCCTTGTTTTTGTGGAACATGATTCATCTACAAATAATTTAAATTCCATGGGTATTGTGGAAAACGTTGATTGTCCTAAGTCGACAGTCGTATAATTTTATAAAAATTATCATGAGGATTTTCTTTTTCAGGTATTTTGTTGTTATCATTGAAATGAATTATAGTTTTCAATCGCTCAAACTCGTTTCTGTAGCATGAAATGCCTATGTCTGTCTAATAACAGCAATTTCTTGGACGGTTCGAATTTTTTTGAACACGCATAAATTACTATGATTTCAATCAGCTGGTCAGTAAAGAAGTATTTGAAAAAATCAGGCGTATTTAGGTCTAAAATGGTATTTGGTAGAAGTTTTTACCTTTGAACCTTATCGCATCATTGTCAATTAATTATCAAGCGCTATTTGATAAAATAGTTTCTGTGATTTTTTTTTACTTGATTTAGATTTCTTCTACTAAATCCTCTGGCTGTTCTCTATGGGTTTCTTCATTTTATGTCAAATTATTTTCATTTACAGGATTAATATCACTACCATCGGAATGAGAAGCGGATACGAACGTTGGATCTGCTATACCATCAGTATCTAAGAAATCGACGAAATAATCCTCACTCCCACTATCTCAATGTCAACAAATCTCTGCTAGCTCTTTGTCTGTAAGTGGTCCTTTTTTTCGGTAAGACATTGTCTATAAAAAATACAATTTTCATACAACATCTTCATAACGCTGCTAATTTGCAACATAGATCAAATGACAGTTTTAATAGTTCTAGCAAACAAAAACTTTAATTTGTTGTGTGAAAATACATTTACCTACCTTTATAGAATGGATAAGGCTATATAAACGTTTTATAAATTTAAAAAGTATTTTCGTTTATTTGACCTGTAACCGCAACGCTGTGTTACACCAAACTTCTAAAAATTGCGACATCTGTTAACACAATTGATACTTTATTTGAATAATTAGGTGAGCTGCATGTATGCAACGCCATGAATAACAGTACAAATCAATCTCTTAAAAAACAAAGTGATAGAGCTATGTTGCAAATTTGCAACCCTATGATTTGAAGGGCTAAGTGAATGCAAGTGTGCTTTCAGAAAACCTATCTCACCACTGTTGTCAAGATTAAGGGTCAGACTAGTGTCTCACAAATTGCGCACCAAATGTACTATTTCAGTACTTCCAAATAACGTGTATTCCAAAACAAATACTGGTGTGCGTACTATTTGTTGCAACGCTTTGGCGTTACGTTAAACAAAAACCTACTAAAAAAGAGAAAAAAATGAATCTTAAATGGACAGACTTATTATTAAAGTACCTTATATCATTTTGATTTTATACATAATAGTGTTCAAAAGCACGGCTTTGCAATAAATTGGTAAATCTATTAAAACCATATATTTAAATACCACAAAAATAATCGTTATGTCTCTGAAAAATACATATTGGAACTCAACTTAGGGTCGTAAATTAATTTAAACCACAAAAATGTAAACACAACGTTTGTAACTGTAAACTTTCATAGTAGAAGCATTGTCATTCTATTAAGAAAGCTTTTAAAATTATTATGTATATACCAATAAATTCATTAATATTTATCCCAAATACTAGCTTTTAGAAATTTTAATTAAATGAATTAAATGTAATGTCACATATTTTTAATATACATAGTGTTGCAATTACTGTGAAACAAACCCAGACTGTGAGTAAGATAGTAAGTAAGATAGAGTAAGTGAAAGTCGTCCATATTAGATTGCAGATATAAGTTAATCCTTGCGTACAACATATTATAACGTACTCATTTACATTGCTGGACAGAATAAAACAAATGTTAACTTAAGTAAATCGCATGATACAATTTAAGTGCTTTCTCGGCTTTCATTTCATAACCTCAATAGGAAGACTACGACAAAAAACAACATAATATACAGTGAAAAAAAATACCGTAGTTAGACACTAAGCAAAAAATGAATAATTAACTATTTGCGAACCGGTAATAAGCCAACATCAAGGTGTAGTTATATGAAAACGTAGTACGGTGATGATCCGCGCGGCCTAAAATCGACATAGCGGGAAGCTAAGTTTTGAAAAGTAAAAATGTAATAATACCAGTTAGTGGTAGAAAGTTTAACGGAACTTAACTCAAGGAAAATAAATATGGATATTCCCGTAGGAAACAAAAGCGTAGCATATGATAAAATTTTGAACTTTCACTTGCATGGGCAAGGCATTTCTATGCACCTGTGACTCGTTAAAGGGGTTGGTACTGGTTAATTCCTCCCGTTATTAAGTTGAAGTTTTTGGTTGGGATGTGTCAGAGTAGCTGTTACTTGAAGACAGGAGGTGTTTAAACTTTGAAGACTGTCGTTTCTGGATGCTTTCAACCTTATAAAAGCTGAATTAAACCGTGAGTAATTGGAAGAATATATATTGACGTGATAAGAAATCATGGAGGTCATTGAAACCCAAATTCTACATCTAAATTGCACCAAGATAAAAAACAATCCGAAAAATAGAAATTTCCGTAAATTCACGGTTATACCCTGTATAATACAAGCGTACTTTTATTCACTAAAGTGCCAAGCAAAAATGCAATTGCGCGTGTATAAATAATCACCCTGTATGGTATAAGCGTATTGTATATACATAGCAAATAATATAAGTAGTAAGTAAAAATAATTAAACGTTAAGAAATAATGTAAAAACGCATTAAATGTGGACCTCATACCTAATGAAAATCAATAAATTTTAAGCGTACATACATAGCCATTAATTATATAAAAAACAATACATTTCCCGTTGCATATAAAACATTCGTTCTATTTAGCGTAAGAACTTTATCAATCTTGTTAAAAAACAATGCTTTAATCTTAATTATGTGTATTATAACACGTTTTCCCGTGAAAGTAAATATTCTCTATAGAATAGCCCCTGGTTTGTATTATAAAGCTTTACATTAATGATATAAATTGACTTTTGGATTACAAAAATTCATTTTAAATAAGATATGTAATACTGTTGATTACAAATCGGAAAAGCGCTTTGTGTATTTTTGCAAGTATAATTGTTTAAAATATTATTTGTAACTGATATTCGAGTATTTGTTATTTAAATTTAAGCTTGAATAAGTTCTAATCATATAATATTTTTTTTGTAAGGGTATTTACCAGAAAGATTGGTTTATGATCCGAGTTCGAAACACTCTGACTTTATTTATAGACTATCTGTCAAGGATTTTTTTGGTCAAACAAACCTTACATGTGTGGGAATCAAACCCAGGTAAACTATCCGTAAGAAAAGAGATTTGAATTCTGTAAAATTTAAAACTAGACAAGGTAAGCAACATTTTAATAATTAAGTAAATATGTAATTTGATGTTTGAAAAAACCATGCTGTAAATGTTCTATATGCTTTTGTATGAAAGAAAATATTTTGGACTGTATAAATGCTTTATAAAACAGCTGTTAGATCTCATTTTGAAAACATCGTCAATTCCTTTGAGCTAGTCAGGCAAAGTGAAGTTAGAAAGGAAACTAAGTCAACAATTTCAAATTTTACAATTTGCTGTATCTGTATCACAGCACACTTATAGCGACGCATCAAAACGGCCGTTATCACAGTATTATATATATTTTTTAGGTAGTTTATTACACAATTTCCAATTACTCACGATAAACATGTTGGGAATGTATTAACACAGAAAGTAAAACGAACATGAGTGTGATTATTTTTATTGGTCGATGAGGTACCGACGGAAGGAGTGTTGATGAAATTTAAACATAGTGTTATCATTTTAAGTAATGTGTAAGTATTGATATTAAATATTTTGGAATGGACAATAAAATGATATAACGAAACGCGGGGATTTAACTGTTTGCTACATCTATTATGAACGACATTTCCAGCGACTGGGATTTATAAATATCGTGTAATTTAATATTGGCAACAGGAAAAATTTGGAGAAACGAATAGCTTTATCAATGGCTTAATTTAAGGTCTTTTTAAGATTTTCCTTTAAGCAAAATTTGGCCAGTTGTAAAGTCAAAAAATTGTTTTTAAGAAAGTATGTTTGTAAGTTTACTTCAAATTATTCTATATTTATAAAGTTTAAGTTTGTGTTAGTTTTTTTTATATAAATTTATTTAAAAACTAGGTAAACACATATTTGTGAGAGATATTCAGCTACCTCTGTAATGGAATCAAATTTGGAAAGCATTTTATTTTGAGAAATTTCTTTAATTGACAGAATTAATAAGTGTTTTTAAGGCATTTTCGAGAAAGGTAGTATATAAAATGATAAGAATAAAATATCGAGGCAAGGGAGATTTATGCAGAATAACCGTATTCCGTATAGATATAATATCCCAAACAAATTGCTGCGACAGACGGTTTGTCGCCAATTGATTTTGGCGAAAAGCAGAAAAACTTTCAGGGTGTGAAGCTTTTCGTATTTATTTAGTATATTATTTATTAATTTTATTTCTTTATTATTTTTATTTCAAATTTTTCTATTCTCTTTAATAATTTTTCCATAGGAACCCATTTCCGCACCACTGCAGTTAGCCAACGCACTCCTATATTGTTACAGGATCCCCACCCCTTCAGGGCAAATCAAAATTTATTCACGCTCATATGTAACATTACATGGAAATGTATCCTACTTCAAATTTCGATAAATTCTCCGACTTAAATAATAAACAAATGTGTATCCTGTACTCCACAAATTTTGTAAAATTCACTTTCGATTTAATATTTAACAGAAGCTTCAACTTTTGGGTTGCCGCAGGAGAACGTTACCACTAGGTTACTAAATTTCTCACCTGGAGACTGAGCTAAAGTACATTAGTTTAGTTTGGAATCTTTGATTAAAATGAATGTTATAGCTACTTTTAGCTACTTTTACTAGTGTATTAATAATCATTCAATTAAGTCGACGGAATTCTATCGTGCCCTTTGTGGATGGATATTTCAACTACAATGGCAATAAATATTTATTTCAACTTCTAGTAGTTTCATAAAACTTCCTAGTCTCTGAATATCGACAATCTACACGTGAATAAATATAACTATTCGTATGACAAAGCTGTATACAAAAAAAAGAGTTAATTAAAATATATTGACAAACAAGTTCATCAACTGACAATTGGTATATTAAATTTCAGAAAAGAAAAATCGCATAGCTTAATTAGAAAAATTCCATTAACCTCCAGTTATTGTAAAAAGTTGCAATAATAATCTTTTACAATGCCAAGAATAAAAAGGCCCACACATAGCGGGATTCTTGGTGATAGAATCAAATGTTAATTACATTATGCAATGAATTGTAGCATTAATCTTGTCTACAAACACTTCTTACTTTTTGTTTTCACCCCAATGATGGTGTAGACACTTAACTAATGCTAAGCACTCAATGTAGATAAGCGTCATCAAAACTTCTCTCTTGCTCTTTCGAATCTGGTATACTTATAATGGCTCGCTCGAAGCGTTTCTTATCCATGAGCAACACATATTCAAAGCCTATAATGGTTCCATTAAACGCAGACCACCTACTCAAACTTTGAACGCTTAGTTTAGAGGATGAATTAAAATATCAGGCGGGCTAATGGATAAGCACTTTATTATAATGCAATCTTAAATACATCTTAAAACATCTACTAAGTTTAAAGTGTTTCCAGCTTTTTTTATTTTGACATTTCGTTCTTTTAATAACCTGCAACATAATTTTTAGCAAATTACGAATACCATTATATCACTACGCGGTTAAACTACTTTTCTAAATTCTTCGGCTAATGGATTTTCTAAATACCTACTCCGTGTTAAGGTGTCACATGTGGTTAAGATAATGAGAAGTGAAACATTTAGCACTTAACTATTTTCAATGATGGAGCTTTAAACAAATTAAAACTTGTTAAACAGGAAACGTGACACATAGGGTATGCAAAGCAACATCAGTGGCAGTAGTAGAGTTGAAAAAAAGCAATTTTTTTGAAAAGTAAAATATGTACAAACGTTCTCTGTGTTGGCAACCCTTCTTGTATTGTACATCTATTAAGTTTAAAGTTTTTCCGGGCCATCTACTCCCAAACGTTCATTAAGTCATTTATTCACTAGAGAAGCTTTCTTATAAAAATGCTTCCGTTCCGAACGGACTTGCACCTTGACAAAATTCTAGAATCCTAAAACGAGTGGAATAGCTTGCGTGTTTGTAAGTTGAAGAGCCGAACTATAGGTTTAACCAAATTAGTGCGATGTTTAGTGAGAAACCAAAGTAAGATAGGTCCCCGAAAGTAGACAAAAGATTATTTCGGAACTTGAATGGCAGAGAGCGTAGGTGTTGGTATGGCATTCTAAGACACACTACTGCGATGTGGATGGTAACGCGATACCACCACATTACCTCCCAAGTACACAGCGTATCCAAAACGTTTTCAAAACGATGGCATCCTCTGAGGTAAAAGATTCCGGTGATGAACTATTTCCCATTCAGATATCCGGCTTGGAACTACTTCGAAGGTTGTGATAAGTAAGCTCTATAAGAAGGCCAGAAACATCTTGGGAATCGGGATGTGGAATGCTGAAAGCATAAAGCAAGTAGGTAAGCTAGCGAATTTGAAAATTGAAATGGATAAGTTAGCTTTAGACATAGTAGGGATAAGCAAAGTTCGGTAGCCAGAGACGGGGGATTTATGAAGCAAAGGCTGTAGAGTAATTCATACAGTATTGGCGGAAGGAAATTCGGGTGTAGGGATAGTTATGTAGAAAAAGATAGGGCATTGCGTAGGAAACTATTTACAAAAGAACGAAAGACTACTAATGGTTAGATTTGAATCTAAACCAGCAAATGCGGCAATAATATAAGTTTACACGTTCATCCTCAGCTACAGTGAGGAAGGAATCTACAAAGATATCGAAGACATACTAAGATTCGGAAACGGGCATGAAAATTTATTAATTTTATATTAGAATTCAAAAACAGAATTAATAGACTGTCACGTGCATCTCTATACACAAAAAATTTAGTACTTTTGGAAAACATGTTAATAGACAACAATTATTCAAAAACTCTTATCAAAACGTTTTTGTATAACCAAAGTGCACTTTTAACAAACGATAATCGCAATGCACCAAATTCTAACACACCTCAAGTTTATAGACCCATATCATTATTCAAAATTTAACAACTATATTAAGAAAAGTATTTAAAAACCTAAATATCAATATTGCTAAAAGAAATCTACCAACAATAAAAACTCAATACTCGAAACTTAATATAGCACCAATTAAACCTCAGATAAATGTCATTTTCAAAATTAACTGTTTAGATTGTGATCAATGTTACATTGGTCACACGTCTCAAAATATTGGTTAAAGAATTACTCAACACAAAAGTGATATTCCAGCAAAAAGCATGTACTTTAACAACGCACGCACTTAACAAAAATCACAGAATGAGCTTTCCAAATTTTTTACATTTTTCAAATTTAATGAAAATGAAAGAAATGTTTTCAGAAGAACATTCTTAGACATGTGCTACATATATAAAAATCCAATCAGGTGTAGCAAAAAACCGACATTGACAATCTAAATGTCATTTATTCATATTTGCTTAATAAAAAAAAAACAGATCTTCGACAATATTTTTAATACACTCATTGTTGATAACACGGGCACAATTCCCCTGATTCTTGTAATTGTGGAGCGCAATTACAAGAATCAAGGCGGGTCTATGAAGTGCTCGGTCTTAATTGTCAAAGCTCTTATGTTGGACAAACGTCCAGCTGGTTTTCAGCCAGACTTCTTCGCGTAAGAGTGACTGTAAAAGAGGAATTAAATCTTGCGCCCTTTCTTTTCGCGTAACTGAAATGGGACATTCCATGAATTACGCTAATTACAAAATTATTTTTAGAGAAAAACCCTATCGTAAACGGTTATTTTTAAAAATGTAAACGTCTTTCACTTTTGACAACATGCGCTTGAATATGATAGGAATGAAAGTTGTGTTTTTTAATTATTCTCCTACTAATACCTAATTCTTCGCCAATACATCTCTGACTTGTATGTGGATTTTTTATTCGCGATTCAATTACTTGGAATTCATTATCTTCGTTAATTGCGTGTCTTTGTCTATTTTGTATTTTATATTACTTTTTAGTTTATAATTTAAATATGCATAAAAATGCAGCGTGTTCCGTTTAAAAAATATCAACTTTGATATGACATGCTTTTTTGGGACACCTTGTATGTTTAAAAATATTTTAAAATGTAGCCCTTAATCATTCTGGATATATTTTTTATTAAGAAACTTCTTTGAAATAATTTGTTGTTTAGAAGCTACAGAATAATTCGTATGTAGTGCTCCACCCTGTATAAGAAAGGCCATATTGAGAACGCAGTTAAGTCACGATTGAATCTTCGATTTTGTTAGACGGTTAATGGGATTAGATAATACTGAGATTAGATAATACGTCACTTATTTTAACGTGATTTCTAACACGTATTGTATTTAGCAATAAAAATTAGTTAAAAACATTATGGGAAATTGATAGCTGGCATTAAAGTTTATTGATTATCAGACGCGAATAGATTATTTAAAGTACTTACAATGGTTTCAAAATGGAGAATAGATAATTAAAATACTTAAACTACTACAAGATAAAGTCTACTTAATTGAAATAGGGTATATGGGGTGAAATGGTTTGTTATGTGGAACAATTGGTGTGAAAATGTATCTTTTTAAAACAATTTGAACGATTTTGAAGCATGGATAGATAAATATGTTCTGGATAAAAGCAACAACAAGCAGATTGGTAATAGTAAAGCTTAAAGTAATTTGCTTAGATATTTGGTTAATTTCTAAAAAGGACCCATATTTATGGAGTAGTTGGTTAAGGTATTTTTTGTGTGCAAGTCTTTGAGTAAAAATTGTATGTAAAGTTAATATTTTATTAAAAAGGTCGACAAGCCAACAATAGAGGTTTTCGCTGTTTTCGAAAGACAAAGCTGCTGTGGATGTATTAATTGTTTGTAAAACAATATTTCATACAATCGTCTTTAATTAATGGACATTTTTAACGGCGTAAATGGGTCTAAGTGAATCTAGTGTATGTGGGATTTAAATACAAACATGAACACCATCCATTCCATATTCAACATCACCAACATTTATAGGAAACAGTTTTTGAAAAACGAATTGAGTTTTGTCTATGGGTCTTAAATCGAATAGGAGAGGCACATAATTTAGTCCGTAGCGTTTTACTTACTCATGAATCCATCTTTCACAATAATGGAATGGTGAACCGCCATAACTTTCATTACTACGATACCGAAAACTAGCACAAATTTAATACTACTAACCCATCAAGCAGATAAAGCTAATGCGTACCGAGAATAATCGGTGATCAAGTCTTTGGTCAATATTTCTTTGAAAGAAAAGTACGCGTCAGGACATTTTTTATATTCAGAAAAATAGATTTCTGGCTACTTTTAGAGAATGTTCCATTAAATACTAGATGAAAAATGTGACTGCAATTAGATATTTTTAAAATGTAGCCCAATACGAATTCTCACTGGTCTGCCATAAGAAAAATTTAAACAGATACACAGTTTCGCCATAAAACTACGTGACGTTCCAGGTGACTCACGATATATATACATATATATATATATATATATATATATATATATATATATATATATATAGCAGCAAGTAGTTGTTCGGTGTCTCTTTCTTGTCCTCGAAAGAGGACTTCTGTACGTCAATTCTATTTACGGTTATTGATTTCCACTTCGTTTAAATCAAGTCAAAAAAATAAAACATTCCTTAGGCATGCGACACTGTTCGTTGCTTCAGTGCTAAAAAGGTAATATCGTTCTTACATGTTCGCGGCCAATTATTACACGTGGCTTAGTTGGCTCGCGCGCGACTACTATGCCCAAGGTCTCGAATTCGGTTCCCGACGCAGAGCACTTGAAAAATGTTAGGCGAACATTTTTCACAAAAGTTCACACAGGTTCGGTAAAGTGTAGTTCCCGTGTGTGAATATTGTCACGCACGTTAGAGACCCCTACCTTGTTTGAAATAGCAGTAGTCCGGCAAAATTCTAAATTTCCAAATAAAAGAAACTTGCTTCCTAACCAATGTAGTACCTTCGGATGAAGCATTGGAAAATCAAATGTAGGGCCAATTGATACAGCTGTTGTCTGTTTCTCTGTGAATAACCTATTTCTCTATTTGCGTATTTTTGTGCACAAAAGCAGCAAATGTTCGTGTGTATTAAAAATTGCAATTTCGGTGTCCTAATGATGAATGTATCATGGACAGACAAACTTAAGAACAGAGAAGTTCTAGAAATGGTAAAGGAAGAAAGAAATATGTGGAAAACAGTATATAATAGGAGATATAGAATGATAGGTCACATACTAAAGCATGAGGGAATAGTGCGGAGTATGTTAAAAGCAGAGATAGGAAAAATGAGGGATAGAGCTAGACCTAGGTTAGACTATTGCACACAGATAGTCAAAGATATAGTCTGTGGGAATTTCAGGGAAATGTGTAGGCTGGCTCAGAATAGAAATCAATGGTGGTACACGTCCAACCAGTTGCAAGATGGAAACCATATGACAAAAAAAATAATTGTACTGAAACCTGATAATTATTATGAACAACTACAAGACTTGGTTTTGCAATATTCTCAACTAATGTTAATTGTTTGAAAAATTTACTGGAAAACTAGTAATTCGTCAATGGTCTGTGTTGGGGGATCTTAACAAACATATAAAAACAAGTAGTTTATAATGACTTAGATAAAAAGTTCATTCGGCGGTTTTTCTTTGTCGTAAATAGGCTAACTACTCGGTTGTTACAATTCTCAATAGAATTAATAAACATTTTCTTACACAACAACACGACTAATGCATTCTTCTGACACTGAACTTCTTAAAAATGTTTTTATTTTTTAATTGTTTCGTTTGTTTATCAAACAATTTTAAGAATTTTAAGAATAAGTTTTGTATTCGGTTTGTATTTGGTATCGCTCACTAAATTACAAATACAAATATATTTTTTACATTATACTTAAGCACAAATTGAAACTGATAAAGACCACAGACTCAAACAAACGCACGCAAAATACGTAAAAGGAGTTTCTATAACTGAAAAGAAGAAATCCTCAGCAATACTCCATCACGTCCTAAGGTAACGAACTAAGTGTCCTGAAATGCGAGATACGAAAATACAACAATATCGCTAGAGCCTTCAGTTACTTCAAGGAGTATTTTTAAACTTGAACATTGTTGATTATCAAATATCGCTGCAGTGAAATGTAGATGTATGCAGCTAAGGGTGCGATATTATGTATAATACTTGCGGTTAAATAAATATCTTAATCTTAACTAGATTTAGTACATTTCATCTTTGATGTAAAATCAAGTATTTTGATAACAACAATATTGTTTATTTAAGTGATGCAAATGCTCCATAGTCTCGTAGCAAAAGCCGCCAATGGTTACAGTAATTGGGCATAAATTAGTACTACTTTGTGACCACGTTAGAGCATCCATTAAATGTAACCAATTTTAATTGACCTAGAACAGTAATTTGTATCACGATGTAAACGTAGTTGTACTATGCCCCTGGTAACTGTCGACGATATCTACAAATAGAATTCTTAACTAAATAATTCTACTCAATAATATGTTCAAAAACTACACGTTTAGAATTATTTAAGCAAGCTATTTGCAATTTTCACATAAATTACTGAAGTTTTGATCATTCAGCCAATTATAGTCAAAAGTGTAATCAACTTTTGCGTTGATTTTGCTCTGAAGATAGAGATATTACTATCTAAAACGTTTTCAAAATTGAGGAATTACTTCATTCAATACAAAATTAATAGCCATTCACAAATTTAATTCACCTATGTCAAGCTCTCCTATGTACAATGTGCACATATTTTCCTTTGATCTGATAGTCCATAATAAAGTCTTTGATGCTTTTTCCAAAAACTTAATGAAGTCGACGCTAGTGCAAACCTTAAAACAGGGAAACACAATATGAAATTAATTAATTAATCCATTGTATCAGTTCCCTTGCTTATCCTTGATCTGCCTACGCTTGTGAATGTGTTGACCACCCAGGTAGCCTGAGGCCCTGTGGAACAGACAGCCGCTCGGGAATTGCTTTGATGTCGTTCTCCAGAAGGCAATTAGAGTTTGCAGAGTTCGATGAGAGAAAAACAAACCATAACTGCGTGTATAAAGCGCCCGTAATTCGTACGCATGCACATGTTTAAAGCATTTCAAACGCGAATGTGTTTTTGATAGATAAATCCTAGCCGGGTAAACTGTAGCAGTTTTTTGCGTATACATTGAAGGCTTAATAAAAATGGGCTATTACACATATGATTCAATTCCTAGATACTGAAATCTTTTACTAGGATTCTAAATCTCTTGATGATATCGAAGAGAATACGTAAAAATATAAAAAATGTAAATCGCTTCTTAGTCACCACATGCATAATTCTATTAAGTTACTCATAAGTACAAATTCTGAAAATAGACTTTAATTTCGACACGCTTAGATACAAAAAAGTAAAACTCACTTATAGAAATTCAATGGGGTTGTCTTTATCTAAAATTTCTCCAATTCAGGTATTGAGTATACCTGGCATTTAAAACAAAATCAACTGAAAATGATAAAATCTAAATTTAAATACGAAAGCAGATTTTAAAAATAAACCAAGCTATAAAGGTCAACAGAAATATGTAACATTAGCGATCACACACTTCTTCTGACGCTTCTTTATTACGATAAACCTCCCAAAAGCTCCTTCTTGAATAACTGATGTAAGCATTTGTTTGATGGCTATCCAAAGAAAGGCGAGTACTTAGCTAATTTCTCGTTCCTCATATTCAACAATGCCATAATAGTCGACCGAGATAAGTTTTCAGGCTTCGCAAGGTTTGTGCGACAATCATAATGCAGTTAATATTTCACGTGCAGTGCTGGAGGTATGTTTCTCCATAGCTTCCAAATTCCAACTTTCCTGTTAGGAAGGATCCGCACCATCTGGTCAATAAGCAACGATCCTTCTGTACCCAAAATATCACGTGTATCAATTATTTAGATACATTCCGAATTCTTGCATCTTCTTTTTGACTACAAACGTCTCCCGTGCAACTACTCCAGAGATTCTTAGAGTCATACCCAAAAAATTACAGACCACAATTCTCCTAATCAATTTTGCGTTCTTGCCTTTTGTTAATGACAAACATGTCTTACGCATGACTGCAGATATTTTTGCCTGTATATGTTCTTCAGTAAAACAGGCACACTCTATCGCCTGTTACAATTTTTAAAAATGTTTATTTATCGCCAATAAAAGTCACCAAATTTGCCATACAAATTTATTGAAAATACAATTCTTGTTCATAACTAAGCAACTTAGGAATGCAGCGTCCTACTTTGTTGACTCCCGCAACTTCGTGTACTGTAGTTTTTTTAGATATCCAATGCACAAAACCAATCATCGAATATTCTTAGCATTTTCATTAGTTGAGGTGACAGGTCGACTATTACATATTGAGTTATCTTGAATTGGTTTAATACGACCAAAATTGCTTAGACCAAAGTCTTGTAGCTCAGTACGATAATCTAAATTCTCTATACACCTTACTCGTAGTATAGTGGATATACCTTAGTCCTTAGTCCTTCCTATCTTCCGTTTGCACCTGTTTTAATACGTGACACTTTACAAAGACAAGATTAATAATAAAAGGGCTATTCATAATTATCAGTTACACGCGTTTACCTGATGAACCACTTGAACAGAAACTTAGTAACTAATTAAAACAAATAGCACCTTACAGAAACAGCTTTACTAAACTAAATTATGATAGTGATTTGTAGTGACCTAAAAACTTGGTTTCTGGCACCAGAATCAATATGGCGTGTCACAACATGTATTTTACGTACTCTAGAGAAACTGTAGTTGCCGTTTCTAAATAAAACCCCGCCTATACTGAGAAAAGGTTCAAATAAAAAATGTATACGAATAATAAATTAACAATGAAATGAAAGAAAATGCATAAAAACTTTGAATAATCCTTTTCGCTATCTAACCAACAAAGTATCGTTGCCACCCAATCAAGTCCACTAAAAAAAAACAACGTACGAAAATATGATAATAATTAAAAACTTAAATTAAATAAATCTTCAAATCAAAGATCACACGAAACATATTATGAAAGCAAACTGGATTCAACACATGCGAGTATTTATTCTCCACTTGGACTCTGATTAAAGAGTAATCAACCAAAATACTAAAAGACCTCGTTCAAAGTTATTTCATTCATTAGTTTAAACGTAAAGATACAAAAGGTGAGGAAAAGAAAAACCAAAAGGGCGCGTGAGAAAAAAGAATAAAAGAAAGGTTCTAAATTAAAGTAATTACAATGTAAAGAAAATCCGAGAAAAATCTAAGTGAACTTAAAATAAAGATAATTAACAGACGAATGAAAATCGAATATAACAGAAATCGTTATAAAACGTAGGAAACCGTAAGTTTAGTTAGAAAACAATTAATAAAAGGCAAATATATAGCTTGAATAAAAAGGGACTGAACCAGCATTTGCCCTTGTTTATATAATCGTTAATTCGCGTTCTCAGTTTCGAACTATACTTAAGTTTTTGCACGCTGATGGTTTTCGGAATTTTTATCCTCCTAATTAAAGTCCTCTCTGTAAAAATCACACGCGCATGCATAGACGGTAACAGTTTCTGCGAAAAACGTCTCAACCTTCTTAGATAATTTCAGTAACTTGTATTATTAAAAAGCTTTGATCTAGCTAATTTTAATATTTGCTCGAATTCTCCTAACCCAATGAAACTTATTTCTACATACTAAAAGAAGGAATCTGTTTGTAAATATAAAAATCGAACTTAATTACTTAATCGTATAAAAAGTAAATTCTATTAAATTTGATAGGTTCATTTTAATATTTTGGATTAATCTGCTAACGCCACACTGCTGTGGTATTGAAATATTCACAACTTCTTACTGATTTCCAACTGGTTCAGCATGCGGGATCAGCATTCATCACCTTGGATGAAACACTACAGACCTATCACAAACACATCTTTTATCATCCTGGAAACTAAGAACATGACACTTCAAGTAAAATATCACGGCACCCTGAGTATACACAATGTGTAATTTATTTACACGTTTATATACAAACATCATGAAATATAATATCAACATTTCCAAAAATTCAAAATTTCTATACAACACCAAAGAAAATAGTTCTCGACAAAATCGAAATTTCTATCTACAAATCCAAAAGACTAATTTAAAAATCATAAGTTATTCATTTCCACATCGTTAAAAAATATCTTACAACACCTTATACTCTAGCACAAATCTCACAATGTCCTCCCTTTCTTAAACGACGTTATTTCATTTATAATTGATCAATTAGTCCAATACGATTTATAGAATTAATCATAAAATTTGCAAATTCTGATTAACGTCTATTTGAAATGAAATCCTCACAATTAAATTCATCCTTGTCACAACAAATATTGATTTCTGGTCTTACTTAGGAACGTTTTCAAAAATAAATTCCTTGTTACATGAAATAATTATTACTACAAGTTCTTACAATCAAATTGTTTAGAAATATCTTCAAATATAAATTTCTTGTTACACTGTATAGTAATTAAACATCAAGTTCGCACAATTAAATTACTTAGGACTGTTCTCAAAAATACATCGATATAGCTGGCGATAAAAACCTGTTTGCATATTGTACCATCTATTTGTGTTAAGTCCATTGGAACATCACAACCATATCAAATTCTACTTTCGTCAAACTTATTTAAAATGCAACTCCATTTTCTTTTCCAAAGACGACTGTTTAATTTCAGTACATTATAATTACCTACTGAGTTAGCATATTTTCATTATATTATTACTGTTCTCTTTCAGAACAATTAATACTGGTACTATACCTTTAAAAACGCTTTTTCAATTAGGAAAAACCAATCTGCCACTAAAACAGCCAAGACAACTTTCAATGAATTCTCTTCCAACTGATAAATTTAAGTATATTGGCTTTAACGGTACGAATTGGATTTGATTTAGACCTGGTGTCAGTTTTGAGTAATTTTGTTCGAACGTAAATCCTTGTAAACATCTGTATTGTAAGCTTGGAAACGTTGGGAGGCTGTTCATCTGGAATTAATTCAAAACTCCTGAAAAGACCAGATTAGGTTTTAAGTCGTGTCATTCTGTAAAGGATTTTTTGAAAAGTCCTTTGTGCGTTCAATAATTTTAGTGTGGGATTTTGTAGCTGTAATAATTAATTAATTCTAATAATCGATGAGGAAATTTCTTAAAATGAAAGACAATTTACAAATATTTTGACCAAAGGTATATTTTTTAAAAAGTACTCACAGAGGTGGGAGTATCCTGACCTGAAAAGTCAATGTAAGTGTATGCCTATGGTAAATTAATACTTTGGTAATTATTTTGTAATTTTTATGTGATTTACATTGTACAACTCTAATTTTTTTTATTAATCTTATTTGAAAGTATTTTCTGCTTCAAAAAATTTTAGTAAAGTTTAATGTACCAATTTATTCCAGCAAGTATATATGACTTGCCCACTGAAATAGCCGAGGAAGTGGTTTCTTTTATTTAATAGGAAATTCTGCGTCCGTTGGATAGGGAAGTTACTACGAGATTGCAGTAAAAACAAATTGGTGCCAAATTTGTGGGAATCGTAGACTTCCGATATCTCAACGATATACGGGGTGAATCATTTAACATGGAATTTTGTAATATATCAAAAAATACTCATCGTACAGAAAAATTTGACAAATCGAAAGTTTAGTATCTCTGAGAGGGCATCCGTTAGTATTAAATTAAGTCCAGCCGTAAACCCCCTGTAGGTAAAGCGAGGACAAATTTAAAATCTTAAATAGGAACCCCTATTTTTTATCGCAGATTCAGATTCTACGTTGAAAACTACGTCGATTTGTCCGAAACATCTTTTCGATTAAGAAAGGAAACAGAAATCAAAAAAACTAAAAACAAAAAAACACATGATTAATATGGGCTATGCAATAATGTTCCCCCCCCCCACAAAATTTTATACTTCTATTTACAAAATGGACACGGCAATATTTTTAAAATAAATATTTGGTTTAGACATGCATTCCGCACAAGATCGATACCGAATAGGATGGTTAGAAAAATTTGATGCTGGATTATTATAAGTATACTGGCAGTTTATTTCCTGGATACCTTATACAACGCAGAGATGCATTTAATGCATTAATGATCCCTTCGAGGTGCTTGATTAACGTGAGCCTCCTAACCTCTCATTGTTCAAGTAAATGCTCGAAATGGTGATTTTGAACTTTTGTGATTTTGAATTTTATAGGCAGTTTGCCGAAATGCTTCTTGGAAACTTGTTATTTTTATATAATGTATTTTATGTAAAGTATTTTATGCAAAAAAGTAGCAAACATTTAAAATGTGTGGTGGGTCTATCGAACAACGACTGCAGCTTGGTATTAATATTGATGGAGGCCACTTGAAACAGTTTCTATAAGAAAAAAGAAAAATCATAACGTAAATTCATATTTAGTCAAAAATAGAGACCAACAAAACCACTATAATACGATAAAACGATTCTATTGTCCCTATTTGTTATTGTTGTTGGTTGTTTATATTTTAGTCGCTTATATTCATTTGCTTTCTGTAAGATATCGTTATGATTTTAGTTAGGCGTTCCTTAAATTAACGGTAATCTGCAATCAGCAATATTTATAAATTATAATTTTCATAGAAGAATGAATGTATTGAGATTATAACTCTTTTGAAATGCCAGCTTCATAATTGGAAATATCTCGATAATCAGGGAGTTTAGGTATAGCAAATAGTTAATAAGGAAAAAAGGAACAAAAACCTTTTGAAATATGCAGAAGAAAAAATTGACAGAACCGTACATTTACATATCGACTCGCTCTGTACAAAAATTGTGACATTTTGAAAAAATATTTAAACTAGCAACGAAAGGACGATCTAGCCGAACATATTTCAGTATAGAAACAGCTGCATTTCTCATATTAAAAATAATAGTGTGATGTAGTACTTTTTTAATAAAACGCATAACACAGTCAAACCCTATATTGCAAGAATGGGCAAAGTGAGCTAAATCCAAATTTGAAATAATCTACAGGGCGTTTTATAAAAAAAAACATGTCTAGTTCGCCCTGTATGTATGAGACACCTTGTATATTCTAAAACAATTTAAAAATGTGCACCTCAAGCCTCTTTATTACAATCCAAAATTTTGTTTTTCTATTCCATTACATAAGGGAGATTGTCGCAGTAATGCCACTATATATACAGAGTGTCGCCGAATAACTATTCCTAATTTTCGAAAATGATAGAGAGCACTTAAATAAACATTCTTTATTAATAAACCAGGGTCCGGACATTTTTCATAAAAATTGTTGAGCGATATGCAATCGACTGCCGAATTCTTAGAAATAGCAGCGGACGTTCACGAATATCATCAAACGCTAGAATATTTCGAGCTACTAGCTCTTCTTCTGTATTAACAGGTGTCTCATAAAGCAGTTATTTAATACAACCCCAAATACAAAATTGGCCATTCTCTTCCAATCCGTCCATTTGGAAATTGTGCATTTAGATAATTTTGGCAATTTAATTTATTATTATTATTATTATTATTATTGTCTTTATTGAACAATGGCACGAGTGCTTGTTTTCGGGTTATTTTCAAATTGTTGCAGAACTTGGTCCTCAAAATCAATATTTTGGACAGTAAGAAAAGCTCCCAAATCTATTTTCTTTACTAGGAATCCACCAGCGTTTCGAATACGCTGATCTAATCTTGAGAAAGATGTATGACAAGGAATGCAACGTTAAAGATGCTACTCCGTGTAAATTCATCTTGCTTCATTAGCATTACCGTAAGCTGCTCCGTAGGCAAGATGCATATCTGCTAATTCAATATTTGTAAAACAACGCATTTCCAATCAAACACTAATTTATCTAATAAAAATTAATTTGCGACACGTAAAATGAAAATTAAACACATTTCTCTGATAAGGGCTAATTTGTGACAGACCTAAAATGACAAGTACGAAGTGGTTGTTGTTTTTCAAAAGGATACTAAGATTCAATTTTTACTTTGTATACCACCGGGAAGGTTACTACAGTTTTATACTTAAAAGATGGATACACTAAAAAACTGTATGCCTTCAGCTAACTTGGCCATTACCCTAAGGGAGAGTTAGAGGTAGGTCGGGACTGAATTTACTTATTTGTATTAAAAAAGATGCAATTTTAAGTTGGACGACACTGTATCTGCCAAGCATTAATTAATTTTGAAAGACAGTACACAAAACCCTTTTGTGTTTGTTAATTCATTTTCTTTATCAAAATTCCTGAATAATTATAGTGCTATAAAATATAGGGTAAATATTGTCTCAACAAAAAAAAAATATTTTAACATATGCAACTCTTAAATTAAAAGACACAAGAAAATTGCTAAGGTAATGATATTTCTATTTCATTTTAGAGAAATGAATATATTCATCATAACAACACTATAAAATTCATATTCAGTAACATCATAATATAATATCACAGTTTCTGGCTTCAAATACTCAACAGAATTTTTAAATAGTTAATGTATTTACAAATTCGTAATCTCAACCATGATTTGTCAGATCTGGCATACCATTTACATGTTCAGATTTCTCCGTATAACGAACTAGCTAAATTTATTTTATAAAAGAAGAATATTAAGTGGTTTTTATGCTTTTATACAAGACAAATTTGTTGCAAATCATTACACAAAGAAATCTTTTAAAAATAATATCTGTGGCCTGGCCTCTCGCAAATGAAAAAGACAAACAAATAAAAGCTCTCATTGTTACAGATTTTAAATAGGAATTTGCTTAAGTTATTTTCTTTTAACAAAATATCTGAAACCAAAGAATTGAAATTTTAATTATAGTTTTGATTTTATGAAAAGGATCCAATGAATTGAAATAATGATATTTCAACTTCTAGTTCGATTAACGAGTGTATTGACGTCTCAAACTTTAAAGGAAATATTTAATACAACCGGTTCTTCGTAAATTCTTTAACGAACACAGCGACAGAATAAAACACTTACCTTTAACAACCAGTTGTAGACAGTCACCCCTATAGAACTACTCTGTTGTGGTGCAGGATTTTAACTCGGCTAAACCATAAAACTGCATTTTCATCAGCGGCCCATATTCGTAGAACAGAACAAACTACCTCAGACCAACATCTCTGAATAGAAAAGCGGTATTCGAATCCTTAAGTTTTGTGCTAAAATAAAGACAGATTAAGGCACTGTCTTATTTCTCACACTAAATTTTACCACAAACAACTCCATTACCAGCTTCTCGGAGGATGGAGCTGGAGTAAATAAATTATGCAAACGGGCAATGAGAACGATTCGCCCCGGAAAAGCTTATCTACACCAAACCATGCCAAAGAAGAGACATGCTCAAGCAGACAATAACGGATCACCAACCGTGTTTATAAAACAACTTGAAAGACCTTTAAATATTTGAGAATAATAACGTATTTACTTTCAATTTCTAATCTTAGAATGCTATTTTAAAAAATTACCCTAGGTTTAAATGACGTTCACAACAAGATTTCACACACCTGAAAAATATAATTTGTTATTACGACGGAATATGAAATTTAAAATTGCAATACAACTAATAGGGAATAACGGATTGTTTATTGCTTTTATCTGGAACTATGAATTTGAGAACTTATTTAGATTGCAAATAAGCAAATTTTTTTATTTTTTTTTCTCTATAAAAAAATTGTTACAAACTCTGGGGTGACAATTCATTTTTTCATTTAATCTCGATACTGAGGAATTCTGGACGCTAGTTTATTAATAAAAAATGTTATGTAAGTGCCCTCTATCATTTCTCAAAATTAGGAATAGTTATACTGTAACAGATTTGCATCTTAATAATTGTAATAAAAAATTGGTTTTTACGGTAAATAAAGCAAATATTTTATGTACGTAAAATTCATTTACTATTTTAATTAATAACGGCAGTAAATTGATATTGTTCCTACGCGGATTAAATGTCTTTTTTATTTATATCTAATGATTGTAACATACATCGGAAAGTGCGTTTTTATTTGCATTTTAATTGCTTTGTATTTATCTCTTAAAATGATTATTTACATACATGGGAAGTGTCTTTTGTTTTTTATTTTAATGGCTTTGTATTTACAATACGCTTATATTTATACAGGGTAGAATAATGTATATTCGGAAATTTGGAGGAGTTTTATTTATGGAATTTGAGTTTCAATGACTCTCGTGACCTATTTGTCATATCAAGATATACTGGTACTTGCCTCAATTAAGTAAAATTTCGGAAATACTAAAGAATTAGTTGACTCCTTTATAAAGATTCGTTGACAATAATGTCGTTTTCTTACCACGCAATATAGCTGAATCAGGTCATATTCACGTTCAATTGTTCAACTTACGTGCTGTATCCTTTTACAAATTGCACTTTCTGCAAATAAAATTTGCTCTGGATAAATAAACTGCATGTTTATTAAAATTAGTTTTGCTTTCTTATAAAATAAACTAGTTGCATTGCGTATATTATTTAAAAAATAACCAATACACGTACACCCCCGACCTGTTTCATAAATGAAACTATGTAACTGATTTCTATAAAACAATAAACAGTCGTTACAACGATGCCTCAGGCTGTACAACTAACATTCATTGTTGTCTAGGAAGGAATGTTCAAAACAAAATCAATGAGAATTAACACGGGCATTAATTAATTCGGCGGCTGAATCGAATATCAATGCTGCTTTAGAGAACATTGTTAAAATACCGACGACTGACATAATGAGCTACTGTGTGTATATTTTATAGCCCCGTTGCCATTTTTAGCCTTGCTAGGATTTAAACAGCGTGCTGTATAATTAAGGCGCACAAAGGCTTCGATATACCGAAGGTAATTGTTAACTATCTATAGAAAGCTTTAATTAATAATTAAATCGGGAACTACATAGGTTAATTAACTAACTTCGTTAATTATACATTTTTGACGTTCAAAAATCTTGTAACAACAAAGCTCAAATCTCAGCTTTTGTTACTGGAGCATAGTCTAAAAACTGATTGAACTGCCTTAAATGGGTCAGCGAATTATGGGGCTAATTAAGTGTAAACGTCTTATTTGGGAATAAATCCATTTGCTGCCTTTGATCTTTTATTCTCACTGTTTAAGCTCTTTTTAATCAATTAATGATGCTGTAATTACCAAGCGTATAAAGATATAATTAAGTGAATTCATACAAATTCAAAAAGCTAAGAACGTTGAAAAATTACTTCGGCGTCTCAGAAGTTCTTTAGAATTTTAGAAGGGAGTTAATACTTATACAACTACACACGCAGAAAGTTTTGCGATTTCAGTTACGTAACAAAACGGCCACCACATATTCGAAACATCATCAGGAAGGAATCTCTTAAAGACAGAGTTGAAAAAATCATCAATGAAGTCTGAAATCAAGACGCTTTGTAGAAGCATCTCAATGTAAACGACCACTTCAAAGATTTTACCTAAGCATAAACAACTAATAAAAAGCAGATGGAAAGTGCATAACAGGTCATTTTAAATAGCATGTCATTTTGTATATACGGTAATACAAAAAAGGTTATGTTTTTGAAGTAAACTTCCTTATACAACAAATGCAGAATCTCCTATCTAAATAAAAGAAACTAATTCCTCAACTATTTCAGTTGGTAGAACATAAATACTCTGCAGCTCGAACAAATTAGTATATTAAGCATTACTTAAATTTTTAGAGTACAAATATTAAAATATAATAATATTGAAAAATGAAAATTAATGCGGTATAAATCTCAGAAAAAAAATTCCTTTCAACTTACACCCGGAATAAAGTTACATAAATTTCCAGTGTCAGAGTACTCTCATTACCTTGCTTATTTCTTTAAAATATACCTTGTATGAAAGGTACGTGTAAACTGCCTTATGATACAAATAACTTTCTAAATGAAGTTATGAATTAATTAAACCTTAAAACCGCAACTTCTCACATTGTAATCATTAGATGCGAATTGCTAATTTAAATATTTTCATAAAGCACTTTACTGAAAAACACAAATCTTAGAGGCAAATCTGACCTTGATTTCAGGAGCCTTGCATTAATTCCAGGCCAAGCAATTCCTTAATGCTTTAATCTTTCAGCACAAACTTCCTTCGCAAGGATCGCTTCTTGAGTTAAATTATACAAAACCTTCACCAGGTGTAAGTCAAAAAAAGTTACTTTCCAACGAATTCGCCCGCAATAAAATCAAATCAAATAAATTTTAATAGCGAGTGAAATAATATTAGAAGAAATATATAAGATACTATCCAAGGAAATATCTGAAATAATACTTTTAGCTATGAAGTATTAATTGAAGCATTAATTGGAGCATTAGTTTAGAGCCGATTTTATTTAAATCGGCGAAAATCAATGAACAACACTTTTACTAATAATATTTGGACTTTCGCTTATTTTAGTGGAACTCAGTAATCGTCAAATCGCTTTACTTGTTCACAGCAATTTGGCCATCCTTTCAAAGTAAATCCACTCCTATATAACAGGTAATTCGAATTATTAACATGCGTGTGTTACAGGAAATTTCATGTTAACCAAATGTTAAAACTCGCAAAGAGGCACGTACTTCATACAAATAGGAATTATTTTGATCATAACAAACGATTTCATTCGCCAAGCGCTTAGATTAATGCAATGTCGCCGTCTTTTGTTCTGAAAATTCCTTTTATTTTACTTCTAAATGTGTCTCTGGAAATAGCAGGTAGTATTTATTCCGTTATCGACAACTTTGGGTTTATTCAATGAAAGCTTAACTTTGGGACCATCTACAAATAATATTTTTATAATCACAAAAGTATATTTCAGCGAAAGAAAAAGATTTAATAAAGAATTTTCCTTGTAATGAATAAAAGACTGCGAAAATACCCATCATTTGACAATATGGAACATTTTATATACACAAGTTCAAATGAAAGTTTGCGCATTTACATTTATTTGAGAATTTAATAGTCCTAATTGACAATAACGAGTCTTTTTAGAATATACATATATATATATATATATATATATAATAATATATATAATATAAGATATTTGGTAATTGAGGTATGAACCATGCGCATTAAAATTAAGATGAGGTTAGCACCTTCTTTGTGTATTTATAATAAAAAATGTTCATTATGTTATCAGAAGTTTAGTTTAGCATTAGAATCAACGAACTTTAAGTATCTTTTGAAATTTTTAACATTAATTGTATGTCTATTATAAAAACCATTTGTTAGTACTTTTATTTGCTAATAAAATAGTTCGCTCAAAAATAACATGATAGGTTATAAATTCCTTTTCCTTAGTAACAAAACAGTTATTATACTGGTTTCCATCCGACAAAGTATTATCCCTATATATATTTTACATAGCTTTTAATATGTATACATACTTGGTTTGTATTTCTACATATTTTATTCTGCTCTTCCATTTTAGTCCTAAAATCCATTCAACTTCAAATAACTTAACCTTTTTAAAATTGTTTAATGTTATAATTAAACTACCTTTTTTCCCTATTAATCTTTTATCTGTACAATGATCTTCACATACAGCATAGAACCAGATATAAAAGTTACTAATCCTTCTATTTCTTGGAACAAGTACATATTTCCTGCTTATATTGCTACTCCAAACATAATTTTGATAGCTTGTCTCCTAAACTACTTTGAATAGTGATTTACAACTAAAGGGTTTCCTTTAATTTAAAATTTTTCTGTTTTGTTCTACGGTCTTTAGAATTCACTTCCTCAAATAACAAAACTTTTAATTCCCAAATTTCGTTTGACGTAGCAATTTTTATTATTTGTAAACTTTTCTACATCGTATTTTATAATTAAGATTTTTTATTTAGTTTGGTTTATTTTAATGTAATATTGTTTCGTAAAATATTTCATGTTCAAAATTCAGTTTGAACTTTGATAAGAAACTTGTAAGACAAGGAAAGAGTAAAGTTTATTATGGTACAAGTGAGATGCAGTTTGTCTGTATAGACATTGTTTGAAATGTGTTGAGTAGGTAATAGATATCGAGGTTATAGACAAGATTGCATATATAAAAGGGGACAGACGATTGTTTTAAAATTGGTTAGAGGAAATAAAGGGTATTGTAGGGATAAACCAACTTGCAAACTTGGTTTTTTTTTTTTTTTTTTTTTTTTTTTTTTTTTTTTTTTTTTTTTTTTTTTTGGGGGGGGGGGGGGGGGGGGGGGGGGGGGGGGGGGGGGGGGGGGGGGGGGGGGGGGGGAGTATTTTCGTAGTAATTGTTTGTTTGAAGCGTTTCAAATTACAAGATTTTGAAGACGGTTGGTGCTCGAATAGAAAAATTACAAAAAATTGTTAAAGGTTAGCTTGTGTGTTTTGAGAAATGTTGTGACCGTTGAGAAGATTTTACCAAGAAAGCTTGTTTGTGTGTATTGAGTGATTTTGAGAAATTCTGAGTATATGGGGCAGATTTGGCTATATAATCGCGAGGAGGTGGAGATAGAGTGCTCTTCACTTCTATTTTCCTAGTCATCGACGCATACACTAGTATTGGTGAATAAAATTACTGTTGATTTTTAACAAGTGATTTTAGTATTTTAATTTCATAACAACATACACAAGTGGGTGTAATGTTCTACTACAGTCTGACAAATTATTGACATATATTTGGAAAAATGCAAAGCTTGTGCAAGTAATGTAAGTACAGACTGCTTTATAATTTGGTCATTAGTGCAAAGTATGCACATAAATGGAATATAGTTTATTGATCGATCGATTTGGTGGTGGTAAATGGACCAGTAGAGTAATTGGAGGAGTTGGATGTTCCGTAAATTGGTTTGAGAGAATTGAGTAGCAGATTGCCGTTACGGATGGTGTGATTCAAATTGGGGGTGGTTCCAGAACGTGCAGTCGTTGATGAGCGCAACGTCATCGATGGTTTGATTGCTGTTCCAAGTACGGTGGTGAATTCCAGATAACAGTTTTTTATGAGCCATTGCGGGTATATTTTTATAAACTCTGTGGACTAAAGAGTAACCTATTGAATGTTGATGATTTATAATTTGACAAATGCTTGTAGGAATTTATATTCATAAAATAATTTTATAATATTAGGTTATGAGTATGGGCTGTGTCCTGGACAGTATTTGACAAGACTGCTTTCTTAGTTGTTATATTAAATAAGCATATTAAAGTTTCATTCAATATTTGATAGAGCATTCATTGCTCCTTGATAACTCTCTTTAATCTTTCATAAGCTAAGTTACCTCCTCAATAAATTCAATACTGAATAGACAAATATTGCATGTCTATCTCATTGCTAAATGAATTTAATAATGTTCTGCCCTACTCTGTATGCATTAGACTTTTGAAATGATTTCAAATCCACCTGTCAGACATCGACTTTCTACTAATACCTATATTTGGTTTTCCTGCTCTTACTCATTTTATTTTGCTACTACATTAGCTAAGGTTTTTCCTATACTAAGTTTGTACTATATTAAAATTGATACTCTATCTTCGTGTACTTGTTATATATTAGTCTTTAATAATTACTTTTAGCAAGGCTTAATGACACCAATGCTCTAAATTGTTTTCTTTTATTCCTGTCTCCATTGGAAACTCAGCAATATAATCTTTGCAAAGCGTAAAGGTAGTTCTTCTTTTTCATATACCTCATTTGCTAGTCTATATAGTTACACACAAACTCTGCTGGTAATTGATCTATTCATTAGTGCTTTTGAAATTAAGTTTTTAGTATTTGACAACCTGCGTTTTGAACCCTGTCTCTCTTGTATTTTCCAAATTAGCCAAATTCTGTTTAGCAAAATTAAGCGTTTCAGTCCACTGTTCATCCTCGTGTTACTTATTTACTTAAACTAGTGGTATTCCTGCTTCGTTTTCTATTTCTCTATTTATATTATTAGCTCTAGTGTAGAAGTTTTTTACTGTTGATGGACATTGCCGAGTATGTCCTTATTTAATGTTGATACCATTTCCTTACAATTACTCTGAAGTCATTGCTCTTTAGTCTATCTTTTTACCTTATTCCGAATTTCTCTACTTGGCAAAATTTTTCGGTTGCAACACTTTCATATTTACTGCTTTCCCCTAGTAGACATTAATTTTCTTATGTTATCCATTCTTTTCAAGCTACATTAATGTAATGTGTGCTCCCTCTAATACCACTTCCTCAAAGAGCTGGCAGTTTGCTTGAATGGATTTGCAAACTTACACCATCTTACTACCTTGTAACGTTCCAATTCATTAATATTTGCGCTTATATTTCATATACGAAATGCCATTAAAATTGTAATACTCTATGCGAATCTCATATTATTGAAAAAGCGGGCACGCTTTGGCATTTTAAATAATATCCTCGCCCAGTTTTAAAATTCAACGTTTAAGCTTGTCGTTACCTCCGTTGTTATGCATATAGACAGGAGCTAAAATCTTGCTTGTGTTTACCATCTCTATAGAGAATAGCGGATCTTACCCGTTCGCATAGAGAGATTGGACAAAATATTGTGAGATAAGAGAGATGCCCATATCGTTATTGTTCAATTTGAATAACTACATGGATCATACCTCGCTAAAATTCTGGAGAATCCAGAACAAGGGTTTGTAAATCCTCTTTTATTAAAAATTATTTCTAAATTTCAACGCAATTATCTAGATGTCCGTTCCGAATGCACCTGCACTTTGAAGAAGTTCTAGATTACTAGAACGGGTGGAATGGCTTCCGCGTTCCAGTGATCTAAAGAGCCAAACTACATGTCCAACCAAAGTAGTGGGGTTTTTAGTGAGGAACCAGACTAAAACAGGTACCCGAAAGAGGGCAGCAACTCTTTCGGTACTTAGAGTGGCCGAGACTAAAGGGGTCGGTATGCTATTTTAAGACACACTACTGCGATATGGAAAGCAACGGGAAACCACCACATTACCTCCCAAGGCATCCTTTGAGGTAAAAGATTTCGGAGTTAAAATAGTCCCACATTCGGATCTCCGGGAGGTTGTGATCAGAAAGTTTAAAGGAAGAGCAAGAAACATTTTGCGACTCGAAGAATGGCATGCCAGAAGTATGAAGCAAGTAGGTAAGATAGAGAACTTGCAAATTGAAATAGATAGGTTAGCATTAGACATAGTAGGGTTCAGCGAAGTTTGTTGGCCAGAGGCGGGGAATTTTTAGAGTGGAGGCTTTAGAGTAATTCATACAGGATCGGAGGAAGGAAATTTGGGCATGAAGATAGTTATGCAAAAAAATATAAGACACCGTGTAGAAAACTACTTACAAAAAAACGAAAGGGTACTCATGGTTAGTATACATGCCGACCTCTAGCTACAGTGTAAAGAGGTAGAAGTGATCTACAAAGATATCGACGACATTCTAAGATACGTAAAAGGAGATGAAAATTTAAGAATTACGGATGACCTTAACGCAGTGGTAGGTGAGGGCAGAGAAGGAACGGTAGTAGAGCTATTTGGTTTAGCAACGAAAAATGACAGGGGAAATAGGCTGGTAGAATTTTACGACAAGAACAATTTTATCATCACTCAAAAAGATTAGAATGAGTTCTGGGGATAGACGGATAGTACACAACTTATACAAAGAGCGAACATCGGTAATAGAGTTAGAGCAGAAACGTAGAGAAGTAAATATTAGGAAAATGGTAAGACAGAGATGTGCCCTTTCCCCCCTAATTTTTAACTTGTACATCAAAGAGGCAATGAATACTGTCAAATGCAAGAAGATCTTTGAAATTACAATGCAGGAACAAAAGATTGATATGATTAGGTTTGCAGATGATATAGCGATATTAGCATCTAGCAAGGAAGAGTTAGAAGCTGCTCTTAATAAACCGGAAACAGTTCTAACAGAGAGATACGGCATGAAAATTAACAACAAAAAAACTAAAGTACTAGTATGTAAAGGAGGGATAAATAAGTTAAAAACCAAAGTTCAAATAGGAAACGAGAACTTACAAGAGGTTAAAGGAGAGGAAAATAAATTAAAACTAGAATACAAATAGGTAACAAGAATTTACAAGAAGTTAAGGATTTCTGCTACCTAGGATGACAAATAGCGCAAGATGGGAAGAGTATAAACGATATAAAACAAAGATTAGCACAAAGTCGTGCTACATTTAACAAGAAAAAGCAACTACTGTGTTGAAAGATAACAAACATAGAAACAAGGAAAATATTGCGTAAGACACAGCACTGTACGGCTGTGGAGCCTGGACAGTAGAAGAAGCGGACAGGAAAAAAATAAAAGCCATCGAAATGTGGTGCTACAGGCGTATGATGAAGATATCATGGGCATACAAAGTTCAGAGCAAAAAGGTACTTGAAATGGTAGAAAAAGAAAGAAGTATGTGAAAAACAGTAAAAAATAGGATAGATAGGATGATAGGTTACGTACTAAGGCATGAGGGAATAGTACGGAATATAATAAAAGCAGAGATAGGAAAAAAGAGAGGTAGAAGTAGACCTAGGATAAACTATTGCATACAGATAATGAAAAATGTAGGCTGTGGAAGTTTCAGGGTAAATGTGCGGGCTAGCTCAATAGAGATCAATGAAAGTACGCGTCCAACCAATTCCAAGATGAAAAACCTAATGACGAAAGAAATGACTGCACTTAAACCTGATGATTATTATAAACAACTACAGATGTTGGTTTTGAGATATTTTCAACTAATGTTGATTGTGCGAAAGGATTTACTGAAAAACTATTAATTCGGGGGAATAGGGTATACATTTGTAAACAATAGAAGGAGACCCGAACTGCATCTAACAAGAAAGAGCAACAGCTATGTTCGAAGACAACAAACATAGAAACAAGGAAAATATTGATGAAAGCATATATGTGGAGAACAGCACTGTACGTCTATGAAATACGGACAGTAGGAGAAGCATACAGAAAACGGTAGAAACCTTTTGGAATGTTGTGCTTCAGATGTATGAGGATGATAGCATGGACAGACAAAGTTAATTACAAAGAGGTTATAGAAATAGTAGAGAAATAAAGATATATGTGGAAAACAAAAAAAAAATCAGGAAAAATAGAAGGACAGGGTACGTTATAAGTCATTTTTGGGGAATAGTGCGGCATATATTACAAGTAGAGGTGGAGAAAAGAGGTAAAAGTAAACCTAGATCAGACTATTGCACGCAGATAATAAAACATGCAAACTGTGGAAACTTCAGGAAATGTGTGGGTTGGCTCAAAATACGAAACAAATAAGAGTACGGGTCTTACCAGTTCCAGAACTGAACAGCTAATGACGATGATGATGATGATTTAGATGTGGTATAAATTAATCACGCATGAGATAAATTATAAAGATATGATGTATAAATCTAATATAAACTTATTCGATATAAAATAAACCTAGTAGACTTTATAAAACTGAATAAGACTAATTACAACCGTTTAGGAGTATTAGATCTAAAATGGAGTATTACAAGCTAGTAATTATGACAACTAAATGGAAACACCGTATAAAAATGTACGTATAACTATCAAATTTTTAAGTCTGCAAGAAGTTCCAGCTACGTACATACAAGACTATTTTTGTTGGATTTACTGTACGTCTATAATTTTTGTTAAATTCGTTCTATAATTCACGATGTTGAAAACTAGTTAACTTCGTGCTAAACCACATATTAAAGAAACCATAACAAAATTAATTTCTCAAATTTAATTTTGGTATTTTTTTCAAAAGTATTTCTCATACATCTTCTTATCGGTAAGTTAAACAGCATGTTTATATGGTCGTTTTATTTTAACTACGAATTACTTTGAACGTTCGATGTTTCACAAAGGGAGATTTTTATTACAAAATTGAGTAATTCAGTTGACAAATTAATAAAATATTGTGTTAAAAGTTTATGATTTAAATTTATCATACTAAAATGAAGTAATAAAGTACATCATGCTTTGTATTAAAAATTAGAACATTTGTGATGCTTGTGTTGATTCGCGTAATGCTGTTAAGAAAGATAATGAACATATTTTTGACAACTTATGTTTATTCTAGATGGTACTATTGATATTGTACTTCTTACAATTTTATTATTTACTCTTATAAAATTTTAATTACAAATTGGTTTTGTAAACCAGTACCTCAGGCCTGAATGTTGGTACACGAATGTACATTTCAAACATACCATAAAATTGTATTTTTGATATAAATTTTAAAAATCAATCTAAATTCTTTAATATCTTGATGCTGACATAATGACCTTTTATAGATAGTTGTTATTATAAAAATTTAAAATACAATATAATTCTCTATTTGACTGTGTTTATTACTTTGTGTACTAAAATATAGAAATTTTCAATTATTAAAAATGTATGTGTTATCCGAAACTTATGTTTTGGATAAAGAGCTATTACTTACATTGAATAACAAGCTTTCAATTTTTGAATCAAATTTCATACGTTAAAAATTACCTTATCTTGTAATATTTTTAAATTTTATTTTGAGACGCAAACTGCTATCTCGTATTTGTAATTAATGTCTGTCTTTCAGGTTCTGGATTTGTGTAATTTTTAACATCAGCCATTTGTGCTTTTTAATATGTGTTAAAGTCGAGGTTTCTGCACTTTCTTTCCTTAACGGTTTTTTTTAGCTTACATACATTTTTAAAGGTGTAGTGGCATTTGGCATATGCATTACTTTAAACCCTCCTGTGCTTGATCAAACTCCGCGGAAGTGAAGTTCCGAGTAAACCCAAAGTCTCTGAAAGGTCCCTTAATACGAATAAACCTTAATCTACTGCTAACATTTCAAGAAATGTTATTAAAATAGTAAAGCAAAGCAAACTGATTCCCTTTTTTTTTAATTGAAGCGATATTCTAATATATTAACCTCATTTCACACCAGCGCCCAATGACCTAAGTTGGTCATTAACCTAATATGTTGGAGGTGATTTTTCGTTGCTTTCAGAAAGGGAGCAAGATGATCTTTAAAGGGATATTAGGAGTGAGCAATGGACTGTAGTCTCGGTTAACCGCCTCGGGATTGGCAGCAGAATCCTCTAAGTTATTCGACTTTAGTCCCAAGTGAGTTAATCTGAAAATTAGTAACAACAAAATTGAATGCATGGTTAACAATGGGAATGGCCAGTAACGTCCAAATTTGGTACAATAATTTTTGGTCATTCGTTTAAAAGGTCAGCAATTAACTTCGTCTAGGTTCTAAATTTTGTTATAAAAGACACTTGCCCCCAACAAATGTCGTTTCTGCGAGTGGAGCACTAGAAGTCCAAATCTGCGATAAAATACGTTGGGTAGTCTGTGGATTAATTAAGTTGCGTGTGACTACTAATATAAAAGTCAAAGGTTCGATTTCCGTCGCGGGCGGCTTGAAAAATATAAAAAAAAGCAATTTTTTAGAGAAATTTGTCCTTGTTTGGATAAGAAGTTAAATGTAGGTCCATAGCTTGATATGACTAAACTCCTAAGTAAAAAGATCGCCTCCCGGTTAATGTATCTTCAGGTGGATCGCTACGAATGGCTAGATATCTTAAATGTACCTACTTTAGAGAAACATCAATTAAAACAACATAATGTGAATACATAATTCTTCAAAAAGAAAATTTGATAAAATCAAATTCTAAGGTAAAATGCTGCGCACAAAAGAAATATAACAACATCTCAGCTAAAACGCTTGTGTACATTCAGAGGATTCAACAAAACGTTTCATAAGTAGAAGTAAATTAATTAAGTAAAACTAAATTTAAAAGGTATTTGAATATCAAACGAATAACCCCACTTTATATAAGGCTTTCAAACTCATTTCTGCTTGGAAAACTTACTGAATTAGCCGCCTAAAGCGCAACACTGTTAATCCCTGGAAATAGAGCTATTTACGTTTATACTGAATTAATTCAAAGCTCGTTGAAGTGAAAGTAAAGTAAAAACCATGTACACCCCGCTCGAATTCAAGTTTAACAGATCGCAAATACAATAAAGCCCTCAAGTTAAAAACTAATTATTTCCACAATTTGAGTATACCTTATCTTACAAAAACACATTAATAAAGAACAATGGTAGCTCACCTGTACATTTTAGGCATTTTATTCAATCTCTACTCCTACGAGGCCTTCCTACTTTTCCTTTGCGCACTGTAGGTGTGGATGTGTTACTTTTGAGCAATTTGTGCCAGTCTTGCTCGCAGACTATACTTCCAGCGAGCATATAGTAGCGATCACCAGGTACCAAATTTGAGCCACATTTACTACACGTAAAACATTTTATATGAAATACGTTGACACCTGGCTGTTGTTGTGATGGGCCACCCGTTCTCATTACCATTTCATTTGCTGTTATTAATTGCCCACACGCCGAACACGCACCAGAAAGGAACATCCTGAAGAAAAACACATTATTAGCACGCTTCATTATATACTACTCTCATCTGGTACTGATATTATAAGCATAATAACGGACTAAAACACAAAAATAAATATTTCTAGCTTCCCTTAAAAAATTGAAAGTAGAATAATATAATAAATGAACTGCAAATTAAACTAAGTAACCTTTTGCATTTGACATTTGGAAAACGCCAAAATATTTGATCAGACATATAAGAAATTCATTTTAGTTAACATGAATATTATCCTTGACATACCATTACATTTTTTAAATTAGTATTGTTTAGAGCAATAGTTCGTTCCCAAACTAAGGACGCGCATGGACTGCTTATGGTAAAAACATAACTATAACCCCCCAGTGAAATAACTCTACATAACTGCATAATAAAAAATCACAAATTTAACTTCTATTCCTGGAATGTGAAACGGTGACTGTTCCGTCCAACCCTGTATATATTGATTTAGTTTCTTTATATTATTACTATAAAATTTAAGTTTATTTTGTTAATGGTAATATCTGCTCTTTTATTTAAATTAATTTGATAAACCCGGTCGCGTTATCACCTTCAATGTTCTATCTTGTTTGCCATATACGAGGGTAAGGTGAAAAGTTCTCGGCCTACAATGAAAGACTGCAATTTTCAGTAAAAAAAAGATTTTATTTTTTGACATAATCCCCCTTAACTTCAACACACTTGGTCCAGTGTTTCTCCAACTTCAGTATTTCTTCCCGGAAGTGAAAATCTGGAAGGCTGTGAAAATATTCGTCTACGGCCCTCTTAACTTCTTCGTTGGACATGAAGCGCTTCCCAGAAACAAATTTCTTCAAGTTTGGGAACAGATAGAAGTCTAAAGGCGCCAAATCAGGAGAATAGGGGGGATGGCCGAGCAAGTCGTACCCAAAATCCGTCAATTTTCCCATCGCCAACGCACCCTTGTGTGCAGGTGCGTTGTCTTGGTGAAAGATGATTTTTTCTTCTTCAAGACAGGCTTCTTCTTGCGAATTTTGGCATCCAGCTGGTCAAGAATGGTGGAGTAATATTTGCTCGTAATTGTTCTGCCTTTTTCAATAACAGGATCCCTTTCGCATACCAAAACACGCTGGTCATCACATTTCCGGCAGATACGATCGACTTCGCTTTCTTTGGCACTGAACAACCGGCTTCCACCCACTGTTTCGACTGCTGTTTCGTTTCTGGCGTGTAATGGAGGACCCATGTCTCATCCATAGTGACAAATCTCCGCACAAAATCGCTCTGATCCTTATTGAACCAACAAACATTGCTGCGAAACTCGTTTTCGCATTTGCTTTTGATCGACATTCAGCAAATGCGGCACCCATCTTGCGCAGAGCTTTCGCATCCATAACTCTTTGTGTAAGATGCTTCGCATCCTTTCGTCCGATATCCCTACAGCTTCAGCTATCTCCTTCACTTTCACTCGCCTATCGTCCAACACGATATCATGCACTTTATCGATCGTTTCTGGTATGGTTGCGGTTTTCGGTCATCCACCACGTGAATCATGTTCGAGAAACGTGCGACCACGTTTAAATTCAGCTGCCCACTTTTTAACGGTTGACAGGGAAGGGCGGATCGAAATTTCACTTGAAGAATCAGGGTTAATCCGTCTAAAACGAAGAATTTTATGACCGCACGATATTCAAGTTTATCCATCTTAAGGAAACACGCATGAGACATCTGTTTGAAAAAATTCGTGTAAACAAACTACTTGAGATAGCAAGTTGAAACTTGTCATACGAACTACTGACATGTGCACGCAGGCGGAAAGCTCAAATTTCTACTGATTGGAACGCCATCTCTGTGTCAGGCCGAGACCTTACCCTCGTATGTTGGGTGACTGTGCGGCCTAGCACAGTCCATTGTCACCGCTTGAACAATAAGTTTCTGTTTCGGAGGTCAGTCCCCGTATGGGACTACCTCACCGTCTTATATTGTTTTACGAATGCAGTAATAAGTGTTCTGGATCCAAGAATCTTCACCGTTCTAACTGGACATCAGGTGAGAATATTGAAGGCCGCATTTATTAATTTCTGTTTGGTTACAAAACCGCTTTCTCTCCTGAGTATCCTTTGATGTACTCAACAGTGACAAAAATAATAGAATATAAATAAAACATTTTGACATTTAAAGTAGTATTTATTAGTAATATATTTTGTTTTAAAATACAAAAACACATCACCTATTCAAAGAAATGCTTTCAGAAGAAGACGGGAAAACACTCAACAGCTCCTCCATAGTGACCCAAAGTGCAGAGTTTAAAATTAGTAGCTGTTTTTCTAACAAGAATTAGTGGTATCCTTGTTCAAACATGGGTTTCATTTTTTCATTTGTAGATAATTCAATAAATTACTACAGCATTAGAATGTACTTATCTGAGTTTGTGAATCTACTTGCAAAAAGATTCAAGACCAAATCGGGGATATCCAAATGAAATGTGTCTTCAAATCTTTGACGCGAGTCAGTATAGAATTAGCAAGCAAAACCTCATATCATTTTGCAATTTTGAAAGATTTAAAAACTAAGAGCATTTCTTCTCCCTAAATTTTGTTCGAACAGACAAAGTTTTGCAAAAAAAGCAGAATCAAACTTTTAATTTTGATTAAATGTTTAATCGTTATGTAGCTTCAGATTGGTTTAATTAAATTTGGCAAATAAGACAGCCATATTTTTCTAATTTAATTAAATCGAGCCGCAAGTCAATGTCTTTACTCTTCAGGAATTCCAACACTGAATCCAAAAATTCATAAAATCGAGGCAAACGTGCATTTTTAGATAACCAACGAACTTCCATGTTTAGTAATAACGACATCTTCCAAATAAAGTTGGGCAGATGATCTTTCATTTAAGGCATTACTTTAGATTTTATTAACTGCTCTAATGATACAATTTAATCGAACGTTAACTATGGTTTTTGACGACTAATAAACGCTGTCGATTAAAGTACAGATAAAACACTCGGTATATGTTGCTTTATTTTAGGTATGTACGGAAACTTCCTTGTCATCCTACCATTAGCAAAGTACCTATCAGTATCTTCGGATAGATTATTACTTAAAGATATAGCGTTTATATTGAAAACTTTTTCAAATTCATTAAATATTGTTTCACATTTTGTATCAGCCCCTAAAAATTTGTCAATTTTAGGAAAATGTTATCTTCTTTTATAGATCCCACATAAGCTAAATGTAACACTTCGTTTTTTGGAAAAGACACGTCACGCTGTAGTTAGAATTCAGATGCTTTTAAGGTCTGACATAAAAAATGTCTACGCATTGGGCCATTTCGTTGATCCTGCCTCAATCGTATTATAACTTGAAATTCTGATAAGTTCTATAGTTGGTTTGTGCTACAACTGTTAGAAAAAGCTCTTATCAACGGTATACAACTTTTCGAGTTTTGCAATCCGCACTAAAATGTTATAGGAAGCACCCAATCCATCATCATCTTGCTCAGATGTTATCGCTACGAGTAGCCGCAATGGCACGTGTCTCCAAATATATTTTGACTGTTTTAAAAAAAGTTTAATCTTTTTCCTTTTTCTTTTTCAAATATTACTTAAACTATGAAAGCTGCATTGACTTGTTTGACAGTTTTCTTGCATAGATGGCACATCAGTTTATAACTTCACTTTTGCAAATATTTAACGAGAAGCGTGTATTTTAGCCTGAATACTGCATTTATTTTTTAGGTTCTTCTAAATTCTAGTTAATTCTCCAGTAGCACATAAATTAACGATTATAAATAAGCGGATAACGCATAATATGAATGAACACCCTAATTAATGAGGTTGTAAAGAACGATAACAGGTTTAGCCATCTAATAAAGTAGATAAGATAGCCCACGATAACCAGCCCACAAATAAGCATTTCACATTCATTCAGAAAGGATAGCAATTAAGAAACTGTAGTGAGCTTTTACGATCTAATAAATCAAAAATTACAGCTACTCGTATTTAAATAAGATGAACGTATAAAACAAACTGACCTTTAAAGAAATTACATCATCCTTTTGAATCAGAACGACTAGAACGCTAGCAATTACCAGAGGTTCATGGCGTCTAAACCCTTTAATTATATAAAGCCGGTAAATAATCAGAAAAGGGATCGGTGACCAATTGTCTTTATGTCGGTCAGTTACGAGCTTTTGTCAACGAATAAAGTGAAGTTCACGTTAGTTTAAAATATTTGTCAAGAACAATATGTTTTAAAGTTATATAATATAATGAACACTATTAAAAACTGAACAACTCAGATTGGAAGTAAAATGCCACGGTCAGTTTTAATGAAATATATGCCGATACGATAAACTTAAATAAAAAATACGACATGGAAAAGCATGGTATGGTTTTCAAATGCACATAAATTTAAATAAAAAATACGATATGGAAAGGCATGGTATAATTTTCAATGCATTTATTAGTAAAATGCTTTTAAAAAAATAGAACGACAATAAAATCTACTCAACAATTTTAACAAGGAACGCAAGTATATCTTTGTTTAAATCTTTAGAATGGCATTTGCTTGTTATAATTGTTTTGAATAAGTTAAACATGCATAAGATTTTGACATATAGCTGTTTCTTGTAAATGAATGATTTCAAATTCTTGTGAGGTCAAATTTCGAGTTAATTTGACCATTACATAAGCTTCTTTGAGGGTAGCTGATCAACTACTTAAACGGGTTCTGAACAAAGATATTACAAATTATTCATACCTCTCTCTAAAAGAAAATTTTTGTATATAGTGACTTTACATAAGAAAAGTTTTGAGAAAACTAATTACAAAGAACGACTGTGTGAATTCTTTATAAATATGTAATGCTGTTTTTATACTTAATAGGTTTTAATACTTGTGTGTAAGTAATCTTTTGAAAAATGTATGATAAAGAAAGACGTTTGTAGATGTAGCAATTATTATTTAAGGGATTGTTTATTAATAAATATGTGATGATTGTATAATTATGATGTTGGAGTTTCGTTGTTTCATTTAATCTGAGCTAGGAAGACAATAGGGGCTCCTAAGCAACATGGGAATAAAGTTGGGCGCGAGCAACTGGAGACTCGCTCAAAAATATATTAGTGTGGGTGTTTGAATGAACAGGCACGGCAAGTTGGGGTAGTCAACTCAAAATGCGCAACAAAGTTTAGACAACAACCACGTTTCTATTACCATGCAGTTTATACTACGTCTTTATAACGGTGTTAAATAGTGGGGCAACCTTTTGATAGTTATAATAGATAATTACGCTTAATTACTACATTCAGCTTTCAACTATTCATGGTTACTTTTATTCTAACATCTTTCGATACAACATAGGAATCTACATGCAGAAATTTCATATCAAGTCCGAGATATGATAGTTTCATTTATGACAAACTACAGTCCGTTTGAAGTGACTAGAAGAAATCCTATTACGAATTGGTTATGAAAATTCAGTAGCATTTTCATGTCGACATTTGCAGAAACGGGACCGACTCAAAGAGGATGGTGTTCATTTAAGGTGGTATAACCCTCAAATTACACTTCACAAACTGTCTGGCGAGTGTAATTTTTGGCTTAAGGATCTTCTTTTCTGTTTTTGCTTATTAAACTAATTTAGCTTAATTAAAAAGCTTCGCGTTCTAGTTCATAAAAAAATCTAAATTATGTCATGATAAAGAGATCTAGTTCTGTTTGCTGTTATACCGAAGTGTTGGTCAACGCAAAAGCCTACATATTTTGAATATTTAATAATATTCGGATTAAAGCCCATTTTAATTATCATTTCCAGTTAACGTAATTGTAATGTTATAGTTCAGATCTGAAAGATAAGCAGAATTTTGCCAAGAATAGTTGTAGAATTTTAACCACTCAGTCATTTTAAATAAATAGCAAATGCAGTAACTTGTTTTTCTGCTAGAAAAATTATTGAGGCTTTTGAGTAAATATTCCAAAGGAATGTAGTTTTTGGTTATTTAAAGACAAATAGAAATGCGATTTTCGTTATTAGGTCTTATGATTTCAGTAAGTAACTATGATAAAGGTATGATGAACATTTGTCTATAAGATGCCCAGCAAAAGAGTAAAATAATAATAAAAGTTTATACTAAAAGTGATGAGTAAATTTCCTCAAAATTTAGTAGGCCGTCCAAGTAGGTTTGAGTTCAAGTATACATGGCTAGTAATTTATGCTTTGTGTTCTTTTCCTTTTATACTGATATCTTGATACTTAACGTTTTTAAATAAGGTTCAGACGCTATGAGTATTTTTTTCTTACAGGTTCCACAAAGAAAATATTTCAACTTGTTTAAATCCGTTATTTACCGTTTATTTCCTACACTTTCTGGACGGTATTCTTAGGTAAACGCTTGTTAAGTGTAGTGGCGCTTAAGGGCAATCCTAAAGCGAATCCTACTGTTAATCTCGTGTTACTGAAAATTTAAATCATCCTTTGCTACTAAATACCATTTGAAAACGGGCTGAGTGCATTTAGTAACAAGATTCACGCCATTTCGTGACAGGATCAAAAGCATTTTTAATACTAAACAAGGAGTCTTTCATTTTAAATCGAAAAACGACTTCATTTTCTAGAATTTTTAGTTTCTAAGTTCGTTCACCGAGTACCAATAATGCCATATATCAAAACAAATATAAAACATATATAAAACAAATAACGTAAATTCCCATAGCAACATTGTAATGTGAGATAAGGCGTTTAATAGTCCATAAATCAGATAAGATAGCGAGCAATGACGGTGATCACGGATAAATTCATTAATATTCATTCCTTACACTATACCAATTGTGGTGAGTAGTAAGGTACCTTACAACGTAATAAATCAAAACTGACAGCAATTTGTTGATGATGATGATTCGAATAAAGATAATAGAGACGCTTATTTTTAAGAAAATCGTCGATAGCAGAATCACGCTCTATTGAAAAGGATTTGATTTCCCTAAATTTCTACAGTCAAGAACTCTAATGGGTTTTCAGAATGTTATTCCATCTCTGCACTATAGTTTTTGTTACTGTCGCTATAATGGGACAACTACCATGACAGGAGGTATAAACATTCTGTTTTGTGGGATTTTCTGTGTGTAGGTATAGGCGTGCCAAAAAGCACATCGTGTTCAATGTTTCCCTATTACATTTGATTTTTCCAATGCTCCACCTGAAGGTACCACATTGGACAGGAAGCGTGTTTTTTTTTACCTGGAAAATTTTGAATTTTGACTAACTCTTGCCGTTCCAAGCAAGGTAGGGATCTTTAACGTGCGTGACAACACTACACACGGGATATCCATTTTACCTCTTCATCCGAACAAGGGCGTATTTTTGTGAAAAATGCGCGCCTAATATTTTCAAACGGACAGTGTCGGGATTTAAAGCCGGGACCTTGGGAGTAGTAGTTGTACGCATACCAATTACGCCACGGAGCCGCTTTAATGTTTCACTCAACAAACCAAAGAGATTTTCGCTCCTAAACTACACAAATAGCAACGGTTGACAAATGGATCATAATTATCCATTATCTGTCGATGAGCGCATATCTCAGTGTTAATACAGGTTTGTGTGTAAGAGTATGCCCGCGCGTGTGTAGGTGTGCGCGTGAGCGCGTACGTGTGTGCGTGGTTGTGAATGCACGTGTGGATGTGCGCGTATATGTAAGTGGATATGCGTATACGTGTGGATGTGTAAGTCTCCGGTTTTTGACTTGTCTTTTTAAACCAAGGATAAAGGAATCAAAAAAATTGGAATGAGTTCTAAGGATAGACGGATAGTACATAGCTTTTACAAAGAGCAAACAGCGGTAATAGAATTAGAGCATGAACGTAGAGAAGTAAATATTAGGAAAGGGGTAAGACGGGGATGTGTCCTATCCCCGTCTTTTTAACTTGTACATCGAAGAAGCAATGACACTGTCAAACTCAGAAAGACATTTAAAGTTATTATGCAGGGATAAACAATTGATATGCTTAAATTTGCAGACGATGTAGCGGCATTACCGTCTAGCAAAGAAGAGTTACAAATAGCTCTTGATGAAATGTTAACAGTACTAACAGAGAGATACGTTATGAATGTCAACAAAATAAAACCATAGTAGTAGTATGTAAAGGAAAGGAAAATAAATAAAAAACCAGAATACAAATAGGAAACGAGAACTTACAAGAGGGCAAGGATTTCTGCTACCTAGGAAGCCAAATAACGCAAGATGAGAAAAGTGCAAAAGATATAAAACAAAGATTAGCGCAAGGCCGTACTGCATTTAACAAGAAAAAGCAACTACTATGTTCAAAGACAACAAACATAGAAACAAAAAAAAGATTGATAAAAGGATATGTGTGAAGCATAGCGTTGTACAGTTCTGAAACTTGGACAGTAGAACAAGCGGACAAGAAAAAGGCAGAAGCCTATGAAATGTGGTGCTACAGACGTATGATGAAGAAATCATGAACAGACAAAGTTAAGAACAAAGAAGGTTCTAGAAATGGTATGGGAAGAAAAAAATATGTGGTAAACATTAAAAAATAGGAGAGCTAGGATGATATGTCACATGCTAGGGCATGAGGGAACAGTGCAGAACATATTTGAAGCAGAAATAAGAAAAAGGAGAGGTAGACGTAGACGTAGGTTGGACTAATGAACACAGACAGTGAAAGATGTAGGCTGTGGGAGTTTCAGGAATATGTGTAGGTTAGCTCAGAATAAAAATGCATGGAGGTACGCGGCCAACCAGATCCAAGACGGAAACTTAATAATGAAAAAAATAGTTGTACTTAAACCTGATAATTAATGAAAATAACTACAGGTGCTGGTTTTGCAATATTCTTAACAAATACTGATTGCACGAAAGGATTAATTAGATAACTATTAATAACGCGTAAGTCTAAGCGTTGGTGGATCTTGGTAGCCTCAGGCTGCTTAACTCCCTTCGCATACTATGGAATATTCGTGAAATAAGATAAATATTAAGAAAACAATAGAAAGAGAGCCCTGCTGTATGTAACAAGCAAAAGTAGCTGCTATATTCGAAGACAACAAACATCGAAGACAAACATTCGAAATAAGGAAAAAATTGTTGAATGCAAAATGGTGGAGAACAGCAGTGTACGGCTATGAAATGGGGACAGTAGGAAAAGCAGACAGAAAAAAGGTAGAAGCCTTTTGGAATGTGGTGCTTCAGATGTATGATGATAGTATGTACAGACAAAGTTATTAACAAAGAAGTTCTAGAAATTGTAGGGGAAAGAGATATCTGTGGGGAAAAAGAAACCGAAGAAATAAACGGATAGGACATGTTGTAAGGCATTGAGGAATAGCGCGGGATACAAGCAGATATAGAAAAAAGAAGAGAGGTTGACCTAAATCAGACTACTGCACGCAGTGAAATATGTAGGTTGTGGGAATTTCAGGAAAATGTGTAAGTTAACTTAGAATAGGAAACAATGAAAGTACAGGTCTAACCAATTCGAGGACTGAAGACCTAATGATGATGAAACCTATCATAGGAGCAGATATATTTCTATACTAAAGAATGTTTTGAAAGTGGCCAACTTTCTTCAGTCTTGGCTAAAACATAAATTGCGTTGCAAATTTGCTTAAGTCTAGTGATTTTTGGAAAATGCAACGTATGACATTTGTAAAAATGAGACTGAATACAATACAATGAAAATAAGAGTTCAGGGATTTTTACTGATTACATCATCGTCTATCTGAAAGCATTATCAGGCAAATTGTTCAAAAATGTCAATAACCTAGTTTTACTGAAGATAAGAGGAATCGATGCCATTGTTTCATTAAAACGGTGTGCATTTGTCAGTTACATAAAAAAGTAATTATTTCTTCAATTTAGGGTTATAAAAACATTTGGACCTTGCTAATCACCAACGAAATTGCCGGCAATGTTTAATACATTAGTCCAATATTTAGCAGAACAGAAGTGAGAAATACGGACATAGACTAATTCAACAGAAAACTTTTACAATCCTAAACCGAAGTTTACTAGCAAATTGGCATGCTAAGCCTTATGATGAATTGCTGGAATGTTAATCATTGGCTATTTAGGACGAGGAAATCCAATTAATTCAACGAAAATTTTAATCTAAACGGTTACTGCTGTGACGTAGGCTGGAAGTATCATTGTTCAACTTAAAATGATTTGGCGAGATGATGTTGATGAAACTGTACCCGATGATGATCTTTGATATCGTGATATGATATCTAAGTAAATCTATGTTGCCTAAACTGAATAGTAATACTTTGGAGAACATGTGATTGGAATAGGATGGCAAAACCTGTTATACAACCCATAAAACCACTGAAGTTTTGCTCAGAAAATTCCCTGGAAATGTAAGCTCCAGATACACGCTGATGCTAATTGGCCATCAAGACATCTGATCTAACACCGTTGGACTATTTGCAGAGACTATAAGAGTAACTCACAATGGATTCCTAAGCTGAAAGTTGAAATTATTCGCGTTACTGCTGAGGTAGAACTGCAATTATGCCAAAAATCTCATCTAAAGTTTGATTTGATGGATATCCGTGGAGCTGCAAGAGGTGAACATTTAAAAATTTTGTTTTGTGGTTAAATGCCATACATAATACTTCAATTACAAATAAAAAAATTTGAGAACACGAATTGCGTATTTTATTCAATAATTAAAAACCTTGAAATTTTAAATTTGAAAATTAACGGTTAGTGATATAAAATAGTCTAGTTTAAGAAACCAAGTGAAACATACTTCAATTGATTATTACAAGTTGATTGTATCAATTACCGTCTGCCTGTTTCAATGAGTGTGCAACCCTTTAAACGAGCATATACTAAACTGATCCAACTGACTGTAAACTTGGCCCAAAAAATGATAGATATCAGTTTTTGAATAACTAGTACAATTTATGAATTGAGGTCGATAGTATAAACTAAGAAAATATCATTAAAATTCCAATCTTTCACCGCATTTAGCCCCAGAAATACTGTACGAAGAATAGTTAATGATGTTGGTAATTTTGCTAGTAGGATAAGTTTAATTAGTAAACCCTTATTAGTAAACTTGAAAGTAATTAGCAACACAACCGCAGCATGAGCCGTCAATCATTTTGATCTTAATACCTATAAGTTTCAGGAAAAATAAAACTACACAAGCGTATTCATTATGAAAGCCATTCAAGTGTGGCGTTGCATAAAATTAATTAGCTGCTGTGTACTATCGTTTTAATAACATCGTGCAACTGCTCTGTCACTGCGGGCTGCACTTTGATTAATGCACCCACTTTATATTAACATTCAGGTAAATGCAAATTCCCCATCTGACGAAAAGCAAAGCACATGTAAGAGTGCCACTTATTTGTGTCTAATTATTTTTAAGCTGCGCCCACTTCTCAACATCTGTCTATTTTATACTATTTCCTGGTTTATAATTAAAATTCTTTACGTATCATCCCGAATTGTAATTAGTTTTGTGCCTTTGCAATGTATGATATGGGTTTCAAAAGCATAATAAGCAAAACCATGAAGTTTTTCAGAACTTATAAACTATACTTTATCAACTAAAACATTGTTACTGACAAAAGTAAGCCTTAACGATGCGGAGGATGTGCTCCACGCCGAAGAATTTTTTTTTAAATAATACACTGAGTTGCCTAATGTTTCTCCGTAGTAATTTGTTTTTCTTGGAGTTGTATGAATGTGATCTTTACGAAGGTATTAAAAGCAAGGTGATGGAAAACTTTGATCTTTGATTCATTAATAAATTAAGTTAAATCAGCTCCCTGTAAAAGACGCGACGCAATTCAAAATCGGAATGATTGTAACTTGTCAGAAACTAAACTCTATGGTTCCGAACAGCATTCTAATCAAACTGCTAAGAATTATTTACAAGCAAGTATACACACAATTCATTATATTTATACAAGTCCACAGAAATTTGGTGAATTCCCAACAGCGAATGTAAAAAAATCAATTGAAGGACATAATTCCAAAACTCAAACATTTACAGAAATGGTAAATGTCAGAAGCTGAACAAACAGTGCAACTTCGTTTGTAGCCCATTCAATCAATTCACGAAGGTTAAGGGGTGTTAGGTCATATTAATAACTTATTTGCAATATAAACAAATCTCAATAATAAAGTGTTTTAAGAAAAATAATTAAACTCACTAGACTTGTATGGTTTTTGCAGAAACTCAAAATTGTAGAGTATAAATTCTTAGATTGTTATTAAAAAAAACCGTAGTATTATCCTTTAATTATTTTCGAAATCGTTGGAATTGTCAGTACAGTGGTACCTCGATATACGAGTTTAATTAGTTTCGTAACTTTGCTCGTATGTCAAATTGTTCGTATCTCAAAGCAATTTTCCCCATTGAAATTAATTGAAATGCCATTAATCCGTTCCAGCTCCCAAAAACCCACCTCAGTTGTTTTTGTTAAGTGTTTTTGAATAACAAAAATGTATTTACAAGAAGAAACATTTGTTTATAAATAACAAATACATATTCTATAAAAACATAACAAAGAAAAAAGTGAAGTGCTTACGGAAGCACTTAATTTACGTCACTGGTCTTCGCTTTTTTCGTCACACTTTGCACATTTTCACTTGCAAATCGTTTAAAAAAACTGTCCAAGGGGGTTTGTTTATTCCTCCCTTTCAGGATATTGCGGAAATGAGTTAGGCAGGTTTCGTTAAACAACTCCGATGCACGACCAGTTGCAACTTTTTCGGGGTGATTTTTATCCACGAACTCTACAACTTTCTCCAAGATTCCCAAGATCTCCTTCTGTTAGACGCTGCACACGACACCAACATGCACCCGCACGTTAAGGTCGTGTGCAGCGGTGTAGTGTGCGATTCCTCGTATCTCAAATCTTGCTTTCATCTCAAAGCAAAATATCGCTCGCTCGGCGGCTCGTATCTCAAAACACTCGTATATTAAGGCACTCGTATATCGAGGTACCACTGTACTATAAATCTCAATGTTTTCTCTTCAGACGTATCTTCAGGATCATTATTATTTAAGACAGCTCTTTCAGCAGAGACTCATACTACTAATGGTGAACTGAATAATAGGTACTGTAGAAGTAGCAAAGGTTCCTTTCTTTTCAGGTTCTATTCTAATCAATCGGTCCTTCTCAGGTAGACATGTATAGCATGTGTGCTAGACATCATCCTCCTTTGAAGAAGTAAGCTGCACATCACTCTTGATATTAAAGGAGTACTTACATGTCATTATGTTTAGTCTAAACGTCGTTGTATGTTTTATACATAAGCACTGTTTCCTCCCAATGTTCAGAATGTACTACTAATTTCGCATACTTCCTCTTGTTTCCAATTAGTTCTATATCTTGATCATTTGAAATACACAATAATCTAATAGTTTGCGAACTCCAAAAATATTTTACCTTGCAATTATCTTGAATGGTAAACAGGACCACTTGGAATGTGTCGAAGAAGAAGGTTTTACATGAAGTCAATGAAAAACATGTTACATACACCTATGTGTCCTTTATAATAACGTTACTTTTTTTCATAAAAGTTTCCACTAATTCAAGCGTTTGTTACATGGTAAACCTATCATTGATATATCATCATGAACTTTAGTGCAAGTATGTCATTTTGGAGTAACCCAAATAAATGTTAAAGGTGTTGAAAATAAACCAAAATGAATTATACGAAACGTTTACCTGAAATAGATAAAGAAAATGGTATTCCTTGGCAGAAATATTAAATTCATTTGACCCTTAGCGACTAGTGTGATTTTCGGAATCGGTATAAATCAATGTAATTTTCCGTAATTTCGTTTATGTTGTCCAGATCATTTCTAGGTTTAAACTTATGTTTGCGTTATTTTCTTTTAGGAAATTCTTCAGTTATTAGTAAGTTTTAAAGTAAAATAGTGTCTGATAAATAATTTTAGGCGTCCAATCCTCACTATGATGGTCTTTCCTTATATTCGAATAACAGTTTCTTAGACGATTTCTTGCGATTGAGCGTAGAGCTATTAATCCACAAAGAAGATGTGTCTTGTTTATCTGGTATGACGACGTTTTTAAAGTCGTTCAAAAGCTTTCCTCGTGAAGCAATGTATACCGTTCTGAAAGGACCTTAACCTTGAAGAAGTTCTAGAATACTAGAACGGGCAGAACGGCTTGCGTACTTCAGTGATGTAAAGCCCGAAATATAGTTTTAACCAAGTAGTGGGTTCTTTAGTGAAGAACTAGAATAAGGCATGGTCCCCGAAAGAGGGCAAAAGCTCTTTTGAAATTTATAGCGGCAGAGGCAAATGCGTCGGTATGGTACACTATTGCGATGTGGAAGGCAACGAGAAACTGCAATAATACCTACCAAGTACACAACGTAACAAAAACGTTTTCAACTTGATAACATTCTTTGGGGGAAAGATTCCAGAATTAGAATATTCATCCATTCGGATCTCCGGGAGAGGACTACTTCGGAGGATGTAATCGACAAGCTCAATTAAGAGAAACGAAAAACAAAATATACCTTGCGAGTAGGGGCGTGGAATGCTAGAAGCGTAAAGCAAGTAGGCAACGTACAGAATTTGAAAATTGAAATGGATAGGCTAACATTAGATATAGAGGAATTAGCGAAGTTCGGTGGCCAGATGCGGAGGATTTTTGGAGCGGATACTATACAGTAATTCATATGGGATCGGAAGAAGGAAATTCGGGTGTGGGAATAGTTATGCGCAAAAAAATAGGACACAGTGTAGAAAACAAAAGAACTAAAAACTACTCGTGGGTAAATTAGAATCTAAACCGGTAAATACACTAATAATACAAACATGCATGTCCACTTCTAGCTACGGTGAGAAAAAGGTAGCAGCGTCCACTTCTAGCTACGGTGAGAAAAAGGTAGCAGCGATCTACAAAAAGATAACGAAGACAGACTAGGATTCGTAAAAAGACATGCAGTGGTAGGTGAGAGTAGGGAAGCAGCGGTAGTAAGTTTATTGGGCTAAAGCACAAGAAACGACAGCGGAAATAGATTAGTAGAATTTTTCGAGAAAAACAATTGGCTATCACAAACACATTGTTTCAACACCATGTTAGAAGACGATTCCCGTGGAAGATGCCAGGAGGCAAGAAGAAATTAAATAGATTACATTCTTGTTAGACAATGATTTAGGAATCAAGTAAACCACAGCACAAGCTACCCAGAAGCAGATGTAGACACTGACCACAACATAGTAATTATGCAGTCGTGCTTAAATTTAAAAATTTTTAAAAAAGGCACGCAAAAAAGCAGTTTGACTTTGAGAAACTAGAAATAAAGATATTCACAAAAGATTTGAGAAAAAGTCAAATGAATTACTGAAAGACATCGGCAAAATTTCTGATACTAAGGTAGTAGAAACAGAATGAAATAACATTAAAGCTAACTTAGATATAGCGGCCAAAGATATTCTGGGGTATAAACAAAAAGAAAATAAGAAGCCATGGGTACCAAAGCATATTCTAAATTTAATAGAAAAACATACCAGACGAAGCAGGAAAAAAGAGATACAAAGCCAAAAAATGGGATTTTTCGCAAATGCAGGAAAGCTAAAGAGCAACGGATTGATGAAAAGTGGAAAGAGGTAAAAAATTAAGATGGAAATAGGAAAGACATACAAAGCATACAAACTAATTAGAATAAATTTTAGGGATATAAAACCGTATAACAAAAATATAAGGGACGCGGAAGGAAACGTCATTATAGAAAATGTAGAGAAAGTGGTTAGATCGCAAGAATATATAGTGAATTTATATGAAGGACAAAAACTAGAAGCACTAGAACAGGAATCAGACATTGAAAAAACAACTTGGAATAACCTATACTTAGAGATGAGTTTGAATTAGCATTAAAAAGTCTGAAAAATAATAAAGTACCGGGTATAGATAAGGTGCAAGCAGAAACTCTCAAAGCCAGTGGGATATCTATACTGCGAGATGAATTTGAATTAGCATTAAAGGGTCTGAAAAATGGTAAGGCGCCGGGTACAGATAAGGTGCAAGCAGAAACTTTAAAAGCCGCTGGACAAGCAGTAACAGAACGTCTCTTTCAACTTGTAAGTTATATGTATGAGATAGACGATATATCCCAAGATTTCAAACGTAACATCATAGCCACTGTATCAAAAACGAAAGATACGAATAGATGTGAAACCTTGGAACAATAAGTGTCAAAAATATTAACTAGAATTGAATAAAGACGGATGTAAAAACGGGCTGAAGAAATACTAAGAGAAAATCAATTCGGGTTTGGGCCAAATAGGGAAATACGGAAGGTCATTTTAGCTTTACAGGTGTTAATGGAAAAAACAATAGAAAATGGAGAGAGGGTGTATATAGGGTTTGTAAATTTGTAAAAGGCATTGGACAATGTAAAATGGGAGAAAATGTTCGAAATACTCAAAAATATTTGAATGATCTATAGGGATAGACGAATAGTACATAACTTAAACAAAGAGCAAATAACAGTAATAGAATTAGAACAAGAACGTAGAGAAGTGAATATTAGAAAAAAGGTGAGACAGGGATGTGTCCTACCCCCATTAATTTTTAACTTACATATCGAAGGGGATTTGAATACTGTCAAATGTAGAACGACATTTGAAATTATTATGCAGGGACAAACGACTGATATGCTTAGATTTTCAGATGATGTAACGGTAATAGCATCTAGCAAGCAAGAATCAGAAGCAACTCTCATTGAAAGCTCTAACAGAGAGATACGGTATGAAAATTAACAAAACTATAACTAAAGTACTAGTATGTAAAGGAGAGGTAAATAAGTCAAAAACCAGAGTTCAAATAGGAAACGAAAACTTACAAGAGGTTAAAGATTTTTGCTACCTAGGAAGTCAAATAACACAAGATTGGAAAAATACAAAAGATATAAAACAAAGATTAGCGCAAGGCCGTGCATTTAACAAGAAAAAGCAACTACTATGTTCAAAGACAACAAGCATAGAAACAAGGAAAATATTGCTGATAGCATATGTGTGAAGCACAGCACTGTACGGCTGTGAAACGCGAACAGTGGTAAAAACGGACAGGAAGTAATCAGAAGCTTTTGAAATGTGGTACCACAGACGTATTTTGAAGATATCATGGACAGACAACGTCACGAACAAAAAGTTTCTTGAGATGATGGGAGAAGAAAGAAATATGTGGAAAACAGTAAAAAAAATAGGAGAGATAGGATGATAGGACACATACTAAAGTATGATGGAATAGTGCGTAATATTTTAGAAGCAGAGAAAAAAAAAGGTAGACCTAGATTAGGCTATTGCACACCGATAGTAAAAGATATGGGCTGTGAGAATTTCAGGGAATTTCAAAATAGGAAAGAATGGAGGTCCTTTTTATTGGTTACGTAGGCGAGCAAATAATTTTGGTCATATAAACCAACACTTGCATGTGATAAAGGCGTTATCTAAACAAATTTGATATTTATACAAGATGATAATGACTTAATAGGAAATATACATTATTGAAATTTACAATTAATGATAACGTCGATCTAACGAGAATAAATACATTCAACGATTAGAATTCTATATTTATTTAAATGCAACCCGTCATTGCGTACGGTGTACGTGCCGTGCCGTGCCGTTTACCCAGTTTAACTGGAGGCGTGGAATGAACATTTCTAGAACAAATGCTCTGTAACCCGAATTAAACATTATGAATAAGAGTAGATTTACTTAGAAATGATGACTTAATATTTCAATAAACCAATAAATAGTTTAAATAAATTAAGTTATATGGTTTAGTAAGAATTAAAATTCATTTATGCTAAAGAGTGTCATTAAAGTGTAATTCGACTTAGCCGATTGAAATCGAAAGTAGAAATTGCGTGTTTGAATTATTTTTGTAATAGAGTTGTTCTAGGGCTTTCGAAATATCACCTTAAGTAGCTTCTAAGGACATCCCTAAGTAGGATCCTGAGCAGTACTCTAAGCACTGGAGTAGCATTCTAAGAATTACTTAAGTACAACTCTTAGATTTCAAAATCGTTTCAATAGAACATTTTAAATAGTTCTGCAAACACTTCTTCGAGAATTAATGCTTTCACTGAAAATACTTGTACTAATCAAATTGTTTTGTGCTGCTAAAATAAAATTTATTGCAATTTGGACTTTAGGTTTAAGTTGAGTGTCAGTTTTGCGTAACTTTGTTTAGATATCAATTTTTGAAATACGCGTCTTTGTTAGCAAATTGTTTAACTCGATATACAGGGTGTAGATTGGATTTTGAAACATAGGGAATTTGCATGTAAAACTAGTAATGTGCGAATATGGGCGTTGGTCGCCCCGGACACTAGTGCACAGATAGTTTAGCACCGAACGCGATTGGTCCTCGAGACCAGAAAAGGGATATCCGAGGACAAAAGAAGAATAGGATTCTCTCCTCGGCCTAAGAACCCTATCGCCGGTTTACCGACGCCGTACATGTTGGGCAGTTATGTCGGCTAACTCCCTTTTTACCACAACCATAACAATGTCGGACTTGTGGACTAGGACAACGAGTAGAAATATGTCCAGTTTGGTAACAATTGAAACAGGTGACCTGACAAATAGGAGCAGACGTAGGGACAGGAGCAAGTGATACGTTAACAGGAACGTTATGTCGAATGGGAGGTATAGGACGGGCCTTGATAGATCGGCCAGAATGGCTGAGTGTATGTGTGGGAAGCGAAGCGGGTGCGAAGTTAAAATCTGTTTCTACGTATGAGTTTTTGTCTTGGCTAGGGGGTACGTAGTTCTCAACGCGAAATTTTCTGCGTTCTAGTTGTAAACCCTCAGTTTCTAACTCTTGTAGAGATCGAACCGGAGGTAACCGGGTGAGATAGAGGGGAGATAAAAATTTCGGGAAACGACATCTAACTGTACATCCTCCGGTGTACTTCCGTGACGACGTAACATGGCAGCCATACAAGCTATGTACTCGATAATTCCTTACGTTGAGTCCTGGGTTCGTGTTAAAATGTCTTGAAATAATCGACGTTTATAATCCGGGGGTTTGAAATGTTGGATCAGTAAATCGGACAAAGACTTCCAATCAGAAAACCTATGCCAATTACCCTGATACCTAAGTAACGCTTTGGCATCGAACAAATCTGCTGCAGACTCAAATAACTGCAGTTCCGACATATGACGAGCTCGTCGGAGTTCTTCCACCCGTTCTAAGAAATTATGAACAGACAGGGTGTTCGGGTCGCCAGAAAATTTTAAATTCCACTTTAACACCGGGTAGTATTGGCGGAAAGATGACAAAAGAGTAGCGGCTGATCTAAGCACGGTAGCAGAAGCGGATTCCTGTTCAGGTTCCGATTCCGAGTCGGAAGAAAGCAAAGGGGGTTCATCGGAATCAACTAGTAGTGTGTGCCGGTCTAGAAATAGCTATCGGAGTTTCGGATGACGTAACAGTATGACGAAATTTCTTGATTTTTGAGTCGAAGAGCCGCGGAGATTAGCTAGGGTCAGCAGTAATTGGTTATGGGCTTGGCGTCTCACCTGCGTTGGAGACTTCCTCGAACAGCGTCGTTCGGTATGTAACCATAGGGAACTAATGTGTTTAAAAGCGGGGGAAAATTTGTCCCCACAAAATGTATTCAAAGCTTGTTTTAGTTCTTGAACAGCGGCCGTAACCGCTGCCAGTTCGGAAACGAAATCAGGCTCCGCGAGAACAGGACTAAATCCTGGTTCCCGTTTCATGCGGTACACCCTCTGTACGGACCTGCGTAACTCGTTGACATTATCCTCGGGGTCAAAGCCTCGAAATGCTAGTTCGTATTGTAGCTCGGTTTTTCGCAAGCGATTTACATGAATGCGCCAATATGCCATGGGACACCAGGAAAAAAAACAACCAATTAATAAATGGTATTTCAAACGATTTGGTGACCCGTAGCACAGAATAGAACCCACCACGTCGAAAGGACGAGCGGTAGAATAGAAAAATCGGAGAAAAAAGGAAAACCAACTCTAGACTTGATGGGGAGAACAATATATACAGACAGGGAAGGAGGAAAAAGAAAAATCTTGGGCGCCAGCATTTTCAATAGACTAGGATTATTGGCGAAAACACAAGTCCAATAATCTGAAATTTAAGAAGATCGAACCCACACAGTAAATAAAGAAAAGAAAAAATACAAGTTCGAGCGTAAAGTACGAAAACATAAGTATTATTAAGCCGAGAAAAGGATACGGTAGTAACTTGGCCGCAAACAAAAAAAATCAGGCAAGAAGCAAAACAAAAATTGGGCCAGAAATTAAGCGGAACTAAATCGGAACACCATTTAACGAAAACCAAAATCGAAGCAACAGAAAAATTAACTACAACAAAATCGGAGCCAAACTTATACGAAACAAAATCGGAGCACAAGAAAATTAACTAAACAAACTCGCAGTCCACGTCAGGGCGTTAGAAATTATGTTACGTTCAGCGACGTAATCTAAAAAAAAAAAATAAAAACGAGGAAGAAAAAGAAGAAATTGACCGGGCACAATCGGCGAGTAGCCGGGTTTTATACCTACAAAAAAAAAATTAAGAAAGGCCTGAAATAAAAATATACTCACTCACGCACAATCAAACATTTACAAACTAAAAACCCCTAATTTAAAAAAAAAACAAAATTATATATAAAACACAATAGTACCAAAAATGAACAATTCGTAGGTATAGAATATACATATTTACGAATAAAAAAAAGCATCCTTTTTAACATGGCGAGCTGCAGTTTTTAGGTCACCCCCTTTATTAATCTTCAAATAAGAAAAAGGAACAAAATTACCCCACTAAAAATCACAGCTGGAAATCAGCATTGTAAGTACCGAATTCTATACATAAAATTATCCTAATAAAGTAATCGGTATACATTAAAATATCCTCGCACATACAAACAACCAGTCATTTTACCACCAATAAGGTGATGCATCCGTAGACCGTGTACATATGTTGTTTCCAACAACTACTTAACACCCATATAAAAAATTAGTGTATACACACTCACCCTCGAGTCATCACTGTCGGGTTGGCTCCTGCCGTCTGTAAAAACGATGCGAAACAGAGGTGTGCGTGATCCTGCCTTGGGGTGGTCCTCCCATCACAACAAGGGGCGACCTTTCATTGTGGCTTTAAGGGCCACCGGAAGGAGCTATAGTAATTATAAATGAAATTAATTTATTGTCGTCGAAAAGTACAATTTTATAAAACCCATATATACTCACCATGTTGTAAGGCGTGCACAAACTTTTCATACAGAAAAAGGAAACAACCAACCATTCTACACTTGTTTTTGTTGTGCAGATCGAAAAGCAAGTGAATATTAATTTCGTTCCACTAATGACCAGAGCTCAAAGTAATATTGTTGTTAAGGAATTAAAACTGGAAAAACACGATTTATTGGAATAATACGCGGCTTTAATTTGACGAAGCTTTCAATGAAAAACACAGAAGAATCAAATATCAGATACCTAGAACCAGTTACCCCCTATTTAATTTTAGAAGACACTTTACGTTGGGGAATTTTTAGAAGGAGTATTTATTATTAATTAGGCTCTAGGATATAACAATAGGAATTGAATTTATACAAATAGATAAATTAATTAACACCTGAAAAGGTTATTTTAATTTACTGAATTAATTTTTGTTTTTAACGCCAACGGGATTTGAGTTGAAAATTATTAGACCGCGTATTTCTTATTAACAGAAAAAAATGTTCGGGATGTTCAAAATAAACGTAACAAACTTCATATCACAGTATTATATAATTATTTCGTTCTATAGGTTGTATGTTTTGTAATAAGAGCGTAATTGCAACTAAACGTTGGTGTTTATTTTAACTCTTAGTCATATGTTCCTACAGGTTGAGCTCTGTACAGATGCTTTATCCAAGAACGAATGTATACATAGCAATAGTTGAGTTTTTATAACCACTGGCATGTGTAACAAGTGCCATTTTAAAACTTTTTAAAATTAGCAAAAAACCTAACTTGCAAATAATATCCTCTTGACAAATTTAGAGCAACATCCCCTATTCTCGTAAGCCATTTCTGACGGAGTTACTATTTGAATAGTCTGTAATCAATCTTTCCGCCGTTCCGCTTACTAATCTAATTAACAGCACAACTAATAATTTCCTCGGCACAACGTGACTATAATTGGATTCGTTAATCAGACAGTGCCCGCGGATAATCGCGGTGTTTTCCACAATATAAGATACTAATTAGTGCTAGAGCTCAATACCACGGCCGCATATTCGTGCACACAGCTCGACGTCGTTGTCGTCACCGCCTGTACTCGATTACACAAATTCTGATTTAAATGCAAATTTAAAATGTCTTTCAATTTATAATCTTATTTCAGTTAAAATTACTCCATTACGAGAGTTGATAAGGGCCGTATTTGTGCAATTACGCTTTCATAGTGGCGAAAGAACGACGAATGGCTCAATCGCTAATTGGTTGCCAATATCATAATAAGTAGCAGATAGATCTTATACATAAGGTCGCAAGCTCCCTCTCAGAACGTAGTTTATAAGATTTGTAGGCAATTTAGAGATTCTTTGCCAATAAATGCAAGAAGCGAACTTTTAATGAGGTAACATTCACGTCGACTAAATCCCCATTCACCTACTAATGAGCGGTACAACAAAATAGCAATTTATACAGGGAAGCGATGGAAGTTTTTGTACAATTAACTTTGTAATCTTGTCACAAAAAGCGTTTATATTATACCACACCAAAAGTCGAACTTCCAAATAGGGTACAGCATTTTAATACTGTACATCAATGAGTAGACAATCTTTTTTAGTTGCTAAGCTTTTTGAATTCACAATTTACGAACTATATGTAACAGAAGTTATAGAGACAAACGAGAAGTAAAAGTCGTTTTTTAAGAGAGCGAGACCATGACACCAAAAGTTGGTATATCACGTCTCATACTAATTTTAAGCGAACCTATTAAATAAATTAGTATGGGAGTTTGATAATGTTATTTACGTAACCAGGTAAAAACGACAAATTTTATATGGCGAATGAAAAATTGGCCAAAACGAGCGAACAATCGAGTGAGTTTTGCAAATTGCACGAGTTAAATAAAATGTCCTTTCATAACACGTTACGTGCAAAGGTTTATCTGATCCCATTTGAAAATAATCAAAACATTTTGAATTGCATTATAGCGTTTTAAACATGCATCAGTAGCGTATTCACTCGTACAAATAAAAATTCAATTTTTAGCACTTTACTTAAGAGTTACTATGAAATTTGTATAAACAAATAGTTATTCGTAGAAAAGTCAGTTGTCATTCTGTAATGAAAAATTCGCATACCAATATTCCTTCAGATAAATAAGAAATAGCTAATTTAGTAGTAAATTTCATAACACCCGATAAATCAATAAGTAGTTTGTAACGAGTTAAGTGAATCAGCCCGTAACACACTTTTTATTTATTGGTGTGGTGTATGATAGGTGGGAGTATTTTGTAAAGTGATGACTTAATAACAATAAGCATATATTTGTATCACTTCATACATTAATAATTGTCAAAAACGTAATTATAATAATACTGTCAAAAACCCTCTAATGTTTTCCTCCGCCGCCGAAAACACATCTTTAAGAGCTCGTCACAGCAGGTTTCCTACCATCTGCTGTAATAGCGCAGGTTAGGGTGAGGTAGCATAGGGCGGGACAAAATGTCGAGATGTATATATTCATTAGAAAAAGATATGAAGTTTAATACTCCGCCTACTTGGTTTATGAAGTGCCAGGAAGCTCATGTAGATGGCAGTGTTGTGGAACTTATTAGTTCAGTTTTAAACCTCACAGATATTTTAATTATACATATTCTCTAACATTTATAACCAGTGAAAACTTTTGAAATTCCGATATCTATTGTAAAAAAATTATTAGAGAACAAAAAATTACATGATTTAACATTCGTACATTTGCGTCGCACAGTTATTTTACAATTTCTAATATGCAATTGACAAAGCTGTTATATTAATTAATTGGCCAATAAATGGAAAAACAGAATAATGGTTTAAACGTATCTCTAATAAAAAATGATTAGGTAAAGTGTCAAGTGGGTTTTGATTACAGTTTGTGAAACGCTACAAATATTGGTTTGATTTCTTTTCTTATATCACATCTTCGTTTTCTTTATCATTCTCTATCGACGCAATAATAAACAAAGTGTACTGAATCGGACACAGTAAACATTTCTCTAGTAGAATAAAAATGCCTGTTTTGCATTTTTAAGTAGTCCAAAGCTTCTTTTGCCTTTATTTATTTACGTTTTGCATGCAGCTTGTCATATTTTGTTCCAGCGCAATTGCGTATGGGAAGCCCAACAAAAATTTATATAAATCCAATGTTATGAAGAACAACTTATTTCAATAATTGCTGAGGCCTACATAATATCCATAATGAAACTTTTAAATAGATTTGCGAGCAATTACGACTATAGTCGAAAACTCTCATAATGATAATGTGATCTCTATAGTATAGCGTTTCCTGTATGTTTGATGTGTTTTGTTTTGTATAGCATGTATTCAAACCATTTCTGTTTTACAATAGTGTGTGACATGGAAGTTCTGAATTTTTCCACAGCAGCACATTGCAAGTACATTTTTCTAAAAAATAATAATATTTGATTTATCCGATTAATAAAATGAATTGTAGTGTGCAATTTTGATGAAAATTCATAAAAATTATTCACACATTTGGGAAAGTTACTAGTTTTGTTTAAATCGCTCTATTATCAGCAAAAAAAAATTTTTCAGTTAAAAATACTTAAATGACTTTCCCACATAGACAATTATTTTATAAGTAATTTTTATTAAAACCGTTTTTAATTTGGGTGCCTAATAGGAAAGAAATTTGGATCTTTAGAAATTTCAAGATGGCCGCTACTGTGAAGAGCTCTTAAGGCAAGGCATGCACAGTATACACGTAAACACAACACCACTGTCCCTTGTAATGATTAAATCACAGGTTTAACCGCACTCCGCACTCGCGATGAACGCCTAGACGAACCCGTACCAGCATTCTGTATTGGTTTTTGGTTTAAAGTTTGTACAGTAGGGCTTGTTAGATTTTCAACTTCTGAGGTGCTAGATATATAGGGAGTAGCAACGGTGGGAGCAGTAATCACTATAGAACTAGCACTATTTGGAATACCATCTACTTGATCCGCTGTGCTGAGCAGTTGAACCGGTAACTTTTGTGATAGAGATACTGCAAGTGATGAATTGTCTAGCAGTTCCTTTGTAGCCTGCCGCAACTAATCTGCATGACGCTTCCAGTAAGTGCCATCCTGAAGACGTAGTAAGTATGTATGTGTTCCTAGGGTGGAATCCACAGTCGCTACTTTTAAAAAATTTGAGAACCGATAGTCACGCGCCAAGACTGTATCGCCCACTTCATAAATTGCCTCCCTTGAACCGTTGTAATTGCGCACTTGAGCCCCTTGTTTGATTCTAGCTCTGTTTTCGTAACTAGGTCGTAATAAATCAAAACGAGTCTTCGGTCTTCGACCGAGCATTAGGTAGGCTAGAGACTCTCCCGTGGTAGTGTGTGCTATTAATCTGTATAAGGCTAGGAATGTATTTAGCGCATCATCCAACGAAAGTTCCGAGTACATGCTACTCTTTATAAAGCGCTTGAAGGTATACCCTATTTAAGATGATTATGGGATGACGTCATAAACAGTAATAAAGTGCTAGAGATTGTAAAATGTGAACGTAACTATGAACGTAGGTTTAATGATATTAGAATTTAGTGTGTAGCAGTTGGCAGTTCTGTTGGGTGTTGCAACACTTTTTACTTCTATTACTTTGACATTTCTCATTTTATTGTCATTGTTTAGTTTTATAATAAATCCTTTGTGCTTTATATTTGTTAAATAAAATAGTTCTCTTCAGAACTAAAAGCAAGTTTCGAGTATTTAACATTTAGAATGCCTAAACATATGGATTCGCGCGCACAAGAAATGGTTACTTCTCTAATTCAGTACTTTGAGAAAGAACGGGATAATGGTGGCCCATTTTTCCCTTTAACAGCTGTAAGAAACATAAGTAACTGAATTTTAAGCTTTACGTAAAATTTTTTCATATCGAGTAGAAAATTACATCTATTATGAAAGTGCATTGTATCATTGTTAAGTTTAAGTGAGATTACAACTTTCATTTTTTAATCAAATGTTTATATATAAAATAACTTAACCATGACAACGTAGCATTTATTTGAATTATGACGTCATCTCATATTTAACGTGAATAGGGTATATCAATTGGTTTTCAGCGGCCCCGTTTGTGGATGGATGATATGGAGCGGATCCTTGTGACGTACCCTATTATTTCTTAAGAAAACATAGAATTCTATACAAGTGAATCTTGTTACATTATCAGAAACGATAACATCCGGTAGCCCAAAACGTGCAAAAACATTTCTCAATTTGCTCAGTGTAACTGCGGTGGAAGTTGATGTCACGGGGAAAACTTCTGGCCATTTACTGTATGAATCAATTATGACCAAGAAATGCTTTACCATAAACGGTCCAACGTGATCCACGTAAATTCTCTGCATTGGACGTGTAGCAGGTTCCCAGGGATCAAGAATTGTCTTGCCCGGATTCTTCTGTGCAAGGGCACAAGTCATACAGCTTTTGACCACGTTCTCAATGTCATTGTCGATGTTGGACCATCAAACGTATTGCCGGACGAGTGATTTCGTATGTACAATACCCACGTGTGCAGAGTGTAAATCCTCTAATAACTATGAACGTAGTTTAGTAAGTATAACAACCCTACTCCCCATAATAGACATCCTTGTTCAATTGTTAATTCAGAACGTCTTTTTGAAAACGGTAGTAATTCCGGGTCATATGTGTCGCTATTCCAACCTGAACTTGTAACTGTAAATGCTTTGGCCATAACCGGATCTGTACAAGTATAACGAGCCACGTCGGCGGAGGTGTAGGATAAGGTATTTTCTACTATAGTTTTGAACATCTGTAACACCTCGTCCGATTCATTGCACTCAGGATCAGGGCTATCAAGAGGTGATCTCGAAAGAAAATCTACAACAACATTATCCTCGGGTTTCGCGTATTTAATTTCGTAGTCGTACGCAGATAAAATCAAAGTCCACCTATGAAATCTAGCTACCGCTGTGCCAGGAATTCCCTTATCAGGATTGAAGATCGATATTGGGGTTTATTATCTGACCATATTGTATACTTATCTCCGTATTGGTATTGATGGAACCGACGTACTCCAAATATTATACTTAATGCTTCCTTGTCTATCTGTGAGTAGTTTACCTTAGCCCGATTTAGAACTTTAGATGCATGTGCGATTGGTAGCATTACACCTGCATCATTTCTTTGAAATATTGTTGCCCCAAGCCCATAAAATGAAGCATCGCACATCAGTTCCTCTCTACGCTTAGGATCGAAATGTGCTAATACCGGAGCTTGTGCTAACTCTGCCTTCACCTTTTAAAAGGCGTTTTCGCCTTGGTCTGACCAAATCCATTTAACATTTTTCTTTAATAGACTATAGGGGGTGAAGCAACGTTGCCATTTTCGATGAAAATTTAGAGTAAAAATTAATCAATCCAATGAAAGAACGTAATTGGCCAATCTCTTTTGTAACCGGGGCATTTAAAATTTCTTTTAGCTTATCTTTCGTTGGACGTAAGCCTTGCTTGGAAGTAGAATATCCCAGATAAATTACTGTATCAAATAGAAACTTGCACTTCTCCTTTTGTAAACGTACACCGTTCTTTTGTAGAATTACAAATACCTTTGATAGATTTTCCAAGTGCTCTGTCGTAGTATCACCGGTCACGATAATATCGTCTTGAAAAACTCCCACACTAGGAAGTTTTCCGACCATAGAGTCGAGTTTTTTTTTTAATTTCTGGTGCTGATGCAATGCCAAAAGGAAGTCGTAACACTTTGTAAAGGCCCTTGTGAGTATTTATTAAACATAACTCTTGTGACAATTCATCTAACGGCGGATAAAAAATGCATTGCGCATGTCTAGTACAGAGAATTGAGAACCCCCAACAAGTTTCGCAAATATTTTTTTGACAGTAGGTAAGGTGTACTTTTCAATAACTAAGTGCGGATTGACGGTGATGCGGTAGTCACCGCATATCCCAACGCATCCGTTTCTTTTTTGAACCCGCACGATAAAAGTGTCCCATTCGGATTGCTCTACCGGTTGTAGTATACCTTCGTTTATTAAACGACATAGCTCTTTTTCAATTTTCGCACGTAATGCAAAGGGTACAGAAATTGCACGATAGAATTTAGGGATAGTGTTTTCTTTCACCCGTAGAGTAACTGGACGTTCTGTAAAACAGCCTGGATCAGCATCAAAAATATTGTAGTTACTTAGTTGTTTCTCAAGGTTGACACAGTTGTTACCTGAGTCGTTGCGCAGCAGTTCAGTTTTCTTAAACGATCGGCCAAGTAGTAAAGCTGCGTCATTTGCAACAACCAAAAAGCTGTGACTGGGTTTTTTGCTGTTTACTTGTATTTCGTCAAGTACCGAACCAACCGTGGTTATGTAATTTCCAACGTATGGCTTAAGAGAAGTGTGTGTAGTCTATAAAGGTAAGTGTTGTAAATATTGTCTATAAATGTTTTCAGGAATGATGCTAGACACAAGTCCAGTATCAACTTCGAACGTATGAGGTTGACCCTCCACTTGCACCGTTATCTATAAAGGATCTACCTCGGGTTCTGCATTTTCCAGTTTGTAGAATGGAATGGTATCGTCAAAATCAGCAGCGCTCTTTTGCACGAACACAATTTTGAATTGTATAATTTGTCTGTTTGGTATATTTTTCTTTATGTTCCTATTCTGCATGCACACTTTTCGCAAGTGTCCTGTTTTATTACATTCCGAACATATGTAATCCTTGTAAGCGCATGTATTTCCATAATGTTCAGTACTACCACATCTGTAGTAGCAACCAGTATTTTTAGGACAACGACGCGTGTAGTTTCCTTTTTTGTTGCTTGTAGCATGGCCATTGCTTGTATCAGAAATCGCAATAATGTTGATCTGAAAGCTTTTGGATTTTCTCAGTTCACAGGCATCGCTTTTAGCAGCTTCAAAATTTAAGACAGTGTCAATGGTGGTTGTTAGTGTAAGCTTCTCAATTGAAAGTAATTTATTTACCAGTATCGTGTCATGAATTCCAAATACTATTTGGTCGCGCAATCGTTCATCTAGATTACTTGGAAATTACAGTGGTAGAAAGCTTTCGTAATTCAGTCAGATAATCGTGAAATTTTTCTCCCCCTTGTTGCACTTTGTGTGTAAAACGGTACCTTTCTGCCACTACATTAGGAACAGGATTGAAATGGTTCTGTAATACGCTGATCAAGTCCTTGTATTCTTTATTTTTCGGTAATACAGGTGTTAGTAGACTGTGTAGAACTGGGTACGTTTCTATACCTATTAAAGTAAATAAGTACAGCGGCTTGCTTTTTTGTATCAAGTATAGCATTTGCCCCAAAGTAGGCTTCTAAACGCTCTTGATAATATTGAATTGACCTAGCTCTTGATAACATAGTTGCCAAGTTTGTAACAAAAAGCTTGTAAATTGACCTTTTTAGAGAATTTTTCATAAATTAAATGTAAACTTTTCTAATAAATTATTTACACTTACACTTAAAAACGATAGAGGCATATTTTAAGCTTATTTCACGCAACATTTTACCTGGAAAAACACAAAATGAACGTAGATGGCAACCTACAACGATTCTCATTCAGGAAAAAGAAAGTAACACCAATTACTCGAATCACAAATTTAGATTTTGACCAAAATGTTGAAAAACCTTCGGATTCTTTTGATGGCGCTTAGACTATTGAATATTCTATCGACCCTCCGCCTACAAAAATTGAATTTTATCTATCATTTTTAATATATCTTGCATTATAAAATATTTTATACCTCATAATGTCTGCGGTCGTTACCCTTTACTTACTATCTCGTCTCAACTTATGTGGACAAATCATTCTACCTTTCATATGTAAATGGGTAAAATTTCTTTATTCTGTAGATAATTTGCTTTAAAAATGTTTTCATTTTTTTGACTTTGATTTATCACTTGTGCAATACGTCTGATTCCAACTGATTCCAACCTCCTTCTTTTAATACCTTTTATTATATTTATCTATCTTTTATTTCTGTTAGTCGCCGTATGGTCTGGGGAATAAGCAAACCACGGCAATGGGCCATGTTGGGTGGACCTCGTTTTCAACCAAGCGTCGCCACTGTCCTTGCCTTAAGCGAGGGCAGATCTTTCCTTAAATTGTTTGCCCTTGGCATATCCTATGGACTCCGCACTAGGGACACTGGCGACCCTGTACCCACTGTAATCCGCTACCTTGTGGGTTCAACAGAACGGGTATTACGTCTCCAACCTCCATTTTGCGCACAATAAAACTCCCCTTTTAACGGTTCTACGTAACCACTTTCCAAATTTAGTTTTAGGTATATTTATGTCGTATTTTATAACTTTAACTTTAACTAAAGAATTATCTCAAAATTGTATCTTTATCTTGGGGTTATTTTTGAATATTATATTGAGATATAATCGTTGTCTTGGGATCGCCTTTGAGAATTATCTTGGGATGTAACCTTTACTTGGGGATTATCTTTAAAAATTGTCTTGTGATTGATTTTGAAAATTATTTTGGGATTTTACCGCTGTCTTAAGCTTATCTTGGGAAAAGTGTTTTTGTTCTCATAATTGGACAAAATTCTTAGAAGAACGTTATATAATTGATATTTTAAAACCAAGATGTATGTAACCTGGGTAAAAAATAAAGGTTGCAAAAAAAATCTAATTGGATTTAGCTTTATAATTGTTAGAGCAGTCAGGGAAACTATTAAAAATTTGCGTAATTCAGATGCCAAAAAAAACAAGCTAAGATTTAAATTGTCCATATCATAAGATATAACAATTAACGAAAGCCATAATTCTCAAAATTTTAAAAATGAGGTGAATTATAGCAATAAATCTTGAAGATAACTCGTAGATAAATGGAACTAACTAACGTTGCCTATGGGAGATTATAACAACAGACTTCTGTAAACATTGCATAATGCCTACAAATCTAACCAATTGAAAAGGTTCATGAATAATCACAGTTTTTCTCGATGCTGACATAAAGGACGGTTCCCTATTTTCTACCAATGAAAACATCGGAGTAACAACCAGACCCAACGCAATTATTCTGGACACGTTAACGTAACACGAAGGCTCGACTGTATAACCAATTGAAATCAAATACACGAGATCAGTTGTTGAATAATCACTTTAAACTTCACCAGGCAGTTTAATATGAAGTATTGTTTAATAGTAAAATAACTAAGCCATTTCGATCATTCTTTTTTTTATAAAAAAGATTTCTTTTCCTTACATAGCATTGCACGACCTTGAAGTAACTCCCTTACATATACATTAATACCAAAAAATTCTCTTTAGAGCTCTACAAAAACGAAATGAATGACAACTACGAGAACAATCTCAACATCCGTAATTATTTCTTTAAACTGTTCTAGTAGTTGTACTAACAGCATCTAGCACTGGAGCGTCCAAAATTTGAGCGTGAGGAGAAAATCAGGCATCTTTCTTAACTTGACTTTGAATTGTCGAAGGATTCCTACTCAAATCTGAACGCCTGTTATTAAATGGAGTTCTAAATCTACCTTGAGAATTAAAGGAATATCCTGAAGAACTCTTAACAAGCTACTGCTTCAAAATAGCAGCCTCTTCCAATTTCTTACACAACTTCAACAACTTATATGTATCTTCAACTTCAACTAAGGCAAGTTGCAAAATAAAATCTGGCAACAAATTGTTCTTTATCATCCTAACCTTCGTAACTTCCGCTGATGTTTTTATGCTGTTGACGAGATTTAATACTTCCCAAATTTCATCTTCAGTGTGACCGGATAAAAAAATCTTCTTTTAAGCGACTAACTACGGACTTTTAATCCTTCACTGAAATACAAATACACCTCTACCATAGTAAAGCTTCACTCGCAAATAGTTTCGAGCTGGCCCCATACAAATCCGCTTCAGACACTTTTCGAGATAAAGTTATTTGGGATCCCCAGAAAATTTAACTGTACCTGAATCAATATGTGCTGGGGTAGTAAAATAATTACACGCTTGCACAGAAACACTGACAGACGATGAAGTCGAAGATAACTCTTTCTGAACACTTCGACTCACTTTCTGCACCGCACGGCATACCCTAACATTTCTGAACACAGAGTACCTTCTGTATAGAAACACCTTTTAAATGGGGCACTCCGTACATACACACACACAAACGCGCGCACGCGCACACATACATACACACAGACACACTCCCACACACGCACGCACGCACGCACTCAAACACACGCGCGCACACACACACACACGGAATATTGTTTTAATCGCACTAAATGCTTAGATTTGCATCATCATCTATCGCCACTAGAATCACTGTCGTTTTCCATTGAAATATTTAGCGGTTCAATAAGTTTATCAAAAATCCCATCCATGTCGCAAATTTTAACGTCTTCATTAATGATGTTACGTATACAGTTGAACCGTGTATAAAAGGCCTTGTTGAGTCGCAACTTATTAATTGCTGTTTCTGAAAGCTGATTATTAGGGCTGTAGATTTTACCGGCTGATACTGAAATGACTAATAATTGGAAAGCGGTCACATTTGTATTGACTTCTGAATGTTGTATACATTTTAGCTATTATGTTTCTTGAAAACACGATTGTAGCTAAAACCCATACTTAATGTCGTTATTGCAGAAATAAATTGCATAAGAACAAAGTGTGTACAATCTTAGGGTTAGAAATATTAATATAAAATCCAACACACCGCCGCCCGGCCGCCTTGAAAAACAAACCTTAAACAAATAACACGATAGGTTATTACACAAGTAGTTGGAGAAGCATTCAGGATTGACTAATAAAATACACACATATTTATTGCTACACGAACTCAACCTAAGCGCAATTTAGCAACAATGAGCACGCGGTTGCTAAAGCATTACTTGATTATGAAATTTAAACCATGCAGTTCTTCTTGATGACATCAAGAAATGACGTCTTGTGATCATATTCTATCAGTATAATAAGTAACAGTATTATAAATTTTATGTGAAAAGTAAATCTGTAAGAAAAAAATGTCACAAAATCATACGCAAGGACCTGCGGTCAGACTCCACCTCAACTTATCTACATCTTTACGACGTCACCGTGTAAGGCGTTTGCCTTACTTTAGCTATAAGGCAGCTAAGTAAATAGTTAATTTTGAATGCATAGAATAAATATGGACGTACCTTGTATATTTAGATTTTACGATTAGGGAACATTAATTATACATGACATTTCAATTCTTTGGTAATTCAGATAAGAAACTATAACCCCAAAAGTTATAAAACTATTTCTTTTGCAATACATAATATAATGTATTAAGCCAGGACAATGAGTGATTTCAAAATTGCAATTAGAAAGTTTTGAGCATGACACATTAAAAAGATGCCAATTATACACTTACCACAGGAATATAATTACAGTAAATAGCCGTCACCCGTCAGTTAAAGAGGTAGATATAGTAAGGTCACCCAGATTGAGGTTATGCGGATAAGGCAGTAAAAATATCATTCACGTGCTTCTGGATTTTAACTTCTCACCGATGGAAAATCCATAAAGTGCTAATTACAAGAACGCAAAAAATATAAGGGTGTTGAACTTACGAGGTCACTCAACCATAGTTTGGGAATTCTTCTTTATATTGCGTGAGTTGGTGACCTAGAAGGCGTGTGAACCGTAAGTGTTCGTAGACGTCTTTGTATTTTCCCAGCTATGAAGTCGTAGTTGGGAGACGTCCGCCAATTGTAAAGTTCCTTTAGTTTGATCAGATTTAAATAGCCTTCTTTTTAGTTTTTGTAAAAAAAAAAGGTAAAGTATGAGTTGACAGAATCAGAAAACCGAAAACAAAAGAATTCTGAATAATTGTCTTTCATGTAGGGGGAATATCAAAAGGGTTGCTGAGGTAGACGATTTGCGTCCCCTCAATTGTGTTAGCAAACAAAGCATTTCAAGGTACGTGATCATTGTAACGCAGTTTTTGTAATTCAAGTATTTCAATTTATCTTTTTGCATTTCTCTTCAGAAACCCACACCGGACGCATGTACCACTTTAGTTAGCCGGTGCACCCGTTACACTGTTGTGTTCCCTCCCCATCAGGGTAAATCTAAATTAATAAGGGAACGTCCATTTTGCCCGTAACAGTATTTCTGGTGCCCAAGTGTTCGGGGAGTTTTTTAAGCGTATTTAAATTAAACATTGTGATGTCAATCTACAGGTGTTTTAATATCTCAGCGGCCTGCACCTATACCCCAAATATTACTGAAAATACAAAAGACAACTGAAAACATAGTTGTGAAATGATAGTAATGCCTACAGCAGTGGTGACGTTACTCCAGAATAATTAAAAATTGGCGTTACCATTTTCTTTACATTTTTTGTACTGAAAAAGATTGTTGGCCGTTTTATAATTTTTAGAAACTTCTTTATTTCACAACTGCTACTAAGTATAAAGAAAACAGATGACTAAATAATTAATTTAAATAATCGTTATAGCTGCAGGGTAGTCCTTCTTTACAAATTCTTAACTTTCCGTCGAGCCCATACTATAACCACTTTGATTTTGACATTTGCTCGTTTAATGTTTTGTCTATTTTGTTAAATTCGTTTTTGCTAATAATAATTATTAGCTAGTATTTTTCAAGATAGGCTTCATTATTTATTTTAAAACTGTAGTAAACTTCTTTAAATTTCATATTTTTGGAATACTTACTGTTTTGTTATAGGTGAGTTATGAGCAATTCTAAAAAAAATTGTTCATAGCCAAGGGCTCGAGATTACATATTATCTTTACAAATATATGAAAGATTACAGAGATGTTGGTCAAGACGTCATTTGTCTGAACAAATTGAGTAAAATTGTGTCGGAAGCAACTGGTGCTGGGTTAAGGACTGTTACGAAAATTATTAAGAAAGGCAAAACGCAACCAGTTGGTGCTAGGTTACAATCTACTTCAACAAGGAAAACCATCAAGAAAAGCAGCACAAAATCTACATTTGGTCAATTTGAAAAAGAAATTGTGCACACAATTATCTATCGATTTTAGCAAACATCCACCATCAATAACCTATAATGCTTGCTTTATTTGAGGCTTTCAGATCGAAAAGAATTTTCTGTGGAAAATAGATCCGTTTAGACGATTGGTGCATAAAATGGGGCTTTGTTGAAAGAAGTGCGTGCCCAGACAATCGAAAGTCTTAATTGAGAAGCCAGAAATCAAAGCAAAGCGAGTCGACTAATTACGAAAAGTACAGCAATATCGAGCAGAACGAAGAAATATTATATATTGTGATGAAACTTTTTTGCACAGTTCACATGTTGTATCGAAGGCGTGGGATGATTGTTCCAATCAAATTTTAAGGCGCCGTTAGTTAAAGGAAAACGATTAATTATTGTACATGCTGACAGCAAAAACGATTTTGTTCCTAATGGGATCTTAAATTTTTATATCAGCACTTAAAGCTGGGAATAATCACGATGAAGTAAATAATAGAAATTTCTGTAAATGGTTAAAGATAAGTTATTACAAAACCTTAAACTAAACTCTGTATTAGTGATGGATAATGCAACATACCATAACTCAACTGTGGAACCAAATACAACATTGGCTTGAAAAAAGAAGGTATAAGGTATTGGCTATTGAAAAAAAACATACCTTTCGAGCTTAAAGATACAAAAGCAGAACTATCTGCAACCATTAATCAACATAAACTCACGTGCAAACAATATCATCATCATTAAGTGTTCAGTCCTGGAACCGGTAGACGTGTACCTCCATTGTTTCCTATTCTGAGCTAACCTATACATTTGCCTGAAATTCCTATAGTCTGCAAATTTCACTATCTGCATGCAATAGTCTGATCTAGGTCTACATCTACCTCTCTTTTTTCCTATATCTACTTGTAATATAGGCCCCACTATTCCCCAAAAATGCTTTGAAACGTATACTGTCCTATTTGTCCTTTTTTGTTTTCCACTAATTTCTTTATTCCCCTACTATTTCTATAACCTCTTTAATATTAATTTTACCTATCCATGCTCATACACCTGAAGCATAATATACCAAAAGGCTTCTTGTTTTTCCTGTCTGCTTCACATACTGTCCCTATTTTATAGGTGTACAGTGTTGTGCTCCACACATATGCTTCCAATACTTTTGTCCTCGTTTCTATGTTCTATGTTCTTTAGTGTTAGATACAGTTCGGTTCCTCTTCTATTGTTTTGTAAATTTCACCGATATTCAGTGGTATGTGAAGAGGGGGCGTCGCCGTGGATCAATGTAGTAAGCGTAAGACTACGGATCCCAAGATCCTGGGTTCAAATCCCGACACGGCCGACTGCTTGAAAAATGGCAGGTGATCATTTTTCACAAAAATTACGCCCTCGTTCGGATGAGAGGTTAAATGGAGGTCCCGTGTGTGAGTGTTGTCACGCACGTTAAAGATCCCTACCTTGCCTGGAACGGCAAGGGTTCGGCAAAATTCTAAAATTTCCAGGCAACAAAAAACTCGCCTCCTGGCCAATGTAGTACCTTCTGGTGGAGCATTGGAAATATAAATGCACGGTATGTGAAGAGGGTTAAGCAGCTTGTGGCAACCAAGATCCACCAACACTTGAACATTGGCCGAATTAATAGTTTTCCAATAAATCCTTTCGCACAATCGTGATTAGTTAAAAATAATGCAAAACCAACATCTGTATTTGTTTCTAGTAGTCATCAGGTTTAAGTGCAATTAGTTGTTTGTTATTAGGTTTTCCTACTTGAAAGTGGTTGGACGGGTACCTCCACTGATTTCTATTCTAAGCTAGCCCACACAGTTCTCTGACATTCATGCCTAGCTACAGCTCGGTTTCCCTTCTATTATTTTCTAAATACATGCCCCATTTCACCGATATCCAGTGGTAAGTGAAGGGCGTTAAGCAACCTGCGGTGACCAAGATCTCCCAAGACATATATAGCCGAATTGATAGTTTCCCAGTAAATTCTTTCACACAATTGACATTAGTTAAGAATATTGCAAAACTGTTACTTGTAGGTGCTTATAATAATCATCAGGTTTAAATGCAATTTTTCTTCGTCGTAAGGTTTTCCGTCTTGGAGCTGGTCGGACGCGTACCTCCATTGATTTCTATTCTAAGTTAGCCTACACATTTCCCTGAAATTTCCACAGCCTACATCTTTGACTTTATGTGTGCAATAGTCTAACCTAGGTCTACCTCTACCTCTCTTTTTCTCTATTTCTGCTTCTAATGCAAACAATATGTTGTTGATAAAATGTTAGCTGAACGTGGTCATACTGTTACGATTACCTCCATATATATCATCCTGAAGTCAACTATATCAAAAAAATATGGAGGACAGTAAAAAACCATGTTGCTGCACATAACACCACTTTTAAATTCGATGTTGGTTGAAATTAAGTTTGATACTGTTTGCCAGTAAGAATGGGTAAATGTTTGTTCTCGTGTAGAGAAAATTGAAGAGGATTACCTTGCCAGGGAATATATAACAGACGTTATAGAGAAACTAATAATAACCGTTAATAACGATAGTGATTGATTATTCTGACTTTGGTTTGCCTGATGAGGATAGTGATGACGATCTTGGTTGTAATCCGTTACAGTAACATGCAATAATTTAAATAAGCGATATTTTTACATAACTTAATAATATTAACAACTTTTACTTTGCTTGAATGTCTGATATAAATAATATGTTTAAGGTTTTATTAAATTCACTTAAAGCTACTTTAGTAGTATACGTTATTGGACAAATTGTATGAAAATTCCTAATCATGCTAACAAAATCAACGCAATGCTTTACAAATAATATAGAGATACATAAATTGGCGCATTCAGCTATTAATTTCATCAAACTGTTGTAATTTGAGTGTTTTTGAACCGAAACATTTATAAACAAATAACTTGCTTCGTATTGTAGTCAATTTTGCTGTCAAATCCTTCAAATGTCTCCCTATGTATGAAATACTTCATTCTCAAAACTCTGCTTGATGTTTTTGGGTTGAACTGAATACCCTGTGTTACATCCTTTTCTATAGATTTTTCACTTGCTACATTGTACAGCCCAGGATCGTTGAGATTTTCAAAGACCTATACTTTTTCTAAAAATCTGTTACGAAGTTTTTCCCCTACCCCCTCCCCGATTGTCTAGCCGATAATTCACAGAAAAGTCGGTGAAGTACTCCGGTAATAATCCTGTTTTGGTATAACACCGAAAACCTCGACTGTATTAACAAAAATAGTTGTCGACTAACTTAGTGGGACGGGTGGTGTAAGTGTTTGCAGAGTGTTCCAGAATGCTATCGGGTATGAAATATGGTCTTGAGCGGGAAATACCTTGGATTGTAACAGTCATTCTATGACCGCTACAAAATTAATTCAATTTCTGTATATAATTCTGTATATAAAGTTGTAAATGTTTAGTAATAAAGAAATTTATTTTATTTGATTGGTGTAACGTTGCTGAACGCACTGTATTGTCAAAAGGAAGGAAGTTATTTTAAGGAAATTTAATCTTTGTTTAAATTATATCTTAATGTTTGAAGGCGTAGTATCGCATCAATGTGTTGTATATAGAGTCGGGATATCAGCATTTGTTTGTTAACATGATAGCAGATTGCGCGGGCATAATTATTGATTTTACGAACAGAAGAACGTTAGGTCGCACGTAAACACGCTTGGTGGCTTACTAAATTAAAAGGGTTTTCAGAGTTGAAACTACCCGTACTTACGTTGTAAGGATTTGTAGAAAATGAATAGTAAGCACACCTAAATTTACTGAACGGATATTTCAAGTTGTTGGTACAAATTAAAATTCCACATCTGTTCGGACCGTTTATCGGAAAGATAGTTTGGCGTGAAGCGTCCATCTTTTGTAAGTAATAAACATTGTCCTTATGGTACTAATATTAAATGCTTTAGATATTAGCACTTCTGTCTATATTTCAACAGAGCAAGAATTTATTGGTATTGTATAAGAACCCTTTTTAACGAAGGTAAAGAGGGGTTATAATTAACAGGTGGTTAATTGTATTATTGCAGGGTTTTAGGTTGTCCTGAATTATTAGTTGTTAGCGCATTCGTGAGTTTTGTAAATGTCTTTCTGCATTTGGTTCTGGAATTGGTAGTAGAGTTGAAGAAGAGGCTTAATCGCTAGTGGGTACTGCTGACGTTGGATATTGGATCGGCTGTTCCGGAATCCAATTCATCGGTACAGGTTCATGTCCAAGGGGTGGTCGTGAGTAGCCCTAGAAAATAGTTTACTTGTGGTGCGGAGTAGTAAAGTTATTTATTTCTGACTAGAATAAAATATTGGTTGGTCTTAAATTTTTCATAATTGAGAATAATTATTTAAGGGTGAAGGAATTTATATGTGACAATTAACTATCGATAAAATGTAAAGATTATAAAAGAATATTGCTATTTTGTCTAATTGTGAACACAATTTGCGCACATTGTGGGATATAAATATTTGGTAACTTATATTCACAACACTCAATTTTAAATTTTAATACGAGCCTAGAGGCTTTTGTTTTGAGTTACTCAGTGTCATGATTACATTGCCACTGGTTCACATTTTTTATATTGCTTAGAATCTGTCTGGTTACTTTATTTATAATTATTAAAGAGATTGTGCAAGTGTGTACGACACAAAGTTTTTATTAATTGGAAATCAGGAGCTGTTAAGATAATTACTGCGGGGAATTCTAACCTGGATTACATAGTCTTCCTAATCGGGTTGGGTGTGGTTGACTTTTTGCTTGAGTTGTTTCCTGGGCGGAACCTAGCCCTGGCGCCCATATTTACTCATCTCTTATGTAGCACTCCTACGACCCTTGTGTGCTCTTTGACTAGCCGTGGAACAGGAAGCAACAAATTAACCTCTCCGAGTTCGAGCCACTTTCATCGGTTCGAGCACAGCGTTGCTACAATTTACTCCTAGTACGCCTTCAGCGGGGCCTTATACTTTACCCCTCGCATTTAGGTGTGACAGGAATTTGACGTCCAACGTCTGGGGCTGATTTTCGGTAAAGTAAATTCAGATTTTAAAGTGCTAGCTTCGATTGTCAAATATTTTAGGGTTAATATGAGATAGTTAGTTGGTCTTTACCCACATTAAATAATATCATATAATTGTTTTATGGTATGAAGATAGTATTAAATTTTTTTTATAGATAGGAGACACCGTGGTTACATATTTTATTTATTTTCTATTTATAGTAAAGTGTAAGAATAAAAGTATTCGTAAGTAGAAGGATAAATTTAAAATGGATCCTTATAGATTAACTAAAGACGAGCTAGAATACGAAATTTTAGTTCGAAGCTGTAAACTTTCTACCACCGAGACGGTTAGAGAACTTAGGAAAAAATTGAAAGAGGAATTGTCAAAAGAGTTATTTGGTGAATTGAGAACGGCAAAGAATTTTAGTCCAGAAATTAAAGATGAGCTCATAATTTGTGAAAAGAAAACTTCAGAACTGGAATTAGAATTTAAAAGCTTACAGTCAGGAGGAACACCTTTAGTTTTAAAACTTGAGACAAAATTAAAACATTTACTAGGTCGGTTAACAAGATTACGGCTAGATGAAGGGGACAAAGAATTTTTTAGTGCAATAGACGCGCTATTGGAACGTTTAGGAACACTTGATAAAACCCTCGAAGAATTCGACATCGAGATGGAAACGAAAAACATCGAGACTGCTTCAGTACCGGCAGGTGTAGGAAATGAGGCAGCAGGAGTTACAATAAATCCGGTTGTTGTATCGAAAGGGATACCTGTAGTTAAGTGGGGGATAAAATTTTCCGGGATTCTCAAGATATTAGTGTTAATGCTTTCCTTGAAAGAATTGAAGAATATCGTATTGCTCGAAATATTACCGAGGTTGAGTTGAATAATTCTATTATAGACTTACTTCAAGGCAAGGCGCTTATATGGTACAGGTCGGTTCGTTCTTCGATCACTTCATGGACGCATTTTGTCGACGGTTTACGCAAGGAATATTTGCCCTTTGATTATGAACGCGAGTTATTATATGAGATTAGAAGTCGGAAACAATTACCACAAGAAAAGGTGGGAGACTATTTTTCTTGTATGATCAATCTTTTTGCTAGACTTTCTGTGGCGTTACCCGAAGATGAAAACTAGCAATTTTGCGTAGAAATATTTTGCCATATTATATTCACGGGTTAGGTTTACACGATTTTTCGACGGTAGAAGAATTACGTCTTTTGTGCAAGAAGTTGGAAATAAATAAACAGCTAGCGACTGAGTTTCGTCAATCGACGGTTAATCTAATTTCTCCTTAGAGCCCGAGTTATCAGGTATATCACCATGCAAAATAAAAGTAGACAGATTTCATCGGCTGTTGTAGAGAAACCCATTAACCTTGACATACAGTGTTGGAATTGTCGAAGGGTTGGGCATTCTTTTAAACGTTGTTCTCGCCCTAGGGAAAGTACGTTTTGTTTTGGTTGCGGACAAGAAGGTGTAACGAAATATGCATGTAGTAGGTGTTCGGGAAACGAGTATTCAGGTCGTCGAGAGGCCGGTCGTCGATCTCAAACACAAATTCGGCAACAAAATTAGATAGTTCTTGGAAATCATGGTTAGACTTAGTCCGGGTGGAATTTCAAAAAGCGAAGCTTAATGAGATGTTTGTAAAAGTAGGCGGAGATCATCGTCCATTCGTATCTGTGGGTGTATATGATATTAAAATGGTAGGATTGGTTGATACCGGAGGTAGTCAAACTGTATTAGGGAAATCGGGGTGGACTAAACTAAAAGAAATTGGTGTTAGTTTAGAACAAGACGATTCGTTAGTTCGAGTGGCAGATGGAAGGACATGTAATGTTTTAGGAAGCGTTCAATTACCGATCAATTTGGGGGGTAATATTAAAGTGATAAAGACTTTGGTTATCTGCGATGTTGTCGAAGACATTATTTTGGGGATTGATTTTCTATATCAGATGGATATCGTACCATTCGTGAAGGACAACAAGTGGAAATTTCGAAAGGATATCAAACTGAATGGAATTTCTGTGAGAGACTCATTAAACGATTCGCAGAAAACAGAGCTGGATGAGCTTGTAACATTTTTCTTTAAGGAAATAGGTCAATCTTTAGGCTGTGCTAAAAATGTGCACCACGTTATAGATACAGGGGATCACTTGCCAATCAAACAGCGGTACTATCCAGTATCACCGTATGTACAAAATATTATTAATGAAGAAGTTGATAAAATGTTAACGTTAGGTATAATCGAAAAATCCAGATCACCTTGGAGCTCTCCTATTGTGATGGTCAAAAAACCCAATAATGAGTACCGTTTCTGTATAGACTTTCGGAAAGTAAATCAAGTAAGTAAGAGAGACGCTTACCCTATTCCATATATTTCTAGTATCTTAGATCGTCTAAGGGATGCAAAATATTTATCGACCATTGATCTTAAATCAGCGTACCATCAGATTCCACTGGAAGCGAGTAGTAAAGAGAAGACGGCTTTTGTTGTACCAGGCAAAGGGTTATATCAGTTTACGAGGTTACCTTATGGCTTACATAACACACCTGCAACTTTCCAGCGGTTGGTAGACAATATCTTAGGGCCAGAGTTGGAAAATTTGTTTCAATTTATTTGGACGACATTCTTATCGCTACTCCTGATTATTTTACACATTTGAGAGTTTTAAGAGAGGTGTTTCAAAGATTAGCGGCAGCAGGACTTACGGTGAATGCCGAAAAATGCGAATTTGTTAAAAGTAGTCTTAAATATTTAGACTTTGTCGTGGACGCAGATGGGTTAAGACCAGACCCTGCAAAAATCAAATCAATGGTGGATTACCCAATACCTAAATGTGCTAAGGACGTACGTCGGTTTGTAGGTCTTATTTCATGGTATAGAAGATTTGTTAAGGATTTTTCATGTCGGGTGGCTCCGTTAAATCGCTTAACCAGGAAAACTGCTAAATTTGTTTGGGACGAAGAGGTTAATAAGGCATTCTTAGATATTAAACAATGTCTTATATCATCGCCAATATTATCCTGTCCAGATTTTTCAAAGAAATTTTGTATACAGGCGGATGCTTCTCAAGTTGGTCTAGGGAGTGTATTAACACAAGATTTCGAAGATGGTGAGCATATTATCGCGTTTGCCAGTAGAAGCTTAACAGCACAAGAAAGGAAATATTCATCAACGGAACTCGAATGCTTAGCCGTAGTTTGGGCGATCGAAAAATTTAGACCCTACATTGAAGGAGTTCATTTTACAGTAGTGACCGACCATTTTTCATTATTATGGCTGCACAAGCTTCAGAATCCTTCAGGTCGCTTAGCCAGGTGGGCATTGCGGTTGCAAGGATACGATTTCAATATAGTTCACAGAAAAGGGACTTCTCACCAAGTGCCCGATGCTTTGTCAAGAGCTATTTCACTAATTTGTGTAACAAACCAGAATTTAGACGAGTGGTATTTAAACTTAAGAACTAGTATTTTAAAGAATCCAGGTAAATATCCGAGGTGGCGGGTGCATAAGGATCAAATTTTCAAATTGGTTGATAATACTGGAATTTCTTTAAATGATGACGATGCTTGGAAGATTGTTGTGCCGAAAAAATTAAGGTCTGAGGTATTGTTAGAAAACCATGATGCCCCTACAGCTGGTCACATGGGTTACTTTAAAACACGGAAGCGGATTTTGCAAAATTATTATTGGCCAGGTATGAATTACGACATTGCAAAATATGTTAGGAAATGTGAAGTGTGTCAGGCACAAAAAGTAGAACAGAAATCTCCGCATGGGGTTATGTACAAACGAACGATTTCTCGACCGTGGGAAGTGGTTGTTACAGATCTAGTTGGTCCCCTTCCTTTGTCGAAAAAAAGGAACAGATTTATTCTAGTTGTCGCAGACTGTTTTACTAAATATGTTTTGTTCTTCCCATTAAAATCGGCAACCAGCTCGGCTGTAGTAAAACATATCGAGGAAGACGTTTTCTTGGTCTATGGCGCTCCAGAACGAATTTTATGTGACAACGGTAATCAATATGTAAGTTCAAAGTTTAAGGATATGGCTAAGGGGTATAAAACTAAAATCATTTTTATGGCAAGATACCATCCGCAGGCTAACCCTACGGAACGGGTGAACCGAACTCTAAAGACTATGATCCGCTCGTATGTGGACAAGGACCACAGAAATTGGGATATGAGGCTTCCAGCTTTAGGTTTTGCGATTCGCACAGCAGTACACGAGGTGACGGGTTTTAGTCCCTGTTATCTGAATTTTGGTCGTGAAGTACAATTATCAGGAGATATATTTCGCGCAGGGGGAACGGATAAAGAGGGTGCTATAGATTTTAGTACAAGAGAATACCTAACCGATCATTTGAAATCTATCAAGGAATTGATGCCGAGGGTTAAAAAGAAACTGGAGATTGCTTACGGGAAAAATAGCAATCGCTATAATTTGAGACATAGGCCATTATCTCTGGAAATCGGCCAGATAGTTTGGAAACGGAATTACACACTGTCCAAAAAAGCAGACTTTGTTGCTGCCAAACTCAATCCAAAATTTGTAAAGTGTCACGTGAAAGGGAAGGTTTCGCCAAATGTTTATCAGTTAGCAGACTTTTCCTCGGGGCGTGATTTAGGCCATTGGCACCTTAAAGATATAAAGTTAGATGGTAGCCAAAATGAATGAATTTTTGTGACAGACTATAGAAGCAAATGTTTGACTTTTGGAGGAGGCTTAAGGTAAGGTAAGGGGGAGTTGTAACAGTCATTCTATGACCGCTACAAAATTAATTCAATTTCTGTATATAATTCTGTATATAAAGTTGTAAATGTTTAGTAATAAAGAAATTTATTTTATTTGATTGGTGTAACGTTGCTGAACGCACTGTATTGTCAAAAGGAAGGAAGTTATTTTAAGGAAATTTAATCTTTGTTTAAATTATATCTTAATGTTTGAAGGCGTAGTATCGCATCAATGTGTTGTATATAGAGTCGGGATATCAGCATTTGTTTGTTAACATGATAGCAGATTGCGCGGGCATAATTATTGATTTTACGAACAGAAGAACGTTAGGTCGCACGTAAACACGCTTGGTGGCTTACTAAATTAAAAGGGTTTTCAGAGTTGAAACTACCCGTACTTACGTTGTAAGGATTTGTAGAAAATGAATAATAAGCACACCTAAATTTACTGAACGGATATTTCAAGTTGTTGGTACAAATTAAAATTCCACATCTGTTCGGACCGTTTATCGGAAAGATAGTTTGGCGTGAAGCGTCCATCTTTTGTAAGTAATAAACATTGTCCTTATGGTACTAATATTAAATGCTTTAGATATTAGCACTTCTGTCTATATTTCAACAGAGCAAGAATTTATTGGTATTGTATAAGAACCCTTTTAACGAAGGTAAAGAGGGGTTATAATTAACAGGTGGTTAATTGTATTATTGCAGGGTTTTAGGTTGTCCTGAATTATTAGTTGTTAGCGCATTCGTGAGTTTTGTAAATGTCTTTCTGCATTTGGTTCTGGAATTGGTAGTAGAGTTGAAGAAGAGGCTTAATCGCTAGTGGGTACTGCTGACGTTGGATATTGGATCGGCTGTTCCGGAATCCAATTCATCGGTACAGGTTCATGTCCAAGGGTGGTCGTGAGTAGCCCTAGAAAATAGTTTACTTGTGGTGCGGAGTAGTAAAGTTATTTATTTCTGACTAGAATAAAATATTGGTTGGTCTTAAATTTTTCATAATTGAGAATAATTATTTAAGGGTGAAGGAATTTATATGTGACAATTAACTATCGATAAAAATGTAAAGATTATAAAAGAATATTGCTATTTTGTCTAATTGTTAACACAATTTGCGCACATTGTGGGATATAAATATTTGGTAACTTATATTCACAACACTCAATTTTAAATTTTAATACGAGCCTAGAGGCTTTTGTTTTGAGTTACTCAGTGTCATGATTACATTGCCACTGGTTCACATTTTTTTATATTGCTTAGAATCTGTCTGGTTACTTTATTTATAATTATTAAAGAGATTGTGCAAGTGTGTACGACACAAAGTTTTTATTAATTGGAAATCAGGAGCTGTTAAGATAATTACTGGGAATTCTAACCTGGAATACATAGTCTTCCTAACCGGGTTGGGTGTGGTTGACTTTTGCTTGAGTTGTTTCCTGGGCGGAACCTAGCCCTGGCGCCCATATTTACTCATCTCTTATGTAGCACTCCTACGACCCTTGTGTGCTCTTTGACTAGCCGTGGAACAGAAAGCAACAAATTAATCTCTCCGAGTTCGAGCCACTTTCATCGGTTCGAGCACAGCGTTGCTACAATTTACTCCTAGTACGCCTTCAGCGGGGCCTTATACTTTACCCCTCGCATTTAGGTGTGACAGGATGTCACCTAATCTCGCACAGTTGCCAGTGAAAAACCATATGAAGGGTAACAAGAGGGTGCCAAAATCTGAGATCTGGAGAGTGATTCTGGCTTAAAAATGTACCTGAGGAATTATTAAGGATACTATTCCTTTAAACATAAAACGAACTTGAACTCTGAGAACACAAAGACATTTAAGACTGCTAACTACAGAGAAGGTTTCTAAAAGCAAATGCCAAATAATCTAGATATTCAATCACACTTCTAAGTAATTAAAAACAATGTATTACAGCAAAACTGTAATTATACCGTTACATTAATGGAGAAAAATAAATATAAACATGTCTATATACCATTATACACGACTTGTTTCAACTATATAGCACACTTACGTTTTCATTACAAAAACATAATACAGCCTTAAGCAAATATTAAAAATCAAATATATCGCAAAACTACAAACTAGAATCTTAATCTAAACACAAAGACATACTATAGGTACGTTCCGTCAGTTCATGCATTAAATTTTGATTGTTTATTTAGTTACAAACTTTCTCGCTAGTATAGTGTCAGATATGATTTATCAGTACTTGACGGGTGAATGATTATCGTTCCAATGGTTGCTATAAGATGCTACTTTCCACTTCGTCCTTCACAAAAGGGTTATTTCCAACCCAAGGTTATCGGCCTGGGATTCAATGTGCCCCTAAAATTGGAACTGATTCACTTTGTAGGGTATTATCCGGACATAATTAACTACTTCTCAGCCTTGTTCGATAACCTCTAGTCTAGGTAATTCATCTACAAAAGCGGCACGTTAATGCATTGGAAGTTATGTACGAAGTGCTCTATGAGAAATAGATCCACCCTTCCTAAAATCAATCGCAACATCGTCGGCAAACTTCGGACGGATGAATCATGAGTAATTATCCATAAAAAAGGCCCCCCTCCGATCGCTTTCAAAATAGATGCATTCGACGTGTTTTCACACGGGGAACAACCTTTTCCTCTGGCAAAATTCGTGCTCTTCTCCCCCAAAAAAAAATTTAATGACAAAGTTGAAATATTTGTACTATTATGTACGTACATAAGATAAGATTTGTGGTTTTAATAATAATATCTGTTTCTAACAGTAACCTAACCTGAAGTACCCTATATAATTTGATATGACCTATACATATATATTTTGTGACAGCATGGACGGGACTCCGATCAGTATTGACGTCATGGATTCAGATATTTTTACTGACGCGATCCACTCAAGCGTAGATATAAATAATAACCAGAGGAACAACTGTTTAACAATAATTTATTCGATTATTACCGCCAGGAATTGAAAAAATTTCTACCATTACATCTAAAAACGCAACAATTCTATGATTAAATTTATATTTACGGCAAAATTGGAACTCATTACATGTGATTTTCCAATGCTCCACCCGAAGGTACTACATTGGCCAGGAAGCGAGTTTTTTTTACCTGGAAAAATTTGGAATATTACCGAACCCTTGCTGTTCCAAGCAAGGTAGGGATCTTTAACGTGCGTGACAACACTCACACACGGGACCTCCATTTTACCTCTCATCCGAACGAGGGTGTATTTTTGCGAAAAATGCTCGCCTAACATTTTTCAGGCGGACCGTGTCGGGATTCGAACCCGGGACCTAGGAAGTAGTAGTCACACACATACCACTACGCCACGGAGCCGCCTGAAATTGGAACTCAGCAAGATATCCTACATAATGCTCCTGGCGCGTTCCATACCAAAGTATATTTGCACGCTCTTGTCGCCAGGCTCTCTCGATGTTTTGAGTGTGAGCACCGCTGTCCGGATCAACAAAATTGAGTTTATGATTGACTTGTAAATGCTTTAATCCAGAACAGCCTAAGCAATTGTAAGATTTCCAGCTGTCTGATATAATTGTACTGTCTGGTTTATCCATTTGCGAATGACGGCAAGTAAAGTCGCTGATGTACGATTGGGAATAGGCTCAATGAATGATAGACCTGACACTCGTTCGATCCCCCCAAACATCCATTGGTTGGTGATGAGTCTGCCTTTGTTAAATTTCCGTTTCCCGTTTCCCATTAGTTGGTTACGAATAAGAGGCATGTTTTCATTACAGTACGGACATGTCCGTTCACCTGGAAGCACTTCATGATTAATTAAGAAATATAGAAGCACGTCCAAATCACAACAAATAGTTAAAAATTCGTGTAATTCCACGATTTCCTACACATTGATTTGCAAGAACTGTACAGTGAGATAGTCTCTAAGTGAATGCTGACTGCTATCCGTCGGAATAAACAAACGAATGACAGAATCTTGAAAAGGAAGATACATGCGTTCACATGTTTATATATTCACACTCGCATATACGCACGTGATACTAGCCGTGGTGTGTTTATTTGCAGTTACGAACAATAGTACACGTACTTGCCACTTTCAAACACACATATGTTCATGCGTTCATCGCCCCCCCCCCCGCCCGAGCGGACAGCTACTCTCACGTGTGGATGTGTGTATGTGTGTGTGTATATGCATGATGCACACATGGCAGTAGCCGACCGACCGCCCGCCCGCCCGGCTATGAGTTTATGGACAAACTACGAATATTATTGTGGGAGGAGAACACCAACTTTGCCAGAGAAAAAGTTGTTTCCAGTGTAAAAACGCGTCGAGTGCATCTATTTTGAAGGCGATCGGGGGGGGGGGGGTTGAAGGTATGAATAATTAATTAAGAGTATAAAATAAACATACCTCGTGTAGTTTTTTCCATCTAACCACTATACCTTCTTAAATTTACGTATAATGGAAAAATAATCAGAAACAGGGACTTTGCATTTATTTGACAGCACAAAACTGCATATGATCCGTTTTTGCGTTCATACAGTGAGATCATCTGACGCCAGCATAATACATTATTAATCAAAACAACTGGATCACGACTGTACTAATTACAATGATGACATCATCCCTAACCTTTAAAACTGATATATGAATTTAACTACTCTAAATATGGATCATATATTATACAAAATAATTTTACGTTAGATCAAAATTTTAGTAACCTAAAAATTATATTTCTTAAAGGGAATAACCTAATCCTATTGGTGGAATTTACTAATACAGAAACTATTAAAATGAAATGTGATTATACGTATTTCTAAGAAACGTCACATCTTTTTGAATTCGACCAATGATGAGCCTTCTTAACATCAGTTTCTTGCTTAATTTAATCACCTGTCTTGTGTACTTGTTGACCTATTGTTGGTTGCTTACCGCTCTGTTATATTATAAGTTGTCATCCAAATATCAATTGTAACTTTACTGGATACGTATATGACATTTGTATAACTTAAATTTTCCAATCCTAAAAATGTTACTCATCTACTTAAAACTAAGTCGTTATAAAAACGTATCTAGAAACAGAGTTAATTTCTCATTCTAGCGTTATGGCTGTTTCTTTTAGATGATTTCAAATATTTAAAAAATTTCATTTTTTGTACAAATTAATTCTCCCTATGGCAAGTCACATTGTACTAATTTCTAAATATTAATTTGTTGCTTCCGGTATTAATTTAATTAATTTAATTAATTATTAGTTACGATTAAACTAAATAAAATATTTACTAGCACACCTCTCGCTCCTACTTCCGAATGAATGATAGTTTCAATGGTGTGCTTCAGTTGGTTACTTCGATCATCAATTTTTAATTTAGTCTTTTCTTAAAGCTAAAGATACCCTTCGAATTTACATACAATTAATTAGTATGTTGGAGTAATTTTTCTTGTTTCATTATCGTTCGAAAATAACGACAAATACTTATGAATTTTTTAGGTGAAAATCTGATATGCGTCAAACTACGAATCGGACTAAATAAAAGTTTGGGTTTTATTCACTCTGTGCTTTGTAATTATCGCTCTTTCATATTCCTGCTAGCTGTAAATATATATGTACCCACAAGCGTGATTAAAGAAACGCCGACTCCTATATATAGGTCGCATTAACATACAACGTGAGTGATTAGTGGAAGTCACGCCATCTAGTAACCAAACTTTATTGAGTGGTAGCTAGGAGTGGAAAACATAACCAAGTACACATGCTTGAAATTGTTTTGCTAATTAATGAAGTTGTAGATTTATTACCTTAAGTAAATGGTTTTCTTAAGCATGATCGGTGTCAATATTTGAGTTTGTGAAGATAACAATCCCACCGTTGTCACGATACTTTCCGACAATTAAACTTTGAAAAATAATTAAATGCTGTGTGTAACTATATAAATCTAGTTTTGTAATTTCAGTAAAAATGCTTTTAATTGTTATAAGATTCACAAATATACACCGGCCGTAGCGAAAGTAAACAGGTATGTTAAAGATACCTCAACTAAAACGGAGATTTTTAATTTACCGCCTTAGTATTTGCTACAATTGTTGCTGTCAATCTAAGTTCCATATCTGTGACTGGGTGCAAATTTATAAGAAAAAGTGACAATTTTTGGGACGTGACTTCGCATTAAGCAGCGCTTGGTTTTATTGCGCATAATTGAACTACTGAAACAATTCAAGTAAGTAAAGATTAAAATTAATATTTAATTTCAGATGATAATTCTTCATAGCTTTTAAATAAATATAACCCGTACTTTAAGAACACAAGATGGCGTGTTTTGAAACGTCCTATGCATACCTACATCATTTTTCAGATGAAGGGAAATGCCAAGTTGTTATAAAGAACAGACAATATGAGAGCGAAAACAAAAGCCATAAGCTTACTGGGATGCCGTAGACCAGGGATCGGCAACTTTTTCGTACGGCAGGCCATTTTCAAAATAAATTTTTTTTATGCGGACCGCACTTACAAATATACCTTAAATAGTGCTTTTATATCATATACGAGTATAAATATTATTAAAAATAAATGTAGAAAAAGTTTATTTTTTATTGACATTCTATAATAACAATAACGTTAGAGAACAAAAATTATACAATTCTTAAAAAGAAAAAAAAAGAAAATACAATTCCAATTACGTATGTATAAATATGTTGATATAAAATATATAAAATATTAAGGAAAATAGTTAATCTTTCATTTTATTCATTCATTAAAATTCAATGCGCTTTTTGTTCTTGAATATTGCTTGATAATTCATCTAAGTCCAGTTGTGTTTGGGATACTGAGATCGTCAACAAGTTTTGTAAATTTTCATCCGTCAACCTCGTTTTATATTTTGATTTTATGAAATTCATTCTTGAAAATATTGGTTCGTATAAATAGGTGCTTGAAAAAATACAAATCATTGATTTTGCAAAATTTCTTAAATGGGAAAATTTATTTTCTGGTAAATTTGAATAAAATGCAATTAAATTATTTCCATCAAAATTATTTTTATATACATTGTTAGATTGCAAATCAATTAACTCTAGTTGTAAATTGTCTAGTGTTTTAACAATATCAAATTTTAAAGGATTTTCAAATATTAATATGTCCATTTCTTTTGCATAAAAATCTTGAAACCGATGAAGAAAATTTTCATCCAGTATTTTTAGTGATCCAATAAAAATATTCGAAGGACGCTGTTTGTCGTTTTTGGTTAAAAACGATTGCAAAGTAGGAAATGACAATAATTTTTCTTTTCAAGTTGAGAAATAAACAATTTTATTTTAAGCTGGAAACTCTTAATTTCTGTAAATAGTTCGTTGATTAACTTTCCTTTGCCTTGTAGTGTTATAGAAAAGCTAACTCACTTATCCATTTAAAATTTGATAATTCTGGTATCTTATTTCCTTTTTCTGTCAAAAACATTACAATCTCGTCTATCAACTCGAAAAATCTTCTTAAAACTTTTCCACGGCTGAGCCCTCTTACTTCAGAAAAATTAATGATATCTTCATATTATGCGTCAATTTCATTTAAGAAATTCCGGAATGTTCGATGGTTAATACCGTTTTTGTGAATATAATTGATGGATTTTACTACAATATTCATAACATTTTTCAAATTTACAACTTTTGCGCAAGTGCATGTTGATGGATAATACAATGAAGTTGTAGAGGAAGCTGTGTAATTTTTTATTTAATTTTTTCAATTTTTTATTAATCATGCCTACCAAACCAGTATTGTGACCCGTCATGTTCTTTACACCGTCAGTTGTGACATTTTTAATTTTTCCCACTTGAGATCAAACATATTGGAAACATCTAATAGTTGCAAAAATATATCTTCACCTCTTGGATTCCCATGGAGGCTTTTTAATGCAGCAAGTTCTTCTGTTACGCAAAATTGTTTATCAATTCTACGGATAAAAATTAACAATTGAGCGGTGCTAGTTATATCACTGCTTTCATCAAGTGCTAGTGAAAAATACTCAAATTGTGAAGAATTTTCTTTTAATTCATTAAATATATTAGTTGATATACTTTCAATGCGTCGAACTACTGTACGTGTAGACAAACTATTATCTTCAAATTTTTTAATTTTTTCCGGATAAATTTCGTTAACAGCAGTCAAAATATATTTTTTATTGAACTCCCCATCCGTAAATGGTTTGTTATATTCAGCAATTAATTTCGAAATATATAAGAACGTTTTGGCCAATGCTGAACTTTGTTCCTAACATTTTTTAAAAACGTTTTGTTGTGCTTTTAATGATTTTTATAAAAAATCAATTTTATTTTGTCTGAATTGAGATTCAAATTTATCATATTCACTTTTGTGTTTCGTATTGTAGTAGCGACGCAAACTAAATTCTTTGAATACGCTTATACATTCTTTGAAATTAAGCATGTAACCCTCATTTTCGCATTCTGATCTATAGTATTGCATGATCTTGGATGTTAGAAATTGTTTACTGCAATCGTAGTCTACAGTTATCTGCTGTGTATCATTAGATTGTTAGTATATTTTGGCTGTCATATTACTCTGTCAATTGTAAGCTCAATGTTCATGTATTTGAAGATAATTTTGTTATTCTGTTTAAATAGTTAATATAAAAACTAGTTTTAGATGTTGTTATCACTTATTACCGTGATAATGTGGAAATTGGAAAGAGCAAGCTCTCTCTTCTGGTGTCCATCGACGAGCTTAAATGTGGTTGAGGTGAACACTGTAATTTTATTGTACCCCTTTGTGGAGATTTTACAGTATATCACCGTTCATTCTGGTTTACGACTCTTTTATTTTTGGTGGGTCAGTAATCAGTTTCGTTTTATGCGAATAAAATCAACTACTTGCCTGTTATGCTCAATAGTTGAGAGCACATGTTTTGTAGATTGTTAAAAACTTCGTTGCTTCAATTAATTATTAATCATAGAATCACTGGTAAGTTTTCTACCTAATGTAACGCATGTGTAAATAGTTTTACAATGGTGTACTTATTTTAGGGAACTTAGTATAGAATTAAGTATATAGATTCAATTAGGAATTCACGTTAAAATTGGTATTTACTGCTGGTCGAATATTGCCTGCCGTAAAATGTTTGTTAATGGTTTGTGAAGAATCTTCCCTGTTGTTGATCTCGTCTAGAATAAGCTGCTCATTCTTAATCGTCCAAAATACTGCAAGGATTCGAGCGTAAATGGTTTGGATTTCCAGCATCTATAGAATCAACACAGAATAAGGTCCTATGTTGTTTTTCCATAAACATTTGTGGTGTATATTGTTTCATTATTGTCGTTTACAATTATTGCATGTTGATAAGCTTTACTTTGATTAGTGCAAATGTGTGTTTTAAATTGATTACCTGTTTAACGAAAGAAAATTATAAAGCAACCCACTTTACAGTATTACTGGTTAGATATTGCCTATAAAAGTTGTGTTTAATATTATGTACCGAAGGTAATTATTTGATAATTGGTATTCTAATCACATTTTAATATTGAATGAATTTAACAGTGTAAATCTCTATACGAGTGTGTCTTTTATTATTTATTATTTGAACACATTTATGTCCAGTGGTGTATAATAAGGTATTGCAACTTTGTGTGGCCATATCAATCTTGCACTGCACAATTGGTAATTTTATATGAGGTATACAATGCCCAATCATAGCACTCGTGCAGAGTTATAGAAATAGTGTGTTCATTAATTGTTCTTAGATTCATTTTATTTATTTATTTAAAGCGTTATAGTAATTTCCTGTATTTTAATGTGTGTGTGAAGGTTAGTAAAAACGAAACATTAATAGAATTTATACTTAACTGGTTATTGAGTATTATTGTTTTTGCTTGTTTGGTTATTTGAAGGTTTATGGTGTTACTTTGTGGTTGTTCAGAGTTCGTGGAACAGGACTCTCTGTCACTATTGCTCCATGTCCTGGCGCCCCAAATAAAAGTAGCTTTATAAAGGCCTCATACAGAGTCAAAGGTTTGCAGAACCCCACACCAATAATCGAAACCCCTTTAAGAGTCTTGGCCCTGAGCTACCCCGGAGCTTTAAGAAGTCATCGAGCTACGAAGCAACACTTGAATTGTTTCCAAAGTTCATAAATACAACTTTGTATCGTGACATCTTAATCTGGCGTTCCCAACGTGCGACTCGAATTGTAATTTGGCACTTCTACATTTTGTCTAAATCAAATTTAGCATTCTCAAGTCATAGTTATGCATATTTATTGTGTAATTTAGAGTCTTAAGTCAGTAAATATATATTATTTGGTGCTTCGAATTTTAATAATTGGCAAATCTTAATTTGTATAATTTGGAATACTTTTGCATATGTGGTGTCGAAAGGTAATTTGATATAGTATAAATTCTATTGATTATTTAGAGTGAGTAATTGGTGTTTTAAGTTTTACAGTTGCTGTAGATATTTGTTAGGTGTAGTTTGAATAAGTAATTGAATTTAAAATATACATATTTGTCAAATAATTTTGAATAATGGCAAATAATTTTTGGTGTATAGTAGGTATATAATAATTGAATGAATTTAAAGGTGGTATTATTATATAATATTAGGTACTGAGTTTTGTTGATATTATTGGTTATAGTAATTTTAATCATTATCATTATGGCTAATTATAAAATAGATATTTATCGTCTTCGTATTGATGAGTTATCTTTTGAACTATTTATTCGTGGCGTTAATATATCTATTGAAGATGAAACTGTTGAGAAGATGAGATCGTGTTTACGTCCTTTATTGAAATTGGAACAAACTAGTGAAGTTTCTTTTTCTATTTCTGATCTGAAAGCAGATAATGCAATTGTATCAGAGAAATTAATAGAATTACAATCCAACTTAGAAAAAGCGAATTCACCGGTCGCTACTATTCGTGCTAGACTAGTTCATGTATTGAAACGAATTAATCTTTTCTTACCAAAAACTTTATCCTCTGAACAAGTTAAATTACGTAATAGTCTTTTGACAAAAACTCTTACTATGTTAGATACTTTAGATTGTTGTCCTAGTAAATTAGTAGAAGAATATAGTAATCTTTTATCAAAACAATCATCATTTAATGCTGAGAAAGAAATTGAATTAGATGAAGCTTCTGCGAATCCTAATGTTACATTAAATACTTCTTTGAATAATTTAAATTTTAAACCACAACCTGTTCTAAAATGGAACTTGAAATTTACTGGAGATTCACGTGGACCCAGCGTTCATGATTTCTTAGAGCGAGTTAACGAACTTAAAACTGCCCGCAATGTTAATGATGCACAATTATTTGATTCAGCAGTGGACCTGTTTGACTCAAAAGGACTTCGATGGTATAGGAGCAATCGACACAAATTTTCTGACGTCTAGTTTATCGAATTTGTTGGTATTACATTTTGAACCTCCCGATTACAAAGTGAGATTATTTAATGATATAATAGCTCGTACACAAGACCCATCTGAAGGTATAATTGAAATTTGGCGTGTATGTCTTCAATGTTTAGACGTTATGGAACTGTTTCGGAAGAAATACAGTTAAATATTATTTCACGTAATCTTTCACCTTTTTACTCAACTCAACTTCCAGATGTCCAAACGTTACAACAATTAGAATCTGGATGTTTTAAGTTAGAAACGAAAAAGTTTAGAGTAGATTCATATGTTCCTCCCAATCAAAAGAAACATAATTTTGTTGAACCTGATTTTGCTTTTGTGAGTGTATCAAAAAAAATATCTGAGTTTTCCACTAATCCTATTAATGAGGTCCAACGTACCTCAAAACAAGTAGTTTGTTGGAATTGTCAATGTCTCGGACATTCGAAAGAAGAATGTACGGAGCGGCGAAAATTGATATGTTATCGTTGTGGTAAGCATGACTATACAATACGTACTTGCCCCGATTGCAATAAGCCTTTAAACTTGTTGCGGAGGCACTGATAAGTCGAGCAGTGTCCTCTCCGTCTTCTTCTGTTGCCAGCTCGACTAATAATAAAAATAATAAGGATAAAGATATTATAAATTCCCAAAACAACCCTCAAATGATTTTACTTGAATATGTTCTATCGCATTTAGAAGGTGATGAACGTCCCTATTTACAAATAAAAATTTTAGGACATCCTGTTTTAGCTTTGCTTGACAGTGGTGCTACTCAGTCAGTAGTTGGTCTTCCTGGATATGAATTACTCTTAAAATTAGGATTGTCTTCCACTAAAAATCCCGCAAGCTGTACAGTTGCGAATGGTCAATCATGCGAATGTATTGGATATATTTCAACTCCCATACAATTAATGAAGAAATTACATATTATTAAAATATTGGTAGTTCCTGAACTTAACCATAAGCTAATTCTAGGTGTAGATTTTTGGAAAGTAATGGCTATAGTTCCTAATTTGAAAGAAGATGTTTGGTGTTTTGCTAAAGAACCGAAAACTCCTTTCATATCTGAAATACTCCCAAAAGATAGTTTAAGTTTTGAACAACGATTAGCTTTAACTTCCCTCATTGATGAGAAATTGAAGTTGATGGGAAATAATTTAGGTTATTGCACTTCAACTGAACACAGTATAGAATTATTGGCAAATACAAAACCAATTAAACAGCGTTATTACCCGGTCTCACCGGCAAAACAAAAAATTATTGATGACGAGTTAAATAAGATGTTATCTGATGGAATAATCGAACCATCCAAAAGCTCTTGGTCTTCACCTGTTTGCTTAGTTAGAAAGAAAGATAATAGTTATAGATTTTGTATTGATTATCGACAACTTAATGCGGCAACTATTAAAGATGCGTACCCTTTACCATATATCTCTTCTATCTTAGATCAACTTAGAGATGCAAGTTATCTTAGCTCGATTGATATTAAATCTGCATATTGGCAAATTCCGCTTAGTGAATCATCGAAAGACTATACTGCCTTTACTGTACCTGGAAGAGGATTGTATAGATTTAATCGTATGCCATTTGGTTTAGTGAACAGCTGTGCTACATTTCAACGTTTAATAGATAATACTATTGGTGCTGATTTACAGCCTTTCGTGTTTCAATATCTCGATGATATAATTATTGTGTCAAAAGATTTCAGTGCACATTTAGAAATATTAGGAAAAGTTTTTGATAGATTAACATCAGTCGGTCAGGTCATTAATAAGGACAAATGTAAATTTTGTTTGCCTGAGTTATGTTATCTTGGTTTTGTCGTGGATAAGCAAGGTTTACGGCCTGATCCTGAGAAAATTCGTGCTATTCTTGATATTCCCTCCCCAAAGTCAGTTCCTGAACTTCGAAGATTTTTAGGTACAGCTTCTTGGTACCGTAGGTTTGTGCAAAATTTTTCTACAATTTTACAACCTCTGACTAACCTAATCAAGAAAAATGTGTCTTGGCATTGGTCTACAGATTGTGAATCTGCTTTTACTCGTATCAAAGAACTGCTTGTATCCTCTCCAATTTTATCTTGCCCTGATTTTTCTAAGGAATTCTTTTTACAAACTGATGCGTCTGCATATGGCATTGGTGCTGTATTATCGCAAACGTCTGATGCTGGTGAGCAAGTTGTTTGTTATTTATCCCGATCGTTGTCATCACAAGAACGCAAGTATTCTACAACTGAACGTGAATGTTTGGCGGTTATTTGGGCGGTGCAAAAACTTCAACATTACCTTGAAGGTGTGAAGTTTACAGTGATTACTGATCACTGTTCATTGATTTGGCTCCATAATCTGAAGGATCCGCAAGGTCGTGTAGCCAGATGGTCATTGCGATTACAGCCATATGATTTTACTATTGTTCATCGAAAGGGAAAGGACAATGTTGTTCCCGACTTTTTATCGCGTTCTGTTCCTGTATCTGTTGATGCACTTCACCCAATTGATTTCTCTGATACCACTGATAAATGGTATAAGAAGATGTTGTCTAGAGTTACACAAAATTCTTTGAAGTTTTCTCAATGGAGAATTGAAGCTAACCAGCTTTATAAATATGTAAAACCTAGTTTTTGCGGTTTTAATAACGAAGTAGAGATGTGGAAGTTAGTCATTCCAAAAGATCATCGTATAGCAATCTTCTCCGAAAGTCATGATGAACCCTCATCGGGTCATGCTGGTATTTTCAAAACTCATGCAAAAATTCGAAATCGTTACTATTGGCCTCGAATGAAGGCTGATGTTGCTAAATATGTGAACCATTGTAGAATCTGTCAACAATATAAACCTGAACAGAAAGCTCCTGCTGGTTTGATGGGTGATCGTCCTACTATTGATAAGCCCTGGCAGATGATTAGTTTGGATTGTATTGGTCCTTTAGTTAGATCAAAACGTGGATATACCCAAGTACTGGTGGTAACTGATTATTTCAGTAAATATGTAGTTTTGCTTCCTCTTCGATCTAGTAATGCTAAATCTTTATGTACAAATATTGAAGAAAATATATTTTTGATTTATGGTGTCCCACAGTATATCATTTGTGATAATGGTGTGCAAATGAATAGTAAATTATTTAATAATCTTTGTGCTCGATATAGATCTCAAATCTTCTTTACTCCTCTTTATTATCCTAGGGCTAACCCAACTGAAAGAACTAATAGAGTTGTTAAAACAATGTTGGCTTCCTATGTAAGGGAATCTCATCGATCTTGGGATATGTATCTTGCCGCAATCGCTTGTGCTATTCGAACTTCTACAAGTGAGGTTACTGGATTTACTCCATTCCTTGTGAATTTTGGTCGTGAATATATGTCAAGTGGTACTGATTGATCATGTTAGTAATATTTTACATGAGTCATCTACTCTAGAGGAGCAGATTGACAAACGTAAAGTTGGTTTTCAGCAATTATTAGCGAAGGTAAAAGAAAAGCTTCGTCTTGCTAAAGAAAGATATAGACATATTTATAATCTGCGTAGACGCGATGTTAACTATCTACCCGATCAGTTAGTATGGCGAAAGAATCATGTGATTAGTGATGCCTCAAAGTTCTTCTCAACGAAACTCACTCCGAAATTTGTTGGTCCATATAAGGTTAGAAAAAAACTTGGTCAATATACTTACGAATTGGAGGATCTTCAAGGACGAACTTCTGGCATATGGCACGTACAAGATTTGAAATCTGCTAATGTGGATGACGATTGAAATTTTTTTTGTATCTTGGTTTGTCATCAGTAAATTCTGTTACGGAATTTACCTCCTTCCTAAGGAAGAGGGGGATGTAACCCTCATTTTCGCATTCTGATCTATAGTATTGCATGATCTTGGATGTTAGAAATTGTTTACTGCAATCGTAGCCTACAGTTATCTGCTGTGTATCATTAGATTGTTAGTATATTTTGGCTGTCATATTACTCTGTCAATTGTAAGCTCAATGTTCATGTATTTGAAGGTAATTTTGTTATTCTGTTTAAATAGTTAATATAAAAACTAGTTTTAGATGTTGTTATCACTTATTACCGTGATAATGTGGAAATTGGGAAAAGCAAGCTCTCTCTTCTGATGTCCATCGACGAGCTTAAATGTGGTTGAGGTGAACACTGTAATTTTATTGTACCCCTTTGTGGAGATTTTACAGTATATCACCGTTCATTCTAGTTTACAACTCTTTTATTTTTGGTGGGTCAGTAATCAGTTTCGCTTTATGCGGATAAAATCAACTACTTGCCTGTTATGCTTAATAGTTGAGAGCACATGTTTTGTAGATGGTTAAAAACTTCGTTGCTTCAATTAACTATTAATCCTAGAATCACTGGTAAGTTTTCTACCTAATGTAACGCATGTGTAAATAGTTTTACAATGGTGTGCTTATTTTAGAGAACTTAGTATGGAATTAAGTATATAGATTCAATTAGGAATTCACGTTAAAATTGGTATTTACTGCTGGTCGAATATTGCCTGCCGTAAAATGTTTGTTAATGGTTTGTGAAGAATCTTCCCTGTTGTTGATCTCGTCTAGAATAAGCTGCTCGTTCTTAATCATCCAAAATACTGCAAGGATTCGAGCGTAAATGGTTTGGATTTCCGGCATCTATTGAATCAACACAGAATAAGGTCGTATGTTGTTTTTCCATAAACATTTGTGGTGTATATTGTTTCATTATTGTCGTTTACAATTATTGCATGTTGATAAGCTTTACTTTGATTGGTGCAAATGTGTGTTCTAAATTGATTACCTGTTTAACGAAAGAAAATTATAAAGCAACCCACTTTACAGTATTACCGGTTAGATATTGCCTATAAAAGTTGTGTTTAATATTATGTACCGAAGGTAATTATTTGATAATTGGTATTCTAATCACATTTTAATATTGAATGAATTTAACAGTGTAAATCTCTATACGAGTGTGTCTTTTATTATTTATTATTTGAACACATTTATGTCCAGTGGTGTATAATAAGATATTGCAACTTTGTGTGGCCATATCAATCTTGCACTGCACAATTGGTAATTTTATATGAGGTATACAATGCCCAATCATAGCACTCGTGCAGAGTTATAGAAATAGTGTGTTCATTAATTGTTCTTAGATTCATTTTATTTATTTATTTAAAGCGTTATAGTAATTTCCTGTATTTTAATGTGTGTGTGAAGGTTAGTAAAAACAAAACATTAATAGAATTTATACTTAACTGGTTATTGAGTATTATTGTTTTTGCTTGTTTGGTTATTTGAAGGTTTATGGTGTTACTTTGTGGTTGTTCAGAGTTCGTGGAACAAAACTCTCTGTCACTATTGCTCCATGTCCTGGCGCCCCAAATAAAAGTAGCTTTATAAAGGCCTCATACAGAGTCAAAGGTTTGCAGAACCCCACCCCAATAATCGAATCCCCTTTAAGAGTCTTGGCCCTGAGCTACCCCGGAGCTTTAAGAAGTCATCGAGCTACGAAGCAACACTTGAATTGTTTCCAAAGTTCATAAATACAACTTTGTACCGTGACAAGCATAGTGCTTTATTGTAATTATTAACAAAGAAATAATCAGAAGTCCACTTTTCATTAAATTTGCCATTTTCCTCATTAATTTTTCTTTTCTTTGGTATTTTATTCATTTTTCCTACAATAAAATATTAATTATTTTACCAATAAATTAAAAATAACATGTATTTCTCATTACCTATTGTAGTGAAACGTCATAGGTTTGACAATATGAACGTGTTTATGTGCAAAATGCACATATGAACATACAGTAGCAAATTGGCGAAATGAAATAATGCTACACTTGCTAAGCGAGTCGCCGTATTTGCTGGGGAGTGAGGATTAAACTTGCGCAGTAAAATAGGTTTCTCACTATGCTTCTGTTAGCCGCATTTTTATCACCGGCCACATTTCGGCACGCTTACGCTCTAAGTTTGTTGATTTTTCCTAAAATTATATTGGTGCTTTGGCGGGCCGCGCAAAAAGTTGCAAATGACCGTAGGTTGCCGACCCCAGCCGTACACGATGAAAGGTTCATAAAACCGTTGTAGAGGCACATGAAATCTCAAAACCGACACCTAGCAGGTATGGAAAAAATTAAACATTCCGAAAAGCATCTAACATAATTTCATACATGTAAAGAGACGGATTTTTAAAGTGTGATAAAAAGTTAAATTATCCAACTATTTAATACAAGCTAGCCAGAAGTCAAATGGTAAGTTTTTAGAATAAAAGAACAGCCCACCACCGGATCGCCATCGCAAAAGACCAAATCGTTCACGAATTTTCATTTATTGGTTTCTTGCATACACCTAAACCTCTATCTAAGGAAACTAATAGCAATAAATTTATCTCAAGGTACAACCTCCAACAGAAAAAAATTGAAGTTTCAGAAGCTAGCGATACAACTTTCAACCTTTGCAAGTTACCGTGTGAAAGTAGTTGGAGTGGTTCTATTCAGAAACCTGGTGAAATGGTTGCAATAACGAGAAAGCAGCTGGTTATAAAACTAAAACCTACAAAGAAAAGGTTTTCGGTTACAGTTTGCTGCAACAAAAATCATTCTATAAGTTAATTTTAAAGAGTGTATACTAAAGAATGCACGGCGTGGATGATCTAGTAAAGTAAGTATCATTATCAGGTTGGATGAGTAGAGCCGCTTTTTTTTTGGAGCAAACTAACAAAAATTATAATCCTCTAAAGAAAACGCAAACTATTAAGTTACGGTCACCACCAAAGTCATACAGCGCTTTTATAATAGCAAGACACATGGATTCTTGCAATTTCATTTATATATAATATAAAGTGGTTTCTGCAAAACTTTAGTACGGAAATTTCTTCCATTGTGTTTACCTATAGCATGTCCGATTTGAAATGTTAGGCTAGTTGAGAACTGAGATGATACGTCTACAAAACACGTTAAAAATATATAGCCATAAAATTTGTTTTATTGTAGTTGGTCACATTCTACTAGTATCGCAAAAGAAAAAAATGTGGTAAAAAGAAACTAGAACCCAGGTGAATATTGACCGATAGCCTGAAAGAATAATGACAGTAACAAAATTACAAAAATCGCTACTACACGAATGAGAAAAGTAAATCTTTGTCATTTACCGAGGATATTAGAGTTTGTTGTAAAAGAAACTTCTCCATAAAGAAAAATGCCGAGCAATAAAAATTAAGAATTCAGGTTTTTAAATAACCGGTTGGGTTCTTGTATCATTCTTAAAGAGACAATGGTGTCGGATAAGTTCCAAAATACAGCAACGAAAAAGCGAAAATTGAGCTTCGCAATCAAATTTGACAAAGACCTTGAAATTTCTACCGCTTTGTCTTATCCGACCTTCGGGGATATTCAAAATGATACAACAAAAGATGCATTTGTGGTTTCAAAAGAACGTGAATTACACATAAATGACGTGAGTGTACCAAGTTTAAAATGTAAAAAGATTTAAATTTAAGATTCGTATCTCTTCTTGCCAACTAAATGCAAACAAAAAGAAAACAATCTGTTACTTTTAACATGCCTACTCAACATCCTAAATATAGCATCTATAAGTAGTGGCGGTCTCTGCTATGGATCAAAATGGAGGTAATCGGATCGTCCTTGTGAGGTTTGTGATTCTTTAATGAATAACGTAAAAGAGTACAAAAATTTTCTTACGGGAATGTACATACACAATCGTCAACTTTGTGCTAGCACATAGATTGAGTATCCACTTACGCCCTTCTTATTCAAGGATGCCTTGTTATCTAAGGCGCTTATCCTGTTTCACACACAATAATATCACTGTTCTCCTACCTGATGCAGCAGCTCATGGATTTCACTTCCGCATAAGAGATCTATTTCCTACAAAATCATTTAGATAAACGAAATGTCGAACTTGCTACACAGAACAGACTTTGACATCATTTTGAACTGTGTGTAACCCCTTGGTGAAACAAACCAACAGATCAAGTTAATTTTTGAAATTTTGAACTGTACTAGAGTAAATAATAAGTGTGCGTATGTTTCTTAATGAAAGATATTAAAACGTTCAATGTTAGTATTAGTTAGTACGTATTTTTTACATATACAAAGAGTGTCCCATTATAACCGCCTATTTTGAATTTTGTATCTTTTTATTGTGTCATTTGTTGAAGGTGTTATTTGTGATCATCGAGGTTCAGCCATAGAGAATTATACAGACGCACAACTTATAGCTTTGTGAAAATATACTACTGAAATGACGACATTCCGTTCGAAAATGTCGTGCACTTTTCGATAACCTTCTCGCTGTACAGTGGTCCAATTAATCAAGAAATTTGAAACGATTGGGTCAGTTCAACCCAGTAAAGATCTGTCCTTGTTCGGATAGCTCGGTCTAATGAAAACATTGCAGCCGTTAGTGAAAGTGTCGACCAGAATCATGCCACCTCGATTCGCTATCGTTCTCAGCAGTTGAGACCTTTACAAAGCAGTTTACAGTGAATTTTTATTCCAGATTTGCACTTGCATTCGTACAATATTTCGCAATTACAACAGTCAGCAAACCATGCGCAGCGCCAAACGTCTTTAAATTGTATTTCAGAGAAACAATGAGTGAATAGTGATTTTTCGAACAAAATCATTTTTTCCGATGTGGCGCATTTCGAACTTGATGGTTATGTCAATAAGCAGAATTGTCGCATTCTGAGAGGTGAGAATCCAGAGCTCATGCATCCATCGCGAGTCACTGTTTGGTGAGCATTTTGGGCTGGCAGAGTGATTGGACCATTTTTCTTCGAGAACGAGGCTGGCAATGCGATTAGCGTCAAAGACGTTCGTTAACGTGAAATCATAAGCAACTTCTTCTGATCTCAATTTGCAGAAATCAATCTTGAGGACATGTGGTTTCAACAGGACAACGCAACCTGCCACACAGCAAACGGAACAATTAAATTGTTGAAGGCGAAGTTTAAAGGGAGAATTATCTTGCGCGATGGCAATTTGAATTCGCCACCAAGATCAAACGATTTGATTACGTTGAATTACTTTCTTTGGGCTTTTTTAAAACAAAAACTGTACGACAATAACCCAAGGACAATACTTAAATTGAAAATGGGATTCGACGCGAGATAGGTTTCGGGCCTTTGGGAGCTTCGTTTTAAAAATTTTTGTCGCCAAAAACTCCTCTATCAATTTTATTTTTAATTGTTTAATTTCAAAAAATAACATTTCTGTTACAACAACTTAGACGTTTATATTCACTAAACATTAAGTAATTGAAATTGACAAAAAATACTTGAAGTTAATAAATCAATAATTAATGATTAAAAATTAGGGTGAGTAGCTTGAACTACCAACAATGTTACAGTTATGAAGTTCGAGACTGACTGGCTATCATGGGCTCCTCAGGATATTTATGCTATCCCTGCCTTTGCTTTGTCTTGTGGGAAGTGCAGATCTCATGTCTGCTACTTCTTGATAAAATACATTGTATTGCTTCTTAGTAATCTTAATTCTAACAATTGCTTTCTTATAATCTATTGTGACCTGCTCCTGCAGTATCATGCTACGTCTGAAATACAAAGTAGTTGCTTCCTTTCTCATGTCTAATTATGAACGTCTATTAACCTTTTATAATGTGTCCTTCAATTATACAATGTAACAATCTATTTCTTAACATTTAATAATTGCATTTAAATATACAAATATACTTTAATTTGGAGGATATGTAACTCGCGCCGTTAATGGAATTGATCCGGCACTATGTCAAAACGTCATCAAAAATTTTGTAAACAGAACCAACGTGTGTCATTGGTCACGAAGAAGCCGCATGCCAAAGGGCAATTGATTTAATTGGGAAGGGTGGCACATGCCACACGCACTTAGGCCACCAAGTGGGCCCATTGTGTTGAATTCCTTGCCCTAGGTTGGTTCTTCAATACTCAACCACCCGACCTTACAGGTGAATTTGAGGATGTTGGACCAGGGAGTGTCTTGAATTCCGGCCTTCTCAGGCCACAAATCCCCCAGCATCGATCCTCGAAGTCGGGCGAGTGCCGGACAGGTGCACAAAATGTGCTCCGCCGTCTCGTCCTCCTGTTGACAGCCGCGACAGATGGGGTCGTCTGACAGACCCATCCTATGCAGATACTTCCTTAGTATGCAATGTCCGGACAGTATGCCCACTAGTAGCCGTAGTTTCTGTCTCGGCAAGCATATGACAAATTTTTTGGTTTTGGTCATGGGGGACCTTATGAATATTTTGCCTGTCGGCAGCTTGTTGTACAAGCCCACCTGTCCTTGTGACGGCGGTGAGTTATTTGCTTTATCATGGAGAACATCACCGATGGCGTTATAGCAACCAATGGCTAAGGGCCAACAAAGCCCCGGGCCGTTCCTTGCCTCGTTAAAGAATCTACCTGTTCGTCTTGAATGTCCTTTGATCCATACCAGCTCAAGGGCATTAGCGTTAGAAGCAAGCTCGAGGATGCGGTAGCATTGATGAACCACCCCGAAAAGAACTTCTACTTATTTAGGCTCAAAAGAGCTGCTCTTCTGCTATCGCTCAGGATGCGTATAGCTTTATTTTGGATTCTGCGTTCCAGTATGGCGTTAGCACAATGCATGATGGCTATGACCTCCGTTTGGAAGACAGTTACCAGTCTACCCAGCGTAACACTTTCATGAAGGTCTAGGTCATCGGAGAAGATACCTGCCCCGGTACCTTGATTTGTTTTGGAGCCATCTGTGTAGATGGAGATCTCCGTCAAGGAGGCGTCCTCAGTGTTCAGACAAAGCCCGAAGCGCCTCTTGGAGATTATTATGGGTGAAATCGCATCAACCACTCCTCCCAAGAAAGGAGTGTTCAGCACCGCGTCTCTCAGTATGTTGTGGTGTCTACCACCGCCTCCCTTGTCGATCCATTGACTTTTGAACCGCAGCCTCATTGCCGCTCTCAGAGCCATCTCCTCCACATGTAGGTCCAGCGGAGTGAGGCCTAGGATGGCTTCTAAAGCTGCAGTAGGTGTAGATTGCATTGCGCCCGTGATGCCTAGACAGGCCACTCTTTGGATATGAGTAAGCTCTTTGACTGCATGGGCCAGCCTAGTAATGGGCCACCAGACTACAGCGCCGTAGCAGAGCATCGGCCTTAATAACGTGGTGTATAGCCACAGGACAGCCTTTGGTGAAAGACCCCAAAGTTTGCCTATGGTACGTTTACATTGCCAAAAAACTTGGTTGGCTTTGGTAATTTTTGCTTGTAAGTGTTTGGCGCAATTCAGGTTCTTGTCAAGCATGACGCACAGGTACTTGACCTCTTCTGATAGGGGCAGAGAAGTTTTGAAGAGCGTTGGCAATATAGTTACCATCAGCTTCCTTTTATTGGTGAACAGCACCAGCCCCGTTTTATTGGGGTTGATTGTTAAGGAGTTCTTGGAGCACCATAGCTCCGTGATCCTTAGTACTGCTTGCATTAAGTTACACAGCACCTGTTCAAATTTGCCGACTACTAAGATAGCTATGTCGTCCGTAATCCAGTCGTGTAGAAACCTGCCTCGTCAAGGCGTTGGAAAAGGCTGTCCACAACTATGTTTCCATAGTAGTGGTGACAGCACGCCCCCCTGGGGACAGCTTTTACCTACCGCCCTAACTGCTGAGGTTTCCCCAACATTAATGTGTACCCGTCGACACCGCAGAATCTGCATAGTCAGTTGCCGAAGGGTGTCCTGCGCTCCATGTGCCCGCAGAGCTCTATCGATGCTTGCGAAGGTAAGTTTTGCTAAACGCACCCTCAATATCAACAAATCCGCCTAAGGCGGATATGTTGTTGCGAAGGATTATTTCAATCCGTCTTACAATAGTGTGGAGGGCAGACTACGTAGATTTTCCTGGTATAAAGGGGTGCTGGTTTAGGTGAAGTGGATAAGAAAGCATTATCCTCTCCCTCATATCATTGTCGCACAGTCTCTCCAGGGTCTTTAGCAAAAAAGACGTAAGACTGATCGGTCTGTAAGATTTATCCTGGGAGTAATCCTTCCGGCCTGGTTTAGGAATGTAGACAACTCTAACCTCTCTCCAGCTGTTGGGGATGTATCTAAGAGCAATACAGCCCCTATAAAATACCACGAGGAATGGTGCCAGCCTCTCCACACCCCACTGTAGTGGAGCGGGGAAGATGCTATCCAATCCAGGGAACTTAAACGGTTTGAGAGTTAAGATGGCCCATTTCAATTTCCTTTCGTCCGCTACCCGGTTTGAAACCTCCCGGTCAGCCCCATTGGGGGGCGAGCTGGGTTGGTAAACCCCGTATGAGGAAAGTTGTGATACACTACCTCGAAAATAAGTGTCCATGAGTAACTCGGCTGTTTCTGTCTTGTTGGTGGTGTACATACCATCCGCACATTACAGGCAGCATGGTTGATGGCGAGGATCTTTGGATAAAATCCTGTTAATGCGAGAGATTGCATTGGCAGACTCGATTGAGTTACAGAAGGTCTTCCAAGAGTCTCTCCGTTGTCTTCTAATTGCCGTTTTGTATAGTCGTTGGTGGCTTTTATAGGCCTCCCAATCAGCCATACTTCTGGCGTTTTTTGCCTTGTTGAACAGTTTGCCTAAGGTCTTTTTCAGCTTCTGTAGCTCCTCATCCCACCATGGGATGATGGAACGATTAGAATCTGCCCTGACCGGGCATGCCTGTTCAAAGGACTCTACGATGGAGTTTCTGAAGAGAAACCGAGTATCTCTGTAGCTCTTGTATTGGTTTGGAGTTGTCGATGCCTTGTAGTGCCAAAAGTCTTCCTCCAGGCTGCCTAAATAAATTGACCGGTTGGTCGCATTTGGGTTCCTATATTCTTTATAGGCAACTTCTGCTGCCATTATTTTAGAACTTAACAATCTGTGATCTGACAGTGTTGCTTTAGGCGTAACCTGCCAGTTCAAGATATGTCTTGAAAGGCCTGCCGAAGCCAGGGTTAAGTCGATGATTGTCTGAAAGCGAGATGTCACAAACGTGGGTTCGCTGCCCCAGTTAAGAATCTCCAGATTCTTACTCGATATGTACTTGAGCAGTACTTTTCCTCGAGGGTTTGTGTCAACGTTGCCTCATAGCGTATGGTGAGCGGTGGAGTTGCATCCGATAATAAGAAGCTTTTTGTACCTATCGCAATGATCAATGACTGTCGCCAGCTCCAGAGGAGGTGGGTTTTGGTCAATTGGAAAATAGGCTGAAACCAAGATTATATCAGTAATTCCTCCCATCCTGCAACTGATCTGGACGGCAGAGACATCACGGTCACTCAGTTGTGGCAGGAAGAGAGCATTGATGTGCCTGGGTATGTAAATGCATGCCCTAGGCTTAGATTGGGTATTAAGTTGGTCGTTTATGAAGATACGAAGAAGTTAAGGTAAATATGTCCTTTACAAAATAATTTCATAGCATTAATTATTTTTAAAAATATTCAAGTAACCTTGATATTTTGCACAAAATTAATGAAAAGGTTCTCAGTTTAAAGGCGTTTAAATTAAGAAAGAACGACAATAATTTTTTTACAAATAAATTAAAACCATTGCAATTCTGTTAGGTCCAAGAGTCTACTTGCAGCTTTTAACCTGTAGGTTCTGGAACTAAGTAAAACAGTTGAAAAAGAGGATTTGTTCTCTACGTGCGCCTAACTTTTGTTTAATTCATGAGTATTTGTTTTAAATTTCATTCTAAAAGGCATTCAAACAGTCCTTGGGTTCTTAAAGTATTAGCTGGAAAAAATTAGAATTCTATGTTAATACTATGCAGGTTTTCCTCTATCAGCTAAGATGATAAAGCTATTGTTCCCAATAAGTAAAAATTGCGTGTCTATAATAATATACTTTTCATTTATTTAAAATTCAAAACAATTGTTTCACTACTATCTAGTTTGGGTAATAAGAATTGTAAGTGGAAAACTTAAAGTTCTGGTTTAATATCGTGTAATCTCGCAATTTCATAAAGCAGTTGGTTATGTATCCAGTCCTAATAATATAAATTTAAACAAGTCGGCATCATTTCAAAGTTTACTTTCAGATATATCATTATTTCTGCGCATGCAATTCACAAGGGAAAAATTGTACATAATCATTAAATAGCTATAGTCAAGTTGTGGAACTTCAAGCTTCACGACACGTCGTAAAAGACACAAGTAATATAAATACCTAAAAATCACTTACAAGGTGTAGTAATCGTAATTGGGATATCGACACTATCCGAGATGAGCTATTGAGCACTGTTCACAGCAGCGTGTATAAGCGAGTCAAACAGCTGCAGAGGGTTGAGGGTGGCTCTGGGGAGCAACTGCTTAACTCGATTTGCCCACGCCAGAGGCCTCAATCAATAAACGCGGCGCGGCGGGGACCAATTACATGCCCACTTTCCTCGTAACACCGTTTGCATACATTTGTCAAGCACGATAAAGATGCTTACACTTCTTTATTGGACTCATATTTTTTACGGTTAAATTTTTTTTCAGTTCGCATTTTAAAAAAATGAGCTCACAATACTTCCATTAAAGCCGAAATATATACTTTGAATGCTATGTTCTTATGGTTTTATCAGAGAGTGTAAAAAGATGAGTTCGAAGTTTCCAACATGTTTTTAGAAAGTTGTAAAGGCAGGTCAAGGACCAAACATTTTTAAAAAGCAAAAATAATGGATGCATAAATATTTGTAACATTGTGTCTTTGCAGTGCACGCCGCTTTAGATAGATACACTGTACTAGAAAACGTGATCCTTGAATAAATTACCTTAACGGGTACAAAAATGTCCAAAATGGACGTAAAATTCTTTCGTGGGAAACTACAGGTCGCCCTTGTACCAAAAGTACCTAGCTTATCTACTATTCTCAATTCGATTTTACTTAGTTTTCGAACATTCTTTAAAAAATGTACCCTTGACTCTCCATACATTCACACATCGTTCTCACGAAATAATCAATGAACTATGAAAGAATTACAGTGCATCTACTGTTTAGTTGTATATGTATTTTATATTGCTTATAATATTTTAAGCATAACTAACTTAAACATAACCATAAGTTTCTTAAACAACACAAACAACAATCCAACTACAGTGTGCCTTTCAACATATTAACTTTAGAACACTGTATTATTAAATTCTAATAGTTAACGTTGAATAATGATTCGAAAATAAGAAACAAAATAAATACTGCAGCAGCGCGTTTATTTGAAAAGCAAATTACAATAGTTGTTACAAATAGTACCCCAAACCAAAACATAGGTCTCTCATATAGTATAATGTTGTGGCACAACAGCTCAACTTGTCTACATCCTATTAACAGCACTTCACGGGGTTTAGTCGATTATATTTTGACCGTACTAGAAATTAGGGTTAACCTGCCTGATCAAAGAAAACCATTTTGTGTAAAACCATGCTGCTCTCACAGACCGTGTGTTTCTATTAATTAAGTAGTACCCAAGACTGTATGTTTTGCTTAATGAACTAACTGTTATTTGTATAAATTAATTGTTTTGCTATTATTGTAAACACTCTTTCTTGTTTTATAAATTTATAACACACAATATACCCTTCACGGACAAAGACAATTTTTTTAATAGTAAATGTGGAAGTGTGATTCGGATAAGGATCCGGATTATATTATATCTAATGAAAAAGAATAAAAGTTTGACAAAATACGAAATAGTGAAGTAGCCAGAACAATAAAATTATTAATAAAAACGCTGGAGAAGATACTGTTGATGAAACTGACTTTTTAGAAGCAAATCCGCCGATAATCATAACACAGACGCGCATTTTTTTTATTAAGGAAAATTAAAGTTTTCAAAAATAAAAAGATGATCCACCAACCTCAAAGAAGGTTCTGGCACAACAACATAGATGGCTTTGCAATTCTGGTATAATCAAAGTTTATTCATCTTTATTTAGTACTGAAACTGGTTAAATACGTACCTACATGGTTTCCTATTTTAAGTTAACCTACACACTTCCCTGAAATTCCCATAACCTACATATCTTACTATAGGTGTCCAATAGTCCAGCCTGGGTCTATTTTTACTTCTCTTTTTTCGTTTCTCTGCTTTCAATATATTCCGCACAATTCCCGCGCACTTTAGTATGTGTACTGTCACCATATCTCTCCCATTTCTCACTGTTTTCCACATATTTCTTTCTTCCCCTACCATTTCTAGAAACTCTTCGTTCTTGACTTTGTCTGTCCATGATGTCTTCTCCGTAAGACTGTAGCACAACATTTCAAAGGCTTCTAACTTTTTCCTGTCAGATTCTCCTACTGTCCACCTTTTACAACCGTACAGTACTGTGCTCCACATATATGCTTTCGGCAATCTTTGCCCTGTTTCCATGTTTGTTGTCTTTGAACATAGTAGATGCTTTTTCTTGTTATATGCGGCACGATCTTGTGTTAGTCTTTGTTTTATATCTTTTGCATTTTTCTCTTCGTTATATGGCTTCCTACGTACCAGGAATCCTTAACTTCTTGCAAGTTCTCGTTTCTTAATCGTACTCTGGTTTTTGACTTATTTTCTCCTCCATTACATATTAGTACTTTGGTTTTAATTTTGTTAATTTTCATAAGGGATCTCTCTGTTAGTACTGTTTCCGCTTCATTAGAGCTGATTTTAACTCTTCCTTCCTAAATGCAATATTGCTTTATTATCTGTAAACCTAATCATATCAATCGTTTGTCCCTGCCTAATAGTTCCAAGTGTCTTTCTGCATTTGAGAGTATTCATTGGCTTTTCGATATACAAGTTAAAAATTAACGGGGTAGGACATATCCATGTCTCACCCCTTTCCTAATATTTATTTCTCTGTGTTTCTTGCTCTAATACTATTACCGCTGGTTACTCTTTGTCTAAGATATGTACTCTCCGTCTATTCCTATAACACATTCCAACCTTTTTGAGTATTTTGAACATATTTTACCATTTTACATTGTCAAATACCTTTTCCAGATCGATACACCTTTTACACACTTTCTCCTTTTTTTATTGTTTTCTCGGTTTCCAACCTTAGAGCTAAAATGGCTTTTCGTGTTCCCGCGATTAGCCTAAATCCAAATTGATCTTCTTCTAGTATCTCTTCAGTCCATTTTTCCATCCGTCTTTGTACAATTCTAGTTAATATTTTTTAGCATAGTTCAAAGATATGTTCTATTACTGCTTGCTCAGCGGCTTTTAAAGCTTCTACTTGTACCTAATCTATACCGGTGCCTTATTATTTTCAGACTCTTTAATGTTAATTGCTAATTGAAACTCATTTCGATGTATAGGATATCCCAGGTCATCTTTTTCAATGTCTGATTCCTGTTCTAATGCTTCTACTTTCTACCCTGCATACAAATTCCCTCTTTATTCCTGCCATCTAACCACTTTCGCTACATTTTCTATAAAGATATCTCCTCCCGCGCCCCTTATATTTTTACTATACGCTCTTGTATTCCTAAAATTCATTCTAATTAGTTTGTATGGTTCGTCTAACTTTCCCATTTCCATCGTAGTTTGTACCTTTTTGTACTTTTCATAAATCGATTGTTCTTTATCTTTCATGCATTTAAGATTAATTCACCATTTTATGGCGTTATATCTCAATTCACTGCTTCAACTGGCCTGGTATTTTTGTTTTTGGTTTTCTTTTTTTTTGTTTCTATTAGTACAAAATGCTATTTGATCCAATAGATATACATAAATAAAACTTGCAAAGAGTAAAAATAAACTCAGATCGGAAGATAAAATATCTAATTGTCGAAATATCGACAAATTGAAGATCTATGCTCTCATCGGTTAATCTATCTGCACTACGACTTTCAATTTTGCTTATCAGAGTATCGTTCAGTTTTTTCAGTATACTTGACTAACAGGTCTGCATTCACAACAACGTTTGAAATACTAAACACGTAGTTTCAGTTTCATCGAACCACAAAGCGCGAAGATAGGAAAAAGGTCGATCGTGTTGTTAAAGTTTTGGTAATATTCGAATAGTTTATACGCAGCTCAAAGAAATGCACTGCCCTCTTGAGAACATGGTTGTGGATGAGATGCTTTTCCCTTGTGAGAAAAATACCAAGAATGATATGTCCGTGTATAAGTGACTCATTCACTTTGTATCTCTGCAATGCGTATATTTGCACGGGTAAAAGGTAGTGACAAAATAGAACTAGCTAAAGACTCACTCAACCTTGAACTTATGCAAGTAAGTCGAAAGATCAAACCGTAATACCACAGGAAACAACTTGGTTTTCTTCGTTAGAATTAGTGAAAGATCTTTGAAGATATCTTTGATTTTTATGGGTTCACGAAAAAAATTAAACCTACTCTACCGGAGTAAGGGATGACAAAAACGATCTTATCGGGTCAGCTGTTAACGGATTCGCAAGTGATCAACTTACTACATAATTTTCTCTTGTAGTTCTATGCACCATGGTACAAAAACCAATCCTGATTAAAAAAACTAGAAATTGTTTGTTGTAACAAAACGGAAAGTGGTGGTGCTTACTAGATATGAAAATTGCTCTATACTCATGTAACATAAGTGACCACTAGTAGTGGTCATCTTCGTAAATATAAACTGTAAAAATGCATTGGTTATGTGTTATAGGAAAATGGACTGAATTAGTTAAAAAGAAAAAAATGCTTATGATAACTCCTCGTAGGTAATTATTTTCCCTCACCTTCTGAGAGATACTAGAGGACAAATAAATCAACGTTTAGGTGATAATGAGGAAATATCTGCCTCTGAACATCATATTCCGAGCTAGAGATTTAAAGAATGTAAGCTTGCTCAAAGTGTCCGTCTTCTAAAAGCAGAAAATCGACATATAAATACATCAGATGAGGAAATCTAATCTGTTTGAAATGTGATATGAAATTCTACGCTAACTGTGATATTCTCAAGAATTAAACATTGCTTAACATTTTCTTTCGTGTTTAACACATTTTTCTTTACTTATCTGAGCAATAAATTAAATAACCTGAATAGTTATTCTCTTAAAAATGTTGATTTCTTGCAATTTATTGAAATCATGTTATTTCAAGTAAAAGTCTAAAATCATATTTTGTAATAGGTAATAACGGGATATGTTTCGGTTTAAGCGTCAATGTTTACTTAATCAGGTGATGTCCCACAATTTACCTTAACCGATTAGTGCCCAGCAGTGCCAAATAGCACTGTAGTAAATAATATTATTTATTATAAGTTTGTATTTTACATGAGCTCTGATTTGCATGCGTAGACTTGTTTAGATTTGGTTGAAATTTCACACAACATTTGTTATCAGTCGTCGGTTGCATCTGAGTGGCCTGGGAGTTATCAAAGTACATGTAAAAATGAGGGAATTTCTGGATGTGGGAAAACTACGGAATTTACTTGAGTTAGTATATTGACAGTTTTTATTATTCAAAATTAAATTAGCTTTGCAAAAGCAATACTTGAAAGTAAATTTTTAAATATCAAATATATTACAAATTGCATGGCATATAGCCTAAAAGTATGTGTTCATGTGTGAGATGCCATATGGCACCGATGGGCTCCTAGAGAGGAGAATTTTTTTTTTTATTTTCGTATGATGTTATAAAGGGTGTCCCAAAATTTACGCAAGATTTGAATTTGCTGCCATTTGTGCAGTAAACTGTTGGCAACCCTGAAAAATAAACACTTTAACAGCTGACAGTCTAGGGTTAGTTAAAATGGAGCGTTACACGACAGAACAACGTATTTTCATTGTTGAAGAATATCTCCAAAATAATGAAAGTTTGGCGGCCACAGTTCGAAAATTTCGTACAAAATACGGTCGGAACGTTCATTTAACTTCGTCAACTGTGAAGAGAGTAATTGAAAAATTCAGGAAGACTGGATCTACTGGTGATGCTAAACATTCTGGTCGTCCAAAAACAAGCCGTTCAGATGTCAATATCGAAGCAGTGCGTGACAGTGTTGGTGAAAACCCAAGAACATCAATTCAACGACGTGGACAAGAACTGCAAATTTCAAGAAGTTCTCTACAGCGTATACTCACTGAAGATCTGCGGTTCCATGCCTACAAAGTTCAATTAACACAAGAACTTAAGCCTAATGACCATGTCCAGCGAAGAAAAGTTGTTGAGTGGATTATCGAACATCAACAAGTGGACCCTGATTTTTCGAAAAAAATCATCCTAAGCGACGAAGCACATTTTCACCTTGATGGCTTTGTTAATCGACAAAATTGCCGCATTTGGGTTCAGAGAACCCACATGTGATTGTCGAAAAAATATACATCCACAACGTGTCACTGTTTGGTGTGGATTTTGGGCTGGAGGCATTATTGGACCATACTTCTTCGAAAATGAAGCTGGTCAAGCAGTGACTGTTACTGGTACTCGATACGCGACATGATAAGAGAGTTCTTTCTCCCTCAATTGGATGATTTTGATGTGGAGAACATGTGGTTTCAACAAGACGGTGCCACATGCCATACAGCCCGTGAAACAATCCAATTACTGAATGAGACATTTCCTGGTTGTGTTCTCTCTCGTTTCGGTGAATTGGCCCCCTATATCATGCGATTTAACACCATTGGATTTCTTTTTATGGGGTTATTTAAAATCAAAGGTCTACGCCAACAAGCCCACAACAATACGTGCGTTGAAGGAAGAAATTCAACGCTACATTACTGAAATTGGGCCACATTTATGCACAATTGTAATGGAAAATTTCGACAAAAGAGTGCGTATGTGCCAGCAAAGCCGTGGAGAGAATTTGCCCGATGTGTTATTTCATACATAACCCTATTGTGTGTACTTTATGATTCATTAAAAAAATTATAATTTATAGAAAAATAAATGTGTTTTATATTTAATTCAAACCTTGCGTAAATTTTGGGACACCCCTTATATTACAAATGGCTACGGTGCACTACATTTGCAGGTCTTGATCTTCTTTGCAAAATGCTTTGTAATTTTAGTAGATATTTCTGATAGTGGAACAAATCACTTAGTCAATATTTTTATAGAACCTCCCGACCCAGCTGTTGTATCAAAGAAAGAATCTGGAAACGAAGATGATGGTAACGATGTCGTCATTTATCTGGAAATCAGTTACTTGTACTTGTACCGAAATACTAATTGGAGGTGAAAATATTCAACGTCTAGTTGAAAAAATAAGGTTTGGTGGTGCAGCTGAATCAGGAACTTCGAAAAATGCATCTTCCGTTATAATTTGTGTCAAAACAGGCCAATAAAAAAATTGAATAAACAGCTTAGCGCAATTTATATTGTAGGAGATTTTGAGGAAGGTGTATAACAGTTCCCTACAAGTGACTATTCAAACTTTCGTGAATCAGCTGTTAAAGTTTTTGAACAGTTCTTCCAAGATACAATTTGAAAGCTACAAGAACAAGAAACCAACAAGTATATCCAATTTGAAAATGCTACTGCAATACCTCCAATTAGTATAGAAGAAATAAAATACGTTGTTGATATTTTAGTGCTGAGTAGCTATAACGTGGTCACTACAAACAACAGTTCTTCCGAACAAAAACCTGATCTTCATAATGAGTTAATTACCAATGCTATGCGAAGAAATAGAGTTATCGCCATCCTCCAGTATATACATTGTGTCGACAATAACATTCTAGATAAAACTGATAAAGTGACTAAACTAAGAAAGTAGATGGACATTGTGAAAGATAGATGTATAAGTAATTTTGTTCCAACGGCTGATATAAATTATGACGAAAGTATGATTAGGGGTTATGGAAGATATCTAATGAAACAATTTATTCGTTGCAAACGTTTGGTTACAAACTCCGGAGTCTTAATTCATTTGGTGATTATCTTAGCACTTTTGATATTTACCAAAGTAAATTTCAAATAGTAAATCCCACATACACTCAACTATTTGGGGAAACATCTGCACCTTTACTATAAATGCTAGAAGAGCATCCGCCCAAAATTAGAGATCTTGCTCACAACAAATTTCTGGATAATTTATTTTGTATTCCACGATTGCTCTACTTTTAGATAGAACAAGGTTATTCAACAACTGGCACATTTTGCGAGACCGGAATGTTGAGTGACGAAATAGAAAATAAAACACTAATCAGAAAACAAAGTATAAAAAGCAAAAAGGTACGGTATAGTAAAGAGTGTAGGAAACAAAAAAGAAATCGCAAGATAAAAGCAGTGGAATTGTTTTTGTGCTCTGGAAAGACAACGGCGTAGTTGCTGTTAGTTCAACAAAATTTGATGTACAACCAACTGTTTCTATAGAAAAAAAACTATTCTCCAGAGCAACAGAAAAATATTGCCGTTCAGATGTCGCAGCTTATTTTCAGATAACTTTATAATAATGAATTCATGTTCCAATCGAGTTTAAAATTAATTTTGAAATACAACCGAGGAATGGAATGCACATCTTTAATAAAACAAAATATCAACACTTACAGAATAGGAATTTGCAATAAAAATGGCATTGGCCAATATTTTCTTGGATCATTGATGCAATCATTCAAAATGTGTGGATTTTGTACAAGTAAAATAACAAGGTATCGCAACTTCAGTCTAGATGGTGCTACGTCTTTTGGCTGCTCAAAATTTTGGTTTATTATTAGGTATAGATTTGTTCTATACCCCATAAAGGGAAAGCCTTTTTACCCATCACTAATTTAATTAAGTTACTACGTGTAAAGTGTGTGGTTTCTGGGTCCATGCGAACTGAGGTCGAGAACCCGTAATTTATCGACTATCCTTTGAAACACACATTTTCCCAGGTCGAAGGAATGTGTGGTTATCGCGATTTAGCAAATGAGAAACCTTTTATGGTGCGGGGATAACGGCGAAAGCGCATTTTAAACTTTTCCATCAACTACCGTACGATATCGACATATTAAACGCGAGTGCGTGTTTATTGCAGCGAGATCTACCCGTAAATCCCTACCTTTCCTTTTAAAATACCTTCATCTTCTACTCCAAAACGGTTGTAGATTCAACAACCAACTTCACTGCAAGAATTTGGACCAACATAAAAAACTAACTACCACGAAATCCTGCTCCATTTGTAGATGTCAGCAAATGCATACCTTAACTAGAACCACTAATAAAAGTAAACCTTTTACTTATTCTTTAATTGCTTTCTTTGTATGTACATGTGTAACCGTTTGATGGCAATAATTTGCAACCTCATTCTGGGCGTAATAAAATGCTCTTGAACGTTAAACGTAATAATTAGCGATCCGAGGAATAAGTAGTATCCTACGATACAAATTGTTTTAGTAATTTAAAATGTAAAAGTTGACTCTCTCTCTATCTCCGTAATAATAAAAATCTTTTACTGATTGCATTATGGACAGATATGTTAATTTGATTTGTATGTAACATACGCTTTGTGGATGTCGTGCAGCTATTACCTGAACTAATAAAATATCAATTCTACTACGCGCGAAAAAATATCCTTCAATTTCGCACCTAAATAATACGTTTCTTGTTGTAAACTTTCATGGGCTTTTGTCCTTTAGAATATACTGCTGGCAACCCCTAGTGACATATTTGTACACTTAACGAAACCTTTGCATAATACCTTAAAATAATACAAAAATGTCAATTTTCGTGTGCTAGAACACGTTTTTCAGAGCAATAACTAATAATTAAGGTTTTAATTAAGTTTAAAAAAAATTGTAGTTTTATGAGTACTTAACTGAATTTAGGCCTACTTGAAGAAAAATTTTATATAAATGACTTGGCCCTATCTTTAATTTGCCGGTCCCGAAAAAATATTTCTTTTACATTAAACTTTCGTTTAGGTAAGTTTTATTAGGACACATACCTGTAATTCGTAGTAACTTTTAAAATATTTACCTAATAGTGATTTTCATTTAGCTATTTAATATTTCGACGTTCAATACATTTTTGCAAATTGAATGCTAAAACATTTTTTAATTAAATAAACTTGAGAAAAAAAATTCCATGTCGAATATTTCGCTTAAGTATTGATTAAATTAACCTAGTTTTTGATCATATTTATTCGTCAAATCCCAAATACTGGCTTATTCGGGTTGATGCTTAATACTCTTTGGCTACATATAGGACCGCGGCCTAAGCCTAAGCCTCTATTACCACAGTTGCGAGTACAAGAAATTTCTATTGGCTGTGTTTTTTGCATAAATTTCAATCATTTGCTACAAATTTCGTTATCAACTTTTTTTATATAGGGACGTTAATAAATTTTTTTGTTTTATCTTGAACTTGTTGATGAAAGGCTGTCGCCTTTGCCGTTTCAGCGTCATTCCTTATTGTTTCTGGTGCATTAAAAGTTTTTCTGCTTCTATCAATTAGTTGTCTACCGCATAACTATTTTAGTATTTCTGTCGTAGTTACTTGATTTTGAAATTACTTTGTGGGTATATTTAAGTTGGTCGTGTTACTTTTATTTGATTTTCTTATATCAGTGGGTGCGATAGGTAGGGAGATGATCTGTCTGGTCTCATATGGAGGGTAGTTTGTATTAATTATCGACGTGTTGGTATAGGAATCACCTTATCACTAATGTTGCAGGTGGTGCTTCAAACCAATATATTTTAATAGGGTAATTCTCTACTCTCTAACCTATATCTAGGATGCTTATCCCAAAACTCTACTTTTTCCTATATTTCTATCTCAATTTTCAACGTTATTTTTTTCCTTCGTTGGACCTGTCTTTATCCCGAGATAACCGTCCATCACATAATTGTGGTGTTGGTCCACTCCAGACAGTAAATATACAAAAGATGTTTTTTAAACATACTGTGTTATTTTTCTTATTTAATCGTCATCCAGACATCGTTCACATTCGTATTACCTTTTTTTTAGATCCCTTGTTGCAAATACCACACACCCACTTTTTACAACTTATGCACTCAATCCATTTCTCTTAATTAATGTAGCACTGAAAGTCGCACTCACAAATTGAGCATAAATTGTTTTCTTTGGAAAAATTCTTTTTTGAGGTTGACACTTATACAGTCTTCTCCTTAATTTGAGCTTCTTTAACAGTTTTGATGTCTGTAGCTGTGATCACTTCAACCGCTTTCGCAACCCTTCTCTTCTTTTTTGGGACATTTGAAGCAAAAATTATTTTTACTGTCTCTAAAAGAAGATCCTCGAAAGTGGCTGCCCTTGGTGCACTCGGACTAGCACAATGTTCAACCAACTGAGAATTAATATTTGAACCTTCTGGTAATATTGCAGCGGGTCTTTCTTCAACTAATGCATAATTATCCAGATCATTTGTTCAGGAGGAAGATCTAAAAATATCAAAGAATGCGCAGTAGTTTCAACAATTAAGCTAGAAAAATTTGATTCCTGGTTCTGATCGTTTTCTTTGTGTAGCTGCTCCCATTGGTTCAGAGAAATACTGCTGAATATTGAATCCGGACTGACATTTTTAGAAGATGGATAAATTCCTGCTTTTTGGAAACCATTTATAATTATATCTTTATTTAACTCTAACCAAATTTCCCCAATCAATTTTGAAAATTCTTTTTTGGAAGTTTGATTCCAATATTCTTCCTTTGCCAGGTTACTAATTTCTGATCCTACGTAGTTTTTAAATGTATAAAAACACTCAGATCTAAAAGCTGCAAGACATGACTTGTATGGAGAGGCAGTTTTAAAATTGTTACATTTTTTTGGGATGCCATTTCTATCATTTTGATACTTATATGACTGGAATGACCGTCATATATTAATAGAACCGGGCGGTCAGTTCAATTGCTTTCAGAAAAATCATTTCAAAATAATTTTCGAATACAGTGGTCTCCGTCCATCCATTAGCAGTTGCTGCAAAAGTTGTTTGAGGGTAACCAGTATTTTCTGGCGCACACCACCGATCCCATATATTTTTCCCTTTGAAAATATTTAATGGTGATTCCTTATCTCCAGATGCAGAAGCTGCTAGTAAAACTGTACTGTTTTCTCGTCCAGGAGCACTAACCATACGAGTGGATGGCAAGTTTTTACCGCCGTCTATTTTTGTTTTCGAAGGATCTGTACAAAAACTAGATCCATCAAGGTTCCAAATTTTTGATGGGTAATTTTTCAATCCGAAATCCCGAATAGCTTTTTTCTATTAATGAAAAATATTCGTTAATAATAAAGGGATTGCAGCTTTTCTTACAGGCGATTTCAATGCTTTGTGGTTCTTTATAGATAAATGATTTCTCTTTTTGAAACCAAGAAACCAATCTTCAGAAGGATCTCCGTTTTTAAATGAAGTTTTTAGATTGTTGGCCGTAACAAACTGACCAACCAACTCTAGTGTTCCTTCCTAGATAACCCAAATCCGCACCTTTTTCCATGGTCAAGCGTCTATCAGCAAGACGTTTCTTATTTGTCTTTGAAAGAGCAGTGCTCGGGCTAACGTTTCTGATTTTGCATCACATCTTCCCTTCAAATGGTCCATTATTGTATTTAATGGAATTTTGAAGAGCCTGCTTGCTTTGTAAGCACCCAAACGTCCGAACTTGACTACTTCTAGCACTTCCTGCAATGTTTCTTTGGAACAGTTACTCCGATTACTTTTTCTATGTAGTTTCGCACCATGTCGGCCCTAAAAATACGATACAAAAATTTCCTTTATGAAAAAGTGTAGAACAAACCCAGAAACAATAGAAATGAAAGTGTAGTAGCGGCAAGAGCTCATAACTGCGCTCTTATCTCAGTGGATATTCTGCACTTACCAGGCACACACATTTGCGGGGTTATAGTAGAGTAGCGCTTTTCTCAATAAATTTTGAAGAAGCAATAACATTTATCCATTTATTAACATGTTTGTTAATGTATGTTTTCACACTTACCAAAAATAATCGCAAAGAACAGTAAATATCGATAAAAACTATGACACTTTGATAATGATACTGAATTTGGCTTATGCTTTCACACGAGGTGCGCACTTTCTGATTGATATAAATAGGGGAAGTCCCTTCAGAATGGTGCGACATGTATGACTATTATTCCATACCACAAAAAATAGATTTCTAGCAATTCGCTATTATACTTTGGGTTATATTAGAATAAATAGCGACTGTGTACGCACTTGCCTTCTTTACGCACTTACCCCACTTCGCCTTAAGTCTTTCCATATAAAAAGACTTATATAGGAATATTTTTATAAGCTATTTACCAACTAAAAGATTAAGTGTCCAGCGGTGCCGTTTGACATACCATGTTTTTGAAACGCTTAATATTAGTAGATTTTTTAAACAATATTCCAGTGACCTATAAGTAGGTCTTAGGGGATATACAAAATTTCTTAAAACAATTTTTACCAAAATAATTTGGAGCACTAATGAAGTACTACACATTTTTAATATTTTATCTATATCTTCTACATTCCAAACCATGTGGTAAATGCATTACTTATCAAATACAAGAATAAATGTTAAATATAAGTACCCGTCCTTTTGTCACAATTAATTCTACTCGCGTCTATCATTTATTTATTACAATGTAAACATTATCTTTATTGTTCTATAAAAAGCTTAAAAACACATGTTAATTACAAATTATTAAGTTAATTGTTTGCATTATAATGATGCGTGCAAGAAACACATTAGAATTTATAATGGGAGGACTGTTCTTTAGCAAACATCAACCCATCGTTGAAATGAGAACTTCTTTGATTATACCCTGTCTCATTATGAATTGATAAATGTATACAGACCTAAACTGAAATAATGACCTATTAAAATATGAATATGTCATTATTCGTTAACTAATATTCCTTCTTCTTGAAACCTGTGCTCTTGCCGACAAAAAGCAATAAAATTAATATTTGATCGCTAATAATAGCTACTCGAATGCTGAAATATACATAAAATATAGTTTAGAAATTAGTGTTCAACCTCATGCAAATAATTGTGGCACAAGTTTCGTTGATTTTATTCGTCTTATACAAGTCCATAAGGAGATACACAAGCTTATAGATGCTGTGCTCCTTTAGATGGTCAGGAAAAAATTAAATCAAGCAACCCAAAATGCATAAATCGATGATTCATTGCTACTAAGCTACGTTGATCAAAAGCTACTACGCGAAAAATACAAACCGGAGTTATGTTATTACACGGGGACTATGTAGCCTAGTCTTCTCTCAATAGAAAATTACCAGAGGTAATTGTTGTTTTTTAAAGCAGTTCTTATTTTTATATGTCATAATGTCCATTGTGAATTAAACCGTTATGTTGCACAACACAATATAATGCATATAACACTTTAGTTTGATTAAAAATTGAACAAAATGGCGTTAAATCCAGGTCTATTAAGCGGTCTGAGCATAATTATCAGAACACATCAAAATATAGGAATTATTTGCTAATTATTTGCTTTTTTGGCTAATAAAACCAATTTTTTTGCTAAAAAAAATACCTAAACAAAATAAAATAAAAAAATTAACAATATATATATATATATATATATATATATATATATAAAAATTATTTGCTATTTCTTGCTACTATTTGCAAAAGAAAAAAAAATCAAATTTTCAAATAATAAACTAAATATCAATATCTACAAGAGTAAAGTACATTAAAGAAATTAATTGCTGGCATGACTAAAGAATGCCTACGTTTTATGAATAATTTACTCTTAAAATATGCAACTCCCAAATTATCAGAACACATCAAGATATATATAGGAATTATTTGCTAATTATTTGCTTTTTTTGCTGAAAAAAACAATTTTTTTGCTATATCTGTAAAAGAGTTACAAGTGGTTAGATAGCTTAATATTAAGCTGTCTAGTCAACTAAAAAAAAATACCCACACAAAATAGAATAAAAAAATTAACAATATATAAATTATTTGCTATTTTTTTGCTACCATTTGCTAAAGAACAATAATCAAATTTTCAAATAATAAAATAAATATCAATATCTACAACAGTAAAGTACATAAAGAAATTAATTGCTGGCATGACCAAAGAATACCTACGTTTTATGAATTATTTACTCTTAAAACATGCAACTCCCAAATTATCAGAACGCATCAAAATATATATAGAAATTATTTGCTAATTATTTGCTTTTTTTGCTGATAAAACCAATTTTTTTGCTATATCTATAAAAAGTTACAAGTGGTTATATAGCTTAATATTAATCTAGCTAGTCAACTAAAAAAAATACGCACACAAAATAAAATAAAAAAATTAACAATATATAAATTATTTGCTATTTTTTGATACCATTTGAAAAAAAAACTCATATTTTCAAATAATGAAATAAATATCAATATCTACAAGAGTAAAGTATATTAAAGAAATTAATTGCAGGCATGACTAAAGAATACCTACGTTTTTCTGAAGTCAAAGAATGTGTAAGTTCCATAATAGATAAACTAAACAACAAAGGTCCTAATGGGTCCACTTGTTGTACACCGCCTTGAGATTTTATGAACTTGTTGCCAAAAATTAAATTAGAAGGGTTTCTATAGGATTGCCATATAAATAGAAATAAATTTGGTATTTCCCGGTGAACTTGGGACAACATGTGATCTCGTCGTAAGGTGTTAAATGCGTTTGCAAAGTCAAACTTCACAATGACTTCGGCATCTTTGTTAATGTCAATGAAAGTGCAGGTTGCATTTACAGCAGCTTTTGCGCCTCCTCTGACACCAAGACCAAGTTATATTGGTTTTAATTTTGCACTTGAAATCTCATAGACTGTATTGCAAGCAATTTTGGCTCCAATGTATTACCACATGCAATTGGGCGTATTACTCCATTTTTTTTTAATTAAAGCGGTTAATGAGGCATCATAAAATATTGATAAAACTGATTTTGGTAAATTACCATTTAAAACATTGACAATAAATATGGCAAGGAGTTTGAAAAGAGTTGCTGTAACGGCGCCGTTAGGGATTGCTAACAAATCTAAACAATGTCGTGGTCTGAGACCATCAATTCCACAGGATGAACTTTGAGGAAAGTTGGTGAATGCCTTTTTACGGTTTCGTTTATAAAACAAAATCCCGACCTAATTGTATTAAAACCTGATAAATCTAACAAAACAGCTATAGTGACCAATAACACATACAATAATAAAATTTTAAAACTACTTCAGGAAAATCAACGTACGAATTAGTTAAAAAAACTCTACTAACGTTCTACAAAAAATTAACAATGACATTGTGAAAAATTGGGAAAAAAAGGATACATTTCCCCCAAAGAATGTAAAAAATTAATAATAAATAACGCGTTGCCACCCAAGCTTTATGCTATGCCCATGAGACCAATCATTTCCACAATACAATCGCCCCTTAATTAGCTTGCCAACTTTACGAAAAACATACCCAAGTACATGATATATAAAAATAAATTCTACATTAAAGACTCTTGGCAATTAAAAGAAAATATTAAACAAGTGGATATACCGGATGTAACATCATGGTACACAAATGTACCAATAGAGTTAGTTATTCAACTAATAGAACAAAAATGGGTAGAAATTAAAACTTAAACAAATATACCACAAAAAGAATTCATAAAAACTGTAGAAATAATTTAACATCAAGTGATTTTACAACCAAAAACTAGGGGGTTGATTCTCGACACTATTCCCTTGAGAAACGTGACGTCATTCCTATGAGAATAAGCTGTTCGTATTCTTCACTTAACCGATGGAAAATATTCCAATGCCACGCGTTGAAAAATATTCCCGTGGTAGTACGGCATGGGAAGGTGTTTTTAACGTTAGAATGTGACACATCAAGCATAGGGATTTAATTTTCATGTTGCAAATGGAAACGCACCTACATGAATCATCTTAAGTATTTACTTTTAATATAACCTCGAATTAGAAAAATAAAATAACCGTCCATATATAGAAGGTTTAGTTATCGATTAACTTATTAGTTATTTATTATGAGTTTTAACTTGCTTGACTAATACCTTTGATTTCAACGCTAATATATACCTACACTTATATATTCATCACTGTTTATTTGTTGGTTAAATATCTTTAGAATGCACTTTCTTAAACATTCATCTTTCTCCATAAATTCAATTAAACGAGTCTTTTGGCTGTCACTTACATGCCCGGATTTGGGATGTGACTTATTATTGTTCATTGTTAGGAAACGCAAATGGATGTTTATGTTATCAAAGGTGTAATGATGAAGAAACAAAGCCGGGTCGGGTTACGTTAGATATACCTACCGTCTGTTTACGCTTTGATTGGTTGAATACCTTGAACATCTGTTTTAGAGTAGACATACGTACAAGTATGTTTCTCAAGGGAATCCTAGTTTCCATGCCAGTCAAGAATAGCATTTGACATTCCTATAGGAAAATGTAAGAGAATATATTCCACATTGGAATCGACCCCTGGTATATAGGCAAGTAAATGGTTATGCTATGGGTTTGACGCTGTCTTGCGTGGTGGCACAAATTGTTTTTGAAGAACTGAAGGAAAATATAATAAAACAAATAAACTTCCCACTACCTTTCTTTTCCGATACGTGACGACTGCGATTGCGTCATCCCACAAGATAAATGCAATTACTTAATTAAACTTTTTAATAGCCTTCACAAAAAGATTCAATTCGCAATTGAAGTAGAAAAAACCAATAAACTGAACTTTCTAGAAATGACATTGCACCGGATAAGCCATTAGATTAAAACATCATGCTACACTAAACACACCCGGTCGGGAAGATACCTCAACTATTACCCCCAACATTCTATCTCCCAAAAAAAGTTTGTCGTATTAAAACTAGCGAACAAGGCAATCAAACTATCAGACCCTGAATATAGATGGGAAGCAATTAGGAAAGCTAAAACACATTATGAGGAAATAATTACCCACTAAACTTAATTGAACGGATATTTTAATAAACAGATCAATATATATTATAACACAAACTACATCAACAATACCAAAAATAAATCAATAATAAAATACGCACCTATACCGTATGTGCAAAATTTATCGGAAAACCTGCAAAAATTATTAATAAAACATAATATAACAATTGCGGACAATGAATTCAATTTAGAAAAAAGTTGTTTCAGTAAATTAATAGACAGCATTCCTAAGAATAAAAAAGCGCACCCCATCTATAAGATTCCGTGTCAACATAATTACAATTGCAATTGCGTATACATTAGGCAAAGTATACAGCATTTAAAGAAAAGAATTAATGAGCATAAATATGATATAAGTCTAACCAAATTGTTCTAACCAAACACGAGAAACAAAGCCCAACATAAATTCGAATTCAACAAAATGACAATTTTAAAAACATAAGCAAACCAAAAAATTCGAGAATTTCTAGAGATGGCGTATATTATTAAATATCTAACATCAATACATGATAAAATGGATGTTAACAAATTAAGTAAAATGTATTATAATCTATTAAAATGAAAAAACATAAAATTAATCACGAAGAAGTGGTTGTTTTGCATATATGAAGGCAACGTAGAGTGAGTAAGCGTAAGAAAGTGCGTAGAGGTATGTTCAGGTTGTATACATATATAGGTATGTATTTAAATGAATAAACACATTGATATATGGTTATACATAAATTAAAATTTACCTAATAACACAGATGTACATAAATGTAGAATGTATAATATTCTAGCCTGTTTTAAAATGTGTTTTTATCGAGTGACATGAAATATAAATTCCGATAAATCAAGCATTAGTTTCCAATCAAACTTTGTACTAAACATTTTAATATACATGTTTATCAAGAAATTTGAATTTTAAATTTGACTAAGAGTTTAGCAACTCGCATGAAGGTATAATACATAATTTATATATAATAACAAAATTTTAATCTGTGCCGTAAATGTTTTATACAATTTTAAATTAAATAAATTGAATTTTAGGAACTGCACCACATCATTCAATGAATGGTTCAAAAGAATGTTTTATTAAACTATGTTATAAATATATAAAGCTTCGTAAAAATATTGTAATAGTGTGTTAAGATATAATGTACATGTATTGTATTATAGGGGGAAAAAACATCATTGATAAAACCAGCTACCGACGATAGAAACGTCTGATTATAAGTACAACATAAACACACATATAATGTAAAAACTATTTATTTATTTAGACCTTTTTCTCAAAAAAAAAATTTAAAGTATTATTATAAAAAGAAGGTCAAGAAATACCAATACGTTAGTAATTATAAACTTACCTTGTGTAACCTTGTGTAATTAATTACCTAATATTTCTATATATATTAGGTAGTTAGTCACACAAGGTAGGTTGATAAATACTAACGTATTACAGTTAATAAGATGAAATAATAACGTAGACTTTTCTGCGACGCCCAAACGATCATTTCAAATCGAGTTACTCAAAAAAGTTTACAATGTCAGATATGATTGCAAAAATACTAAATGTAATTAAATGTTAGGTTGATGTATGGTGATATACACGATTGAGATTTGTATAATTTCCCAATTTTCACTACCAGTCCCGGTAGACTAATTAATAAATACGTCACCCGCAATAGCTGAAAAGATACAAGTTCAAATATTGTCTGAGATCTTATACTTTCCATCCTTCAATTGACTAGCTCGATTTGAAAAGATCATTTGGGCTTTGCATAAACGTCAAGTTATTATTCCATATTATTAACTATAATACGTTATAATATAATCCGAAAAAAAAATTCGTAAATTCATGATTACGCCCTGTACAATGTAAGCGTACTTTCATTCATTGATGTACAAGCGAAAACTACAATTGCGTGTGTATAAATAATCACCCTGTATGATATAAGCATATTGTAAATACATAGGAAATGACGTAAGTTGTATATATAAAAATAATTAATTGTAAGATACCGTAAAACGCATTCAATGCGAATAGAAATTGATCGTTTTAAGATAAATACAAAGCCATTTATTTTCACTTATTAATTATCAATACATTTTTGATAATAATGCTTCTTGATTTATTGTAAATAGCGTAAAATAATACTAGCTTTACGCATTTAGCATAGAAAACTACAATCTTGTTAAAAGAAACACCACTTCTAACCATGAAAACGTGAAAACACGTTTTGATGTTAAAAGCAAATATTTTCTATAAACTGCAACCCCTTATGCATTAAAAAGCAATTAAAGTTTAAATTAATTTCTCTGTGAATACAGATATTTATTTTAAATAAAAATTTTTGTAGAATATAAAAAGATGTCATCGGTATTTAGAACTACGTAAATAAACTAGCTAATAAACAATCATTTATTCCTAGAAAAGGCCGAAACACGAAAAAAAATGCAAAATCTCTAAAATAACTGATAAAAATTATTTATGATTTTCGCATTCACTGTTGGAGAGAAGCGATTCGCCACAATAATAGTATCTGTTGGAGCAGGACGAACAGTGCGCGTCACGGATAACTGGAACCAGAAAATTATGTAGACTAGGCGTTTATTAATTAGAAGGGAATCGCGTACAATCTACAGCCTTGTGAATATAGATAATGTAGTGTATATAAGGAAGCGTTTATTAAAAACGGGATTTCATTCAGTAGATTCATTCATAAGATGCAGTCGATCCTCAAATTCGATCGCGAAATGTTAAGTCGCGAGCTGTTGCTTTGCGAGGATATTTGAAGTATGCCGTAAGCATACCTTTATCTAATAATTACTATGTATATAGAAGTGACTTTAAATGCAAATTACATTAAAAATGGAATTTACTAATTACAAGAGTGCTGACCTTTTTAGCAGCGCACCACAACGAGACCCTTGTCACAGCACCCTTTCAGCGGCATCTCACCGTGCGGCCTTGTCACAGCACTCTTTTAGCGGCTGCAAAATGTGTGGCCTTTTTAATATCAGCCTTTTAGTAACGCCCCAAAGCGAGGCCTTGTCACATCAATATATATATATATATATATATATATAAATATTTTAGGTAGTTAATTACACAAGGTAAGTTGATAAATACTATCGTATTATAGTGAATAAGATGAAATAATAACTTAGACTTTTATGCAAAGCCCAAATGATCATTTCAAATCGAGCTAGTAATTGAAAGATGGAAAATATAAGGTCTTGGACAGGACTTGAACCTGTATCCTGGTTTTGCCGGAACCATGCATTTACCAATTACGCCACCGAGACCGATGATGACAATTGGGAAATTTTCAAATTTAAATCGTGTACACACCTATATATAAGCCTAACTTTCAATTACGTTTGGCATTTTTGTCAATCATATCTGACATTGTCAAGTTTTTGACTTATGTCAGTTATAGATAATAATTTAGACTTTTATGCAAAGCCCAAATGATCATTTCAAACCGAGCTAGTAATTGAAAGATGGAAAATATAAAGTCTTGGACAGGACTTGAACCTGTATCCTGATTTTGCCGGTAAACGCATGGTTCCGGCAAAACCAGGATACAGGTTCAAGTCCTGTCCAAGACCTTATATTTTCCATCTTTCAATTACTAGCTCGATTTAAAATGATCATTTGGGCTTTGCATAAAAGTCTAAGTTATTATTATTTCATCTTATTCACTGTAATACGATAGTATTTATCAACTTACCTTATGTAATTAACTTTCTAATATATATATATATATATATATATATATATATATATATATATAGATGTGATAAGGGGTCATATAAAAGTCATTGAGCACAACACTGTATATATAACACTCCAAAACCAAACCAGAGAAAGAAAGCAATTTTTCTCAATATTTATACCCGGTAATTGGAAACACTCTTCTCATTTGTACTCTAAGTATCTGTAAATAGTGCATAGTACGTAAGTTAAAAATCCGTCAAAATTCGCCTGATTAAAAAGTATTTGATACCCTTCTAAACGCGTTCCGTGTTTCCATAACGCTCTTCTACAAAACATTATGTAAGACACGTTCAGTTCATTTTCACGGCAATTGAAAGGTATCGTACTTCATTACATTTCATTAAAAAGCAATACAAAACATGCAAGAAAATGTATTTCATTTTCTAGATTATTCGAAAATTTACATTCATTCGCCAAATAGGAAAATAACATGAATAGACACTCCAAGTAGGGAACAATAATGTGAGATGAGGCGTTTAACGACCCATAAATCAAAAGATAACGATTGTAAAACGAGCAAGGACAGCTATTAATCAATCACAGATAAACATTTTAACATCAATTCTTCAAATTACCTCATTTAGTAACTATAGTGGGACATGTAAGACGTAATAAATCAAAACATGACAGCAATTTAGCTAATGTAATATTCTAATTAAGCCAAAAAGCCTCAATTTCCCGGGAAGTTGTGTCAGCCGTATGTGTAAAACTAGACGGATTGTTATAGATTGGAATGAAGTGAGGAATACAAACTACATAAACCGGTTCAGGAATCAGAAGGGGTCAATCGTCAATTATGAACTGTCAATTGCAAATAGCTAATTAAATTGAACGAAGTTGCGTTCACGTTAGTGTTTACTACACTTTTAAAAATATCTTTCAATCAAAATGCATTTTAACAATCGACGTTAAAAGTTGGTCTTGATTTGAGCGACACGGGTATTGATTTTAGAAAAGAAGGTATGCAGTTTAATTGTACGATTAAGCATAGAGAAGACAATCTTAAAATATCTGTGTTTGTTTTATGTACTTAAGTGGGTTAGATTACATAAGAATTTGGTATGTAGATTATATTTTTTGTAAGTAGATAATTTGAAAATTTTATAATGTCGAATTCCGATTAAATTTGACCTTTATAAAGGGATTTATTAAATGTATCTGATCAGCTACGTTTGACAAAGAGGTAAGAAAGATTAATAAAATTATCCATGCTCATTTAAAAAAAATGTACATAGCGTGATTTACATAAGAAGGGTTTTGCGAAAGAAAGATTTTAAGGTAGTTATAAAATATTTTTTTAGACTTAAGACGGGCCGACGATATTAAATTTTATTTGTAATATTTTTGAATAATGTGTGTTAAAGAAAGATGTATGTAGATAACACAAGTATTATTTGAAGAATTGTTTGTTAATGAATATCTGATGTCATTATAAGCTCGATGTTAGATTCTCGTTGATTCATTTAAACTGAGCTAGTAAGGTAATTTGGGCATCTTCAGGCTATAATTCAAAACACTTTTCTTGACACCCAACGTCGGGCCGCTTATCGCTTTTATTGACGCCCAACGTCTGGGCATATCAAACGCTACTCTCCGCTGCAATATATTAACGTCCTTGTATTTTTAAGACTAGAAAAGTTTCACCTGCAACTTTCACAGGTATTCTTGTAATGAAAATCATATCTATCTTTATTAAAATAATCAGTAAGAGCTTAAACAACAACAATGAAATGACATATTATATTAATTGATTATTTCAGAATATTTCAAATTTAAAGCAGGTTTTGACACTCAATTTCTGGATTTGATGAGGGTTCTAAGGAAACATTTCAGAAAACTGTTTGATTGCAATTGTAAGCTATTTTAAATGGCTATAAAGCATTTATTTTTAGTTGCAATTTGCACTTTTTTTTTACCTCACAAGTATGAAAAAATATATTCCCAGAATAACGTACAAAACTTATAGAGATTGTGCGTTACTAAAATCAACCCAAGTGTGCATCAATATTTTCGGCACCTTTACCAACCTCGTTGTAACGTGGCGGCTTCTATTAGATTATCTAATCGTTTCCTCCCCATGCAATCATTTCCATCCCTTGTTCTTATTTGCTGTCAAATTATGTTCATGTCTGTCATTCTAAGACGGGCTGATTGCGCGCGTGACTCGCTCATAAGCGTCTCGTTCTGACATTCTCCACATCAATATTAGGACCCTCGATTACAGCTAAACTAACATCGCTGGACGCAATATAGCACTGTACGGTTAAGGGTTCAATTACAGTTACTATGAAATTGGAAGAAAGCTTGGGCGGTAACTGATTGTCTGAGAAGGTAGAGCAATACTCTTTACGAATACGGGGTTGATTGGATGCACCCTGAAGCAGACTTTAGAACGACGAACTCGTCAATCGTGCTTTTCGTCAAATCAAGTTTTGCAACGTTTCGCAATGTATATTGTGATCCGCATTCACATCATGAATAAGAGCTCTGAATAACGAAATAGATAAGAAAATCCTACGTAAAGAGTTGAATATTATTGCTGTGACAAAACAGTTACTGTTTTCTTCCAAAATAATTGTCCATAGTATTTCGAATCAAGCTTTGCAAAGATGTCCTTCATAAATATTACGAGTTCGTTCAATAATAATGTAAAGCAAACTCATAGTTTTTAGTACGACATTTTTATGCTTAAAATAACTAATGATGTTAGGGTCCAGAGAACTGACCTTCTAGAATACGACTTTTCAGAGTTGTTGCGATTTATTGTGAAATATTTAGAGCTAGCCATCATCTTTAAATAAGGAACGAGTTTTATGACGTAGCATTAATACAACATAACCATCAAGTAAACAATGTCAACTTATAAAGCGCCGAATTAACAAAAGAACAAGTAGCTGGTGCTTCCGGGATAAAATCAGCTTGAATAAGATATCTATTCAGTTTGCCCTTGCATCTATTTTAAGGAAATGTTATAATCCCCCTAGCTGCAAGCTGAAGGAACATAAGAGACTAACACAAGAAAAAGAAGGACAGAAAAGAAAAGTACAGAATGAAAAAAAAGAGTGTGATTCCAATAGGCGGCAAAAAATGGGAAACCTAAAGTATTCACTGACTACGTCTGGAAAATAAATGTCAAATAGTTCACTCATTTGTACACTACATCTTAAATGGTTTCCAGTCAAAGATCAATTTTATCAATTTAGGATGAAACCGTTTGGATTGACTACATCTACTAGTCTTTATTAAATAGTGCAGTATTTTGAGAACTTCATAAGTTTTGTATACCCTAAGGAATAATATTTTGATTTTTTAGTGAGAATTTAAAACAACATTTTGCATATATAAAGTCTGTTACAAATTGGATTTAGAAAAATGTAAATCTTTCCACTATAAAATTCTTGGGTTATAGACCAACAAGGTAAAAAATTTTATTGGAAAGAAGGTTATGTAGAAATTTGAGATTTCCAAGACAAGAAGATTCTCACCTGGAGGACATTTCTTGATTACTGTGAATTTTTATGACAAGTTTATTCTTTCATTTTCACAACAATATGTGATTATTTAATTTTGTATAGAAAAATGTATGGTTAAAAGAAGAGGGGTGAAATGGTCGCGGTCCAGATGAAAATTAAAATAAAAATTTCCTTGTTTTTATATTAATGATTTGGCGATAAGGAATCATTTAGACAATTTGTATAGCCATAAAAGTCATTTAGAAAAGTAGCAGGCTATAGCTATACATATATAAGTTACTTTCATATTTAAAAAAATTTTGAATCACTCTCCTGTTTAATAATTAAAGATCGCACATAACCAAATCTAATGACTGCGTATTCGTGCCATTTAGAAATAAAGTACTAGTGATTTATTAGGTTGATTTAGCATCGTATTCATTTAAATAATACAGCAGATAGATATTTAACATGTGTTTTCAGTGTTGTTAATTCGCAAAAGCCGTCAAATCAAATAGTTCAGAATGAACACAAATTAAAGTATATTTTGTATACCCAACTCTACAATTTGGAAAGGTTGATGTAGATTTTATGAAAAAACGCGCAAAAACGTCTTAATACAATTCATTCTACAACCACGTTCTGAATGTTTCTAATCTCTTAAATTCATCCTCGTCTGAAACTATATATACAAGGATATCTCAAAACTAAATTTAAGAATCCACTTCCTCGGCTATCTTAGTTAGTAGAACAGTATAAGACTCTCCTGTTCAAAGAGATTAATATATATCTTAATTAAAATTTTTAAACCACAATTTTTACAAATACTAATATACGGAAAAATAGAAATTTGTGCAGTATAAATCACATAAAATTTTTTAAAAAAAAGTACCAAAGTTTCAACTTACACCTAGAATACACTTATGTTGAACATTCAACATCAAAGTACTCTCATTACTGTACTTACTCTTTTAAAAATATACCTTTTAAAAGATACGTGTAAATTGCCCTTTATTATATACATAATTACCTAGTGAAATTTTTTAATTAATCAAATCTTAAAGCTACAACTTCTCACAATAATACTATTAAATACTAAAAGTCAATTAAATATTTTCATAAATTTGCATGTCCCAGAACTGTTTTCAATTCAACAACAAGTTGTACGAACAACATGAAGGCACAGCAATGGGAAATAGCTTATCACCTTTCATAGCAAATTTATTTATGTCTCGTTTTGAAACCGAGTTAAAAGAAAACTCCAAATACTTCCCAAGAATATGGTTAAGGTACGTGGATGATATTTTTGCAGTTTTTGACACTTCTAAATCAAATGTTGATGATTTTCTTAAAGAAATGAATTCAAAATTTCAAAGCATAAAATTTACGTATGAACTAGAGAATAATGGACAATTACCCTTTTTAGATACATTAGTAATTAGAAATGGTAATAAATTAGAATTTGACATTTATAGAAAAGAAACCAATGTAAATCGCTTTATTTTGTCTTCCTCTAATCATAGCATATAACATAAGTTGGCTTCATTTAACTTTTTAATTAATAGATTATTGAATTTCCTTTAAATAAAAACAGATTTAATAAAGAATTTGCTCTTATTAAACAAATAGCGAATTACAATGGTTTCTCTTCTGATATTATAGATAATATTTTTAGAAAGTGTAAAAATAGGATCAACATCCGTAAATCAACGACTTTGCAATCAACCACCTCTAACGATAATGTTAAATATGTTAAACTTCCGTTTCACAAAACCACAAAGGGTCTTGATAAAATATTCAAACAGTGTAATTTCAAAATTGCTTTCACTAATACTAATAAAATTAAAGATTTGCTAGGTAATCCAAAAGACAAGGGGGAAAAATTGCAAAAGTCGGGGATTTATGAAATTAGTTGTGCAGGGCCAGGGTGTTTTCAAAAATATATTGGTCAGACCAAGAGGAATATAACAACAAGATTTAAAGAACACATTGCTCACTTCAAATATGGTAAATATGAAAGGTCTCAGGTCGCCAAACATATATTTGAAACCAGCCACCCCGTTAAACTAGAAAATGTTAAATTGTTAAAAGCGGTACCAACGTTTTCCTCCTTAAATGCCTATGAATCAATTAAAATTGTTAAACATAAAGGACCCCTCTTAAACACCGATAAAGGGCCAATAGAGTCATCTGCTTTGCTTTCCCTATTGGTCAACAACCAATGAGAAAGCAAGATTAAACTGGTTCCGCTTCAGTAGGTTTAGAATTAGTATAAATTAAGTAGATTTAAGTTATAATGTCACAATTCACTTGTTTGTTGTTGAGAACACCAGCCTGCGGGTGAGGAGAATATCCTCGATAGTGTTTAAAGCAACAATATAGTAAATTATAGGTTGGGAAGGTTCACTTCAGCCTAAGTGGTGAGGAGAATATCCTCTGAAGTGTTCCAGAACAACAGTTTTTTTTTACGAGTTTTCTACTGATGATGGCCACATAGTGGTCGAAATACGTATTTAGTAATTTAAATATTTTTTGTGGTTAAGGGTTTTTATTTAATTTTATTTAAATCGTGCCACAGTGTTCCTATAGATTATTAAATATTTTCATAAAATCTTTTACACAAGAAAAACACAAATCTTAAAACTAATCTGACCTTTAATCTCTGGTGCCTTGATATAATTTCTGACTCTTTCGTTTTCAATACTTTAGACTACACACAAACTTTCTTCACGACGTGATAGCTTCATAAGCAAAACTACACACGACCTTTCAACTACAAGGTTAAGAAAACTAATTTGCAGTGAATTCAATTTCTGTAGAATTAACTTTAATAGTTTTTAATTAAAGTTGCTTAAAATTTGACCAAGATATGAACAGAGCATAAACTTGTACTAGAATTTGAAATAGTATTTGAAATGGAAGTCGTAATTGAAGACCTAAAATATTCCTATTACCTAAATTAATCTAAAATATGCAAGTCTATTTACGATTTCTCAAAATCAACGAAAATCAAACTAACTGCAAAATGCTTTATGACTTTCAATATTTTATATGCACTAAATTTTATTAAATTCTATAATATTTAAATTATTTCACTGCCACGCAGAATAAAGCAATAATCATTTTAAAAATCTCTCTAGTGGTGTGTGTGTATGTGTGTGTTCTATATATATATATATATATATATATATATATATATATATATTACAAATTCAAAAAACCCAAATGCCATAAATTCAAAAAATTACCAAGATGATTTTTGCAATATATACCACAACTTAAATTACCACAAATAAATCAACAAAAACCTAGTAGAAATATTCTCATGTATCATCCTGCTACATATTGTAATTTATAGTATCTAGTTTAATTTTTACTCAGTGATAATTAATATATTTAAAGATTAAGTTGAATGACAAATGTAGTCATATAAGTTAAAGTTATGTGTTAGTGAAGATGTAAAATAACATAGTTTTAAAAACATTTTGATATTGTTAACTTATGGTATATATAAATCTAGATTTTTATTAATAGTAGTAATTTGTGTGATAATATTTTTAGAAACTTATTTGAAAATGGAAAACCGAAATGCGTCATATGTATTAAATTAAAATGATAGAATGAGCAGTTTCATCATTTCATTACTATTAACAAACACCATATAACTAAGATAGAGCAAATGACCAAATTCTAAGAAATCTAATTAAAATATAAACAAAATGGTCAAAAAAGGATGAATATTATATATATATATATATATATATATATATATATATATATTTGTAAGTTAATGACCTTGCTGTAGATTTATTTATAAGGAGTTGTGGGTTTCAGGTCTGCTGGATTAAAGAATACTCTTTTTTATCACCTAAATTTTCGGATATATTTCTATCCTTTTTCAAAGGTGCTACAATAAGAAAACGCTATTACAATATTAATAACTAAAGTACTTACTAAATTGAGGTTACTAATAAATTGGCGTTGTATAAATATAAAAGCAAGCACAATTCTACAACTAAAAACATTAAAAACATAAGTATAACATAACAAATTTCATATTTTGTATATAGTGACAATTTTTGAAAGTCTGATTTTGTATACAAAACTTTGTTTTCTAATAATGTGAGAAAGGTGTTGCTAGATTTTTTAAGTAATAAGTATGTACGTGTATGTGAGTGTATCAATGTCGATTAAACCATTTGGTTGGAGTAAGATGTAATAAATATATTATCTTGGTATTGTATTTGTATTTGAATTATTATCACATTGAAAACGTAATAAATATGTGATATAGTACTCAAATTATTTATATCTGTTTTTTTATTCATTGTGTTAGGGTATCTGTAAATGTAGCACATTTCTTGAAATTCTCTTTTTTGTTTATTGCTTACAATATTTAGAATTACTGGTTCTGAAAAGTTGATTTTGTGAGAATTATTTAAATTTGCATGGATACTCAATGCACATGCATTAGGTTTAACGCGGATGTCACTTCTGTGTTGAGTTAACCTTTGTTTTAGATTTTGGGAAGTTTGGCCAATATATTCTTCATTACATTCTAAACAGCTAATTTTATAGATTACGTTTCTCTGATTTAATGGTGAAGTTTTGTCTTTAATTTTTGAAAATAAATTACTTAGTGTAAGTATATTCTTTCTTGCAATTTTTATGTTAAATCTTTTAAAAATATTATATAACTTTGGTGTCAGTTCTTTTATATAAGGAAGAGAATGGTATTGTAAAGTGTCATTATTAGTAATGTTCGCATCATTGTTTAAATTAATATTGTTTATATTACTAGCTGGATGGTTATATAACAGTCTATTTACCATTTTTGAAGGATAATTGTTATCTTTTAGAATTGTTCGTAATTTATTTAAATTTTTTTGGTATAATGAAGGGTGACAAATTTTTTTGATTCTGTTTTTTAAACCTAATATAAAATTGATTTTAATTTTGTAATTATGGTATGAGTTATAATTTAAATATCTACCCGAACATGTTGGTTTTGATACCAGTCGAGGATTATCTTATTGTTACTATCATGAATGAGTAAGGTATCTAGAAAAGGTACTGTATTATCTTTCTCTTCTTCACATGTAAATTGTAATTTTGGATGATAGCTGTTAAAAATTTTTAAAGTTTCATTGACCATTTCTTTGGGAATTGCAGTTATTACATCATCTACAAATTTCTTTAAGAAAGGCAATGTAAATGGCAATTTACTAACTACATTATCAATCAGAGTATCCATGACTATAGTTGCTATAATCGGACTTAAATTTGAACCCATCGGAGATCAAAATTTGTAGATAGTACTCATTATTAAAACTAAAATAACTATTGTCAAAGATAAATTCAATCACTTCTAAAATTTTTCTTTTGGTATTGTACAATTTTTGATATGTTATTCCATAAAGTTGTTATATTACTTAATACTAAATCTTTTGGAATATTAGTAAATAAGGATATTGTATCAAAACTAATCAGGATGTAATTGTCTGGTAACTGAAAATTATTTATAAAGTTTGCGAATTCAAACGAGTCCTGAACATTATAAAATTATTATTGATTGATTTTGATAGGATATCTGCAATAAATTTTGACAAATTTTCTAGTAGGACATGTTGTTAGTATGCTATAATAGTGTCTTATATGGGTATCCTAATCTTTGTGATATTTAATGAAGTCCAAATAAAGATTATTGGCGTGGAACTACTAAAATTATTTAAAGATTTTGCATGATTTATCTGAAATATATATTATTATTGATTTAATTTATTAATAGGATATTCAAACATCCTTTTGACATTTAATCGTAGGGACTGAATTAATTTTTATAATAGTTAAATTATCCTTCTTTGATATTTGAAGTGCATATAATTTTTGTTGGATAATCTGCTTTAGAAGATTGCTACAGTTATTATTACCTTATCATTTTGACTATATAATAGTTCAACATTTGTTGAATTCGTTAAGTTGAAAATTTCTTGCATATTTAAATAATCTATAAGAGTATATTTTTGTTGTAGAATCTGCTGAATGTACATTATGAACATAATTAGTGATTGTATTATAGACTTGATCTTAGTATAAATAATTTCGTCTTGATTAAATATTGCTATAATTATTGTTCTAAATCTGATAATTATTCAATCATAACTTATAATTAATTGAAGGAGTGAAAGCTAAATTTAGGTCCTAATGATAAAATTTATTGCTATATCATCAGGTATCAAAGTTGCTTATATTTTTAAACCAAAGTACTCTTATTAATAAGAGTATGTCTTGTAATTTTGACAAGTTGTTAAATCTTTTAGGTTATTTAGTTTAATGTCATCATAAATTTTATATTATAATAAGATTTTTGTCTACTTGGTATTCAACTAAATATGATTTGGAATAATATTAGCTAACTTTGTTTTTATAAATTCATTAAATCTTTATTTTGTGTTTCTAATCTACTAGGTTGAGCTAATACTTATTTGCAATAATCTTAGAATTTTAATTTTAGTATCTTCAAAACGTTTATTTTCTATATAAGCAGTGTATTACATTATTTGATCAGCAAGTTTTATAGATAAACTATTTAAAGTTTGAGGAATGTGCTTTGGAAAAATGTACTTAGATTTGCATTGTAGAAGAAATATTTTTCTATTATTCATAGATGCCAATTTGATGTTCAATTTTGCCCAGCGTTTTAGGAGAAAGTTGCTTCAGCTCCATAATTTTCAGATATTATATTATAAAAACCCATATTGTGATACTATAAATAAATAAATAAATAAATCTACAGCAAGGTCATTAACTTACAAAATATAGTATCACAATATGGGTTTTTATAATATAATATCTGAAAATTATGGAGCTGAAGCAACTTTCCTCCAAAACGCTGGGCAAAATTGAACATCAAATTGGCATCTATGAATAATAGAAAATATTTCTTTACAATGCAAATCTAAGTACATTTTTCCAAAGCACATTCCTCAAACTTTAAATAGTTTACATAACTTGCTGACAAATAATGGTAATACCACTGCTTATATAGTTAAACGTTTTGAAGATCAACTAAAATTAAAATTCTAAGATTAGAAATAAGTATTACTCACCTAGTGATTAGAAACACAAATAAAGATTTAAAATTTATAAAAACAAAGTTGCTAATATTATTCCAAATCATATATTAGTTGAATACCAACGTAGACAAAACATCTTATATAATAAAAATTTTATGACATTAAACTAAATAACCTAAAAGATTAACAACTTGTCAAAATTAATTAGTCAAACATACCTTATAATAAGAGTGACATTATGGTTTAAAAATATAAGCAACTTTGTGATACCTGATGATATAATAAAAGAAATATTTTATCATGTAGGACCTAAATTTAGCTTTCCATCAACTTCAATTAATTAAGATTATGATTGAATTATTATCAGATTTAAACATATTATGAGCAATATTAATCAAGACGAAATTAATTTATACAGATCACGTGCTACTAAACAATCACTAATTATGTTCATAAGTACCAAATTCTAAACAAAAATTACTCAAGACTTATTTAAATGCAAGAAATTTCTTAACGAAAACAAAGAACTATATATCGTCAAAGCTGATAAGGGTAATATAACTGTAGCAATTTCTAAAGCAGATTACCAACAAAATATATGCACTTCTATCAGAAATAATATTAAAAATTAATTCAGACCTACATCTAGAATTCAAAAGGATGTTTGAATATTATTAATAAATTAAAAATAATAAATATATTTCAATATAATCAAGCAAAATCTTTAAATAATTTTAGTAGTTCCACTGCCAAAATTTTATGGACTTCAAAATATCACAAAGAAGGATACCCATTAAGACCTTTATAGCATCTAACATACAGTCCTACCGAAAATTTGTCAAAATTTATTGCAGATATCCTATCAAAATCAATTCAATAATAATTTTATAATGTTCAGGACTCGTTTGAATTCGCAAACTTTATAAATAATTTTCAGTTACAGACAATTACATCCTGATTAGTTTTGATACAATATCCTTATTTACTAATATTCCAAAAGATTTAGTATTAAGTAATATAACAACTTATGGAATAACATATCAAAAATTGTACAATACCAAAAGAAAATTTTGAAGTGATTGAATTTATCTTTGACAATAGTTATTTTAGTTTTAATAATGAGTACTATCTACAAATTTTGATCTCCGATGGGTTCAAATTTAAGTCCGATTATAGCAACTATAGTCATGGAATCTGATTGATAATGTAGTTAGTAAATTGCCATTTACATTGCCTTCTTAAAGAAATTTGTAGATGATGTAATAACTGCAATTCCCAAAGAAATGGTCAATGAAACTTTAAAAATTTTTAACAGCTATCATCCAAAATTACAATTTACATGTGAAGAAGAGAAAGATAATACAGTACCTTTTCTAGATACCTTACTCATTCATGATAGTAACAATAAGATAATCCTCGACTGGTATCAAAACCAACATGTTCGGGTAGATATTTAAATTATAACTCATACCATAATTACAAAATTAAAATCAATTTTATATTAGGTTTAAAAAACAGAATCAAAAAAATTTGTCACCCTTCATTATACCAAAAAAATTTAAATAAATTACGAACAATTCTAAAAGATAACAATTATCCTTCAAAAATGGTAAATAGACTGTTATATAACCATCCAGCTAGTAATATAAACAATATTAATTTAAACAATGATGCGAACATTACTAATAATGACACTTTACAATACCATTCTCTTCCTTATATAAAAGAACTGACACCAAAGTTATATAATATTTTTAAAAGATTTAACATAAAAATTGCAAGAAAGAATATACTTACACTAAGTAATTTATTTTCAAAAATTAAAGACAAAACTTCACCATTAAATCAGAGAAACGTAATCTATAAAATTAGCTGTTTAGAATGTAATGAAGAATATATTGGCCAAACTTCCCAAAATCTAAAACAAAGGTTAACTCAACACAGAAGTGACATCCGCGTTAAACCTAATGCATGTGCATTGAGTATCCATGCAAATTTAAATAATTCTCACAAAATCAACTTTTCAGAACCAGTAATTCTAAATATTGTAAGCAATAAACAAAAAAGAGAATTTCAAGAAATGTGCTACATTTACAGATACCCTAACACAATGAATAAAAACAGATATAAATAATTTGAGTACTATATACATATTTATTACGTTTTCAATGTGATAATAATTCAAATACACATACAATACCAAGATAATATATTTATTACATCTTACTCCAACCAAATGGTTTAATCGACATTGATACACTCACATACACGTACATACTTATTACTTAAAAAATCTAGCAACACCTTTCTCACATTATTAGAAAACAAAGTTTTGTATACAAAATCAGACTTTCAAAAAATTGTCACTATATACAAAAATATGAAATATGTTATGTTATATTTATGTTTTTAATGTTTTTAGTTTGTAGAATTGTGCTTGCTTTTTATATTTATACAACGCCAATTTATTAGTAACCTCAATTTAGTAAGTACTTTAGTTATTAATATTGTAATAGCGTTTTCTTATTGTAGCACCTTTGAAAAAGGATAGAAATATATCCGAAAATTTAGGTGATAAAAAAGAGTATTCTTTAATCCAGCAGACCTGAAACCCACAACTCCTTATAAATATATATATATATATATATATATATATATATATATATATACAACCTCTCATTCAGATTATAAACAACCAACGATATCTTACGAAAAATCCACTGTATTATCTAAATATGTGATTCTTTACTAGTCACATAATTTAGACCTAAAACAAACATTTCAGTTCGTAGCAAAAGACTTCAATTATCGAGCCCTCTCATCAATGCAAAATTGACTTCGTTTGCTCTATGCAAATTCCAATCAAATTAGTTATTCACTTGCAAATGCTTCCTTCATACACAGAAAATGTGTTTAGAAATCGCTCCTAATCGTGCAAATGTTGACCTTTATTTAATGGAATAACAAACGATATGTGACTAATTCCTTGTAGCTTTTGTATTGAGAATTAATCCAAATTTATTCCAGCAAAATCAATAACTCTTTCCAATTGAAATTCTTGCCTAGATACTGCATGAATAATATAAGCAAAATATCCATCCATTTATCTAACACAAACGTGGGCTCATACACCGAGTGTCTTGTGAAAGTTTAACGCTTTTATAATTCCTTATTGCGAATTAGGATTATGTTCTGATTGACCAAAATGGCGTCTTTTTTCATCAATATATATATATATATATATATATATATACATATATTGATATGGTAAGGTCATATAGGGATCATTGAGCACCATATTCTATAAATAAAATAACCTAAAACCAGATATACTCAAAATTTTCTGTAAAGAAAGACCCTGTATAATATTCTAGTAGTATGTTAGGTTTAGTATAATTTATTTTTAGTTCATGCGTGAAATCCGTGAAGATACAAATCATTCCTTGATAATAAATCCAATTTAAAAACAAGTTCTAAATGCATATTATGTAGGTTGGAAACCCGTAGTTCTAATTTAAACAAGTTCTTAAACGAACATAACCGTGATCTTCAAAAAGTACTCCTCATTTTACAACGTCATTTTCCAAATATTTAACAAGAAGCTTAAATACCGCATTTAGTTTTATAGAGATTTCTATCCAATTTAATGAGTAATGTACAATCCAAGTTTCACAAAGCTATTATTCTAGATTATTCTAATAAATAAATAATAACCAAATGACAGCTAATTATCTTTTACTATGAAATAACATGAACGACAGCAGCCCAGTTAGAGAGTTAAAAGCTTTTATGATCAAATTTTTACGATGAGATAAGACATTTAACGACCTATTAATATAAATTGTCCTCTGTGATATAAATTACTGTAGTGATTGATATAATTAAAATAACTAGTGCTTGGATAGTTAATTATAATGCTTCAACAGTAAATAAAAAATAGTTTTTAGAAATTAGTATTTGTACTGTTAGCAAGTAACTGGAAACAAATTGTTATGAGAGCTTTTAGTACTTCATTGTAGCTATGAGTTGTGGAAACGATTTGTATAATCAGTTTGATAATAAAAAATTGTTTATGAAAATGCAGTTTTCATTACAATATAAACAAATTTATTGTGGCGATCTGCTTGCCTGAGGTCATCCTGTCAATGCTTTGTAGTAAGAGAAATAACATAAGAAGTTAAAATATTAATACTATGAATTTAATTTGCATTTAACGCTAAAAGCACTAATCAATATTTATAAAAGGCTTTGCGTGCGTATGAACGTTGCAAATGTCTTTAACGTAAAGCAATTGAAAAGCAATCACTTTTAGTTTGTACAGACGCGGCACTAAAATGAGCTTTAATGTCTTATGTTTGGTTGATTTACAAGCGTCTTTGTCAACGTGACTCGAGAAGTAATTAATTGTGTTACCACAGATTTCGAAATTCTTGAATCAGCTCGCTATGAGGTCATCCACCTATATGTCACGGAAGTTCACGATATGGTACGGCAGTGAGCATGCATGAAATCCAATTAATGCAAGCGCCGCCTATATAGAATGCTCCCCAATATGTGACAACCACCTGGGTACTCGTCGACCTCGTATGCAGTACAGCAAACGGTTGAGGTGCCTGCTGAGATGATACTTGTTGCTCAGGACTTCAAAATATGCCCTGTAGGGCTTTGGACATCACCGGATTGGACGGAATTAAAGCTGAATGATGACGTGTAGTTTCCAGTCCCAGTGGGCTACCACGTCACGTGTTCTAGGAGATGGTCCTAATCGTGGTTTGGGAAGTGGATCGATCCAATGGCGGCCTCCACATAATCTCATTAGGTATGGTGGTCACAGCTGGAAAACCTGCAGAGGAATCCTTAGTGGTCACCGTCTAACACTGTTCCTAAAGCTCCTCCAAAGAATATGGTGACAACCTTAAAGAGAACGCTTAGATTTCCTTTTATACCGAGGTTTGTTTGAATTGTATATTCGAACGGTTCTATTTGTATTCGAGGGGTGTTAGACTATCAATTATTGGTCGATTGGTGTTTTATGCGTGTATGCTAATTGGTCATATCAAAATGTTTCCAGCACAAAGAATAGTATTTTTAAAAATAATATTTAATAATCTTTATACAATACACCAATCAAGATATTCCCTTTCGAGATAACCAAACCTGTCACCTCTTTCTGGAAGGATATGCAGGATATAGTTCTAAGCTACTGCACTACTTTTACTCCCAGCACCATACACAATCTTTTTCCACATTCCTCGGTCCCTACAGGCTTCTTTTGACTCTGAAACATTCATACATTGTTTTTAGCATGCTTTTTTATTATTCAGACTTCTCACCCGTCGTTATTTCGGACCTATACTACATCCAACCACCTTTTACGTGGTCTGCAGCTTGCAGCTTTACCAGCCATCTTACTTGCATATATATATGCCTGATAAGTCTACCCTCGTTCATTCTTTTCACATATCCAAACCAACTATGTGTGCTTCGTTCGCTGAACTCCTTATGGGTCACTTGCACCTCACACTCTGCTTTCATCCATTCATTAGGTACTTTGTGTCTCAATGTTTTCCGTACACACTTCTTAAGAACCCCATTCCTGCAGCACGTATACGACTTACATGCTTCTTCTGTCACACACAAGTTTCGCTTTCAGGCAGAACAGTTGGCACAAACACACTGTTGTAAATGGCCAGCATCGCATAATACTCGAACCTTCACTCCTGTTCATAGCCCACATACTTACAGACACTTTTCTTCCAGAATTTGCCCTTCTTTCTATTTCACCATTCAGTTTTCCATTACTCAAAAACTTTCTACTAAGGTACACGAAGTTGTTCATATTCTTTATCATGTCATTGTCCACTCTAAACATAAAGTCATCAAATTCGCCATCTCTGTCAAAAATCATTACTTTGGTCTTATTTACATTCAGATTTAATCGCATAATTTTCACACGTTTCCGACAGCCTGTCAAGCATTCCTTGCAAATTATGTGACGATTCAGCAAACAATACTGCGTCATCCGCATACAACATCACTCTAGCATTTGTTTCACCAATTTTCACTCCTTCGTGCCTTCGCAAGCCTGCCTCATACATTTATCCATAAATACCATAAACAACCACCGAAACATCACACAGCCCTGTCTTACACCTTCCACAATGTCAAAGCATTGCCCCATGTTACCATTCACACATACATACGCTCTACTGCCGTCATATATCACTCTGATAAACTTTATCAAGCATTTGCTTACACCATATTCACCTAGCATCTTCTATAATTCACTTCTGTTCACAGAGTCATGCGCTCTTTCGATACCTACAAATGCCACATACATTTTCTTTCTGACAAGCATACACTTTTCGGCATTTTCTTGCACTGCGAACATCTTATCCACGCATCCTCTTTCAGGCATAAAACCATATTGAGCATCCCATATCTTGCTCGGCGTTCTCTTGCAAACTCTCTCTATCACAACTTTTCCATACACTTTATTGGGTAGACTCAACAGACTCATCCCACGATAACTCTTGCATTCGTAATTGTTGGCTTTACCTTTGTACAAAGATATATCGATTGCACTCTTCCAATCCTTAGGCACTTTTGCTTGTTCTATACACAGCTCTACCAGTTTGTACAAACATTTAATCAGCACCCCGGACCCATACTTAAGCATTTTACTTGTTATTCCATCTACACGTGCCGCTTTGCTAGAGTTTTCACCGCATTCCATAGCTCATCTGCATTTAAACTTTATACTATTATCTATGTTTTCGACCAGTACCTTACTGTTCCATTCATCATCAACACAATCATCTATGTCCTACTGTCACCATACAGCGTCTTACAATATTCTTTATAACAGTTCCTCATACTCGCTTCGTCCCAAACAATTTCACTTCTACTGTTAAGAACGCCATTAACACGCTTACTTCCTCCCTTTCTCGTCTTCCTTACCTATTTCCAAAACAAGTTTTTATTCCCTTAAAAATCACTCTGTATTTTTTCACCCTCCCTCTTCCTCAGTTGTTCTTTGCTTGCATTCACTACTTGTTTTGCGTATCCCCTCTTCTCCTTATAAACTTCCTAAAATTTCTCTTTTAACTCGACATCTTTTTCTGCACTCATTCTCTTCTATACCACTTTCCTTCCCCGATAACTTTTTGACATAATCGCACCATCGTGCATTTTAATTACATATACCAATCATTGTCGTTCCATATACTTCCAAAGCACATTTCATAACAACGTTCTTCAAACAACTACATGCTCTGTCCAGATCTTCAGGCTTCAGAATCTTCTCCCATTTCTGTTTGCATTCATACAACTCGTTATCTAACAGAGAAGCGTACTCTCTTTGAGTCGACTTTTCCAACAAGCATTCTACTTTCATTCATAATTGTCTCACATTCTGCTTTCTTCTCTACACCCATTTTCAGCTAAGATCAATTCTGGATAAAACCAGAAAATGATCGGTCCCACACTCAGATTCTCACATTACTCTCGTGTCTTTTACCAGTTCTTAAACTTTCATCAAATACGACCAAATCAATTATACTCCTCGCATTTTCCCTTTGCTATGTGTACTGGTATATGCCCTTATGCTTATACCATGTGTCAGATACAAACAGTTCTCTTTCCATACATATACTCACTAACGTATCTCCATTTTCGTTCGTTCTTGGATCATCAAACAGACGTACCACATGTTCAGCATTTTCTCTGTATAATCCGACCCAACTGTTCATATCACCTAATAGAACCATACGGTCTTTTCTTTCGCGTTTGTTTAATACATTTTCCAACTCCTGCCAAAACTGCTCACACTCCCTATCGTCATTCCCTGGAACGTAACAAACTACTAAAGAGATCTTTCTGAAGCCGCTTTCATTCTAATGCACAAGATGCGGGAAGACACCAATTCATATTGTTTCATGCACGCTTTTATCCTGATGATTCAAAATTAAACCAACACCCTTCGCTCTATTGCGCGATTGCTCTGTTGCTCTACTACAGATTACAAATCAAACATACCATCATCTAATTCAACAGCATATTTCCCCTTCCACTTCGTTGCACTCACACACAGCACATCCGTACATACCGTACATTCGCCCGACATTTCAAGAACCAAGTCTCCATTCCTGATTCATGTTGTCATTATCTGATAGGCCAGATATTTCCCGTCTCAGTCGCTCACCATGACTTTGATGGTCCGAGGCTTTGACAAAGGTCTTGTTAGTGAGTCCTAATTAGGTTGAATCAGGTTACCATCCTAGATCGCAACCGCGCCGTTGTAGCTTTCGCTACTAACGGCAACACCTTATCGTTCAGTGTTAGTGTGTTTAGCCTCTCTGCCGCAGACATCTGTTACGTTCCAGTTTTGCTTTTAAAATTTACTTGACTAAGATAAGCCATAAATTATTATCCTGTCTATATTCCGAATAAAATCATTGCTTTAGTTCATATCCTGTTCTGACGAGACTAGTGTTTGAACACTAATCTTCGGTCTCGTAATTGTAGTAAGGTGCATTTAAATAATTTATTCTAAGCGGTCCCTATTCATACTGGATTATACTATCAAATTGATAGCAGTTTCGCGAGTACTTTCATTGAACATTTGTTGCACAGATAGGCTATCAACACTCGTTGCATTGGTTTTTATTTATGAATTATCCATTCTGTTTTCTAATACTAACGGTTTTTGTTGGTGTACTGTTTTTGTCCTTTGTACAATTACCGTGGGGATTGTACAAGAAATTATACGAGCTGGTACATGCATCCTCCCTTCAAATTACTTTCTCTTGTGTGTATCTGGTAAGTATTCGTTAACGGTTGAAGGTAGTACTAATTTAAAATCTGGTTTTAGCTCGTTTTAGGATAAATTTGCTAGATGGGTCGGTTGGGTTTTCCGCCTACATTCTCGCTGCTCGACGCTACGTGAGATGACTCACTTCTCGTACACTGGGTTTGTAACCAAGACTGCTGACTAAGAAACAAGTTTGATGACGCCGAATTCTCCGGTTCCGCTTAGCTAAAATTTTGGGTTGCTGTGTATTGCTACTGGCCATTTAATCCTCGTGAAGGAAACCGTGAGTTTTTGAAAATCTCACACTTTACTAATCACGTGACTTCCCAAACTTTCTACAGCTGTCACGTTGTATATTGTTACTAACCAACATTACTAATACTGATTAGTTTTAAGAACACCCCAGTGGTGTTGATACGTTTTATCATCTAGCCTTCAACCTGATATAATTTAACTACGCAGGTTTTAAATAACTAAAATGTATGCGCTCCCATGCCGGTCCAAGGTCGTGTGTTTGTCTTTGTTTGCACTAATCAACTAAGTTTTATTTCAGAGAGACAACTCGGTTTTTTTTCTTCTTTTGTTTTGTTTTCTATTACTTTCCCATGCCCAATCTCCGATTGACATTAGCCCGGCATCTCTTCCTTTGGCTACGTCATTTTGTGCGAGTCTTTACTTTAATTGTTTTTTTTTGTTCTTTCTGACCCGCTCGGTTTACCGTAACACATCGGTACGGTTTCCATTTCTTCAGGTGTTTTTAACGTCTTTCAATACAAGCTAAAACTTCGTCTTCCAAGGGGGTTACCTTGTAAGCCAGCAGAAAGGTGTCCGCGCTACGACCACTAGAAAGTACATGCTGTGCGCCGACATACATGGAACGCTAATAACCTTTATTCACAATCATAATCAAAATGAGTACATTATTAATCTATGACAGGTTAAGTAATCAACAATTCCTTTGTCGCATGACTATCTCGAGTCAAAAAGTTGCAGATCAGAGTTACATCCCATAGTACAAGGGTTGCTCAGTTGCCAATATCGTACTTTCAGTTCTACGTTGAGGCAGTGCAAGATAGATTTAATACCTAGTATGTCCCTTAGCAAATTTTAGTTTTATGCTCTTCCTGAATTAAAGGTACAAAATGTATGGCTAGATAAAGGTAAACCGTGGCATGCAAAGGCTTGTAAATTATATCAAGCTCGGTGTCTTTCTAAACAAGTGCACCAATATATTCAATCAATGAGATTTGTCACCACAAAAATCATTATCTAAAATACATAAGCAATGATTGTGTATAAAATGGTATACGTAGCTCGTTGAAAATGTTATTGCCGTCTCGAGCTTCTGCTGACTTTCGCGTTTAGTGCTTCGGTCAGTACTATCACTCTCGGCAGAAATGAAGCATTTTCCAACTAGCTTGTAGTATAGTATTCCCTACGCGATATGTCGATGTACTTACTACCATTACGTCAATTGTGCTTACTATAATGTTATATTATGCCAAAAAGGCATTACAGAAGCCTACTTTATATATATATATATATATATATATATATATATATATATATATATATACGGATAGGATTTTAGTTCAGTACTAGATTTATTTAAGTAAGACAACAATCACCGCTTACCTGAAATTCTTACTGGAAACGAAACACTGTTGGTTCTGCATAGTCATTTAGTGTTCTTGTACACAGATAATTGGTGAAAGTTCTAGAAGTTACTCGAAGATTGCGACCCACTAGGCTTTTCCGCAACCCATTCTAGAAAATTCTATTTCCGAGCTGATGCATTCCTTCCATTTGCATGAATCTCGAGCGTCTCATATTAGTCTTGCAAGTTGCTAATTATTTTTAATATACTAAATACACCAAGGGCAACTAGATATATTAAAGGTTGTACTTTAGAAACTAACTTTTCTGATTTTTGCGTTGCAAATTCCTTTATTTGCCCATGACATTGTAAATTTTTGGTTAAATCGTTAAAATTACCATTTATGTAGAATGGAAATAAATTAATATTTAATTCGCCATACTTGTCCTGTATTTGTTTTCTATATTGGGCATTGACATTATATCCTCGCGCCAAAGCTCGTTACTGGATATTCGTTTTGGTTTTGGAGGTCCTCTGAACCGGGACGTCGTAGCGTGTCTAGTGTACCTTAAGTAAAGCAACGAAGATTCCTAATTTTATACTTTACGGACTAACCTTATCATATACCTGCTACCTAGTAAAAAAGTTCTTCTTGTTTTTATTAATTTCGAACATTTTCACAAATCATTACTTACTATTGAACAACATTAAATATTTATAAAATTATACTGAACTACAATAGCCGTAAACGGAGAAACTGCCTATAGAGGTTCATTATCCTGTGTATCCTTCAAATATTTAATGATCACGGAAGTTGCACCTATTAATTTAATAATCAATAATTCCGTTTAAATCCATTCCAGGAGCTAAGCTTATTTAAATTTTAACCATGCTACATTGAATTTATTATTACCCAGGTATACATTCCCCCTATAAAGCATTGATTTTTAAAATAAAACAATCGGCAATATAAACTTTTATACAAAGGCTTAAGGTGCTTTTTACGTTATACAATGATTTCAATGCACAGAAATCTTACATGCATGGGTTTAAGAAATAGTATTGATCTGGAAGCACAATTATAATTATAAAAGGAGATGGCGGTATCAATTAAAGAAATGAGTATAAATGAAAACGTAAATGCGTTCAACAAAATACTACAAATTAGTACATTTTGACTCGTTAAATAAACAAATATTTGTATGCACAAATTCCTCAGCAAAAATACTACATAATGTGCGCGTGTTTAGATTGCAGAGCAGTAGGGAAAGCAAAGCAGATGATTCTGCCTCACCTCGTCAGTATCTAAGAAACATCTTTTGTGTTTATTCATTACGATTGATTCGTCAGTGGTCGACAAAATATCCGCAGCTCCTAGAAACTAATATCACAAACTCCTGACTTCTGCCACACGTCCATCTTGTATTTCGATTACCTAATATATTCTTGATCTTATTTGTTATTTCAAAGCAAGTTAATTGCAAATTGTTTTTGTAACACATGATTCAATATTTTTTTGGATAATTCAAAATACAAGGTAAACAAGTTGCAGAAGTCGAGAATTTATTAAATCAGTGGTTCAGCATCACAATTTTTTGATAATTATATCAGTCAGACTAAGAGAAATGTAACAACTAGATTTAAAAAGTTCAAGTATGTTAAATATGAAACATCATAAATCGTCAAAAAAACTTTTAAGTGCAGCCACACACTGTTAAACTAAAAAATGTCAAGGTGTAAAAATCAAAGTCAACATATCAATGATTCCTTAAATGCACTGAAATAGTTAAATACAAAGAACCATTATTACATTTTGATTAAGAGGCTGACAGTTTCATCTGATTTACGTTCTCTATCGAGTAAAAAACCAATAGATATGTATGGGTCTGCTACCGTTCGAGCAGTTCTAGAAACAACGTAGATTTTGCGGTTTTTAATATTAAAGTTGCCATTCACTTAGTGCTTCCAAGATCATCAGTCTAGTCTAGTCTGCACGTTTTCAAGCCTACATTAGTTAATTGTATATTGGAAATGTTTAAATCGGCCTGCGTGAGTAAAATATCCTCAGATGGGTTTCTGAATAATTGTCAGTGGTTTCGCTGCTGCTGATGATTACCGCTTAATGGTCAAAATACATTTGATTTAATGTAAATCGTGCGATAAAATTTTAATCATCATTGCAGACAAAAGTAAACATTGCAGGCAGATAACTAATATCGCGTTTATTTATAAAACTGTTGATAAAACCCGCTAGTAATCTAAATCAATATCCAGTTCGCAGACTTTAGTCTTGTTTAGTCAAATGCAGAAGCACAAACGGTGGAATAGTTAGTTACTGGGCCATAATCTACTACTATTCATGGTTTACCGCAAACGCCGCATATCAATAACCTGCTCTCTGCAAAGCTAGTAAAGTTACTTTTTCAAAATCGAGGGCACGTGATAAAAGCAAGTATAAATTTTGATCAAAACGCTAAAACAGCGTCCTATACATAAATTATTCATCATCATCAGGTTTTCAGTCCTGGATCTAGTTAGATGTGTACCCTCATTTTTTCCTATTCTGTGCTAACCTAACATTTCCCTGAAATTTCCGCAGTCTGCATCTTTCACTATCTGTGTGCAATACTCTGATATAGGTCTATCTATACCCCTTTTCCTATCTGTGCTTGTAATATATCTCATACTATTCTCCAAAAATGCCTTAGAACGTATCCTGCCCTTCTATTCTCCTAGTTTTTTGTTTTCCACAAATATCTTTATTCGCCTACTATTTCTTTGACTTCTTTGTTATTAACTTTGTCTGTAGGTGCTATCGTCCTGATCCATCTAAAGCACAACATTCCAAAAGGTTTTTACCGTTTCTCTGTCTGCTTCTCCTACTGCCCCTATTTCATAGACGTACCATGCTGTGCTCCACACATATACTTTCAACAATTTTCTCCTTGTTTCTACGTTTGCTGTCTTTGAACATAGCCGCTGCTCTTTTTTGTTAAATGTAATTCGGTTCCCCTTCTATTGTTTATAAATGTATACCCTATTTGCCCGATATTTAGTAGTATGTGAATGGGGTTAAGCAGCCTGCGGCTACCAAGATCCCCAACACTTGAGCATTTACCGAATTAATAGTTTTCCAATATATTCTTTCGCATAATCAACATTAGTGGAAAATATTTCAAAACCAACACCTGTAGTTGTTTATAATAATCATCAGATTTAAGTGCAATTATTTTTTCGTCATTAGGTTTTCCGTCTAGAAACTGGTTAGACGCGTACATTCACTTATTTCTATTCTGAGCTAACCTGCGTCGTTCCCTGAAATTCCCACAGCCATGGTTTCTTATTTTCTTTTTGTGTATACCCCAGAATATCTCTGGCTGCGATGTCTAGGCTGGATTTAATGTTTTTCCATTCTGTCTCTACTTCCTTAGTATCAGAAATTTTTCAGATATCTTTCAGCAATTCATTTCATTTCAAATCTTTCATGGATATCTATATCTTTTAGTTTTCCAAAGTCGAAGTGCTTTTTTTCCTTCCTTTTTTTAATTTAACAGCAGCCTTCATAATTACGATGTTGTGGTCAGTGTCAATATCTGCTTCTGGGCAGCTTCAACAAACTTTTGCTTAATTCCTAAACCGTTGTCTAACAAGAATGTAGTCTATTTGATATCTTCCTTTATCTCCTGGCATGTTACGCGTGTATCGTCTTCTAACATGATGTCGAAGTAATGTGTTTGTGATGATTAAATTGTTCTTGTCGAAAAAATTTACCAGCCTATTTTCCCAGTCACTTCTAGTGCGTAAACCAAATAAACCTACACCCGCTCCTTCACTACCCTCACCTACCTCTGCATTAAAATCCCCGTAATTATTATATGTTCATGTCCTTTTACGTATCTTAGTCCGTATTGATATTTTTGTAGATCGCCTCTACCTCTTCCTCACTGTAGCTAGAGCTAAAAGGCATGTATACTTGCATTATTACTGTATTTATCGGTTTAGATTCTAATCTAACCATGAGTACTCTTCGTTCTTTTGTAAGTGGTTTTCTACACGGTGTTCTATCTTTTTTCACATAACTATCCCTACGTCCAAATTTCCTTCCTCTGATCCTGTGTGAATTATCCTAAAGTCTCCGCTATAATAATCCACTGCCTCTGGCCACCGAACTTCGCTGATCCACTATGTCTAATGCTAACCTATCCATTTCAATTTTCAAGTTTTCTAGCATACCTACTTCTTTCGTACTTCAGACATTCCACGTTCCGACTCGCAGAATGTTCACGACCCTTTTGTTATACCTTCCGATCACATCCCCCCCCAGTAGTCCTCTCCCGGAGATCCGAGCGGGAGACTATTTTAACTCCAGAATTTTTTACCCCAGAAAATGCCATCGTCTTTAATAACAATTTAAGTACTCTGTGTACTTGAAAGGTAATGTGGTGGTTTTCCGTTGCCTTCCATATCGCAGTAGTGTGTCTTAGAATGCCATACCGACCCCTGTGGTCTCTACCACTCTAAGTACCGAAAAACCTGCTGTCCTCTTTCGGGGATCTGTCTTAGTCTGGTTCCTCACTAAAGACCCTACTACTTTGATTGGACCTGTAGTTTGTCTCTTTAGATCACTGGAACGCGCAACTCATTCCACCGTTATCTAGAACTTCTTCATGGTGTAGGTCCATTCGGAATGGTCCATATATTATTACTGAATAAAATTTTATAGTTAGTCAGCTATCTTGATACTACTTAGAAGGACCAATCGCCTAACAAAGATCATAAACCATGGGACCATCCGTAATCTTTCTAGTACAAAATTTAATATAAACAATCGCCCAAAACTGTTGGCATTTCTTTAAAGGTTTTCCAAACAAATCCTTTATGAAACGTTTAACGAAATTTATACTTTTAAACATACAGCTTATGTTAACAGATATCTGCGCTTCCATATCAAAAATAATAACTTTCCTAAGGCATTAGGAAATTCAATGAAACAACAACCATGTTCCAAATCTCAAACTGCATTATCCTCCATAATTTAGAAACATATTCAATATTAAAGAAATTTACTTAACTGCAACGTAGAAAATTAACATTTAACAATGTTTCTTCACTTACTAATTAATAAATTATAAATTCTGGACCCACCCTGCATAGATTTCCTGTTGATAGCATTAGGAATATTACACCGTGGTCAACTTACAAGCTTTGAATCGCTATTCGGAGTAATCAAGCAAAACATCTATTCCAGGGCGTCTTGCTTAAACCACCTTCAAGAACTAACCCTTTTCGATCTTATCAACTCGAAAAAGCCAAACCTAAATGATCATGCGCTGTATACCTGTTTCAACTTATGAATAACAACTGTAATTGGGTCTCGGCTTGCCGCGTGCAAGCTATGATACATGGTTAATGACATTCAAACCAACACACTCAACCCTATTAATTATTGCATTTATTAATACCAGATCTTCACAACAGCATATAACACACTTGCAATATCTCAAAATTTTAAGGTGAATGTAAATACACCAATATATTAATTGTTAAAAACACCACAATAAAGAAATGAATAGACTACGTATGTGTGAGCTATCCAGTACTACTGGATCGAAACTTGTACGTCTTACCAAATGATATATGAATGAATTAGTGAATGATTTAATGAACAAGTAAACGAATGAATGTAGGGCAGATTAAGCGAATAATTGAACGAATAAGCAAATGAATAGATAAATGATTAAATGGGTGAATGGATGGATAAATGCGAAAGTGATTGACGGATTGAATAAGTGAATGATTAAATGACAGTTTGAGAAGCTGTGGAAATAGCTGTTAGAATGCAAAAATATAAGGTGATACATGCGTTATTGTAATACCTCCAGGACAATAGCACTGAGATGGTTAACAAAGAAATAATACGGTTGTTGAGAATCTTTTCTCATCAATCGCATGGAAAATCGGTGCAATTGTTAAGAAATGTAGAAGGGTGGTTAAACGAGGCGGTGCACGAAAGCACGGGAATAACACCAATTGAAGTGAATTTTGGGGAAAATGGGATAAACTGGTGTTGGGACAATTTGACTTATTACAATTGGTGTTAGTTCGAAGTCATCAACAAATAATGGTGTCTCCCCCATGAAGACAATACAGCATCGTCAGGTGAAGAAAATAGATTGGGTAATAGAACTTCCTATTGACAGAATCAAAGAAATCTACACGAAACAAAGCAGGCTATATTTGCAGATCGAAAATTTGAAAATACTGCACATATCCAATTAGTGGCTAGAAAAAGATGTAGAAGACGAACTCGTAGACGTAAATTTAGAAATAAGAATTAAAGTGGTTAAGTTACGTCAACCGACAGTAAACATAAAGAAATTGCGAGCGCGTGTTGATGTTTGGACTGGTTGGAGTGGAGCATGGAAATAAAGATGCGTATTATTAGTTACAGAGTTTTCCTATAAAATTAGTTTTAGTGGTATTCCCAAACAGAACGAGCACAAAATGCGTCGCAATTTGCCCAAAATGACCCCCAAAACCCGGGCCCACGCTCCAAACTATAGGCCCATACCAGTGCGTAAGCCCAATTTCTTATACACTTGGAAAAATGCAGTTCTTACAAATTGTTATTGCATTAATCATGGATTTTTAAAAATGGAGTAAGTTCGCCCTAGTAGTGGTGAATTTAAGCCGTTATAGCATTATAACCGATTGATTTTACTATATAATTCGAATTCGTTTGCAATAAGAAGATTGTTATGCTGAAAATAAACTTTTAAAAGTATTGTAAACACCTAGGAAAAAGACTGTTAAGATCATCGAAATTGTGAATAATATGGGGTAAGTTAATAGAAAAATGGTAAATTTCTTGTTAAGAACAAGAGATGTGAAGAAGTTTTAATAGTAGTCTGCATGGGAAGTTTAGTTTCCGACAGTTTGTACCTGCTAGAGATGGCGCAAGGCCAAAGCATGTGGGCGCGAATAGATTATTGTAGAAGGGTTGAAAACTATTAACGAGAAGTATGCACATTCCTTGTGTTTCGTGCAGGCTGCAACTAACAGACATTAATTAGAGTACTTGTTAGAAGAACTACTAAAATGTATCAGCTCTAATGAAGAAGACTCGTATAAAATGTATTAAACACGATATTTTTTGAGTTTGCGTGTTTAGATGCAAAATTTATCTATCACTTTTTGTTTTTCCTGTTACTCAATCTCCGGCTGCGGTCGGAGTGTGTTTCGCCATATGTCGCTCAATTCTAATCTGTAAAAGACAATATTTTTGTAGCACCTACGTGTTTACTTGCAAATTTCGTCTTATTACTGTCGTTTTTCCCTGCCCAATCCCGACTGTGTTCGGATGTGTTCGACATTCCTGGATTTTTTTTTTAAATGCATAAGACCGTATATTGTTGTGCTTGCAGTCTGGAGTATTTACCCAACATTTTAGTTTCTAACATAATGTTCGACTTAATTCGCATGCCTTCGACATCCTCTGCTCTTGGTCTGTAGAGTATAGATAGCATCTTTTCTATGTAAGTTAGTATTGAATAATGGTAGACGCAGACTGTAAGTTTAGTATTAGAGAATTAAAAATCGTTTAACGTAGTAAATACAAATTTCGTACTCGAATAAACGAAGATTATATTACGAAATTAAAAGTTTTAAATTTTAATGAGAATATTTAACTAGGCAGAAATTACTTAATACTTAAGGTACAACTATCAAACAGATAGGGAATCATATAGCGGATTTAATCAGGGGTTCGAATGCTCGATTAGGTCAGGCTTATAGATTTAATATTGCAAATGGTATTGTACTACAACACTAGGGGCTGTAATATTTTTAATATCACCTTGGGGTGTGTGAGTAGCTAACTACGAAAAACCTTTTCCTACGAAGCTATGAGGCTTGTTCAATTGAAACCCATCTTTCGTTTATGAAAAATTTATTGACAACTAAATTTACAAATAATTACCACTACGATTATGGCACAAATCCTATTGTTTAGTCAACCTATGTATACCCTACCTAAAAAAATTTTGTGGCTGCTGCTCGAAGAATTCTTTCACGGCGTTTTGTACTTCTTCGTCCGACTGAAAACTGTTAGCTTTTAACGCTTTGTTCAGTGGCCCAAAGATATAAAAATTGCAAGGCGATAAATCGCGACTATAGGGCGGATGCTCTAATATCCTCCATTTCTTTCTCTGTAGATTTTCTTTCACTACGTTGGCAACACGAGGTCGAGCATTGTCGTGAAGTAGAATGACACCACGTGAAAGCTTCTCTGGACGTTTTCGTCTTATTGCTTGATGGCACTTGTTCGAAGTTTCATTATACAGGTTTGCGTAGATATGCACCCGAGGTTCTGTAAATTCTATCAAGGGTCCTTCATGGTCCAAAAAAAATGTCAACATGACCTTACCGGCAGAAGGTTGAACTTTAAACTTCTTTGGTGGCGAAGACTTTGCGTGTTTCCTTTGCATCAATGACAGCTTACAGGATGGTTCAAAATAACAACACCAAGATTCGTCGCCAGCAATTATTGACGAGAGAAAATCGTTGCCATTTTGTCTGTATCCGTAAGGTGTTGCAAAAATACGCCAATTCGCAAGCTTTTTTGGTTCTCTGACAAAAGGCGAGGAACCCATTGCGTATAAACTTTGCTGTAGCCTAGTTTGTGTACGATGCTGTGAACAAATCCGATACTCACACCAACATTTTCTGAAATTATTCTGATTGAAACTCGACGATCTTCTCTAATCAGGCCTTCCACACATGCCATATTCCTGTCTGTTGACGCAGTACACATTGCATCTGGTTGCAGCTTATCATTCGTGCCTTCGCGTCCATTCTTAAATTTTCGACACCATTCCTTGACAGTTGGATACGCAAAACATGCGTTTTCAAACACTGCTTGCATTCGTGTATGAATTTCCAATGGTTGCAAACCTTCAGCATACAGAAATTGAATGACTGCACGCTGATCATATTTGGTCGGATTGTTAACAACAACCGTCATTTCAAAGACACAATACTTAAAATCGCTGTCAAATATATACGAGAGAAACTGACCAGTGGAAAGTTTACAAACACCACTAACATTGCAAAACGCCAGTTGAGTGATTACAATTGTTTCCAAGACAAACCTGACCAAAGATGGCTTTCAATTGAACAAGCCTCGTAGAAGTCTATTCCTGAATAGGGCAATGAACGATGGGCATGGATCTTCAAAAGCTATCTTTCATACCACATTCTACAGAAATAAAAATTTGAACAACACTAAATAGGGCGCCACCAAATTTTAGGCTCATAAAAAAATAAGAGGTACTTTAAAGAAGAACTTCAAAACCCTCAGAGAAAAATATCGTATTCGTTATGTGAACACGGTTATCTAAAACGAATGCGTAGTACCTGTAATAAAACAATATAGCTATAACAAAGAAATGACATAAGGGGTTTACTCTTACTACATTGCTTTTACAAAAAAAAAATTCAAACGCTATTGAAATATTTTTTGGTTGCTATGGCAACAGAAATATAATACAAAATCACTTCCTGTAATAAAAATATATGTTGTCAAACCGCACTATTGGAGCTACTTGGGGACTACTGCAAGACAATACTACAAAAGGACTTGACGTTTTAAACTCTTGTTAATATAAAGACCACGTAGTATAACTGACCCAACCCGATAGAAAACACTATAAAATTAATTACCAATAGGTCACTATTAATATCTCATCTATATAGGAATATAGATGACGCACTTGTCCAAAATAATACAACAAATTTAATTTAAGTTATTCGTTTAATAAAATCCGTATTCTTTTTGTGTTTAATAATTTCATTTACAAAACACATCAAATATCCATAAAAAACAAAAACTTTCGGAAAGCAGCAGCAGATTCAATTTTAGTAGAGTATACCTTCGCTACTAAATTCATGTCAAAACCGTAATTTTTTAGCAAACAACATTTCACAACGTCCTTTGATATTCAGATCTGTATATGCACGCTCACAACAATACTGCAAATTTCTACACTACAAGTTAAACGTCAGTTCACAGTTAAATAATTCATTAAAATATTACCCAAAATGCTATACTAAACCATAACCAAAGGTGTACATTTTCATGATTATTTACTTTAAGTTTCAGGTATTAGTTTTTAAAAATAATGCGCTTAGCCTTGCAATACAAACCGGTTTTAGATTATAAATATTACTTGAAACGAAAACATTAATACTTAAAGAAAAAATTTTATTGCATCATAATATCAGCAAATATATGTTAGGGTAACTTGATCGTGTAAATGTGATACTGGCTTTCTTATCAAACATCAAAATGAACAGGTCACTGAAAAACATGTATAAAGCCAATCGTTTATCTTGAATTGTGGAACAAATGTTGAAGATCACAAGGCAATCCGACGGAGACACGTTTTGAGTTGAAACAAGCAAGCAAGGAAACTTCGTAGAGAAAGTATCCAGATCTGTAAATTAACAAAGAATTGAATATTTATGCTGTTTTCCTATATTCTTGGAGATAACTTCTTCCACAAACCAATTAACTAAAACGACGTAATGCAGGACGCCATATTTATCCATGAGGATCCCGCCTCGTGGCACTTTAATCTTACTGAAACTACTCCTAAAATAAACGCTATAACTGAAATCAAATTAGAACACCGAATTAAATACCTTTACCTGATTAACGTTAACAGAGAAACCAAACCATATATAAGACCTTCCCGTCTAACGGTACAAATCAAAATAGCGATACGCATATCGCTCGATCGATCCCTTCCATAACCCATGTTTCCTATTTCACAAACCGAGGTCGAATGTTCTCCAATTTGACAAACTAACGAAACGACCTTACGTTGCTTGTCATATTGAGTAAAGATCAACATACGATAAAACGTTAGCATTTATTATTCATTTTAAATAGTACTCTACTCCTAATTGGATACTATTGTAGTCGCTTGAATAGTAATTAATATTAAAAAATTAATTACTTAAATAAATAATTGGCGCACTAAGTATAGTAAACTAATAAATCTACGTACTTATAAATCTCGTCAAAGATGTGTTACAAGGCATTAATATATCTACATTGTTGGAAATTATTATATGGCAGTTAATGTATCTAATCCATTAAAAAACTACTTCATTCGTAGGAAGATGACAAGTTGGTTTCCCAAATGTATTTATGTTGTCATCTGCTAATGTCAGGTATATATGGCATGCAGAAGTGTTATTTTGTGGGTATTTTTATATGTATATTAGTAATACATCATACAATTTTTATAAAATCTTATTCAAATCAGTGCAGGTACAAATTATATGTATATTCTGCCTTATAAAAAATAAAACAATTCTTTGCAACCACAATCGAAGGAGGAAGAGGTGGTGGTTGAAGAGGAAATAGAAGAAAGGGTGGTGGAAGAGGAAGAAACAGTGAAGGCGGGGGACGTGGGTTGGGGACGGAGGTGAAGGACGAGAAAGAAGTTGTACCAGAAAGAACTTATCTCGTTTATTTATTACCAATTCAAGACGTTATTCGAAACTTAAAAAATGAGAAAGATCACCAGTTTTATAGATGTTAAAACAGTTGTAAACTAAGACAAAAGAAATAGATATTTAATATTATAGTTTAAAAGTGAGAAAGAAAGATTGCGAGTAACTAGATCAGTCCAAGGAATCTCGCCAAGAAATTGATTACATCTAATACAAAGTTCAAAAATATCAAAAAAAGAAACGAACTAAGGAATACTATTATCAGGGTCTATAGAGATATTGTGAAAAGACTTGACAATGTACATTAGCATGTATATAGAACTTTTAAGAAAACAGAAACAGATTGGAACGATTTTTTTTTCAAACGAATTAAAACGTCAAATTTACTAAAGTCACCTTGTATAATGTCGATAATACATGTCTATACATAGAGTAACTCAATCAATCAAAATTTTACATTATTTTCGCTTTTCACAGTAACTAATTTCCTATTGTCACATACAAACTAAATGTCTCATCAAATCGTCATATTTATCAATAATGTTCAAAAATGAGTCCAATTTGGAGGTTTATCATTAAGTGCAATAGATGATAACTCAAATAAGGAAAAACGTAATATATAATAATTGTAATTTTTATAACGATAACAAGAACTTTAATTAATAAATTGTTTCTGTTGTTCAAACTTATTCAACAATAATGGCATCAAATACAATTCGTACCTAAAAATAAATACTGTTATATATCTCAAACTTCCTGCACAAGTACAAATCCTGTTAGTTTGGCATGGTAATCCTTCCGCGCCGCGGTCAGATTATATTAAACTATGAAATTGGCACTCCTTGTGATTGTCAAAAGTGTTATCAATGTATAGCCTGATTACTATAAAGTATTTATGGTATTACTACTAATTATATACCAAACAAACTGCTGTTTTACAAATATATAATGAGGACACAGAACCAAAAATCGGTAAGAACACATGACAAAGATGTTTATTACCACCACTGGTAGTTAACTTGCATATGGAGCAAGTAATATATAAAATAAACGAAATATAAGGTGAAGCTGTTGTAAATCACGGACAAAAAAATCAAATGCTGAAATATGTGGATCATGTTGTAAGGTTAGTACACCAAGTAGAAAGTTAGAAATAGAACTAAGTAAAATGAAAGAAACAATAGACAAAGACGAAACATAAAAATAAGCAACAATAAAACAAAGATAATATTAATAAGCACAAGATTAAAAAGATTAGAAAAAGAACATTTTGGTACTTAAAAAGTTGAATTACCAATGTTAATAAAAGTAAATGAGATGTATACAGTAACATAACCCGAGGAAGGAGAATTTTTGAGACCCAGAGCTCTGTATTCAGTTCCAGGGGTGTTAAAAATGACTACTGTGAGGTAAAAATGTTCTAATCAATTTACCATATTAGTAATCAATGGTCACCTAGATTACTGTTATTTATTATCTTGTCAGTTCTCATATTATGTGAGGTTTTATGCAATTATCACCTAAAAAGGGCAGCACTTCATTTCAATTTAATTGCATACAAATGATCGTTTGTGCTTTGCATAAAAGTCTAAGTTATTATTTAATCTTGTTAGCTAATATCATAGTATTAATAATTAACTTGCTCTGTGAACTAACCTAATATTTGTATTTCATAGTTGAACTACACCCGTGATTTTCAGCGTCGCTTCTTGTCTATATCTGACATAAGTCAAAAACTTGACATTGTCATATACGAAACAAAAATATTAAAATTAATTAAAGGTTAGCTAGATGCATGGTAGCTTACAGTGTTTAGATCACCGGCATCAGTGGCTCAATTGGTTAGCGCACTGGCGATCAAAACCGAAGGTACAGGTCCGACTTCTGTTTCAGACCTAGTATTTTCAATATTTTAATTACTAGTTCAATTTAAAATGATCATTTAGTTAATAAGATGAAATAATAATTTAAACTTTTATGAAAAGCCTAAATTATCATCTCAAATCGAGTTAGTAATTGAAAGATGGAAAATATAAGGCCCCGAGCAGGATTCGAAAATATAACTTTCGGCTTTGATCGCCAATGCGTTAACCAATTTAAACACCAAACAAAGATGGCTTGCCGTGAAAGTTGGTAACCAAAATGTGGTTAAACTCACTGGTTGTCGCAAAACTTTTAAATCAAGTATGTAACTTACAGAATAGAAAATAAACAACAAAAAGGTATACTGTAGCGTTTTTGCAATATAAACATAAAAGTAATTATATACACTTAAATGCTTACCTCGTATAGTCATGTTTACATAGTATCATCCCACTTCTTGTAAAACACGACGTACCAAGATCCGCTAACATTGCCCCACAGCATGAACATTTCAAACAATTGTTATGCCAGTAACGATCCAATGCATGCAGAAGAAACCTTTCCACAATCTTGCCTCCGCAGCCGCCACAAATTTTGATGCTATTGTTATTATTGTTGAGATTATGCGGGTGAAGAGGTGCTCCAGGTGGTGGTCCAGCATTACTAAATGCAGGATGTTGATGATGCGGATGGGAAAATTGATCGTGGGGTCCTCCAGGATGGCCTTTAAACAAAAAACCTATGACAGGTTAGATATATGTGATTTTCAGCAGTTGCGGCGCATAGAATAATTCTAGGATAAATATGTTACTCCCGCTATCTATGCACTGCAACTGAGCAATAAACAACATCTACAATACACTGGACAAACATTTACAAAGCAACAGTAATAAGATATAGGATCTAGCAAACTTCAAAACTAAGTACTCAAATAAAAAAAGATTTTTTAAACACGATAGGTAAGAAATTAGATCAAATAGCCTAAGTTTATTTAATTTTGCGTTACAAAGTTAATGTCCTCACAAGTGTAAATCGCATTAATGAGCACGTACAGTCCACGTAAAACAGAAAAAAGAGTTTCTCACTCCAGCTCTAGATATTATTATGTAAGACTTGAGTGCTGACCTTCGTTCCACAAGTCCTCTTCATCTTCAGTTGGGATTGGCCAAATCGTTAAAAAACTTTTTCTAAAAATGTGTAGGAAATGTCAGTTTAATATGATATAGGGTATTGCAGATAATTTTTTTTCAACAAATTTTGTCATATACGCGTGAACTTTTTCAAAACAGACCAATAAAATTTTCTTGCAAGTAATCTCAAACACTATTAGGAATTGCGTAATTAAGCTAAAATAAAATTGTCTATAAAAAAAGAAAAAAGAATCATTAAAGAATTTTTATTTCCCGAAAATCATTATTAGTTTATGGACTTCTGGAAAATCAACGACAAAATCGAAAAATGTTGATATTTATGCAGATACAGCATAGGAAATATTGTCAGTTGTATAACAAATAATTCGAAGACTCTATGACCTCAACCGCAAATAACAAAAGCTGAAAGACTCACCCTGAAACGAATCATTAAACAACGTAGGTGTGAAAACTATAGTTAGGAATACTAATATTTCGACATCCAAGTGTCATGTAGAAGTACTGATACTAGGATTGTGGACGTATAAAATATTTATAACTTTTCCGATTATATCTCTTATTAACACAAAATGTACAATTTCTCTGCAGGCGAAAGCGACGTCGCTTTTGACGTCAACGTAAGAAAAAGAACAATCAAAATAGGCAAAAGAGCATCAAGACTGGAATATGATACCGTGGAATAGCATTCATTAGGTTGATGAGTCAAGATTCAAAGTTTCCATCAACAGTATTAGCAGAAAATTTATCCGTCATAAAATCTTAAGTATTTAAAGATGAAGAAGGTAAGAATTTATAGTTTCGGCCATGGTCTGTGACTCATGGTAGCAACTGATGTTGAAGAATTGCATTTCATCGGTGCTATTAAGAACACCGACAAATATTTGAGCATGTTAGAGAAATCCTTGCTACAGAAGAAAGCTGTTTGTCCGGTAATGGTTGTTCTTTCCAACAAGACGATGCAAACTTGTCATACATCAAAAAGATTTTGAAATGCCTATCAGATAATATTTTATTTCTGAAATGGGTTTCTAGTAGCTTTGTTATCTATTGAAACACTCTCGCAGGCTCTGAAGCAAAGCTGAAGTGAAGGCTACCCAAAATTTTAATTTCTTTCAGCCCACAAAAGGTCAAGAATTTGCAGAAACTACGACGCGAAGCATTAAAGTCTTTATCACTAATACAAGCAATAAAACTCAAAGATAGATGCAACATTAGATGATACATAGTTTTTACAACTGTTGCTGTTTTTGCTCAATGCGTGACAATTGTAACAACGGCGTCCGTCTTAAAATGTCTGTGGACCCTGAACACACAAGTTACTGAACCCTATGGTGAGAGTTGGGGAGTTTGGTAAAATTTTTAAAATGCTATAGAAGTCTGTCATCAAAAAAAAAAAAGATTCGGCATTTGAGGCGCACAAAATCATGGATGATGTGATCAAAAAGCAAAAACTGTAATATATATAATTTTATATAATTTTTGATCAACTTCATTTTAAAATAGAAACGTTCCGAATTCACAACTGATACATGTAAAGTCAAGTAAAGACGGATAACTTTTTAAGGTTTAGAAAAGATCAAAGAGCACATTTTTGACGCAATAATTTTAAAAAGTATGCACTGTTAAGTACACCATCAACACGGTCATGATTGTCAAAATTTTCCACTTTTGGCACTAGCAAGTTTCCAAACCTTAAAACCTCTTCCTTAAACGAAAGCTCTAAGTCGTCTAAATAAGAATTCTGTAGTATATCACATATTTTTTGCAGAGACACGCCACTTCCGCTCTTTACCAAATGTAGTACATCTATAAATTAAAATCGGCAATATAATAGTTGTAATTATTTCTTTGATCTTCTAGGCACGTCCTCAAAGTATCCGTGATAACATTAAAAGATTCAATTCAAAATTTTTCTCGTCCTTCCAGAGAAATTTGGTTGCCTGCAGTTTCATAAAATAATTTAACTGCCTTACGTTTTCTACCGAATTTGTAGTCACTTTCAGAGAAAATTCGTTTAACAACTGCTTCAAATTCCTCAAATCGATTTCGCAAAATAGCAACAAATTTAGCAAGACCTTCTAATAAAGAAAAGGTTGTATCGAGTACAAGGGATTGTGACTGCAAATACGCATTAACTATATTAGCTTCTTTTAAAATTTTACTACACATATTCCATAGAATTATATTTTCTAATGAGCTGATTCTTTTTTGGGGAGAGATTTGGCTTACTGGCGAGTATCTTCAGTTTCTTCAGAATTAGATAATACAGTTCCTAATCTCTCAGTGACAATTCTGTAACTTTGATCTAATGCTTCTTCGAGATTTGCATGGCTGGACGCCTACTTCTACCCAATTTTTTCTCAACCAACTTCTTCCCTTTGTATTTAACTCTAAACAATCAAACATTAATTCCTAACGATGCGTTGAAGAAGAAACAAACGTATATAGTTTCACTACAATATCGAAATAGATTATTGCAGCTGCACATAAATTTACTGCCCTTTGCCCAACAAAGTTTAAGGAATGAACAGCACACGCCACATAATCTGCCAAATGATTGATCGACAAAATTTTAGATTTTTACTCCTTTGTACTTTCCAGGCTGATTGTATGCATTATCACATGTTTACCTGCGACAATTTTATATAGATATATTATTATGTCATAATATCTTAAATATTCACACCGGTCAACAATTCATCAGTGTGCGAATGAATTGGTATAAATGACAGGTTGGACAGTGCTTTTACCAACAAATCTCATAGTTAGGGTTAACAGATCGACATGACTCATATCAGGGTTAGAGTCAACGCATACTGAAAAATATTTTGCAGGGTTTATGTCCTGTACGATAGCGGACTGCCTTTTTCCGCGGTATATTAATAAATTCCTCACAAATAGTTAAGAAAAAGTAAGAAGTGCCTATCCTGCCTTTATTTCCAAATTTTTCAATAGGAAAAGCAGTAAATGAATCAAACTGAGCAATGAGTTCAAGCAATACCATGCAATTGGCGTTGTCGCGTGATCCAAGTTGTTTAGTATTTCCTCGAAAAGGTCAATTCATTTCAGCAAAATATTTAACCAAAGCTACAACTCGTTTAAAAATTTCATACCAATAACGTATCTACTGTTGTAGTTGCTGCTCCAAGTAAGTATGCGACCTTTACAGCGCGATCACCCGAGATAATCCATGATACACTGATGACGTCCATTGAAACTTTCGTGCTTCTTAAGACCAACTTTAGCATCTGTGCAATCACTGCATCCTTCTTTAGATGACAACATACACACTGGTTTTTTAACAAACGACAATAAAAATAGTCAATCGAGCCATCTGACGAAGAATAGATAACAAAACTTCTGAAAACCACTTCCCCATTTTGTATAACTCGTTAAATTACATTTTACGTCAACTGAAGTTTTACTCCAGATACTTTTCGTTCGGGTGCACTGTAGTTTCCATTTAAATTTCTGTATAAACCAGGTTCCTTCTCACACCAATAATCTTTTAGGAGATTTTTCTTATTCTGTTCGTTACTACACAACCAAGAACCTGTAGAAATGGTAAACCCTTCAATCCCTGTATTCAATTTTATATTCTGTTGGGTAAAACAATGACTTCATTGTGCTGTTCGGTAATACATCATCGTTAGAATTAGAAACATTAGAATAAGTCGTTTCTTTTTCTTTATCCTTCTGCTGCTCTAGCACTACTGTGCTGACTATTGAAGGCTGTCTTTAAAAAACAGTGTAAGAAGGTTTGGACGCTTATCAAAAAATAACTTTTATTTGAACTTTACACGTGGTTGGTAGTTCGACAGTATATGTGATGAACTTCGTCCACAATTTTTCTGAGTTCTCTTTAAATTTATTTTTAACTTCTTCTTGCTTCAGATGCTCTTGCCGCTTTTGATGCCCTGATTTATACTTGTTTATAGGAGATGGGGTCGTAGCCATATTTTATGATTGTAACCGTCATCGACAGGAATTTCTTTGTCTAGAAATATACAAGTGTATCCAGTGGATTCAATTTTTTATCAGAAAGTTTTATTGTGTCAAGTTTGCTCATACCGTGGAACAGTATCGATTTCAATAGTTGTGTGTTATGGGGACAGGTTTCTAAACTCCTAAACTAGTAAGGCAATTCGCATCACAAGCAATTCTGTGGTTAATTTTATAGTATAACAAATCGCTGCAATATTTGATAGGTCCCTGTTACCAGTGGGGCCTGGACAAATGTACATTTTGTGCAATGCATAAGGTGGTAATGTGAACAATCTCGTATTTGAGTCCCCGTTAAAGTCCTCGACTATACGGCATGGAGTACGACTAAAAATATTTAAAACCTGGTGTGACTATTACGGGAACGGACAAGGACGATGAGAGTTAGCTGTATATAGGGTGTTCGCTAAGGATGTTCCAAAAATTCACATAAGGGTTCCTTGGACGGTTCTCTTTGGTTTTGCCAAAATCTTAACCGTTTGCGAGATATCAAAGATCAAAGTTGTTGATCTGGCTAAGTTTGTTTGTAGATTTTCAAATTCGATCTAACGAGTTGAAATATGATGACTGTACCTATGGCCTTGGTTTAAGTCAGTCATTTAAATCAAAATTAATCTATACAAATCAATTTTGCTGCATACGCCTTTGTAGTTATTTTTTGTGTCGTATTACGGACGGCCTACCAGTTCTCCATTTTAGAATATGTAGATACGTTGTTTATTTACAGACATTGTAACGGAAGTTTACTGGCTGAAACGATACAATACCATCGCCATACCCGACGCCAAATGCCATGCAACAAACACCATCAACGAATGTTTACACGGCTGTGCACCACTGGCAGTTATACAAATATTTGGATCTAACGTGAAGTTAGTCGCCGTGACCATGTATTGCCAGTCTTGCAATACAGTGAAAACAACCCAACAACAAGTTCCACCCGAACAAAAGCAGCAACACGTCAAAAGAAGACCAGCGTTTTAGCAACTTCGTATAGACATGAATTGCATCCGTAACACTGCTAAAAAGTACACAGTCTTCTTCCTACCAATTACATTCCAAGAATCGCTTCTGTAAGTGGCTAAACGCAAATCTAAACAAAATATAAAAAATTTAGTTTTACGATGAAGCTACTTTCAGTCGTAATGGCATAAACAATTCACGCAACGAACACGAATTGAATGACGAAAATCCGCATGAAGTGACTGAAACTCATTTTCATTGGAAGACTACTTGAAAACACTTTGGCAAAACCTTACGTTCTTGACGGAAATTTGAATAGTAAGGACTACAGAACATTTCTTAGAGACGGACCTGCCAACACGATTAGATAATGCCCCAGTTCGTACCCGGCAACATATGATTTCCATGCACAACGGCGTTCCAGCTCATTTGGGATGTACCATTACGTTTTAAATCAAAACTACTGCAACCGCTAGATTAGAAGGATTTTACACCAATGAATATTTTTATCTGAAGTTTTCCAAAATCCGTAGTGTATGGGACTGATAAGCCAGCCCCAAGAAATGAATTAATAGACAAAATCCACAACTAGTTTCAACTTCTTTGCGATAATATGTAGACCTACGTTTGGGAACGAGAATTGCAAAGACGGCTAACAAGTTGCATTGAGGAGGATAGGGGGAATGCGAAGTACTTTTAGTTTTTCTTCTCAATGTGTGGTTAATTAAAGCTACCGAGTTGCCCACTTATCTCCGATATTTCAGAAACCGTTCCAAATTTGGCACAACTAATCATTTGTACTCAAAATTGCCCAATGAACGGTTACATGAATTTGTAGAACATCCTCAGTGACCATCTTGTATATGTATGACGGCATCAGTTTTTTTGCTTGGGATAGTCTTCTAGATATTGTAACTTTATTAGTAACTGTTCTTTTCCTCCAGGAACTATCATTTCATTTTAGACATTTTAATCATTTTATTTCGCGTACTGGCTTACGTTACTTCATGTTGTTTAAACTTTTGGGCGATTTATAGCTTATGAAATTTTAATTCAAGGTGATCATTTTAAAATAATAGAAATAACATTATAGTAAGTGAGTAAATGTGCGAATGACACCATACTGTACGGTACAAACTGCGATTTCTCTTCAACAACAACTATTCCATAACCCTCAAAAATAAATTAATAATCCAAATGCAATACATAATTGTAATAATTCAATAATAAACGTAGCTACACTAATTGATAATCATTCTCTTAAGCAAATTGTATAATCATTAATGAGCTATGTGATCACATCGATTCAAGTCCGCGCAAAATCCTACAAAACTTTCATAAAAGTGAAATGCGTTATAGAGTATGCAAACGCTTACAAATTAAGGGCATGCGATTAAACTAATCGAAGTACTATTAATATTTTTATTTTTATGGGTATATCATGTCGATTTATGCTAGAAAATAAATCACCTAAAAGATTAGGATTAAGAAATTAACAATAAAAAGTCTGCATATGGTTAGAAATGTTTTAATGTTTAGGGTATATTAGTTTTAGCCGCATGTTGTCACAATTAAGCAGAGTTTTGTTTTTACGACTCTCTCATTCGCGTTTGCTTACATTTTTTAAGCTTCATATGCATTTTTATCGTACATCTAGAATATAACAACCAAATTTTACTGTTATCAAATCAATTAATTTAATGTGCATTTGTTGTTAAATTCGCGGACAAACTCAATGTAGTATCGTTAGCCAAGCACTGTGAGTAGGCGTACAATAACTCTTAATCTACTTTTAATACAAACTTCAAGCGCTCTGTTTTTGTGCGGGTTATGCCACGAAGTAAAGGATGAGAACCTTCAGTCAATATCCTGTTCCTTTTTTAACAAACTACCGTTTTTATTACTTTTTGAGGAACCAAGTTTTAATTTCAATATCCATTAGCCAATATTCATTTGTCTTTTTATTTTTCTGAAATAGTGTCTTAGAAAAATAAAAAGTGTGATATTACTTCGACATTCGCCAATTTGTTTCAATTTTGTATTGTTTTGTTTTATTCTCGAATCAGCAATACAAGTTTCTTATCTTGTCACACTTCAACCGCAAATCCTGTAGAAAATTGTTAAGAAAGGGTTAACACCTATGCATCGTATTGGACGAGTTGGTCAATGAAATCCGTGTCACTGATGATGCCCTTCTCTAATACAAAACATTATTCTACAGCACTCAATTCGTATTTTTTCGACGTTTGGCATGTGAGATTCAGATGTATAATGAAGATAGCATGGAGAGAACTAAAATAGCCTCCCGTGTTCCCTTGTTTCGCCTAAATTCAAATTGATCTTCTCCTAGTATATCTTCAGCTCGTTTTTCCATTCGATTTTGTACAATTCTAGTTCATATTTTTGACACGTGTGCGGTTAAACTTATTGTTCGAAAATTTTCACATCGATCCGCGTCTTTCTTTTTTTGTATAGTTACCATGATGTTATGTTTGAAATCTTTGGGCATCTCGCCTGTCTTATGCATATAGCTTACCAGTTGGAAGAAACGTTCGGTTACTGCTTGTCTAGCGGCATTTAGAGTTTCTGCTTGCACCTTATCTGTACCCGGCGCCTTACCATTTTTCACACCCTTTAATGCTAATTCAAACTCAATTCTAAGTATACAATAATCCAAGTCATCATTTCTCGACACTTTCTATAATGACGTTTCCTCCCGCGTCCTTTATATTTTTGCTATATGGTTTTATATCCTTAAAATTCATTCCAATTAGTGTGTATGCTTCATGTGTCTTTCCTACCTGTATCTTAGTTTGTATCTCTTTGCACTTTTCATCAATCCATTGTTCTTTAGCTTTCTTGCATTTGCGAATAATTTCCTATTTTATGGCTTTGTATCTCTGTTTTCCTGTTTCATCCGATTTATTCTTGGATTTTCGTCTTTCTTCTATTACATTCAGGACATCCTTTGTTATCCATGGTTTCTTATTTTGTTTTTGTGTATACCCTAGAACATCTCTGGCCGCCATGTCTAGGCTGGATTTAATGTTATTCGATTCTGTTTCTACTTCCTTAGTATGAGATATTTTCCCGATATCTTTCGTTAGGAGATTCACCAGCCAAATTCACTTATTTAGATTTGCCCAGGTCGGGCCATTCTTTCTTGTTGAGGTTTCTGATTATCTGTGCTTAAAACCTCCGGTAATCGTGTGCTTGCTTATTTTCCAAAATATTTATTTTAATTAACTTTCTAATTAGTCATTACCAAAGTGTCCAGTACACAATGTTGTCAATAAATTTCATAATTAAGCTAATCAAATTCCCGTAAATGCCATTTTCTTAACTAAAATTACACTTCGCAAACAAATATTGAAAAGTGTCAGTAAACAAACCAACCGTTCGTAAAATTTTCAGATTCATGTTTAAACGCAATTCATGACTAAATTGAAATTGTGGTTCAGAAGTTTGTATTACAAACGTTATACAAAGGAAAGTAGTAATTTTATACACATCAGGTTGTACAAAAACATGCAATATTTCATTTGAGGATTCTACAAAACTACTAGATACAAATTCTACAAGCTTAACTACTACAACGTTTCCACAACCATTCAAAAAGTACAAAATGGTAACGCATGCAAACGAATTATTTTCTAAGATTAACTTTATCGATTACAAGGACACAACAATAAATAACAGACTATAACTTACCAAGTGGCCCAATGCCATGTCCATTACTGGGGTGCATATGAGGATGTCCATGGGGACCCGTAGGTCCACCAGGGTGGCCCGGATAATTATTGTTGTCTGGACTTGGAGGGTGCGGAGATGTTAGTTCCGGACCTCCGTAGGGATGATAATGGGGATTCATGGCGGTAAGAGTGCTGGCGGCCAGTTTGACGGTAATAGCGCTCCACTAAGCGCTCACTCTCACTCAAAAATTAATTTAAGCAACCCTGATGCTTGTAGCTACGCTGCCTTGTTATCTGAAACAAAGAAACTTAGTTGTATCTAAGAACGACATTATAAAACCAATTACGTTACATCTCCCTGAACTAATTTATCGCATATACAAAAATCATGCCTCATTAGCACATTATACTACAGCATTGTTATTTGCTACACAACTTCATCCCTCTTGCACCTGCAGACTAATTAGTCTCGATTGGTTTGTATAGAATGCAAGCAATTTCAGGAAATGTTTTTCGATCCCGTCCGCTTGCTTAAACATGTTTAAACATATTTTACGACAAAGGCTTTACAGAAGATTTGAATTACACTACGTCATTCCTATTCTAATTAGGCTCATATTCTCAGTTTTCGCGTTTAATTTTGCCGGCGGTTTTGTTCTAATTACATTATCGAACGAGTCGCTTTTGCGGAATTTAAGAGTTTAGGGGCGCGAAACTCTCATCTCCCTTGTCTGTTTAGCTGTTACGTTCACATTCTTTCTCATAAGGTACTAACAAAATGAAAAGGTTACCTAATGTAATGGACTTGCTTTATTTACTGCTTATTTAATCGGAACGCTTCTCTAAAAGTAAAGGGTTGTTTGATTAAGCGCTTTGAAGTGGCCTTTTAGCGCTTTTAAAAATTGTTTTATTTTACAAATAGCTTTTAGAGGCGGCAGCTTTTAAGATAATTAAAAAGACGTTCTAAATCAAGGTACAATTCATCAATACTTTTTATAACTTAACCTAAAACACAGTGTAGATGTATTGATTTCTGCCACATTGACGCTGGCGCAAGTTATATGCAACTGTAGTACAAGCAGAAAATTTCGCATTAAAACTGCGTGGCACCGCAAAAGGAGAAATTTTATAAATCTTGAAATTTTCCTTGATATTGTTCGAATTCAAAGTTGAAAGAATTGAACTTTTTGAATTAAAATCCACATTCCAACAAATTATTTTAAAAAATTAGCATATAATTTAAGACAGAACCAAGTTTCCTGTACTTGAGGATCCCATGCTGGGTTTTGAATCCTAGTCGTAATAGCAAACATTGAACTGCTTTGCACTGAGTATTCTATATACCTTGGCTTAAGTGTTCGTTGACGAAAACATAATAAAGTCTACATTTTAGTATTTAAAGTTGGCACAATAAGGTATAGGTAATTGTGGAGTTTAATACAAAACTTGCAAATCCTCTTTTACTAAACTTGAGAAAAATTTAAATATTTCATACAGGGTGTCCCAGACCTCCGAGATTCTTCGATAGCTGCGTTATTAGCGAAGTTGCCAAAATAACTTATTAACAAAAGTTGTAGACAGAAATGATTTCTATAATGTAAAACTATTTGCAACTATACAGAGTGTTCCAAGAACGAGCGCTGTACCAAACTTATGTTTTTTTAAATAGAATACCCCACATTTTATACAAATTTGGATTCGGCATCAAAAATAAGTATGAGTTTATTAAGCTATAGCGAGCTGTTACGTTGCCAGTTTTTTTGTAATATTTTAGACCCGTTTTGAAAAATTCGGTGAGTAGCAACAAATCGAAGTAGGGACATGGCATTTTAAAATTATCATCGGCCCGATGTCTAACTAGCATTAGAAATACTTAAAGTTGCAAATTGTTTTAAAAAATGGCCGCCTATTGAATATTTCTAAAACAAAACAAAACTCAATAAAAACATCAGAATCTTAAGTTGAAATACGACGTTTGATAGACACATCTAACAATAAATTTAATTCTCTATAAATTTTCTCTCATACAAAATTTTTATAAACCGTGCGGTTTAGAATTTTTTGTAGCAAAATATATTGCAATTCATAAATGATGAGCCACCAGATTTATTAATACAAATAGTAGGCTGTGAAAGCAAGCATGCGTGAATTATAGTGGTCTCTAAATTGTTACAAACATTTGAAACAATCAGTATTTATGTGATTGTGTGTCTCACATAAACTTCATATTTAAAAATGCATAACAAGAAAGGGGATGGTATGGATTCTGGAACAGATCCACATTCCTCCCGATCCACATTCCTCACTCCTCACTCACACTCACTCACTCCACCCGATCCACATTCCTCCCGATTCATATTCCTCACCCCTCACTGTCACTCACTCCACCCGATCCACATCCTCCCGATCCACACCCTCCAGATCCATATCCTCACGATCCACATCCTCCCGATCCACATCCTTCCGCTCCACATTCCTCCCGATCCACATTCTTCCCGATCCACATCCTTCTGATCCACATTCTCCCGATCCGCCCGATTCTTATCTAATCTAGGTTAGTTTTCTTCGACTAGCCATATTCAGATCCACCTCCACCCGATTCACATCTAACCTAGGCTAAAGTTTTCTTCGACTAACCACTGTAGCTTGATCTAAAATTTTCTGGACAATCTGACCCTGTTTGAATTTTTTTAATTTTTTACCAAAACCGCTTATTAGCAACATTTTCAAAATGTAAATTTGTAAGAAGTACATAATTAAGGAAGAAAAAATATATTAACTATTGTCAATACAACTGGTACGTGTTGTGAGTCAACTAGTATTTTGCAGATTACAAAGATAGCAAAATATTAGCAGTCCAAGTGAACACTACGGGGAGGTCTTACGCAATACAGTGGGAGATATCTAAGGCCAACAACAAATACATGCAGGATTAAGCTATCACTCCATCCAGCTATCTAACTCGACCACAATAATTTATATGGTTGGGCTATGAGTCAGCATTTACCAATAGGAAGGTTTAGGTGGTTGCCTAAAAATCAAATCGAACACATCAGACAGGAAATTATAAATATCACTGACACCTGCGAGGTGAGTTATATTTTGGAAGTAGACCTCGAGTAACCCGAAGACAACAAGTTTGGTATTCCCTTAGTAAATAAGAAGGTGGTGCGTAAATTTAACGATGAATGTAATGGGGATTTGGTTCTAGAGTTTGTGGGTACTAGAGATAAATCCTATTGCGTTATAACAGAAAAAGACGTGAAAAATCAAAGACGTCAGTCGTAGTGTAGTGGCTAGGATTAATGTCACCGAATTTAAGGACATTGTTTATAATAATACAGATGCCCTCAGACATACAATGACATCTATTAGAAGCAGTAAACATGAACTGTACACGAAGCCTATCAACAAGATCAGCTTATCCGGGGATAACGATAAACGGTTCATCATTCCCGGAACTGTTAATACGTATGCCTAGGAGCACCGTAAACTAGACGATTTCTATTTCACCTAGTTTTAAGTTGTTATAGGTTAAGTTCTTTGTATATAGCAGTTTAAAGATTTTGTATACAGTAGTTTAAGCTATTTCCCTCCACCTTACCTCTTTCCTTATCCTGCTACACTACTATCCTGGTGAACGAAGTGTGCGTATGACCTCCCCCTGGTGTTCACTGGACTGCTAATATTTTGTTATCTTTGTAATCTGCAAAATACTAGTTGACTAACAACACGCACCAGTTAAATTGACAACAGTTAATAAATTTTTTCTCCCTTAATTATGTGTTTCTTAAAAATTTACACTTTAAAAATGTTGCTAACAAGCGGTTTTGGTAAAAAATTTAAAAATGGGAGTGTCTCCTCGAGAAATTGTTTAATTTTAAAAATTCAAACAGGATTAGATTGTCCAGAAAATTCTAGATAAGGCTAAAATGGTTAGTCGAAGAAAGCTCTAACCTAGGTTAGATTCGAATCCGGCGGATCGGGAAGATGTGGATCGGGAGGAATGTGGGTCGGGAGGATGTGGATCGGGAGGATGTGAATCGAAAGAAATCGGGAGGAATGTGTATTTGAAGGATGTGGATGGGGAGGATGTGGATCGGGAGGATGTGGATCAGGAGGATGTGGATCGGGAGGATGTAAATCGAGAGGATGTAAATAGGGAGGAATGTGGATTGGGAGAATGTGGATCGGGTGAAGTGAGTGAGTGAGTGTTAGTGAGGAATGAGGAATGTGGATCGGGAGGAATGTGGATCGGATGGAGCGAGTGTGAGTGAGGAATGTGGATCGGGGGAGTGAGTGTGAGTGAGGAGTGACGAATTTGGATCGGAAAGAATGTGGATTGGAAGGATGTGGATCGGGAGGATGTGAATCAGAAGGAATGTGGATCCGGAGGAATGTGGATCTGTTTCAGAATGCCCACCATCCCTTACTATTGTTGTAAATGTTTCGATAAAATGTTCTACTTCAAAGAAGCTCGAATTAAAATAATATACGGATTAGAAGCCGATGGAAACTCTTTATTGGCTAGTCATTTATGCAATCAGCGATATCCTGATTTGCGACAACCAAAAGTGGTTGCATTTCGCAAGCTATAAAATCACTTCAACAGAACGGGAACGTAGACTATTCTCCGCATCAAACATTTTGCAAACTCTTACAGAAGATAAGGAATTTGATATTCTGCTAGCTGTTAAAAAAACCCGCATGCGAGTACTCGTGAGATTTCGGTAGAAACAGGTATCAGAAAGTCTTTGATCAATAGAACTTGAAACATAAATATCATCTGTATCACATGAAACTTCACCAAGAATTATATGGCACTGATTTTGATAATCGGGTAACATATTGCAACATAATGCTGCCGAAAGATAATTGCATTTTTAACCGATGACTTGAATGCCTTGTTAGACGATGTACCGCTACAACGAAGATTCGACATGTGGTATCAGCACGATGGTCCTCCGATGCATTATCAGTTAAATGTACGTCAATATTTGAACAACGTGTATGCCTACCATTGGATTGAAAGAGGAGGCGTCGTTTATTGACCGGCTAGATTGCCAGATTTAACACCGATGGATTTTTTCCTTTGGGGATATGTGAAAGAAATTGTTTACCAAAATCTTCCTAACACTCGAAACAATATCAAGCATCGGATTAGAAACGCCTTTCAGAGTGTAATTGCGGAAATGCTAACAGGCATTCGACGATCAAGTACTCGGAAGCTTCAGTTGTGCATGGAAATGAATGGGTTGGTCTTTGAACATTTGCTTTTAATTACACTTGTTTCTTTGTCGTATATTATGTTTTCGTTTTTGTTATACATTAATCCTATTTACTTAAATAACAGTTTTGTTCAATATAAATTTATGCGTTTACTGGCATAAAAGATTTTAGTGTGACATTTCTGTGCAACGCAGTGACATAAATACTGATTGTTTCAATGTTTGCAACAATTGGCGGATCGCTATAATTTATGTATGCTTACTTTCACCGTCTACTGTTAGTATTAATATATCTGGTGGAGCAGGATTTATGATTTTCAATATAACTTTGACAAAAAACCGTACGGCTTATAAAAATTTTACAAAAGAGCAAAATTGTAGAGAATTAAATTTACTGTTAGATGCGCCTGCAAATTTCAATTTAAGATTGTGATGTTTTTATTGATTTTTGTTTTGTTCTAAAAATATTCAATAGGCCGCCATTTTATACAACAATTGGCAACTTTAATTATTTCTAATGGTAGTTAGACATCGGGCCGATGATAATTTTAAAATACCGTGCCTCTACTTGCTGCTCACTGAATTTTTCAAAATGGCTCTAAAATATTACAAAAAATTTGGTAACAGCGTAACAGTTCGCTACAGGTGCCGTCATCATTAAATCATCAGTCCTGGAACTAGTTAGACGCGTACGCTCATTGTTTCCTATTCCGAACTAATCTACACAGTTCCCTGAAATTCCAACAACAGCCTATATGCAGCTCGGTTCTCGTTCTATTGTATTCTAATTATATGCCCTATTTCACCAAGATTCAGTGGTATGTGAAGGGGGTTAAGCAGTCTGTGGCTACCGAGGATCTCCCAACACTTAGAGATTTGCCGAATTAGTAATTTTCCCGTAAATACCTTCCTACAATTTACATTAGTTCACAATACTGCAAGACCAACACCAATACCATGTTTAATTACATTTATTTCTTTCGTCATTAGTTATTCCGTCTTGGGACTGGTTGGATGCATATCTCCAATGATTTCTATTCTGAGCTAACCTACACATTTCCCTGAAGTTCCCACAACCTACATCTTTCACTAGTGTGCAATAGTCTAACCTAGGACTGCCTCTACTTCTCTTTTTGCCTATCTCTGCTTCTAATATATTTCGCACTATTCCCTGGTCTTAGTATGTGACCTATCATCCCATTTCCCCTATTTTTTACTGTTTTCCACATATTTCTTTTTTCCCTTGCCATTTCTAGTATCTTCTCGTTCTTATCTTTGTCTGTCCATGATATCTTCATCATACGTCTGTAGCTCCACATTTCAAAAGCTCCTACCTTCTTCTTGTTCGCTTATCCTACTGTCCAGGCTTCACAGCTCTACAGTGCTGTGCTCCACACATATGTTTTAAGCAATCCTTTCCTTATTTTTATGTTTGTTCTCTTTGAACACAGTAGTTGCTTTTTCTTGTTAAATGTAGCATGATCTTGTGCTAATCTTTATTTTATATCTTTTGTGCATTTCCCATCTTGCGCTATTTGGCTTCCTAGGTAGCAGAAATCCTTAACTACTTGTAAGTTCTCGTTACCTATTTGTATTCTTGTTTTTGGTTTATTTCCCCTCCTTTGCATACTGAACTTTAGTTTATTTTTATTAATTTTCATACCGCATCTCTCTGTTAGAACTGTTTCCATTTCATTAAGCGCAGCTTCTAACTCTTCTTTGCTAGATGCTAATACCGCCATATCATCTGCAAATCTAAGCATATCAATCTTTTGTCCCTGCATAGTAATTCCAAATGTCTTCCTGCATTTGACAGTATTCATTGCCTCTTCTATGTACTAGTTAGAAATTAATGGGGATAAGGCACATCCCTGTCTCACCCCTTTCCTAATATTTAGTTTTCTACGTTCCTGCTCTAATTTTATTACAGCTGTTTACTCTTTGTATAAGTTATGTACTATCCGTCTATCCCTAAAACACATTCCATTCTTTTTGAGTATTTAGAACATTTTTTTCCATTTTACATTGTCGAATGCTTTTTCCAGATCTACAAACCCTATATACACGCTTTTCCCCTTTTCTATTGATTTCTATATTATCACCGTCATAGCTAAAATAGCGTCCCGTGTTCCCCTGTTTCGCCTAAACCCAAATTGATCTTCTCCCAGTATTTCTCCAGGGCGTTTTCCATTCGTCTTTGGACGATTCTAGTTAATTTTTTTGACACGTGTGCTGTCAGACTTATTGTTCGAAAATTTTCACATCTTTCTTAGCCTCTCTTTTTTTGGCATAGTTACTATATGTTACGTTCGAAATCTTTGGGCATCTCACCTGTCTCATACATATAGCTTACAAGTTGGAAAAGACGTTCTGTTACTGCTTGTCCAGCGGCTTTTAGAGTTTCTGCTTCTTATCTGTACCCGGCGCCTTACCATTTTTCAGACCCTTTAATGCTAATTCAAACTCATCTCGCACTATAGAATACCCCAAGTCATAATTTTCATTGTTTGATTCCTGTTCTAATGCTATTAGTTCCTCTCCTGCATATAAATTCCCTATATATTCCTGCCATCTAATCACTTTCTCAACACTTTCTATAATGACGTTGCCATCCGCGTCCCTTATATTTTCGCTATGCGGTTTTATATCCCTAAAATTCATTCTAATTGGTTTGTATGCTTCATCTGTTTTTCCTATTTCCATCTTAGTTTGTATCTCTTTGCATTTTTGACAAATCCATTGTTCTTTAGCTTTCCTGCATTTGCGAATAGTTTTCCATTTTATGGCTTTGTATCTCTGTTTTCCAGTTTCGTCTGAAATATTTTTGTATTTTCGTCTTTCTTCTATTAAATTCAGGATATCTCTTGTTATCCATGGTTTCTTATTTTCTTTTTGTGTATACCCTAGAATATCTCTGGTCGCCATATCTAAGCTGGATTTAATATTATTCCATTCTGTTTCTACTTCCTTAGTATCAGAATTTTTCCCGATATCCTTCAGCAATTCATTTGACTTTTTTTCAAATCTTTCGTGGAGATCTTTATGTTTTAATTTCTCAAAATCAAAGTGCCTTTTTCCATTCCTTCGCTGATCACGACTATGTCTAGTGCTAACCTATCCATTTCAATTTTTAAGATCTCTAGCTTACCTACTAGCTCCATACTTCTGACATCACGCTCCATTTCGCAGAATGTTCCCGATTCTTTTTCTAAGTTCTACGATCATATCCTTCGAAGTAGTCCCGTCCCGGAGATCCGATTGGGAGACTATTTTGCCTCCGGAATATTTTATCCCAGAGGATGCCATCATTTTAAATACAATTTAAGTACACTTTGTACGTGGGAGGTAATATGGTGATTTTCCGTTGCCTTCCACATTGCGGTAGTGTGTCATAGAATACCATACCGACCCTTAGACTCTCTGCCAATCTAAATACCGAAAGAGTTATAGAGATCATTTCCGTCTACAACTTCTGCTAATACATTTTTGGTAACTTCGCTAATAACGCAGCTATCGAAGAATCACGGAGGTCTGAGATGCCCTGTATATCATAATATAAATTTTTGATTGATATTTTTGTTATTAGCATTATGTAACATTACACAGGGTTTGGACATAATGTTTTACACTGTTAGAAACTCAATTAAAAGAATAGAAATAATGCAAAAATCACTTTATTTATACAGAGTGATTCACTGGTAAGTGTGTTACCTTCCATTTCGTATTTGAAATTTTACTGCCTCCTTACTTTATAAACCATTTTAGGTTTTATTCATTTGAATATACGAGTCGCTTCAAGCCCGCACCGCTAGGCAACCAACGCTGCTCGACCTACATTTAATTCAGGCGTTAACTTGTTTATATTCTTTCTGTTCCCTTACCTAGACATATACTTTTACTAATTAAAAATTTCATAAATGTTGTCAGTATAATGTTAATTAGGTAAATCAGCCGCTATCTTTGCAAGATAAGCATATATCCCAAATTATTTCTATTCTATATGAGATTCCGTGATTATTACTTCAGAAAACAATTTTTTAACTACACTGGTTGAAAGATAAACATATGGTAAAATTTATTTCTATTCTATATGGAGTTTCCGTGATTATTTCTTCAGAAAGCAATTTTATAACTAAATTGGTTGAACTTCACTAGATATTTAGCGTTAGTCCGCGTTGTTTCTTCTATGCTACACAAAACAAAACCCCATAACAGTTACAATGCCGTATGACGACAAACATGCTGTCCCTTTATACGTGACTACCCAATTTGTAACCAATGTTCTTAGGTTTTTCAAACTAATATTTACTTGGTCGTACAACAGAAACTTGCCTTATCGTTACAACACTTTTGTCTGACTGCCGCATAGTATGTAGATCACGTTAGGATGAGATGGATAGCCACTGTACCTACCCATGCCATTCACGATCTGGGTAAAGAAATGGTATATAATGATGACCGACAGCTGGTTTCTTTACTCATGGATGGTATGTAGTTTGCTACTTTATGGCAATGTTAAGAGCAACATTTTAGGCTATGAGATTCATCTAGTAATTTGAGATTTTACATTTAAAAATACTATTATTAATATGTGCTTTATTTGTAATGTGTGTTTCAGTAACTATACAAATTCCTAGGAATTATTTAATGGAGTTATGTCTAACGTGTGGTTTGGGTTTAATTATTTTTTGAGGTACAGATGTTCGAAGAAAAATGCGAATTGGTTTGTGTGTAGTAGCGCGGCATTCGTATACTTGCTTTTTCTTTCTCTTCCTTTGTAACCCCGTAATTCGAGCGAGCACTCCGCTACTGATTTCGTTCTTTTCTTACGGATCTGCTTGTATTGCCGGTAATAAGTGTATATACTTTACCGACACGTCAAGGTTACATGGGCGGTTTCATATAGCTCATGTTAAGTGACTAAAAACACTTAATTACCAAGATATGGAGTATTTTAAGTGTTTTGTCCATTTTTTCCTAAATAATAATTTAAGAACCAGTAGGTATAAAAAAGCAAATAAAGGGTGATTGTTCTACTTAGCAGTTTATCAATTTACCAATTGGGGAAAATCAAAGTACAAGGTCAAACAGAAACTGTTAAATCTCAAAAACAATGCCCTCTATATGACCAAGGTTATTCTGTATCACTATGTCAAAGTCTTACATGTGCTCCACCCGAAGGTACTACATTGGCCAGGAAGCGAGTTGTTTTTACCTGAAAAATTTGAAATTTTGCCGAATCCTTGCTGTTCCAAGCAAAGTAGGGATCTTTAACGTGCGTGACAATACTCACACACGGGACGGGACCTCCATTTTACCTCTCATCCGAACGAGGGTGTATTTTTGTGAAAAATGCTCGCCAAACATTTTTCAAGCGGACTGTATCGGGATTTGAACACATATCAACTACACCACGGAGCCGTCTGCTATATCAAAACCGCAGTTACGATAACGATCAATTTTATGAAAGCTGATCAACATCAAAAATAGCGGAAAACACTATGCGCTTCGAGAATTGATAATGACAGATTGGCATGTACAAAGGTAGTCCAATAAGACCCTAACTAACAAAAAACAACAGATTAGGGAAAAATACCTTTATTTCTTTTAACCCCAATATTCTTTTCCCAGCAATATTCCATAGCTTTGATACACCGTTTTTAGTAAAATCACCTTAAAAAAAAGCAACTACCGCCGACTCCACCTCTTCATTATTGGTGATCTTTTACTACCGAGTCATTTTTTCAAATTTAAAGCCAGAAAATAATTCGAAGAGCTAAATCTGGCAAATAGAGTGTGCGAGAAAACAAATCAAACTTTAACTCATTAATTTTGGCCATCGCGATAACAGATATGTGAATGGATGCGTCGTTTTGATGAAACAAAACTTTCTTTTTCACCAAATACGGCCATTTTTTCTTGATTTCGTCACACAAATACTGTAATAAGTTTGCATAATACTCGCCGTTGATTGTGTTTTCTTTTTGAGGACTATAAATAAAAGTTATCCCATGCATATCCCAAAAAACAACTGACGCCATGATCTTACCAGCAGGTCAAATTTTCTTTGTCTTTTTTGGAGTCGATTCTCCCCTTTCAGTCCATTGCTTTACTATTTCCTAATTTCAGGTGTAAAGTAATGAACCATGGATATGAATTGATTCAAAAATTCTGCTTTATTGCTGTAAAACTTTGCCAAATACTTGATTGAAACATCCTCACGACACTGTTTTTGTTTTATTACGAGCAATAGCGGCACCCATCATGTGCACAGCTTTTTCATGTCCAACTTTTCAGTCAATATGCGATGTACAGCACTTTTTAAAATGCCTACCATATCTGCTATCTTGCGCATTTTCAGTCGACGGTCATTAAATACCATTTTGTGAATTTATTTCACTTTTACTAGAGTGATCGTCTCATTTGGTCGATCACTACTATGTTCGTCTTAGCAGCTTCTACAGTCTCGTTTAAATTCTGCCCACCATTATTCTACTGTTGTAAGCGAGTGACGAGGCTTTCCCAAAGTTCAATCTAGCTGCGCTTTGATATTGGTTGAATTGATATCTTTAACATGACATAACTATGATCAAATTTTCCATGTTAACATATTAACTGAGAGTATTCACTATTGATGGCTGTCAAGCAAGTGCTAAGCAAGCTTAAGCTTTATCAAGTTGATACTTTCTACCATAAGTCATTTTTTTCATACAACAACCGCTATCTATACATCAGGTTAGGTACTTCTGGGACTACCCTAGTAAAATGTAAAGAAATTGAGTCATAGTTAAAAATTGACAAGAAATAAATTAATTAAATTTTAGATGATCACTTAAGTATTAAAAATTATGTTTGGGTTAAATTCCCGATGATTTAACTGAAAAAACTCAAGTTAAATGGTGTCAAAAAATACTTAAACGATTTTAAGCAGAGACAATAAATTTAATGTATGACTGATGGTAGTGATGAAATCAGATTATATTCATGTGTAGATAACTCGGACACCACTAATTGCCTTTATCTCCTGAAAGTATTTTGTTTTTGGCAGACGCTCCTGGGACTTCAAAGAGAACTAGATATTCTGAATCAACATGTTTTTGTCCAAGATAAAGTTGCCAATTTATTGGGAACCAAAGCGTCCCAAAATTAAATGCAACCAACCGGTATAGTAATATCCGAACTTCAACGACTAACTTTAAACAGTTCAATACATTGTTCACGATTAACTAACGTACTCAAGTTACATGTTATTTCTGCAGTTTAATACGAAGTCCTCTATATAAAAATTCTTCCCGACAAAACAATTCGCGATATTTTCAGCAGAATGAGGACAGATGAATTAAGATTGCATATTGATATTATTTCGTGTCATTTTTCTCTATCTAATATATGTAAAATTAACTTACGAAGAGATTACATGGAACGAGAGAAATGAATTTCCCTTTTTTTTTAATGAGCACAATTTTGCGTGTAAACGTGTTCGAGCGCAAACGATAAGATCATAGACGCCAGCGTGATACATTATTAATCAAAACAAATCAATCATATAACGGTAATAATTTTAGAATACAAAGTAGCCAATAATAATATTTCTTAACCCTCAAAACCGCCATAATAAATTTGACAACTTTTGAGTATAAACAGTATAAAATTCAGAATGCATGTAGCCTAAAAATTATATGCCTTAAAGGATAACATATCCCTATTTGTGGGATTTACTAATACTGAAACTATTAAAATGAAATATAATTATAAACATTTCAAATGAACATCACTCAAGCCTTAATTTTGTAATATAAAGAACCTATATTTTAAAGTGTTATGTACTGTAAAATTTATCATTTGTAGTCCGCTCAAGAATGCATATTAAGGTTCCCAACCTCTAAAAATAACCCCTACCGAGGTGCCTTTAATTTAAGACAATTGCAAACCGATATGTTCGCTACCTTCTTCCTTTTTTAATCAATTTCTTCCAACTCTAGTCCGTTAATTTAAAAGCTTCATCCACTCGATATTACAATAATACTGTGGGCCATACGTTAAAAATGTTTTATTATTTACTTATAGGAAAATGAGTCATACCTTAGTTTTCGATAGAGTCAAAAGTAGTAATTAAGAAAGAAACTGACTCAGGAATATAGATCAAATTAAGGAATGCGTAGATAAAAATTGTTATAAGATCTACTTTAAGAGAGGTTTCACGCCCAATACATTTAGAAGGATTTCTGTTTCGGCAACGTGAGAAGCTATTTAACCGAATATGATGTAGGTATTTCACATTTGGTTTCTATGACTGAGTAATTTACATGAAATACATCATCGTAACTTCAAAGTAATGAAACTTGAATAACTTTTACAGATATTTAATGAAATATTATTATCGTCCTCTACACAATCTCATCATTTTGTGTAGCATTTCCTATATTACTCGTGCATACTGGATTTTGATTATATAACAGAGAAACCAATCTTAGTTTATATAAATCCTAATGCACTTATTACTAAAAAGAAATAATGACACACGATTTCGACCTCACTTTCCAATACAAAGCGACGCCAGCCCAGTCATCCCAGAATTGTTCAATTAGGTATAAAAAATAAACACTCTAGTTTACTATTAAAACATATACTTAAACACAAATGTTAGTTTGTTTTATACAGAATAAATTACGGGCCCGCTATAAAGTACATTTTGAGCTGCAGAAAGAGTTAAACCTATGCGTCAGAGTGAAAAGGGATGCTTCTAGACCAGAGTTATTTACTGCAGATACAAGATCCTGGGCTAGGTAATTTGTGGCTCCACTTACAGGATAATAACAGTTATACGAGGAGGTTTACCTAGAAATATATTTTCAGCGGCAGTGATTGCCTTTTATGAAAAGTGACGGCAAGCGAGATAGACGGACCATAAAAACTAATGAAATTTCTGACACAATAATATGTTACATGATGCAATTTTAATTTGACAAGAAATCGACCCCAAAACTCATACCTATAATTGGAAACATTTCAAAGGTAGACAGTCGGTGTTCGGCTCGTTAATTCCAATCCCATTATAGTGGTTTTATCTCCTAACAAAATGGGATAACAAGAGTTCTTAATTGTTCATTATATATATAACTCCCCACTAAGTTTTAATACTGAAGAATAATCAATTGCTTGTTTGTATTTAGCTCCAACACCTCCGCAGCTTTGCAATACTCTACCAACTGTATTATTTATAGTTTTAGAGAACTTCTAAGTAGGATTTGCATAATAAAAGAGCTACTGGAAAATAAACCACAATAATGTTGTTGTGTAAAAAGCATAGCTTTATAGCGTTTCAATGCACTTTTCTTAAAGCAAATCATTTCTTAAGACAAATATTCCACTCTAACGTTGGTATAGCAAAAACGTTTCAGCCGCTTGTTCTGAACTGTTATTTCATCGACCGCACATTTAAGTATCATACGAGTGAGGTAGTTTTGTAAGTCTACTCTAATCATCTAGTTTTGTCACACCACTTGAAAGCCTATAATAAAATGAATCTTCCCTTAATGTCATTCTTGATATTAACCGCGTTTATGAAAACTAGAAAAAAAGATGTTTATTTAATAACTCAAATTCCGAGAATAAAACCCATGGACACGAGCATCGGAGAAGGCTACTAATAACCACGATAATTTAACCAAATTTGTTTCATCTCAGAGTAATCGTAGAAAATCAATAGTCGGTAGATGAGTGAATTAGGTTTGTTCGCTCTTCATGACACTTCGTAAGACAATCGAAATATTCAGATAACAAACTCTGTTGGGCAATGGAAAAGGGGAGGCTGGTCGACAAGACTCCGGCAAAACACGCTCAGAATACATTTAAATCGTTTTTTTCACTGCATACGAAGAGAAGCCAGAGTTTAATGCTCTGGCCCGAAGAGATCGAAGAACGCCGTTTTGGAATTTTGTTGAGCTGATTGTCCTCGGAGATAACGAAAATGACTGGAGACTCGGCATGTTTGGTTTTCGAACAGTCAACAAAAGTTTAAACGCAAAATTCAACAATTTATTTCCACAAGCTTTCTTTTGTTCAAGTTAAAATAGGACCCGTTGCAGTTTACACTGAACGCAATCTAAATGTCACCTACCTCCCAAATCTTTGCGAAAACTTAACCGGGAAAATTTGTTTCACTAGATTCGGCCCACACTCCAAGTAAAATGCTGAAATGTTTTCCGTGCCATATACAAATTTTCTATGAGATAACTCACCCTGATTATAAAAAAAAGTCTGTTTCTATCGATTATTCAAGAACTTTATTAGTGAAAACTTGACATATTTTACATCAAGCATTTTTCACAGATGACGAGCGGCTTCATTTTGGCGTGTATGTTAATAATCATAACTTTCGGACCTGGGAGTTCTGACAATTTTTACACTTTGTTTAATCTCCCCTATACCCACAGAAGCTAGGTGTAATTGCAGTTCAAAAGTAAGGAACACACGACCTACCGTTTTGAAATATCTGTGAACGCTGCCGTCTACCAAAAAAATATATAACAATTCATAGCCTTTTTCAACAGATTGGGTTGGTTGCAACAGGACACCATCCTTGTCATACAGTTCTCTCTTCTATGGAAACGCTACAGGATTTCTTAAGTGAAGAAACTAGTTTTAAAGTATTCTGGGTAGCTACATCCCGATATTTAACTTTTGCCTATGGGGCTACTTGCAGAACAATGTTTATATAAACAATTAATACACCCTGCAGGAATTAAAAAGAAACCATACTTATGACTTCCTAGAAATAGATAAAGGTATATTAGAAAGACATGATCAAATCAGTTGAAAAATGGTAGGTAAGCATTTTGCACAAAAATACGCCCTCGTTCGGATGAGAGACAAATGAAGGTCCCGTATGCGAGTGTTGTTACACACGTTTCAGATCCCTACCTTGCTTGGAACAGCAAGAGTTCGGAAAAATTCAAAATTTCCAGGCAAAGAAGACTCGTCTCCTGGTCAACGTAGTACTTTTGGGTGGAGCATTGGAAAATCTAATGTAGTGTAGTATAAATTGTGATTTAATTATTGAATGGTCTAGTTAACCTCAACCTTAAGAGCAAAAGAAAATCTTGATTACTGTTAAATAAAAACAACAATGAGGCATTAACTCAATATTCCTTTCTTCCGAATAACTAATTGTTTGATCATCTGTGATAGAACTTGCATTGCAATGATGAAGAATGGCAGACGCTTTGCATCGTTTTTAATATTTCAAGACTATCCACAAAGGCAATTGGCCATACACTAGCCAATATTTACTGTTCTTCGATCTTCTAAAGCGATGGTTGAAGCATAAGCAGTACATTGAGAATATTGCAACTAATCTGTTTTAAGCATTGCGCTATCGAATCACATTCGTTAGATTTTACGCTTCTTGAAACACTGGTAGAATTTAATTGATGCTTATTTGTAATTCGTCCCAACTTCAAATTTGAGTTTAACGAACTGGACAATTTTAAAATTTCTTTACACCATTTCACTCAAATTAATTTTTGAAGTTTTGTCAAATTGCAAATGTTCGTCTAAATTTTGACTTATTAATTTCATGTCAATACCGTAGGCCACTGAATTTGAACATGCGTTCCACGGCCATTAACCACGGTAATCTCATAAACGGCTTCTGTTAATATAATATCAGAATATTTTTTTTTTGTTTTTCAAAGTTTGATTAGTAATAGCATATTATATTTTTGGTTTGTATATAGTATTTTATAATTTTTTGAGGAGTTCTTGTAATTTGTTAATATATTGATGATATCAGCTCTTGTTTTATGTTGGTTAGCTGATGCAATTTTTTCAATTGCTGGTTCTATATTAATAATAAATTTTTCTAGTTGGCCGGTTTTATGATTATATATCATCATCATTTTGTTTTCGACCTTACTTAAGGTCGGTATGAGGCAGCTCTAACTTCTTTTCTGTTCTGTGTTAATCTAAAAAGTTCTACATACCCTTCACAACCTAAATGTCTAGTAATTTGACTCACATAGCTTGGTCTAGGTCTTCCTATACTTTTCTATCTTTTTCCTACCTACCTGGCTCTACATAGATATTAACAACCTGATGGTTGTTAAAGAACTCCAACATGTTTACATGATTCCCATTTATAAGGAAATGAAATATTACCTGGTTATCCCCTCGAAAAACGGAAAAGTGTTAAATTATATGTTATGGTAAGGCTTAAGCAGCGAATCGCTGCCAACATGCCAGACCGCTAACCAATTGTGAGTTATGTCATGGTGACGTTTATTAAATTATATGTTATGGCAAGGCTTAAGCTTCGAATCGCTACCAACATGTCAGACCGCTAACTAATTGTGAGTTATGTCATGGTGACATTTAGTTAACTGGTTTTAATTAATTTTTTTGTTTGTTTTGTTTCCGAACTTACTTAAGGTCGGTTTGATGCAGCTTTAAATTCTTTTCTATTCTGAGCAAGTCTAAAAAGGTTTACATACCCTTCACAACCTAAATCTCTAATAATTTGACTAATATAGCTCTGTCTAGGTTTTCCTGCTCCATTTTTATTTGGTAGTCTATAATCTAAGACCTTACTAAATAGTCCCTCATGTCTTAACTGGTGCCCTATTATTCTATCTCTCCTGACCTTTAATTGTTTTCTCATACAGTGTTCCTCACCTATCCTTCTATAAACTTCCTCATTTGTAACTCTATCTGTCCAACTAATATTTAACATTCTCCAATAACACCAAGTTTCAAAAGCTTCTATCTTTTTCTAATCTACCTCTTTAATTGTCCAAGTCTCACTACCGTTTAATAAAACGCTCCAAACGTACGACTTTAAGAAACTTATTCTATTATCTAAACTAATACTATTAGCTATTTTTCTTTTTTAAAAACATTTTTTTAGCTTGAGGTATTCTAGCTACTATATCCCTTCTGCTACGTCCGTCCGTTGTAATTATACTACCTAAATAGCAAAATTCATCTACCTCCTCTAACTCGGTATTACCTATTTTTAATTTTGGTTTAGAACTCGGCTGCAACTCACTTGGCATTATTTTTGTCTTTCCAGAGTTAATTCTCATACTATAGAACTCAAAAAATATGTAAAATACTATATACAAACCTAAAATATAATATGCCACAACTGTAATTATGAAAAGAAGACTATAATAATAAAATGAAAGAATTACTTAATGATAAAGAAACATAAACTGCTAACCAAAGATCTAACCCAAAATATTCAACAACAAGATAATTACAAATATTGAATATAAAAATTAATCACACGCAATAGCACATTCCCAACTATTTACGGTTTATCAAAACTTCATAAAACAAATTTCCGACTACGCCCAATTGTCGCCTCTTATAATAGTCCAACTTATGATTTATCAAAATTTCTGACTACGCCCAATTGTCGCCTCTTATAATAGTCCAACTTATGATTTATCAAAATTTCTATCAAACATATTAACCAAAGTTGTCAATAAACATACTTCAAAAACTTGATCGATGTAGTCTCATTATACACTAACATTCCTATCGATTTAGCCATTACTGCAATAACAAACAATTGGGAAGAAATATCATATCATACAAACATACCTAAAGCTAATTTTATAACCATAACCAAATTTATACTACAAAATTCATACTTGTCATATAATAACCAATATTTTATACAACATTTTGGTGTGCGTATGGGGTCACCAATTTCCTGTAGTGTCGCAAATTTAGTCTTAATGGAACTTGAACTACTAATATTAAATAAATACAAAAATTCAAGTAAGATATCTTTTTACACCCGTTATGTCGATGATATATTGATAACTGCTCACAAAAATTAAATACAATCCATTTTTGAAAGTTTTAACAATTATCATCCCCGATTACCATTTAAAATAGAAAAAAAGAAAGACCAAATGAATCAATAAATTTTCTTGATTTAACTTTATCAGAAATAATAATGGTTTAGAAAAACAATTAAAACGGATAGATACTTAAATTAGAACTCATCAACCTCAATTAATTACAAAAAAGTGTTATATATGGTTTAGTTGACCGTGCCATTAAACTATCTGATCCTAAATTTCATAATAATCACATACAACTAATTAAAAATATCTTATTAAAAAATAATAATCCACTATCCTTCATTAAAAAAGAAATATACAAAAGAAAAACAATTATGTATTAATAAAAAGAAACAATACTAATCTAAATGATTCGATAAATTTACAACCCAATTTTCTTAGTTTAGAATTCAATAATCACCAATACAACCAATCTTTTGTTACTTCAACTATTCCATTTATATCTTTTTATCAGACAAAAATTGCCAAAACCTTAAATACACGACAAATTAAAACAATATACAAAAAACAAACACTTTGAAAAAACATATTTTCGCAAAATTAAAAGATAAACCTAAATTAGAATTTAACTCAAACCTAGTTTACAAAATTAATTGCAATCAATGCAATGCTATCTACATAGGACAAACAAAACAATATTTAAAAAAAAATGTCGCAACACCAACAATCTATCAGAGAAAAGTTTTTAAATTCAAATAAACCAAATACAGCTTTATCAGACCACGCAGTAAATAATTGCCATTCTTTTAATTTAAAAACACCAAAAATTGTACAAAAAGAATCCAATTTAAAAAACACTATTATTAGAAAGCATTGAAATAAAAAAAAACACCATATGCAATAAACTATCATACAGATACTGAAAAATTTAAAAATAATTACTATAACTTACTAACATGCAACACATAAAGAAAAGCAAACACTGTTAAAAAAAATTATAATAAAAAAAATAAATCCAACATAAACTAGTTCACAATAACATCGCCAATATAAAAATGCTAATATTGAACTAACCAATATCACCACATTACACTACTATTACAATTACTATAACTTATTCAATCTTAAGACCACTTAAGAGTACTTACAAACGTATGACATGCGTTTATACAACAAAATTCTTAACCTAACTAATCTTTAGCAAACCACGCTATAATCACTTCAACTACTATTTTATATCCTTTTACATCTTTTTAAGATATTCCAATGTAGTCAAATTACACCTATAATTATGAAGAATTCGTTTTTTAAAACCTTTACATAACATTAGTTTTGGGATGTGTTTTAATTCCATCCCCCTTAATTTAACAAAACCAGAATGGTAAGACAAATAATTATTTAATGTCTTTTTCAGATTGTAATACAAAAAAAACAGCCTTACCTATGCAAGAAAGCTATATATTTTTTAGGATATAACTTTAAAGTTATACAAAAAATTTTTAAATAATTTTTATGTTACTGATAAAGCTTAAAATAGCGAAAATGTTTTAACTTCAACTTACTTGAATCAATTATATTTTTGGCTGCTCATATAACCTTTACCTAATTTTATAAAAAAATTCTACAGCCGTATCAAATTTTACACTTAATATTTAATGAGAATACATTTCTATCACATACAAATTACTATGGTATGAAACGTTAACATAAATTTTAAGGTAAATTTTTTTTAATAATTATTCCATATCTGTGATTTATTAATGAAGCGATATTTTTATATTTAAAAATGACTGACGCGCTAACAAACAAGTTTAACGCAATTATAAGAAACGGAAATTAAATTCATTACAACTAATTATAAAAATTTTAATAAAATCTATTAATATTATATGTAGGACAAACTATTATGTTGTAGATAGCATTCAAATCGCCTTGTATATAACACATAAGATAAATGTTAGTGTGATATTAACCTTCAAGCAACGCTTTGTATATTGTTAGAGCTTTCCGCAATCTGCTGTATTTCTCAAGAGCTGTATCGCGCGCGTATAGAAACTTCACATATATCACCAACAGCGAATCATACAAGTAAGCTAGAAATAAAACTTTATAATTATAATTATTTCTTAATTTGTGTCCACTTTGTCACCATCTGTTGCTAGCGAAATTAATCCGCATCATACAATAACATTGTGTAGATTTCAGGAAATTTTTATCACCTTTCAGATGTTCTTTAAACGCGCTTAAAAGATAAGAGGATTCTGTGACTTGCGCTTATTGCACAGGAGCAAGGGAGCATACGCGGAAATACAATATTTAATGCCCAAAAATTAGTAGCCGTATCGATTGTAGGGAGCGATGTTGTCCGATACATACTTAAATTACTTGTTGTAATGCCCTAGACCACATTTTAGATCATGAATGCTTTACTTCAACTATCTTCAGCAAATTAAAATATTTGCCAGGATATGAACGCGGTGTATATAAATACGAATCATATATAAGATATATGAATACAATATGGGAATGATTAAATAACATAAATTACAGAAGTGTATTATGATGCAACAATATGAGCAATATTCCATTACAATTCTGCGCGGCAACATAAGGGATGCCGCGTACGAATTATTTCCTCTAGGGGTGGGAATGGCTATTTTATCGAGTATAGGGGAGGATAGCTTTTTTCGAGTAGGGAACCGTAATTACGTTAGTATAGGGAAAGCTAATTGGTTTTTAAAACGAGCTGCGCCATAATAAAAATTGAAAATTGGACTAAATCTCACATTTTACCAGAGCAAATATTAGATTAAGTTAAGGTTTATAACACCTGTTCTCTAGTAACCTGATAAAAAATGAGAAAGTTTATACAAAGCACTGATTACCGGTAGAGATTTATCGTGCATGAACCAGTTTTATCTATCACAGACAATCGGTCTTACCACAAACACTAGTACACACTAGAATGCTCAACAAGCATCACAAAAGCACAAAACTGATATCTGATAAGATAGACGTGATCTATAATGTTTTATTTGCAAACACTTTGTAATGAACACAATGTTAAATGGTGGCCTGAGAAGGGTAGACTAATATCGGAATCGGAAAGCAATTTGTGAATTGTGGCACTTCAACTGAGGGATTTAAGGGGATTTCACCCTCGCGGGCTGTTAGCGTTTTTAAAAGTGGGGCTTAAGAAAGAAGGTATAAAAATTACGCTTGATATTGGAGTTTTTAATAAATACCTGGTTCGTTAGGTCTATGATTGTAGATATAACTACATTCCGAAGTTATTGATTTATGGTAATTTCGTGTCGTCCTGAGAAACAGTACATATTTTGTGCTAAATATGTATAATACTTTTAATAGGTGTATTTATTCGATAGCATAAATCAGAAATATTCATTATTTCTATATCATTCGTTTCCAAGCTAACTATGCCCATGAACCAACCCCTCGTTATGGCAAAAAGGTGATCACGAACCCCAGCTTTACATACAGAATAACGGAAAACTACTGATTTAATTTTTATGCCTTGAATGGTAAACGTTGAAGTAAAAATAAAATATAAATAAAATATTTTGGTATGTCAAGTAATATTCTCTGAAATTATAACTCCTTTTTCCTAAACAAAACACATTATCTTTGTGAAGAAAATCGATAAACCTGAGGGAATGATAAGATCATTTATGTTCGGCTCTATGTTCGAGTAACATTCGTTAGTCCTCACGAGCAGTAATTTCCAATCGTTAGGACACTCTTAACTAAATTAAATCCGCGTACGATAATATAACAAGACTAGAAAGCTATCAACAGGTCCTGTAGAGTGACCCATACTGCAAAATATAAAATTAGTTTGTGCTTTTGTAACCAGAATTTGTGATATCCTTGTTCGAACATTAGTTTTAACTTTTCATTTGTGAATAATTCAATAAATTATTCCTGTATAATTAGTCCGTTCCGAATGGACCTGCACCTTGACGAAGTAAAAAAATAACTAGAACGGGTGGAATGGCTTCTGCGTTCCAGTGACCAAAAGAGCCAAAGTACAGGTTCAACCAAAGTAGCAGGGTCTTTAGTTAGGAACCAGACTAAGACAGGTTCCCAAAAGAAGGCAGCAGCTTTTTCGGTACTTAAAGTGGCAGAGACCATAGGGGTCGGTATGACATTCTAAGGCACACTACTGAAATGTGGAAGGCGACGGGAAACCACCACGTTACCTTCCAGGTACACAGCGTGCTTAAATCGTATTTAAGACGATGGTATTCTCTGCGGTAAAAGAGTCCGGAGGTAAAATGGTCCTCCATTCGGATCTCCGAGAGGGGACTACTTCGGAGGGTGCGATCAGAATGTGCAGAATAAGAGTCGGGACATTTTGCGAGTCGGAGCGTGGAATGTTAGAAGAATGGTGTAACTAGGTAAGCTAGAAAACTTGTAACTTGAAATGGATGGATTAGGACTAGACATAGTAGGGATCAGCGAAGTTCGATGGCCAGAGGTTAGGGATTTTTCGAGTGGAGACTTTCAGGGTAATTCATACAGGATCAGAAAAAGGAAATTCCGGTGTGGGGATAGTTATGCAAAAAAGATAGGACACTGTGAAGAAAATTACTTATAAAAGAACGAAAGAGTACTCACGGTTGGATTAGAAACTAAACCGGTAAATACAGTAATAATACAAGTATACACGCCCACTTTTAGCTACAATACCGAAGAGGTAGAAGCTATCTACAAAGGTATCGAGAACATGCTAAGATACGTAAAAAGAAATGAAAATATAATAGTTAGGGCGATTTTAATGCAAAGGTAGGTGAGGGTAGCGAAGGAGTGGTAGGTAGTAGGGTTATTTGGTTTAGGCACGAGAAACGACAGGGGAAATAGGCTGGTAAAATTTTGCAACATAAAAAATTTAGTCATCACGAACACATTATTTCAACATCATGCTATAAGACGATATACGTGGAAGATGCTAGGAGTTATAGGAAGATATCAAATAGATTACATTATTGTTAGACAACGGTTTAGAAATCAAGTAAAAGACTGTAGATGCTACCCGGAAGCAGATATAGACACTGACCACAACATCGTAATTATGAAGGCCGCATTTAAACTTAAAAATTTGAAAAAAGAAACGAAAAAAAGCACTTTGACTTTGAGAAACTAATCGATAACGATATCCACGAAAGATTTTAAAACAAGTCAAATGAATTGGTGAAAGAAATCGGAAAATACTAAAGAAGTAAAAACAGAATGGAATAACATTAAATCCAGCTTACACATGGCGGCCAGAGATATTCTGGGCTATACACAAAAACAAAATAAGAAATCATACATAACAAAGGCTATCCTGAATTTATTAGAAGAAAGACGAAAACACAAAAAACGATCGAACGAAACACGAAAACAGAGATACAACGCTAGAAAATGAGATATTATTCGCAAATGTAAGAAAGCTAAAGAACAATGGATTGATGAATAGTGCTAAGAGGTACTAACTAAGATGGAAATAGGACAGACAGATGAAGCATACAAACTAATTGGAATGAACTTCAGGGATATAAAACCACATATTAAAAATATAAGGGACGCGGATGGAAACGTCATTATAGAAAATGTAGAGAAAGTGGTTAGATGGCAACAATATATAGAGAACTTCAGGAGAGGAACTAACAGCATTAGAACAGATATCAGATATTGAACATGATGACTTGGGATATGCTATACTTAGAGAAGAGTTTGCATTAGCATTAAAGGATCTGAATAATGGTAAGGCGCCTGGTACAGATAAGCTGCAAGCAGAAACTCTAAAAGCCGCTGGACAAGCAGTAATCTTCCAACTTGTAAGCTATATATATATATATATATATATATATATATATATATATATATAAGAGACAGGTGAGATACCCAAAGATTTCAAACAAAACATCATAGTAACTAAACCAATAAAAAGAGGCGAAAATAGATGTGAAAATTTTCGAACAATAAGTTTGCCAACACACGTGTCAAAAATATTAACTAGAATTGTACAAAGACGAATGGAAAAACGAGCTGAAAAAATACTAGGAGAAGATCAATTTGGGTTTAGGCGAAACATGGGACACTGGAGGACATTTTAGATCTGAGGGTGATAATGGGGAAAACAATAGAAAAAGCGTATATATAGGGTTTGTAGATCTGGAAATTCTACAATATAAAATGGAAAAAAATGTGCGGAATACTCAAATAGATTGGACCGAATTTTAGGGATAGACGGATAGTACATAACTTATTCAAAGAGCAAACAGCGGTTGTAGAATTAGAGCAGGAACGTAGAGAAGTAAATATTAGGAAAGGGGTGAGACAGGGATGTGTCTTATCCCCATTAATTATTAACTTGTACATAGAAGAGGCAATGAAAACTGTCAAATACGGGAAGACATGTAGATTTACTATGCAGGGACAAACGATTAATATGCTTAGATTTGCAAATAATATAGCGATATTAGCATCTAGCTCAGAAGAGTTAGAAACTGCTCTCAATGAATTGGAAATAGTTCTAACAGAGAGATACGGTATGAAAGTATGATAGTTAACAAAATGAACCAAAAAGAAGAATATAAATAGGTATCGAGAACTCACAAGAGATTAAGAATTCCTGCTACCTAGGAAACCAAATAACACAAGATAGGAAAAACACAAAAGATATAAAACAGAGATTAGCACAAGGTCTTGCTACATTTAACAAGAAAAAGCAACTACTGTGTTTAAAGACAACAAACATAGAAACAAGGAAAAGATTGATTAAAACATATGTGTGGAGTACAGCACTGTACGGCTGTGAAACCTGGACAGCAGAAGAAGCGGCCAGGAAAAAGATAGATGTCTTTGAAATGCTGTATTATAAACGTATGATGAAGATATCTTAGAGAGACAAAGTAACGAACAAAGTGGTACTATATATGGTAGGCGAAGGAAGAAATATATGGAAAACAGTAAAAAATAGGAGAGATAGGATGATAGGCCACATACTAAGGCATGAGGGAATAGTGCGGAATATATTAGAAGCAGAGATAAGAAAAAACAAGAGACTATTGCACACGGATAGTGAAAAATGTAGACTGTGGTAATTTCATGGAAATGTGTAAGCTGGCTCAAAATAGAAATAATTGGAGGTACGCGTCCAACCAGTCCCAAGATGGTTAAACTTATGACGAGAAAAATAACTGGACTTAAACATTATTTATAAGCAAATACAGGTTTTGGTTTTGCAAAATTCTCGAATAATGTTAAGTGTGTGAAAGGATTTACTGGGAAACTATTAATTCGGCAAATGTCTAAGTGTTGGAGGATCTTGGCAGCCACAGGCTGCTTAAACTCCTTCACATACCCGTACATTTGATTTTCCAATGCTCCACCCAAAGGTACTGCATTGGCCAGGAAGCGAGTTTTTTTTAATCTTGAAATTTTGTTTTTTGCCGAACCCTTGCTGTTACAAGCAAGGTAGGGATCTTTAACGGGACCTCCATTTTACCTCTCATCCGAACGAACGAGGACGTATTTTTGTGAAAAATGCTTGCCTAACATTTTTCAAGCGGACCGTGTCGGAAATTGAACCCAGGACCTTGGGCATAGTAGTCACACGCACACCAACTACACCACATAGCCCCCCCCCCACCACCGCCACCGCTGAATAGGGCATATAATTAGAAAACAATGCAAGGGTAATCGAGCTGTATATGGGCTGTTGTGGGAATTTTAGGGAACTGTGTATGTTAGTTCAGAATAGGAAACAATGAGAGTATGCGTCTAACCAGTTCCAGGACTGCAAATCTAATGATGATGATGATGTATCATTAGTACGAATTCGTCTGAGTTTGTGAATACGTTTTTCACATATTGAGCGCAGCATGGAGAGCATGCTGCTTCAAACGTCATAACAATTATGTATCCAGCTGTTTTTTACTCCCGCAATTGAGCCATAAAAATCCCCGACAGTTCCAACCTTTTTCATGGATGGCACATTTCTTTAATATCGCCACCAATTGCTATATAGCCATTTGTTTGAACTTGTACAGAACAGAAATACGTGAAATAGGAGTAGATCAGATCCAGTTAAGGAAAAACTGTTTAGTAAAACGTATTCAACCTTAGTTGCTGCATCCAATACGATGCGCACTTTATCTGGCTTGTTTAGGTTTATCACAGGAAATATGGGTAAATACCATATCGATGGCGTCTTAATTGCTCCAGCTTTATTTTAATGCGTTTGACCGTATTCAATTTTTGTAGAAGTACTCCATCTGTCTTTTTGTTCTCGACCAATAATGGGTCGTAACGGAATCTCTTTTTCAAACACTTTAGTGCCATTGGGAAACTTTTTGGCAATTCCACATGATCATACCTCCACAATAATTTACAACAAAAGCGAACACAGTATTCACGTTAAATTTTCGAGCATTTGCGTAGCCCTATTGATCATCATCGTTTGACTAAATTGCGATTTCTGCTTTGTTTACGTCCATATTTTCTATTGCAAAAACTTATTCATTTGTTCTTGCATGTCCCAATTTGTTTTTTTCACATTGACAAATGAAAACTTTTCGCAGCCTGTCAACTGTTTTTTATATTGTCCAAAAATTACCCAACCCAATCTAGTTTTTGTGGTGATGAAGTGATCTGCTCTGCTTTCTCGTAATTTTAGTATACTGCTAAATGCCTGATATCTAACCCAATTAATAGACGAGAGTGTACGTTTTTTATGGCACTTCTGGTATACATTTGAGGTGAGGATATTCCTCCTTTAGTACATCCGCGGTGAATGACTGAATTGGCAACTGTAGTGCGGACACCTTATATTTTATTGCAAACTTGATATTCTTAAGTCAACATTAAAAGAGGCGTTTACTTCACGGAAAGGTTTTATCTGACCACTTATCGCAATGACAATTGAAGTTCGCAATACCCAAAAATCATACCGGGCTAATTATATATAAATATATTGCTGTGATATTCTCCTGATTCCGGGAACTGGGTCCTTTCAACAAAAAAATTCTAGTCCCACCGATTGGACGTCATAAACTGCTGTGATCCTGTTTTCGCCTCGGCTGCTCACCTAATTTTATAAACCTCCTCATTCATAAAATTAAACAACACATTCCTACCACAAACATCAACGTTAACTCTATTTACATCAATATTCAGAATACATTAAATTTTCAAATTAAATTTCAGCATAAAATTCAGTTTTCAAAAAAATTTCAAGATTAATTTTATTATCATTTTAATGTGCATCCAGAATTAAAGTCCTTGTTGGATGCCTAGTAATTAATATAACAATATAAGCAGACCGGAGTCTGAGTATAAAGGGAGCATCTACCACCCCTTTACGTTAATTAACCAGGTTCGTCTAATTGAGCTCAAAGACATACCCAAATTTTCATCATATTCGCGAACATCAAAACAAAATACCCCTTTTTACTTAAACAAGCAAATTTCATCTTAAAATTAAACTTTTATGGTTAGTACCATTTCACTAATGTCCATTTAAAGTAAATCAATTATAAAGTCATTCAATACACACAAAATGTCAAACAAAATAGTATAATTTACCTGAAGGTTACTGTCCTCGTAGCTTCAAAGTATCGTTTCTTTAGTTAATCACACCATTCAACAGGATTATATTTACGGCTTCTGATTCTCTACGCTTTTAAAATTTTCTCCATCACCATTTATTTGAAGTTGTTTCTGGGCTTTTCCGGAACTCATCTGTGTTTATCTGACCCTTGTTTCATGGATCCAGCCACGTATTTGAACCATTTAATTATTAACACCCCCGAAAAATAGCAAAGAAATTCATGCGTCTGTCACCAATATACGCCAAAACTGCCTACTTTTGTGTATACATTCGTCGTTGTAAATTTTGCTAATTGGTACAGTGAAACTAAATTTTATTACCTTGTATTTAAGTGCACTGAAGTACATTCATGTTAGCACGTAAATAACCAACTATTTTGAATCACTAAAATATACGAGCAAAATTTTAAATTATTTAATCAAACTAAAATGCACTGTTTAACATCTTCAATCAAGTCGCGTATGTACGAGCTTTTAACGCATCGAATCGTCAAAAGTCTAAGAGAGCTTGTTTATATTCATCTCGGTATATATAGCAAAAAGCCTGTCTGTCGGTCTGTTCCCCAAAACGGGTAATTCTAAAGAATTTCTCATTTTATGTTCCCAGTCTGTCGCTCGCGCGTCGATTTTTATGAATTTTCACTCGCCCCATTTAAATCTCAGAAAATTTCCACACGGCACGCAAGCATGTCCGAGAAAAACTAATTAATTTTGTACAGAAATTGTTGTTCTACCTCTGATATTTGCATCCTATTTTCAACCAATTGTGACCCTCGTGACGTTGCTTAAATCCCGCCTTTTACAATATGTGTCTTTGCTTGACGCATTTCTCTTTCCTTCTCTAACCTGTTCGTATTGGTGCAAATTGATATTCTTTATTATCGATTATTTTAGTCCACATGGAGTGTGAAATAACCCAGCTTTAGCAATTCTCGTAACTATTATGCGACGTTTTCCCCAAGATTCTTTGAAACATTAATTATCTGCAAACTTTACGCCGAATGTGACATTTAAACTACGCAGGTGTTCAAATATAATATTAATTCTCAGAGCCTTATTCCGTGGTATTTTAATCTTGGATTTTCACAAGTTTTTATAGGTATTATATGTTACTAACGGTTTAATTAACTCCAATTAAATTGATTTCTATCCTTTCATTTTTAGCGAATACAACTTAAATATTAATTATTATATGTACACTTTGTTTTACTACCGGTTACTTAAAATAGGTTAATTAATATAAATTTTGCACGTAATTTCCATTTGTTTAGGAATAATTACATTACACGCAGAGCTTTTTTAATACTGCTTCTTTTGATACAAAGCGTCTTGTACATGATTTAAATTTCTTATTTTTACTGAAACAACCGAGTTTATTTATGCTTCATGGTTTTAATAACGCGTATTATTTAATGAAATTCCTTATACACGGTGATTAAAATTATTTGATGTGATTATTTAATTTTCTACCCTGGTCTAAATATGAGTATTTTCCCCCTATTTGAATACAAATAATCCCACTTATTCGAATTCAAATATCAAGCATTTAGACTGCCAAAAAATATTTACAAAAAATTGCCTATCTCTCTCTATCCTTATCTATCTAACTTACCTACTTTGTCTCCAATTCAAAAAAAATATTTACACTTACCCTATATCCCTATCCTATTCCTAACTCTCACCTAATTCTATAAATTGAAATTATCCCTAACTTCATCCTACTCATCCATCTAATCCTATATACATCCTATATACCTATCCTATTCCTAACTTTTAACTAATCTTCACTATACTTTACTTCATCCTACCTAATCCTATATAGCTATCCTATTTCTAACCTTATTCCTAACTCTCCACTAATCTTATATGAAATATCTACACTTAATCTATCTTATTTTCTTCCTACCTTTACTCTTTATTCTCACCCTAAACCTATTCCTAATTATCTCCCATATTTATCCTATACCTAGCTCTATTTTCTATCAACACCTACTTTTACTTTCCTATATACACCTATTCTATCCCTTGTTCTATATCTATACTAAAGTTCACCTATCTCTATCCTTTGTTCATTAAGTTATTTAAATCTAACTCTCTTCTTGACCCTCCAAGTCTTCCTTCTTACCATCCTAATACTCTTCATCCCTATCTCTCCCCCTTCTATATCTATACTTAACATCTCTATTATCTCACATACAATAAACTTATCATCCCTCTTATCCTGACTCTTAAATATTACTTCTTCTTCAGTCCCTACACTTGTCTGTTTCTCATTTATTCTTGTTTCCCTTTCTGCCGACAAACCAAACGATACTACTTTACAATTATCGATTTTTCCCTCTATGGAAAACCCTACGTACCTTCTAGAATTTTTGTGTAATGGAATCAGCCAGAATGAATCCCTTAAATCCACTTTATTAAAAACAAACTTGCCACTTAACCTCGTCAAAAATAATTCTGCCTTCACCTGCTCCTGATATGCTGCTTCTACCCCCACTACTTCTGCATGTTTTTGTATTAAAGCTTGAACCTCTACTCTCCTATCCTCTGGACATCTTATCGTGTTGATCTGTTTACTTTCATCATCCTCTACCTCTACTACATTAATACTAAACCCCGTGTCATCCTCTGTGACTTCATAACTGCCCTTCCATGGCACTACCCTATCATTAATCCTTATTACCTTCCGTTCCATATCTATCAAAACCCCTAACTTCATCATACAGTCAACACCTAAAATGCTCTGAAACTTCAGTCCAGGTACAATTACAAACTCCTGTTCACAGCTTAAACCTCCTATATCTATCCTAAGCACCACAACACTATTTACTACAGCAAACTTCTTTTATTTGGAGCTACTAAATGGCTACGTTTTATAGGCATAATTCTATCACAAACCTTATCCCTAATTTTGCTGACGAATTCCTCCGATATTAAACTCGCCTCTGCCCTGTATCAAGTAATACTTCTACATTATTCTCAAAAATTTCTAAATTAATAATTGGCAAACATAATTTTCTACAGTTTCTGGCTCTACTTCCTCCTCAATTTTGAAAAATTCACGTGGATGTTCGTATACATTTACACAGAAATCTAGTGGTCTGTCGCGTTCTAAAATCCTGTCTCATCCTGTTTTCCGTGCTTGGTCCTGGTTGTCCTTCTACAACCTGTGCGTACGTCCTCCTCGTGTTAATATCCGTGTCCCTGTCTCTATTCGGCGTGCTGGTCACAGTCCTGTTTACTTCCGGTAAACTGTTCTGTCGCGTGTAACTAGGTCTTGGCGTCGGTCCCCTAGTCGCACTATTGCTCCTGTATTCCTGTCCTCGTCGTTCCCAATTCGGTCGAAAATTTCTGTTGTAGTCAGGCCGTCTCGGATAATTCGGTGTCCTGTTGTCAAACCTAACTGTGTTAACGTTTCGTTCTCGTATCTCTCTTGTCCGTCCTACACATACATCGTCATATCTCTGCAAATACTCTAAAATGTCTCCCGTTCTGTGATGTTTTGTAAGGCCACGTGTTGTCTAATTTCCAGTTCAAAATGTCGTGATAGGTACTTGATAATCTGTCTGTCCGTCAATGGTGGATTCAGTTGTTTGGCCACACTGTATTTGCGGATGGCATATTGCTCCTAGAACCTGCAAACTCTCCCTTAAATTTTCCTGTAATCAAGTCGTCCCTAATCTGATCCTGTTTGTGATCACTCCAGTAATGTTGTAAAATTTGTTTTCAAAGTCCTGATACGTGTCTATGTCCTGTCCTACTAAATTGTACCATGCCTCCGCATTGTTCTTTAATAAAGCCTTTATCGTATTTAGTTTAGTCTGTTCGTCAAATAAATTTCCCACTAGATTTCTTACACTATTAATAAAAATTTGTGGATTTACCCTGTTATCGCCATAAAACTTCATGTGTTGGTCCAATGATACTCCACCTGTAGAAAATCTGGGACCATCCCCCGTTAAATTTGACATGTTGTATTTGATACTACTAACTTCGCGTTCTACCCTGCCTAACTGATCCCTACATGAGTCCGTCACTTCAGTCATTTTATATTAATCTCTTCTTCACAAAAATGCGTACTTCGGACCTTAAATGTCCCATTTCCTGTCGAAGACCTGTAATATCACGCTCATTTTATCAACCCTATTTTCAACTTCCCCATCTTTACGGTAAGACTATTTTTAAATTCTGAAACTTCTTTATTCGTCTTATCTATTTTCTCACTTAGGGTTTCCCTAACTCCTGTTAATGTCTCATTCATTCGGTCAAATTTTCGATTTGAGTCCTCTCGCTCTATTCGATTCATCGCTTAGCAGTTCTAATTTTCTGTTAGACTCCTCCATCGCTCTATTCGATTCTTCACTCATCCTCTCTAACATTCTCAATATCATCTCGTTTCCTTGATCCCTGATTCCGTCCTCGACTGATCTCTACTGCCTCCAGCTTCTTCCATTTTCGAAATTTTCTCACACAATGCACTATCGTCACTTCCAATTTCCACTCCTTGACTCCTTAACCACTCCTTTCTCTGCTTACGTTCAAATCACTCACACACACTCTAAAAATACTCTTAAATTTATACACAAACAGAAACTCTCTTTCTCAGATCGCCAGTTTCCTGGAATAAAATAACAAAAATTTTATTTGGAACTCGAGCCCTCACGTTGTGGTCGCCAAAATACTGCTGTGATATTCTCCTGATTCCGGGAACTGGGTCCTTTCAACAAAAAAATTCTAGTCCCACCGATTGGACGTCATAAACTGCTGTGATCCTGTTTTCGCCTCGGCTGCTCACCTAATTTTATAAACCTCCTCATTCATAAAATTAAACAACACATTCCTACCACAAACATCAACGTTAACTCTATTTACATCAATATTCAGAATACATTAAATTTTCAAATTAAATTTCAGCATAAAATTCAGTTTTCAAAAAAATTTCAAGATTAATTTTATTATCATTTTAATGTGCATCCAGAATTAAAGTCCTTGTTGGATGCCTAGTAATTAATATAACAATATAAGCAGACCGGAGTCTGAGTATAAAGGAGCATCTACCACCCTTTACGTTAATTAACCAGGTTCGTCTAATTGAGCTCAAAGACATACCCAAATTTTCATCATATTCCCGAACATCAAAACAAAATACCCTTTTTACTTAAACAAGCAAATTTCATCTTAAAATTAAACTTTTATGGTTAGTACCATTTCACTAATGTCCATTTAAAGTAAATCAATTATAAAGTCATTCAATACACACAAAATGTCAAACAAAATAGTATAATTTACCTGAAGGTTACTGTCTTCGTAGCTTCAAAGTATCGTTTCTTTAGTTAATCACACCATTCAACAGGATTATATTTACGGCTTCTGATTCTCTACGCTTTTAAAATTTTCTCCATCACCATTTATTTGAAGTTGTTTCTGGGCTTTTCCGGAACTCATCTGTGTTTATCTGACCCTTGTTTCATGGATCCAGCCACGTATTTGAACCATTTAATTATTAACACCCCCGAAAAATAGCAAAGAAATTCATGCGTCTGTCACCAATATACGCCAAAACTGCCTACTTTTGTGTATACATTCGTCGTTGTAAATTTTGCTAATTGGTACAGTGAAACTAAATTTTATTACCTTGTATTTAAGTGCACTGAAGTACATTCATGTTAGCACGTAAATAACCAACTATTTTGAATCACTAAAATATACGAGCAAAATTTTAAATTATTTAATCAAACTAAAATGCACTGTTTAACATCTTCAATCAAGTCGCGTATGTACGAGCTTTTAACGCATCGAATCGTCAAAAGTCTAAGAGAGCTTGTTTATATTCATCTCGGTATATATAGCAAAAGCCTGTCTGTCGGTCTGTTCCCCAAAACGGGTAATTCTAAAGAATTTCTCATTTTATGTTCCCAGTCTGTCGCTCGCGCGTCGATTTTTATGAATTTTCACTCGCCCCATTTAAATCTCAGAAAATTTCCACACGGCACGCAAGCATGTCCGAGAAAAACTAATTAATTTTGTACAGAAATTGTTGTTCTACCTCTGATATTTGCATCCTATTTTCAACCAATTGTGACCCTCGTGACGTTGCTTAAATCCCGCCTTTTACAATATGTGTCTTTGCTTGACGCATTTTCTCTTTCCTTCTCTAACCTGTTCGTATTGGTGCAAATTGATATTCTTTATTATCGATTATTTTAGTCCACATGGAGTGTGAAATAACCCAGCTTTAGCAATTCTCGTAACTATTATGCGACGTTTTCCCAAGATTCTTTGAAACATTAATTATCTGCAAACTTTACGCCGAATGTGACATTTAAACTACGCAGGTGTTCAAATATAATATTAATTCTCAGAGCCTTATTCCGTGGTATTTTAATCTTGGATTTTCACAAGTTTTTATAGGTATTATATGTTACTAACGGTTTAATTAACTCCAATTAAATTGATTTCTATCCTTTCATTTTTAGCGAATACAACTTAAATATTAATTATTATATGTACACTTTGTTTTACTACCGGTTACTTAAAATAGGTTAATTAATATAAATTTTGCACGTAATTTCCATTTGTTTAGGAATAATTACATTACACGCAGAGCTTTTTTAATACTGCTTCTTTTGATATAAAGCGTCTTGTACATGATTTAAATTTCTTATTTTTACTGAAACAACCGAGTTTATTTATGCTTCATGGTTTTAATAACGCGTATTATTTAATGAAATTCCTTATACACGGTGATTAAAATTATTTGATGTGATTATTTAATTTTCTACCCTGGTCTAAATATGAGTAATATATATATATATATATATATATATATATATATATACAAATAAGATATATCGACTGTTTGAAATATTCTTTTACTATAGATATCGAGGAAGCAGTCAAACTTGTCAAATTAATTAAACACTCTTTTAATCATTCCAGCTTTCGATAAATTTATTCTCTTCTTCAGGAATCTAATAAATGCATATGAAAATAAATAATGTGTGCTACTACTTAATACTACTTACGTTTATATGAGTTTATAAATACATACAACTATGGAAGTTGGGCATTACATCATTAAAGATTAAGAACAAACATGTCAAAAGTGACAGATGTTTACATAACATTTTCTTAAAAAATTTGTCGATGACACCATAACAGCAGTTCCTGAAGATAAAATAGAAGAAACTTTATGTATATTTAATAATTATAATCCCCACATACAATTTACAGTTGAAAAAGAATGTAACAGAGCAGTTCCATTCCTTGACACATTACTAATAAGAAAAAATGAGAACAAAATTATACTAGATTGGTATCAAAAAACAATACATTCAGAGAGATATTTGAATTTTCATTCCTACCATCCACTAACAACAAAAATAAATATAATATTAGGTTTAAAACAAAGAATAAAAAGAATTTCTCATCCCTCTTTGTACCCAAAAAACATAAAAATCCTTACTAATATATTAAGAACTAACTACACTCCATTTAATAAAGAAATTACTATCTGAACAATTTAATCTTAACACAAACAAATTAAATGACAGTAATCAAAACAGTACCAATCAATTATTCACTTACAAAACAATATCATATATTCAACATTTAACACCAAAATTAATAAAAGTTTTTAAAAATGAAAAAATAAAATTTGCTAAACGAAACGTATTAACATTACAAAATATTTTTACTAAAACTAAAGACAAAATATCTAAAATGACCCAAAGAAATTTGATATATAAAATTAACTGTTTGAATTGCTTTCACTCTTATGTTGGGCAGACCTCTCAACTATTAAAACAAAGGATAACTCAAGTGACATAACTATCAAACCAAAAGCATGTGCATTAACCACACATGTAATAGATAAAAATCACAGTATGGATTTTGAAAATCCAAACATCTTAAGAATAGAGAACAACAAATCAAAAAGAATTTTTTTGGAAATGTATCATATTTTTAAAACTAAAAATACAATAAACAAGAAAACAGATATTAGTAACTTAAGTTCCATATACACATATTTATTAAATTTTGAACAAAATTAATGACAAAAATTAAAGTAAACGTAGACACGCGCGCACACACACACACACACACACACACACGCACACACATGCATACACTATACACTCACATCATATAATATACATGCACATTCACACATACTTATGCACTCGATACTGTCATCAAACAAATTAGTCATCTTATATCCTATGAAACAAAAAATCTTTTGCATCAAAATTTATGACATGAAATTGATGTATATACAAGTTTAGTATTTACAATTTATGTTTAAATACTTTTAATTTTGTTAGTTTTACAAGTTTTTCCAAGATTTTTATTATGTTTGTTATGCTAGTTTTTAATTACCCTCAAGTTTGTAAGTTTATAATTTATGTACCACATTTGTAATCTAGCGTATAAAAAATTTTTTAGATAGCCTGTGATCAAGAATTTAAAATAAATTCGAAAATTTAGGCCATAGAAAAGAGTTTTTAACTTAATCCAGTGACCTCAAACCCACAAATCAATTTTGAAATACAAATATTTGGGTCGTAATTATTTTCACTTTATTATATATATATATATATATATATATATATATATATATATGCAAGTTACCTAAAATTAAAGGTCTATAGTACGTAAAAGAGCCTATAGGTTACCTACATTTGCGACCTTTTCAATTATTTATAATATACACAAACACATTAGCATTATAAATATTTCTTTGTAAACTGTCAGAAAATTATTTGAAGTTTCCTGTTCACTTGTTTCTATAACAACTTAAACAAATGGTACACGTGAGAATTAACTTGCAACCTTAAAAAAGGAATACAAATTCTTAATTAAACTTGAGTAAGTGGTTTCCTGTAGCAATCACTATACAAGCACTTTTCGTAAATTATGTAAGTTTTTTCCAGCTCCATATATTTTACAAATAAGTCTGAGTCTATATTGTGCTATTTCTTCGCAGGTATGATACCTACTCCATTATGATTCACCAATATTTGAAACTTTTAATGCTCTTTCGAATTCAGAAGTTAAAATCGGGTCTCCTTTTCCGTTCATCTCGCCCACCGTCACAGTCTGTTTCTAGTATGTTACTTTTTAATAAGATTTCTCTATATAGTTCGTCTATATATTATCCTGACCAACTATTTCATTTTTTATTTGATGCTATGAAAAGAGTTTTCAAATTTATTTAATAAATCATTAGTGCATGTTTTATTTTTACCAATTCTATTACTATCTTATATACTTTGTCTACCTCGCCAACCGTCAGTCTCTTTGGGCATTTTACGGTAAAGAAAAGCCGACAAAAGTCATCCGTTCTCAAAATGTCTCCAACATTTGCCTCGAAAGCAGGTCATGTGGTAACTTTCTCTGCAAAATCAAAGAACTTTACTGCCGATTGGTACTATTTGTTGCCGAACGACGAATCATCGTCCACGAAGATCATACAAATTCGCACACAGCTCGTAATACAATTGAATTTTTAACCCAACAAGACGTCGAATACTTAGACCATCATCGGTATAGTCCCGACCTAAGTATCAACTATTTCTATACCTTTCCGAAGATCAAGGACGGGCTGCGTGGTCAAAGGTTCTAGGAGTCTGAGGAAGCAGTCGATCGATGCCTCCAAAGTGCAATTTTAACTGTACCAACAAACGAGTAGAACAACTGTTCCAGAGTTGATTCGAGGGCTTGCAAAAGTGAATTAATCTTCTAGGAGATTGCTTCGAAAAGCTATAAGTCTTTAAAAGCTATTTACTGATTTATTCCAGCACTATATGCAAAACTTAAAAGACAACCCCTCGTTAATTTTATGTTCTGATCTTTAACAAGAGTATATGCAATTAGCAGTTTAGATTTTATACAAAACGTTCTGCTCTGTTGCTCCTCTCTCGTAATCTAAACTCCTTTACAATTGTAACATATTCTCCTGTAGCGGTTTCAGTATTCCTTTCAGTTTTATCAGTTTCATCTCAGTTATCATCGATTCTTCTGTTTCTTCAAAAGCAAGCGCTACTTCACAATCATCGTGTCCAGTTGTAGGCGTGTAGACACACGTGTAACAGTAAGCTTTGGATTAATTCTATAACTAGGTTGTTTATAAAGATCTACGTGTTGCCCTATTTTTCTGCTCATTAAAAAATTTACTACTCCACGTCCTTTATGTATTTAAAGCTGTGGAAGTTATTCTATTGACCCTGGTCTAGCAAACTTCACTTATGCTTATGAATATGTTTCTCACCTACTTGCCTTTCGGCTTAAATCTTCAAGTCTACCAAACTGAAAGGACTCTTAACATCCTACACTCCAATTCGTAGTGTTTGATGGTGCGCTTCTATTTCTCTGATGGACCTGCTTGGGAGTCCCCCACGCGGAGATTCAAACGGAGAAGAGTTTACATACGAATATTTCACTAAGAAGGGTTTATCATAATTTAAAAGAATAATAATTACACGTAAACTGCCTTAACCAGATACAAAATTGTAGTACAACTACATTTGTAGAAATTGCAATTAAGAAATTCTCTCCACAACAACAAACTTGAAAAGTAATCCCCCTACGCCAGACTAAAGGAATCAAATATTTAAATTCGCTACAAAACGAAGTTTTATCGATGTAAAGGCACAAGCCATTATATGACAATGCGGTGGTGGCATCTGCGTCTGAATGAAGAAAATATGCTAATATTATTAGAAGTTGTTCCTCACTTATTCCCTCGTTTGAAATGGATCGCCACTATTGTAACACCTGAAAACACCTAATACACACTTTCATAAAGTGAGCCACAAAATGTAAAAAACTAAAAATATGAAGACAAAGCTGCGATAGCAACGTCAAAGGTGCAATAAAAATTGAAAATTACATTTGTATCCTCTCTTATCTGAATAAATATTATGTAAATGCTATACTTTCTCTTTATGCTTCATAGCATAACGCCTTTTATAAAAGAAGTGTCTGTTTCCGCTTGTAATTCTGTGCGGTATAGATCTTATGCAGATTTCGTTCATCAACACTGCGGTAATTATTCTTACACCGTAACAATTCTGGCAATAAACAAACTTCTAACAAGAAAATTGAGCAGAAAAGAACAATAGAGTGTGGTAAAAAAATTAACGGCTTTTACAAAGGCAATTTGCAACGATGATGACTGTAATTTTTCCATTAGAGCAGCAACCTCTTACTGTTTTTGCTTTACAAGTGATTTCAGCACGGTTCGTAAACCATGAAATTTAACGTAAAGGACTCCAGTTAGTAGTTTATCAATTGCGAATTGTGGATACTACAATATAGCTTGCACTTAATTATACCAATCCAAAGCAGTTAAAAACGTGATAATGACACAATTTTTTCAAAATAATACAGAGGTTAGCCATTTAAATCTATGAGTGGCGTAGTTGTCGAAGGGTTAGATGGTTGTTTCAGAAGAAAGCATACAATCGCCAATTTTTAAAATTCCACAGCATAAGTAGAAACTGTTTGAGTTGTATGTATTTTTTTTTTACTAAGATAGTAGCCTTATTATAATTAGTTTTTTTACACAGTATGAGTCAACATAAATATTGTTGAGTTTGCGCCAATCTTTGAATACTAAAAAGTTTGTTGTAAACTATCCAGGTTAAAAAATTATGTCAATCTTTTTCGCAAACCAAAGTGTTAATTAACTATTATTAGATATAATACAAATCTGTGAAAATAGAGATGTGAATGCATTCTAAGATACCTCTATTCCATAAATTAAACAATATTTTGTAAAAGTGTTGCTAAATAATACACAGTATTCGTATTTTTTTTTTGTTAAATTAATAATAAGGAAAAAACAAATATTTCCAAAAATTTTAATTAAATTTAAACTTATAGAATTTTATTTATTTGTTACATTATACAATAAACAACGTTGTTTGAGAACTTAATTCATAAACTTCCTCAACAAAAGTTCCTTTTTCTATCTTTCTTTCTTCTATTGTGTTTTTTTCTTTATAATATATTTAGATTCTTCTAACTTTTTTTGAACTTCCCATTGATTATATTTATATAATAGCCTCTCGACACCATTCGCTTTTTCTTTTTTACTTTGTTTGAGTGATTTTCTTGATTATATAACTTTACGTTTTTAAAATTACCGTTTTTCTTCATGGTAAGTTGAATGGTACCGTCATATATCTAAATACGACCTCGCCTCTAGCAGCGAACTTTTTTACGTAGTCTTTTCAAAAAATTTGTTTCCATTCGCCTATTTTGAAGTCAACGTTGAATATACGTATCAATACCATCTAGGAGTTTTTCTTGAATCTGCAGTCTGTTAGACTGTTGACACTTTGAAAAGAGTTTAATACTGTAATATTGTGTTAACTTTCAGATTTTTTTCTTTCTCACCTGTTTTTTTATATTTTCTAAAACAAATCAGACGAAATAAAAGAATGACCGATTACAATGAATACAGGTTATACGATCATAACACTGTTAGGAAAGCACGACTTACTTATGGAGCACACTGTAAGGATTATTTTATTTTTGCCTTGGTCTTCACATCCATCCGCAATCAACCTGATTACAAATTGTTCTTCAAAATTTGTATTCTTAAGTACATGAAATGTGATGCCACAGATAAATAATGAAGATTTCATGAACAGACAAAGCTAAGTACAAAGAGATACTAGAAATAGTAGGGGAAGAATGATATCTGTGAAAAACTGTAAAAAAATAGGAGAGATAGGGTGATAGGACACATTCTAAGGCATGATGAAGTAGTGCGGGATATACTAGAAGCAGAGAAAAGAAAAAAAACTTCCAATTTTAAAACAGTTATTTACGCCTTTTTTCTTACAGGAAATGTCATTAAAATTTTAATACCCTGTGCGATCCTCTTATGATAGTCAGCGAATACCATTGCTATGTTTTAAAGATGAACGTTCAAGCTTGTTGTTGCCTTCGTTTGTTGTGCATAGAGATAAACATTCAAATATATTGCTAACATTCCCACCTGGAAAGAGAACCAGTCGTCCTTATTCGTTCAAACAAAAGTTATAGAGAGAATATTGCGAGACAAACGTGATATTCGTATCGTTATTCTTCAACCTGAAGAGCGAGATGGATCACATCTTGCTAAATTTCTTTGTAGAGGCCAGCATAATGACAGCAAATTTTCTTTTATTAAAAATAATTACTTATTTAAAATTTTAGCACAACTAAATAGGGTTAATAAGACTGATGGGAAGTAATGCAACTGAATATGACTAAAGAGGTTTATTATAACTGTTTAGGACTATTAAAACTGAAACGAAGTAGTATAACTGAATGATTATTACAACTAAATAGAGGATTATTACAACTTAGTGACTATTACACCTAAATGGGGAAGTCGTATAAAATCTGCGTAAACAAATTTTTAATTATTCCAGAAATTTGATCTAATTGAATGGAAGACTGATTTTGTTGGATTTGCTGTGTCGTCATAACTTATTGTTAAATTCGTTCTGTAATCACGTTGTTGAAAACCAGTTTATATCTTAATAAACTACATGGTGAAAAGGCTTTGTCAAAGTTAATCTTCCCAGTTCAGGTCTACTATTTGTTTCACAAAATATTTGTCGTATGTCATCTTATCGGTGAATTAAACAGCTTGTTTATACATTTGTTTATTTTAACGGCACATTACTTTGTGCGTTCGGCGTTTCACTATGGAAGTCTTTGACTACAAAACTAAATAATTTATGTTGACAAATTAATAAAATATTATATTAAATATTTACAATTTAAGTTTATCATGTGCTCTTAAATGTGATTCGCTATTTTCAAACTGAAATGAAGTAATAAAACACATTGTATTAAAATTTAGAACGTCTGTGATGGTTGCGTTGATTCATGTAATGCAGTTATATCTTTGTAAAGAAGAATAATGAACATGCTTTTTGACAACTTATGTGTATGCTAAATGCTACCATCTATACTGCTTATAATTTTATTATCTTCTCCTTTTAGAATTTTAATTATAAATTAGCTTTGTAAACCAACACCTCAGCACCGAATTTTGATACATCATGTAGATTTTGAGTATACTATAAATTTATATTTTTAATGTAAATTCTTAAAATCAATCTAAAAATTAGAACTATAGTTCCAAGTCTTTAACATCTTAAAACAGACCTAATGATGTTTTGTAAATAGTTGTTATTATGCTACTTGAAATGCTTAGCTATTATTACAATTATCCATTTGACTGTGTTTCCTGCTTTGAGTACTGAAATATAAAAAGATCAATTACAAAAAAGTATCTACGTTATAAAAAAAAAGTGTTTTTTGAGGATATGGGCTATTACTGATATTGAATAGCAAACCGACAATTTGGATCAAACTCCATACGATAAAATTACCTTATCTTGTAATATTTTTGAAATCTGTTTGAGACGAAAACTGCTGTCGCATATATGTAATGAATATTTCTTTCAGATTTAGGTTTTGTATAATTTTTAACACAAGCATTCATGCTTATTCAGTGTACGTTCACGTCGAGGTATCTACACTTTCCTTGACGTTTTTTTCTAGTTTTATATACATCCTCAAAAGTGTTGTGGCGCCTAGCACATCCGTTATTTCAAACCGCTCCGGTCTCGTAAAATCTCGAGTTAGCCCAAGGTCTCTACAACGCCCCTTAAAACGGATCAATTTTGATTTACTGCTAACCTTTCAGGAGAGCGCATTAACACATAGGAAAGCACACTATACTCGCTTCACCTTTTTTTATAAAAAAGATATCCCAATACACTAGAGTTCAATTTGACACTAGCGCCCAATGACCTAACGAAAGTCAACAAATTTTTAGAATGTAACTTAAAATAATTTAATATAATTGCCTCTTGCAGTATTCATCATCATCATTAGGTCTGCAGTCCTGGAACTGGTTAGACGCGTACCATCATTGTTTCCTATTCTGAACTAATCTACAGATTTCCCTGAAATTTGCACAGTCTGCATCTATCACTATCTGATCTAGGTCTACCTCTTTTTTCCTATCTCTGCTTGTAATATATCCCATACTATTCCCCAAAAATGCCTTAGAACGTATTCTGCCCTTCTATTTCTCCTATCTTTTTTCCACAGATATCCTTGTTCCCCTACTATTTCTATAACCTATTTGTTATTAACGTTGTCTGTCCATTCTCATCCATCTGAAGCACCGCATTTCAAAAGGCTGCTACCGTTTTTCTGTCTGCTTTTCAGAATGCCCGTATTTCATAGGCATACTGAACTGTGCTCCACACATATGCTTTCAACAATTTTCTTCTTGTTCTGTGTTTCTTGTCTTTCATCATAGGCGCTATTCTTTCTTCTTAGATGCAGTTCGGTCCCCTTCTATTGTTTTACAATTATATACCCTATTTCTCCGACATTTAGTGGTTGTGAAGGGGGGTAAGCAGCCTGTGGCTGCCAAGTTCCCGCAGAACTTACACATTTACCGATTTAATATTTTTTCCAATATACCTTTTCGCACAGTAAACATTAGTTGCAGATATTTCACAACCAACACCTGTAGTTGTTTATAATAGTCATCAGATTTATCTGCACTTATTTTTCCGTCATTAGGTTTCCGTCTCACAATTGGTTGTACACGTACCTGCACTTGTTTATATTCTAAGCTAGCCTACACAGTTCCCTGAAATTCCCACACAGCATGTATACAGCTCGGTTCTCCTACTATTGTTTTCTACTTTTATGCCCTATTTCACCGAGATTCATTTAAGGGAGTTAAGCAGCCTGTGGCTGCCAAGATCCCCCAACACTTAGACATTTGACGAAATAATATTTTTCCAGTAAATCCTTTCACACAATTAACATTATTCAAGAATATTGTCCAACCAATACTTGTAGTTGCTTATAATAATCATCATGTTTAGGTACAGTTACTTTTTTCGTCATTAATTTATCCATCTTGGGACTGGTTGGATGCGTACCTCCATTGATTCCTATTCTGAGTTAGCCTACACATTTCTCTGAAACTCCTACAGCCTACATCTTTCACTATCTGTGTGCAGTAGTCTAACCTAGGTCTACCTCTTCTTCTCTTTTTTTATCTCTACTTCTAATATATTCCGCACTATTCCCTCATGCCGTAGTATGTGGCTTATCATCATATCTTTCCTATTTTTTTACCATTTTCCGCATATTTCTTTCTTCCCTTGCCATTTTTAGTACCTCTTAGTTCTTAATAGGTATTGGTCTTGCAACCTGAACTTCGGTGAAATAGGGCATATAATTAGAAAACAATAGAAGGGGAACCAAGCTGTATATAGGCTGTGTGGGAATTTCAGGGAACTGCATAGACTAGCAGAAAATATAAATAAGTGCAGGTACGTGTCCAACCAGTTTTGAAACGGAAAACCTAATGACGAAAAAATAAGTGCAGATAAAATGTGATGATTATTATAAACAACTACAGGTGTTGGTTGTGAAATATCTGCATTAATGTTGACTGCGCGAAAAGATATATTGGAGAAAACATTCAACCGGCAAATGTTCAAGTGCTGAGGGAGATTGGCAGCCACAGGCTGCTTACCCCCATTGAATGCCGGAGAAATAGGGTATACAATTGTAAAACAATATAAGGGGACCGAACTGCGTCTAACAAGACAGAAGAGCGCCTATGATGAAAGACAACAAACATAGAAACAAGAAGAAAATTGTTGAAAGCATATGTGTGGAGCACAGTACAGTATGCCTATGAAATACGAGCAGTAGGAAAAGCAGACAGAAAAACGGTAGCAGCCTTTTAGAATGTTGTGCTTCAGAAGTATGAGAATTAAAGAATAGACAGACAAAGTTAATAACAAATAGGTTATCGAAAAGTAAGGGAACAAGGCTATCTGTGGAAAAAATTGGAGAAATAGAATGGCAGAATATGTTCTAAGGCATTATTGGGCAATAGTATGGGATATATTACAAGGAGAGATAGGAAAAAGGAAGTAGATGCAAACCTAGATCAGATAGTGATAGATGCAAACTGTGCAAATTTCAGGGAAATGTCTAGGTTAGTTCAGAATAGGAAAGGATCGAGGTACGCGTTTAGCCAGTTCCAGGACTGAAGACCTAATAATGATGATGAAAGTATTATACTACAATGCCGCAAAAAGCACTAGTTTTCATTCGGCAGTGATGTTTTTAAAATGCCATTGAACGTAATCTAATTCTATATTTTCTAAGCACGAGTTTTGGACAGTTCTTCAACGGCACTGCCTTCAAGGCTATTTTCTATATGGTCCAAAAATGAATGTTCCAGTAGTTTTACATTTGTATAAAAATTCATTCGAATACATCTTAATGATGCTAACACGATACAACTCTAAAAATTTAAATATCGAGAAAAGAATGAAAAATAAGTACGTAAGTATTGTCATTATGATATTTTTGGTACTAGATTCTATATTTTCTATAGAAATGAAATATCATGATTATGTGATGTAATAATATAGATTTTAGTGCAAATGGCGCATTAATAAATACTTACAATGTTACATTCCTTTACAGTGTTGCTTTTAAATAGCATCCCTTAGGTGTCATCCTCGAGCTGCTACCGAGCAAAGTTTTTGAAATGAGCTACAAAAGTTTCCTAATTATCATTACCAGTAACAAAATTTACAATCATGCAACTAGATATCACTTTTAAGAAACAATACATATGACTTAGCGTTATTGGAACAAAAACAATTGTTGTTTATCTGTCAGAATTAAAAATGAACCATGAACATAACTTGTAAACTGGTACAATTTTGGATAAACTTGTACTTGTACAGCCAGCGTCTCACAAGTTCTTTAATTTTGATCAGAAGATTTGAAACTACTGGTACATTGCTGTAAATGTGTAGATAATGGTAGTAACAACATACGAAAAATAGCGTTCAGTATTTTAGTCACGTTCACCTGCTTGCCAGTCCATGACAAAATCTCAGAAAGAAGCACCTACTGTTGTTTTTGCTCAACATTCGTGTACAAGATCCATGTTTTATCTGGCATTGTGGTATGCGGGAGCAGCCCGTCGTTTTCTTTTTAAAAACGTTACAAAATATTGGAGTTGAAATAAGACTTTCTGCTTGTACGCCCTGTTTAGAATTTTGGATACCCATAGTGTATGCAATTTGTGTAACCTTTATCGATTTCGTAAATTATTAAATATGAATCACTGGGTAATTGATTCGGCGCTTTAGAAGTCGAAAGCCATTGTATTTAACAAATTTTTACAGCAAAAAGCATGCAATCATTGTTAGCCGATCACTACGTCTTTCTTCCTAAATATTCTGTCGTTTTTGAAAAAACAAACAGCAAGACTTGTCATTCAAACATGTCGCTCAGGCCATAGGTCTCACACAATTGTCGTTGAATTTAAGCAATGCCATTGCCTTCTAAATCAAATATAATATTGTTGCTTAGACTTCACATATAGCGAGATCGTTTATCTAAGTACTCATAAATTATGTATGTACACAACACAATAAACAATGCGAACAGAATGGCCGATGACTCACTATTTCGGCGCATGCGTACCCTCTCTCTAACAGCACAAATGCAAAATGGACGTTACATTCTTGCACAAAGACAAGTATATGGTTGCCGCTTAAGCAACTGTAACAAGTGTAGAATTCCTTCCAATAATAACTTTTTTTTGTTGAATATTAGCGTTTACTCAGGAAATCAAATATCATTATATGCTGACCACGTTAATGGAGCTGAATAATTTGATGGAGATTTATACAATTCAGGTTATTACATAGATTGCTAAATCTATTTTAAGTAATTTTATTCCCTTCTGTTGTCCTATGGCAGACTGACTAAGAAAAGTGCTACCTTTGAAAGTAGATCTTGTGAGCCAAAATATGAGTTTTGTCTACGGTGAACGTACGCCTACGTTGAAATTAATCTATTCTGATACGATTAATCCAGTCTGTACATGTAGCTTGCTAATTGCTAATAGTACCACGTCCCATCTTTCCATTATAAGAAGCCTGTAATCATTAGCTTTGTATCAGAAATAACTTGTGTTGAATCCAAGCTAGATTTAATGTACTGTGCACGTATAATTTAGAATAGAGCAGGGGGAAAACTTGTGCTAGAACATTCACCGCAATGGAAATATATAGCTTGACAGTATGACAGTAAAGTACAATTAAACCAAAGCCTGTTATCAGCGAAGTATAATAAGCGATACCAATTCTAAGCATTCTACAAACAATTTAGATAAATGCAATGCCTACAATTCATACCGAAACAGCTAAGGGTTTAAGATAGCGGTACAGCACTTTACCAAATTCTCGTGCTAAATGGCTCGAGATAGTGAAATTCCTAAAGCTTATCGGAATTTCAATTGAATCCAGTAGTTATAAAGACATCGTACTGTTAAACAAGAGCTTCTAATTAGATAACAAGTAGAAAGTTCGGTGGAATAACTGAAGGAAGCCGTTTTACTGAAGGGTTAGGTTAGGATAGGGAATACAGTCGGAAACGGGAGGATGAGGATGGCGGCTTCCGTAGTGGACCGCGTTTTGTGTTTACCGGAACTCGACGGCCGTAACAAGATTACGTCGTAATAGCGGATAACCACTGGTCGGAGGCATTTAACCACAAGTTTGAGTCGCTTTACTGATGATGTCGTTTAGGACTTTACATACACCGTTTATTACTTTGCATATTAATAAAAATTTAGAAAAAAAGGCCTAAAGTAAACTAAAAAATAGTTTTCCATTCGTTTCACTGAAATTTCGACTAAACAAACTAGCTAATACGGCAAACATACAATGGATGGCGTTGAAGTATTAAGAGGCGCTAGGTGTTCTAAATTCCATGAAAAGTCCTTTTGTAAACCACGTCGAGACAATCAATTATGACCGTGACAAGTAGTAGGTGTGTTAATTTAAACATTCCACCCCTTCCAGGGCCTTCAAAATAATAAGAAAATAAAATGAACTTTGTTGAAACACCAATATTTACATGAATCGAATAAAACATTGCCGCCATTATACAGAATGATTGAATTGGAAAGGTCGATTGCGGGTTAAATCTATGTCATTGGGACAAGCCGAACACGATCTAGAGACATTCACATGCTGATCAACGAACAAGATCATCAAGCTAAAAAGAGTAAAATTATTTGCTTGGGAGATAAGACGTTTACATTCGCCGAACGCTCTAGATAATACCCCTAATAACAAACACTTAGTATAGAAAATAATCCGTATTACACAAAAAACCAATACAGTAAACTAATGCAGTGCTTCTAAATATACAAAAACATACTATAGGTGTTGTTCTTGGTTAGAAAGAAGGCGTGAGTTGACACTATAACATGAGCGCGATTTAAAAAAATGACAGTATTTTATAGTCCTCAAAATAAACCTTCCAAATCGGAAACTAAGAACATTGAAGCTACACATCAACTCAAATATGGTCCGCAGCTTTCTACACGCTCAGTAAAATGGTAATCGAAATATTTGATTTTCAAAATTGCTTGCCGTTTCGTTGTGCCTAGCTAGCGGTGCCCAAAAATTCGTTCTGGCATGAAAAATAAACCTTAAACAATTAATTTTAATTTGTGCCACAGAACGAAGCACACTAAAATGATAAATTTACCAAATTTCTCTTAACCCCTTCAGACCTGCATTATTTTATTTAGTGTAAAAATATAAATTTCTATGAATATGAATTAATAAATAGCTAAATAGAATATTCAATAAATAATTTTATTGTTTTTAATTTTCAGCGTATTTTCAGGATGTATATTGTAATGTACATATAGTACAAAGTATATTTGTACACCACAATGTACTTGTTATAGATTATATTTGTACGCGGTAAAAGAAGCAATAAAGTTTGTTAAGAGAAATATATTGCATCAAAATAAGAGTATACACTTGCATATACAAAATTTTGAATTTACTAATCCCTGTGAAACTGTATAAAGCAGTTTCTTCCATTGACTCAACATAAATGTACCCCCCTTTTATCGCATTACATGTAAGTTCTGCTTTGCAACCGATTCGCTTGCACCTCGTGGCTTCTTTATATTCGTCATATGGCATATAGTCTACATCATCCTTCTATGTTTCAGTGAATGGACGTTTATCTGCTCTATCACAAATTTTTGTGGGACTACTCGATGCTATTTGAGCAGAACTGGGTCGACCTTTTTGTTGTTTTTTTTAATCGTCTTGCCATAACGAATGAGGCTTTTTTCAACTCTTGCTTTGAAAGTTAGAAGATTTATATCTCTCTTTTTTTAACATGTTCGTGTTTTTTGTCACTTGCCTCTATACTCATTCCAACTATTCACTAAAGCGAAATCAACAAAATGCATTATCACCCGAAGAGTCAATTTCTCGATATTATGAATAACCTATATAGGCTTATCATTTAATCCAGTAAATCAGCCCCTGCCCCTCCCCCATGCTATGATTATATTCTTTTACCACTTCCGGACAATTTATATCAATATATTTATTCTCCATTTTTTCTAATCTACGCACTTTATTGACTACACCTTTTTCGTATAAAGTTTGATACCAGATCGGCGGCATTACTAACCACATACTATACAACAATGATTCCATCATCGCTAACAATTTGGTCAAGAATACCCTGCCCTTTTTTCTTCAAATCAGTGTCGAGCATAAAATGGCGGTTTAGAAAATCGATTTATACTAATAGTTCCAACTGCAAAAATGCTACGTTCTCGTAATTTCAATAGAATATCGTACGAAGAAAAATTATTGTCTTAATAAAGCTTATGACCGATTTTCTGTATTCGTTTATAAAGATGCATAATAACAGCTGATCCTTCTCCATACTGCTGCTGAATATCTGACTTGAGTTCTGTTCAGCTGCCTTGGTATCAAATAAAATCATAAGCGAATACATCTTCTTCCAGCCAAAACTAACACTTTTGTTTTCCACGGGCATGGTTTTCTTTTGATATATTGCTAGATGCACGAGTTTCCAGTAAATATAGTGAGCGTTCTAAATTATTAACTAAATGCCGACGCTTTCATAACTGAAAGAATATGTCTAAGGACATATTATAAAAAAAATGCATTGATTCCATATACTCGCGCTCAGAACATTATGATTCTTGGTAATTTTCTCAAATTTTCAATTAGAATGCGTAACGCAAATAAAATATATAAATCTGAAACTTAGATGTTTCTAAATGTAAAATTTTTATGATTAGTGTATGTATTTGTGTAATAAACCGTGTTCTCGAAAGTTTTAGGAGAAATATAAGTTCGAGATAATCAATGGGATACGATGAGTCTTTAGTAACTATATCTTCCTCCTTTTCCTCATGTTCTTCATTTTCCTCTCCAAAATCCTAAACATGTTCACTTTTTCATAAGGCTGTTCCCTATTCCACTTGACGTTCTTACTTTTTAGTTTTTTTTTCTTCGACGAATTCATAACTATAATATATGTATTCTTCTTTCCTTCTATTTATGCTTCTGAGTCAACAACATTCGCACTACTTTCCAATTCGGGTGATTTTTTAGTATTCGACCTAGTCATTACATTTCTGAGTCAAAGGCTAATTCATCTTCATCATCGTTTTCATTTTATTGGTCAATAAATCTAGCAAATCCTTAACATACTGTCAATTTTCTAAATTATATTTTTTTCTGATCATTCTGCTGGAGAAGAAATTTAATGATTCATTTACAAGATGAAATAAAAATGTATGGTGTTTTTGTAAATTATGGTTTTAAAAACATATTTGGTACTAAATGTACATTATAATGGACATATTTGTTCAATAAATTTCTCGCTTTGTATTCAAACTTTCTTTGCATAATTATATAATATACTTTCCTCTAACTACACAAATTATGAAAGAGTATTGTATTATAATTAAATGCAGGAATTTATGGTAGAATGTGTTCTGCTGTTCTAGTGAATCACGTTTAAATTTAAATTGTCAGCTTGCAAATGGATTTACATATGATTTACTGGATATGTAGTATTTGGTCTTGAAGTACACCGTGGTGTACACGAGATGAAACATTATTAATTATATAAACAAGAGTGAATAGGGTATGAGGGGCTCAAGGTTTTGTTATGACGAAAGTGTGCCCTAATGTGTCCTACAAAAATCTCAAACATCAAAAACAAAACGGTTACATACAATATAATTTTGTTGACGCCAACTTCACACAAAGTCAGCAACAGCGATTAGCATGATTAGATTGCATTAAAGCGCCATATAATGTGTTCCAATTTTTTTATGACATTAAAAATAAAAAGTTATAAGCGATTTATATTAACTGATGTCAAACTAATATCCATTACGCAACATGTTCAGGTATTGTTTTTCAAAACTCGAAACTCACCATAAGCGCACTCAACTTCAAACTTCTCAAACAAAAAGCTATAAACAATTGAAATAGTTTTTCATAATTTCATTTTCAGTTTTTATTGCACCAAAAGCACGAGTCTTTAATTTCAAAATTTTTAGAATTGAAAACAAACAGGTTTTTGTAGTCATCGTCCCAACCAGAACCAACCATATTCAAATATTGAGTTATTGAATTTGCTTTTTACCAACTTTCAGTTAAAACACGTTAGTGTATCGAAAAATTTAGATCTCTGATCTAGAAAAAAGTGATAATCCATTTAAATTAGTTTCTACCAATTTCACACCCAATACCTATGTATATTGAAATATTACGTTTTCAAAGTTTTTTTTACCAATAATTGCGCCCAAAACGCGCACCATTTATTTATGAATGTGCAGGTACTAAACGATACTTATAACTCGCTATGGTATCATAATTTACGTAGACACTAACTAAACACATCTATATTCACAACTTGGTGGTTCAAATAGCTTAATCCATATCAATTGTACTCTGATTATAAATGAACCGATTCCCAGTCGTTTTCACGGCTTATATATCGCACTCTAATAGAGTCCATATTCTTCTCAAATTTACCTGAACATAATCCAAGCTTCCTATTGCATTCAATTTCTCTGCTCCTTAAATGCACCACTGCAGTTATCTATCACAGAATTGCTCACCTAATGACTTTATACCTTTCATTTTCGACGATCCGGCGACAGTATATTAAAAAACGATTTATTTTATCAGATTTTTATTTATCATGTTAGTAAGACCAAATTTACACTGCAGCATTAAATATAAAATAGTTATTACATACAAACAAGTTAATTTGAGTTGAGATAACCGCACGCTCTGCAAGCACTAGACACATTAAAGTGTGAACTTTTCCTAAAGTTCCTTTTTGTCGTATTGTTCGGTGTGTGCCGATATGCACTAAAATTTAAATTTCTAAAATTTCGGTAGTTATTTGCAACACAATCAAAGAAGAAAAAATGTCTATGGTTGAAAAACGAACCTTACAAATATAGTAGCAAGGTAAACAGTTCGAACTATAGAGTTCTCGGCAATTATAACGCATTACAGGAGTAATTCCATACACAAGAAAGAATTCTACCAAACAGCACCACAATAAACGTTTGATTTATTGATCCACCTAAAACTAGACAAATCACATGTTCTCTTAGTTTGCCAGCACGATATCTTTTACGAAATAATACAATCATCGGCAATCATTTAACGTAACAGAATAAATAACAAACCTCTAAAAACTAGGAGAACTAGACATCTCTGTATTCGCTTATTTGCTGCAAATGTAAATTTTGCAGTAAAGTATATCAGTATTTCTGAAATATTTATAGTAGTACGCAATTACGACCATCTTATACATAAGCAATACTTTTGCTTGGTATTAAAATTCTTGTATTGGCGTCTGCCAGTAAATTAAAGCTCCTACAAAACGTGCTTATCGATACCTAGTTCTATATTAAAAAACATAGTATAAACTCAAAACGCAAATTACTTCTGTAGTTACCTTTATAACTTTGACATGATGTTATTAATGCAATTTAAATATTTTTATCACTATAAAAATACCGCTATAGTGGTGGAACATTTTTAACTCAAATATAGTGTTTATACATCAGATCCCTTACCATTTTATCAGACACTAGCACTTACAAAATATTAGTCAGAGATCCCACCACTACTACACAGAAAAAAGTTAATGATCACATAAAATTATTACATAGTAAGAACATGTTAACAGATAGTCAGAAAAAATCATTAATCAATAACAGTTCTACACCTGGCAGATTTTATGGTCTACCAAAAATTCACAAACCCACTCTTTCGCTTCGTCCAATCATATCTTCTATTAACACTCCCACTTACAATATTGCAAAATTTTGTTCAGACATTTTACAAAGATCATTTCCAACAGAAGGTTACAACATCAAAGATAGCTTCACTTTTGTAGAAACATATAAATATTTCCAACTACCACAGAATCATGTCTTGTTATCACTAGATGTATCTTCTTTGTTCAACAACATTCCGTTAGACTTAGTAATTAATATCATTTCAGAAAAATGGGAAATCATTGAACGTAATTGCACCTTAACCAAAACCATGTTTTAGCAACTATTAATCTGATTTTTAATAATACTTATTTTTCCTTTAAGAACACTTACTATCTTCAATTATTTGGTACACCGATGGGTTCACCCCTATCACCTATAATAGCCCAAATGGTCATGGATTTACTACTTGATACAATAATACCTACTTTACCGTTTCAGATGGTCTTTTTGGTTAAATATGTAGACGACATTGTGTGCTCAGTTCCTTCTGACATGGTTCAAGTTACTCTTAACTTTTTTAACACTTTCCATCCATTGGTGTGCATAAGTATAAGTTAATAATGGTAGTCCAGAGGGTGATGGCAATAATTTAAATGCAATTGTTCAAGCGTGTGGATAGACAATATTTCGAATGGGCATGTAATAATCCTGAATTGGGGGAAAATAATTTTTATTCAAATGGATGGCTTAATGCATGGGAAATATTAGCTGATTATGGATGCGTCAATGCGAAGAAAAATAGACCAGGTTAGATTTTTAGTTATAAGACATTATTTTTCTATTTTTTTATTTGAATATTGAATTTGCTTAATATAAATGAATGTGAAAAGTCAACAAAACAGAGGACTTGCATACGTATAAAGTGCGTGATATGATAAGAGGTTTTGAACGTTCCACACTTCTTTTTTTTATAAAAATAATAGGTTTTTTTGGTGACTTTGGATTTGAGTAAAAAGTATATGATTTTTAATAAATGAGATTTACAACATTAATTAATTGAAAAGTGTATTTTAAATAATTTACAAAAACTGTACATAATATTTGTTTCATTAGATAAAACTGTATTAACTTCATTTCATAATTCCAAATAAATGCTAGTCGAGGTCATAAGATAAAGTTAATGGGAGTGATTTGATAATTTAAACAATCAAGGAGGAGCTATAAGTTGAATACGAAATTGATAACGAGTAAGGCGGTAACGTATCAAATTTTGTTATTGGTCGACAAGGTTGGTTCAAGAAAAAATCCAGTCAAGTTCCTGGAGGGAGTTGATAGCAATATTAATAAGACAGCCCAACGTCGGAGAACGATAATTCCAATTCTTGTTTATGCATAGCAATATAAAATACTCATATTTAGACCAGGGTAGAAAATTAAATAATCACATCAAATAATTTTAATCACCGTGTAGAAGCTTTGGAAAAAGGTACGCGTTATTAAAACACCGTGGAGAATAAAAATTCATTCGTTTCAGTAAAAATAAGAGATTTAAATCATGTACAAGACGCTTTATATCAAAAGAAACAGTATTAACAAGCTCTACGTGTAATGTATTTATTCCGAGGAAAGAAACAAATGAAAATTACGTGCAAAATTTATATTAATTAACCCTATTTTAAGTAACCGGTATTAAACAACGTGTACACATAATAATTAACATTTAATTTGTATTCGCTAAAAATGAAAGGATAGAAGTCAATTTTAGTTGGAGTTAATTAAACCATTATTAATAATAAGCATAAAAGTCTGTGAAAATCCAAGATTATAATACCAGAAAATAAAGCTCTGAGAATTAATATTATGTTTGAACACCTGCGTAGTTTAAATGTCACGTACGGCGAAAATTTTGTAGATAACAAATGGTTTTAAAGAATCTTGGAGAAACCATCGCATAATAGTTACGAGAAATGCTATATGTGGGTTATTTCACACTCCACATGGACTAAAATAATCGATAATAAAGAATATCAATTTGCATCAATAAGAACGGGTTAGATAGAGACAGATAATATGCACAAGACCGAGACACATATAGTAAAAGGCGTGAGTAGAGCAACGTCATGGGGTTGCGATTGGTTGAAAGTAAAAGGCAAAATTTGAGAGGTGAAAATAACATTTCTGTATAAAAGTCAATTAGTTATTTCCAGACATTGCGTGCCGTGTTGAAATTTCTGAGATTTAACTGGGGCGAGTACAAAATTCGTAAAAACCGACGCGCGGGCTACGGAATGGGAACCGAGAATGCGAAATTCTTTAGAATGGTCCGTTTTGAGGACTCGACCGACAGACAGGCTAACTTCTATATATACCCAGGTGAATATAAACAAGCTCTCTTACATCCGCGACTTGATTCAAGATGTTAAACAGTGCATTTTAGTTTGATAAAATAATTTAAAGTTTGCTCGTATATTTTGGTGATTCAAAATAGTTTGTTCTTTACGTGCTAACATGAATATACTTTAGTGCACTTAGATACAAGGTAATAAAATTTAGTATCACTGTGCCAATTAGTAAAATTTACAACGACAAATGTATACACAAAAGTAGGCAGTTTTGGCGTATATTGGTGAAAGAAGTATGAATTTCTTTGTTATTTTGCGGGGGTGTGAATAATTAAATGGTTCATAAACGTGTCTGGATCCACAAAACAAGGGTCAGATATACACAGATGAGTTCCGGAAAAGCCCTGAGACAAATTTAAATAAATGGTGATGGAGAAAATTTTAAAAGCGTTGAGAATCAGAAGCTGTAAATATAATCCAGTTGGAATGGTGTGATTAACAAAAGGGACGATGTACTTTTAAGCTACGAGTGCAGTAAACTTCAGGTAATTTATACTATCTTGTTTGAACTTTGATATTTTTGTGTGTTGAATAACTTTATAATTGATTTACTTTAAATGGACATTAGTGAAATTGTACTAACCATAAAATTTTAATTTTAAGGTGAAATTTGCTTGTTTAAGTAGAAAGGGTATTTAGTATTGATGTTCGGGATTATGATGAAAATTTGGGTATGTCTTTGAGCTCAATTACACGAACCTGGTTAATTAACGTAAAGGGTGGTAGATGCTCCTTTGTACTCAGACTCCGGTCTGCATATATTGTTACATTAATTAGTAGGCATCCAACAAGGACTTTAATTCAGGATGCACATTTAAATGATAATAAATGTAATCTTGAAAATTTCTGATACTGAAATTTATGCCAAAATTTAATTTTGAAATTTTAATGTATTGTGAATATTGATGTAAATAGAGTTAACGTTCGTGTTTGTGGTAGGAATGTGTTTTTTTTTATGAATGAGGATGAAAGTTATCTAGGGGAGCAGCCGAGGCGATTAACAGAAGAAAGTTAACGGACCAGGTAATTTAATAACTTTGTAGGTTTCACAGCATTCTTTGGCATCCAATTCGTAGGGGCTCGATTCTTAAAGCGGAGTACCCGGAGTTTGGTGGTTTCACAGCAATATATATATAAAAGCTATTACTAATATAAGTTCGAAGGAACGTTTGTACGGTGGCAAGAGTATAATAATACGGCCATGAATTGGCACACACCAACACTCGGTTGTGAATGTACAAATGTGATTTGAAACTAAATAGTAATCCTATAGATGGCCATACAAGTATGTTTGCCATTTGAAATTAGTAATTAGTTAGAAACTACTCCATTCTGATGAGGCAAAAAGTATAATAATACGGCCATGAATTGGCAAACACCAACTCTCGGTTGTGAATGTACAAATGTGTTTCGAAACTAAATAGTAATCCTATAGATGACCATATAAGTATGTTTGCCATTTGAGATTAATAATTAGTTAGAAACTACTCTATTTTGATGAGGCACAAAAGACCAAAACCGATCAATGGATGATTCTTCCCTTTGTGAAGCAATCAAGTAATTATTTTGTTAATGACTCTGCTAATATTAGCTCGATTTGTATAGGTAATATCGCTTTTATTATTTTCATAAAAGTTTATTTGCAGATAAATCTTATTTCACTTTGTTATACACAAATTCAGTTTGTGGACTGCAAATATATTGTCTTCTATAAATACGAGTATGCTTTGTTGAGCAAGATAACGAGCGACGCCGAGAGAAGGTTTGTAATGTATTGCAAATAAATTTTGCTTATAGCATTCCTATAATTTCAAATGGCAGAACATACTTGTATGGCTAGCTACGAGATCATGATATCGTTTTGAGTCAACCGTTTGAACCTTTACGACTGTATGCGCCTCTTGGAACGTCAAGGGGCACAATTAGAAATTGCCTGGAGTGCAGTAGGCAGTAAACCAGGGTTTGTAAGGTAGACAGTGGACTGTATAGATTAGAAGGAAATAAACATAGAATTGGAATACAAGTCACATAAATACTTAAAGCACTTACCGAAGCACAGACATCTGGAGCACTAACGCGGCACCTTTCATTACTGTTTCTGGCCAGAGGTAAATAGGAACGGAGTCAGGAAAGGGTTGTTTTAGGAAAGAGATTAGAGAGTAATATTTAGAAATTGAATGAACACGTTCGCGTTCGCGGATGGTTGTTAATCGACTCTTTTAATTATGGTATTCCTTATCTCGCCTGGCTTGATAACGAATACCACGTTGGGAGAGCGAAATGGCGCAAACATAACCGCCCACCAAAAATGAACATTTTTTGAAAAGAAATATATTAGAAACTTGAAAAGAAAATTGTATTAGAATTGGGCATTTCCTCCCAGTAGTGGGCTACGGTTTACCCGCCGATGCTCGGGATAGAAAAAAAGCAAAATAAAACGCGATTTTTTTAAAAAAAAAACTAAATCTAAGTTGGAGAAAGAAACAAGAAAAAAAATTAGTTTTCTAAAGGAAGAGGTATTATTTTATTTACCGGCCGAGTGAGGGAACCGTGGATGGTTTTTACCGACACCACGCGAACAACACCATCGCTACCGGGAAATAATTGCTCGACTCGTCCTAACGGCCACGATAGAGGAGAAGTTTTAATCCCGGGAAGAAAAACAACTTGACCCACTTTGGGTACATCGGAGGAACGATTCCATTTGGGTCGTTGAGATAAAGTGAGCAAATATTCATTGGACCATCGCCGCCAGAACGACTGGGTAATTTGGCGCAGTCGTAGCCAGCGCGAATGCAAGTTTATATTTTCTGGCAGAGTTATCTCTGGCATACTTAATATAGGGCCTCCAATAAGGAAATGACCGGGAGTCAAATAATCGGGGTTGTCTTTAGTGTCCAAGGAAAAGAAACACAAAGGTCGGCTATTCAATACGGCCTCTATGCGAGTGAAAACAGTAGACAACTCTTCAAAAGTAAGAGGTTGTTTGCCAAGAGTGCGTAGCAATAGAGATTTTGCAGATTTTACCGATGCTTCCCACATACCCCCAAAATTAGGAGCATATGGCGGATTAAACTGCCATTTAACTTGGCGGGAAACCAATGCGGAAAATATTTCATCTTGGTTTTGATGAAGAAACGCACTAGCTTCCTTTAACATACGGGCTGCACCAATAAAATTCTTTCCACAATCTGAATAGATAGTGTCAGGAGCACCTCTCCGAGAAGCAAATCGATCAAAACACGCCATAAAAGCATTAGTAGTAAGTTCGGAAACTAATTCCAAGTGAACTGCTCTCGTGCACATGCATACGAAAACACAAAGATATGATTTGAAAGAAGAAGCATTACGCCGAATGGAAGACTTAACAAGCAACGGTCCTGCAAAGTCAACTCCAACATGAGTAAAGGCACGAGATAATTGTACACGGGACGGAGGCAAATTAGACATAATGGGTTGAGAAGGCTTGGAATTTAATCGGAAACATGGTATGCATTGATGTATTCGTTGTCGTATTAACGATCGTGATCCTAAAATCCAGTATTTTCTTAGAATAAGAGCTTGTGTGGTAAGAGGTCCGGAATGCAAAGATAACGCATGATAGTGGTCGCAAATAAGTTTAGATAAAGCTGCCCTTTTAGGCAATAACAGAGGATGTTTGCTATCATAGTTCAATTGTGAATGCTGTAAGCGACCGCCCACCATAAGCAAACCTAGTGCATCGATAAACGGCGATAATTTTCTAAAAGAGGCGCAGAGAGGTTTTTTATTTTTTATTTGCAACAATTCTACTGCAAAAAATTGTTGTTGAACAAGTTTCACGCATGTTTGTGATGCATTATGTAATTCATCACGTGAAATAGGACCGAGAGTTTTTTCCATGGGGTGACGGCAATTATAAATAAAACGAATAATATATGCCGTTGAATATTGCAAGCGACTTAAAGAAGAAAAATTTCCCATGAATTCAGCAAAATCGCACTGTTCTAATGCAACCAGTAGTGTAGTAATTGATTTTAATTCAGGTACTTCACTCAAAGGAACAAAAGAATAGTGGAGGTTAAAACAAACATCATTTAAATTAGATGCACCTTTCCACCACAAATCGTGGCGTAATAATTGAAAAGGGTGAGTCCACGAGAAGCGACGTCAGCGGGTTAAGTTCTCCGGAAACATGGCTCCATTGATCAATGGAGGTATATTCTAGAATTTGGCTTACTCGATTTCCCACAAAAGGTTTTAACAAATATGTAGGCGTACGCAACCATGTAAGTACGACTTGAGAGTCTGAATAAAGTTTAGTTTTCAAAATAGGGTATGGAAATTTATTTGAACGCATAGAATGAATTAATTTGGATAATAAAAGAGCTCCAGAAAGTTCTAAGCGTGGGATAGTAAGATGCTTTAGAGGAGCAACCTTGCTCTTGGCTTGTAAAAGATTACAATCTACAGATTTATCATTAACAACATACAAGTAGACACAAGCGCCGTATCCCCTTTCGCTTGCATCGCAAAATCCTAGCAATCGATAAGTGCCGTGAAAATGAGACAAAATACGAGGAATTCTTAGCTGGGATAACATCGTAATTTGGTTACAAAAGCCTTGCCATTCCTGACACCACTTATGATCAGGGGTATCATCCCAATCAATCTGTTGAACCCACAGTCGTTGTAACATATGCTTTACTACAAATATTACGGGAGTTAACCATCCTAAAGGGTCGAATATGCGGGCTATATAAGAAAGTACAGAGCGTTTTGTAAATTCACCTTTAAAGGGTATCACGTTATAAGTGAACACGTCTATTCCAGGGTTCCAGACTAAACCTAGTATCTTTATACCACTAACGTCATCAGAGAAAGGAATTAGAGTTTCTAATTCAGTTTGTTCGAAATCCTGTAACAATTCCTCAGAGTTACTAGACCATTTGCGGAAATCAAACTGGCCTAGAGAAAGAAGTTTTACTAGCTCGTGCTGTAGTTGCTTCGCTTCAGCAATACTTTCAGCACCGCTAATTACGTCATCCATATAGGTATGATACATAATAGCTTCAGAAGCCAGGGGGTAAGAGTTCCCTTCGTCTATAACTAATTGCCGAAGAACTCTTTGAGCTAAGAAAGCGGAAGGAGCTAAACCATATGTAAGAGTTCTAAGCTCGTACTCAGAAATGTTGTCTTGTGGAGTTGGTCTCCAAAATATATGCTGAAATTGACAATCTTGCTTACGAAGTAAGATCTGCCGGTACATCATGCGAATGCCAGCACAAACAGCAATTTTATGCGATCTAAATGTATTTATTATATCTGGTAAATTGCACTGTAATTTGGGACCAGCATATAATCTATTGTTGAGAGAAAGACCTAGTGAATCCACGGCAGATCCATTAAAAACAACGCGTAGTTTGGTAGTACTACTTGTTATTTTCGAGATGGCATGATGTGGTAAAATATAATCGGATGGATTTTCGGCTAAAATCATATGACCAAGATCAAAATATTCTTGTAAAAACATATTATAAGAATTTTGTTTTTCCAGAGAACATGAAAGACGTTTTTCTAAATTTAGATAACATTTATAAGCAATATGTCGATTGCTACCGAGAGGTTTAATATTGTTATTGAAAGGGAGAGCGACAGTAAAACGACCAGAGGCGTTTCGAGAATAATTTTCTAGAAAATGAGATTCACAAATAACATCTTCTTGAGAGGGAACTTTGGGCATTTTGACTTCTTCTAATTCCCAGAAATTCCTTATATCATTATCTACTGAATCGGAAATAAAAAGAGAAGTTGTATTAACTGCGGTGTTAACATTAGGAACCTGTCCCAATAGCACGTAACCGAATATTGTTTCAATAGCTACTGGTTGGCCAGGAATGATTCTAGTGCGATCAGAAAATAGCACTTCGGAACATATTTCAGCACCCAGTAGTATATCTACGGGCAATGATTTATGAAAATTTTCATCAGCAAGTTGCAAACATTTAAATTTATGGTAAACACTAGAAGGCAGTGAGCAACCGGGAACGTTTCCCGTTATTTTAGGAAAGATTGAAGCACAAAATTGAAATTGATGCTTCGAGTGATTAGAAAACAAAGTGCATATTACAGCTCCTTTGGATTTAATTGCAGAACCTGAAATGCCACCAACTTGGCGAAAATCATGTTGACGCTCCAACCCTAAGCGTTGGACACAAGAACTTGAAATTGCGTTGATTTGAGATCCGGAATCTAAAATGCATCTCACAGATTGTAACTTATTGTTTATATCTAAAACACGAGCTTCTACTGTACCTAATAAAACAGTGTAATTTTCTAGTGAATTTGTGACGTTGCATGTCGAAACAACTTCAGTTGTGAGTGCGGCTTTCGAATTGTTAGATTCATTAATGTGTTCCCTAGCAAGTGATTTATGCAACAGAGTATGATGAAAAGAGGAATGGCACAACTTACATTTACCATCAGAATTACAATCACGAGGAGTATGACTGCCGAGGCATTTAAAACATCGATTTAAAGATTTAATAGCAACCTGACGATCGTCAACGCTAAGTTTTCTAAATGCCAAACATCCATAGATTTTATGGACTTCCCCACAATAGGGACAAATTATACTAGCGGTTTTAGTCGCCACTGAAGTCTGCGAGTTTTTAACCAAGAAGGATTGGTTTAAACTAGATTTAAAGCGAAGGGGTGCACCTGGCCTTGGCGCTCTTTCCTTTTTAATGTCTTCATAAAGCTCTGAAGTTTTGCTTTGCAAAGTTAAGAAATCGAACAGTTGAGTACAAGTAGGAACTGACGAACCTATGTTTGAATCAAATGCGTTTTGAGTTTTGAATTCTAGGTTGCGATAGCATAAAGAAAACAATAAAAAATCAGCCAAATCTTCAACTTTATTCGCTACCTTTAACGTGTTAACAGCATTAACATGAATATTAATAAAGTTTGAGAGCGATCCAGAGTTTTTAAATTGAAGTATTTTATTTAAGTAGTAGCTCGTAATTCTACGAGGTGAATTGTAGCGATCCTGAAATTTAGTGAACGCTTGTTCATATAAATTGGCATCTAGAGCTAAATCCGAAATTAAAGCCAATGCTTCTCCCCGAAAAAGCATGCGCATGTAATGATACTTCTGGATTACGGGAATGTGATCGTTCTCATGGACTAAACTTTTGTATAACGTAATGAAATTTTGCCAATTGTCTAAACAACCATCAAACGGATTTATACTAAGAGGTTTTAAGTAACTGATAACAGGTTGAGATGCACTTGCGATAACTGCTGTATCGCCGGCAGAAGTAGAAGCCTTTTGCTTCATATCGAAAAACCGAGAACGAATAACATCTATTAAATTGTCGAAGGAAGATCTTTGAGAATTTATCTCATCCTTTTCTTCTATAGTGGAATTATAACTTAAAATTTTATCGTACAAAGTATCAAGTTGTTGCTCAATACTTTCCATTCGAACATATCTCGCTTCAACTGCTGAAAAGCGCGTAGCCGTTTTGATATAGTCTTGGATTTCCGTTAAACGAGAAAAATAATCCTCTAATTTCTTTTGTAGAATGTTTCTGGTAGTCATGATTAAACGCGCGAATCTTAGATTAAGAGTACTTCCGAAGCAGAGTTTATTGTTTGTATACAAATACAAAGGTCATTGTTTTAAACGTGTTGAATGGCAACGCGATAACGAAGTTATCTGAGTAAAGTATAAATGCAGTATTTTTAAAAGTACACACGTGCAATTTAAACGGGAAACTTTTATAGCAATTTAATTATCTTTAGAATTGAAGTGTTATGATTATTCGAAATTACAATTAATGTTGGACATACGTGTTTATGTGCTTGAATTGAGGATGTGAGACGAAGAACGAGATATAACGTAGTTCTTAATTCGGCTCGTATGGATCAAAAAGAGTTATGTATGCGCCTCTTGGAACGTCAAGGGGCACAATTAGAAATTGCCTGGAGTGCAGTAGGCAGTAAACCAGGGTTTGTAAGGTAGACAGTGGACTGTATAGATTAGAAGGAAATAAACATAGAATTGGAATACAAGTCACATAAATACTTAAAGCACTTACCGAAGCACAGACATCTGGAGCACTAACGCGGCACCTTTCATTACTGTTTCTGGCCAGAGGTAAATAGGAACGGAGTCAGGAAAGGGTTGTTTTAGGAAAGAGATTAGAGAGTAATATTTAGAAATTGAATGAACACGTTCGCGTTCGCGGATGGTTGTTAATCGACTCTTTTAATTATGGTATTCCTTATCTCGCCTGGCTTGATAACGAATACCACGTTGGGAGAGCGAAATGGCGCGAACAACGACCTAGTGTTGATGTTTGCCACCTGGGGGCGGTATTATTATACTTTACCATTGTGTAAAGGTACCTTCGAACTTATATCAGGAATAGCTTCGATTGCTTCATAAAAGTATTAGAAACTAGTTCCTTCTAATGAGGTCCAAAACTCCGAAACCTGTCAATGGATGTTTTTTTCGATTGTGAAGGAATCAAATTTACAATTAAATGAAACATTTTTGTCAATCATATCTGACAGTGTCAAGTTTTTAACTTAAGTCAGATATAGATAGAAAGCGATGCTCAAATATATGAGTATAAGCTAGCGTTGCTCAAATATATGAGTATAAGCTAACTATTAATTGCAAGTATTAATAGTTGTACAAGGTAAACCGAGTTTTAGTGTTACATTAGTTAATAAGATTGAAACATATTTTCTTCCTCAAAAGACTGTATTGATACGATTGTATTTAAAGATGGGTTCAACAAACGTACCCTCGCCTAAAATCAACGTTTAATAAAGTTGAAATTTTACTCCATAATAACGGACTTTAAGGAGACTGCCAAAACTACTCTGAACTGTAACTTCAGCGGATTGCGGATTGCCCTTAAGCGCCACTACAGTTAACCGTCCAGAAAGTGTAAGAACTAAACGGTAAATAACGGATCTAAACATAAATGCTTAGATTGAAATATTCTCGTTGTGGAACCTGAAAGGAAAAGGTACTCATAGGTTTATGAACATTATTTTATAGATGTTAAATAAGAAAATATCAGCACAAAAGGAAAAGGACACAAAACGTAAATGTACTGACCATGAATACTTCAACTCGCGCCTGCATGGACGCTGTACTTATTATGAGGAAGATTACTCATCACTTTTAATGCATCCTTTTTACCAAGTGGGTGCAGCAACACCGCCCGCTCCCCCTAAATCCACGCCTATCTATTGCACTCTGGATTTCTCTTATCTACCTCAGAAACATAATGCTATAAATAATTTAGTTTAGTATGTGCCAATTTCAGACCCAACATAAAGCAAATTAAAATTACTTTTCACAATACCTTTTTGTAGGTTGGTTGTGTCTAAAATGTACTTTAATGCGTCCCAAAGTTAAAATACTTAACATTAAAAACGAAATATTTGGTTCGTACCATATTCTCGTTCAGCTGACATTAAGAGTGTTAACAAATTAAGTTTTTCAACACTTATTTCTTTCTTCTGTTTTTGTTGCGATCAAAATGTGCTTTATACCAAATCCGTATCATTAAAAGCAAAAACATTGTCAACTATTTAAGGATGTTTCTTCGAACTTAACGTTCAGTATTTTTAAGATGTCTTTCATCATTTTGTTGCCCTTAAAATGCTTCCAAAATGTCAAATCCCTAGCATCAAAAGCACTGAATTATAAATAATTCAATTGGCACCTACATTTTTCCAACATTTTTCCAACAAATTATTTTTGATTACTAGAAATTTAAAAATATTAAATTCAGCAATAAATAATTCTGTATCACAGTAGTTGCTTAAGATATTTAATTTATATATATGCTCCACGAGATGGGCACTAAATTTTGTTAACTGAAATAGAAATTATAACACAACTATAATTATAATTATAACAGAACAGACGCAGAATCTTAAACCTAAATTAAAAAATTTACTTCCTTGACTATTTCGGTTAGTCCAACATAAAAAACTCTTCTGCTCGAATTGATTAGTATATTAACATTTACTTAAAAGATTTTAAAGTACAAATATTTACAAATAAGTGCAGTATAAATAACAAACAAATACAAAAACAAAGTTCTAACTTACATCCAGAATAAACTTACGTTACACTTTCAGCGTCAGAATATACTCTAACAAGCGTACTTTTAAAAATATGCCTTTTACTAAAAATGTATAAATTGCCCTGTGCCATATAAACAAATTTCTTATGTGAAATTTTTAAATAATTACCTTAAAGTTACTACTTTTTACGATAAAACTATTAAATACTGAATGGGATTTGAATATCTATCTAAAGCTTTTTATACAAAAAAGAATCACAAATCTTGAAAACCTTTGATCTCAGATGCTTTGAAATAATTCCTGACATGTCAGTCTTCAATAGTTTTAACTTTTAACACTAGAAATGTAAATGCTCCTTAAATTACTATCTCCTACGAACTTTGTTCATGACGCGATTGTGTCTTGAATAAAATTACACAAAAAGTTTCCCATCACAAAGCCAAACAGACTAATTTTAATTAAAGTATTATTAATTTAATTAAAATTTATATGAAATTGCGTATTTTTAAACAAACTTTTAAGCAAACTTCTTTTATATCAGCAAAGATCAACTAATTGCATGACACTTTATCAATTACAATGTATTATTTGCACTAAGAATTTTGTTGCAATGTAAGGAAAAGAAAGTTATATCCAAATAAAAGCAGAACCAACTATGATGGACATGATGAACTTTCTAATAAGTATGAACAGAAAATTAGAACAAGATCGGGAAGAAATCAGACAGGAAAAAAAAACAAATAAATGATAGGTTAGATAATTTTACATTTTTCATGAAACCGGAGGATCAGGAAGCGTGTAACTCACATATGACAGAGGTAAAAAAGGAAATAAATATGATGTTGAATGAGGGTGAGGTTGCCATAGGGAATCTACAAGAAAGTCTAGTGGAAGATTAGCAAAATACGTGGATAAAACTTAGGTAAGTAAACAGTTTGAAGAAAGGAGCTAGACAAATTTAGAAAGAGAGTATTAGGCTTACTAGGTAGGTTATTTCTTTTCTGAAGATGGGAAAATCAATCCCAAAATATTTTAAAATGATTTAAAAGTTAAGTGTAGCAACTATTAGGGATGAGTAATAAAAATTAAACGTAAACAGGTTAATGGCAAAAGACAAAGCGGAAATTTGGTTTAGGTTGGCGGAGATGAAGATGAGTACGTCCTTAGAATTCAAACAGAAAATTTTTAATTATTACTGAGGAAATAATAAACGATATAAGATCAGGGATAGTTTATTAATGTAATGATATTTGGGACACAAGACAAAGGAAACGCACGAGAAAGTATAGTCACTAAAATTACAAAGCAGGAACGCACTACGGAAAATAAGACGGAAAGTAACTATGAGAATATATTGACGTTTGAAAATTAATTATTGAAAATGAAGGGGTTAAAATGGTTGTTGAAGTTAGTCGATAGCCAGTGTGATATCGGAGAATTTTATAAAACAACAAAAATTTGTTAATAGAAAATATGATACTTTTAAAGATAAATAATTTAATAGCGCCGAACAATAAAAAAAGTTTGGAACAATTAACAGTATGGTAATTTTGAACTTGAAAATAGTATGTTGTACCGCAACATGGATTTTTGATTGTACCAGAGCTTAAGTTAGATGGTGATGGATCAAATTGATAAATTAAATATAAAGTTTAATACCGAGAGCGAAACTATTATTTTTGGGGATTGCTATATAGGGTGGGATGATGAATTGAGCGTCAATAACGAGATTCATTGCGTAGTGTTTTTATTTTCAAAATTTCATATTTTAATTAGGGGGGGGGGATAAGAAAATAGAGCGCCATTTTGAACAGTTAGGACAAAATTCTGTTTCTTAATAATTTGTAATCAAAGCGTGAACTTTAATTAAGAACACTCGTATATAATTACGTTTTATATTGTTAAATTGATGGATATTTTACTCATATCATTCATTCAACATCAAAGCACAATTTTGAATCATTTTAATTATTATACTAAGAAGTGCTACAGGTAGAAAGTCACGTAGCTATTCATTATTCCACTCAATAAGTGCTAACATCTGCATGATAAGCAGAAAACAAAATTTCTATTTATGAAGTAGACATTTGGAGAGATTAATAAAATGATTGGTATGTACATATTGTAGAGCAGGTTGATTTTGCATTGATGAGAGCGGTCGACGAATCAGATATATGATTATGAACTGATACGTTTATTATTGGTTTGGGTTACGTGCTTTGTATCAATTTCATACGTAGATAATATAGCGAATTGTCAAAAGATATTGTTGTTTACAATCTGTATAAAATGGGTTTATATATATTATATATATTAATATATATATATATATATATATATATATATATATATATACGATGAGTGCAATTTTAAGAGTATCTATTCTTGTTATTCTGCGAACAAATGAAGTAATTTAAAAGAACTGTGCACGTGAAGTATTGTAATTGGTAAAGTGCTTTGCTGGTAGTTGATTTTCGCCGTTTCTGAGCATTTATAAGCAGTCCTGCATATTTTGAATTAGCTAGTGAAGGTCTTGTGTAGTTTTATTCAAGGAACAATAATGTCGTCAAGAAAGTTTGTTAGTGATTTTAAAGAGAAGTAGGTCCTTATTTAAAGAGGATTTACATTTCTAGTGTTTAAAGTCAAAACTTGATACTGTCAGATATAATTGGGAGCTGGTGAGTCAGGAATTATTTCAAGACATCAGAAATCAAAGATTAGATTAGTTTTTAAAATTTGTGATGGTATAAGGAACTTTATGAGGATATTCAAATTCACATTTAGTTTTTAATAGTCTTATTGTAAGAAGTAGTAACTTTAAAATTTAATTAATTCAAAATCTCAAAGTTTTACTTAGACAATTTATTTAAACAACAAAGGACAATCTACACGTATCTTTGATAAAAGGTGTACTGTTGTGAGAATATACTCTGACGCTGGAACTTCAACATAAATTTATTCTGGGTGTATGTTGAAACTTTGTTTTTTATGTCATTTATACTGCACAAACTTTCATTTTCTGTAATTATTTATAAATATTTGTGCTTTATGGTTTTTAGGTAAAGCTTAATATACTAATCTATTCGAGCAAAAGTCTACTAACTGAAATAGTAGAGGAAGTGGATTCTTAAATTGAATTTGAATCTCTGCGTTACTTGTGATGGGTAAAGTGATATATATATATATATATATATATATATATATATATAATTTAGATAAGATGTTATAAATTTCTTGGGATGATTTTGGTCAAAATAAATAGTAATTTAAAATATTTTTTCTATTACTTAACGTTTCGGCAACACATTTTTGCCATAATCATAAGTCTATAAAATAAAAAAAGATGTAGTCACTCAATTACAAACATGATAACTTACATTAACTGTTGTTCATAAATATATAATTATTTAGTTAATGACAGTGACACTACTTCATTTAATTGAAAGTAGTATACACAATAAACTGATATAAAACTGCTAGATCTCCATTGATAAATTGGCATAATCAGTGACACATGACTAACATAGATGTTGTAAGATAAAAATAAAAAGTTCAGTAATATTATTGATTATAAAAACGAGAATATACGATGCTTAAATTTTCCATATCTTGTTTGTTATTCATAGAGCTGGTGTCTTTGAGTATGTGGAAGGATTCCAAGAACAAGCGCTTTTTATAATTTTCTTCTGTTTCCATGATTTTAACTTGGTTATACTCCGGATTGTGTTTGGTGGCATACACATGTCTAGCTAAGGCGCAATTGTTTTTACCAAGTTTTGCGTCACTGCGATGTTGTGTCATTCTATTGCGTAACCACTGATTAGTTTGTCCCACATAACTGAGCAAGCAACTGCATTTGATCTTATATACTACATTGTTACATAGTGGTACCTCAGTCTTATCTTTTAATTTTGTAAACAGCCTTTTAGTGATTTGACATAATCATTTGTAATTATAACATTAGGTTGTTTTAGTATTTTAGTAAGCAAAGGAGTAAGTCTTTCTATAAAAGGTAGTTTTTTATAAATCAATTGTGTATTTATAATTCTAGGTGTTCTTAATGTGTTAGAAAAAAGAAGTTTATTTAACAAGTAATTTGGATAACCATTATTTAATAAGATAAGTTTTAATTCTTTAAGATTCTTAGTGTAAAAAGAGGGATCAGAAATTCTTTCAATTCGAGTTTTTAGATTCAAAACAGTATTAATTTTATGATGCATTGAATGGTTCGAATTAAAATTGATGTATCTGCCGGAGTTTGTTGGTTTATTGTAGCAATCAAACATCAAAGTATTAAAATCTGATCTGATAACTAATGTGTCTAAAATGGAATCTTTCCTTGTATTTCATTTTCAATGGTAAACTGTAATTTTGGATGGAAAGTGTTAAAAAAGTTAAGAGTAACTTGAACCATGTCAGAAGGAACTGAGCACACAATGTCGTCTACATATTTAACCAAAAAGACCATCTGAAACGGTAAAGTAGGTATTATTGTATCAAGTAGTAAATCCATGACCATTTGGGCTATTATAGGTGATAGGGGTGAACCCATCGGTGTACCAAATAATTGAAGATAGTAAGTGTTCTTAAAGGAAAAATAAGTATTATTAAAAATCAGATTAATAGTTGCTAAAAACATGGTTTTGGTTAAGGTGCAATTACGTTCAATGATTTCCCATTTTTCTGAAATGATATTAATTACTAAGTCTAACGGAATGTTGTTGAACAAAGAAGATACATCTAGTGATAACAAGACATGATTCTGTGGTAGTTGGAAATATTTATATGTTTCTACAAAAGTGAAGCTATCTTTGATGTTGTAACCTTCTGTTGGAAATGATCTTTGTAAAATGTCTGAACAAAATTTTGCAATATTGTAAGTGGGAGTGTTAATAGAAGATATGATTGGACGAAGCGAAAGAGTGGGTTTGTGAATTTTGGTAGACCATAAAATCTGCCAGGTGTAGAACTGTTATTGATTAATGATTTTTTCTGACTATCTGTTAACATGTTCTTACTATGTAATAATTTTATGTGATCATTAACTTTTTTCTGTGTAGTAGTGGTGGGATCTCTGACTAATATTTTGTAAGTGCTAGTGTCTGATAATAATTCTAAAGATTTTGTGTGTAATCCTGAATATTCATAATGACTGTTACTTCTCCTTTGTCTGCTTTTAATACTACTAAATCTTTATGTGATTTTAAAAACCTGTTTACTTTACAATAAGTTTTTTGTTCTATGCTATTGTAGTTATTGTTGCTTGGATTCTGAATAAAATTAGTAACTACATTTGTCACTTTAGCTCTTAACTGGTTTTTTTCTTGAACTGAACTTTCAAAAGTTTCTATGATTGATTCTACATCAGCTAATAATTTTCCAATATGAATTTCTGAACTATTTACTTTTAAATTAAACTTTGGTCCTAGCGATAACAAATTTTTTATGTCTTCTGGAATGTCAACACCACTTAAATTCACTAACCATTTTTGATTATCTATAAACAGACTGTTATTTTGTAACTGATTGAGTTTCAAATTATTGAATTTTTTTATATGAATTAATTTTGCTTTATGATAAAATCTATTGTAGGATATAATCTGTTGATTGTGAAAATTATGTAATATGTGTGGCGGTAAAGAATCTTAAGGGATTCCTTAACATTTCTGATCTTAATTTGTTGATAATGAATTTTGAATAAGTGATTTTAATTTCCATATTAATTAAAAATTTGTTTAACCTATTATTGTGACGATGAATCCTTTCATTTAGTCTTGTATTCTCACTGATAAGTAGTTGTTGGATTGGTTGGGTTGTGTTAGAAATGTGTTTTGGTGTTAATACATCTCTTCTGCATCGTTCTAGAAATAACCTGCGATTATATAAATTGGCTAGCTTTTTATTAGAAGTTGCCCATAATTTTAGTTGAATGACTACCTCTTCTCCATATATAAAACGGATCACTTGGTAGAATCCCATTTTTCTGTAGTTAATTCTTTATACTTTAATGACCTTTATATTTATGATTTAGATAAGATGTTATAAATTTCTTGGGATGATTTTGGTCAAAATAAATAGTAATTTAAAATATTTTTTCTATTACTTAACGTTTCGGCAACACATTTTTGCCATAATCATAAGTCTATAAAATAAAAAAAGATGTAGTCACTCAATTACAAACATGATAACTTACATTAACTGTTGTTCCTAAATATATAATTATTTAGTTAATGACAGTGACACTACTTCATTTAATTGAAAGTAGTATACACAATAAACTGATATAAAACTGCTAGATCTCCATTGATAAATTAGCATAATCAGTGACACATGACTAACATAGATGTTGTAAGATAAAAATAAAAAGTTCAGTAATATTATTGATTATAAAAACGAGAATATACGATGCTTAAATTTTCCATATCTTGTTTGTTATTCATAGAGCTGGTGTCTTTGAGTATGTGGAAGGATTCCAAGAACAAGCGCTTTTTATAATTTTCTTCTGTTTCCATGATTTTAACTTGGTTATACTCCGGATTGTGTTTGGTGGCATACACATGTCTAGCTAAGGCGCAATTGTTTTTACCAAGTTTTGCGTCACTGCGATGTTGTGTCATTCTATTGCGTAACCACTGATTAGTTTGTCCCACATAACTGAGCAAGCAACTGCATTTGATCTTATATACTACATTGTTACATAGTGGTACCTCAGTCTTATCTTTTAATTTTGTAAACAGCCTTTTTAGTGATTTGACATAATCATTTGTAATTATAACATTAGGTTGTTTTAGTATTTTAGTAAGCAAAGGAGTAAGTCTTTCTATAAAAGGTAGTTTTTTATAAATCAATTGTGTATTTATAATTCTAGGTGTTCTTAATGTGTTAGAAAAAAGAAGTTTATTTAACAAGTAATTTGGATAACCATTATTTAATAAGATAAGTTTTAATTCTTTAAGATTCTTAGTGTTTTGACGAATCTAATCGCTTTTCCATAAACAACTGATACAATTCGACTTTTAATTTTCATATCTGTCTGTTATTTACGCAATTTTTAATCACCTCTGTTTATCAAAGTTCTTAACTACTTGTACGCATTTGCATAATGCTTCTCGAAGCTCTATTTCTTATCTCCGTATTAACCTAGTTGTTTGGAACTCTTTTGAATGCGTATTTAATTACGCTTTATTATATTTACTTATAAAATACGCGTGCTTCCACTGAAAAATATTATTATCTGCCTTACCTAAATTAACTAAAACTTTATCTACAGGGTATTAAATATTTACTATTTACTTAATGCATGTGTTCCTTGTTTCTACGCTAACTATGCGTCTTCGTGTGTCTATATGCGTTGCTTAAAACTATTTATCCTTTATATACAGGGTGTTGACTGCTTATTATTTACAAACTATCTCCATTTCTCAATTCTTTTACTAAATAAATGCAGTTTTCTGCTTCCTATGGTAATTTCTAATTCCTAAACGACCTTTACTATAAAGTACACCCTTAAAAAACCCCTTATCACATCAATATATATATTTATATGTATACATATATAAATATATACACACACACACACACACATATATATATATATATATATATATATATATATATATATTGGGAGCCAATAAGAGTTACTGTGGACTGAAGTGATAAAAATGAGCCCCACGTGGGTGTCGATAAAAGATGCCATGAACAATGACGGATCTAAATTGAAAGTGATGCCCTACTTACTTTGTTAGCCTAACTTACAGAAACTTTTTATTAAAAAAGGAATGTCTTTTTAAAGATTTTACAAACAATAAGATTCTTGTTTTACCGTTAAATTATGTTGGTTGTCCTTTTCTTTTTATATCATACACTTGTATTCATGTCCAAAATTATTAAATGCAATTGAGCTTGATACATGCCTTACAAATCCATTTACCCATATAGCTCAATTTCTTTAAAATTAATTTACCATTAAATGCATTTCAAATTCATAGACCATACGCTTCTATTCAAATTAAAATACATCATGCTGGAATTTATAATTATTCATTGATTTAAAAACCAGTCAAGTTATCTATTTCATAAATCTCAAAGTAGTTTATTAATTATTTTATCTTTTAAAACAAGTATTTAACATTGGTCACTAACCTGAGTCATTATTATCTAGTGAATAACATCTTTAACATGTAGCAAAACACTGAACTCAGCCTGCCTTCTTTAATTGGTTAGATAGTATCAAATCTTACTACGTCATAAATCTAAAAAGCTCTGGGAATTTGTTGGCGTTTTTCAAAAGTTTCTCGTTCATGTGGATGACACAATTTTACTGAAAGTGGCATTTCAATGCCCATTGCTGTCATTAATTAATACATTTTACATACTTATCTGTTATCTTTATGAACAATAACTGTCATTCGCTTAATTTTACGACTGTGGTCACTCGATTTATTAGTTTTTCTAATTGCTAAATAAACATTTCATTTTCTTATCTTATTTTATGAACAATCTAAATTTTTTCTAAAAATCGGGTTGTTCAATACTCATTATGAAATACGCTTTTCAATTTAAAATAAATGTCCCTCCCCAAAAACAAGACTGCATGTAATACGGTAATACTTTTAATGAAAATGAAATCAAAATTAACTGCCTGCAAACTGAAATTTTTTTAAAACCCGTGTGTGTATACGAGTGCGAATGCGAGTACAAGTGCAAATGTGAGTGCGAGTGCGAGTACGGTGCGAGTGCGAGTGGGTGCGTACGTGTGTGTGATGTCCGTTAATATTTTATCCTCAATTTAGTGATTATACAATATTTAATTATTTTTTATTGCTTTTTCTACTAGGCTACGTATCACTTTTAGCACTACAATAATAATCCAAATGTTTATATATAGCGACTAAATTTAAATTAAACAGGCATAACACGTCTTCGACTTAATAAAATTTGCTTGCCTTAAACCCTAGTTAGTGTTTTCAATACATTCATAATTAACCTTATCATCATAAAAGTTTCCCATCTATACAAGCAACTATGATTTGTATTTGAATTATTCAAGTATATAGTTAGTGTAAGTACTGGACAAATGGTAAATAATTATTAAGCATTGTATATTTCAGTCTTTATAAAAAGAGAACGCTTACAGTATTTATTCCAATTCTCGCATCAAGCACTTAACTTTTTATTTGAAACAATGGAATAATTACAGTGACGTTAATTCTAATAGTTGTCTACGAGCTTACATCCAGAAATCCTCTTCAATGCATTATATAATCAACAAAACATTTAATTACGTTTTGTACGTTGCAATAAGATTAGTTTTTGTAGAAGTTTACGAGGAATTAATTACGCCAGTAATTGATTTCCTCCTAGTTTAAGTTTAATCAGACTTCAGGGGTTGTTTTATAAGAGTTCCGTCTAGTTTAACCTAAAACACTTAAAGCGAACGACAAAATGCGACCGGCATTTTTAAATTCTTAAAGCTGATAGCCAATCTATTTCAAGAAGATTAGTTTACTTACAAAACTGGTGATGCGTGTAATGGTGTGCATTATTCTGGTTTTAATATAAGCTCTTTTCTAGAAACCTTCATTTAACAAATTCTGTATTTTTAAATTGTGCGAAGAACTCTCAATACCATTCTATAATTGCGTTCTGTGGGTGGTAACTGGGAAGTTTCGGAGGTAACAAATTGGTTTCTTTGTGATCATCTGCACATTGTTGAGAAGAATTAGTATTTCTAGGAAAGAATACCATTTAGCCAAAAGTAAACTGCTAACATTTTAGTTAGTAAGCTTGATCAGCAACTTTTGGGTTTCGAATTTTAGTTTCAAGGTAAATGCCAAACTCTCTGCGAGAGCTTTGAAGTCATTTGATTAACTCATTTTTCCTTACCTAAATACATTCAACAATTTCTAAAAATTGATAAAGAAACAATTAAAGTATGTGATCTCGGTAATGAAAAAAAAATATCGATGACTTTTGTAAACAGTTGCAACCTCAATAGGTGAATTTTAAGTACATAAAACAGATTTCTGAAAATTGTTATCATTATTTACACTTTTACAAAAATCTATTTAAATAATTGGGCCCTATTCTGATAATTTAGAGTGTCCAAAACCGCTGTTCACAAAAGAAAACTGAAAATTCTGGAGCTCATTCCATGTCGATTTGACGTAAATCTTGTTATCCAAACATGCTTGCTAGGGAGTAGAGCTTTTTAAGAACGGTTTAATTCAAATATCTTCAAAACGATTCCCTTTTAAGTGATAACATTTTGTACGTTTATTTTGTGGAATATGCCCAAGCGTATGGCGTAGAAACGATTTTTTAATTCTAGTCCTAAACGGCTCTTTCGAGAGAAATATTCGACATTTATACCTTTTCTATCTTTCAAATATTTTGATACGGCATTCAACAAATTTTGTTTTTATTAGACAAAAATTGTATTTTTATTTAAATTGACTGAAAAAATCGATTTGAACTTCTCTCGATACTTGAAATTTCAAACACAGACTTTTTTCACGGATTGTTTCTTGAATAAAATTAGACACGCCACTCCCAGTACAAGGCAAAAAAAAATTAATCCCCAGTAAACTTAATTGATGTCCAATTAACTTAAATAGAATTCAAGTGAAGTTGCATAAAACTAGAACAGAATTTAAACAAAATTTTAAGCTAATTCGTCAAAATTTGCGAAAATCAACTAAACTGCAAAACACTTTTATAACATACGCACACTTGCACTAATTTTTATTGAACACAGTTATTTTTAAATTACTTCATTTGTTCGCAGATTAACAGAAATAGACTTCTAAAGTTGTTCTTGTCGTATATACAACCGCTCATTCGGATTATAAACAATATGTTCATAAAATCCGCTATATTCTGCAAGTACGAGACTCTTTACAAGTCACGTAATTCAAACCAATACTAGAAGTTTAAGTTCACAACAAAATATCTGATTCGTCGAACGCTATCATCAATGCAAAATCGACCTGCTTTACCATATGTAAATTCAAATCATTTTAGATATTAATCAGTTCAAATGGTTCCGTCTGAAATAGAAAATTTTTATGCAATTTTCAGTAAAAGAATGAGTCCTGCCTTGAGTATGAATGAATGATAGGAGTACAACATCCATCCGATTAACTAATATAAAACCAAACGTTCTTAATGAAAGTTCACGCTTTCATTATAAAGTATTAAGAATTAGAATGTTGTAATTGGCCAAACTAGAGCGTCTCATCAATAAATATATATTTGTAATTATATATATATATATATATATATATATATATATATATATATATTACTCATATTTAGACCAAGGTAGAAAATTAAATAATCACATCAAATAATTTTAATCACCGTGTAGAAGCTTTGGGAAGAGGTACGCTTTATTAAAACCGTGAAGCATAAAAAGGTTATTAGTTTCATTAAACATAAGAGATTTAAATCATGTACAAGACGCTTTATATCAAAAGAAACAGTATTAACAAGCTCTACGGGTAATGTAATTATTCCTAAACAAATGGAAATTACGTGCAAAATTTATATTAATTAACCCTATTTTAAGTAACCGGTAGTAAAACAAAGTGTACACATAATAATTAATATTTAACTTGTATTCGCTAAAAATGAAAGGATAGAAGTCAATTTTAATTGGAGTTAATTAAACCATTATTAATAATAAGCATAAAACTGTGAAAATCCAAGATTATAATACCAGAAAATAAAGCTCTGAGAATTAATATTATTTTGAACACCTGCGTAGTTTAAATATCACGTACGGCGAAAATTTTGCAGATAATTAATGGTTCAGAGAATCTTGTAGAAACCGTCGCATAATAGTTACGAGAAATACTAAAGATGGGTTATTTCACACTCCACATGGACTAAAATATAATCGATAATAAAGAATATCAATTTGCACCAATACGAACAGGTTAGAAAAGGAAAGAGAAATGCGTCAAGCAAAGACACATATAGTAAAAGGCGTGATTTAAGCAACGTCACGAGGGTCACAATTGGTTGAAAATAGGATGCAAATATGAGAGGTAAAAATAACAGTTCGGTATAAAAGTCAATTAGTTATTTCCAGACTTTGCGTGCCGTGTTGAAATTTCTGAGATTTAAATGGTGCGAGTACAAAATTCGTAAAAACCGACGCGCGAGCGACGGACTGGGAACATGGCATGAGAAATTCTTTAGAATTACCCGTTTTGGGGAACAGACCGACAGACAGGCTTTTTGCTATATATACCGAGGTGAATATAAACAAGGCCTCTTAGACTTTTGACTATTCGATGCGTTAAAAGCTCTTACATCCGCGACTTGATTGAAGATGTTAAACAGTGCATTTTAGTTTGATAAAATAATTTAAAGTTTGCTCGTATATTTTAGTGATTCAAAATAGTTTGTTATTTACGTGCTAACATGAATGTACTTCAGTGCACTTAGATACAAGGTAATAAAATTTAGTATCACGGTACCAATTAGCAAAATTTACAACGACAAATGTATACACAAAAGTAGGCAGTTTTGGCGTATCTTGGTGAAAGAAGCATGAATTTCTTTGCTATTTTTCGGGGGTGTTAATAATTAAATGGTTCAAATACGTGTCTGGATCCACAAAACAAGGGTCAGATATACACAGATGAGTTCCGGAAAAGCCCCGAAACAACTTTAAATAAATGGTGATGGAGAAAATTTTAAAAGCGTTGAGAATTAGAAGCCGTAAATATAATCCTGTTGGAATGGTGTGATTAACTAAAGGGACGATGTACATTAAAGCTACGAGGACAGTAACCTTCAGGTAAATTATACTATTTTGTTTGACATTTTGGTGTGTGTTGAATAACTTTATTATACTATTTTGTTTGACATTTTGTGTGTGTTGAATTACTTGATAATTGATTTACTTTAAATGGACATTAGTGAAATTGTACTAACCATAAAATTTTAATTTTAAGATGAAATTTGCTTGTTTAAGTAGAAAGGAGTATTTAGTATTGATGTTCTGAATTATGATGAAAATTTAGGGTATGTCTTTGAGCTCAATTAGACGAACCTGGTTAATTAACGTAAAGGGTGGTATATGCTCCTTTATACTCAGACTCCGGTCTGCTTATATTGTTATATTAATTAGTAGGCATCCAACAAGGACTTTAATTCTGGATGCACGTTAAAGTGATAATAAAATTAATCTTGAAATTCTTTTAAAACTGAATTTTATGCTGAAATTTAATTTGAAAATTTAATGTATTCTGAATATTGATGTAAATAGAGTTAACGTTGATGTTTGTGGTAGGAATGTGTTGTTTAATTTTATGAATGAGGAGGTTTATAAAATTAGGTGAGCACCTGAAGCGAAACCAGGATCACAGCAGTTTATGACGCCCAATCGGTGGGACTAGAATTTTTTGTTGAAAGGACCCAGTAAACCGCATACACAGGAGAATATCACAGCAGTTTATGGCGACCACAACGTGAGGGCTCGAATTCCAGATAGTGTTTAACTATTCCAGGAAACTGGCGATCTGAGAGAGAGTTTCTGTGTGTATAAATTTAAGAGTATTTTGAGTGTGTGTGAGTGAGTAGAACGTATGCAGAGAAAAGAGTGGTTAAGGAGTCAAGGAGTGGAAATTGGAAGTGACGATAGTGCATTGTGCGAAAAAATTCTAAAATGGAAGAAGCTGGAGGCAGTAGAGATCAGTCGAGGACGGAATCAGGGATCAAGGAAATGAGTTAATGATGAGAATGTTAGAGGAAATGCGATTAGCTAGGAGGAGTCCAACAGAAAATTAGAACAGCTAAGCGATGAATCTAATAGAGCTAGGGAAGAATCGAATAGAGCGAGGAGGAGTCCAACCGAAAATTAGAGCAGATAAGCGGGAAAATTGAACAAAATACTAAAGAATTTACAGAATTTAAAGATAGTCTTACCGTGAAACTGGGGAAGTAGAAAATAGGGTTGAAAAAATGAGCGTGATATTACAGGTCTTCGACAGGAAATGGGACATTTAAAGTCCGAAGTACGCATGTTCTGTGAAGAAGAGATTAATGTAAAAATGACTGAAGTGACGGACTCATGTAGGGATCAGTTAGGCAGGGTAAAACGCGAAGTTAGTAGTATTAAATACAACATGTCAAATTTAACGGGAGATGGTCCCAGATTTTCTACAGGTGGAGTATCATTGGACCAACACATGAAATTTTATGGCGATAACAGGATAAATCCACAAATTTTTATTAATAGTGTAAGAAATCTAGTGGGAAATTTATTTGACGAACAGACTAAACTAAATACGATAAAGGCTTTATTAAAAGACAATGCGGAAGCGTGGTACAATTTAGTAGGACAGGACATAGACACGTATCAGGACTTTGAAAACAAATTTCTAAAGCACTACTGGAGTGACCACAGACAAGATCAGGTACGAGACGACTTAATCACAGGAAATTTAAGGAGAATTTTCAGGAAGTAGGGAGCAATATGCTATACGCAAGTATAGCATAGCAAAGCAACTGAACCCACCACTGACGGACCGACAAATTATTAAGTATTTATCACGACACTTCGAGGCAGACATAAGACAGCACGTAGCGCTACAGAATATAGTGGACAGAGAAATGTTTTTGGAATACCTGCAGAGGTACGACGACGTAAGTAGTGGACGACCTCGGGAAAACAGGGAAAGACAGATCAACACAGTTAGGTTTGACAATAGACGGGACAACTATGCTATAAGGGGGAATAATTACGGATACCAGCGACAGAATTGGGAACAGAGACGACCATACGTTAGGAGTAATAGTTTAGGAAGGGGACCTGCACAGAGACCGGGACCTACCAGAATGAATAGTTCACCAGACATGAGCGGGACTGCTAATACAGACACGGAACGAGTGGAAACGCCTAGGACGTACGCTGAGGTGACGGCTAGACCAGGACCGAGTAGGGAAAACAGACCTGGACAGGATTTTTAGAACGCGACAGACCACTAGATTTCAGTGTAAATGTGTATGAACATCCACGTGAATTTTTCAAAATTGAGGAGGAAGTAGAGCCAGAAACTAAGGAAAATTTATGTTTGCCAATTATTAATTTAGAAATTTTTGAGAATAATGTAGAAGTATTACTTGATACAGGGGCAGAGGCGAGTTTAATATCGGAGGAATTCGTCAGCAAAATTAGGGATAAGGTTTGTGATAGAATTATGCCTATAAAGCGTAGCCATTTAGTAGCTCCAAATAAAAAGAAGTTTGCTGTAGTAAATAGTGTTGTGGTGCTTAGGATATATATATAGGAGGTTTAAGCTGTGAACAGGAGTTTGTAATTGTAACTGGACTGAAGTTTCAGAGCATTTTAGGTGTTGACTGTATGATGAAGTTAGGGGTTTTGATAGATATGGAAAGGAAGGTAGTAAGGATTAAAGATAGGGTAGTGCCATGGAAGGGCAGTTATGAAGTCACAGAGGATGACACGGGGTTGAATATTAATGTAGTAGAGGTAGAGGATGATGAAGGTAAACAGATCAACACAATAAGATGTCCAGAGGATAGGAGAGTAGAGGTTCAAGCTTTAGTACGAAAACATGCAGAATTAGTGGGGGTAGAAGCAACAGCAGCATATCGGGAGCAGGTGAAGGCAGAATTATTTTTGACGAGGTTAAGTGGCAAGTTTGTTTTTAATAAAGTAGATTTAAGGAATTCATTCTGGCGGATTCCATTACATAAGGATTCTAGAAGGTACACAGGATTTTCCATAGAGGGAAAAGTCGATAATTTTAAAGTAGTATCGTTTGGTTTGTCGACAGAAAAGAAAATAATAATAAATAAGAAACAGAGTGTAGGGCATGAAGAAGGAGCAATATTTAAGAGTCAGGATAATAGGGAGGATAAGTTTATTGTATGTGAGATAACAGGGATGTTAAGTATAGATATAGAAGGGGAGAAATGGGGATGAAGAGTATTAGGATAGTTAGAAGAAAGACTTGGAGGGTCAAGAAGAGAGTTAGATTTAAATAACTTGATGAACAAAGAATAGAGATAGGTGAATTTTAGTATAGTTATAGAAAATAAAGCTAGGTATAGGATAAATATGGGAGATAATTAGGAATAGGTTTAGGATGAGAATAAAGAGTAAATGTAGGAAGAAAATAAGATAGGTTAAGTGTAGATATTTCATAGAAGATTAGTGGAGAGTTAGGAATAAAGTTAGAAATAGGATAGCTATATAGGATTAGGTAGGATGAAGTAAAGTATAGTGAAGATTAGTTAAAAGTTAGGAATAGGATAGGTATATAGGATGTATATAGGATTAGATGGATAAGTAGGATGAAGTTAGGGATAATTTCAGTTTATAGAATTAGGTGAGAGTTAGGAATAGGATAGGGATATAGGATAGGTGTAAATATTTTTTTGAATTGGAGATAAGGTAGGTAAGTTAGATAGATAAGGGTAGAGAGTGATAGGCAATTTTTTTTGTAATTTTTTTTTTTGGGCTAAATGCTTAATATTTGCATTCAAATAAATTGGATTATTTGTATTCAAATAGGGGGAAAATACTCATATTTAGACCAGGGTAGAAAATTAAATAATCACATCAAATAATTTTAATCACCGTGTAGAAGCTTTGGGAAGAGGTACGCTTTATTAAAACCGTGAAGCATAAAAAGGTTATTAGTTTCATTAAACATAAGAGATTTAAATCATGTACAAGACGCTTTATATCAAAAGAAACAGTATTAACAAGCTCTACGGGTAATGTAATTATTCCTAAACAAATGGAAATTACGTGCAAAATTTATATTAATTAACCCTATTTTAAGTAACCGGTAGTAAAACAAAGTGTACACATAATAATTAATATTTAACTTGTATTCGCTAAAAATGAAAGGATAGAAGTCAATTTTAATTGGAGTTAATTAAACCATTATTAATAATAAGCATAAAACTGTGAAAATCCAAGATTATAATACCAGAAAATAAAGCTCTGAGAATTAATATTATTTTGAACACCTGCGTAGTTTAAATATCACGTACGGCGAAAATTTTGCAGATAATTAATGGTTCAGAGAATCTTGTAGAAACCGTCGCATAATAGTTACGAGAAATACTAAAGATGGGTTATTTCACACTCCACATGGACTAAAATATAATCGATAATAAAGAATATCAATTTGCACCAATACGAACAGGTTAGAAAAGGAAAAGAAAATGCGTCAAGCAAAGACACATATAGTAAAAGGCGTGATTTAAGCAACGTCACGAGGGTCACAATTGGTTGAAAATAGGATGCAAATATGAGAGGTAAAAATAACAGTTCGGTATAAAAGTCAATTAGTTATTTCCAGACTTTGCGTGCCGTGTTGAAATTTCTGAGATTTAAATGGGGCGAGTACAAAATTCGTAAAAACCGACGCGCGAGCGACGGACTGGGAACATGGCATGAGAAATTCTTTAGAATTACCCGTTTTGGGGAACAGACCGACAGACAGGCTTTTGCTATATATACCGAGGTGAATATAAACAAGGCCTCTTAGACTTTTGACTATTCGATGCGTTAAAAGCTCTTACATCCGCGACTTGATTGAAGATGTTAAACAGTGCATTTTAGTTTGATAAAATAATTTAAAGTTTGCTCGTATATTTTAGTGATTCAAAATAGTTTGTTATTTACGTGCTAACATGAATGTACTTCAGTGCACTTAGATACAAGGTAATAAAATTTAGTATCACGGTACCAATTAGCAAAATTTACAACGACAAATGTATACACAAAAGTATGCAGTTTTGGCGTATCTTGGTGAAAGAAGCATGAATTTCTTTGCTATTTTCGGGGTGTTAATAATTAAATGGTTCAAATACGTGTCTGGATCCACGAAACAAGGGTCAGATATACACAGATGAGTTCCGGAAAAGCCCCGAAACAACTTTAAATAAATGGTGATGGAGAAAATTTTAAAAGCGTTGAGAATTAGAAGCCGTAAATATAATCCTGTTGGAATTGTGTGATTAACTAAAGGGACGATGTACATTAAAGCTACGAGGACAGTAACCTTCAGGTAAATTATACTATTTTGTTTGACATTTTGGTGTGTGTTGAATAACTTTATTATACTATTTTGTTTGACATTTTTGTGTGTGTTGAATTACTTGATAATTGATTTACTTTAAATGGACATTAGTGAAATTGTACTAACCATAAAATTTTAATTTTAAGATGAAATTTGCTTGTTTAAGTAGAAAGGAGTATTTAGTATTGATGTTCTGAATTATGATGAAAATTTAGGGTATGTCTTTGAGCTCAATTAGACGAACCTGGTTAATTAACGTAAAGGGGTGGTAGATGCTCCCTTTATACTCAGACTCCGGTCTGCTTATATTGTTATATTAATTAGTAGGCATCCAACAAGGACTTTAATTCTGGATGCACGTTAAAGTGATAATAAAATTAATCTTGAAATTCTTTTTAAAACTGAATTTTATGCTGAAATTTAATTTGAAAATTTAATGTATTCTGAATATTGATGTAAATAGAGTTAACGTTGATGTTTGTGGTAGGAATGTGTTGTTTAATTTTATGAATGAGGAGGTTTATAAAATTAGGTGAGCACCTGAAGCGAAACCAGGATCACAGCAGTTTATGACGCCCAATCGGTGGGACTAGAATTTTTTTGTTGAAAGGACCCAGTAAACCGCATACACAGGAGAATATCACAGCAATATATTATATATTATATATATATATATATATATATATATATATATATAAACAAAGACAAGTTATTTGCAGTCCGCAATAAGAAAATTGTATATAAAGTAAGATGTATCTGTAAACAAACTCTTATAAAAATAATAAGAGCCATTGACAAATACAAATCGGGCTGGTAGTTTTATAGCCATTAACAAAACATTAGCTTTATTACTTCATGGGAGGAAACATCCACTGACCAATGGTTTCGGCTTAGCCTCATCAGAGTGGAATAGTTCCCAAGAACCCTATGAGTAATCGAACTATTATAATGATATAATTTCAAACAATCACTGTACTATGGCAAAGTAAATAAAACCGCCATCAGGTGATAAAACCAACACTACTAAATGTGTGTAAATTGAACCGAAACTACATAATAAATTTTATAATTGACTATAAAAGTTGTTACGTTTGCAAATAAATTTTGCTGTAACATTCCGCAAATCTCAAAGGCCAGACGTACTTTTATAGTCATTTATATGCATTAGTACACTGATATGTTTCGAAATTATATCATTATAATAGCTTCGATTACTTCATAGGGTTCTTGGGAACTATTCCACTCTGATAGGCTAACAAGCCGAAACCATTGGTCAGTGGATGTTCCCATGAAGTAATAAAGCTAATGTTTTGTTAATGGCTTATAACTACCAGCCATTGATTTGTCAATGTTATTATTTTCATAAGAGTTTGTTTACAGATACATCTTACTATATATATATATATAATATATAATATATACATATATATTTTGTGGTATAACGACCTTGCAATTATAAAATATAAAATATAGTAACAGGCTTTTTGGTCTGCTGGTTAATGAAATATACTCTTTATTATAAACTAAGCTTTCGGTTTTATTTTTTAAACCATTATCAAAGATACTAAAAATTAAGAAACGTTAGTATGGGCGTAAAATAGTTAAAAACTTACTTACTAATGTGAGGTTTTTACAGACCATAAAAGAAATTAATTACAATCTAAAAAGTTATCTCGAACAATGTCAAAATTATAAAGGAATTGTCATTATAACATTCAAATGTAATTAACAAACCACATTACTGTTTTCTTTTTAATAGCTTTTTACCACACTTTCAACTTATATTCAAAATTTATCTATATCAACGATTTCATTGTAAAAACCTCACATTAGTAAGTAAGTTTTTAACTATTTTACGCCCATACTAACGTTTCTTAATTTTTAGTATCTTTGATAATGGTTTAAAAAATAAAACCGAAAGCTTAGTTTATAATAAAAAGTATATTTCATTAACCAGCAGACCAAAAAGCCTGTTACTATATTTTATAATATATATATATATATATATATATATATATATATATATAAGCAAAATAAATATTGGGGATACAGTCAGATTGGGCATGGATTTAATATAAACTTCTTATAACCATTTCAAGCTTTCGAAAATGTTTATTTTCTTCATCAGGATACTAAAAGTTTATAATTTAACATTTATATGATAAAATTATATAGATTACTTACGATTATAAAGTTTACAATTATATAAACATTAAATGACATCTATATGACATGGACAGGTTTTGTTCATACGCGTACATTTAAAAGTTTCTTATAAGTATATGCAAAATTAAAGTTAAAGTTAATGTAGTAAAGATATTAATTAAATAAAGTAACATAGTTATTATAGGTCTTGATAAAAATAAAAATAGAAACTAAAAGTGTTATACTAGTTTTTTAAAAATTAAAGCTAATCGTATTGTACCATAGGTGTTATAAATTTGTATAGTGTGATAGTTTTATATAAATTTGGAATTATTTTTATTCTTTATTATTGTTATAAGATATGAATAAATACTGTTTAAATTTTGTGTGTCTGTTTTTTATTTATAGGATTTTCTTCGAGAGCAATCGCGATCATTTCAAGAAATAAGCGTTTTTATAGCTAGTTTCTCTGAATATAATTCTGGTGTCATCATAATTCATAGTGTGATCTGTATATATATATATATATATATATATATATATATATATATATATATATATCACCAATATTTATTTTGCTTATACATTATAAAAACAGTCAATATTACTAATTTTATATATATATATATATATATATATATATATATATATTCGGAAAAAATGGAGTTTGTAAATTCATGGTTATGCCCTGCATAATACAAGTGTACATTTATGCATTGATGTACAAGCCAAAAACGGAAATTGCGCAAGTATTATAAATAACAAGTAAAGTAAGTTGTATATGTAAAAATAATTAATTGTAAGATACCGTAGAACGCATTAAATGCGAACGTAAATCAATCGTTTTACAGATAAATACAAAACCATTTATTTTATTTATTACCTGCCAATACGTTTTTGAAAAATATGTATTTGATTTGCTGTAAATAGCATAAAAGAGTACTAGCTTTACGCTTTTAGTTTAAGAAACTACAATCAACGTGTACTTTAAACCTCAATTTTCATATTAAATTTGTGTACTGAAACACGAAAGCAAATATTTTCTATAAAACGCAGTCCCTTTTGCAATAAAAGGCAATTAAAGTTTAAACAAATTACCCTGTAAATTATAGCAATTTATTTTTAATAAAGAATTTTCTAGAATATAAAAGGATGAGTCATAGAGATTTAGACATACGTAAATAAACTAATTAATAAATAACATTTTATACCAAAAAGCGGCCAGAACACGGAAACCCACAAAAATCCAAGAAATATTAGATAAAATTGATTATCTTTAGCATTAGTATGCAATCTCACAATAATAGTATATGTGTTAAACAAGGTAATAACACTCAACAATTTTAAACGCTAATGAGTTGTTCGAAGAAAATTACATAAGATACGCGTTTATTATTTACAATGAAATCGCGCTAATTCTACAAACCTTCTAGAAAATACATAATTTGTATATAAAGACGTTTATTAAAAACGGAATTGATTCATTAATTTGATTCGATTCAGTCGATTCTAAAATTCGATCGTGAAATGTAATTTTAAGTCGCGAGCTGTTGCTATGCGAAGATATTAATTGAAGTATGCAGTAAGCATATTGTGATTTAATAATTACAATGTTTTAATAAAAATAGAGGTGATGTTTTAAAAAAAAATAAAATTTATTAATTATGATAAACAGGCAAAATTCTTCAATATAAAGCTATTTTAAAAATTTTATTAGACAATGGAAAAGAAGATTTAACCAAAAATGTACTTTGGTAGCTGCTGTTTGAAACGAGGATTTTGATCTTGTAAGCTGATTTGGACATCAATTTAAAATAAGAAGATTTTTAATTACGAGGAGCACTTTTGTGGATTCTGCAAGTATTATTTTTAGATTTATTTGTAGCTGATATTAGAGTATTTGTATATAGTTTAAGATAATTTTTTTTGTGTAAAGGATTTTTACCAGGAGTTTATGTTCAGAGTTCGAAATACTCTGACCATTTAGTAGATTACCTGTCAAAGATTTTTTGACCAAACAAACCTTACAAGCGTGGCAATAAACGTAACCAGGTAACCCATCCATATCCCATGCGGTTGGTTACCCATTGGGCGCGTGTCCAGGTGGCGGATAGGAGAAATCTCAGGCTATCTACTATAGGAAGGGTCGTGATAAGCTTATCACTTTCAGTAACCCAGTGCCTGAGTAGTATAAGACCCACAATATGGAGAAGAGCAAGAGACTGATTTAGAACGGGATAAAATCCTCCCCTAGCCAAGTGAAAACGATCCCGCGGACCAAACCCCTCAGCCCAAGCTATAGTTTCGTGGCTAATAGGCCTGCACTGAGGTAAACAAAGCCGGTGGGGCAATTCTGCAACACCGACACACCGCGCCTTCCCTGCTGCCGTGGTCATGTCTCACGGGCAAGAGGGTGTGGGGGTCTTGGCTTAACCGCCCGGACCAAGAGGAGACAACCTTGCCAAAAATCTTAAATCCCGTGGCGAAGGACTGAACCCAAGGGATGCGTGGCTGGATAGTAAACCAGTCTTAATCAGTACAGAACTCGGGGAACAGGGCGGCACTCCGTTTTATTCACGCCTTCCATGCCAACAGGGGGCACCTGGCATGGTGACCATTTACACCGCCCTTACTCATGGGAACAATTATGAATAATATTGGTACCATAAGTAAAACAGAACCTGAAGAGGTGGAACCAGCAATGGGGGACCCCCTCAGGTAACCAAAACATATCCATGGAGGTGGAGCAGACCCGGGATGCAAGTCCGTTTGCAAGACCGGTGCCTGATAGACCAGACAAGGAGAAAACAATAAGGAACCTTGCAGGCACTAGACTGCAAGCAAAGAGGCTTTTGGGTGCTCAGTGTAGGAAGCTGAGGCAAGCCAAGAAAGCAAAAGCTGGGACTTGGACGGAGTCACATTCGTCCACAAAGAAGGTGTCGGTGCAGAAGGAGAGCGGTGGCAGTAAAGGAGAGCGGGGGTAGTAAAAGACCTCGTTTAGAGACTTCCACACCGACACCATCTAGAGGCGTTGGGTAGAACGAGACAGCGCCTATTCGGGCGACCAAAGTTAAACCCTTAGAAAATCGATACCCTCTCATCAAGGGACTTGTACTCTGTAATTCGGGGTGCAGGTTTTGCAGATTGGGTATAAAACTTAACCAGGGTCAGAACAATAAGACTTTTAGGCTGCAGTGCGGCGGAGCCGTTTAGCAGACGCGTCCGCCAGGGGGAGTGATTTTAGTGAGTATGCCGCCAGGAGAGTCCCACACTTTGGCTATGAAAGCTTTCCACTCCACCGGGTTCGGATAACTAAAAAAAAACCCATCCATACAAGAAATTCTGTAAATTTAAAATGAGGTAAGCAGCAATTTTTTTGTATAATAAATACGTATTAGAAAGAAATTATTTTATGTTTGAAAGAAACAATGTTGTAAATGTCTTGAATCCTTTGTATAGGAGAAAATATTTCATACTGTATAAATGCTTTGCAATATTGCTGTGTTTCATTTTATTTTAAAAACTCGGTCAATTCCGTTGAGCTAGCCAGGAAAAATTAAAAAGGAAGGTAGGTGAGCAATTTCAAGTTTTACAAATTGCTGTATGTGTTTCATATCACTCTATCAGCAACGTTCTCAGCACGGCGTTATCAAAGCACTCTTTTAGGGTCACCTCAAGTGCGGCCATTTTCATATCACCCTTTTAGTAACACCCCAAAGCGAGGCGTTGCCACAACAATATATTACAGTTAATAAGATGAAATAATAACTTAGACTTTTATGCAAAGTCCAAATGATCATTTTAAATCGAGTTAGTAATTGAAAGATGGAAAATATAAAGTCTTGGACAGGACTCGAACCTGTATCTTAGTCTTTCTAGGACCATGCGTTTTCCAATTACGCCACCGAGACCAATGACGACAATTGGAAAAGTCATGTACACAACCATACATCAACATATATAAACAACAAACATATATATATATATATATATATATATATATATATATATATATATCATATATATATCATATATATCATATATATCATATATATCATATCTGATATTGTCAAGTTTTTGGCTTATGTCAGTTATAAACAGGAAGCAGCGCTCAAACTTACGGCTATAGACAAATATTAAATATATAAATATTATAAGTAGTTATTTACACAAGGTAAGTTGATAAATACTATCGTATTACAGTTAATAAGATGAAATAATAACTTTTATGCAAAGCCCAAATGATCATTTCAAATCGTGCTAGTAATTGAAAGATGGAAAATATAAGGTCTTGGACAGGACTAGATCCTGTATCTTAGTCTTTCTAGGATTATGCGTTTTCCAATTACGTCATCGGGACCGATGATTGACAAAAATGTCAAACGTAATTGAAAGTTCGGTTGATGTATGGTTGTGTACATTATTTAGATTTGTAAATTTTCCAATAGTCGTCAGAAAACGCATGGTCCTAGAAAGACTAAGATACAGGTTCAAGTCCTGTCCAAGACCTTATATTTTTCATCTTTCAATTACTTGCCCCATTTGAAATGATCATTTGGGCTTTGCATAAAGGTCTAAGTTATTGTTTCATCTTATTAACTGTGATACGTTAGTAATTATCACTACACTAATTCGTGGAATGGACTACAATAATAGTACCTATTTCTTATTGAGTAAAATTGGAAGACGAATCAATAAAGCATTCAACTCTAAAAAAATATTTCAGTAAATCATTTTTAATAGGTGGGGTAATTAAATTTAGGATCTAAAGGTATAACACCTTTTACATAAATTTGACAGTTTTGTTATTTATCTAATTTGTTACAATTTATTTTAATTTTATTTTTACTCCTGTTTCCTTAAATTTCGTAATTTAGTTAAATTTCATTATTTCACATTTGCGTTTAAAACTTTCATTCACCCTGTATTCATAGTGAGTCACGTTGTTAACGGGTATTACAACAAATGACAATGACGATTACCAATTTCATTATTTAACTTATTATTAGTAAAAGTTACAAGATAATCATTGTGTTTAAAATATCAGACTTAAATTTAAATGCTGTACCTACTGAATTAACCTGTTATTAGTAAATAATAATAAATAACACAAATATTTTGATAGCGGCTGGGAATATCCTATTTTTCTACCGTTAAGTAAAAATATTTTTGTGTCTTCCGCAAAAGTTAATTTTGAAGAACATCTGGACCACTTTGATAACCATACTGCTGTTGCACTTCTCTGCGGAATGTCTTCCTCTGTATAGGAACCGTTGGACTACTAAATTTATAACGATATGAATTATATTATACTTCTTATAAAAAAAGCTGGACAGACCGTAGATTTTTTCGATCAGAAACGATTTATACAGCAACAACGGTTGCCAAATAAATTATTACACAGGGGTTTAGGGTTATAGTTAAAATCTATTTGTCAATGATAAAAATTTTATGCAAGTTAATAGACACCCAACCTTGGCTTATAGATGTTGTTACCCTGGTATTACATACATTATATCTTTATTTTGATTAATCGATGTTAAAGATAGTAGAGAATTGGGTCAAGTCGAAATTAAATTTCCACTATTATAAATTCTGTTATTCTTGGCATTGAAGAGTTCATATTTGGAAATTACGATACCTAGCATCCAAATAGGTTTAATTATTTATGCGACAGTGACCAGGAAAGCAATCGAAATGATAAACTAAAAACTCTTAAATTATTACAGTGGCTCGTATTAAACTACAACATTTCGGCGATTACATACATCTAGGTTAAAAAAAGTCTCAAAATGCCGTAAGTGTATCCTCATTTGTCAAATTGGATAAATTCGTACTAGACTTCCTTGCAGATTAGTGTTGCTTGAACAAAGCAAGCGATGTCCCGTTGCTGAATACACCCTAGAAATTGTTAAATCTTTACAATGTAGTAAACATCTAATGGTTAATTTAAGCTATGATGAAATTAATTTCGATTATTCACACCTTCACTCACCTACAGACAAAAAACACATTGCAATTAATAACCTGCAGGTACTAATACCAGATAAAGCAGTTAGATTGACGTCGATTGTTTTACAATACATCAAGCATGCCGCAAATGACGAATTATGTGGTTTTCATTCTGATGGTTTGGACAAGGAAATATATTCATATAATTGTAATTGAAATTAAATAACTTGCAATCATTATTTCGTGGCTCTGCTTGAACTTGCATAATATTTCGCTATTAGAAGAACAATTTTGAATGAGCATCTTGTCGGTAGGTCAAGGCGACTTTTATAATTACAATTAACTATCAAATATATTTGGTCTTGGTAACAGGTAATTAAAGATTAGATACCGTTAGTGGAACATGGGAGAAAAACATTTGTGTGGCTTCCTGTAGCACGAAATCAATATATGTATAACAAAGAAATGGTTTAATTCTACAAGCAACGCAAACAAGAATGATTATACTAATAAATAAATAATTAAACTAACTACATCCGCGTTCCGAAATAATTTACAATGATTTATACAGATTCTGCAGAGAAATACAAGCTAGGGACTAGAAATAGCAAAAATTATGGGACTTCTGTTTTCATGATAGGAAATAAGAGTCAAAATATGATTGCAAGAAGTATCCACATATAATTATAACAAACTATCTAAAAGTTCTACTGTAAACAACAATGAATGAATACAATTGGTAATCAGGTACTTATTTACAAATGAAGTGAAACTAAAATACTGGGTAGTTATAGAAGGACTCCTTACTTTTGAAAAATCATAATAAATAACATAATCAGATAAAAAAATGAGATTGTCATATTTACGTTGTTGCGCCTTTTTTTATTATTTAAATTTAGAGGATTTTTAAATCCAGCATGGGAAACCTTTTTTTTCCTATTCTTAATTTAAGTTTCTACATGTAAATATTCACGATTACAGTTTCCTAAGAACCCAAGATATTAACTCCATGAATTATGGTATGTAAACCGCATACGTTTGCGTTCCCAGGCTAAAAAAATGTGGATGTGGTTAGCAGTTGGCCGTGGAAAGCCTGAAACGGCAAAGTTAATATCGTTACTATCTTAAAAGCATGGCGTTTACTATTGGCGTTCGAAGAGATCGGACGTGTGACCGGCTAAGTTCAGCGAGGTGGTCCCTTCCTATCTCCGTACCTGCTTCCACCTAAAAACTATATTTGTGCTTCGTCAAAAATAAAACCGCCGTCGGTGATCCGAACCTGAAAAGCAGGAAACGGCTTAGGCTTTCAGTACAAACCATGTAAGTTACTGGCTTGTTTGTTAACTTGTGATGTTTAGACGTGACGGCAACCCATGTAACAGAATTTGTGGAAGTAATTCTTAACGTCCAGGGTCATGCAGGTTTGACGACGCGGAGAAGTTTAAATTACACCGTAATTGGAACACCGTTCGGTGTATTAGTAAGTTTTCATCGCCAGAGTTGGTATGCCTGCATGTCCTCGATATGTGGGGGTCTCAACAATATTGAGAAAAATAAGGCTGCCTAAAAAAATTTGTGGGGGGCAAGTCAAAAACATCTGCTTATGTAATTTTAATATTTACCTACCGCATGAGGGTATCCAATTAACAATAAATAATAAATAACAGGACCTCTAACACCATCGTACCCTCACGTCGGGACGTTGCCTCGCAAGCTGCAGCAGTCGGTGAAGGGGGGGTTCATTAAACAAACACACTGAGACGAAAATTCGATTGTTTTATTGAACGAGCTACTAACTAAAACTTCAACTAATTACATATGCATAACAAAATATAAAGTAAATAACCTTATGTACAAAAGGGCGCCACCATGGGAATTAAACGGCCCATGGACCAATCGCGGTAATAGCTCTCGTCGCACTTTGTTCGTGGGCGATGAACCAAAATGGCAGAACAGAAAATAAGTCACTTATAGTCTCCGGCTAGCACAAACACAACTTAACTAAACTTAACTAACAAACATATTTTGAATAGATACAGTTCTAGGTGTACACACCCCAATAACAAAAATTTATTAATGCTACCCTAGTCTAATTAACTTGCATAGTGCGACGACCCTTTTTAACCACGGGGTCATCTACACCATGAAAAATACGACCTTCTCAAGGGTCAAATAGTACCGTAACTTGACTTCGGGCCTGAGCTTTGCATTCTCAGGTAGTCTCGTGGATTAGTGATTAACGACCTCTGACACCGTCGAAACACAATATAATAGAAGACCCTTCTAAAACGATGCGGTCTCCAAAGCAATAATAAAACGGATCAATTTACTTGAACTGGGCATTCACCCGGAATTGTATTTTATGGAAGTCGACAAATACTGTTTTAAACAAATAACTGACTTATGCTGCATAACACAGCCTTGAGTTCATAGTAATATCACATATACTAATTACTTACTCAGAGAAATAAATAACTTAAAACATAACGGCCCGCACTTGACTGCAGAGAAATAAACACATCACTAGTAACCGTTAGCTTTAACCTCTAACGCGTCTGGAAATAAACAACCCCGATTCCCACCGGCTGGCCTCCTTATATACATTTTGGTTAATTGAAAAATAACCCTTTCTTGACGCTCTTACTCGGCTTAGGATGCGCCGGTCGTAAATCTTTAATTTTAATTAAAACTGTTAATGCCTAAGATAACCACAACCGTAGCTCTCAGAATTGATTTTAGTTGAGTGCTCAGCTAATTGAAAAATTGCTTCAGACCACCCTGACATAAATAGGATCCTAAAGCATGATTGACATCTAATCATAGATATGGACTAATTTGACATGTTTAGTGCCCTTAAAGTAAGTGCCTTTAGAAAAATTGATTAACTCTTGGATTAGATCTTTCTGGGAACTTCGCTGAGAAGCTACTTGGGTGATCCTGCAGCCGCTACAATTCTAATAATTAGCATGCTAAAATTAAACTAGAAACTAACTATTTTTAGGAATACTAGAACTATTAGAGCTTATTAAAACAGTATGTTACACTTATTCAGAAAGATTCCGTGGCATCGAACATCTAGAGGAGAGGATTGATAAAGCAATAGTGTCCACTACATCGAATACGATGGCGAGTACATGGGAAAGGATGGATTATCGTTTGGAAGTGTGCAGGGTAAGGAATAGTCTGCACCACTAAAAGTTAGCAGGTGCACCTACAAAACTGTTACCAGGTTCCGCCTCTTCTGACCAATTCGAAATTAATAACATAACATCATTTTAATCCGTAACAAAAAGTCCAGTAAGAACAGCCATTCGAAACAAACAGAGACAAAGACAACAATGCAACCGCTTTTTATAGAATAATGCACGTCCTCATCTGGCCGGTCATATGATATCAGTAAACCGCGAGTAAAACTCAACTGTTCTGCAACATCCTTCCTATAGAACATACTTTGCATCCCCAAACTTCCATATATTTTGACTTTTAGATCAGGCTCCAAGGGGAAAATTTTCTATAGAGCAACACTATTTTCCGGCTCTGCCGTACATAAAAAGGTAATGGAGAAGGAAGTTGACAAGATGCTTTCTTTGGAGATGATTGTAAAGTATAGTTCCCCATAAAGTTCTCCGGGTAAATTCTTGTATGGATTTCAGAAAGGTGAACAACATTAGTAAACGCGATGAATATCCTATACCTTATATTTCAAATATTTTGGACAGGTTACGAGATGCAAAATTCTTATCACCCATCGACTTACAACCCGCTCACTGGCAAGTGGAGATGGAAGAATCAATCCAAAAAAAGTCTGCCTTTACAGAGCCCGGGAAAGAGTTGTACAAGCTTAATCGCTTGCCCTATGGTTTGCATAATGCTTCAGCAACTTTTCAACATTTAGCTGAAACTTTGTTTGGTCCGGAACTATCTGGTTATGTTTCAGTTTATTTGGGCGATATAATTATTGCCACTCATAATTTTGACAATCATGTAGCAATTCTGAAGGAAGTTTTTAACTGTTTATCAAGAGCCGGTTCACGATTAACGCCTATAAAAGTAAATATATTAAAAAAAGCTTTAAACTATATGGGTTACATTGTTAACAAATTAGGTTTAAGCCGATCCTGCAAAGGTCGAGTGCAGGGTAAACTCCTACCTAAATGTGCTGAAGATGTGAGAAGATTCTTTGAGCTTTTATTACGGTATCGTCGTTTTGTTAAACATTTTATTACACACGTTGCTTCTTTGATTCGTTTAACTAGAAAGAAGTAAAATTCGAACTGGATGCAGAAGAGTAAAGAGTTTTTAAGGACATAAAACAATGCTTTATAACACCTCCAATAATATGGTGTCCTGATTTTAATAGGGAATTTACTTCACAGACCGATGCAGCACACAATCTTAGTCAAGATTTTGTGAATGTGGAGCTGTTTGATTAATCAGAAATTGCATTACGGAGCTGGAGTGTCCAGCACCTATGTGGTGGATCGAAAAATTTGGCCCCTATATTGAAGGCGCAATTGTGATTACGGACCATTACAGTTTGTTGCGGTTAAACAAGCTGCAGAACCCGTTTGGTAGATTAACTCGATGGTCATTTAGACTTCAGGGCTACGATTTTGTTATTAAACATTGTAAAAGACCGCCCATCAAGTACCTAATGGTCTTCGAGAGCTGTGAATTTAATTGAGGTAAAAGAAGATTTTGATGAATACTATATACGTTCAAGGGATAAAACCGTTTACATACAAGTACTAACTGATAAATTAATGTACAATGAGGAAGAGCAGTTGAAGTTGGTAGTTCCAAATCGAATTAAGAAAGCAGTTTGCTTGGAAAAATCATATGCTTCCACAGCAGACCACATGGGATACTTTAAAATATGGTCGCTGCTGATATTAGCATGGTATAAATAATAACAATGCTAAATATGTGACGATATATAGAGTGTGTCAGGTTCATAAGCCAGAACAGAAGTCATCACATGGAATAATGTACAAACGGAATATTTGTATGCCATGGGAAGTTATTTTCACCTACATCATTAAACCCGTTATCATTGAAAAAAATAGTTTTGTTCTAGTGATAACCGACATGTATACAAAGTATATATTACTTTCTCCTTTGCATAAACCTACAAATAGTGTAGTGGTAAAGCACCTCAAAGAATACGCGTTCCTTGCTTTCGGGTAGCCAGACACAGTAATCTGCGACAATGATAAACAATATGTTAGTAAAAACTTTAAAAAATTAGCCAATTCTTATGAATCTACTATTGTCTATAACGCGAATTACCATCCGCAAGCTAATCCCAGTGTCATTAAAACCATGATTCGGGCAAATGCTAAAGATGATCATCGTATGTGGGATTTAGATATACTTTATGCAGCAACGTTCATGCAGTAACTAAATTCAAACCTGCATTTTTAAATTTTGGAAGGAAAATCTATTTGTTGAGGAGAGCATTTAAAGCGGATGTTAAGGATCTGGAAGCACCTATTCATCGAGAGGATCGTAATCGTAGAAGCAAACACTTGAATTCTGTCAGGAAATTGTTTATCAAAGTTAAGGCAAAACTAGAAAATGCTTATCAAGTCAATGCTAGGCGTTGTAACTTACGTCGTTGTCCGTTACAGCTACATGTTGTGCAAACAGAATGTGTAAAATAATTCAAACGATAGAAAAATGATAGTTAACAAATAAAGAATAGCTCTGTGGTAAAGAGAAGTGGACTGTATATAAAATTAAGTGATAATTTAACAAACAACATATAATTAATGGTTTTAATCAGTTCAAGCATTTACTAAAAGCACTCACCTGTTGTTCACGAAGCCGTGTCAACGACAAAAACAATGTAAACAAAAAACTACTTTTCTCTTTGGCGGGTGTAGGGAAGCACATTTATGACGATAGCGGTGTTATGAAGAAAAGCGGTTCAATTAATTAATTTGTTCTACGTAGAACATGTAAAACAGCGATGCCGTCTGTTCGAATGACAAATCGATTTTCTCGCTTCGTGTGTTTTTCCAATTACTACACTGTTTGCACATGCGAAATAACACAGAGTTTTATCACTTGCGGCACTTGTTGGCGCGTGCTTCAAGTAAAAACATGGAACTTTTACACTAACAAATTTAAATATATTAAGGCGAACGTAAATAATCAACAAACTTAACGTAAAATAAAATTTAGCTTTGATTATTTACTATATAAACGGAACAGAATGGAATTGAAATTTTTCGTTATCCAACAAAGCGGACTGTATTGCAGCTAAGTTGGCACACAAATTTATTAAGTGTAAAGTGATCCGAAAATATCTTCAAATGTTTATCAATTGAACGATCTTGTCAAGGGTTGAAATGTGGAACCTTGGCATGTTTAAGACCTAAAACTGAACAATTCCGAATCGTCTGAATTAGTTTAAACTTTTGTGGGCATTTTTTTATTTGGAAGGGAGTGTCCTGTGTGGGAGAACTCGTCTAACTTCAATTAGTTACTTTACTTAATCTGAACGGAATAGGAATATCTTTTACTCCTTATTTGCATGTGGTGTCACAAAAGTTGGGGTTTGACCGGAACGAGAATCTTGAATACCGGACCAGAATATGGCGATGGATTTCATTACCCCTCTTCACCTACTTTGGTTCCTATATAATCGATCACGCTATTGGGATTTAACCAAGATAAAAAGCCGAAGAAAAGTGTAGCGGTAAACTTGATACTCCTTGTGCATCTACCTTGGTTGTGTAGCTAAAACGCGTGTACAATATTTCCAGAACCAGTTTGCTATTTCGTTGAACATCATCAAAACTCATTAATTATTCGCATGATATAAAAAAACATGACTGATTGTTAATTTATATAGTGATTAAATTAATTTCAATGACTAACACCTTCATTTTCTTGAAACCCGAAAATAATTACTTCTTGTAATTAATAAACCAGAAATACTAACACCAGATAAAGCAGTTAGATTAAGATTCCAATTTGTTTTTAAAAAATATCAAGTATGCTGTAGGTGAAGGAATTACGCAGTTTTAATTTGGATGGCTTAGACAGGAAAATATACCCATATAATCTTAATTAAAAATTAAATGAGTTTCTACCAACATCATTTTGCGGCTCTATTTATACTTATATAAAATTTAATTATTAATTACAATTTTGAATGAGTATCTTGTGGGTAGGTTAAGGCGGCTCAGCTATATCGGTTTCATAATTATAATTAACCATCAAACGTAATTTGTTCTATCTGACAGGTAATTAAAAATTTGATACCTTCAGTGGAATATAGAGACATTGAAAATTAAGTTCTTGTTATTTTATATGGTTTCCTAGCGTACGAAATTAATATCGGGTGAGCATAAAGTGGTCAGTCAGATCTGAAAAGTGGCAAAGTCGGAAATCATAAAATCTATATATAATTAAATAATTAAACAGTACTCGAATTTACAATGACGCCATGTAAATTCTGAAAGGCAACAATTCTATTAGGTTCTAAGATGTACCAGCATCTGAAAATGCTTTTCTTATTATATTCGTCCGAGCGTCACAAACCAAATGATTGAAAATCACCTGGTACAAAGCCACCTCCAACGTCACTTCATTAAGTTCTCTTAATGAAATACCGTAGCTTTACTAATTGAATGTCTATGTACAAGATAATGGGATTCTCATACCCTGCTGCAATTACACTGACTTGATTAAAATGGAGCGGGCTTTACCTTAAAACCTTTTGTAAAGTTGACGAAAAGGCCTTTCAATTTACTTCAAACTGAAAATATCTAGTTAGTTCTCCCTATTCTCAGTAAATTGTTGTTGAAATCCTTTGCAACTGTTTCAAATGTAAAAGACTATCCTAGTTCGAATATAGTGTTTATTCTAAAGGATAAAAAGAGAAAAAGAAACAAAAAAGAAATTTGAATTTGTGGGGATTATATAGAAATATAATAATGTTTAGGAAAATGGAGAAAAACAAGTATACATAAAAATTGTACATATATCTCGTAAAAGCTTAACAGCTTTCGCATGAGAACACAGTTTGAATACAAATAAGTTAAAAAAGAAAAAATGGTAATTATACAAAACAGTTTCTAAAATAAAGTGGTACAATTCGCCCGTGGCTACTATTTGTAGTACTATGAAAATAAATCAGTCTGCGTTATAAATAATAAATGTAAAACACGTATTTTCTATCGTTACAGGAATTGGCAACCCACTTTTTCAATATTATAATGATTTTTCAGATATAGTAGTTTAAAGTTCACACAGCAATTGGTGGAAAAGGCACAGAGCAAAGCAAAACTTTGGTGACTATTTGCTCTACTCTTTTCGAGGTCTCACATTTAACAGTTCTTTGCCTTTAGTATTTTATTTGTGACCGATAATCCATTTTGTACAATCTTAAATGATATGATTGCTTTAGATAGTGTTAGTTTCAGTAAAAAGTGTTTTAAGATTTATTTTTAATGGTTTTTTTCACTACTACTACTACTTTATTCATTTTTGTGTTGAAAGGCATATCTGCAGATTATAATTCCGTACTTTACTAAGCACTCAATTATATACCCGTATAAATTGTCGTCAGTGTTTAACAGGTAATATTTCACTAAGTAACTTAAGCCTTCATATAAGTAATTCACATTTTATTCCATTCTAAATGGGAATCAATTATAATACAAAGATATTTGTGCTTTAGTACAGGATAAATGTTGGCTTAAAGTACTTTATTTTTACTTTGAATACTACCACAGTTTACAGATTAGGAAGTTTATTACTATAAAGTGCAAAAGGTATGTATACTATTATTTATATGTATATTTAGGATTAATAGATTAAGTTCGATCAGTGAATTGAATTACTATACTTAAATAGTGTGATGCGTTACACATAAAGATTGCCATTCTTTATCATTCACAAATAATATCGCAATCCTACTTTAAGTTTAGTAAGTAATTATAAACCACTAAAAAATTCAGCTGATTTAAACGAACCTGCCCCTTAATGAAGTTGTAGAATACTAGAACGGGTAGAATTGATTGTTTCAGTGATCTAAGAGCTGAACTATAGGTTTAACAAAATTAGTAGAGTCTTTAGTGCGGAACCAGACCAAGACAGATCCCTGAAAGATGGTAACAGCTCTTTCGGTATTTAAGAGTGGCAGAGACCATAGAAGCGGTATGGCATTCAAAGACACTACTGCGATGCGGAAGGTAACAGAAAATCACCACACTCCTCCCAAATACACAGCGTACAAAAAGCGTTTTCAAAATGATGGCTTTCTGTGGGGAAAAGATTCCAGAGTTAAAATAGTCCGCCATTCTGATCTCCGGGAGAGAATAACTTCGGAGGATGTGATCGGCAAGCTCAGTAAGATCAAAAAAGGAACCAGTAACATCTTGCGAGTCGGGGCGTGGAATATTAGAAGTATGAAGCAACTAGACAAGCTAGAGAATTTGAAAATTAAAATGGATAGGCTAGCGTTAGATATAGTAGGGATTAGCGACGTTCTGTGGCCAGAGGCGAAAGTTTTTAGAGCGGAAAGTTTAAGATAATTCATACAGGATCAGATGAAGGAACTTTGGTTGTCGGGATGGTTATGCGGAAAAAGATAGAACATCGTAGAAAACTACTTACAAAAGAACGAAATAGTACTCATGGTTAGATTGGAATCTAAACCAGTAAATACAGTAATAATACAAATATACATGCCCATCTCTAGCTACAGTGGGGAAGAGGTAGAAGTCACCTACAAAGATATCGAAAACAGACTAAGATTTGTAAAAAAAATTAAAATTTAATCACTATGTATGATTTGAATGCTGTGGTAGGTGTGGATAGGGAAGGGGCGATGGTGAGTTTGTTTGGTTTAGCTACGAAAAATGACAGGAAAAACGGGCATCACAAACACATTGTTCCAACATAATGCTAATGACGATACACGTGGAAGGTACCAGCAAACATAGGGAGATATCAAATAGATTACATTCTTGTTACGCAACGGCTAAGAAATCAAGTAAAAGTTTGCACAAGCTACCCAAAAACAGATATAGATGCTGACCACCATATAGTAACTACAAAAGTCGTGCTTAAATTTAAAAATTTGAAAAAAAGTAACAGGAAAGATCGCTTTGACTTTAAGAAATTAAAAGATAAAGATACCCACAAAAGATTCGAGGAAAAGTCAAACGAATTATAGAAAGACTGCGACGTTCCTTTGAAATATTTATAATCATATTATATTTTAGTAGTTTCTGCATTAGTAGATCCCACCAATAATGTGAGCTTGTTTCCTTTCAAAAATATAATTTTTTGGTTACATGCGTTCTTGATCTAAGGAAAACTTATTTTTGTCACTTATATTCTTCATACTGAAAGACTGTCAAATTCATCATGACTTCGTATTCAAAATTATTACAGTTTTATAAATCATTTGTATTGATTAATAGTGTATTACGCTGACGCCTATGATCTCATCGCGTGGGCATTATAGAAAGTTTTGGTCACTGTAGCGTGGTCAAAACTTCTGCTCGTCTCTTTCAAACCTATTACTGACCATGTCACTAAGCTAACCTTGCTCTCTACAGTCGACGTTGTCTTGTTTCTGCTGCTTACAAAATTGAACAGTTACTTCCTCGTGGTTTCTTAGCTCCTACGCCTAAATCATCATATCTTTGGCAAGTGATCTCGTGATCTTGTCGGTCGTCTCGCCCGTTCCACCAAAGGCGATTGCTATATTCTTGTAAAGACTGCTTACATCACCCAATTTTCTCTCTTCTTGCCTTTACGCAGCACCATTGATCAGTCTCCGTTTCCAAGATCATCCAAAAACAACGCTTCCCATTTTTTGTGTACCACGATAACTCATTACTTAGGTGTACAAACCCAAAACCGTCGATTCACTTCTTTATGTACACGTTATCACACCAGAATTCTTTTCACCGCCCGTTACTATCCTCAAGCCAGTCCTGCAGAACGTGTTAACCGCTCCCTCAAAACCATGCCTGCTTCCAATATCCCTGACAATCAGCGTCACTGTAATGCCAACATTCTTAAAATTTCCTGTTCTATTCGAACGTCCAAACACGGAATCACTGACGGTATTTCTTTCTTTGCCTTGTTTGGTCGACAGCATATCCTCTCTGGTGACTATTTCGGACAACTGTCCAAGATAAACCCAATGTATATTCTTGATCCTGAACGTCCATCCTCTGATCCCGAACATCTCATAAGTATCCGTTCCAATATTCTAAAGAAACTTTCCGCTACTTACCAGAAAATTGATGACCGTTATAATCTCCACCGGCGTCCTGTTCCTTTCCAATCAAGCAATTGCGTTTGGCGGTGTAGTTTGGCTCTGTTCGATGCTTCATGTCATTTTAATGCCAAACTCGCTCCTAAATTCCTTGGTCCCTTCTCTATTCGTGGAATTGCTTTGCCCAGAACTAATAATCTCGCCGATCCTTCCGGTACATTCTTAGGTATTTGGCACATCAAAGACTTTAAACACGCCCATTCAAACATTCCTAATATCATTGATCTCGCTTCGTCTTCTTTGTGGCAACGCAAACGTCATACACCTCGTACTTAGTCCTCGAGTCCTCAAATGCATTTTCGGATTCTGTGCTCGTTTCTAAATAATTTTCTTGTTTTTGTTTATTTTCTCGTTTCTTTTAGTGTTCATACCCGTTTCATTTTCCTTTGACCGATTGTGTTTACTGTCAGTTCTCATACTGAGAGTTAAATTTCAACTCTTATCCTGCAGCATGTGCTTTCTAGACCTTTCTTTTCCTTCAGAAACTAAGATTTAGTCAGCTTTTTGGTTTATTTAGCAATACCTCCTTCGATTGTCCGTTTGATAGGATTCTTTGTCGTCACAGCTTACAACAATTTTTTTCTCCAGCACTCTTGTCGTTCCTTAGCATACTTTGAGACTGGACATTATGCCTTGTTTGAGATATTACTGTCGATTTTCTTGCTTGCTTATTTTCATACTTTTTTGCTTCCTACAGGAAACCACTTCTTTTCTCGAGGTTGAAAACTATAATGTTTCTTTATAAAGGTACATCTGTCCTTCGACGACATTCCATCTTCGCCCTCGTTGATTGCTATTCTATATCTTTTCTATTTCTATGCATCTCTACATTTTTGGCTTTGTGCGGTACTTTAGCAATTCGAACCGAGTAGATTTTTTTCGCTTGTTTTTATCATCTAATAGAAATTTATTTCTGTCCGTACTGTCAGTGTATTTGCTTTGGCACGTTGTTCTACTTCCTACTCCGATCTCTTAATTTTGCTGCGGGGAATATTTGTTACGTTCCATTTCGTACTTGTAAATTTACTTCCTCCTTCATTTAAAACTATTTCAGTTTCTACTTATTTGGATATGAGTTTACTACACTTTTATTGTTTCAAGTTCGGAAGTAGGGCAACCGACTTTGCTAGTCCTTTATTTAATCCGCCAGTCTGCATGTTTATATTTTGATTTCTGGTTCTTTATCAAGGCACGTGGTTTTGATAATCAACAATTCCCTGAATGTTGCTATTTTAAAATAGAATTGAAAATCGCTTTTGGTTCTGTTGTCCTATTGTTACTATATGTTCATGTGTTGGTTTTGCAATTAAACTTTCCTACTAGAACGTTGTTAAAAGTTTCTTCATAAAGTGTATTTCGTGTTTGTCTTACATAAAACGAGTAATTTAAATAAGAATTGTGACTGATGTTTCTTCACTGCGGTTTAATATATTGACTGGAAACCCAACAAGGCAGTTGGAAGGAAATACCTTTATGCTGTTATCAAGTGATTGCACAATTGGGTTACGATACCATTAAGGTATACACATGGCTTGTTATTAAGGTTTTGATATCATGCTTAAAAATATTATAAATTATTCTATTGCAAAATCAAGATAAAGTTGTCAACCGATTTCAAACATATTGTAGGTTTTAATATTAATACTTCGTGTTTCCTTTTTGGGTAACCGTTCGTACCAGTTGAAAAGTTACCAGCCCCTTTCATAGCCTGCGTGAGGTAATAGCATATCATGGTGATCAACAGCTGTTTACTTGACTCTTTATGGTACGTAGATTGCATGCCTTCTAAAAATGTTAAACGTTTTGATGAATAGACGACGACTGTTTACTCCTGTAAGATTTGCCCAAAAATTTGGGGAATATATTTAAATGTGATAGAGTAAATGGATATTTTTTTGAGAAATTTATGATACGTACGTTGATGCCGCTGTGTAAATATAACTAATTAGTTGTGTGTTGTCCCAAATTAATTACAGTGGTTAAATGCCATTTAGTTTGGTTTTGTAAACTATGTGGCAACATTGAAGGGGTTTATAATGGAGTAGTTCTTTTATTTACAAAACTCCCTTCAGCTTGATTGTTACTACATATAAATAATATTTAATGTTAGTACTGTTAGTAAGCGAGGAGTGAAGAATTTAGATATAGGGTTTGCCATTTTAATTCATAAATTACTTGTTAGAGATTTTTTCATATATTTTTGTGTTTGCTTATTATTTCAGATACAGATGTTCTAAAAGTGAGGAATTGGTTCATGGGTTCTGTCATTTTGTTCTATAAATATCATAAAAAAGTTTCAAAATATTGCAAATAAGTTATACCCAAAAATCAACGATTATATAAACTAGTGCGCAAAAACTAGTGTAATAACTTACCAAATACTCAATAAAAGTCTGCTTACCTAAAACAAAGAAAAAATAGTATAAATTATTGATGAAAAAAAAACAAAAAAAATGATAGGAATATAAGTAGGTAACTATCCGTAGACGTACAAATACTATCAAAAGTAAGCGAATTCTTTGTTTTTTGCAGCACCTCATTTCATTTTATCTAAATTCAATATTTATAATTATCTCAACACCTATAACACCATTTTGGAAGGCAAAGATCATATTAGTTACAGATTGTTAAAAGTATGCAATTGATGGTCTATATTTGCCTTATATAAATCAATACCAAGTGAAATACATATTTTAAAGTACTACTCTTTATTTATGCAAAGAAGAAGAATCTATACAACGTGTATAAGTATACACATTGTATAGATCAAATACACAAATACACAATACACAAAAAGCTGTATACTACAGGTTGTTAAATAAAATTAATGGGAACTATTTAGTTCGAAAAGAAATGCTTGAAGTAGGATATATTTATTTACATTCCTGACGTTTCAAACCTGTTTTTGGTTTCTTTTACGAGGATATAAATTTATACTAGCATTCTAATTTCAACTAGCAAAATCTTAAATTATTTAAACTCTAATAACAATAAAACTAAAAAAGATTACAACTAAATATTAACTATAAACATAAAAAATTGTGGGTGATACTTATTGAAAAAATAATATCAATAAATTTTTTTTATTATTTTTAATTTTTTTAATTTAATGTTATTAAAGTTTAAATTATTTAAGATTTTGCTAGTTGAAATTAGAATGCAAATTTATATCCTTCGAAAAAGAACCAAAAACAGGTTCGAACCGTCAGGAATGCAACTAAATACACCCTACCTCAAACATTTCTTTTCGTCCTGTCTATAACTGACATAAGTCAAAAACTTGACAATGTCAGATATGATTGACAAAAATGCCAAACGTAATTGAAAGTTAGGTTTATGTATAGTTGTGTACACGATTTAAATTTGTTAATTTCCCAATTGTCGTCATTGGTCTCGATGGCGTAATTGGTAAACGCATGGTTCCGGCAAAATCAGGATACAGGTTCAAGTCCTGTCCAAGACCTTATATTTTCCATCTTTCAATTACTAGCTCGATTTGAAATGATCATTTGGGCTTTGCATAAAAGTCTAAGTTATTATTTCATCTTATTCACTATAATACGAATGTATTTATCAACTTACCTTGTGTAATAAACTACCTATTATATTATATATATATATATATACATATATATATATATATATATATATAGAAATTAATAAGATGAAATAATAACTTAGACTTTTTAAGTAAAGTCCAAATGATCATTTCAAATCGAGCTAGTAATTGAAAGAAGGAAAATATAAGGCCTTGGACAGGATTTGAACCTGCATCTCAGTTTTGCCGGAACTGTGCGTTTACCAACTACGCTATCGAGACCGATGGCTATAATTGGGAAATTTACAAATCCAAATCGTGTACACAACTATACATAAACCTAACTTTCAATTACGTTACATTTGTCAATCATATCTGAAATGTCAAGTTTTTGACTTATATCGAATATGAACAGGAAGCAACGCTCAAAATCACGGCTATAAGCCAAGTATTAATATATAAATATTATAAGTGGTTTTACACAAGGTAAGTTGATAAATACTAACGTATTGAAATTAATAAGATGAAATAATAACTTAGACTTTTTAAGTAAAGTCCAAATGATCATTCCAAGGCCTTATATTTTCTTTCTTTCAATTACTAGCTCGATTTGAAATGATCATTTGGACTTTACTTAAAAAGTCTAAGTTATTATTTCATCTTATTAATTTCAATACGTTAATATTATCAACATACTGTAATAACTACTTATAATATATATATATATATATATATATATATATATATATAATTATGTGTAACGACCTTTAATTAGTATCAATAAGAAGTGCAGTAACGGGTTAATAGGTCTACGTACATAAAGGTAAAATTAGAAACTCTTTGTTCTTTACCAAGCTTTCGATTTAATTTTCAATCTTCCTCAGGGTGCTACAAAATTATAAACATCCATGTCAATATTCAAATACTGGGTTAACATTCTTAGCACTAAATAAACAAACTAACAGATCTTTAGAAGCTAGTTTGGTATTTAGTGATGCCCATAATTTTAGCTGTTTGGTTGTATCAGCTCCATAAATCGTTGTTATTTCTTGATAGAAACCCATCTGTTGATATTATTATGTGTAACGACCTTTAATTATTATCAATAAGAAGTGCAGTAACGGGTTTATAGGTCTACGTTCATAAAGGTAAAATTAGAAACTCTTTGTTCTTTACCAAGCTTTTGATTTAATTTTAAATCTTCCTCAGGGTGCTACAAAATTATAAACATTCATGTCAACATTCCAATACTGGGTTAACATTCTTAGCACTAAATAAACAAACTAACAGATATTTAGAAGCTAGTTTGGTATTTAGTTATGCCCATAATTTTAGCTGTTTGGTTGTATCAGCTCCATAAATCGTTGTTATTTCTTGATAGAAAGCCATCTGTCGATATTATTATGTGTAACGACCTTTAATTATTATCAATAAGAAGTGCAGTAACGGGTTTATAGGTCTACGTTCATAAAGGTAAAATTAAAAACTCTTTGTTCTTGACCAAGCTTTCGATTTAATTCTAAATCTTCCTCAGGGTGCTACAAAATTATAAACAAACATGTCAACATTCAAATACTGGGTTAACATTCTTAGCACTAAATAAACAAACTAACAGATCTTTAGAAGCTAGTTTGGTATTTAGTGATGCCCATAATTTTAGCTGTTTGGTTGTATCAGCTCCATAAATCGTTGTTATTTCTTGATAGAAACCCATCTGTTGATATTATTATGTGTAACGACCTTTAATTATTATCAATAAGAAGTGCAGTAACGGGTTTATAGGTCTACGTTCATAAAGGTAAAATTAGAAACTCTTTGTTCTTTACCAAGCTTTCGATTTAATTTTAAATCTTCCTCAGGGTGCTACAAAATTATAAACATCATGTCAACATTCAAATACTGGGTTAACATTCTTAGCACTAAATAAACAAACTAACAGATCTTTAGAAGCTAGTTTGGTATTTAGTGATGCCCATAATTTTAGCTGTTTGGTTGTATCAGCTCCATAAATCGTTGTTATTTCTTGATAGATACCCATCTGTTGATTTTATTATGTGTAACGACCTTTAATTATTATCAATAAGAAGTGCAGTAACGGGTTTATAGGTCTACGTTCATAAAAGTAAAATTAGAAACTCTTTGTTCTTTACCAAGCTTTCGATTTAATTTTAAATCTTCCTCAGGGTGCTACAAAAGTATAAACATCCATGTCAACATTCAAATACTGGGTTAACATTCTTAGCACTAAATAAACAAACTAACAGATATTTAGAAGCTAGTTTGGTATTTAGTTATGCCCATAATTTTAGCTGTTTGGTTGTGTCAGCTCCATAAATCGTTGTTATTTCTTGATAGAAAGCCATCTGTCGATATTATTATGTGTAACGACCTTTAATTATTATCAATAAGAAGTGCAGTAACGGGTTTATAGGTCTACGTTCATAAAGGTAAAATTAAAAACTCTTTGTTCTTTACCAAGCTTTCGATTTAATTTTAAATCTTCCTCAGGGTGCTACAAAATTATAAACATCCATGTCAACATTCAAATACTGGGTTAACATTCTTAGCACTAAATAAACAAACTAACAGATCTTTAGAAGCTGGTATTTAGTGATGCCCATAATTTTAGCTGTTTGGTTGTATCAGCTCCATAAATCGTTGTTATTTCTTGATAGAAACCCATCTGTTGATATTATTATGTGTAACGACCTTTAATTATTATCAATAAGAAGTGCAGTAACGGGTTTATAGGTCTACGTTCATAAAGGTAAAATTAGAAACTCTTTGTTCTTTACCAAGCTTTCGATTTAATTTTAAATCTTCCTCAGGGTGCTACAAAAGTATAAACATCCATGTCAACATTCAAATACTGGGTTAACATTCTTAGCACTAAATAAACAAACTAACAGATATTTAGAAGCTAGTTTGGTATTTAGTTATGCCCATAATTTTAGCTGTTTGGTTGTATCAGCTCCATAAATCGTTGTTATTTCTTGATAGAAAGCCATCTGTCGATATTATTATGTGTAACGACCTTTAATTATTATCAATAAGAAGTGCAGTAACGGGTTTATAGGTCTACGTTCATAAAGGTAAAATTAAAAACTCTTTGTTCTTTACCAAGCTTTCGATTTAATTTTAAATCTTCCTCAGGGTGCTACAAAAGTATAAACATTCATGTCAACATTCAAATACTGGGTTAACATTCTTAGCACTAAATAAACAAACTAACAGATATTTAGAAGCTAGTTTGGTATTTAGTTATGCCCATAATTTTAGCTGTTTGGTTGTATCAGCTCCATAAATCGTTGTTATTTCTTGATAGATACCCATCTGTTGATTTTATTATGTGTAACGACCTTTAATTATTATCAATAAGAAGTGCAGTAACGGGTTTATAGGTCTACGTTCATAAAGGTAAAATTAGAAACTCTTTGTTCTTTACCAAGCTTTCGTTTTAATTTTAAATCTTCCTCAGGGTGCTACAAAAGTATAAACATCCATGTCAACATTCAAATACTGGGTTAACATTCTTAGCACTAAATAAACAAACTAACAGATATTTAGAAGCTAGTTTGGTATTTAGTTATGCCCATAATTTTAGCTGTTTGGTTGTATCAGCTCCATAAATCGTTGTTATTTCTTGATAGAAAGCCATCTGTCGATATTATTATGTGTAACGACCTTTAATTATTATCAATAAGAAGTGCAGTAACAGGTTTATAGGTCTACGTTCATAAAGGTAAAATTAGAAACTCTTTGTTCTTTACCAAGCTTTCGATTTAATTTTAAATCTTCCTCAGGGTGCTACAAAAGTATAAACATCCATGTCAACATTCAAATACTGGGTTAACATTCTTAGCACTAAATAAACAAACTAACAGATCTTTAGAAGCTAGTTTGGTATTTAGTGATGCCCATAATTTTAGCTGTTTGGTTGTATCAGCTCCATAAATCGTTGTTATTTCTTGATAGATACCCATCTGTTGATATTATTATGTGTAACGACCTTTAATTATTATCAATAAGAAGTGCAGTAACGGGTTTATAGGTCTACGTTCATAAAGGTAAAATTAAAAACTCTTTGTTCTTTACCAAGCTTTCGATTTAATTTTAAATCTTCCTCAGGGTGCTACAAAAGTATAAACATCCATGTCAACGTTCAAATACTGGGTTAACATTCTTAGCACTAAATAAACAAACTAACAGATCTTTAGAAGCTAGTTTGGTATTTAGTGATGCCCATAATTTTAGCTGTTTGGTTATATCAGCTCCATAAATCGTTGTTATAATTTTGTAGCACCCTGAGGAAGATTTAAATAAATCAACTGTGAAACAAAAGTTCTAATTACCATGAACGTGAACCTGTAAACCCGTTCTGCACTTGATAATAAGGTCGTTACACATGTATCAACAGATGAGTTTCTATCGAAATAACGATATGGGCTGATACAAACAGCAAAATATGGGCATCACTAAATACCGGCTTCTAAAGATCTGTTGTTGTTGTTGTGCTAAAATGAATGTTAATTTGTTCAATGAATTATATATATATATATATATATATATATTAGTAGTAAGTTTTAGGTCTGCCAAAAGATTAATTAGACTCTTTCCTATTATCTTAATTTTCCAATATATTTATATTCCTTTTCAGAGATACCATGAAATATATAAACGTATTAACAATCAATAATTACATTCATGATATACTCACTAAATCGAGGTTAAAATATATAAAATGGCATGAAATACATAAATAAAGTACCTCTAGTTAAAATGTAAAAGGTTGTTAAAACATATAAAACTATTTTGTATAGATTTGAATGTGGTGTTTCTGAAGTATATCATTTGTCAGTTGTATTTTATATCTTTTATCATTTGAACAACATCGCTATTGCATGCGTGTACATAATCTGGCCCCGTACTAATAAATATACAACCCTCACCAATACTGACAAAACATGAACATACATACATCATTTAGATGTATTAATTTGTATTTGAAAGATTGCTTGTACCAGGATTATTTCGTATCCATATATATATAAAAAATTTGACATTTTAATACTTTTACAAATTATACATATATATATATATATATATATATATATATATATATATATATATATATATTATAAGTAGTTTTTACACAAGGTAAGTTGATAAATACTTACGTATTGAAATTAATAAGATGAAATAATAACTTAAAAGTCTAAGTTATTATTTCATCTTATTAATATATATATATATATATATATATATATATATATATATATATATATTAACAGATAAGATAAAGTGGAAATCCAACTTTTATGTAACGTTGAATTACAATTTTAAAACGAACTGGTAATTGAATCCGCTAAAAGAACAGCCACAGAGAGATTTGAACCTGCGTTCATTGAATTACCGGTTCAACGCCCTAACAAACTGAGCTATGCAGCCAATTGATTAGAATGTGTTATAATTTATACTAGTACTACTACTACTACTGTAATTTATTTTTGTTTTCTATTTTCAATTATGTATAGTTTCGAATCAACTTCTGTACAATTTGAACCTTAGTACTGGTTTTAGCCAACTAATGGCGCTCTATTTTCCTTTCGCCAACGTACAGAAGTTTCTTTGTGCACATACATTTAGGTTGCTTGATGTTTCGTTGCGGTTAAAACTAGACCATTCGGATGAAACCCAATGAGGTCAAAACCTGGCCAATGGATGTTTTTCTCCCCCCTATAAAACGATCAAGTAATTGTTTTGTAATGGCTAAGCAAATACCAGTTCGAAATAGTTAATTACACAACAAAAGTTGATAAATACTAACGTATTACAGATATTAAGATGAAATAATAATTTAGACTTTTATGCAAAGCCCAAATGATAATTTCAAATCGAGCTAGTAATTGAAAAATATAAGGTCTTGGACAGGACTTCAACTTGTATCTTAGTCTATCTAAGACTATGCATATTCTAATTACACCACCGAGACCGATGACGACAATTGGAAAATTTGCAAATCTAAATCGTGTAACACAACCATACATCTTTTGATTACTAGCTCGATATATATATATATATATATATATATATATTATTGTGATATTGGGAGGTTAAAAGGGCATTATTTATTCATGTTGTAATTTATTTCGTGATTCAGCATGTAAAAATAACTAAGCAACCTTGAAGAGCGCTTTTGTTGTCAGTAGATTTAAAATTTATATAATTTTTCATAATGCATTTCAAGAAACTAAAAGTTCATAATCCTTTAAAGACTCGTAAAGTATAGCTAATGTTATATTAGAAACAACCCCGTGCAGAATAAAGCATTTAAATTTTATAGTTAAAACAAACTTATTTAATAAGTGTAGAAATATTTTCTAAAAAGTTTCTCTAAGATTTCAAATCAGTTAGTTTACAAACAAGGTTAACCGTTATGTTATTTACGAGAAGTTTAAACGTGTTGTTTTGAGGAAACTTTTCCTAGTGTCATTAAATTCTAATCGAATGTAACCGTCGCAATTTTCTTTCAAGGTAGAATAAAACGTTGAACAAATAACAGAAATTCCAGGTAGTGTTGGATACGGCAGTTAATTAGGATAGATTTGTAGCCTCATTAAAACGATATAGAACTTAAGTTTGAGTGGGTTATTTGTCGGTTGCAAAAGATGCTTGACAACATGGAAACAGAGAGAGATTATTAGATAGCATGAGTACAAATAAGATAGAGATAACACGTGTTAACATAGGCATAGTTTGAACGTTAATTGGGGTGGGTAAGCAGTGGCTCGGTTACAACGAAACATGAAAACATGGTATAAGAGAGATAGTGGATTTAGCGTGTATGTTAGAGCGAAATGGAGTTAACATGTGTTGTATTAGAGGCGTAGTTTAAAACCACAGCGTTCGTTGATTGGGGTTCGTACAAGGTTGTTTTAAGATAGGGTTTCAAAATACGAGGAAATTTTAGTAACGCGCGCCGTGTTTGTTAATTTTCACGTGATTTTCAAAGAAATGAGTGGCAGTTAAAAATAATTTCTGGAATTATTGTGTACGTTAGGGAAATGTTTGTGGAAAAGAGTGGCCGTTAAAGTTTTTCAAAGAATTGTTGTACAGAAGTGTTTTGGATGGTTAAAATTTTCTGGAATTAACAGGCTTTGAGGGGATGCGAAGCATTATATATACTGGAGAACAAGGAGGGAGGGGCCTCATAGTCTTCGACAAACTCTTGTTGCTATTAATGTTCCCCAAGCTGACGACTTCATACAAAATGCTTTTACGTTTTACATGAAAGTTTAAATTAAATAAGTAGAAACAGTATTGCTTTTAAGTTGCAATGAGTATGCAAAGTATGCGATTGGAAAATTGAGTAGATGTAAGTGTTTAGTCGATGTGGTAATTACCAACAATTAATGGTATCGTAGAGGAGTCTGAAGAGTTTGGATGCACTATCGATTTGGTAGACGAGGTGAATTCGTGAGGGAATTTATGAATGATGCATGGCATCTGCAATATTTAATTTATGTACAAGGTAAGAAGGTCTTTTTGATTATTGATGTGCAGAAATTAGTACGAATTAAACCAGAGTTGAAGTCAGAAACGTGGTAAAGCCCTATTGCTTTTTCTTTTATTTTTTAACTGGAAATATTTATTTAAGGTAATTATGGATGTATATAGCTTTTATCAAAGATTTGAAACAGTAAATTAATTACGGCTTGTTTCTATTATATAAGTAATTGGATATATTATCTGGTATAATTGTCGAATTTGAAATGTGTATATAATATGTAAAAAATGTGTGAACAAGGAGTATAATTTTTATTTTAGCGTGTACTTTATGTCTGGTATGTTACTAAAGGTAAGCGATGTACCGTTGCAGCGTTTTTGTTTTTGAGTAGTTAGTTTTATTTTCGGGAAGCAACTGAGCAGCCGTGGCAAAGTTTTGTTTTAAGATCTTGAGCTCGCAGCAATTAATGACGCCCAAGTAATGAGTTTTTTAAGTTTATGAGCTGGCGTTGCAGACCAGAGATCCTAGCAATTAAATGGCACCCAGAAAGTGGGGATTTTTGAAACCTTGTATATCAAATTAACTGTACAGATTGTGGTAACCCTTACATTGGACAAACGTCGCAAACTTTAAAACAACGCATAACCCAACACAAAGGTGACATTAGGATCAAACCAAATTCTTGTGCTTTATCAAGACACTCAATTGATTTAGATCACAAAATTGATTTTAAACATCCTAAAATTTTAGAACTAGGAGATACACAAAAAAGATTATTTCTAGAAATGCATTATATTTTTCGCCAAAAAAATTGTATAAATAAAAAGACAGATATTGGTGGTCTACGTTCGATTTACATATGCACACTTAGTCTTCAGAAGTAACATATACCTAATGCAATAATTGATATTGTTGTGATTAACATTACATACATACACATCCTATCACATTCATACATACACGTACTAACAAACAAACAGATTAACGTACATAATCACAAATATTCATAAACACTCACATAAATATACGCACCCACACGCACCCACACTCATACACACACAAACACATACACACATGCATGCATGCACACATAGGCATTCTGTATTAAAAGCTTCAAATAATAAAAAAAGTGAAACTGAAAGGTTTTAAAATTTGACATTTTTATTTTTATTTTTATACAAGTTATACAATTTTCTTATAACAATAAATTAAAGCAAGAATCAGTTAAAATAATATTTCGCTTTAATTTCTATGTTAATTTAAAGTTTAACCTCGTCTTGTAAGTTACTATCAATTAATGTATATGTTAGCCTAGTTAATTGTAAAATTTAAGAAAGCCTGTGATCAAGAATTTGAATTAAATTCGAAAATTTAGGCCTTAAAAAAGAGTTTACTTTCCTACAGCTGACCTCAAACCCATTAATAATATATCATCATATTTATACAAGGTCAATATCTCTAAACTATATTATATATATTGTCGTGGAACTATAGGTTAAATAGATCCAGATAATAAAATTTCAACCACTATGTATATAGGAAATAGGAGCAATTTACGCGCCAAATTATTAAGTTTAGATAGTGAAGACGAACGGTTATTAACATATTTTGTAATTCTAAATTGGAATGTTAAAATTGCATAAGGGGAAGGAGCTTTAGAGTACATAAAAACTCAAGGATACGCAAATTAATTGCAATAATTTTAAATCAAGTGCATGGGATAGGAAACGGAGCTTTCAAGTATAAAAAATCAATAATTTAAACGCAAGTATTTCCATTTAAATAAACGAAACGTTCGTTTATACAAATCCCAAGAATGGTTAAACTCGGAATTGTTATTTTAAACGGACGGTTGTTTTGAAGAAACACCTGTTAGGTAAAATGTCGAGTTCAGGAAACGTAAACCAACGTTAGCACAAAATTCTATAGAATTTTGTTTGTAACGGTCAATGTATAAGCTGCTAAAATAACAAGTGCCTTAAAGACTGAGTGAAATGAACGATCTATAATGTAAAACAGACAGAGAAGCGTATAAGAAAGCGTTGGTTACAAGTCACGTCCAAAATACAAGAGGAAATGCGAAGGCCAACAACAATATCGATTTTCTGTAGCTTGAGTGGGATTCGGAATGAGATGGTAAATATGCGTGGAACGGAGAAAGGTAGCTAGGAGGTGTAACGTTATAACGAGGCAAAGCAATATCATTGGTCGAAGGATAGCAGTTTTTGAGAAGCTCGCGTACGTTGAGGGTATCGAACGAATTTCTAGGTAACAGCACGATAAACGGAGAATTTGTCAGCCGTTGGAGTTCGTTACGATAAAATTTTTGAGAATCGGTTTAGAAAATAGCTTTTCAGTGGAAATAGGTTCCATGGGGGGTATTGAAAAGCATATAAATACTCTGAGAAAGATACTAAAGCTCTCTGATATCTCCTATATCTTATATCTGATATCGCGCTTAGATCTCTAACGTAATTGCTTGTACGGGATCTTAAATTGTATTAATTATTATTTATTCGGTACAACATCCTAATTTAAAGTATGTAAAGCAATTTGTAACGGATCATAAAAGTATTAAAAGTGATTTGCACGAGTGATTGCTAAAATTACAAAAGGTGCCGTTACTACCAGATACAATTGAATGATAGGATGGTACTTGGTATATAATGTTAAGTTTGGATAAGACAAGTATCCGGGTAGAATAAAATGTGGTTGCAGAGAGTTGGATAGTGGGGATCAGTTGGATCCAGACATAATCGTTAAGTATATGGACACAACGACGAGGGTTTCTGGTACACATCTCCTGAGGTAACAATGGACAAAGCCTACTCCAGGTAAAGAAAATTAACTTCCTGCTTTTTGCTTAAACATTTGTGCTGCTATTTTCGTGTTTGAGTGTTTTGACTAGTTGGGGGTGTATTTATTACCATAAAAACTCATTTAAAGGGATATATGTACAGATATTAATTATTTAAAAATGTTTATTGATGGCATAAAATTGTTTATTGATGATATAAAAAGTTGTTGTAAGGTGTACACGGGTCCTTAGAGTTATTTTTAATAAGAATGTGAGGTTTAAAAGCATTTAGAGGAACTGGGTTATAATGAGCTCAAAATAGACCAGAATAAAATCAATCTAGGGTTGCATGACAGGCCCATCTACTCGTCTTAAAGAAATTTGTTGAAATAATTAAAATCATAAAATTTTGAAATATTTAAAGATTGAGATGGTAACAGTTTTTTTTATCAAACTGGATGTACCAATGTGTAAAAATTGTCCTAATAATGGAAACTTGTTAATATGTGAAAATAAAAAGGTTGTATGTTTTGTTGCATTATTTGAGTGGTAATTTCATTTGACTGTGTTTGTGAGAAAGGAAGGTACTTAGGATGGCAGGTATTCCAGAAGAAGCCAATTGCTGAGCTAGCCAGGGTGTGCAGAACTACAAAGGCGTTCAAAAGGTAGTGTGAGAAATTTTTTTTACTATTTTTCAGAAAATTTTATGTTGGCCCAATTCGTGGGGCGAGAATTTTAAGAGCGTAATCCCATAAATCCACAGCAATTGTATGACGGCCCAAAGCTGGGGCTCGATTTAAGAAAATAATCCCCCCAATCCACGGCATATATATATATATATATATATATATATATATATATATTACTCATATTTAGACCAGGGTAGAAAATTAAATAATCACATCAAATAATTTTAATCACCGTGTATAATGAATATTAGTAGATAATACGCGTTATTAAAACCGTGAAGCATAAAAATTTATTAGTTTCAGTAAAAATAAGAGATTTAAATCATGTACAAGACGCTTTATATCAAAAGAAATAGTATTAACAAGCTCTACGTGTAATGTATTTATTCCTAATAAAGAAACATATGGAAATTACGTGCAAAATTTATATTAATTAACCCTATTTTAAGTAACCGGTATTAAACAAAGTGTACACATAATAATTAATATTTAATTTGTATTCGCTAAAAATGAAAGGATAGAAGTCAATTTTAATTGGAGTTAATTAAACCATTATTAATAATAAGCATAAAAGTCTGTGAAAATCCAAGATTATAATACCAGAAAATAAAGCTCTGAGAATTAATATTATGTTTGAACACCTGCGTAGTTTAAATATCACGTACGGCGAAAATTTTGTAGATAACAAATGGTTTCAGAGAATCTTGTAGAAACCGTCGCATAATAGTTACGAGAAATGCTAAAGGTGGGTTATTTCACACTCCACATGGACTAAAATAATCGATAATAAAGAATATCAATTTGCATCAATAAGAACAGGTTAGATAGAGACAGATAATATGCGCAAGACCGAGACATATAGTAAAAGGCGTGAGTAGAGCAACGTCATGGGGTTGCGATTGGTTGAAAGTAAAATGCAAAATTTGAGAGGTAAAAATAACATTTCTTTATAAAAGTCAATTAGTTATTTCCAGACTTTGCGTGCCGTGTTGAAATTTCTGAGATTTAACTGGGGCGAGTATAAAATTCGTAAAAACCGACGCGCGAGCGACGGAATGGGAACATAGCATGAGAAATTCTTAAGAATTGTCTGTTTTGAGGACAAAAGCGACGTGCCGGCTATCCGCTATATATACCGGTGGTAATATGAATTTCGCTCTCTTAGACTTTTGACTATTCGATGCGTTAAAAGCTCTCTTAGATCTTCGACTTGATTGAACGCGTTAAACAGTGCTTTTTAGTTTTCCGGTTTTAATATTAAATAATTTAAACAGTTTGATCGAATATTATGTGATTTAAAACAGCTTGTTCTATACGTGCTACAATGAATGTACGTTAGTGCACTTAGAAAAGAAGATACAAGGTAATAAAGTTTAGTATCACTGTACCAATTGGTAAAATTTACTATGACAAATAAATACACAAAAGTAGGCAGTTTTGGCGTATCTTGGTGAAAGAAGTATGAATTTCTTTGTTATTTTCGGGGTATTAATACTTAAATGGTGCATAAACGTGTCTGGATCCACGAAACAAGGGTCAGATATACACAGAGGAGTTCCGGAAAAGCCCTGAAACAACTTTAAATAAATGGTGATGGAGAAAATTTTTAAAGCGTTGAGAATCAGAAGCCGTAAATATAACCCAGTTGGAATGGTGTGATTAACAAAAGGGACGATGTACATTGAAGCTACGAGTGCAAGTAACCTTCAGGTAAATTATACTATTTTGTTTGAACTTTGATATTGTTGTGTGTGTTGAATAACTTTATAATTGATTTACTCAAAATGGACAGTAGTGAAATGGTACTAACAATAATATTTTAATTTTAAGGTGAAATTTGCTTGTTTAAGTAGAAAGGGTATTTAGTATTGATGTTCTGGATTATGATGAAAATTTAGGGTATGTCTTTGAGCTCAATTAGACGAACCTGGTTAATTAACGTAAAGGGTGGTAGATGCTCCTTTGTACTCTGCATATATTGTTATAGTAATTAGTAGGCATCCTACAAGGACTTTAATTCTGGATGCACATTAAAATGATAATAAATTTAATTTTGAAATTTTCCGATATTAAAATTTATGCTGAATATTAATTTTGAAATTTTAATGTATTGTGAATATTGATGTAAATAGAGTTGACGTTGATGTTTGTGGTAGGAATGTGTTTGTTTTTTTTATGTATGAGGATGAAAGCTATCTAGAGGAGCAGCCGAGGCGATTAACAGAAGAAAGTCAATGGACCAACACAGTTAAGGTAAGGAATAGCTTTTTGTAGGATTCACAGCATTCTTGACATCCAATTCGTAGGGGCTCGATTCGAAAAGCGGAGTACCCGGATTTTGGTGGTATCACAGCAAATATGACGCCCAATTCGTAGGGGCTCGATTCGAAAAGCGGAGTACCCGGATTTTGGTGGTATCACAGCAATTTGGCGACCCAAAAGTGAGGCTCGAGTTCCAAATAAAATTTTTGTGATTTTATTCCAGGAAACTGGCGATCTGAGAGAGAGAGTTTCTGTGTGTGTATAAATTTAAGAGTAGTTAGAGTGTGTGTGAGTGATTTGAACGTATGCAGAGAAAAGAGTGGTTAAGGAGTCAAGGAGTGGAAATTGGAAGTGACGATAGTGCATTGTGTGAGAAAAATTCGAAAATGGAAGAAGCTGGAGGCAGTAGAGATCAGTCGAGGACGGAATCAGGGGATCAAGGAAACGAGATGATGATGCGAATGCTAGAGGAAATGAGATCGAGTAGGGAAGAAGCTAATAGGAAGTTTGAGGAGATTAGAGAAATGAGTGCTGAATCGAATAGGAAAGTTGACCGAATGAATGAGACATTAACAGGAGTTAGGGAAACCCTAAGTGAGAAAATAGATAAGACGAATAAAGAAGTTTCAGAATTTAAAAATAGTCTTACCGTGAAACTGGGGGAAGTAGAAAATCGGGTTGATGAAAATGAGCGTGATATTACAGGTCTTCGACAGGAAATGGGACATTTAAGGTCCGAAGTACGCATTTTTTGTGAAGAAGAGATTAATATAAAAATGACTGAAGTGACAGACTCATGTAGGGATCAGTTAGGCAGGGTAGAACGCGAAGTTAGTAGTATCAAATACAACATGTCAAATTTAACGGGGGAAGGTCCCAGATTTTCTACAGGTGGAGTATCATTGGACCAACACATGAAGTTTTATGGCGATTACAGGGTAAATCCACAAATTTTTATTAATAGCGTAAGAAATCTAGTGGGAAATTTATTTGACGAACAGACTAAACTGAATACGATAAAGGCTTTATTAAAGGACAACGCGGAAGCATGGTACAATTTAGTAGGACAGGACATAGACACTTACACGGACTTTGAGGACAGATTTTTAAAGCACTACTGGAGTGACCACAGACAAGACCAGGTACGAGACGACTTAATCACAGGAAATTTAAGGCAGAATTTTCAGGAAGTAGGAGCAATATGCTATACGCAAGTATAGCATAGCAAAGCAACTGAACCCACCACTGACGGACCGACAAATTATTAAGTATTTATCACGACACTTCGAGGTAGACATAAGGCAACACGTAGCACTACAGAACATAGTGGACAGAGAAATGTTTCTAGAATACTTGCAGAGGTACGACGACGTAAGTAGTGGACGACCTCGGGATAACAGGGAAAGACAGATCAACACAGTTAGGTTTGACAATAGACGGGACAACTATGCTAGAAGGGGGAATAATTACGGATACCAGCGACAGAATTGGGAACAGAGACGACCATACGTTAGGAGTAATAGTTTAGGAAGGGGACCTGCACAGAGACCGGGACCTACCAGAAGGAATAGTTCACCGGACATGAGGGGGACTGCTAATACAGACACGGAACGAGTGGAAACGCCTAGGACATACGCTGAGGTGACGGCTAGACCAGGACCAAGTAGGGAAAACAGACCTGGACAGGATTTTTAGAACGCGACAGACCACTAGATTTCAGTGTAAATGTATATGAACATCCACGTGAATTTTTCAAAATTGAGGAGGAAGTAGAGCCAGAAACTGAGGAAAAATTATGTTTGCCAATTATTAATATAGAGATTTTTGAGAATAGTGTAGAAGTATTACTTGATACAGGGGCAGAGGCGAGTTTAATATCGGAGGAATTCGTCAGCAAAATTAGGGATAAGGTTTGTGATAGAATTATGCCTATAAAGCGTAGCCATTTAGTAGCTCCAAATAAAAAGAAGTTTGCTGTAGTAAATAGTGTTGTGGTGCTTAGGATAGATATAGGAGGTTTAAGCTGTGAACAGGAGTTTGTAATTGTACCTGGACTGAAGTTTCAGAGCATTTTAGGTGTTGACTGTATGATGAAGTTACGGGTTTTGATAGATATGGAAAGGAAGGTAGTAATGATTAAAGATAGGGTAGTGCCATGGAAGGGCAGTTATGAAGTCACAGAGGATGACACGGGGTTGAATATTAATGTAGTAGAGGTAGAGGATGATGAAGTAAAACAGATCAACACAATAAGATGTCCAGAGGATAGGAGAGTAGAGGTTCAAGCTTTATTACAAAAACATGCAGAATTAGTGGGGGTAGAAGCAAGCACAGCGTTAGGCTATGAGCACAGATTGGAAGTGGATAATTCAGAACCGTTCAACGCAAAGGTTTATCCAATTCCAGCAGCATATCGGGAGCAGGTGAAGGCAGAATTAAATAAAATGTTGGAAGATGGCATAATAGAGGTATCAAACACTCATTTCATAAATCCGTTGGTGGTAGTCAAGAAAAAGGATGATAGCATTCGTTTATGTTTAGATGCACGAAAAATTAATCAACGGACCAAACCGCAATTCCATTGTCCACCATCCATGGACACGCTTTTGACGAGATTAAGTGGCAAGTTTATTTTTAGTAAATTAGATTTAAGGAATTCATTCTGGCTGATTCCATTACACAAAGATTCTAGAAGGTACACAGGATTTTCCGTAGAGGGAAAAATCTATAATTTTAAGGTAGTACCGTATGGTTTGTCAACTTCAAGTGCAGCATTAATTAAGGCAATGCAAGCAATTTTAGGAGCATATGAGCAATTCTGCATACACTATGTGGATGATATTTTAATTTTTAGTGAAACTGAGGAACAACATTACTCTCATTTAGAACGGATATTACTAGAGCTTAAGTTAGCAGGATTGAGGCTGAATATAGAAAAATGTGAATTTTTTTCAAAAACCGTTAAATTTCTGGGGTATGTGGTGAACACTCAAGGTATGTGTATCGATAAAGAAAGATTGTCCGAACTTTTGACATATGCGAGACCTAATAACATTAGGAAATTAAGAGCTTTTTGGGGTCCTTAACTTTTATAAAAGTTTGTACCGGGATTTGCTGAAAAAGCGGGTCCATTGTTTAAACTTCTGAAGAAGGGAGTAAGATGGAGTTGGACGGAAAGTCAAGAGGCAGCATATCTAACACTGTTGGAACAATTTCACGACCAACTAATTTTGAGGCATCCCAGATTTGATGTTGGTTTCGTACTGAGGACGGATGCATCGGATAGTGCATTAGCAGCAGAGTTGTACCAAGTACAAGAGGGGAAGAGGTGCCCATATCTTTTGTTTCACGCACACTGAAGCCGCATGAAGTAAATTACACGATTAGTGAAAAGGAGATGGCTGCAGTGGTGTTTGGTGTTACGAAGTTAAAATTTTTTGATAGGAAGACATTTTGTAATCGAAACGGATCATTCGGCGTTGTGTGCGTTGATGAATACGAGATTTTCTAACAATCGAGTATATCGATGGGGTTGTTACTACAGGAGTTTGACTTTGAGATTAAATATATTAAGGGAGAAAATAATTTTATAGCAGACGCGTTTAGTAGAAACAGGGACATGGATAACAAAAGACCGTGTGACATCATGATTGCCATGAACAGTCTACTACAAAATGATTCAGTATATGGAGAAGAGGAGATCTTGAGGAACCAGAGGCAGAGTGAGGAGCTACAGATTGTTAGAACGAAGTTAGAAAACGAACCGGGATTTAAAACTTCCATATGATAAACGGCTTTTGTGTAAAAAATTCAAGAATTGGAAGTGTATGTAGTGGATAGGGTACAAGCAAAATTAATTATCAAAGATCTGCACTTAAGATATGGTCACATAGGGATCCGAAAGACATGGTTAATTTTAGGAAACGTTTTTTCAATTAAAGACTTAGGGTTAGTAAAGTCAGTCATCAACACTTGTCACTTGTGTACTTTAGGAAAGTACAAAAATAGTACGAGTCAAGATGTGGTACAAAGTATACACGTACAAAATCCCCTGGACTTAGTTGCTATTGACTATTTGAGTAATCTAGTCAGAAGTACAAAGGGACACAAACATGTGCTGATTGTGACTGATGTGTTTTCGAAATTTACCAAATTATATCCCACTCGGGATTGTAACACAGTCGGAACAAACAAGAAATTGGAACAATTTTGTAGGGAAGTAGGAACTTTTAAACGAGTATTAGCAGACAATGCTACTTATTTTAATAATCAAAGATTTAGAGATTATTGGGAGAGGCAAAACATTAAAGTGGTGTTTTGTAGCATAAGGCATCCTCAAGCGAATCCAGCTGAGCGATATATTCAAGAGACGGTTAAGTTTTTGCGTTTAGCTTCACATAGGAATCATCGTTTATGGGAGGACAATTTGTCCAAGGTTGAATCTTTTATCAATGAAACCCTAGTACCGTGACAGAAACCAGTCCCATCATGCTGATCAAGCAACAGTATCCCGAAAGACCATGGCAAATTGTGCCTAGGGACGATGAATTCAACAACTTTTGGTAGATGTGAGGAGAGGTTAAGGAAGAGAGCTGAAAAATATACAAGGAAGATGAACGCAAGAATTAGAAAGAGGGTAAAATTTAAAGTGGGAGACCAGGTAGTAGTAAAAGCTTGAGAGTAGGGAAGAGATAGGATGACATGTGCTAAACTACACTTGCCATATGAGGGACCTTTGAGATAGGTGAAGTAGTAGGGAGTGCACATATTTATTAAGGGAAGTAGGTACGGGAAATGTGAGGACGGTTTCACATCAATCTACTATTCCCTTATACCGGAGAACCAGCACCACAGGAGAAATAGGTGTAGAAGAGTAAAATTTAAATAGGATAAGAATAGAGATAGGTGTATATAGAAAAGTAGAAGTAAGTGTTTATAGAAAATAAAGCTAGGTATAGGATAAATATGGGAGATAATTAGGAATAGGTTTAGGATGAGAATAAAGAGTAAATGTAGGAAGAAAATAAGATAGGTTAAGTATAGATATTTCATATAAGATTAGTGGAGAGTTAGGAATAGAGTAAGAGTAGGATAGGTATATAGGATTAGGTAGGGGGAAGTGAAGGATAGTGAAGATTAGTTAAAAGTTAGGAATAGGATAGGTATATAGGATGTATATAGGATTAGATGGATAAGTAGGATGAAGTTAGTTTATAAAATTAGGTGAGAGTTGGGAATAAGATAGGGATATAGGACAGGTGTAAATAATTTTTTGATTGGAGATAAGGTAGGTAAGTTAGATAGATAAGGGTAGAGAGAGATAGGCAATTTTTTTTTCTAAATATTTTTTGGCAGTCTAAATGCTTTATATTTGCATTCAAATAAGTGGGATTATTTGTATTCAAATAGGGGGAAAATACTCATATTTAGACCAGGGTAGAAAATTAAATAATCACATCAAATAATTTTAATCACCGTGTATAATGAATATTAGTAGATAATACGCGTTATTAAAACCGTGAAGCATAAAAATTTATTAGTTTCAGTAAAAATAAGAGATTTAAATCATGTACAAGACGCTTTATATCAAAAGAAACAGTATTAACAAGCTCTACGTGTAATGTATTTATTCCTAATAAAGAAACATATGGAAATTACGTGCAAAATTTATATTAATTAACCCTATTTTAAGTAACCGGTATTAAACAAAGTGTACACATAATAATTAATATTTAATTTGTATTCGCTAAAATGAAAGGATAGAAGTCAATTTTAATTGGAGTTAATTAAACCATTATTAATAATAAGCATAAAAGTCTGTGAAAATCCAAGATTATAATACCAGAAAATAAAGCTCTGAGAATTAATATTATGTTTGAACACCTGCGTAGTTTAAATATCACGTACGGCGAAAATTTTGTAGATAACAAATGGTTTCAGAGAATCTTGTAGAAACCGTCGCATAATAGTTACGAGAAATGCTAAAGGTGGGTTATTTCACACTCCACATGGACTAAAATAATCGATAATAAAGAATATCAATTTGCATCAATAAGAACAGGTTAGATAGAGACAGATAATATGCGCAAGACCGAGACATATGGTAAAAGGCGTGAGTAGAGCAACGTCATGGGGTTGCGATTGGTTGAAAAGTAAAATGCAAAATTTGAGAGGTAAAAATAACATTTCTTTATAAAAGTCAATTAGTTATTTCCAGACTTTGCGTGCCGTGTTGAAATTTCTGAGATTTAACTGGGGCAAGTATAAAATTCGTAAAAACCGACGCGCGAGCGACGGAATGGGAACATAGCATGAGAAATTCTTAAGAATTGTCTGTTTTGAGGACAAAAGCGACGTGCCGGCTATCCGCTATATATACCGGTGGTAATATGAATTTCGCTCTCTTAGACTTTTGACTATTCGATGCGTTAAAAGCTCTCTTAGATCTTCGACTTGATTGAACGCGTTAAACAGTGCTTTTTAGTTTTCCGGTTTTAATATTAAATAATTTAAACAGTTTGATCGAATATTATGTGATTTAAAACAGCTTGTTCTATACGTGCTACAATGAATGTACGTTAGTGCACTTAGAAAAGAAGATACAAGGTAATAAAGTTTAGTATCACTGTACCAATTGGTAAAATTTACTATGACAAATAAATACACAAAAGTAGGCAGTTTTGGCGTATCTTGGTGAAAGAAGTATGAATTTCTTTGTCATTTTCGGGGTATTAATACTTAAATGGTGCATAAACGTGTCTGGATCCACGAAACAAGGGTCAGATATACACAGAGGAGTTCCGGAAAAGCCCTGAAACAACTTTAAATAAATGGTGATGGAGAAAATTTTAAAGCGTTGAGAATCAGAAGCCGTAAATATAACCCAGTTGGAATGGTGTGATTAACAAAAGGGACGATGTACATTGAAGCTACGAGTGCAAGTAACCTTCAGGTAAATTATACTATTTTGTTTGAACTTTGATATTGTTGTGTGTGTTGAATAACTTTATAATTGATTTACTCAAAATGGACAGTAGTGAAATGGTACTAACAATAATATTTTAATTTTAAGGTGAAATTTGCTTGTTTAAGTAGAAAGGGTATTTAGTATTGATGTTCTGGATTATGATGAAAATTTAGGGTATGTCTTTGAGCTCAATTAGACGAACCTGGTTAATTAACGTAAAGGGGTGGTAGATGCTCCTTTGTACTCTGCATATATTGTTATAGTATTTAGTAGGCATCCTACAAGGACTTTAATTCTGGATGCACATTAAAATGATAATAAATTTAATTTTGAAATTTTCCGATATTAAAATTTATGCTGAATATTAATTTTGAAATTTTAATGTATTGTGAATATTGATGTAAATAGAGTTGACGTTGATGTTTGTGGTAGGAATGTGTTTGTTTTTTTATGTATGAGGATGAAAGCTATCTAGAGGAGCAGCCGAGGCGATTAACAGAAGAAAGTCAATGGACCAACACAGTTAAGGTAAGGAATAGCTTTTTGTAGGATTCACAGCATTCTTGACATCCAATTCGTAGGGGCTCGATTCGAAAAGCGGAGTACCCGGATTTTGGTGGTATCACAGCAAATATGATGCCCAATTCGTAGGGGCTCGATTCGAAAATCGGAGTACCCGGATTTTGGTGGTATCACAGCAATATATATATATATATATATAAATATTTTAGGTAGTTAATTACACAAGGTAAGTTGATAAATACTATCGTATTATAGTGAATAAGATGAAATAATAACTTAGACTTTTATGCAAAGCCCAAATGATCATTTCAAATCGAGCTAGTAATTGAAAGATGGAAAATATAAGGTCTTGGACAGGACTTATATATATATATATATATATATATATATTTTTTTTTATATATATATATATATATATATATATATATATATACACTACGCGATCGCGAAGTCCGGATTCCTAATAATAAAATGAAAACGACATATTTTTCTGAAAATTCCAAAAACACGTCAATTTTAGTTTTTTCTTGCGGTTTTATTGCTTATAGTTTTAGCTCTGTAGATTCATCCCCTAAGGTAGGGTGAAATCAACCCTTGAAATCTTAAATAGCAATAGGGGTCAAGTGACATATTATTAGAAAGCCTATTTTGTGCTCTTTTCAAAAATGTCTTACTTTTAATTTTCGTCGAGTACTTTCCGAGACATTGATTTTTCTAAGAATTAAGTTAACTAATATAAAAACCGACCTGGCGTTCCGATTGCAATATTGTAATATCAATACTAACCTTTTATTCAAAAAATATCTAGTTACCTATTGCATTCAACTGTTAAACTAGTTGTTTCAATAAACGACAAAGCTTCAACAAAACTGTTAAGATTCGTAGAATTTGTATTGAGTTCATTGTAGTTTGATGTTTTGAAATTATGGTTAATTTAACCGAAACTCAAAAGGTTGAAATTTTAATTTATCTTGGTTATGGTAATCTAACAAAGACTCACAATGATGTGTGCGCATTGTTCAATGCAAAATACCCAAATCGTCAGATAATGCGTTGAACGGTTGAAAAAATAGCCAAAAATGTTTAGGAAACTGGTAGTGTAAAAGATGTGCCTAAAACTGGTCGTGCAAAAGTCAATAATGATATTAAGTTAGAAGTTCTTTTGAAAGCAGAAGAGAATCCACATTTGTCGACACGATCACTTGCTGTGGAAAACACAATTGGTCAGAGCTCAGTGCATAAGATTCTAAAGAAGGGAAAGTTTCATCCCTACAAAATTCAAACAGTTCAAGAACTGAAAGAAGACGATTGTGATAGACGACTGCTATTTTGTGAAGTGGTTATGCACATGCAAGTAAGCAATCCGTTTTTTTATCGTCTGATTGTATTTTCCGACGAAGCAACTTTCACTGTAAATGGAGACGTTAATCGACAAAATTGTCGTTACTGGAGTAGAGAGAATCTTCACTGGATGCGAGAAACTCACACTCAATACCCTCAAAAAGTAAATGTATGGGTAGGAATAGCAGGCGACAAGATATTAGGACCATACTTTTTCGATGGCACCCTCACTGGAGAAATATACCTTAATTTCCTTCAAAATTATTTACTACCTGATCTTGTTACACTTGAACCTGATGAAGAGAATCCAGATCTCTTTAATAGAGTTTAGTTCCAACAAGATGGTGCACTGCCTCATTTCGCGCGTCATGTTTGTGAATTTCTAGCTGCTAACTGTTGAGTAAACACTATAAGCTTTGTCTCCCCATAGATAGTATTGAGCAATTTGAATTACTTAATGTGTTTAATAAACTGGGTTTCTCCTGCACTGACTTTCCTTTATAAATGGTGATTGAAACTGGGGAACCTACGGTACTGTTTAATCTGAGTTTTTATTTGAGCATTATTTGTATATAATTTTTGTGACATTATATTAATTTTTCATTATACCCCCTGCTACTTAGATTCAATATAATTGAACTTAAACCAGTTATAGCTAACTACATTCAGTATTACTAATAATTGCAAATGTCCATTAACACAAAAGTTATACAAGTACATAGTTTCCTAGACCTCTAAACTAGTTTACAAATACTTAAGGGTGCTTCTACTTGTAGAGCTTGCTACGACAATGAGTATATGAATAAAATGAAGATTTAAGTAACTATAGGAAAAGGAACGCAGTGAATACAGATTTCATAAACACAATCTAGTATTTAACTTAACATCAAACATTTAAAACTAAAGAATATTCAACTTTCTTGAACACTAACCTTCCAGGTAGATGAATTGGCAGGCGAGGGCTAATAGAGTGGCCAGCTAGATCGCCAGATCTTAACCCACTTGATTTTTTTCTGTGGGGTTATTTAAAATCTTGAACGATTTAATCTTGACGATTTAAAACGGCGAATAACTCAAAAAATTCGTCTTATAGAGGCAGACACAATAAACAATGTTCTTCAGGAATTTTTAAATAGAATTGCTTACTGTCAAGAAGTGAATGGGTGACAATTTGAACATTTAATATAATTTTAGTTTAATTTTAATTTCTTGAACTATATTTTGGTTGATGATTGGTTAAATAATTTGTGATTGTACTTATTTATTGCATTACTTAACTTAATTCTTGGAGAACTTAATTTCTCGGAAGCTAATCGACGAAGATTAAAAAGTAAGACTTTTGAAAAAGGACGAAATAGGCTTTCTAATGATATGTCACTTGACCTCTATTGCTATTTAAGATTTCAAGAGTTGATTTCACTCTGCCATAGGGGATGAACCTACAGAGCTAAAACTATAAGCAATAAAACCGCAAGAAAAACTAAAATTGACGTGTTTTTGGAGTTTTCATAAAAATACGTCGTTTTCATTTTATTATTAGGGATCCGGACTTTACGGTCGCACTATATATATATATATATATATATATATATATATATATATATATAATCAATAATTATCTTAGTGTTTAACGACCTTGCTTTATATATTTATAAATAAATTATTGGTTGTGGGTTTCAGGTCAGCTGGCAAGTTCAGTACTACTCTTTTATATAGCCTGAATTTTCGAATTTATTTTAATTCTTGATCACAGGCACTACAAATGATAAATTTTAAAAAACTGGTACAGTTTGGTTTTAAAGTTACATACTAAATCGAGGTTTATATAAATAATTAGCAACAATGTAAAAAATAACAGGAACTATAACTTAACATAACTAAAAATAATATAAAATGTATAATTTAACAAAATGACACCATTTCAATCAAATTTGTCACATTGTTCTTTTATTTTTGTGTGTGACGGTATGGCAAAATTGAATGCATGCATGTATGTATGCATGTAACGTTTTTTATGAATTAAGTGGGTTTTAATCTGAGTGTGTGTGTGCGTGTGTGTGTGTGTGTGTGGGTGGGTGGGTGGGTGTGGGTGTGCGTGTGCGTGTGCGTGTGCGTGTGTGTGTGTGTATTCTTTTTTTATATTATATAAATATTTTATTTTTATGGTGTATGTGTAAGGGTTATAAACCACTTCATCCTGATGAGATCCAATGAGATCGAAACTAGTTGATGAATGTTTATTCCTTTATGAAACAAACAAATTCTTTCATTTATGGCTATGCAAATTACTAGCTTGCTTTGTATAATTAATAGCTTTCTTTCGATTTTTCGTAAAGTTTCTGATTATTTATACATCGTATATACTTGTTTTATTTATTAAAATTGCTATAAGCAATAATTTTTGCATTATATATATATATATATATATATATATATATATATATATATATATTACAATTTAATTCGTGGTAAACAGTAGCCATATAACCATTTTAAGAAAATCATTTTTAATTTTATATATATTGTTACACAGGTGCACCTATAGAAATAATCTCTCACTTTTAACATTATCGAACATTTATCAATAAAGCTAAATCGGCATGTAAATTAAATCCATAGAATTAGATCTCTTTTACACACTCTTGTTTGGAATAATTAAAAAGGATAAATGTCTTTTAAATGTGTCGGTTTTTGTAATTTGTGCACTTATATGTTAAATTGACATAAGAAGTTATTATTTATAAACATAACGAAAAATATGTAAATTGGATAAGATTTATAATTTTAAATTGTAGTTAGTATTTATTGTAGAATATTTTGAGAATGGTTAGTATAGACTGAAACGCCTAAATAAATGAAAAATGAAAGGCTAGGAGTTTTATTTACAAATTAAAAATCGTATTTGCTAAGGGGAAAAAGCTCCATTACTATACAATATTTAGAATAAGAAAAACTCAGGAATACTTTGAACCTTTATAATTGCAAACTCGGGAAAAACTAATAATTTCTGCAGAATAGATATCAAATCATTTTCACACTATGCTCATATTCAAGCCTTCACATTTCGGCTGAACCATAAATGTTGATGTTGCTGGCACCTGCTGTGCTTTTGATGGACATCTGTAAGAAACAACATAATTACAGGCAAACTTTAAAAGTGTGGGGTGGCCTTGTGAATTGAAGTAAAATAACTAAACACAAAAGCAACTACCTGAATGCAGGAATCTTTGAAAGAACTAACCTGCAAACATTTCTGATGAACAACCCATGACCACTACACAAGGCATTTCGAAAGCATCTAAAGCGCAGGGTTAATAGACGTAACGAGTAGGTAGGTAGATTTGGTCCCTAAAATTGCCTTGCAGTCCTAATGCAAGCAAAACATCCATTGTTAACCAAAAGTTCGTAAAACGCCTAATGATGCATTTCTAAAGCTACTAAAAGCACTGGCCCGTAGTTTCGTACAATTCCCGAATTACAACTCGACCAGAGACGTGACAATACGCACAAATGACAAATGAAATACGCAAATGAAGAATTGTCGAACGTGTGAATGGAAGCCGTAATGATCCGCACCGCACATTCTATGATTGTGCTGATTCTCTGGCGACAACGGTAATGAGATATTGTCCGGCGTCGGGACGATTCTAAGTAAGAATGTTGCACGTGGGAATCATACAGGCAAGCAGACGATTTTAATTTGTATAATTTAAGTATAATCGTATAATCAAAGCCACAAGTAAGAATAATCTACTTTTCCAACCCAACTCAACTGTGTATTCAAAACATACCTTAATTTATTACATACTTTGCTAAGATCGGTTCATATGTACTTCTCATGCCATGCATACCTATAAAGTTACATTTTTAAGATTATCTTTCACTTAAGTTTACGAGAAAATTAATTTTCAAGTACGTTTTCCACAAACTTTAAAGTATTTCGAGCAAATTTTTATGGAATATAACCAATTAGTTGGATTGCACACGACCCAAAATTAGGTGACCCGAAAAAAGAATAATGCACACACTACTGCACCACACATTTCTGAAAGGTCTAATAAATTGTCTTCATGTTACATACAGCGCAGCTTTCAAAGTATTGACATTAATATCAGAATTGTTTTCAACCCTTAACCACATTGACTTGAAATTGTCACTAATATCTAGCATGACTTGTCAGTTGCTTACAAATTAGATGCTATCCTAAACAGAATTTTATAAAGGATGTAAACACGAGGAACGCTGAAAAAATAAGCGGACTGTTAAAAATACTGAAGAACAAATCAAAGTATTTTAATTTAGTATAATACAAAATACTTTAAGAAACATTAATTCTTAATAAAAGCAAAATTTGCTTATGGAAACAAATAATCAGTTTTTGGACTGATTGATCATAAAGCACTGGATGCTAATTATTTGATATAGGCATAATTTTTACCATAAAATGACTAACATTAAATAAATTCACTTAAAAAATTCCAGTGTATTCGATTACCTTTATACTACATCAGTAAGTATCTCGTACCAAAGTAATCAACTTTGTTCAATTAGTTGATTTACTGAAAGTTATATTTAAAAAATTTTCATATTTCTGTTTCCATACATTATTAAAGGTATCCATAATGTTGTTAAGTGTTAAGTGAATTAACTCTAACGTGCCTTTTCAATTATTGGATAAGCAGTTTCCATTTCTTATATTCACAGAATTTATCGTATTTAGTTTAAAAGTAAAGTAATCCCCCTATTTCATAGAACCAGTCCTAAAGTGAATATTAATGTGTAAGCTTTAATTAAGTTAAGGGGATAAAATTGCGTTTTGGCGAATAATTTAACGTAATCTGTCTATTTAAGAAACTTTAAAAATGTGTACCTAATAACGCTTTCAGAACTCGTATGTTACACGTAACGTATTAATAATTTATTTTTGTAATTATTCCTGTATAAAGAAATGCATTTTAAAACATCACCGTATTTATTTTAACATTTTTCTAAAAATAATTTGAACTTATCCATAATTTGCTTTGTAGAACAAATGTTTTTTCTTTTATATTAAAATACACGTATCGTTTATGTAAATTTTCTAAGTTAAACAATTGTAATTTTTAATAAGTTTTAACATTTTGATCCTTAAAATTCGTGCTTTTCCGTTTGAATGGTAAATTTTCATTTAGATACACGTTTGTAAAAATTTCTTTTTGAATATTCGTTTAACTAGTTATTGACTTAAGCTATCTTTTGATCACTTTCACTTGCCGAATTAATGATAAAAACTTGCAAATCGACTATTCAGAGATTTGATGAAAAACTAAATTTAAGTCTTTAAAATGAATTATCTACCTTTAGAAATAAAAGAAGTTTGTTATGAAAATAAAAAATTTTCTGTTAAATTACATTTAAAATTAATTTTATGTTAAGTTATACAGGTTGCTAGTCCATTTATCTATAAACTTGAAGATCTTGGTGGCAAATCAACAGAAAAGTGGCATTTAATAGACCTGAAACCTTTTGTCGATAATACTCCTTCACAATAATTAATACTTTTTATCTGCCTTTTTAAATATATCTTTTATTATAAAACTTTGTTTTTTCTAAATGTTTTTATTTGTCTGATAAATTGCACAAATTCTTTCGTTTTTATGACCTTTATTTTTTAACTGTACAATATATCTTTAATTTTTTATTCTTTTGCTTAGATATACAAAGCTTTTTACTGAATTTCTTTAATTTTTTCTCGGTTACCATACCTCTACACTGCATTTGATTTTCCAATGCTCCACCGAAAGGTACTACACTAGCCAGGAAGCAAGTTTTTTACCTGGTAATTATGAACTTTGTCGAACCCTTGCTGTTCCAAGCAAGGTAGGGATTTTTAACGTGCATGACAACACACACACGGGACCTACACTTTACTTCTCATCCGAACGAGGTCGTATTTGTGTGAAAAATACCCGCCTAACATTTTTCAAGCGGACTATTCGGGATTCGAACCCGGGACCTTGCGCCTATGTCACGAAGCCACCTACTATTCCTCTACATTATTACATGTGATTTTCCAATGCTCCACCCGAAGGTACTACATTGGCCAGGAGGCGAGTTTTTTTTACCTAGAAAATTTGGAATTTTGCCGAACCCTTGCTGTTCCAAGCAAGGTAGGGATCTTTAACGTGCGTGACAACACTCACACACGGGACCTCCATTTTACCTCTCATCCGAACGAGGGTGTATTTTTGTGAAAATGCTCGCCTAACATTTTCAAGCGGACCGTGTCGGGATTCGAACCCGGGACCTTGGGCGTAGTAGTCACACACATACCACTACGCCACGGAGCCGCCTACTATTCCTCTACACCTTCCCCCCGCCTTTCATTTATGATTAATATATCTTTGGCACGAATAACGCAGTGACTCCTCAAGACTTATCGGAGCGGATGTTGAGTGGATGTCTATGTTAAAAAAATTCAATATTCGCCGTTGTAAAGACGAGATATTTCTATTGCTTATGTTTTCATTCTGGAATTTTTACTCATTATCCTAATCCCCCTCCTTTTTTTTTATATGTGACCTAAAAATTCCAATGCATTTTTCACTTTTTTGTCTTAACTTAACGGGTGTGTCGCTATTTTATGCCTTTCTTGAGTATGGTGGTGTGAATTTCCCGTATGTATCTTTCTCGTATCGATTTCCGATGCAGGGCATGTGTTTTGTTCCTATTTCTTTTGCTAGGCAATGGGCCTTTTAGACTTCTTGCTCTTTTACTTTGGGACAATTTTCCTCTCTCACGCTTATAAATTTAATTCCATCTTCTTAACGCTGAGATGCAGAAAATTTGATTCAACAATGTCTTCATTGTCTCGACTTGAGAAACATTATGATAACGATTTTACTGCCAACTTAACAATTTGTGTGCTTGTGAACCAGCGGTGCCAAGCACTCAGTTGTAATTAAAGTATAATTTAGTACGGAAGTAATATATACGTATGGTATTTTGTTCGGGTATTTTGATCATCGTAATATGAAAAATAGCATCAAATAATGACGAAGATGTGTATCACGACTTCGTGGAAACTCAAGAGCAAATTGCATTAAAAAACTTATTGGTATCGTGAAATTTTGGTTTTGATATTGAAGCAATGAAGCTATTAAGTATTGAGGATCTTCCTTATATATTTCCGCAAAGCCAGTATGAACTATGGTACAATTTCGTGCTAAATTAAGAGAATGGTTGCTTGAAAATGTGAGTTTCTGTTACGTTTAATACCCTGTGCCCAAAATTCGAGACTCTGTGTTGCGATTTTGGTTACTTAAGCTTATTTATAGTTTTATTAACTGAAAAGCTATTTTATAGGCTACAACATCTACCAAAATTACAAAATAGGGTGATTAGCGGCCGTAAGAAAAACAAAAATTGTAGAGACAATATGAGGGTTTTCAATGCCGTTTTATTTGTTTTAAATAAGTGTCATAACCATAATGCATATTATATGGAAGTTTGTAAAATTACGATTTACGAATTTACGGTTAACGTTTTCTTGACAAAAACGAAATCCTTAATTTTTGCTTCTTCAGTCCAAAGCCTGCATCAATTCTGTAAAGAACTCTAAAAGTCTACATAAATTTCTGTACACTCTACCACTTAAAATAAGAACCGAAATCGCATTGTCGACTCCAATTTTGAAGAAATGTACATTATATACAGAGTTATAGTATTAACTGGAATAAATTCAATAAAACTACTAAAATCTTTACGCTAGTTTCCCCATACACGTCAATTTTTGTTAAAAGTTTGCTACATTTTAGGGTAGTAGTTGTATTTTCCCCTCTACAGAGGTGTGAGAACCAACCATAATTTCTTTCCAATAAAAAGGTTTGTCTTGTGACACCTCGTTGAAAAGAGCATTTAACAAAAATTTCAGTGCACTATCTGGTTTTGTGATTGTCAAAAGAAAAAATACGAACCCAAACTGGAGTATAAAACTGTTCAAAATTGTTAAAATACAACAAACGAGACCGATAACCTATCTATTACAAGATTTAAATAGACAACCAATTCAAGAACGTTTCTACGCTAAAGAAATTCAGACCACAGCGGTACCCGACACGTACCTAGTGGAAAAAGTTTTACAAAAATAGAACCGTGAACGTGATCTATTAGTGTCGTGGTTGGGGGATGGTAAAAGTTGGATTAAGAAAACAGACTTGCTTTAGTATATATTGATGGAGTTACCGCAAGTTTGGTTATTTGAGAATCAACCATCGACAAGAACGAAGCAATATGGCTCAAATCCTGGATATTCAAGGTTTCCAATTCAAAAGCAGTCGGTTCTTTATAAAGGAAATGGCTATTTTGAATGTGAAAAATAATAAATTGTGGCACAAAATATTGGCTCTGCCTTTGGAGTCCACCCACCTGACCGAAAATTTCAAGAAACATTGCGCAAGGCTCCAAAAAAATCTGCATAGACTTAGTTGGGAAAACCAGTCGACCAGTGGTTTATCGTCATTGCACTTAACTTCATATTTAGAAAAGATGATCCCGCCAAGTGCCGCAGTGTACGTGAAGAGTACACAAAAACGAAATATCGTATCCAGATATTTACAGCACAACCATATTGAAAATATTGAAGAATTTAACGTTCCGAATTTGAAAACGTTAAAGATGGGTCATGGGGTATTTGGTCATTGTCTTATGCATATGTATAACCATTTAGCATGCACCAAACAAAAAATTTTACTTATTCAAAATGCATTGTAATATGTATTTAAGTTTAATAAATTTTTGACTACTTGGTTTTATTATATAAAATTCTACAAAAACATAAATATTGGTAATAAACAAGCAGGTAGAAGATGCAGCTAAAAATATAGAAGTAATTGAAAAACGTACCCTTTCAAATTAGAATAAAACTGCTGGAAATTACAAGTCACAAACGCAAGCACTTACCACAAAAACTACGAAAAAAATACTATAGGCATACAACACGTTCCTTTTGAATATATACTAGAAACAAAAGATAATTGCTGCCTGGAGCGATTACACAGTTAATAGTATCTTGGAAAGTTTTACGGGATTTTTTTTCAAAACGATCAGTAAGGCCGACGGCATTTTTTAATTCCGGTAAATACAATTAAATATGACTAGCATTATGGAAACGAAGTTTCACTTACAAAGTTTTTACAAAACTGACCTCGTATTAGTAATTTATAGCGAGGACAGTGGACAACGTTGATAAGCTTATAAGTAGTTTGCATTAGTAAATCGCTCATTTAATAACAATGAAATGCATTCTCCTCGATGATATGCTTAGAAACTGTCAAGTCTCGTAGGAATATCCAGGTTTTCACTTCTAAAAAATTAAATTTCGAGCTTACCGATATTTAGAACAATAATTATAAGCTTCCTACATTAAACACTAATTAACCGCGGTCGTAAAATAAGAAAATAATGGTTAAATTTAATAGCAATGCATGTACTTTCGCTCGGTGATTCATTTAGAAAATAGTCGATCCTGCGATTTCCAAAAATATAACGTAGAAGTTATTTAAAATTTAATTGTTTTATTAGTGACAATCCTGTAGACAATAGCATGATATACACTTAATAAACGTTAAGTGTTTTATTAAGTTTCTCTTTGAAAAATTTAAGGCATCATATTTTGAGAAAAATGCGCAATTGCTAGTCTATAGGGCTTTTTAGAGTTGATCTTATTTTGAAAATTCCTAAAGATTTGGGTTTCCCAGAAAAATGCAGACCTAATTTATGTGTCATGCCTAAGACGATTTCGGGTAACTTCCTAAAATCAGGGCTATAACTTTTGTAAGGGACAATTCCAAGGGTTTTAAATTATTCCGGAAATTCTGAATTAAGCCGTCTCGGGTAACCAAAAAGCGATTGAGTTAGACTTAAATAAGCAAAACATTTAAAGGTTTTGGGCTCGAAGGCGGTTTGATTTTAAACATTCAAACAGGATTAGATGAGAAAATTCTAGATCAGCTTAAAATGGTCAGTCGAAGAAAACTTTGGTTGTAAACGTTAATCAGACATAGTAAAAGAAAACTTTTATGAAGAGGTTTGGGGCTTTATAGGGTTGTAACTTTGTATAGGGTTGTCCGATTTTAAAAATTCAAACAGCGTTAGATTGCTCGGGAAATTCTAGATCAGGACCATTTAATAAATCACCCAAAAACCCTCCAGAAACCGAAATACGGGATAATGCGCAAAAATCTGGCTCGTTCAACCATCGACATTCTACTTGTAGCAATAGCCTAAACCTTCATTTTTCCCTTGCAAAAAAACATTATGAAATTTGCTAATATGCTTTTAGGCAAACCTGATTCTATATTGAGCATTAATTCCAAATTTCAAACTATTGAAAATAAAGCGTATTTCAGCTACATTGCAATAAGTTTCCCTACTGAAAAATAGAAAAATACGTATAAATACATTCTCATATGAAGGAACCGACTTTAAAAGTATTTATTGTGTTTTTCAACAAAGTAGACTCTTTCATATAATATATCTACTATTATTTAATAAATGACGTTGTTTTAGTTCTAAACAACTGAAAATTCAGCACAATGATCATTTTAGTTGCTCTGCAGTGGTAAGTGAAGAAACAAAGTATTATTGGGGGAGCATTGAACCATTTGACTACAAAGCGTTTCTCGTATTTTGCATTATTGACAATAAAAAGCTACTTTATAAATTATTGTTACGAGCTACTATTAGACCCCCGTCAAACACACAAGCGCCGTATGCAATGTATATACTACAGACACCTAGAATTTTCTAGCATATACCGAAGTACGACTCATCCATTTAATTCAGAGTATATATAAGACCGCTGATGAAAAACAGAGTTAGTCTATATCAGAATGTCGAATATAAATTATATCGTGTAAAGTTAATTAGTTACGCTTTTGGAAGTCCAAAAGTAAATATAAATTTGTGTTATGTGAACGTGTATATTGTACCACCAGCTTGTAAAATACATAAATAGACAAAAGTGTAATAAATAAATTATAGTAGTGTTAGTGTTGTTAATAGACCTATAGTTAAGAATTTAGTTTAAGAAGATATTAGTGGTTGTAAATAGCATTAGTGTGATAGTGCTTCATTGTTAATTGGACTGAAAATATCTATAAATAAGGCATATACTGTTAATTAGGCTTGTGAATAGTGAGTAATAAAGACTTTTATTACTACTTGTTTTAAATTAGTGAAACGCGTTAATAGTTGCCCGCTACATTATTTTTATTATTATTATTATTATTATTATTTTATAATTATTAATATATTCTTTTCAATCGCAAAAGGTTTTCTGAAGATATATCAGTTCTCACATTATTGTGTTCTCTTTATTTGTTCATCTAACACAGTTACTAACCACATCTAGCATGCAATACGTCAAAACAACAGAGCAACAAAAAGGAGGGCAGCTAATTGGAAGCCATTATTTAGAATTTGTCAGTTTGGATTTGAGTTACTATTAGTAATTTGACAATTTTGTTTATATAATAAAAGAAAAATCGCTCAAAACTTTAATTTGAAGCGGATTTATATATTATTTTATTGTAAACAACGTTTCTTACAATAACTTTATTTTTTGCTCTCGTCAAAAATAAAAGCGCTGCTTTTAATTTAAAACCCTATTTTTTCGTCTGCACTGTATAACATCAGAAAATTTTTAATTCCTATGAACGCATTTTAGTTTTTGGACAAGCAGAATTTTTATAAGAACGCATTTTTCTCATAAAGTGACAATTACAAAAGATTCCCATATGCAGAGAACCTCACGGGACACGTTATATAAACTATCACGATGACGAAATCTAGATGTGACTACCTTTTATGGATAAAGCACCCCCCTATATATGATCAAGAAATCAAGAAAGTAAAGTTGGATACAAGTAAGTATTTTTTTAAAGATTAGAAAAAATAATCTCAATTTGAAATATTTTTGCGATATTAGTAACAAAAGTGATTGGTTTAAGCAAACCATTCTATATTGTAGTAAACAGTATATCAAGATTAAGCAAAAACAATTCAAACAGAATAAAGCTAATTGGATTTAGTATAATTTACTTACAGTGATTCCTTAATTTACTGTGCTCGAGAAAAATTTCTAGTACTTAGTAATGCAGAATGTCATTGAGTAAAAAAAGTGTTAAATTCTAAAAAAAAAAAACAAATGCCTTATTTGCAAAATTATCTTGGATAAGGTTTTATATTTACTAAGATCCGTAAAACATTGCTTATATCTAGAAATAGAGTGCAGTTCCTTAGCACAACCAGTTCTGCCTTTTAGCAGCCAAGAGTCAGATTAAGAACAAAAGATGCAGATCATGAAAAATATATTAGCCAAACTTAACAAATTTGTCTTGGATGGAATTTTTATTTACTGGATTCTATAAGGCATTCCTAATTTCGAGAAATAATGGGTCTATTTTCAGTAAAACACGTTTACTTGAACCAAATAAATAACATTTCAAAGAAATAAGGTATGAGTCAAAAACAATAGTCTGTTTTCTAGATTTTGCACTATTACAGTCCGCTTTCTCCCTCCATAGAGGGTAGAGCAATGGAAAATCAAATGTAGTGGCTTGTCATTCGGAGGCGGCGGTTCCGTGGATCAGATCGATTCGCGTATGAGTGCTGAACCCAAAGTCCCGAGTTCGATTCCCAACACGGACCTTACATGTGATTTCCCAATGCTCCACCCGAAGGTACTACATTGGCCAGGAAGCGAGTTTTTTTATCTGAAAAATTTGCAATTTTGCCGAACCCTTGCTGTTCCAAGCAAGGTAGGGATCTTTAACGTGCGTGACAACACTCACATACGCGACCTCCATTTTACCTCTCATCCGAACGAGGGTGTATTTTTGTAAAAAATGCTCGCCTAACATTTTTCAAGCGGACCGTGTCGAAATTCGAACCCGGGACCTTGGGCGATCCCGTGTGTGTGTGTGTGTGTGTGTGTGTGTGTGTTGTCACGCACGTTAAAGATCTCCACCTTGCGTTCATGCCGTTTGAATGAAAGGGTGTCACTTCACGGAATCTCTCCTAATGGAGGGCAAGAATAAAATCCTTTATCAGAATCTGACGAGATAACTCTACTCCCTTGAAAGTCTTTTGATTTTCTCTATATACAGGAGCAGCGGTGTGCTTTGCCAAGAATAGAGCCTCCAATAATAATTTGTTATGTATTTGCTTTCTCTTTAAAATTATTTTTGAGAATTTATCTTATTTAATTCATATTCTAAAGCATAAATCAATATGTATTTATTTTTCTCTTTGAAATTACCTTTGAGATTTTACCTTATTAATTGGTGCTGCAAATCGTAAATTATTTATATATCTTTCTCTTTGAGTATATCTTCGAGAGTTTATCTTATTAAATCAATGTTCCGAACCTTTGGTATTTATAATCAAGTTAGGAATTGTGTAAATGAAAAGAGCCCACCCAGCCTGTTACCTCTGTATCTTAGTAAGAAAGGAATAAGAAACTTTACGTTAATACAGCGTCACTGGCTAACTTGTAAACGTAAAATTCTATCGTTACAATATATTTTGTTTTTACTTTGCTAGTAAGCTGGTGTTTTTAATTTGTTTGAGTTAAAAGAATATCTTGAAGGTATTTTATAAAAAATGTTTTTTTTTGCATTTATATGCAATGTCGAGAAAATGAATTTTTTTCTGTACTTAGGTTTTTATAGTGAGAATTAAGTGTTAGATTTAAGTATCAAGTGTCATACCCTCCGACTAATTTTGTGCGGTCGGTGTGATAGCAAACAAGGCTCTTGCGCGCTTAGATGATGTAGCCTGATGATTAGGTGAGTACTTATTCTGTTCCCAGGTATCGCAAAGTTTGCTACAGTTTAAAACCTGGTGGCGACAGTATTAGAATATAAGTTTTCCGTGTATATGAACTCTTGTACAAGAAAACTTTTTATTTTTGTTTTTCTTTTTGGAGCTTTGTCGTGATTGGTAGCAGCGGTTTTAAAACCATTTCGGTATGTCATACAGGAATTCAATAACCTTCCAGATTATTTTATTTAAATTCAAAAATATTTTGTTTGGTATTTTTGTACACAACCAAAGTTGCTAAGTTCATAAGTCGATCATCCCAGGATATTTTATATGATATGACAGTTTTAAAATAGTTATTTGATCCTTTAGATCCTCGTCAATTGTCTTTTTTTCTTTAAAATCAGAAAATAGAACTTTACGAAAAAATTTATTAACGATTCTAGCAAATTATTGTGAAATACTTCATAAACAATTTTGAGTTTTCTCAATTACAGATCTTTGCTGCGGCCAATACAATTGTAATTAGCTTATATACACATCATACACATAGTAGATTTTATGGATTAGGTTTTGTTTTTATTAATATTATTATTATTAAAATTTTTGTAGGAGTCCGACATTTTGCATTGTAGCATATAAGCCCAAAAAATCAAAAGGCAAAATCAAAGTCTTTGTTTTAAGGACAGTTTGAATATTAGGTACTGAGTAAACATAAAGTTGAACCTGCGAAACGAAACAATAACTTCAATTTTGAGATGTTCATAGTTTGAGCTTTTAACAAATTTGGACACAACAAGAACGAAAAACTGAAAAACGTTTTTGATTTTTCTGAACTCGACATTTGAATTTTTATCAAACGACTGTACTTTTCAATTAGCTTAGTACTCTACGTTTCAATATTAAACTTTTTGGATAAATTAGGAAACTTTAGGCGCCAGAAAACTCGACAACCCTTTTTGAAAAGCTTAGTATTTCATTTCAGTGTGCTGATCGTGAAATTGAAACCTTTCAAATTAATGTATTTTAGGTTTTTATACTTGTTGAACAGTTTAAATTTAGAGCAATTAGATGGCGTCTTGGACGCAACAAAATACAATTGGTTTTACAGTTTGCGACCTACTTCACTCACCTCTTTTAGGTCGCTATTTAGCTTCCCTTCCACTTATCAATATATTGACTGGTGGTATTTGCAAAAAATATTTAAAGGTCATATGTATAAACGCTTCAAAGTGAAAGGATCCTTACTGGTTTATTTAAAATCTCCAATTAGAAGCAAAGTCTATTAATTTTATACATTCAAACACATTTGCAAAGCGATTTCAATCTGTAATGAATGTAAATTTCGCTCAGTTTGAGAATTATGTTTAAGGGAGGTTCAAAAATAGAAAGTAAAATTTATACGTTATTAGACTGCGTTTCACCCATATCATCTACATTCTTTTAGATATTTGCCTGTATTTTATGATAGTGCTGCTTGCCTGTGACACTCGATGGCAGTATGTTCAGCTAATAGGCCTGCAATGGACATTTCAATATACTGATACGGCAGTTATTCGCCATTGTCCATACAAAAGTTCCAAAAGCGCAATTCAGTTGTACCGTACTTTACCGGCACGTAATGTTCAAGATGAGAATATGTGAGTAGAATAATAAATCATAAATGTACATGATGGAGATGTATGTTTTACCGAATTAAATATCGCCCATTGGAAAGGACAACGCATGGAATTAACAAATCGCCGGAATAAATTTATGTAATTTTTTAATCGTTCTATTTAAGCCTTTTGAAAGGATGTTGCACTCTCATTTTCGTTTTACGTTTAGGTCTAATTAGTTCCGGGTCTTGGCTTCTGAGTATGTTTATGCAGCGTGTCCCAGGGTGCACAGGTCAAGCAATAAAACTAGTTTTAAACTAGCAACTATACAAACAGGTTGTAAAGTGGAAGATAAAGAACCGGATGCTCCGTAAATTTTGAAGCAAACTACGACATGAATAATGAAATTTGGTTGAAAGTGTAAAAGAGATGAGAGCGCTTCCCTTAATCTTTTGAAAGATACCAGCTAGTAACCGAAGCTGAAACTCTGAAACGTACATAGAAAACGGTTAGTTACTAAGAATCAGCTAAGAAATATTATTGATAACGCAAGCCAGGAAAAATGCTTCTTCTAGTGTTTTCATTACAAAAATGTTAGACAAGCGTCTAAAGTATATTTGAAAATATCATATTTATAGTCATAACGTTAGCAAAAAAATAGATGCACTTTATGAAGAAAGCAAGCCGCTTTGCTCAGCAGTACTATTGACCAAAAGAAAAGATTTAACCCGAAGCGCCGTCATTGTCATCCCTTAAGATTCAACCTGACGGACATTTTCCAAAATGACGGAACTTTGTTGAACTGCAATGGGATATCAAGAATATCAATATCAACAATACTTATCTTTTTTGCAGCTTCCCTTGCAGGAGCTACATTGTAGTGACCAGAGTAGCCCCACACGTCGGTACGAACAACGCATTGTTTCACACTCGGATTTGCATCTACAATGGTCTAAGCAGGATAATTCTTCCCATATTTCCCTAGCTTCAGATCCTTTGTGGTACCCAACTACCATGAAATGTCTTCAAATCCCAAAAAAATAGTGATGGCAAACAAGTGTGATCACAAACTAGGGTATTTCCAATTAAGTGACCCGCTTGGTAGGCAGCACGGAACGTGTGTTTGTGCAGGATGATCGAATTAGATGGGATGTTAATAACCAGTTTAATCTTCGTTGCAAATAGCTCTCGGCGTACCACATATGCCGACGTACGTGTTGTCTGTGAGTCGTACAGATAGCAGATGAACTTTTCTAATAGGACCACTGTTTCGTCAGAATGGTCATGAAACGGCTTGATCTAAAAGCTGAAGTTACTTCGCGGTTCGACAACCATGTTTTGTAGCAAGATTTTTTCTTCCGAGTTAAAAAAAGATAGCGCCGCAATCTGTGAAAGCGTGAAAACCACAACTAGCAGTTGACCTATCAAGACCCAAAGCAATTACTATGTTGTGCACTCCGACATAACGACGTTTATTAGCTGTGCCTAAGAGCAGTCACGACTCGTTATGGCCGTTCTTTTCCAGAATTTGGTAGTATGATATAAGCAAGACCAAGACATCTGCGTCAAAAAATCTGACCAGAATTTGAGTAGCTATATGCTCGACCACATCCTTAACGTGCAATACAAAACAGTCATCACCTTCTTCCGTGCGCAATTCTATTATCTATCCAGCAATAGCGGTACAAGAACAATCAGTAGCAGATACATAGTTAGCGACGTTTGTCGCCACATTAACGTCAAAAAAATAGTTCTGGAATGCGCCGCATATATTGAAATAGCTCTCATTTATTCTTATTATCTCTTAGGAAATCAGAGCTATCAGGAGGAAAGCAGCTTTTCAAACTACCTGCCGCCGGATTCCAGATAATCTTCTTTCTCGTTCTTGGGTCTATAGGCTACCAAGTAGATAAAGATCCCATACAAAATCAATTCTCTTTGAGCATTCACTTAGTAGTAGAACGAGGCCTCAGGCACATTGAGTATTAGTCTTGAAAAGTTTTACAGTTCTTCGGTCAAATCATTTGGAAAAGTGCAATACAATCAAAAACAATTCCATCAAATTTACTGGGAACATTTTCTGTTTCTACTAGAGATTCTAGTTTTTTATCAAGATTAGCTTTATTGCCTGAGCGGAGTTGTCCAATACCCGACACAGAGGGTAGCATCGTTGGTTTTCGTATTGGAAACAGTATCAAAATCAAACTCCTGCTCTCTTGCAATTATAAAAAGTCTGGAGTAAAGTTGGATGTCTGCTTTCAAACTTTTGATAGTGCTCGTTTCTGGAATTTTTTTATTTTGTGAGCAAATATTTTGGTACTCATTTTTTAACAGGATCATATAATGATTTAAAACCTTCTACGAAACTTTCATTTATGAACATCTCGTATGGACCATTTCCTGATTTCTCTATCGAGTACAAAGATTCTACAGCAACTAAAGATGCAACGACTCGTGTGTGCAAAGCTAAAAGCTCAGTACCAGGTTCCATAAAAGGGTTTCCAGTTTCAATGAAGCTGCTTTTCAGTCTTCTGATAAGCTAATAACAATTTCGTCCACTTTCACAATCTAATGCGAAATCTAAAAAATGAAATACGTTTAATAGAGTTCATGCTTTGGGTTTTGTGTAGGCACTTTTTCTCCACTTTGAAATAAAGTAAAAAAATGAGAATTAACATTAGGATAAAAAACGTGGGAATGGGGTTCTTTATTGTATGCAAGCACCTGTGCTGTTCAAAACCCAGGCGTTTCAGCAATTGTGGTCTTTGGAATGTACTCTTCTTTTATGAAACTAAGCCCATAGATGCTCCGTTTTATAAATACATTTTTTTGTATGGGATATACTGACAAAGAAACGCTTCGTGCAGTGCAGGAGCAACCACCATTCGCGAGCCTTTCTTTATTCGGTAATATGCATTCAGAACAAAATTTTGAAAACCGCGCTTGGTTGTAATGATACTATTTCTGAAACTACTCAATTGATTGAAAAATAATCTTGTCTAGAGATGAGTAGTTCAAATATAATGAACGAAATTAATGTGTTGGTTATTTTGCAAAGAGAAAAACCAATGACCGGTTTCGCTGTAGTTGCAGCTTATTAAACTGGCGCATTTTCTTTGCGAAACAACCAACGAAGATCTTGAATTATAAGCGAATTATAGTGTATTAATATATACTGATCTTTTCCGATAAGCCCTCCACACTTGAATGTAAGCAGCTAACTATCAGAAACTTCTTCAAATCTCAGATATTTTAATGCAGATAGCATTGCCAGACAAAATTTAATACTATTAATTAGTCTATGACAACTAAGGTGGAAAAAACAAACGAGCTATTACCCGTTATAACAATAACAAACCTTCTAAGAAGGTACTACACCTATTGTTACTGGAAATCTCAGTCGACAGAAGCTAACGCGCTTCTAACTTAATGGTGACGAATAATTTTGTCTGGAGGTGAGTAGTTCAAGTATAGTAAACAATTTCATAATTATGTTTAGGGATCCTAACTAAATTTATAGGTTGTATACTATTGGCAGTATTGTTCCTAAGTTTTTCATTCACATATTTTAAAAAATTAGAGTAATATGGTTTGAGATACTAAACGCTTTCCATAAATAAAAAGAACACGCGTCACAAGCTGTCAAACCAATAGGTTTCGATACCGTTTCAACGTAATTGTAAATGACAAAGCTTGCAGCTGCCATTTAGGTATTCCTAAATTCCAAGATATTATTACTGGCAGCAGGAGGGGTCGTAGCGATATAGTTGCAATAATTTTCCTAGTGTAAACGCAACTGCTCCTCACCTTCGAAAATAATAAGCAAACTATTTGTGTAGTATATTTTTTGACAACTGGCGCCCGACCGATCCGCCCAATTTTTGATACGAACAAAGATACTTCATCTTACAAAAAAAATAGGCTTATGTATTTTCCCTATTTGTGCGACGTAAAAAGCAACAGCAACAACATCAACACAAAATAAAGATAAACACTGGTCTGTGAAATAGCGCAAATAATAGCAATAGCACTTCTTCTTGTTTGCATGACGATCTTACAAAAAAATAGGCTTATGTATGTATTTTCTCTATTTATGCGACGTAAAAAGCAACAGTCCAACGATAAACTTTCCCTTCACATCAAACACGTTTACACTGACATCGTTGACTTTTTCAAATTCATAATTGTGGTCCATTTGCATCGGCAACCAATAACGTTTATAACAATACCATAGTGACAGCGACAACATCAGTACAAAATAAAGATAAACACTGGTCTGTGAAATAGAGCAAATAATAGCCATGGCACTTCTTTTCGTTTGCATGACGATAAACAAGATACAATTACAATCAATAAATGTAAACAAAAGCTGAAGAACATATAAGGTCCACAGAAAATAAATTGATAAAGGGCTGAGCCATTGACAGTTCACGTTGCCCTTAATTTAGCGCGTTTATAATAAAAGTGGTCGTGTGTGTTAATCATATGCATCTAGATATAAAGACGTTGCAAGTACACGGCCCGTATTAAATAATTCAATTTCCTTTACCCGTTTGAGCGTATTAAAATGTGATTATGCACTTTAGCAAGTAGCACTCAGATACATGATTTCAGGTTATTGATAATGTTAATGCCAGCCAAGCCAATAACACAGGCCTACACACAAAAAATTTTTTTTGTTCTTAGGATTTTACAACTGATTTTAGCTATACTTGGGGTGCTGAATCTAAATATCAAATCAGTTTTTCTCTATCTGCTCTAAGTTAGATCAGTATTTTTTAATGTACAGTTTTATACGAAATGTGCAGGTCTAATACCATTTTGTGAAGTTATAAATAACATTGGTTCCTGTATATTTGCCATTTTGCCCGTCTGCCGACCAGTTAGTTCCGGGAAAATTTACCAGATAAACAAACATCCGGCAACTTAACTGACCTTCAACACATCAAGTAGGGTTGAGTTTTTGCCGTGTAAGGTAGATCGAAGTTGGAATAGCATCACATTTGTGTTTAAGAAAGAGTTGTTATAAGGTTAACCTAAAATATACTGTTTGGTATAATGTTGTATTTGTGTTGTTATATAAGAATAAAAAGAATTCAAGTAGAAGAATTGAATAAGAATAAAAACAATCATGTAGAAGAAGTTGTGTAAACCATCCTGATGTGCTTTATTTCTCGACTCTTCCAAATGATTAGCGCCTATTTATTGGCAGGTCAAAGCAAAGTTTATGTCCCCTTCTATATAATGGGAACGAATAGGGTTTAATACCAATTGCCTACTCAACGGAAATGAAAGAAGAATATAACACCATAGCTTTGGTAAAGGAGAAGCAAAATATCACGAATATCAATGTGTGATGTGTGTGGACTTAAAAATGGCAAACTTTCTACTTGGACAGCAAAGTGGCCGCACTAAATATACTTCGTTCCTGTGTCTCTGGGATAGCAGAGACAAAACACACTACTGGGTCAGAAAAAAGTGGTCTAAGAGAGAAACTATAAACGTTGAGGAAAAGAGTGTCATTAACGACCCCTTAATGGAACAAAAGAAAAGCATCTTGCCTCCCCTGCGTATCAGGTTGAACTTTATGATGCAGTTTCTAAAGGTTCCTAATAAAAACGGAACATGCTTTGCATATATAGGGAAAAAATTGCATAGTTGAGTAAGAGCAACATTAAAGCAGGAATATTTGAAAGCCCACAAATAAAACAACTGATTAAGAATCGTTTCTTCGCAAATACAATTAATGAGGTTAAGGGATATTATACAATATTGACATCTAAAGATAAACATTTATTACCAAGCATCGATCTATGGATGGCGCAATATTGCACAAATTTTAATACAAGAAAAAGCAATTTACAAACTAAACAAAAAGCTTACTTTTAATTAATAGTTGTCGTTGCGGGTAAGTTTTGCGTTCTTTGTTTCTGCGAAAACTAACGCTGGCGAATAAATAAATAGCGGGGTCTTCATTTGGTTCGGATGCATGTTTTTTTTACCAAATTGAAGTTGGCTGTTGAACCTATAACCTTAGGAAACAAGAGATATTAGAAAAGAGATACGGGAGAGGTAAGCAATTCACGGGTAAACTTCACTGAACTTAGCACGTACTAAAATACTATATGACGATACGGTAGGGCTAATTCGAGATAGAGTCCCCAAGATGTGCGTTTTCACACGAAACTTGTCGTCTCACCAACAAAGGTCGATCGTTTTCATTGATTAGGGGGATAACCAAACACGCGTCTAAAAATGCGTGTTTGAAAGAATACATATAATAAAATTGTAATTCTTGATCTTAGTGCATGAAAACTTAGCAACTAAATTGTTGTGCATAATAACCTAAATTAGTGCAAAACTGCAAAAGATTAGAACAAAGATTAGCACAAACGTGCTGCATTGTAACAAGAAAATGCAACTACTATGTTCAGAGACAATAAACATAAAAACAAGGAAAAAATTGCAGAAAACATATGTGTGTGTGTGTGTGTGTGCGTGTGTGTGTGTGTGGCACAGCACTGTGCGGCTGTCAAACGTAGACAACAGAAGAAGCAAACAGAAAAATATAGAAGCCTTTGAAATGGGGTGCTACAGACGTATGACGAAGATATAATGGATACACAAAATTAAGAACAAAGAGGTTCTAGAAATGGTAGGGAAAGAACAAATACGTGGAAAATAGTAAAAAATAGAAGAGAGAGTAATAGAACGCATTTTAAGGCATGCGAGATATATTAGAAGCAGAAAAAGAAGAAAAAAGAGAGGCAGTGGTAGACCTAGATTAGACAATTGCACACAGATAGTGAAAATGTAGGCTGTGGGAATTTCAGGGAAATGTGTAGGTTAGCTCTGAATAGAAATCAACGAGGTACCCGCCCAACCAGTTCCAAGACGGAAAACCTAGCTATGAAAGAATAATTGTATTTAACCCTGATTATTATTGTGCGCAAGAAGTAAATAGAACACTGCTGATTCGACATGTGTATGAGTAATGGGGAATCTTGGTAGCTCTCAGGTTGCTGAACCCCTCCCAGTACCATGGATATCGGCGAAATAGGGTATATTTTTAGAAAACAATAGAAGGCGAAAAATGCAAAAAACAAAAGAAAAATTAGAATAAAACCGTGCTCTATTAATAAAAAAAAACAGTTGCTATGTTCGAAAACAACACTGTATGGCTGTGGAGGATAGTAGGAGAAGCGAACAGGAAAAATATATAGGTTTTTGAAGTGTGGTGCTACAGAAATATGATGAAGATATCATAGACGGACAAAGTTAGAACAAAGAGGTTCTAGAAATGGTAAGGGAAGAAAGAAATATGTGGAAAACAGTAAAAATAGGAGAGATGGGATAATAAGACACGTTTTAAGGCATGAAAGAATAGTGCGGGATATATTACAAGTAGAGAAAGAAGAAAAAAATAGAAGTAGAGGTAGACCTTGATTACACTATTGCACACAGATAGTGAAAGATGTAGGCTGAGGAAAATTCAGGGAAATGTGTAGGTTAACTCAGAATAGCAATCAATGAAGATACCTGAAACTTTGGTTCCATTGACGCAATATTATCAACAACAACCGTTTCAGTATCATGGCACCAAAACAACTGTTGGCATGTGTTATACACACTACATAAGTGTGGTCAGAAATATACAGATATGTTTTCTCTTTGCCGTGACATTGGTAAATATTATCCGAATTTTAATTATCTAATTATTTCAAAGTGTGTTGAGCATATCTAGCTGATTGGGAGAAATTGCCGTTGTTCTTTACCACTTGCTGGCGATAACAACTAAATTCGTGCGCTTTCCATTCGGTAAAAAAGGAGATCTGTTAAAAGCTAATGTTTCTCCAATCTAATGGTAGCATTGATCTATACCGGTTTTGAATTCCAAAACCTAATTTGTCCACAGGACAGAATCGGGTTTTGACTTAGGTGTTTTAATTACAGCGACTAATACATTTTAAAAAAGGAAGATTCACCAAATGGACAGTAAGGTATTTAAAAAATAAATTATCGCTTTTGTGTTCTTTACCACAATATTAAAATCAACTCAAAGAAGTAAACTGTTTGAAACAGCAAAACGATGCCTATTAGCATCTTATTATCATATCACAATTAATTAAACAGGTTTGGTGTTTTTATTGGGTATAAATTTAACACTTTCAACCACATACTTCCTGGTTTCTGAATCTTAATTAGAAATATAAACCTTACTGTTATTAAAACATGCCTTGGCTGTAAAGTATATAGTAAATTTAGATGAACTGTAATTTATAATTGTAATAAATCCCAGAAATGTATTAACAATAAGCTGAAAACCGTCCAAAATTTTAATTAAGCTGTACAATATGCCCAGGTGATTCAGGGTGTTTCAGGATTGGAATGTTACTGCATTGTAAATTGAATATTAGCTCAATAAGGGTGAAACCTAACAAAAAGCATAGAGGGCAGGTGATAAATTTTACCCTATAATTTTAGCAGAAGGGCATATCTATTGTCACTTTTACCCCTTATGCAATTATTAATATATTCAAGTATTTAAATACAATTAATTATGATTTTATAACGAGTGATCTGCCCATCGTTCTGCCGTATTTATAGCATTGGATGTATGCAAATTTAAAATTTAATGCATTTACTTCGTTAAAATGGGAATGGAAAATATTTTCATCGATCGAGTTTAAGATTGTAGCGTAGTGGAGGCAGGCAGCAGGTGGATGCTGCAATTAACATGGAAATGTATATTGTGTTGCTTTAATGGAATATTTAAATTTTAAATATGGTTTGATTACTTCGTTTGTTTTCGTTTATTCATTATTTATTAACTTGTAACAACATTTTAAGACTTGCATTTGTGTACATTCTTGTGAAATCTACATTTAATTAAAAACAGTGCTTCAGATATAACGAACTCAAGTACAATAAAGTTCGCACATTAGCTTTTTAAAAAGTTAAATTTGTGTTACAGTGTTGTTCTGAGCAGCAACAATAGTGTCATGTCGTTGGATAAGAGTGTTAACCTGCTAACTCCATTTTCTGGCCAAATTGTGATTTTGGCACCATTGGACACGTCTTTTAAAACTATACAAGTCAGAAAAGTATCTATCTCCACAAATAATTAAATAATACAGTTTTGATGTGTCAATGTTTCCTTTTATCTCCACGATCGAGAATTTTGCCGCGGAAAAACTGCCAACTCCTTTCAGCTGTTTATACGAATTGTATAATCTAATGTACAACTTCGATTATTTTGTCAATACTGTATTCTGGTCAATCCAAAATCAAATTTTTATTGTCAAATACGAAAATTTACAAATAAAATTATTTTTATTTCTTAACACACTTTTGTTAGTTCTTAAAATTAAGGCTATCTGCATTTTACTAAACATTTACTTTGAACATAGGCTTTGATGTTTTTACTGATGTTTTCAGATGTCTCGTGGACAGCTAATGGTTGATTTGGTCTTGAAACAAAATAGGCCTACAGCAGTGGAGTATACTACAGGTTTGTCTAATAGGCCTAATACTAATACTACCATTGATTGCAAGTATGAAACCTCTGTGTTAGGTGATGAGTGTAATGCAAGTATAATTTTGTGTGATACTGTTACGGAAAATCTTCCAGAAAATTACACATAATGTAGAAATTGAATTTATTAACGATAGTCACAAAATTGAGGACGTCTTCGATACACGAAAATCTTAATTTCGTACAAGGAGTAGGACTATTTGAGCCAGACAAAAACATATACTCATATGAAGAAAAACTTGAGAATGAATAATGTTTTGAGGTTGATTCAGGGTGTACAGATCCAGAACCAATGTCCGTTGGAGAGCAACCAAATGAAAGAAGTAGTAGCCATAAATCGTTAGTTCCATACTCGGACAGTTCTTCTGACATCGACTATGATTTCCCTCAGAAAAGTAAAGTACAAAAAAAGAAGTCTCTTGCGAATAAAAGTGAATGGTTTGCTGAAAAAAACAGGAAACTTCGAGAACAGGGCAAACCATATTTGGGACGTATAAGGAAGAATGAAATATGGAGTTACAATAAACCAAAAGAACCACGAAAAATGAAACGAAGATGTCATTGCAAAAGTAGAGAAAGGGATTAAATGAAATGTGTTACTATAATAGAAGAGGATAGAAAAACAATTCTGGAAAAGGTTTGACTGGGGAGAAAAGAAAACGTACATAAATAACGTAGTTACCAGTCTTGCGACAAAACGTGGAAGGGACAGAAAAGAAGCGGACAAGTCAATGAGATCTCAATCTCTTGTATACTACTTGAGAATTCAAGATGAAAATATAAGAGTCTGTAAGACAATGTTCCTAAATACCTTATGCATAAAAAATGGAATATTCTAAACTGGAAAAAAGGTCTAAAAAGTGATGAAATTCCAAGTCAGTTGAGAATTACGAAGGAAAGTCGGAAAAGGCCATTTGAGGAAAATAGAAAACAAGTAATGCTTACTTAGACGCACTGCCTGTCATGGAATCTCACTATTGTCGAACTACATCTTCAAAAAAATATCTTTTGCCAGAATGGTTAAGTAAACAAGCTCTTTACAATTTTTATGTAGCAGATTGGTGTAAGTCACATAATGTAGAACCGTTATCTAGAACCGTTTTCACCAAAGGACTAGATTTACGAAATTTTGTCCTCTTCCGAGCAAAAAATGTGCTAATTTTAAGGTGGGTACTATTGACGAAGAAGAGTATCGGTTGCAAATGGCTAGGAAAATAGAAGCAAGAAATGAAAAGGAAAAGGATAAAAATGAGAAAAGCCATGTTCTGACATCAGGCTTGCAAGCGGTTCTCATGGCTCCGAAAGTCAAGCGTTAGTAAATTTGTACTACAAAACAAAATTGCAAGTATATAATTTATGTTTCTACGATTTAAATAACCATAATGGCTTTTGTTTTTTATAGAATGAAACAGAAGGTGGTGTAAATGCTGAGGAGTTTGCATCCATTTGGGCCCACTTTTTGATAGAAAAATATTTACCACCTATAAAATGTAATAAGGAAAACAGAAATAATAGTGTACACTGACGGATGCGTTCATCAAAACCGTAACAATATTATGGCGAACGCATTGCTCTATGTAGCCGTCACTCAAAATATTACAATTGTCCAAAAATATCTTGAGGTTGGACATACTCAGATGGAAGCTGATACTATGCACTCTGTTATAGAGCGATTATTACGAAATAAAAAGATAGATGTACCTGCTGAGTATGCCAGTATTTGAGACGAAGCTCGTAAAACTCCACGCCCATTTGATGTTACTTACCTCGAACACAATTTTTCAAAAGTTTCAATGACATTATGGCTTACAATAGCATCCGACCAGGCAAAAAAAGAGACTCTAAAGTGACGGATCTTCGGGCAATACAATACACACTTCGGGGGGAAATCTTTTATAAATTGAGATTTAGTGATGGTTGGTCTATTTTACCTCAAAGGAAATCTGCTGTGAACCGAAAACAGTGGTCCGAGTTGAAACAGCTGCATCAAAGTAGGCTTCCAATTTCAGCTCGTAAATATAAAAATTTACAAGAGATCAAAAAGATTTTATTTTCAGATTATCGCAGCTATTATGATCACCTCCGCCACGATGTTTAATGTCATCTACAGTGTTTATATTCATTTACAGGCTTAATTTGTTGCAAGTATGCTACTTATATTTAATAAATTAACCGTTCATTTTTAAATTATATAAACAGGATAATCGTTATATAACAGGATAATCGTTAATTAACAGGAGAATCGTTTGCATAAAGTAAAAATGAATTAATTACGTTTTAGTTTATAGACAGTTTTGCTTTAATTTTTGTTGTTGTTCTGCTCAAGTGAAATTTCATATCTTTAATGTTTTATTTAGTTGTATGTACAATAACTATAATAATTATTCATTATTTGTACTCTTCATACAACATACTTTAATCTGTATAATGTCAATAATAATGTAGTTGTAAGTAAAATTAGGCCTATTATTCATCCTAAAACTGTTGTGTGTAAAACCTGCTAACTCCACAACAATGACATGTTTTTCAAAAATAAAACCTTCTACCTCCTTATTTTCTCAATAAAATCTTAAAATGTTAAAAAATTCTGTGCATCTGTCTCTGTTAAGTTGAAAATAAGTTTAAGCTTACGAATAGTCCTGAAGATTATTTTACATGGTGTATTTTATACTTTTCACTCAGTTATTTAGCTCTCCTGTAAAATTTTGTAAAACGGAATTAGCAGGTTAACACTTTTAACCGACGATATACATTTAGACTTCGCCATCAATTCATATCCTTTTCGGCACTTTAATTCCAATATTGTCTTCGGTTTCTACAAATTCGGATTAAAATTGTTTATACATTTAACTATTATCCACGGTCGCATTTTAAGGGTAGTACGTCCTAAATATTGTATCTTAATAAGTTTTTAATATTAATGTGATCAAAGTAGCTAGTAGTGATTTTTTTATACAACAGAATTTTGTAACGTATTTAATTTGTGACAAAATTCATACGTCTAAATTTTACATTCTTCAAATTTTTCTTTTTTAAATGGTATATAGATGTAGTTGTTTCATAGCATTGTTTATTATTGGCCATATAAACCTACAGATTATTTCTTTCAAGTCTCGTTAGAAAATTATCCTGTTATTTGAAGTCCAAGTCTATCAAAGTTTCTGTTGGTGGGATTTGAGTGCTCCACGTAGATACGCGCACAGAGATAACGCGTGCGCACTGCTCAAAAACGGGACGTTATAACCAACACCAATATTTTTCGCCTAGCGTATATGAAAATGAATCACATTTGCCCTAAAAATGTGACTGAAAGTAAACCTTGGCGGCCCTAGAGCCGCTAAACTCATAACAGCATGATTTTGTAGGTTTTTCAAAATCTAGACACCTATGACAATCATTGAGATTCATTGACGTTTCAAATAATTTTTCATTTAACCTCGGCGTCGGTGTAGTGTTAATGAGAGTTTCGAATAAAAATATAAAATAATCATACATGAGTAGTGAATAATTGTAATTCTAACTGAATAACTCTTGGTAAAAATGAATGGTAATTTAGACAGTGATGATGACGAAGAATTTACAAGTACTCCGCCGGACTTGCAAGAATTCCTATTTTTTTTTTTTAATGCTAGGCGAAAAACAGTTGTGTGTCACACAGGCAAAAATGCATTGGCAGCCCTTAGCTATCAGCTGCCCTCGGTCGCTTCGCTCGCTCCGGCATCTAATAGCTGCGGGCTGCTAATGCTCACTTTCTGCCCTTGTGACACAATATACTATTGTGGCGATTTTTATTGGAAAAGTGCTGGGATTAGCAGCTAAAGATGCTTGGTAAAATCACCGCATGCGCGCAGCAGTTCGCCATTAAATAGTAAAGGTGTTCACAAACATGTAGAGACGTCTGCTGTCGTTAGTGATGAGTAGAAAATACAATTGTATTCATTCTAGATAAGCTTCTTTTTAGCGCACATAAGATGAGTTATCATTAGGAGAAAACAACTAGAGTTATTAATAGAAGAAAACAAGGATGATTCTTATTTGGAGAACGACGTAAATAATTATTTGGTGGACACAATTTAAATCATTGTTTGGAAACAATTACAATTCTTTTAGTTATAAAGCAAAATTGACTTAATCATGAAGATTTGAATTTAATTTGGTTAATCGTAAAGTTGAAAATTAGTTAACTTCAATGTGTAAAGATTAACCGTTACCGTCTCCACTTTATGTTATAAAAAGTCTCTTTATAATCTATCACTTTTGGGATTTTTGAAGGAGCACAAATAGTGCCTCCAAATATGTATTTAATTATGTGATTTTCTTTTCAGAGTCAATGCTGACAACAAGTTCTGATAAGTTAGTGTTCAGACTGATGTAGAAAATAATTATGGTAAATTGTTAATAATTTATTTATAGACCTAGGGTTAATTGTTAAAAGGTTTCTGGGTCCTCATTAAGTCAAATTTAATTTATTTATGCTCTAGATGCAGTGGCGCTCTGTTTGTTCTGAAATTTTGAGTTGCCATATTCAACCCATGCCCAAACTGAAGTTTTCCCGTGAACTGATCCTCAAGCTAGTCGTTGGTACAGTAGGTGGGCAGGTAACATTTCACTTGCACCCAATTTTATTTCACTGAAGCCTTTGATATGGAGCATCCAATTACGTGTCACTGGCGTCCAACAGCACAGCCAACCGAGTATATGTATATTAATTTAATGTAAAAAGAACATACTTTTCAATGTGCTTAATTGTAATTCTATTTGTATTAAGGATAGCAAACAATTATAACAGTTATTGAGGAATCAAGTAGTTCTATAGCTTTTAGTTTCCATACTAATAGTGTATTAAGAAACCGTTGTTAAACTTAATTACTTTCAGTGCAGTACGATATTATGTGTTACGTTAAATTTCCGAAATCGATTGATTTCTTCAAGCGCCATATAAATATTATTTTCCAACTACTTCGTTTTACGGTTATTTAGAGACACTAGAAAATTTTAACTTTCTACTCATTAAGTGATTTAACAAGATCGACTATCTGCCAACTAAAATGAGAACTTATTTAAGCCTCCTACAAAATATCATAGTGTTAAGTACAACGATGAATACTTCGAATCTATTCTATAATAATTTACTTTGCTTTGCAAAGGTTAAAAATCCCGCATTATAAATTCCCTGAAACAAGCAAACACGTGCATTTCGTTAAACTACTTTTAATAGTTTCTTTAAAAGGTTTGTTATAAATACTAAGAAATTCTATAAACGCGGTAATTCGTTATCACGCAGGTGTCCAACTCGCTCAGTTATACGAGCAATAAAACTGTCCTCGTATAATTTAGTTCTCAGTAGTGTAATTCGAAGTCAATCTCTATCGTTTTCTGTAACAGATAAGAAACATGTCATACACTTTACTCCATAATACTGCAATTCAGGTTGTAAACAGTTTGATCAGACATTGTTTTCCCATGCGGACAAATTCATGAAAGTCACAGTATATACAGGCCTTTTGCTTTCGTTAATTGGCTTGTGTTTGCAAGCCGTGTTCTAAGAATATTCTACAGTTTTTGTACTAAAAATACTCTTGCAGGGCTGTTCTTGAAATACTTTACATTTTATCGATGGGAATGTTTTCGAAAGAAAAATACGTTAGCACCCCTGATGCTTTCTCTACCTATAAATACAAGCTGCGCTTCGACAGTTCTATTCGATTATATACATCGTCCTATCCCGTAAAGGCACTATGTAGGTCACGGTGCTGCTTAAGATGCTTTCTTTTAAGAAGCATTGTTTTACTTCAGTGTTTACAAAATAACTTAGTTTAGTGAAATCGTTTCATAGAGTATCCAGTCCGTCGGAAAGTATAAGTACGCACTTCCAGATCTGCTACGATGGTAGCAGAGGCAGGCAGCTACTCTTCTTATGGCATAATCACTTTGTTTTTTCTTGATGCTTCTATGAACTCTAACTACTCCATATCTTGGTTGATAACCACGTGAGTGCTTGGGTTATTTTCTTACTCGTAGTTATCAGATTGCAGGCTAAAAATTTACTTTCACCTGACAGTGCACAAGTGATTACGAGATTGTTTTTCAAGTAACAATTAATATAAATCGAAGCACGAGCTAGAGCAATTTTTACTGTTTTAAAATTAATATTAGGAAATGCTAACGTCAACAACTTGTTTACTAAATTATAATCTAAAAAGTCTACCACTTGGTTTATTTCAGTTTAGGGTTTTAAGAAGTGCACTTCAAATCGCAGGTAAAACAGTGATCTAATACTGTACATATTATGTCTTAGTTTCTCCTTGTATTTATTTAGGGTTGGAAACATTATGTAAGTATCCTTGTATGTGTTATTTAGATTTTAAGATTTTATGTGCCTGGGAAATAATTCCTAATCTATATTTGCTTAAATGTATATTTCTCTGTTGTGTTATATGCGAGTTAAAGCTTTTATATATTTGTTTACATCATATTGTAACAGAACGATTACGGAAATGTTCAATTCGGTATCTGTAAATATTGCTTTTGATACTATGCGTCTTAACTAACAGATTGTAAATCAATCTACTTACTGAAATTTTCAATTTTTTTTTCTGTGTGACCCACCCCACTCTATGACGTTTTGAGCTAGCGCGGAATTCAATTCTTTTGGATTTCTATTCTACCCTTCTGCTTTGTTGCGGTATTCGGTGTGGGAGATTTTCTTTACATAATTTACTGCTTTCTTTGTTGTCTGCGCGGAATACCGTAACACATGCCGTTGAATAAATATCCTTTAGCGGTCACCTATACACTAACAGGCATAGTGTTCAAGGAACTTAGCTACCGAATTCACCTTCCTGTCAAATTCAGTACGAAAATATATCAAACTCGCCATTAAAATGTATGTGTGTATTATTTATAATTACTGTATTCGGACCTGAACTTTGAAAAAGTTCTAAGATACTAGAACGGGTAGAATTACTTGCGCGCTTCAGTTAGCTAAAGAGACAAACTATAGGTTTAACCAAATTAGTGGGGTCTTTAGTGAGGAACCAGACCAAGACAGATTCCCGAAACAGAGCTTCAGCTCTTTCGGTACCTAGAGTGGCAAAGACCATAAGGATCGATATGGCATTCTAAGACACTACTGCGATGAGGATAGCAACTGGAAACCATCACATTGCCTCCCACGTACCCAGCGTATCAAAAACGTTTATTAAAATGATGGCATCCTCTGGGACAAAATATTCCAGAGTTAGAATAGTCCTCCATCTCGGATATTCGGGAAGGATCTACTTCGGAGGAAGTGACAGGTAAGTTTAAAAAAAACCAGGAACAATTTGCGAGTTAGGGCGTAGAACTTTATAAGCATGATGCAAGTAGGCAAGCTAGAAAATTTAAAAATTGAGGTGAATAGGTTAGCATTAAACATAGTATAGGTTAGAAAAGTTCAGTGGCCAGACCCGGGAGAATTTTTGGAGTGAAAACCTAGTAATTGGTACAGATCGGAGGAAGAAAATGCGAGTAGGCGGATAGTTATGCGGTAGACAATAAGGCATTGTGTAGAAAACTACTTAGAAAAAACGAAAGAGTATTCATTTTTTGATTAGAATCTAAACCGGTAAATGTACAAGTTTACATGGCCACCTCTAGCTACAGTAATGGAGACGTAAAAGTGAACGACAAGTATATCCAAGACATACTAAGATTCGTAAAAGTGTATGAATAGTTAATAATTACGGGACATTTTAATGCAGTGGTAGGTGAGGGTAAGGAAGAAAGTATGTTTATTAGATTCAAGCACGAGAAACGGCAGGAAAACAAGCGAGTAGAATTTTGCGATAAAACCAATTTAACTACAACAAACACATTATCTAAAAAACATGCTAGAAGTCGATACACACGAAAGATGTAACGAGAAATAGAGAGATATCAACTAGATTACATTCTTGTTAAACAACGGTTTAGAAGCTACCCAGAAGCAGACATATACGCTGACCACAAAATAATTATGAAGAACACGCTTAATTTTAAGAATTTTAAAAAAGAAATACAAAAAGGCACTTTAACTTTGAGAAACTAAAAGATACAGGTACGCACAAATGATTTGAGAAAGAGTCAAACAAATTGCTGAAAGACATCGGGAAAATTTCTGATACCAAGGAAATAGAAACAGAACGGAATAACATTAAAACCAGCTTAGACTTTGCGGCCAGAGATATTCTAGGGTATAAACAAGTTGAAAATATGAAACTGTGGGCGACAAATCATATTTCGAATTTAATAGAAGAAAGGCAAAAATACAGAAACATACCAGATGAAGCAGAGAAACAAAAATACGAAGTCATAAAACGGGAAATTATTCGCAAATACAGGAAAGATACAAAACAATGGATTGAGGAAAAGTGCAAAGAGGTACAAACTAAGATGAAAGTTGAAATGACAGACACATCATACAAACTCCCTACATTTGACTTTTTAATGCTCCTCCCAAAGGTACTACATTGACCAAGAAGCGAGTTTCTTTTACCTAGAAATTTTGAATTTTGCCAAACCCGTGCTATTCTAAGCAAGGTAAGGATCTTTAATGTGTATAACAACCTTGACATAAGAGAGCTACATTTTACCTCTCATCCGAACGAGGGCGTATTTTTATGAACACATACTCGCCTAACATTTTTCAAGAAGAGCCGTGTCGGGAATAGAATCCTGGACGTTAAATTTAGAAGTCACACGCAAACCAACTAAACCACGGAACCGTCGGTGAAGTACGCCGCTAAAAATTCTGTTTCGAAAAAGTACCGAAAACCTCGACTGTACTAACAAAAATGGTTATCGAATAACTCAGTATGGTGTGGTGTAAGTGTTTGAACAGGGTCCCGAAATGCAATCGTACGTAAAATGTGTTTTAATCGGGAATTAACTTGGACGCCACCTAATCTCGCAATACGGGAATTTGTAGAAAAAGCCCCAGAAAGAGTAACAAGAGAATGCCAAATCCTGAAATCAGGGAAGTGGTTCTGGACAAAAATTCACATGATGACTAATAGAGTACACTAGTACTAAAATCAAACCTAAAATAAACATTATAGTAAGGACACTTATATACCTACCTGAAACAACAGTTAGCTGAAGAAAGGTTTCCAAAATTAAATGTTAAATTAGCTAAATATTAATCACGCTTCTAGGTAACTGCAATATAATTTATTATAACAATGCTGGAACTATTAACTTTGGTTGTCAAAAAACCCCAATATAAGACTGTGGGTACCTTTATCAGTTCATGCAATTAATTAAAAATGTTCGCTCATTTACAACTATTATAGGTTATAGTTTCGTAGGCTTTCATAAATTCCTTATGAGTAATTTTTGCATGTAGATAACCCGAACACCATGAAACGCCTTTATCTCCTGCGACTTTGAAAGAAACTAGTTGTTTTCAGCACGCTTAAGTCCAACATAAAGTTGTAAATTTAATCGGAACCAGGGTGTTCCTAAAATTAAAGTAACCAATCTGGTAGAGTATTATACGAACTTTATTGACTACTTGCAGTCAGTTGATACATATTTTTCAAGATAAACTAACTTACTCAAGTCACACGTTGTTTCTTTCGATGGTAATTACAAAGTACTTTATAAAAATAGACCTTTCTTCAATAAAATAATTCCCGATGTCTTAGGCAAAATTGGGACAGATGAATTAGGACTGCAAATTAAAATTACTTGCAATGTTTTTCCTCTATCTAAATATACATATGTTAAATTAACTTACGAAAAGGTTAACTAGAACTAGAGAAAGAGACTTTTTATTTTCCTTTTTCAACACAATTTGTAAGTAAACGTCTTCGTGCCTAGATGAGGTCATAGGTGCGCCAGTGTGATACATTATTAATCAAAACAAACGAATAATAAAACTAATAATTTCAGAACACAAAGTTGAGTTGCTGATATCGTTCTTAACTTTAAAACCGCCATGAAACGTATGATTAATATAAAATGCAGAAATAATCCTTCCTTACGTCAAGAATGCATAAACATAAAAGTTATATTTCTTAATGGAAATAACTATGACCCTACTGGTAAACTTTACTAATACAGAAACTATCAAAATGTAATACGATTATAATACTTCAAAAAAAACGTAACAAATTGTCATAATAACCATAGAGATCCAGAGTAAAAATGCAATACTGATGCTCTAATAAAGATTATGAAAAAGCCAAAGTTGGCATTGATTTGAGTAGTAATTTCTTGCTAACACTAAACATGTGTGTGTTTTATATTTTGTTGAGATTTTTCAACAAAAAGTAGGCTGATTTGGCCTCCAGCATGTCTGTACACATCTCCCACGTAGATTTTCAAACATATCACTTTTGAATACATTACTAAGTTTTAAGTCACAATTTGAATTGTAACTCTATATTCTAAGTTTTATATCAGACGCTAATTTAAATTATTAATCATAACTCAAGTATAAAAGTATGTTGAACTCTAAAGATATGTAAACTCAATCTGCAAAGGATATTTTTATTATTGCGACACTTTTGCGGCTTTCTGAACCATCACACTTTGTTGTACGTTGTCCTGGATCAAATGCCAAAATAAAAAAAAACAACACAATAAATACAAGAATAGCAATTTTAGTTTTGATGGTTAATATTTTTAATTAAATTAAATACTATTATACTAGTTTAGATTTTTGGCGTTTTTTGTGTGTGATCATCAGTAGCATTCTTGTTACTAAGCATTTGGTTCGGACCTCACCGATTTAATACACGTAAAAAATTGATTCAGAACGAAATTAAATTATAAAAGTGAAGTACAAAAAGTTCAGAACCATGAAAACTACATTTTTCTAAGTTGTAATTTACATACTAAACTTGATTATGCAAACCTCATTGTACTTGGACTCGTGTAATTTAAGCAAACATTGCTACAAATAAAAGACCTTCGCCTCTCGCTTATATAATTTAAGTTACTAAGTGACTAAATTATAATTTTAAAATCCCAGTGCCAGTTAAAAACAAACAAACGGAAACTAATTTCGTCATCATTGGCTGCTGTTTCAGTTTTTTAATAAAACTGAGGGATTTTAAAAATGCATCTTGAAACCTTCTTTATGACATCTAAAACACATTCCGGGCATATTTCTAGGCTGGTCACGTTCGGATGTTCTCTATATAGTTATTGTAATAATACCCTTGTCAACCTGTTTCGAATCCACTAGCTAACCCTTATTATTTTACAGTTTAAGTTTTGTTAAATTATAGGTTATTGTTATGTGCAACTGCAATTGTTATGTTATAATTTAAGGGTATTCTTATAATAATATGGCTGAGCCGTAAAAGTTCCTATGGAAACTTTATACGTTCAATATCGAAATGAAAATCTCTTAGTGTATATATACGAGATAGTTAAATAACATATTATTTCATACAGATAAACGACATGTAGCCAAATCTAAAATTTGGGTATGTTTTATAAGTGACAAAAATCTTTTATATGTATTAGACTAAAGGTGTGTGAAGATTTCTCTGCTCCAGTCAGTTGTAATGTAGAAATTCCTTGGAGGACATTTTTGCAACTTGAAGAATTTCTAAATCGTTCCTTAAATACAAAGTCCCTTTATTTTTTCTAATACAGCATCGATATCGTAAATCATTAGCTGCATAACAACGCCGATGATAATACATGCATTTAACAAACATACTTTTAATTTTCATTAAAATTTTTTAATAAACGCCCAATCAACGTTCGAGATACAAGCAACTGTTCATCATTCCATTTACGAATTATAGCTAAAATGAGAGAAAAAAGAAATAAAGAAATTAGTCAAAATCAGGAATATCGCAATTAGTATATAACAGTTTTTATATTCGAGTGGCGGTATTGATATTTCATATCATCATTACATCTTCAGTTCTGGAACTGGTTAGACGCTTACCCTCATTGTTTCCTATTTTGAACTAACCTACACATTTCCCTGAAATTTGCACAGTCTACATCTATCACTATCTGATCTAGGTCTACATCTACCTCCTTTTTCCTATCTCTGCTTGTAATATATTCCACACTATTCCCCAAAAATGCCTTAGAACGTATTCTGCCCTTCTATTTCCCTATTTCTCTTTTCCATAGACATCTTTATTCCTCTACTATTTCTATAACCTATCTGTTATTAACTTTGTCTGTCCATGCTATCATCCTCATACATCTGAAGCACAACATTCCAAAAGACTGCTTCCTACTGCCCGTATTTCATAGGCATACTGTGCTGAGCTCCACACATATGCTTTCAACAATTTTCTTCTTGTTTCTATGTTTGTTGCCTTTGATCATAGACGCCGTTCTTTCTTGTTAGATGCAGTTTGCCCCCCTTCTATTGTTTACAATTATACACCCTATTTCTGAGACATTCAGTGGCTGTGAAAGGGGGTAAGCAGCCTGTGGCTGCCAAGTTTCCCCAGCACTTGAACTATTGCCGATTTAATAGTTTTTCCAATATATCTTTTCGCACAGTCAACATTCGTTGCTGATATTTCACAACCACCACCTGTAGTTGTTTATAATAATCATTAGATTTATCTGCGCTTATTTTTCGTCATTAGGTTTTCCGTCTCGAAAGTGGTTGGACACGTACCTCCACTTATTTATATTCTGAGCTAACCTACACAATTACCTGAAATTCCTACACAGCCTATATACAGCTCGGTTCCCTTCTATTGTTTTCTAATTATATGCCCTATTTCACCGAGATTCAGTGGTATGTGAAGGGGGTTAAGCAGCCTGTGGTTACCAACATTCCCCAACACTTAGACATATGCCGAATTAATAGTTTTCCAGTAATTCCTTTCACACAATTAAAATTACTCGAGAATATTGCACAACCAATACCTGTAGTTGCTTATAATAATCATCATGTTAAAATACAGCTATTTTTTTCTTCATTACTTTATCCATCTTGGGACTGGCTGGATGCATACCTCCATTGATTTTTATTCTGAGCTAGCCTACACATTTTCCTGTAATTCCAACAGCCTACATCTTTCACTATCTGTGTGCAATAGTCTAACCTAGGTCTACCTCTACTTCTCTTTTTTCCTATTTCTGCTTGTAATATATTCCGCACTATTCCCGCATGCCGTAATATGTGGCCTAACATCTTATCTCTCCTATTTTTTACCATTTCCCACATACTTTTCTCGTCCCTTACCATTTTTAGTACCTCGTTGTTCTTAACTTTGTCTGTCCATGATATCTTCATCATAAGTTTGTAGCACCACATTTCAAAGGCTTCTACTTTTTTCTTGTCCGCTTATCCTACTGTCCAGGCTTCACAACCGTACTGTGCTGTGCTCCACACATATGTTTTAAGCAATCTTTTCCTTTTTTCTATGTTTGTTGTCTTTGAACACAGTAGTTGCTCTTTCTTGTTACATGTAGCACGACCTTGTGCTAATCTTTATTTTATATCTTTTGCGTTTTCTCATCTTGCGTTATTTGGCTTCCTGGGTAGCAGAAATCCTTAACCTCTTGTTAATTCTTGTTACCTATTTGTATTCTTGTTTTTGATTTATTTTCCCCTCCTTTGAATACTAGTACCTTAGTTTTATTCTTGTTAATTTTCATACCGTGATATTTCACATAAAGATTATATTCTTTCTATACTCGTTTATGTAAGTCTGTTTCTATAAAAAAAGTTAAAGAAGGGATTGGTTTTAGACTTCCCTTCGCATAGGCAATCTGAGAAGTTGTTTCAGCCTCTATTGCAATCGTAGCACCGTGTATTCTATGCATTCAGAAAGTATTCTGAACGAAGAGAGGGAGGTGGCATGTTTGACGTCTGACTCCTTTACCAGTTGACAGTAATGACATTGAGGTAACTTTAAAATGCTAATTTTTAAATGTGATATAATTACCTGTGATCTCCTCGTGAAAGTATTAAGTGTTTTTATAAAGAACAGTGATATATAGAAATCCCTGGGTGTGTGCCAATCTGATCTACAAGAACTTGTTACGTTTATTTTCGACGATAGATTCAAATACGTCTTTTTTGTGGTAGTTCGTTTTTCATTCACCTAGCTTGTTTCTATTCAAAACCTCTTCCTGTATTTTTACCTCGTTACAATAGTACGCGCAATCATAACATTCCTTTCAAATCTATTCATTCTAAAACGAAAATTTATTCGATAAATTAAATAGTCAATACCTTGTTTTAGGTATCCGTTAATTTGTTAAACACTCCGATAACGTATAATTGCGTTCTCTTGTGTCTCCAATTTAAAGATTTGTCGAAATAATAGATCCTACTATTAGTTGATAGCGTGTTTCCCAGTTTGCTAATCGCGCTTTTGATAACGCGAAGATTGCAGTTCAAACTCGTATTATTTGAACCCATTTTTAATTTGATTCTTCAGCTTGTGCGTTGAAATATTTTCTACATTACTAGTTCCAGTACTTCAAAAGCGATGCACGTTTTTCTGTTCGACAAGTAGAAGGTATCTTGCGTGTATTGCTCTTAGCTGGAGGCCAAATGGGTTCTTTCTTTATGTAGACCCAACTGTTCGTTGACGTAGACCACCTGCTTTTGTCTGCAGACCGCTGCTGCAGTTACCGTGGCAGGGCGAATGGATCCTGACTACCGTGACGTTGCTGTGCTGACTCAACCCCGACGGCTTGCAGGATAAGCCTAGCGACGCATATAGGTATGGGACTCGTTTTCTTTTATGCACATAGAAGGTTATTATTTATCAGCGGTTGATGTTGTGAAACCCGTTCACCATACATGTTTAAAAGCTAGCTTCGCTAGTGCTTCTGGTTGTATTTCTTTAATTTTTACTACAACTTGGTCTACATTTAATACTTTAATTTAACACACGTGCTATTGAGAAAATCTACATTTAATACTTTAATTTAACATACTTGCTATTAAGAAAATCTAAGCATTACTTCTTTTCAGTGAGATTTATTACATGTTAGCTACGAAATGCGCACTTCGTGGATCCATTATAAAATTTGTCCTTTACAATATAACTTAAATTTAATACTTTTCTTTGTTCATGTGAATCAAGAAATTTTAATTTATTTTTATAGTTAATAGGTAATCGTGGGCGACGTGCCTTTTTTGTTTTTTTGATATGAAGCGGAATCCCCTCACTCTCCGCATTTGGTAGTTAGCCTGGTATTTACTTTTCCTCCGGTTACGTCTAGGTACGTAGAAAACTATGCCGTTTATTTTTCGAACAAGACTTTATATCTTTTATTGCAATTACAGAGATATCAAGCTAATTTTCACTTGCAGCATTTCAAGCAACAACAACAATTTCATTTCTTTTGATAACAATGTGTGATGGGCACAAAACAACAACACTATTCTACACAAAGTTGTCTAGTCAGTCTGCTAATGAGAGAATATTTTTATTAAAAAAAACTGTATAATATTAACCTGTACCAACTTACATATAGACACAAATCTTAACCACTAATAAACACAGAGTGATTGATAACTTGAGTTTAAGTAATTTGATGCGAAATAAAATAAAGGAATCTATCACACTATTTTGCTCTAACTTATTCAATTTATAGAACCATACTTTGTTACGGGTGTTTTTAGCATACATTTTAAATTTGAAATTTCCCAAAAGGGGCGGGAAATCCCGTAATAAAATTGTAACATTAGAACGCACGGGTCACACAGAAACAGAAAGGACAGTTAAGTAAAGACTCGCCCGTAACACGATTACGTATAAAAAGATACGGGAATTCGGAAATACCGGACTAACTACAAATGCAGAGAGTGGGGTGGTTTATGTAGACAAAGGAAGGACTTCGCCATCGAATTTTTAGATACAGTAAAAATTGAAAACTCTATTTTAAACAAAATAATTAATAAAAAGTTATATTTTACGGACAATTTTAATAAATTTCGTAGTGTAACATGCAAAAATCTAATCGGTCTTGAACAAAAAAGTAAAGTTTAGGCCTTCTTTTAGACAATCATTTTATGCTACATATAGTATTTTTAAGATACTTCCTAATTAAGCCATTTAAAATAATAGTAAACACCGGCGAAGCTAGTTTTTCAAACGGGTTTGGTACACGTGTTTCGCCCGTCGGTGCAATGCGACTTGGATTTATCCCCTGGTATAGAACAAAAACAAGGTGACGTACCTTCACCTGCCGGGATGCTTATCTTGCACCTATATCCGTGGGGACGAAACAGCTAAACATCTTGAACTCGCTCACTGATGAAGCGTCACAACAGTGATCATGAGTGTTGCGATCATAACTGCAACAGTGGCCTACGTAGAAGAACAATTGGATCTATGTAGAAGAGCATTTGCACCCAGGGATATTAACTTTACGTGAAAGATGTGCATCACTCTTGGAGTATTAGAATTAATCACCCAGAAAGCACATGCTAAGACTACAAAAAGCAAGATCAAAGTAACGATATGATAATCGAATCAAATATTAAAGTAACACATGTCAAAAGGACACTTCTACAGTCGTTGTAATGTATAAATAGATAACAAAAACCGGCAAATTCGACAACAATTGCCTTTGTTAATCACATTTGTAAAAAAATTGTTACTCAAACTTTATTACTACTTATAAATAAAGCGAATATATTCCGTCAGAAAACAAGAACTGTAGATAACCGAGTACATTTGGAGCATTTATCACACAATAAAGATAAATTAAGGTACTTCGATTTAAACTAAATACACTACCAACATTCTACAGAGTGTTGAACAAATATCTGTTTTAATTGTATTATGGTGAGTTTTACAGGAACAAATTGATTAATTAAATTATAAAGCGGTATCAGAGGCGTCTCCTGTAACCAGTAGTTATACAAAATATCAAAGCGGAGATGTCGGAATATTTGAGAACATCGTAAATTGAGAATATTTAAAAAGGCAAAATTGAACGTAACAATTTGTGCGATTTCAAGCTACGCGATTACTAATACTTACCCTGTCAGGTTTTCAATCCATCAAGTTTAAAGGACGTCATCTACGTCTAGTTCAAACAAGATTTCTTAAAACGACGTGTAACCCAGAGAATTGTTAATTATGGGAAATTCTCTCGATGCAATGGATTCTCTTACAAAAGTTCACCTGTATGTTTGAACAAATAAAACAAATCACAACTGACCTTGCTTAGATCTATTCTAAAATAACATTGTTTGAGCACTTTTGTAAACAAATAGACAAAGCACTTTTTGCATTAATATTCGGGCGAGCGTACTAAAGATGTTCTCATAACAAAAAACATTCAATAAACAAAAATGGTACAATTCATTATCAGTTCTTAAGGAATCTAACCTTTATAGTTGAGTATCACAATTAATTGCATTTAAACTCACCATGTCCAAATCTTATATTCCTAATAATGTAACACTACACATTGGGCATTACTTTATAATTGTTATGAAACATCAATACAATCCAAACTACACTTTAAAATTTTTCAATCCTCCCCTACTCACCTACTACACGCGGTTATCGTCGTCCAATCTCGCGACCCTTCCCGCAAATTCTTTAAAGGCTGTCCAGAATGCCTTATGGTTAGCCACTTCCCCGACTTCATCTAGGCTTTTTGGCTATGCTAGCCCAGTCGAAGAGCACGTGCTCTGCGCTTTCTGCGCCATCTCCACATTCGCAGCGGTCGTTGTCGGTTGAACCAAATTTTTGCAAAAACGCTTTCAGGGCGCCGTACCCTGTCATCAGCTGTACCATTTTATGGTGGAGCTTTACCTCGATCTTATCTCTAGCTACAATCGGAATGAATTTGTGAGTCAATCTGCCCCTGGCAGCGCTGTTTCACCTCTCTTCCCATTGTCGGATTGCTTTTTCACTCAGGTTTCTTTTAATTAGAGACCTCGGTATCGACGAATGTGATATCCGAAAGTCGCCCGTTGCGGTCTCTTTAGGTAATTCATCAACCCTATCATTTCCTACGTTCCCATCGTGCGACCTAACCCAACAGAACTTTATACGTCGAAACTCGAGCGCCGTATGCGCTATCCTCCAGACGTCCGCTTGGAGATCTGTGAAAGTGCTCATGTTTGTTAAAATTGTCAGCGCCGATTTACTATCACTGAATTATATAATACTCGTCTCTGCCCGTGTGGTTTATTACGTAATCGGTAGCCTCTCGTATGGCTACCAATTCGCACTGGAAGATAGTGCTCCAGTTCACGAGTTTGGTTTGAAACCGAAACACCTCCCTTTTCTGCTTATACGCCGCGCCTGCTTGCCCATCGTTCATACGTGAACCGCCGGTATAAATTCTGATACCCGTCGCGTCCACATCACCTTCGACAAACTCGATTCCTTTAATATCGGCCGGGTGCCCCAATAATACAACAATCTTCCTCGAAACCTCCCTATTACCAAGATTAAAATCTTCGATAATTTCGCGCCCTTTCCCTATATCTATTAATCTCCTATCCCTAACCTCTAATGACATAATCGATAGGGAGAGTCCTGCTGATCACTAGAACCGCCTCCGTGGAGGTGGTACTGTACGCCCTCGCCGCCTTTACATCGGTTATTCGGACTTTACAACCTTCCGCCCATACAGATGCTGCGTACAGCATTGCCGGCTCTACTGCTCCGGCATAGACCGTCCTTCGCGATTCGCCCCTGAAATCCCTGTTTATTTTCGACGCCGCCATCATTATATTTGATAATTCGTTGCCTTTACTTTTTACGATTGCACATGGGGTTTCCAATTTAATTTATCGTCTATTTAGACACCGAGGTAAGTGATGGCGTCTTTAAACGGGATTTTCTCCCCTCCTAACTCTAGCTTAGGGGTCACTGTCCCGGTTTCGTCCCGAAATATAGTGCCTCCGATTTTGTCGTATTAAATTTCAATTTTACCTCCCGCGACCATTCGTGCAATTTATTTAGCTCCTCGTTTGGTTTTGTTTGCGTGTCCATTAATAATCGCGATCTGATAATTGAAAGCGTGTCATCCGCAAACCCAACGATTGAGTAACCTGCAGGCAACTTGACCCTAAATATGCTTTCATACAATAGCTTCCAAAAAGTGGGACCAGAGCATGACCCCTGCGGGCACTCCCTTTCTACCTCGCGCGACAAAACTTTACCCGAAATTTCAACCTGTGCCAGTCGTCCCGAGAAATAGCTCTTGACTAAAGACATCAAGTTTCGCAGACAACCCCTACGATCTATCTTGTAAACGATTAATGGCCACCAGGCAGTATCAAATGCTCCTGAAATCTCCAAAGCATCAACAGCACACTACTCTTTAGCATCTCTCGCCTGCCCCGACAACGAACTCTAATGCGTCGATGGTCGACTCTCCCTCCATAAAACCGAACTGTCGGTTATTGAAACCGCCGCTATGTCGCACTAAGTGATCAACTCGCGTAGTCATAACGCGATCCAAGCATCGATCCAAGCTTTCTCCAGCACCGGCAGCAAGCTAATTGGACGATAGCTGCCCGGTCCTAACACATCCGCCTTTTTAGGTTTAGGGATAAATTTCACGTTCTGGACATTCCAGCAACGCGAAGAGAGGGGGGCTCTCTAAACAAACATTTAATTACCCTGCAAAAACACACGCGGCTAACAGGCACGCCGCCAGAGCTGCGTCTGAAGCGATTCCATCATGCCCCGGTGCCTTCTTATGGTTCATCCTCCTAAAGGGCCTTACGACCTCGTGAACTAAGATTGCCTTATTGGTACTTGTTCCTTGCGCCTCAGTAGCTTCCCGACGTACTAAATCGTGCAACCCCTTATACTCCTCGGGATTATCTGATGGGAAAAATTTCTCTAATAAATACTCCGCCGTGGTTTTAAAAGCTTTGGTATATTCGCCATCTGTTTTCTTTATGTTACTGAGCGCGATTTTCTGTTGCTTACCCCTTATTACGCGGTATGCGGTACCCCAGGGTTCCTGTTCGGAATTTCGCGTGCAGAATTCTTTAAATTTATTTGTTGGCGTTTCTTCTATTAATATTTTTTAAACGCGGTTACTTTGATTATATTCGAATCTCCGTTGTTCTCTTATTTATTCCGAGACGCGTTGATAGCGGCGCCCTAGGTTACGCGTTTCTGCCCTCTTGGTGGTCAGTTCCCGAGTCCACTAGAGTACGCTGTTTTTAAATGTTTTCTTTCGCGGCATGGAGTACGACGACGCGTCTACCAGCGCGTCGTTTAATTTTTTTGCGAGTGTTTCTATTTCGTCTGCCTTTTGGCAGTTTAATCGTTTTCGAGCTCAGAGATGCTTTCGCCAAATTTTTGTTTAAACCGTTCCCAATTTGCTTTTTTATTACAGAACTGCGGAAAGATAGTTAGTTGCTCGTTTGTGTTTTTCTCGTCATCGATATCCCACGTAATTAATTTATGGTCACAGAGCGTTATCTCGTCCGATCTAAGTTCCTAGTTATAAATTATTTCTAACATCTCGTGCGAGGCTACAGAAATATCTATAAAACTGCCGCCTCTATGCCCTCAAACGTAGATGAATCATTAGTGTTTATTACAGTAAGACCCCACTCCGTAAAAAGATCAACACCTGCGCACCTCTATCGTCTTCGATAAGACTACCTTATAACGGTGATTTAGCATTAAAGTATTTCCCAATTATTAGTTTTTTATTCCTTTTAATTTTGCGAAAAATGCCTTCGATTTGATTTATTAAGTCCTCGGTTTGAGAATTTTCCCGCCGGGAGTCGACTAGAGGAAAGTACGCGCATATCACATAGAACGTGTTTGTCCCTGTTTTTATTTCCACGCTGGTTATAAACTCGTTGGACAAATTATTTAATAAAATATTGGCACACGTCCCATTATTTATTATTATTTCGCTGCGCGGTCGTACGTTATTCGCGTTTATTTATTTAAATTTTTAAACCACCAAATCAAATTTCAAATTTATATATACTAATTACTAATTTTACAAAAGTTTACCTTACAGTTTCATCTGAAAGTCACCCTGAATTCCATTAAAGCCCAGAAATATCATTTCTTTCTTAGGGGCATTGAATTACAATCTGATTTATTGGGAAGCAAGCCGTCCCAATGTACTTGGGTGTATAGGTATGTTGAAAATCAGTGTTCAATCACGTGAACCCTCATTTATTATTTTATAATCAACAGGGTGTTTACGACAAGCCATATCATTATTTTTCTGCCCAACCCCACACCTGTTTATAACTTCTAAGTAATTAATATTCTTTTGTACAAGTGGCTGTCTAGCGATGTCATTATCCCCACGTTTCTGCCTAAGAGGGTTACGCTATTAATAAATATATCCAACACGTGTAAATTGCATAACGTCATAGTTTCTTTTGTTAACTTCGCGTAATTGTGATATAAATAAGTACATTGTCCTATGTAATAATGTCTGGTTGGTAATTTAATCTCTGTGGGTTTCATTATATCACGGTATTTTCCTCTCTATTTAACCATATCATAAAAACTCGATTTTTATTGCGTCTTGCATATATTGTAACTGATATCTGTAATTATGTCGGTGTATTATTAAATGGAATAATGTTTATGTATAAAATACAAAAGATTTCTCTATATTTCATAAGAAATGAATTGATTTGTTTTTCTTTTTGGTGGCTTTTAAAATAATGAATGAATCGGAATATTTCACAACTGTATTGTACATAAATAAACTGATGCTTTTGTAATTTCTAAATGTATGATTTTTATAGCACTCCTATTTATTGCAATAGCTTATTAAATACTATTATACTGAAATCAAAATTATACAGGGTACTCCAATAATAAGTTGCCCGTTTTAAACAAGTTTTTTCCGCTTTTATCAGCTGGTTTTTATTTCCCGTAACGCCCAAACGTTACAACTATCTGTAATCATTATAAAATGAATGTCTATCCCAAAAAATCAATTAATTGGAAATGAATTCTCATGCAATTAAGACTAGATTATGACCCAAAAAATTGTACTGATAGCCTTGTGGTAATTGTAAATTTAGGTTCAGATGCCAAATTCGCTCATTTACCGAAATAAATACTGAGTTCCCGATATCCAGAAGATATGTACAAGCTTATTTTCGACATTCATAAACTAAGCAATCCGTAGTTGTTAAATACCGAATATGATTTTATTTTGACAAATAATCATTTTAAAAACTTTCTATTTCTAATATTCTGTATCATTAATATTTGTAGTCTTTGCAATCCTTAACCTGTCGTGCTTAAGCAAAACAGCGCAAGCAAGTGGTGTATTGCTACGATAATATAACGGAAACTTCTTTTGCAATAATAACAGTTCTTTATTATAAACTGATTACACAAACCTGTTCAACAACCCGTAGCTACAGTGTAATTCTAATATACTTAAGGGAATTTATTTCCATCTAATCGCTAATAGTATTAACTCGATTAGAGCGGCAATGTTGTCTTCTGAATTTCCACTCGATGTACTTACAAATAACAACTGTTAATTTATTATTGATTATTAATTCATGTCCATCACTAACTCACAATAATTTATATCAGAGCGAAATTTATTATAACACTATCATCACCAATAGATCTTCAGTCCTGGAACTGGTTAGACGCGTATCCTCATTGTTTCCTATTATGAGCTAACCAACTCATTTCCTTTTGTCCCTGCATAATAGTTCCAAATGTCTTCCTGCATTTGACAATTTTCATTGCCTCTTCGATGTACAAGTGAAAAATTAATGGTGATAGGGCAAATCTCTGTGTCACCCATTTCCTAATTACTTCTCCACATTCCTGCTCTAATTCTATTATCGCTGTTTGCTCTTTGTATAAGCTATGTACTATCCGTCTATCCCTAAGACCGATTCCAATTTTTTTTGAACATTTCGAACATTTTTTCCATTTTAAATTGTCGAATGCTTTTTCCAGATCTACAAATTCTATGTACACACTTTCCCCTTTTACTATGGTTTTCTCCATTATCATCCTCAGAACTAAATTAGCCTCCCGGGTTCCCCTGTTTTGGCTAACCTCCAATTGAACTTCTCCTAATATTTCTTCAGCTCGTTTTTCCATTCATCTTGATACAATTCTAGTTAGCATTTTTGACACATGTGCGGTCAAACTTACTAGTGTAAAAAATTTTAAATCTATCAGTGCCTCTCTTTTTTGGTATAGTGACCATGATGTTACGTTTTAAATCTTTGGGTACCTCGCCTGTCTCATACACATAGCTTACGAGTTGGAAGAGACGTTCTGTTACAGCTTGTCCAGAGGCCTTGAGAGTTTCTGCTTGTACCTTATCTAAACCCGCGCCTTACCATTGTTCAGACTCTTTAATGCTAATTCAATCTCATCTCTAAGTATAGGATACGCCAAATCATCCTTTTCAATGTCAGATTCCTATTCTAATGCTGTTAGTTTCTCTCCTGCATATAAATTCCCAATATATTCCTGCCTTCTAACCACTTTCCCTACATTTTCAATAATGACGTTTCTTCTCGCGTTCCTTATATTTTTGCTATTTGGTTATATATCCCTAAAATTCTCCTAATTAGTTTGTATGCTTCGTCTGTCTTTCATAGTCCCATCTTAGTTTGTACCTCTTTGCACTTTTCATCAATCCACTTTAGCTTTTCTGCATTTGCGAATAATTTCCCATTTTATGGCGTTGTATCCCTGTTTTCCTCTTTCGTCTAATCTATTTTTGTATTTTCGTCTTTCTTCTATTGAATTCAGAACATCTTTTGTTATCCATGGTTTCTTATTTTCTTTTTGTGTATATCCCAGAATATCTCTGGCCGCCATGCCTATGCTGGATTTAATGCTACTCTATTCTGTTTCTACTTCCTTAGTATCCGATATTTTCCCGCTATCTTTCGGCAATTCATTTGACTTTTTGTCAAATCTTTCGTGGATATCTTTATCTTTTAGTTTCTCTAAGTCAAAGTGCCCTTTCCCGTTCCCTTTTTCAAATTTAAGAGCGACTTACGATGTTGTGGTCAGTGTCTACATCTGAATCTGTACAGCTTCTACAATCTTTTATTTGATTCCTAAACTTCCAAAATCTCCTGGCATCTTCCACGTGTATCGTCTTCTAGCATGATGTGACAGCGTTTAGAAATCAAGTTAGAGACTGTAGAAACTACCCAAAAGTAAATATAGACATTAACCACAACATCGTAATTATGAAGGCCGCTCTTTAATTTAAAAATTAGAGAAAAAGGAACTGAGAAAGGCATTTTGACATTGAGAAACTACAACATAAAGATATCCACGAAAGATTTGGAAAACAGTCAAATGAATTGTTGAAAGATATCGGGTAAATCTCTGATAATAAGGAAGTAGGAACAGAATGGAGTAACATTAAATCCTGCTTAGACATGGCCGCCGCAGATATTCTGGGATATACGCAAAAAGAAAATAAGAAACCATGGATAACAAAGTATATCACGAATTTAATAGAAGAAAGACGAAAATACAAAAACAGATCAGACAAAGCTGGAAAACAGATAGAAAGCCATAATATGGCAAATTATACGCAAATGCATAAAAGCTAAAGAGCAATGAATTGATGAAAAGTGAAAGAGGTACAAACTAAGATGAAAATAGGTACGACAGACGAAGCATATAAACTAATTAGAATGAATTTTAGGAATACAAAACAGTACGGCAAAAATATAAGGGGCGCGGAAGGAGACTTCATTATAGAAAATGTAGAGAAAGTGGTTAGATGACAAGAATATATAGAGGATATAGAGAGGAAATACCAGCATTAGAACAGAAATCAGACATTAAAAACGATGACTTGGGATATCCTATACTTAGAGATGAGTTTGAATTAGCATTAAAAAGCCTGAAAATGATAAGACACCGGGTATAAATAAGGTGCAAGCAGAAACTCTAAAAGCCACTGGACAAACAGTAACAGAACGTCTCTTCCAACTTCTAAGTTATATGTAAGAGACAGGCGAGATACCCAAAGATTTCAAACATAACATCATAGTCACTAGACCAAAATAGAGAGACGCGGATAGATGTAAAAGTTTTCGAACAATAAGTTTGACAGCACACGTGTCAAAAATATTAACTAGAATTGTACAAAGACGGATGGAAAAGCGGACTGAAAAAGTACTAGGAGAAAATCAATTTGGGTTTAGGCGAAACATGGGAACACGGGAGGCTGTTTTAGCTTTGAGAGTGATAATGGAGGAGACAATAGAAAAATGAGAACGTATATAGATTTATAGATCTGGAAAAAGCATCCGCCAATGTAACATGAAAAAAAAAGTTCGAAATATTCGAAAATATTGGAATGAGTTTTAGGGATAGACAAACAGTACATAGCTTATACATAGAGTAAACAGCGGTGATGAATTAGAGAAGTAGATATTATGCAATATTATGCAAGGACAACAGATTGATATGCTTAGATTTGCAGATGATATAGCGGTAATAACATGTAGCAAGAAAGTGTTTGAAGCATCTCTTAAAGAAATGGAAACAGTTCTAGCAGAAAGATAAGGTATGAAAATTAACAAAAATAAAACTAAAGCACTAGTATGTAAAGGAGGGAAAAATAAGTCACTAACCAGAATACAGATAGCAAAGCAAGAACTTACAAGAGGTCAAGGATTTCTGCCACCTAAGAAGCCAAATAGCGCAAGATAGGAAAAGCACAAAAGATATAAAACAAAGATTAGTACAAGGCCGTGCCACATTTAACAAAAAAAAATCAATTAATGTGTTCACAGACAACAACCATAGAAACATGGAAATGACTGCCGAAAGCATATGTGTGGAGCACAGCACTATACGGCTGTGATATTTGGACAGTAGGAGAAGCAGACAAGAAAAACATAGAAGCTTTTGAAATGTGGTGCTACACACGGATGATAAAGATATCATGGACGGACAAAGTTATTAAGAAAGAGATTCTAGAAATGGTAGGAGAAGAAAAAATATGTGGAAAACGGTAAAAGATAGAAGAGATAGGATGATAAGTCACATACTAGGGCATGAGGGAATAGTACGGAATATATTTGATGCAGAAGTAGGACAAAAGACAGGTAGGGGTAAACCTAGGTTAGTCTATTGCTACAGATGGTCAAAGATACCGGCTGTGGGAATTTCAGGGAAATGTGTAGGCTAGCTCAGAATAAAAATCAATGGAGGTACGCGTCCAACCAGTTCCAAGACGCAAAACATAATGACGAAAACATCATTGTACTTAAACCTGATGATTATTGTAAGTAACTATAGGTGTTGGTTTTACAATAATCTCAACTAATGTAAATTGTGTGAAAGGATTTACTGGAAAACTATTAATTCAACAAATGTCTTGTGTTGGAGGATCTTGGTAGCCATATGCTGCTAAACCCTTTTCACGTTCCACTGAATATCGGTGACATATGGTATATATTTAGAAAACAATAGAAGGGGAACCGAGCTGTATCTAGGCTGTGGGAATTTCAGGGAACTGTATAGGCTAGCTCAGAATAGAAATCAGAGCAGGTACGCGTCCAACCAGTTCCAAGACGGAAATATAATGACAAAAAAGCAATTGCACTTAAACCTGATGATTATTGTAAACAACTACAGGTATTGGTTTTGCAATATTTTCAACAAGTCTTGATTGTACGAAAGGTTTTATGGAAAAACTATTAATTCGGCAAATGTTCAAGTGTTGGGAGATCTTGGTAGCCAGAGGCTGCTTAACCCCTTTCACATACCGTTCATTTACATTCCCAATGCTCCATCTGAAGGTACTACATTGGCCAGGAGGCGAGTTTTTTGTTGCCTGGAAATTTAGAATTTTGCCGAACCCTTGTCGTTCCAGGCAAGGAAGGGATCTTTAACGTGCGTGACAACACTCACACACGGGACCTCCATTTAACCTCTCATCCGAACGAGGGTGTAATTTTTGTGAAAAATGCTCACCTGCCATTTTTCAAGCAGTCGGCCGTGTCGGGATTTGAACCCGGGACCTTGGGATCCGTAGTCTTGCGCTTACTACATTGATCCACGGCGACGCCCCCTTTCACATACCACTGAATATCAGTGAAATAGGGTATATATTTACAAAACAATAGAAGGGGAGCCGAGCTGTATCTAACAAGAAAGAACAGCGGCTGTGTTCGACAACAACGACCATAGAAAGAAGAAAAAAAATTGAAAGCATATATGTGGAAAACAGCACTGTACGTCTATGAAATACGGACAGTAGGAGAAGCAGACAGGAAAAAGTAAAAGTCTTTTGAAATGTTATGCTTCAGATGTATGATGATGATAAGCATGGACTGATGACTTGATGACGATGAGGCAAAGCAAAACATCGTCATACATAATATTTAAATAGCAGAATCAAAAATAAAAAAACGAAACTGAAAGAATGAGCAACCGTTACTACCCAATAAAAAATATATAGCAGAACAAAATTCTAAACACGACACTTGCTTGGTTGTCTATATTAAAAAAAGAAATAATAATGAGCACAATAAAAAATCAAATCCAATTGATAAAACATCGCTGTTAACCACAAAATGCTTACATCTATGTTATATTCTTTAAATTAATAAATATCCAGTAATGGTTAGAATACGTAATAGAGAACATACATTCGTGATAAGGTTTATTTGAGAGCACCTGGTTGCTTGCTTTTATACATGTTACATTTTGTTCCTTTTTTAATGTTAATAATAAAGATTAGTTAGCTTATGGTCTATAATATTGTGGTCACTAGCAGTTATTAGCCATTGATGATGGTATATATCTCATGTAACAGATAAAATTTTATTAGTTTGAAACATTTTATTTGATTAATATTTTGGTCAGGTCGACTTTTGCCTTTGACCATGACACCCATCACTACCAAAGATTCTTACTTTTTAAGCAATAGCGGTGAAAAACATACTCGTAAATATTCCACGGTTATATATAGAGTACCGGTATTTTTTGGTAAAAAGCGCATTTAACGGGAATCTCGTTTTTCAAAAGGGTCACCAATACGTCTTCCTTCAAAAGTACAAAACATTTTCATTGGACAAAGTACTTTTGGTTATTATTCTTCAATTTAAGCTGGTGCGTTATTGAAATGCTATACTTAAAGACATTTATTCAAATTTCAACGTGGTATAGGTGGGAATTAGAACTATAACACCAAGGAACGAGTTTTACATAATTATAAAAATGGTATTAAGATTAATGTAGTCTGTCAGTCACATTACCATTCGCGTGTTCTGTACCGTTAAACAGAAACGGTGACCAACTATCGTGATTATGCATTTTTATTTAGACGAGGAAATGATGCCTAATGAGATTCGTTTCGTACTTACAGTACGTGATAAAGATGAATGCATTGCGTAGGAGGATATTTACGTGTTCATAGAAGTACTAGCGCCCACTCAAATTGAATAGAACACTAATTCCATACTGTGCACGTTTAAACAGTATCAGTAATGTGACAACACTCTTGCATTTTAAACAACATCTTAATTTAAAACCACATTGCGTATGTTTAAAAATCGGAACACCACCAGGTTAACTTCTAGAAAATGGAAGTTAACCATACCGCACCGACCGACGACAAAACCGTCCAGCAAAATTATTCACATATTTCTACTTATTTTATATATAATCAATGAACTAATTTGGTTCTTCTTTGTTGCTGGTATTTTAATTTTTATTACAGCACTTCTATCTATATCTAATTTTACTTCAGCTGCTGATATTTTCTCTTCAACAATATCGCATTTGTGGATATTACAAGATTATGTGGGTCCGGTCCTGACTTGTTTATCATGTAGAATAAACAAGTAGACCATGCGCAATTGTTTTGAGCGTGAGTTAGTACAAGTTTGCAGTGACAACGATGTCATTAACTCGGGCAGACATGTCTCAAGTTCAAAAGTAGGTTCCATGGAAAGTGCTGACAACTTGTATACAAATAACACTGAATAACCAATATTTTTTTTGCTTCCTAACATACGAGGGGCGCATCTTATAGCATATTCCCCCTGGTTATGAATCCGTCAACATGATTTTTCTAACACCCTTCAGTCAAAAATTATTCATATTTTTAGATTGAAACGTTTTATTATGTATGTTTACATTTGCTATAATCAAATTATGCATAACACGCCATTACCGAATTTCAAAACTTTTTGCAAATGATTCTCGTTGGTAAGGTACCTCTGGAGCATCTCTGATTAAGTTCCAACAATAATCAGTTAGCATAGTGGGGCTGCACTTCTCTTGGTATGGTTTTCACAATACATACGGTCATGGTGAAACCCTTCACCATGTTCGTCACTCACGGACTCTAGCTTTGCGAAAAAGTTCAACTGCCAGGGGAGAAAAGGATTCTTTAAGGACATGTTGCAACTCATATCGCGGAAAAGTAAAAATTCACAATTTGTTTGTAATTGTTTGGCCTTGTATTTCCCAAGAAATTGGAACAGACCTCTTTAAATGATGCCCGAGCAGCAGGATCGATCTCGGTTAGAATCGAATACACTGTTCTTTATGATGTGACAAATTTGCGGCCCAATAAAAATTCCTTCTTTTATTTTTGTATCACTTAGCCTGGAAAACTTTTTTCTCAAATATAGAAATCCTTCACCATCTTTAGCTAAAGCACTGACAAAGTTTATAATCAAACCAAATTTTATGTGCGGAGGTAGTAGCAAAACTTTTTTGTATCAACGAGACAAGGATTTGTGACATTTTTTCCCAACAAGTATTTCTCGCATTTTACACTCTTTTACAAAATAGTATTTAGCATTTGCTCTGCTTTTATTCGCAGAGAAAACGGCAGTAACCTGGTGTTGTTACGCCTTCTTGGCTGCACAAAATTTTGCTTCAATATAAGGTATAGGGATGTTGTATGTATAAATTAGTTACTATGCATAAAAATCGTGCTTACAACTTATCATGAACCAGAGGTGAAGAACGTATATTTATTGAAATGCTTAGTCAAGCACACATTTGCGTTTGTCGTCTTACCCAATAAAAACGTTTTACAGTTGGTGGCTCCAATAACAAGTTCCACGTGAAAACAGGCATTTTAAGTACCTTGTCTTCAATTATCTTACAGTTTCGGCGGGTACGTTTAGTGCGGGAAACGTAATGATGTATACCCGTAAACGTATTTATCTCAGCATCACTTAACCTGCGTAAAACGGCAGACAGACGAAATGTATTGTATCGACAATGTGAGACTTCTGTGTTCTAAGTAAGCATTGATTCGAAGATCCTTAGAATTTCAGTTATAATCCGAGCTGAATTTCTATTAAAGAACCATCCTTCAAGTACCTAACAGTCACATAAAAGAAGACATGTTTTCACCGTAAAAATTTTGTAACTGCCCGGTTGGGTTTAGAATATTTATCTCAAAAGAACCCACGCAAACTATCACTCGAAATACAGCGAACGTATTCAAAAATTATTTCCTAACAATACTCACGGAATAGTATTTTGTGTATCTAGTAGTAAAAGCAATGCATTTCCGGACGACAATGCAAATTGTTAGCCGAAATGGTAGCCGAGGCCAACAAGCATACTATTTTTTCTAAAATCGCATTCAATATTTTTGAAAATCTAAGAACTATAAGTACATCAGCTTGTGCAAGGATGCATTACATTTTGCATTAAAATCTAATGAATACACAGAGCACTGCTTCCGTACGTCCTCCGCCACTTTTAGTCAACACTGGGGCAGATTTAATTGCATTAAAATAGGGTGGAAATCTTCAAACGTTGCTGAAGGGTATCTAGATGAATCCTACACAAACATAGTAGACATTGCAAATAAAATATTTAGAGAAACATACACCGATAAGTGTGCAGAAAAACTACTAACTATAGACAGCAGTAGTGTCTAGCCACTATTTCATGGTTGTACAATTTGCAACATTTACTGTGAATATAAATAAATCATAGTTTTTGTAATGTACGTATAAGTTGTAATATTTTTAATAAAAAGGTTCACTCGTGTATACTTTGTGAGATTGCTTGTTGGAGTGCATTATATTGTTTAAAATGAGGATAATAAAACTGTACAGGAATAGTATATTGTATACCCAGTAGAAAAAGTTCAACATTCCCGGGAATGTTGCTTTTCCTATGTGGTATATTTACTATTTTTCCGCAAATTATTAAAAAACAACAGAAATTAAAATACTAATTTTTACAAAAACCTTGATTAATTTTATCTATAAATAAATGGTGCTGTCAAATTTTTAGTAAAAATTTTTGCGTATCCATGGAAACGTTCCTATCAAGATATTGAATTGTCAAACTTGACACATTGAAATATGATTGCTGGCATTTTTGAAAGTAACAATACAAATTCTATAATTGTACTAATTGTAAAATACCTGAAAATATCACACACAACTTACTTCAGAATCAAATACACTCTGAAGTTAGTTGTTTGTTATAATTACATAATGTGTTAGGATTGTTTAAATACAACTTACCATGAAAGCATGTTCTCAGTCATTTTGTAGTCCATATGTATACACATATTATTTCTGTACAGTACAGTAATGAATATTTCCTTACAGTAATTTGTCGTTGCTTGGCAACGACTAAATACTTAGAAATATTTAACTTTTTTTTAAGAAATTTTATCAGAAATGTCAAAATTTCTGAACGATTTGCGGAAAAATACTTTCCTGTACCATTTTTTGACGTATACTGGAATAGTGTACTTTGACATTTGATTTTGAGCTGACAAACTAAACATTCTTGATCGATTTCAGAAAAAACCTATTATAGAATTGAAATAACTTTGAGTATATTTCTAGCACTCAAAGATAACTCAAAAGCTTTATCTAATTACAGTTCAACCAGGTCATTTAACTCCAACAAATATTGAATACTCACGTATCATAAACGGCTCGTGTACCTGAGCAATTTTCTAAACGTGAAAACAAATATTTATTAAAACAGGGTAGAGTGTGAAAATGCAGAAAACATTTAAACTACGAAATGGAACGTAACAATCTTGATATGCCTATAGAATAATATAGAACTGATTAAAAACAACCACTTTATTACAAAATTAGGTACCACTGTTATTTACAAAGAAGGGAAAAGGTAATAAAACACTAAAATGTTAGAGTTTGTTTTTGTTTAAAAATTTCTGATTACGTTTTAAATTAGCATATAAAAAATAGGGATACTGCCAAATAACCCAGTATATAAAAAATTGCTGTATTTCTAAATAATGTGTATCTCAAAAATAAACTTTTAGAATATCCGTTACTAAAAGTGCCCTGAAACGCTGTAAACTATTCTACTTTAAGTTTCATTAAATTACGCGAATATGCATGGTTGAAAATCTGTAACTGATGCCCTAATAATTATCTAAAATGCACTTAAAGTCTATGCTCTGTGATATTTAAAAAATATAGGTTATGAAAATCTCTCATAAAAAAGTTTCCGCCAAACACCCTAAATTTCTTACCAGGAGATGCCACTAGCTGGCGACAATACAATTTTTGAACATGAAAAACCATAAAAAGCACTAAGTATCGCATCACATTCTTGAAAAGGGTCACGTGACAAGATACAGAGGGTCTAAGTGTCTGTATGTTTAACAGAAACACAAAGTTTGAATATTTAAATTTGTAGTTGAGAAGCTTTGCTAATCAAATCATAAAAATGCGAATGTTTTAGTAGCATATAATTTTGAATAGCTTTTAAATCTTTTGGCTTTCAATGCAACGATGGATGTGATCATTCCAAGGGTGGTAGACGGATATGTTACCCCAAACATATTTTCACTTCTATAATACATGTAGATTGTCACAAATTCATGTTGACTAAAAGCTTTCCTTGCTTTTAGACGTCCAAGGTTTTCTAAAGTAATTCAAATTCACGAAAGCTGTAAAAATCTGTAGTTTTGGAGTGTTTATAAATTTTTCTACAAACCTCTGCAGATCATTAATCACAGTCTAATAAGTTTACAACGTCGAATGGACTTTGGAGATGAGTTTCTACCGGCTGACAGTACTGATAACTTCTAAGCTTAAGGTTCTCTACTTGGATGAAGTGTCAGTCACAAAGGAGAATGTTCACTTACCAAGAATTTCTGGTAAATTTTCATAAGCCAGTATATTGCAACTTTACATATGAACTGAATAAAGACCATCCAACATTTATTCTGTTCAATGTAGTTGTCACTCTAAATACTAGTTTTGGTTTTGTGACAAACAAATTTTTGGAAAGAAATATTATTACAATTAAATATCGAATATCCGACTTCACAGTCTTCTCTTGTTGATAACTATTCATTCCAAAGACATAAATGCACTACTGGCATGCCCATGTTATAACGTGGCAGTGGAATGCTGTAGAACATGCCACTATGAGACTAAGGCTTGGTATAAAGATTGCCTGTTCCATACCTATAAATCTATTAAAACTACTGTATTATATAATTTCACAGGTATGAACTTCTGACGTCCTATTTTTAATAGCAGCATTACCTATGGTCTAATTACGCAACCAATACATTGCTTTCGAAAAACATTATTGAATCGAATCGATAAAAATACCAATAGCGCGGTACAACTCATTTGTAGAAACATGCAATGTATAAAAATTCTCTTGAGTGGCATACTTCATCGACTGGTGAAAAGTATTCAAAATACTTCTCCGTATAGCACTGAATAGCTAAATAAATAAATTATCATTGGGTTGATATCTCAGTATACCAAATCTGTGCTACGTGCATGGACGTAGCCTAACAAAAAAAGGAAAAAGAAAGAAAACAAGGAAATTGACCGGGCTCATTCGGTGAGTGGGCGGAGTATAATACATACAAAAATTAAAGAAGGCCTGAAATAAAAACACACGCACACATTCATAAAACCACACGCAACATAAAAAAATTATAATTAAACAAACAGAAAAAAAACATGTTATATCAGTACAGTAGTACCAAAAACAAATGAAAACAAAAATAAGTAGTAATCACAATATGCATGTCAGGAAGAACCAAAGAAAATCAATTCTTAATATGGCAAACTGCCGTTTTAGGTATCTACCCCCATATTAATCAACAAAAAAAGAAAAGTAATCATAACGCTAAAAACCGCAGCTCTAAATCGTCATCTTAAATATAAAATTAAATATATACAATCGTTGCAATATCAATAATAAGTGCCCCCCGCGTACAGATGGTAATCATTTTAGAAACACAAGATGTAATCAATCAACAAAACTAAAATATATTGGTTCAACCGGTTCATGGAGCCCATATAAAAAAAATAGTGGATAAACACTCACCCACGTGTCGAATACGTTGGACCTATCACAACCTCCTTAGGGCCGTAGCGGGGTAGCAGAGCCTAGGACCACGCAATTGGTGCCATATAAAAAGGGGCGGCCGTCGCCTCATCAATTAGGTCCAAGCTAACAGGTAGGGCTATCCACCGGAAGAAGCACGCTTTATTGCGTGCGCGAAATTCCCACGAAGAAAACGGAAACAGCAAAAATATAACGACTGTTATCGTCGTGTATAAGGAAAAGCAAGTGAATATTAATTGGTTTAACTAAATAACGAGAGTTCAAAAAGTAATATTGGTGTTATCAAACGATTAGAAACTGGAAAACACGGTTTTATCGGATAGTACGCGACCTTAGTTCGACGAGTCTTTAGATGGAAATCACATAAGAATCAATTATTCTCAGTCGTACTGTATAACAAGTTAACGGATACTTAAAACAAGGTACTAACTATTTAATTATAGCATAAGCTTTATGTTTCAGAGCAACTAAATTTGAGTTAAAAATTATTGTAAAGCGGGCTTATGATGAACAGGATGTTGATGAAGGATTTAAGAATAGCAACGAAATCGATTTAACAAAATTATTGTAAAGGGGGCTTATGAATTAACAAGGGAAAAAGAGGTATTTAATTTATCCCAAAAATAAACGTACACCTGTATCGTATGAGTTTGGTCGTTGTGCTGCCTACATTCTAGGCGTGATAGTATTCTCATTCTATATTTCTAGGTGTCGTTATAGGTAACGAATGTTCATGCGCAATGTCTTGATCAGATGATGCAAAGACAAGTGGTTGGTAGAATAAAATCCACCATATATTTAGAGGCATTAAAATTAAGAATTACAATATTGGGAAATATGTAGTGCATCCTACACTTTAGTTGAATATAGATTAACACCCCTGAAAGATAGTAAAACGGTCAGTATTTTTATAATATTATATTTTAGTAATAACGCTAAGTTCTCTTTTTAGCAAATGCTTGAAATTTAGAAATACTTGCCTCGTCACATGTTCGTAGAGTTGGTAAATGTTTTAACAAAAATAGTAATTCATACTCTTTTGTTTATGGATATGTCGAATTGTTTCATATTGAAGAAAAATTCAAATACCAGAATAAGAAAATGTGTTTTCTTTTAAGCAGTACAGCCACTGAAGTTCATTTTGTAGCAATGGTTTGGTAAATAGTATTCATTCTAGAAATTATCAAGGGGATTTTGAAAGTCTTTGAGGAGCTGAGATGCTTAGTAATTAGTAGTTATTTTTTTATCTTTTAAATAACAGGTGAGTGGTTTGCTGTTTGTTATGCATTCCACTTAGTAAAAAATTCAGGGCATTGCTGTCATATTATGAGATGGCGAGCTAATTTTTTGTATAGTGAATTTAAAATGTAGATTACTAAAATTTAATGTTTTAATGGTTATTGAAGTAATAGCGTTTCTTTATTTTGTAACAGAAAGCTAAAAAAGGTAGATCCATTAAATATAATGTTTAAAACGAGAAATTATGTCAGAAGTAATTGTCAAATACAAGAAATGCTATTTTTTTATTTTATTTGTAAGAAAGAAAGCAACAATATAATTGATGTTAGACAAAGATTATCTTCTGATAATGCAAGCGTTGTTTTTTGACTACTATGATTATACAAAATTTTGATTTTCAATTAATAGTCATGTACAGTTTTGGTTAATACTTAGGTATTTCAGTAAAAGTCGGAAATAATGTAAGTACATATTGTTATTGTACGAATATTGAATATACTTTCAAATCGGAAAGCACGAACATTTTAAATATTTGATCTATACACTTTCTATAATTTGTAAAAATAATCTAAAAGACAAAGAGAGTATGATTTAATTTCAAATATATTAAACTATAACCAAAAAGCACGCTCTTTAATGGTGATGCTTAAGAGAATTTTGAGTGCTATGATGTTGCTGATAAATTTCTTGAGACACAATCGTGTTCCCTTGTCATTATTAATGATACACGTACATTTATTTCAGGTAGTAATTTGGAGCAAGGTTTTAGCGTAAATCAAACATCGAATATTATTAAATATAAGAGTTGCACAAAAGGGTTTATGCGTCCTCCCTTAATTTGTTCTATTGTCTAAATCAGACGCAGTAGCGCCAAGATTATTGTTAAGTTTTTTTTGTTCTGTATATAGTAGTTTTAAGTATAGACCTACCCCTGCATCCTCATTACCTACTGAAGCATTTCACCCCGAGTCTATTTGGAAAAAATCCTTTTCCCCTGGCTTTCAGTCGCGAAAAAACAACAGACCCGTTCTACCCTTTACCCGAAATGGTCAACATGTGCCAAATCGCGATTTGGTTGAATATCTTGGCAATTTTTTGGTAGATATTCAAACATCTTTGTAGTAATGAAACAATTAATAAGAATATTAATAACTAAAATCTAAAAAATATTCTTATAGTTTAGAGTTCTAAGTGAATTATTTGTACCAGGATCTGTATAGTCAGAAGTGATTTTGAACCATTGTGACTCATTATACGCCACGTGGTCAATTGCAGCCATCACTAATACACGGATGCTGCCAAACTGTATTAAATTATTATAACTTTCCAATGAAACCGCCGTTTGTCGCAGCATTTCAAAACGGCCATAAAATTTAGTTGGTGATATCTTCATTTTCAGTATCTGCATAGCCTCATACGCCTGATATAGTCAAACGATTACATTACATTGCAAGTAAATGAAAAAAAAAGTTTTTTCAATAAAACTGGATAATTGTCATTTTTGTTTTGAGGTTGGCAGCTTTGTAAAAGGTGTAAATTATGACAGTTGGAACTAGTCAATATGAAGCTCATACACTATTTTTGCTAAAACTTTTACCAAGGTAGTAATAGTTTTAACCGGACAATGCAAAAACTCAGTTCAATTTTCACCAGGCAAAGTACATCAAATGAGTCTTCTGTTCGTTCTTTAGTAAATTACTTGAGAAAATAGGTTCTGCGATTGTAACAGCTCTCCAGTTTATGAAACTGTAAAATCGGTTGAGAACATCACATCGTGAAAAGTAAAAAAATTTCATTTGATACCGTTTTCAGCATTCGAATATTTGAACGAGCTTTTTGCTACGAAAGTGAACTTCACTCACAAAATTCAAATAACACAATAGTTAAAGCTTGTCAAACGTTACTAATGTAGACAATGGTCAGATAATTTTTAAAGCAATACGAAGTTGATCATCAATTTAGTAGAAAAGGCATATTAGTAATAAGTCCTATTTCCATTTTGATGAATTCGTAAATGAGAAAAAACTGAGATTTATAACTTTGGATATTTCCGAAAGATTCTTGAGAGACAGGTGCTACCTTAGAGTACTCTTTAGGGTAACTATTGCTATGAAGGGGGTTATGAGGTTACTTGTCTTCAAGAATGAAACCGGTAATGACCCGAATAATAAATTATAGTATAGTTCCTTTGACACGAATAAGAAGGTGGGGCCTCGACCAAATGTGGTTGTAGGGCTTTGACGTTACGGGAAATAAAAACCAGAGGCACAAAGAAAGAAATTAATCTTAAATGGACAAATTAATACCGAAACACCCTGTATAATTCTGGATTTTATGTATAATTGTGATCAATAGCGTGGCATTTTATTAAAATTGGTGCTTTTATCAAACTCGTCAATCATAAAACCAGAAAATTATCGTTCTATCATTGTTAAATACATATTGAAATGGAAAATGGGTCTATAAATTACTTTAAACCACAAAAGGGGTAAACAAAATGTATATTTTAAAAAAATTTTATAGTGTGTTCACCCGTTCTGAATGGACCCTGCACCTTGAAGAAGTTCTAGATTACTAGAACAGGTAGAACGGCTTCAGAGTTCCAGTGATCTAAAGAGCCGAACTATAGGTTTAACCAAATTAGTAGGGTCTTTAGTAAGGAACCAGACTAAGACAGATCCTCGAAAAAAGGCAGTAGCTTTTTCGGTACCTAGGGTGACAGATACCATAGGGGTCGGTATAACATTCTAAGACACACTACTACGAAGTGGAAGGCAACGGAAAACCTCCACATTACCTCCCAAGTATATAGCGTACTTAAATTGATAATTAAAATGATGGTATCCTCTGGTGTAAAAAATTCCGGAATTAAAATAGTCCCCATTCGCATCTCCGGGAGGAGATTACTTCGGAGGATGTGATCGGAAAGTATAAAAAAAGAGTCGTGAACCTTCTGCGAGTCGAAGTGTGGAATGTCAGAAGTATGAAGCAAGTAGATAAGCTAGAGAACATGAAAATTGAAATGGATAGGTTAGCATTAGACAAAGTAGAGATCAGCAAAGTTCGATGGCCAGAGGCTGGGAATTTTTGAAGCGGAGACTTTAGAGCAATTCACACAGGATCAAAGGAAGTAATGAGTTTGAATTAGCATTAAAAGGCCTAAAAAATGGTAAAGATAAGGTGCAAGCAGAAACTCTAAAAGCCCCTGGACAAGCAGTAACAGAACGTCTCTTCCAACTTCTAAGCTATATGTATGAGACAGGCGAGACACTCAAAGATTTCAAATGTAACATCATAGTAAGTATACCAAAAAAGAGAGACGCAGATAAATGTGAAAATTTTCGAACAATTAGCCTGACAGCACACGTGTCAAAAATATTAACTAGAATTGTACAAAGACGAAGGGAAAAAATGAGCTGAAGAAATACCAGGAGAACACCAATTTGGGTTTAGACGAAACAGGGGAACACGGGAGGTTATTTTAGCTCTGAGGGTGACAATGGAGAAAACAATAGAAAAAGGGAAAAGCATGTATATAGGGTTTGTAGATTTGGAAAAAGCATTCGACAATGTGAAATGGAAAAAAAATGTTCAAAATCGTCAAAAAGATTGGAATGAGTTTTAGGGGTAGACGGGTGGTACATAGCTTACACAAAGAACAAACAGCGGTAATAGAATTAGAGCAGGAACGTAGAGAAGTAAATATTAGGAAAGGGGGTACACAGGGACTTGCCTTATCCCCATAAATTTTTAACTTGTACACCGAAGAGGCAATGAATACTGCAAATGCAGGAAGACATTCCGAATTACTACGCAAAGACAAAATATTGATATGCTTAAATTTGCAGATGATATAGCAGTATTAGCATCTAGCAAAGAAAAGTTAGAGGCTGCTCTTAATGAAATGGAAACAGTTCTAGTAGAGAAATACGGTATGAAAATTAACAAAAATAAAACTAAAGTACTAGTAGGCAAATGACGAGAAAATAAATCAAAAACAAGAATTAAAATAGGTAACGAGAACTTACAAAAGGCTAAGAATTTCTGCTGCCTAGGAAGTCACATAAGGCAAGATGAGAAAAGCGCAAAGATATAAAACAAAGATTAGCACAAGGTCGTGCTACACTTAACAAGGAAAATCAACTACTGTGTTCAAACACAACAAGCATGTAACAAAAAATGATTGCTTAAAACGTATAGGTGGGAGCACAGCACTGTATGGCTGTGAAACCTGGACAGTAAGAGAAGCGAACAAGAAAAATGTAGAAGCTTTTGAAATGTGGTGCTACAGACGTATGATGAAGATATCATGGACAGACAAAGTTAAGAACAAAAAGGTACTAGAAATGGTAGGGGAAGAAAGAAATATGTGCAAAACGGTAAAAAATAGCAGAAATAGGATGATAGGCTACATACTAAGGCATGAAGGAATAGTGCGGAATATATTAGAAGCAAAGACGGGGAAAAAAAGAAATAGAGGTAGACTTAGGTTAGACTGTTGCACACTGATAGTGAAAGATGCAGGTTGTGTAGGCTAGCTCAGAATATAAATCAATGGAGGTACGCATCCAACCAGTTCCAAGATGGAAAAACTAATAACAAAAAAAAATAACTTAAACATGATGATTATTATAAGCAACTACAGGTATTGGTTGTGCAATATTCTCGAATAATGATAATTGTGCGAAAGGATTTACTAGTAGGGTAAAATCAAGAAACCCACCACCTCATTTGCTCCCAAAACCCTCATTTGCTCCACATTTACATGTAAATTCCCATAAGGAGCAAATGAGGAGGACAATTTCAGCTACCAATTTCTAGGAATTTTTCAGATATCGTCACCCCCAAGGGAGCTACCCCCATTTTAAGATTTCTTACCTGTTGCGATTTCCGACCGTTCTTAAACATTTTTTTAGTCATGCGATACATTAAATTAGCTTAGAATTTTATGCACATCCCGAATCTGTAAACAGATTTGAAATCGGACCACGCCCTGCAAAGTTATACCCCTTTAAAGTCCTGATCTTCTAATTTTGCTATTTGCTCTATAAGCAAACCTAACAAATAGTTTTCTTCGTCTAGCCATTGCATCTTTCGAGATAAACCCATCTTGTTTGGTATTAATCAATATTAGAATTTTCTCAGCTACCCAAATCTCTAGGAATTTTTCAGATTGCACCATCCCCAAGGGAGCTACCCTAATTTTAAGATTTCTTACCTGTTGCGATTTCCGACCGTTCTTAAACATTTTTTTAGTCATGCGATACATTAAATTAGTCTACAATTTTACGCACAACCCGAATCTGCAAACAGATTTGAAATCGGACCACGCCCTGCAAAGTTACACATATACCCTCTGCGAGATAAATATTTCTCCACATTTCCACCCACGAGATAAACCTACCTTGTTTGGTATCAATCAATATTAGAATTTTTTAAGCTACCCAAATCTCTTTAAATTTTTTAGATAGCGCCATCCCCAGGGCCTACCCCATTTTAAGATTTCTTACCTGTAGCGACTTTTGATCGTTCTTATAAATTTTTATACATGCAATACATCTTGTTAGTCTAGAATTTTATGTAGAATCCGAATCTGTAAACAGATTTAAAACAGGACCACCCCTTACCATTTTACACACCCTCAAATTATAACTTTCCTGCAGCTCATATCTAAAGAAAATCTAAAACCATTCTTAAAACTTTTTATTACAGACAATTTTTACTAATACAGTTTAAATTTTGTAAACTTCTCATATCGGCTCATACTTATTAATATTTATTTCTAAATAGAGCACTTTTTCCAAAGACCAACCGGAACCCGCATGTTTCAAATTCCTCTGATTTTGTTCTTATGGTTTCGCTTAAGACCTTCGTACATATTTTCCAAGATTACTAGAAGACGTTATAACCACATTTTTGTGTTAAAGGATTTCACATCGGACTTCTCTTCCCCATTTTGGTGTAAACGCCGTAGAGTTCGCAATAGACTTTTACTGCTGTATGTTGTATTCTTTTTCATTTATTAATCGAATAAATCGCTCTTTCTGCTTCCAAAGAAACTCAGGCACTCCATCGTCGACACTGGCGTTCTTTATGCGATAGCTAGCCATACGGTTGTTAAACGCTGTACTAACCATTTCTACACCATCGTCGCTAGTAGCGGTAACTGATGCATTTTATGTCTGTTGCTTCTCAATGTGCGGCATATGTATTCTTTTCCATTTCGAAATCGCATACTTTACACATAATTCGTGGTTGTTTCGTACAAGGTCCTTTAACAGCTGGCGGAGCTGAACGTTTAGGCTTAATGACATACCGTGCTGTTTTCCTTGTGTCGCAGTAAGTTGTCCATTCTCGTAAAAGCGAAAACCGCAAGTCCCACAGTTTAAGTACTTTGCTGCGGACGGCTTAACCGTGGACGATGTTACACCACGACATTTGTTCTGGTCCGTTTGAGAGCATTTTCCAGGTATTAGCCCCGCATCGCATTTAAAACGTTTGCAGGTACCATTTTGGTACAAAACAAAACCGCACTATAGCACTGCTTGGTTAAACTTGATAATCGAACTAACTAAAAAGTTACTCGAGCGTACCTGTTTATGTACCCTATAGAATGCAAACCGAAGGTTTCGAAGATACCGAACGAAGTTGAGGATTCAGCGGGAACTAAATGATGTCATAATCCTTGCTGCTCGTCCAATACATTTAGCGCTAATGCATGCACCTGGTTCGCTTCGTCGATGGTGCGAATGCCGTTAGTAAAACACCGGAAAACGTCTTCCATGTTATACGGATCGCGTGCATATTAAAAATCCAAAGGGTGGTAGCACACAATTGTGTGCAAGTCGTGCTGTAGAAGATGCAGTGCTACTATAACCAAAACACTTTAAACCATTACTAAGAAAATACCAACTTGTTGTCTACAGGATACTTACAACAATTTAATTTTAAATAACTTCTACGTCATACTTTAGGAAATGATAGGCTTGAATATTTTCCAAATGAATCACCAAGCGAAAGTATATGCTTAACGGTATTAAATTACCCATTAATTTCCATTTTACGACCTGGTTAATTATAGATTGAAATTTAATTTGTGCACGTTCGAGCTTCTCGTAAACTAACATATTTTAGAGCAACAATGCGCTGTATAATACATGCATACCCTTCGCCGCGCTACTGCTATTCTTGTAATTGCTAGAAAAAGTCACTCTCCTTTTTACTGTTAGGACCGATGCAAAGCACCATTTTTTATACTTTCTATAGCACATCGCACACTTTTCGTCTGATAATTAAATTTTGCTTCTGTGGCTTTTACACTTTCGCATAGCGGTCGGCCGCACGTATTGATTTCTAGAACCGGTAAGTACTCGATATCCTCCAAATAGAATTAGATGCTCGATGTCTGTCAACTTCCAATTCCCTCGTAAAGGTAGAAAAACTCGGTCAATCATCCATTAAACTTCACCCGCTACCGTTTTGATAATTTCCAAACATTTTCGAACGACAATGGGCTGAGAATTTTAAACCTCCGAGGATCTTTAAGTCGTGATCAATTACACATCCGAGCTACGCGTAAACTAACATATTTTGCAGCAACTGTATAATACATGCATACCCCTTCTCTGCGCTACTGCTATTCTTGTAGTTGCTTGGAAAAGTCACTCTCCTTTTTATTGTTAGGACCGATGCAAAGCACCATTCCGTACTTTCTTTATAAGTGTAGCACATCGCGCACTTTTTTGCTGGATAATTAAATTTTTGTTTATGTAGGCTTTTACACTTTTGCTTATTTAAACATCTAATACGATCAATTAACCACTTTCGCTTATTCTAACAGGAACCACCATACATTCCGCCACACCGTTCTTTTTTGAATCCTATGGGCTTCCGCACACTAACACCCGACGTATCTTTCTTACCATTTGTTTAAACAAAACTACCGGCATCGCTATTGTGGACGTAAGCAGATGTTTGTGGATGTGTACGAGAATATGTAACCATATACATTAACCAGTCTAAGCTATTTTATTTAGTCCACGAAAACTACTATTTTCTAAACCAAATTAATAATCGTCTTTATAGGTTAACATTTTGACCATTTCCCAATGACTGGTGCTACGTACATGGAAACTTTAATTTCTTATTGGAGAATTCTTATTCTCCCGCACTGCTGCGTAGTTGCATGCCTTACCTCTTTTGAGGTATATGCTCGTTATAGGTTGTAAGACCCTCGGTTTTACTTAACTACAATTCGTGAGACCCTTTAATCTTTTTAATCGTATCTTTCTCGCCTACAATACAGTAGGACTTAACATTACTACCAACAAATTCTAATACTGGACCCCCATTAAATACGTCTTTAATTTTCCTACAACTTTTTGTTGACAAGTGTTATATTGTATTTATTATACGCGGGGTAGTCACTCTTTTAAGATAAATATATTTTGCTAGGTATCAACTAATATTAAATTTTCTAGGGACCCCAAATCTGTAAATAGATTTTAAATAGGACCACCCATACAAAGTTATGCTTTTAAAGACTAATTTTTCCCATCTTTATTTAACTCCATCTTTAAAACCCTTTTTCGCTAACCAAGACATATGCTTTAACCAACCATTCCCTGAAATCTAAAACCGCAGTGTCCCGCAATACCACGTGGAGGTAACACGTATACTCTGTCAACCAGGATAGAAGCAGAAGAAGGATTTGGAAGGTGGGCGAAGAACTTAAAAATTATGGAATCTTAAAACTAATATATACAATAGTTTACAAAATCTATACAAATATAAACAACTATCTTATATCTTTACACCCCATGCGTAGATTGTTGTACTATTAGGAATGATGTACCTTTTGTCATCTTCGCTCGATAAACTAATTTTATTAATTATCTGCGTATGCAAATCGTATTCTTTTACTCCGGATACATACGCAGGCAAGTACTCCCACCAAATAAAGAATTGGATGCTTGGTGACTGTTAACATCCGCTTCCTCGTGTACGCCCAAACACATCCCGCCATGGCACCCCTGCGCATACACCCCCCATGCGCACCCTGGCGCGTACCACCCTGCCCATTGCTGCCCATGGCACCCCTTTCTGTGCGACTGCTATTTCGTGGTAACGTCACAGCCTTTTATAAATAAAGAACAATGTTATATACTATTATAAAAGTTTATTCGACATTATACATAACAAATTTAAAAATATTTAATACCAAGCATGGTCATTTAAACTTAATTTTAATACAAAGTTATAACAGAAGACAGTCCTTTCTTTATGTTTGTTTGCAGTGGTTTTAATTTTATCTAATTTTATTCGCAGCTTAAAATTTAAATCGATACCCAAGTTTTCTATCTCCTTTTCTAACCAATAGTTTGATACATAAGACCGTCTAGGTTTTCGCATTGTATGACCAAAGGTTAACAAAATTTTTAGCCAGGGGCGCGGAACCTAAATTTTTCCTTTATCTAACCTAGGTCCACACTTGTTTTTAATGGAAAAACTCATTAACAACAATATACTAATAGTGTTTATTAATGAAAAAACTAACTTAAAAAGCAATAGGTCATATGGTACATGCATATGGTCAAACAGGGTCATGTATTATTCATACGCACTGTCATGTGGTAAGTGGTCATGTGGTCATCAATTGAGTTATTGTCATAATGTGAGGATTACGTCAATGTGTTGAATTATCTAATGCAATTGCTTTATCAACTCTTCGATTTGTAGGATATATGTCGATGCGCATCCCTGTCGGCTTAGGTTGGATAACAACATATTCGACTATCTTCGGCAATATACGTCCTCACTCTGTAGAATACGTAAGAGAACAATTTTTCGTATTCAATTTAGTATTCGATAGTAGCTAGAACGGTAAACATGAGCGTCTCCAAGGTGATTAACGTTTCTCAACTTCTGGGAATAAAGTGAAACCGACAAATGAGCGATTTGGATTATGGCTGTTGACAGAAAATATGTGCAACAATAATCTGGTAACAGATATTGGTAATATTTGTTATGTCGAAGGCGAACAGATGCTGACTGGTGGACTACACACACCAATTACAGAACCATTTTGTGACAATATAATGTTGGTTAAAATTTGCGACCTTTCTGACGCCGAACAAACATCTGCAAGCAAAAGGATGTTTATCCTAAAAAGAAATTTGTGGTGCATTTAACAGCTATCTACGAAGAAAGTTTGACCGATTTGTTTCCGCTAGGCATGGTGTTAAAGCTAAGCTCCGTTTTCTCTGGAAAGCACTACAAGATGGGCCAGAGAGTAAAAGAAATTATCGGAAAAGAAGACCTCGAATGCATTAATAAAAATTCCAAAATCCTATATGTGTTCCATACAAAGTGGAACTAGCAGATGTTAAGTTGGAAACTTTATTGGAGGAACTACCAGATATATTAGACGAACTCGAAAAGATTATTTCTATCTTTTGACATGGATGTAACCCAAGATTTTGCGGGTATATTTAGCAAGATGGAGATGTGTAATTATTTAACTACAAACCATAACTTTTGCTATAAGGGCGAATACGAAGAAAAGTGTAATATTATAGTTGACAACGATAAAACTGTAGGAATTGATTGTTTAACATGGCTAACAACCAATGCAAGAATTAAGATATACAACAAATTTGTGTGTCAGATAACAAGTCCTGGTGTTAATAAACAACTTGGCAATCATATACTAGATTTTTACGTTGTCCAGATGTACGTTTAAGGGAAACATTTGCGTCTACTTTGGCTAAAGAACATGGTATTACGCGATTGAAGCGACAATATACAACTTGTGCAATTGGAAGCAATGTCAGTGCGGAACGGGTGTATAATCCCTTAAAAGACTGTTTAACGTTATTGGAAGATAGTGTTATACTTCCTAAAGGCGCCAATGTACTCGGTACCACTTACCAAAATGTGGAGTAAGCTATCGGACAAGCTACAAAATAGCTGCTGTTTAGTGTTTAATAACCTGCTACAGTACGTGTATTGGGGAATGGTAATACAAAGAAATTGACGGGCTTGCAAATTGTTGTCCGAAAAACCAAAAGAAAGGGAAAATTGATAAAGTATGTGCTGGCTTTTTAGTTTTAACTATTTACCTGTAAATTATTTGGAGATAGTAGAGGAGAAAGACAGCTCAGATAAAATAAAATCTTACACAAGTGCTACATTAAAGCAGGAGTACATATTTTACACAATCTGCAACACATATTCTACAATTCCAAAAGAAATATCATTTCGGAAATTGATAGATACCTAACATTCGTCCAGAGGTTGTACGACAACGCGTAAATATTGGTAGTAAACTTTATCCGTTTACGCTAAAGGAAATTGCCCCATTATGATACCATACGCTGTAAGTGGAAGGAAAAGACAACTGGAATTAGAGGAAATGGATGCAAAAGCGAAAATTGATACATGGAAAACACTGCGACAATACGCGAACAATACAAAGATGTGTTAACAAAGAACATCTTATTAGAGAAAATGAGGAAGAATTAAAAGATTATTTTATGTGTCGATGGATGACTTAAATACATCCGGGTTCTACAAGCTGTTTGCATTTGGGTTAGTAAGAAAGACTTTTAGTTATGTAGGCGTTCTTGCGAAAAGGATGGTACTAAATCCGTATACTTTTTAAAAGGTTATTCTAAAAACGTATTTATCAAAATGGCAGATAACAAAGAAGAACTAAGGAATGCGGGTTTCGTAACCTTGCCCAAGCATGGTCATTTAAACTTAATTTTAATACAAAGTTATACACAGAAGACAGTCCTTTCTTTATGTTTGTTTGCAGTGGTTTTAATTTTATCTAATTTTATTCGCAGCTTAAAATTTAAATCGATACCCAAGTTTCTATCTCCTTTTCTAACCAATAGTTTGATACATAAAGACCGTCTAGGTTTTCGAATTGTAAAATGTACCGAAGTTTGCCTCTATATTTAAAGTCTTTGATTCCGCCGACAACCAGATCCATTCCTTCGTGTAATTCTTGCAGCTTGTGACAATCTTTTAATCGCAGCTTTCCACTATATCCTGCATACGTATCTTGTTAGCTTGATCGACTTCTTCTTGTCGGTATTGGAGAAATCCTTTTTCTCCACACACTGTTGCGTAGTTGCATGTCCACCACTTTTGGGAATATATGGTTGTTATAGGTTGTAAGACCCTCGGTTTTAAATGATCCGAAAGGTTCTTTACTAGGCAAATATACAATGTTTAGCGGAACCCCTTTGCGTGTGGTGTACGCCAAGGTTACGAAACCCGCATTCCTTAGTTCGTTCTTTGTTATCTGCCATTTTGATAAATACGTTTTAGAATAACCTTTTAAAAAGTATACGGATTTAGTACCATCCTTTTCTGCAAGAACGCCTACATAACTAAAGAGTCTTTCTTACTAACCGCAAATGCATACAAGCTTGTAGAACCCGGATGTATCTAAGTCAGTCCATCGACACATAAAATAATCTTTTAATTCTTCCTCATTTTCTCTAATAAGATGTTCTTTGTCTAACACATCTTTGTATTGTTCGCGTATTGTCGCAGTGTTTTCCATGTAGTCAATTTTCGTCTTTTTGCATCCATTTCCTCTAATTCCAGTTGTCTTTTCCTTCCACTTACAGCGTATGGTATGACATAATGGGCAATTTCCTTTAGCGTAAACGGATAAAGTTTACTACCAATATTTACGCGTTGTCGTACAACCTCTGGACGAATGTTAGGCGTATCTATCAATCCCAATTCCGAAATGATTATTTCTTTTGGAATTGTAGAATATGTGTTGCAGATTGTGTAAAATATGTACTACCTGCTTTAATGTAGCACTTGTGTAAGATTTTTATTTTATCTTGAGCTGTCTTCTCCTCTACTATCTCCAAATAATTTACAGGTAAATAGTTAAAACTAAAAGCCAAAGCACATACTTTATCAATTTTCCCTTTCTTTTGGTTTTCGGACAACAATCTTGCAAGCCCGTCAATTTCTTTGTATTACCATTCCCCAATACACGTACTGTAGCAGGTTATTAAACACTAAACAGCAGCTATTTTGTAGCTTGTCCGATAGCTTACTCCACATTTTGGCAAGTGGTACCGAGTACATTGGCGCCTTTAGGAAGTATAACTTACTATCTTCCAATAACGTTAAACAGTCTTTTAAGGGATTATACACCCGTTCCGCACTGACATTGCTTCCAATTGCACAGTTGTATATTGTCGCTTCCAATCGCGTAATACCATGTTCTTTAGGCCAAAGTAGACGCAAATGTTTCCCTTAAACGTACATCTGGACAACGTAAAAATCTAGTATATGATTGCCAAGTTGTTTATTAACACCAGGACTTGTTATCTGACACACAAATTTGTTGTATATCTTAATTCTTGCATTGGTTGTTAGCCATGTTAAACAATCAATTCCTACAGTTTTATCGTTGTCAACTATAATATTACACTTTTCTTCGTATTCGCCCTTATAGCAAAAGTTATGGTTTGTAGTTAAATAATTACACATCTCCATCTTGCTAAATATACCCGCAAAATCTTGGGTTACATCCATGTCAAAAAGATAGAAATAATCTTTTTCGAGTTCGTCTAATATATCTGGTAGTTCCTCCAATAAAGTTTCCAACTTAACATCTGCTAGTTCCACTTTGTATGGAACACATATAGGATTTTGGAATTTTTATTAATGCATTCGAGGTCTTCTTTTCCGATAATTTCTTTTACTCTCTGGCCCATCTTGTTAGTGCTTTCCAGAGAAAACGGAGCTTAGCTTTAACACCATGCCTAGCGAAACAAATCGGTCAAACTTTCTTCGTAGATAGCTGTTAAATGCACCACAAATTTCTTTTTAGGATAAACATCCTTTTCTTTCAGTGTTTGTTGGCGTAGAAAGGGAAAATTTTAAAACTTTTTGCCAAAAATGGTTCTTAATTGGTTTTAAATCAATTTTCCCTTGAATAACAAAAACCAAATCGTTCCGAATTTTGGACAACGCAAAGTTCCAAATGTATTTGCGGTTTACTTTATTAAAAGGAGCTTAACACCTTTAACCCATTTTCCCTTTGACATCAATACAAATTGAAGAAAAAGGTTTCTTCCAATTTACCGAAAGGAAGAAGCCGAAAAGTCAAAAGTTGTTATCAATAAGGAAAGGGTGCGATTAAAATTCAAGTCAAATTACAAAGGAAGGTTGGTTTGGATTAAAATTTAAAATTTGAGGAAACCTTCCTACATTTACAATAAACCTTGACTTTTATGACAAATATTGGTTGAAAAATAAGTTGGGTCGTTTAAATTTAACTGAATAAATTGTTTAAACCATGAACAAAATAAAAAGCTTCTTTGTTTTTAATTTTGTATTTTTTAATAAAACCATTTGTATTAAATATTTTAATTTGTTTGTATAATTCAAAAAACATTTTTAAATAGTAATAAAGATTTTAAAAAGGTTTGGGGCCCGTCCAAAAAAAAAAAAAAAAAAAGGGAAGGGATGAACATTGCTCCTTCATTTGGTGGTAGAGTATTGCCTCGTATGTTCCGGAGTAAAAGAAACTTTGTCGCATTTAATAAAATTGTTTTCAGGAAGTGCGGTAATCTTCCAATAAAAAAGGGGGGTTAAAATAAAGTAGTTGTTTTTTTGAAGATTTTGAAACATTGTTTTTATTTTGACCTAATTTTAAGTTCTTCGACCTTCCAAATTTTGTTCTTCCGGGACAATTAGTGTTATCTATGGTTTCGCGGGAACCTGGGTTTTAATTTTAGGGAATGGTTGTTGAATTGTCTTGGTCGAAAAAAGGGTTTTAAAGATGGATTAAATAAAAAAAAATTGTCTTTAAAAGGGAAAACGTTGGGTGGAAAAAATTTCAGAGGGGTCCCGAAAAATTTAATTTGTTGATACCAGCAAAATATTTTACAAAAGATGACACCCCGCTTAATAAAAAATTAAATTGAAAAAAGTTGTGGAAAATTGCTATTTTGGGGGCCAGTTTAAAGTTGGTGTTGTTAAGCCTCTGATTGTGGGGAAAGTCGTTGATTGGGTTACGAATTGAGAAAAAACCGGGGCTTCCCAAACGGTTCCTGAAAAGGGCTCAACTCGCCGCAGAATAAAACTCCTGAAATTAAATTTCCAGTACGTGAAGTATTGGGGGGAAAAGTGGAACCAAAAGACGATTTTTTTGGAGAAAATTAATTTTGGGACTAAAAAAAGCTTAGATTTAATTTAGACCAATTCTCTACACATCCACAAAATCGTTTCGTAAATGCGATCCGGTGGAAACAAATAGTAAAAAATGTCGGGTTTAGTGGGGCCCATAAATAAAAGGGTTGGCGGATTATTGGTTTTTAAATAACAAATTTAAAAACTTTAATTTTAAATAAAAAAGTTAAAACCCATCAAAATTTAATTATAAAAATGGGATGTTAATTTAAAAAAAGTTAATGGTTTCATGGTCCTAAAATAAAAGGGGTGACTTTTAACCACAAAATAGCAGTGCCAGAAAGGGTTGCATGAAACGGCTGAAAAGTTGTTTACGCGAGTCGGATGGAAGTCAGCAAAGTCCTCAGGAAAAATTTGCCCTTTCGGAAAAGTTTAAAATTTCAAAAGGACTCTTTTGGATGATTGCCGGTTTTTTCCAGAGGGAATTGGAATTGCAACCGAATTAATTTTATTTGGAGGAAGATACAGGTTCAAAATCAATGTCCCACCGCATGGAAAGGTAAAAGTTTTTTTAAAAAAAAGAGGGAAAGGAAAAAACAAAAACACGCAATAGACAAACAAATTTTAACAAAAAATCTTTTAGGAAATAAAATTAAAGATTTTAGTCATGGAACTTAATTCTTTAAATTTTTTGGTTAGTGAAGACCTTTAGTATAGCTCTTAAAGGTGTAAATCGTTACTTTAAAGTACTAAATTTTTAAATCGTACCGCTAAATCGGGCTAACTTCTACACAACAAAGGGCCCTAAACTTTAATTTCCTAAACTTTGGACATTAAAGATTTAACCTACAACCTTACCAAAGTGGTGGAATTTGCAACTACGCAACAGTGTGTGGGAGAAAAGGTTTCTCCAATACCCAAGAAGAGTCGTAAGCTCAAGTCCGATGCAATATAGTGGAAAAGCTGCGTTAAAAATTGTCAAAGGCAAGAATTACACGAAGGAAGGATCTGGTGGTCGGGGAATAAAGAATTTAAATAAGGGCAAAACTTCGTACAATTTACAATTCAAAACCAGAGGTCTTTATGTATCAAACTAATTGGTTGAAAAGGGATAGAAGACTTGGGTATCGATTTAAATTTTAAGCTGCGAATAAATTAGATAAAATTAAAACCACTGCAAACAAACATAAAGAAAGGACTGTCTTCTTGGTATAACTTTGTATTAAAATTAAGTTAAATGACTCCATGCTTGGATTAAATATTTTTAAATTTGTTATGTATAATGTCGAATAAACTTTTATAATAGTATATAACATTGTTCTTTATTTATAAAAGGTGTGACGTTACCACGAAATAGCAGTCGCACAGAAAGGGTGCATGGGCAGCGAGCATGGGCAGGTGCGTACGCGCATGGTGCGCATGGAGGGTGTGATGCGCAGGGGTGCCATGGCAGGGATTTTGGCGTACACGAGGAAGCGGATGTTAACAGTTACCAAGCATCTAATTCTTTATTTGTGGTTAGTACTTGTGCAGTTGTATCCGGAGTAAAGAATACGATTTGCATACGCAGTAATTAATAAAATTAGTTTATCGAGCGAAGATGACAAAAGGTACATCATTCCTAATAGTACAACAATCTACGCATGGGGGTAAAGATATAAGATAGTTGTTTATATTTGTATAGATTTTGTAAATCTATTGTATATATTAGTTTTAAGATTCCATAATTTTAAGTTCTTCGCCCACCTTCCAAATCCTTCTTCTGCTTCTATCCTGGTTGACAGAGTATACGTGTTACTCCACGTGGTATTGCGGGACACGCGGTTTTAGATTTCTAGGGAATGGTTGTTAAAGCATATGTCTTGGTTAGCAAAAAGGGTTTTAAAGATGGAGTTAAATAAAGATGGGAAAATTAGTCTTTAAAACGCTAACTTTGTATGGGTGGTCCTATTTAAAATCTATTTACAGATTTGGGGTCCCTAGAAAAATTTAATATTAGTTGATACCTAGCAAAATATATTTATCTTAAAGAGTGACTACCCGCGTATAATAAATACAATATAACACTTGTCAACAAAAAGTTGTAGGAAAATTAAAGACGTATTTAATGGGGTCCAGTATTAGAATTTGTTGGTAGTAATGTTAAGTCCTACTGTATTGTAGGCGAGAAAGATACGATTTAAAAGATTAAAGGGTCTCACGAATTGTAGTTAATAAAACCGAGGGTCTTACTACCTATACGAGCAAATACTTCAAATAGGTAAGCATGCAACTACGCAGCAGTTTGCGGAGAATTAAGAATCTCCAAAATGAAATTAAAGTTTCCATGTACGTAGCACGTCATTGCTAATGGTCAAATGTGGAAACATAAAGACGATTATTAATTATGGTTTAGAAAATATAGTTTTCGTGACTAAATAAAATAGCTTAGACTGGTTATTTGGTTACATATTCTCGTACACATTCCAAACATCTGTTACGTCACAATGCGATCCGGTAAATTGTTAACAAATAGTAAAAAGTTACGTCAAGTGTTAATGCGGAATCAATTTTCCTAGGAAATCAACAAAGGTTGCGGAATGTATGGTGGTAATTTAGAATAACGAAAGTGCTTAATTGATCGTATTAGATGTTTAAATAAGCAAAGTGTAAAGGCCTCATAAAAAAATTATTATCCGCAAAAATGCGCGATTGACTTTAAAGAGTATGGAATGGTGCTTTAATCGGTTCCTAGCAAAAAGGGGACTTTTCAGCACTCAAGAATAGCAGTGGGAGAAGGGTATGAATTATTATACAGTTGCTGCAAAATATGTTAGTTTACGCTTCGGATGTTAATTGAACCTTAAAGATCCTCGGAGGTTTAAATTTCAGCCCATTGTTTCGAAAATGTTGGAAATTTCAAAACGGTAGCGGGTGAAGTTTAATGGAGATTGACCGAGTTTTTCTACCTTTACGAATGGAAGTTGACAGACATCGGCATCTAATTCTATTTGGACAGTTGACGTGGTTTAAATCAACGTGCGGCCGACCGCTATGCGAAAGTGTAAAAGCTACAGAAGCAAAATTATTATGGAAAATGTGCGATTGCATAGAAAGTATAAAAATGGTGTTGCATCCTTCAGTAAAAAGGAGAGGTTTTCTAAATTCAAAATAGGTAGGGCAAGGGTAGCTGTTTACAACGCTTGTTGTTCTAAAATATGTTAGTTTACAAGTAATGCACAAATTAAATTTTACTATAATTAACCACGGTTAAAAAGATTAATGGGTAATTTAATCCGTTAAATATTTCGTTGTTTCATTTGGAAAAGATCTGTTTTTCCTAAATAACGTAGAAGTTATTTAAAATTAAATTGTTGTAAGTATCCTGTACAAAGTTGGTATTTTCTTAGTAATGGTTTAAAGTGTTTTGGTTTGCCGATCTTCAGACGTTGCCACAATGTGTTGTGCTACCACCCTTGGATTTTCAATGCACGGATCCGTAAACATGGAAGACGTTTCCGGTTACTAACGGCATCGACCTGACAGCGAACGGTATGCATTGGCTAATGTATTGAGTCAAAGGATTTGAGTAATTGTTTGTGAACTAATTTTGGTATTTCGAAGTTGGTTTGCATTCTATAGAGTATACAGGTACGTGAGTAACTTTTTATTAGTTCGATTATGTGCAAGTTACAAAGCTATAGCGGTTTGTGTAAAATGGTCCTGACTTGTGAATTGTGTCCCCTGAAAAATTGCTTAAGGCCGAACATGTCGTGGTGAACAGTCAGGTTGCGCCGAGCAAGTATTAAACTGTGGATTGGTAATCGTTTTAAGTGACATTAACCGCACAGGTAAAGCAGGTATTCTTAACTTATGTGCAACTCCGCCAGCTGTTAGACTGTACGAAACTAAAGATTTGTGAAGTTGCGTCTTTGAATGAGTTGCGAATCAGGAAACATTAATGCATCAGTTAGCAATACAAGTTGGTGTGAAATGGTTGATGTTTAACAGGTATGCAGGGTTTAATACGCGTGGCGAAAAGCCTGGTCTAGGAAAAAGGGTTTGATTCGTTAAAATGAAAATACGAAAAGCAGTAAAGGCTAAATGGGCCTGGCGTTTACAATGGGGGGTATGGAAACTTTGGAAAAAATGTGGTTTCGTTTCAGTAATCTGAATATGTACGGTCTTAGTGACAATGAAAAAACAAGGAATTGATCGGGTCCGGTTGTTGAAAGGTTCTATTTAGAAAAAATATTTAATAATAGCGATGGGTTTACAAAATTTAATGTATTTCGGAAAATTGTTAATAAAAGTTTTAAGAATGGTTTTAGATTTTCTTTAAATGGTCGAATTATAATTTGAGGTGTAAATGGTAAGGGTGGTCCGTTTAATTGTTTACAATCGGATTCTAAAAATTCTGAACAAAGTGTATTGCATGTATAAAAATTTATAAGGAAATCAAAAGTTACAGGTAAGAAATCTTAAATGGGGCCTGGGGGTACTAAAAATTTAAAGAGATTTGGGTACTTAGAAAATTCTAATATTGATTGATACCAAACAAGGTAGGTTTATCTCGTGGGTGGAAATGTGGAGAAAGATTTATCTCGCAGAGGGTATATGTGTAACTTTGCAGGGCGTGGTCCGATTTCAAATCTGTTTGCAGATTCGGTTGTGCGTAAAATTTAGACTAATTTAATGTATCGCATGACTAAAAAATGTTTAAGAACGGTCAAATCGCAACAGGTAAGAAATCTTAAAATTAGGGTAGCTCCTTGGGGATGGTGCAATCTGAAAAATTCCTAGAGATTTGGGTAGCTGAGAAAATTTAATATTGATTGATACCAAACAAGATGGGTTTATCTCGAAAGATGCAATGGCTAGACGAAGAAAACTATTTGTTAGGTTTGCTTATAGAGCAAATAGCAAAATTAGAAGATCAGGACTTTAAAGGGGTATAACTTTGCAGGGCGTGGTCCGATTTCAAATCTGTTTACAGATTCGGGATGTGCATAAAATTCTAAGCTAATTTAATGTATCGCATGACTAAAAAAATGTTTAAGAACGGTCGGAAATCGCAACAGGTAAGAAATCTTAAAATGGGGGTAGCTCCCTTGGGGGTGACGATATCTGAAAAATTCCTAGAAATTCGGGTAGCTGAAACTTGCTCCTCCTCATTTGCTCCTTATGGGAATTTACATGTAAATGTGGGAGCAAATGAGGGTTTTGGGAGCAAATGAGGTGGTGGGTTTCTTGATTTTACCCTACTTTTACTGGAAAACTATTAATCCGGCAAATGTCTAAGTGTTGGAGGATTCTAGTAGCCACAGGCGGCTTAACCCCCTTCACATACCACTAAATCTCGGTGAAATAGGGCATATAATTAGAAAACAATAGAAGGAAAATCGAGCGGTATATAGGCTGTTGTGGGAATATCAGGGAACGGGGTAGGCTAGCTGCTCAGAATATAAATAAGTGGAGGTACGTGCACAACCAGTTTCAAGACGGAAAATCTAGTAACGAAAAAATAAGTGCACTTAAATCTGATGATTATTATAAACAACTACAAGTATTGTTTGTGAAATATTTTCCTGCTCAACAGAAAAGATGGGAGAAGGGAATTCATCGATATATGAAACATGTGCGTTAAACAAATAGATAATCTAAGAAATTACTTCATAAAAAGAGCAGAAACACATAACATACACAAAGCGATCATACATGCAAACACATCAGTCACACCACTACAATTTAACAACAGTACTTTCATCTCCATAGAAAAAATCACAACACACAAAGCACGAAAACTGGAAGAAAATTACACTACACGAGATACATCCCCATTATCTTATGCAACAACATATCGGCCAAGAAGCATCAAACACATAGCTCTAAAAAGGCAAACGTAACAAAGGGATTCATGAAAGCAATACAAGACCGGACAATCAACATGCATTATTACAATAAACACACCATCAAAGACTGCCAACACAACAACACACAAATATAGACCACGTAAGCAACAAATAGAAAAAATAAAACACAGTAAAAGTGCATACCCAATACTAGCAAACACAGAATACATCAAACGACATGACAACACCCCAAAAATAATACATCAGCAACTAGACTTACAACACAAACTCTCAAAACAACATACGCCTGTAACATTTTCAAATGTTACGTTCATATTACCATCTTATTAGGTATTTTTGTACAATCTTTGCAATTTCTAAACCGCTTTTCGTCACAAACAACATCACACCTACACCAACAACAAATGATATTGTTGTCTTATTCTAACTTGAGAAAAGAGTTTCCTTCCCTCTTAGTTTGGCAAACTTTGCAACATTATCGCCTTCATTTAGGCCATTTTTTGACCTTTAAATATTACGTGTATAGGTTACGATAGATTTTTGTTATCATTTTGGGCACCTGATGGCGTATTGTAAGTCATAACTAACTAGGTTATGTTGTTGCTTCTTTTTTTGCGTTTATACGTGATGTTGTTTGAAAATATTTTGATAAGATTAAACAATGCCCACTCTTAATTACAGTAGTGAGTAAATTATTAGAGGTATAAAATGAATATTTGAGACCTGTTGCAAGTTAGCGTTGAACCATCAATGTTATAACCTATTTTAGCTGAGCTGTTTATGAAATTCTACAATTTTAGGGGGTATTTGTTTATGGGAATATTGTTCTGTCGCTGATGTATATATTAACGTAAATGCCAGTAAAAATTCTTATGTATATCTGTTTAGAGGAATAATGGAATAGTATTATATTAAAATGGATTTAGGTAACGTAGCAAGTGACAGGTATTGTTTGATTTGCTTACATCTGCAGGTAGTATTTTGTAAAAAAAGGAATTCCCATTCAGCAATAATTAAAAGCCTAGGGGTTACTTATCATCCAGAAAGAATCTTAATAGACTAGACTAGACGAAAATTGCGCCCATGAACTTGAGTAATTGAAAACCAGACAAAGTAGGTGTTATTAGTAACGTAGCTTAAAATTGCTCCTACATAAATTTTTTACTATTCAATTTTGTTCTACTTTCTTTGCTTATTTTTGTAGGGATCCATTTCCTTACCACTGCAGTTAGCCGGTGCATTTTTTAACGAGATTTCCGTCCCTTTGGGCAATTCCAAATTTCGTAATTTAACGCTCCAAACACTCGTAACATGGTTCCAACAAAATAGTGTCACGTGTTAAGCAATCGCTGAAGAAATGTCCTCTCTCACAATGGTCAAAGATTTAAGTCGACTTTCCTGCTACTTCGTTTCGCAGAGACGTCAGTTACATATCCCCCATATTAAAACACATATAAGAATATATGTAATTATTATGTCTTTGTAGTAGAATATTACATTGTATTAAATGAAGGTTATAAATTAAGGTTAATCAGAGTTTATGTCAGAAATAAGAAAAAAAACAACTACTTTGTATTCCAGACGCAACCTGATACTGCAGGTGCAGAAACAATGAACTGCAATAAAGCAGTCTTAATTAAAATTATGTAAAATAAGACATTACATGATTATCGAGAAACTGCAAACAGCAAGATCTGCACTTTCTCACAAGATGAAGTGAGGTCAAAGGCTTCATAAATACTAAACTAGACTCAGGGGTATAGACTCTTAGTGACGGATTCTTTTCGTGAGTTACTTAAAAACATGAAATGAAAAATTACTGGATTCCAGTTACGTGGTTTTATTCTTCACAATAATAAAGAAAAATAAATATCCTAGTTAACGCTTATACTCACTACTAAAAACAAAAACCTAAAAGGGTACAAAACAACCTTACTGCAACCCTCCTATTCTACATAAAATCTTCTTAACTATTCAGGCTCGAAGAACTACCGGACATAGGTAGAATAAACTTAAATATTGATAATAATGCTAGTAACCACTTATCCTAAATTATGCTAATATTAATAACTTGAATTTTCCGCGCCAATACTAATTCACTTTCACGCGCTTTTGAAGTTCATTAATATAATTCTTTACCCAGGTTCCGCGGTTTGATAAAGTCAACGAGGTAAAACATAACACCAAACGTAGATAAAATAATGTTAGATAAGAGCCCCTTTCTGTACGAGGTTAATCGTATACAAGCGAATACCCTTCATGCAAGGCAAGCGACTACCTTTTCGCAAAACACACGTGATGGTTCAAAGCAGTGCTGGATAATATTTGTAACCAGATCACCACTATCTACAAACCGTGAATGCTAATATTTCTTCATAACAAAAAGTTGGAGCATTCTTAATACTGTAAATTAATACGATACCTACAGATTTCAGGGAAATGTGTAGGCTAGCTCAGAATAGAAATCAATGGAGGTCGCATCCAACCAGACCCAAGATGTATAAATAACGACAAAAATAACTGCACTTAAACATGATGATTATTATAAGCAACTACAGGTATTGGTTGCGCAATACTCTCAATAATGTTAATTGTGTGAAAGAATTTACTAGATAACTATTAATTCGGGAAATGTCTAAGTGTTGGGGGATCTTGGCAGCCACAGGCTGCTTAATCCCTTTCACGTACCACTGAATCTCGGGGAAATAGGGCATATAATTAGAAAACAATGGAAGGGGAATCGAATTGTATATAAACTGTGTGGGAATTTCAGGAAACTGTGTAGGCTAGCTCAGAATATAAATAACTGGAGGTACGTGACCAACCAGTTTTGGGACAGAGAACCTAATGACGAAAAAATAAGCGCAGATAAATCTGATGATTATTATAAACAACTACAGGTGGTGGTCGTGAAATAACTGAAACTAATGTTGACTGTGCAAAAAGATATATTGGAAAAAATATTAAATCGGTAAATGTTCAAGTGCGGGGGGAACTTAGCAGCCACATGCTGCTTACCTTCCTTCACAACATTGAATGTCGGAGAAATAGGGTATGTAATTGTAAAACCATATAAAGGGGCCGAACTGGATCTAACAAGAAAGAACAGGGCCTATGATCAAAGACAACAAACATAGAAACAAGAAGAAAATTGTTGAAAGCATATGTGTGGAGTACAGCACAGTATGTCTATTAAAAATGGGCAGTAGAAAAAGCTGACAGGAAAACGGTAGCAGCCTTTTGGAATGTTGTGCTTCAGATGTGTGAGGATGATAGCATGGACAGACAAAGTTAATAACAAATAGGTTATAAAAATAGTAGGGGAATTAAGATATCTGTGGGAAAAAAATAGAAGAAAAAGAAGGGCAGAATACGTTCTAACGCATTTTTGGGGAACAGTATGGGATATATTACAAGCAAAGATAGGAAAAAAAAATAGATGTAGACCTAGATCAGATAATGATAGATGCAGACCGTGCAAATTTCAGGGAAATGTGTAGGTTACTTCAGAGAAAGAAACAATGAGGGTACACGTCTAGCTAGTTCCAGGACTGAAGACCTAATGATGATAAAAACTTTACACTAAAATTTGCGTCAAATTCAAAACCTAGGTAAGATACAGTAGGGCGTGCAGTTATTTAAATACAGCAAGTGTTAGCGGGATAAACCAATCATGTGACAAACCACATTCGATATTTCAGAATTATATGAAACTATTTAGATAACGAATATATTTAAAAACCCAAAAATCACTAGAGAAAATAGAAGCTAATACGTAGTATTCTATATTAAGTTCAAAGGCATTACTGAAACTTCCACAATTCTGCGAAAAACTTTTAACCGAAAACCTGTTAACCAGAATAATTATACATTTTTAAAATTGGAAACACTACAGTTTGAAATTAGAGAGGCAGAGGGCCAAAGCGTTTATCTCAGTTCTTAACAAATAACCTCATCATTCGTGGTTTGGTTCAGTGTACACCGCTGTCCACACGCTATATTTATTGCCAAGTTTAATGAAGCGATCAGGCATATTAAACTGATGCAAATGAGGCCATATCTTTTACACCGAGCTTCGACTGCACCACTTTATAAAGCAGTGGAATTGAATTAAATGTTCTCCGTAATACATACACTACGATTGCTCTTTCAAAGCGTGATGCTGAAGGTAGTTACATAGCAATAATTAGAAAAAAATATGTGCATTTTTTGTTGTCTAAACAATCCCAGAAATACTGTCAGAGGTCGAACTGCCTCATATCTGATTTGTAAGAATATAAACGGGCATAGAACAAGTTCGTGAGTTCTGTTTACATCAGAAGTCTCATCTCGTTTTTGTATTAGTATGACGAGTTTACGTCGTTCCTTGTTTTCCACCGTTGGCACATTCACACTAATACTACTTGCAGCAAACGCCTCTGCTTCTCTTTTGATCACATACGCAATTTAGTTCAATAAGTCGTTCAAAAAGATGCTTTAAATTCATGTTCATATAGGAACACGCTTTCAATATAAATGGCATACGTTTTTCATGGCAGGATTTTGATTAAGCTGTTAAATTCTATTTCATTTGTAGATAAAAGAGAAATGTTATTGCCTTATTTGGCCTATAATAAAAATATCTTTGAGAGGTTTACTCAAAGTTTTAAATATTTAACGTTCCGTAGGTCGTTCGATTTATTCATTCAGGTTAAAATCGTATGACAATCTTGAAACATTCCAGTCAGGTCAGTGCTTTGTCGCTTCTTCTAGATAGGATGTACGCTTGATTGCATATATTTCAATGCTTGATAAAATTTGATTTTTGCAAGCTAATTAGGTTTGTATATTTTATTACACGCGTTCAATATTTGGAGCAAGTATTAGTTAGCTTGACCGAAATGTTCAATAATGTTATGTATTAAATAGCTAGTTACATTTTACAGGTTTGTCTCGCTGTTAAGTAACGCTCTTCCAGCAAGGAGGATGTTTAGTTAACTTGTTATTTCCCTATCATGTGCCCATAGTCCGTTGCAATTGTTACATGGGATTTCTTTGAACTGCTACAATAATTTCATAGACATAAGCACTCGCGTACAATATTTTTTCACCAATTCCAATTCTTCTACGAAGATTTTCAAAAGATTAAACACCTAAACACAACCTGTGGTTAATTTCTTTGGAAGAGTTTGCTGTTTATAGTTTTATATTGGTTTTCACGGTAGCACTTCTGAAAATAACGGTCAACAGTTGTTTAACTAAATGGTCAGTAGAAAATCGCTGGCCACAATAAATCACCGAAAGTGCATACAACCCCACAAAGGAAAATATATAGAACTTATATTGTCTTTAGTCTACTGCAGGTGGTATTGCTTTATCTTGTTGCATACAAACTTAATTGAGACTAACAAGTTTTTGATATTGGTATTTGCATCGTTTTTCAATTGCCTTACAAGTATCACCTTTAGAATTTAAACTTTTTCTAAACCAGCAAATGTCCTTTGCAGATTCTTGACCTTGATTTTCAAGCTTTGTCTTACTGTCGTTTAATCTGTGCGTGTATACTATTCTTCTTTCTTTCAATTTGATCATCAGCATAGCATGTCTTTTTGTTGCAATGATTTTATTGTCTAAGTAGTACGTATATATTATCAGATTCTAGATAAACTTGATAATAGCATCATCGTCTTCCGGTGATCCAAAGCGCACGGTACCAATCTACTGTTGTCAAAATCATGGTAATCGCCGTACGAAATATTAAATGATTATTTCAGCAGCAATTTGGTGCAGCACATCATTGCTCTGCTTGGACTCGTGAAGACTTCACGTGATCCAGATGTTATTGTAGAAGGTTCAAGTGAATGCAACAGTAAAATTCCAGAATCAACAAGGCTATACGATATGGAAAATCCCTTGAGGGGAAGGAGAAGCTGTTGGCGCATATTTAGCATATATCAAGACCATGCGCTCACAATTTAAAGTAGCCCAGAAAAAGGGAATAGAAATTGTTAAAATATGAGAAGGAGAAGCGGTTGGCGCTTCTTTGGCATATATCAAGACCATGCGCTCACAATTGAAAGTAGCCCAGAATAAGAAAATGGAAATTGTTAAAATACGAGTGAATTGGGAGGACTCTGTCCCAATTTTCAAGTGACGCATCAGAACTGGAGTAATTAGTAATCTTAAGCATGAAGATATAGGCGTTCCTGAACGGTTGTAAAAGTCTTTTTACTAAAGGACCAAGAGCGCCGTGAAGATTGAGGCTGTTAAAGTTAATATAGCGTTTTGTGGAAAATTTGAACGCAGCAGATTCCAAGCTTAAGCAATATCACAAATATTTTATGATGTCTAATGTTGCCACCTTCAGGGACACCATCTAAACCAATGGTTTAAAGAAAATGTTGTACAACCAATAGCGGTAGAATTGAAAGAATTCTATGGGCGAGATAGTGGACGGAGCTTAAAGAATTTAATTTAGGGGGTGAATATCAACATGCAGGGTTTTTCATATATTGAGCTGCCCTCAGAGATTAAACAAAAATATGCATACGTCAACGTAAAGAATGAAGATGAAGATTGTTTTGCATGGAGCATAATAGTGGCGATGAATCCAGGCGATTCTAGCCCTCACGGGACGTTTAAATATCCTCATTACCCTTCAGTTTTGAATCTAAATGTTATCCAGTTTCCAATGACTCTTAATCAAATCAAGAACCCTGAGTTCCAAAATGATATTTCCGTTAGTGTGTACACCTTAGAACTAAACAAGCGCAAGTCTACTACAGTTCCTATTTTGATGTCTGAAGATAGAAAAAATAAACATGTGAATCTAATCAGTATTACGACGACGACAAAAAATACTTTAAATATACCGAAGGACTTGAAACATACAACTCGCAATATGTGTAGTTGTGTAGATAAAAGACTTAAGCCGACTGGTTTCATCTCAGCTTAGTTCTGATCATGCAAAGAAACATTTTTGTGATCGTTGCCTCCATTATTTGTTTAAGGAAGAAGATAAGATACTTTGTTTCAAGAATTTCAAAGATAAAGCCAAAGTGCCATTTATCGTATATGCTGATTTGAAATAAATACTTAAGCCTACTGAACTGAACTGAAGAAATATCAAGAGTACGTGCCAGTCGGGTATTCCGTGAAATGTGACTATGATGATTAATTATCGTTTAACTATCATATCGGGGCGAAGATTGTGTAAAATGGTTTATTATAGAGCTTAGGTAACTTGCAGAAGATGTTGAAACTATATTTGTGTCAGTATGATATGACTCCATTGACATTTAAACAACAGCCTGCTTTGAAGGTACAACCCAATGTTATATTTGCAAAAAACCATTTACTGTAGAAGATACACAAGTGTGCGACCATGACCATTTAATACCCACTAACAATTATAGATGACCAGTACATGTAAGTTGTAATATAAATCATCAACACTCGAGAACAATTCCAATATTTTTTCATTACCTAAGTGGTTATGACAGTCAGTTGATAATTAAAAGTATCGCTGTTGATTTGGATGCTTGTGTGCAAGAACTGCCGGTGTGCAAAGAAAAATGCATCTTCACAAAATACATACCTAGAATTTGATCAACTATAGATTCATCCACAGCTTCCGTCATATGAGCTCACCTGTATGAAAAGCAATTTAAACTATTGACTAGAAAAGGTGTACATCCATATGACTTGTTGATTCTTTTAGAAAACTTGATTATACTGAGCTAACAACTAGGAATTTTGCAACATGCTAGAAAGTAAAGGAATTACGACTAATTAATGTACAAGCTCAGAAACTGTGGGAAGCATTTAATATTAAGAATTTAGGGCAGTATTCTGATTTATATCTAAAGACTGATGTGATGCTGCTAAGGAAGTTTTTGAACGAATCCGATCAAGCTTACATACGACATATGGACTAGACCCACCCATCATTACACGCTGTCTGGCTACACATGGGACAGCATGTTAAAATATACAAGACAGGACCTTGAATTGTTGACAGATATCGACCAGCTATTGTTTATGGAAAATCGTATACGCGGAGGCTTCAGCCAAGTGTGTTCGAAACGTGATTCTAACAACAATAAGTATTTACCAACGTATGATCCATCCAGATCCGATATATACCTTATGCAATACGATGTCAATAATCAGTACGGATAGGCGATGAGTCAGCCCTATCCTATGGAGGTTTCTAATGGATAGACACCAACATCTATGTGAGATCGGTTTCTGATTATGCTTGTGAAGCCTATATACTGGAAATAGATTTGGAGTACCGTGAGAATATTCATGAGATACGTAGAAATAACCACTTCTGTCCTGAACATATTGATCCGAAAACTAGAAAATCATCTATAGCGAAAGCTCAAAACACCAAGTTAATGGCTTAATGACTTAAATTAACAAGAATTCATCCAGTGTTAAAATTTAAACAAAGCTTTTGGAGAAAAATCTTACATTAACTTCAATTCTGAACTTCGAACGTGCAGGAAATTAATTTAAGAACCTATTCAAACCAATGAATAACGCAATCTTCGGAAAAACAATGGAAAGTATGCACAACCATTGCAAAGTAAAACTTGTGCGAAGCTGGGATGGCAGATATGGTAATGAGGCTAAAGTATCCAACCCTCTATGCAAAAATTCACCATCTTCGATGAAAATCTACTGACGGTCGAACCTCTTAAATAGGATATTTATTTCGATAAACCTATATATGTTGCAATGCACAACCTTGATATACCCAAATTAACTATTTGTGATTTTCACTACGAATATATGAATGCTGCTGTTGGAGATGGATGGCATATTCTCTACACGGACACCGATAGTTTAATATACAAAATTGTGAATCATGATCGTTACAAGACAGTGAGGCGGAACCGCAATAGACATTTTCACACATCTCACTATCCCTCCAACAACATTTATGGAATGCCTTTGGTTAACAAGAAAGTATTGAGGATGATGAAGAACGAATAAAATGGGCAACTTGTGATAGGCTTTGTTGTATTACGGTCAAAAATGTAGGTAACGAAGATTTTCATAACAGCTGAGGAAGACAAGGCTAAATTCTCGCGATTAGTGGTGTTACTAAGAAGATAAAAGGTGTTAAAATTCAATAGTAAAGAATTCAACAAAGTTTGATGTTTTATGTTAACCGCATGAAGATCTTAAAGAAGTATTTGCTACTCAGTACTTAGTTCAGGCATCGGTGGATCAGATTTACACTAGTACTCAAGAATTCTCGTAGTGACAAACGCTACTTGCTTCACGGTTCATATACAACATTGCCCATTGGACATTACTCATCTATAGAACATAAAATATTAAACATATATATATATATATATATATATATATATATATATATATATATAGTATGCTGTGTTTCCTGTATTAGAATCGAGCCTCGCGAATTGGGCGTCAAGAATGCTGTGAAACCTTTTTAATTAGATTCGAGCCTCACGAATTGGGCGTCATGTATGCTGTGATACCACCAAAATCCGGGTACTCCGCTTTTCGAATCGAGCCCCTACGAATTGGATGTCCAGAATGCTGTGAATCCTACGAAAAGCTATTCATTACTTTAACTGTGTTGGTCCATTGACTTTCTTCTGTTAATCGCCTCGGCTGCTCCCCTAGATAACTTTCATCCTCATTCATAAAAAAAAACAAACACATTCCTACCACAAACACGAACGTTAACTCTATTTACATCAATATTCACAATACATTAAAATTTCAAAATTAAATTTTGGCATAAATTTCAGTATCAGAAATTTTCAAGATTACATTTATTATCATTTAAATGTGCATCCTGAATTAAAGTCCTTGTTGGATGCCTACTAATTAATATAACAATATATGCAGACCGGAGTCTGAGTACAAAGGAGCATCTACCACCCTTTACGTTAATTAACCAGGTTCGTCTAATTGAGCTCAAAGACATACCCAAATTTTCATCATAATCCAGAACATCAATACTAAATACCCCTTTCTACTTAAACAAGCAAATTTCACCTTAACATTAAAATTTTATGGTTAGTACAATTTCACTAATGTCCATTTAAAGTAAATCAATTATAAAGTAATTCAACACACACAAAAATATCAAAGTTCAAACAAAATAGTATAAATTACCTGAAAGTTACTGCACTCGTAGCTTCAATGTACATCGTCCCTTTTGTTAATCACACCATTCCAACTGGGTTATATTTACAGCTTCTGATTCTCAACGCTTTTCAAATTTTCTCCATCACCATTTATTTAAAGTTGTTTCTGGGCTTTTCCAGAACTTATCTGTGTATATCTGACCCTTGTTTTGTGGACCCAGACACATTTATGAACCATTTAATCATTACCACCCCCGAGAAATAGCAAAGAAATTCATACTTCTTTCACCAATATACGCCAAAACTGCCTACTTTTGGTGTATTCATTTGTCGTTGTAAATTTTACTAATTGGTACAGTGATACTAAATTTTATTACCTTGTATCTAAGTGCACTCAAGTACATTCATGTTAGCACGTAAATAACAAACTGTTTTAAATCACCAAAATATACGAGCAAACTTTAAATTATTCTATCAAACTAAAATGCACTGTTTAACGTATTGAATCAAGTCGCGGATGTAAGAGAGCTTGTTCATATTCCCCTGGGTATATATAGAGGTTAGCCTGTCTGTCGGTCGAGTCCTCAAAACGGACCATTCTAAAGAATTTCGCATTCTCGGTTCCCATTCCGTAGCCCGCGCGTCGGTTTTACGAATTTTGTACTCGCCCCAGTTAAATCTCAGAAATTTCAACACGGCACGCAACGTCTGGAAATAACTAATTGACTTTTATTCAGAAATGTTATTTTCACCTCTCAAATTTTGCCTTTTACTTTCAACCAATCGCAACCCCATGACGTTGCTCTACTCACGCCTTTTACTATATGTGTCTCGGTCTTGTGCATATTATCTGTCTCTATCTAACCCGTTCTTATTGATGCAAATTGATATTCTTTATTATCGATTATTTTAGTCCATGTGGAGTGTGAAATATCCCACCTTTAGCATTTCTCTTAACTACTAAGCTACGGTTTCTCCAAGATTCTTTGAAACCATTTGTTATCTACAAAATTTTCGCCGTACGTGACATTTAAACTACGCAGGTGTTCAAACATAATATTAATTCTCAGAGCTTTATTTTCTGGTATTTTAATCTTGGATTTTCACAGGCTTTTATGCTTATTATTAATAATGGTTTAATTAACTCCAATTAAAATTGACTTCTATCCTTTCATTTTTAGCGAATACAAATTAAATATTAATTATTATGTGTACACTTTGTTTAATACCGGTTACTTAAAATAGGGTTAATTAATATAAATTTTGCACGTAATTTCCATTTGTTTCTTTATTAGGAATAATTAAATTACACGTAGAGCTTTTTAATACTGTTTCTTTTGATATAAAGCGTCTTGTACATGATTTAAATCTCTTATTTTTACTGAAACTAATAAATTTTTATGCTTCACGGTTTTAATAACGCGTATTATCTAATAATATTCATTATACACGGTGATTAAAATTATTAGATGTGATTATTTAATTTTCTACCCTGGTCTAAATATGAATAATATATATATATATATATATATATATTGCTGTGAAACCTTTTTAATTAGAATCGAGCCTCACGAATTGGGCGTCAAGAATGCTGTGAAACCTACAAAAAGCTATTAACTTAACTGTTCCGTTGACTTTCTTCTGTTAATCGCCTCTTTACTCCTTTCCGCCTCGGCTGCTCACCTAGTTAAAACTTTCATCCTCAATCATAAAAAAAACCAACACATTCCTATCACAAACACCAACGTTAACTCTATTTACATCAATATTCACAATACATTAAAATTTCAAAATTAAAATTCAGCATAAATTTCAGTATCAGAAAATTTCAAGATTATTTATTATCATTTTAATGTGCATCCAGAATTAAAGTCCTTGTAGATGCCTACTAATTAATATAACAATATATGCAGACCTGAGTCTGAGTACAAAGGGTATATATAGTGGTTAGCCTGTCTGTCGGTTTTGTCCTCAAAACGGCCAGTTTCTAGAATTTCGTATACTATGTTCCCATCTCGACCGCCTGTGCGTCGGTTCTTATTAAATTTGCACTCGCACCAGTTAAATCTCAGAAATTTCGACACGGCTCGCAACGTCTGGAAATAACTAATTAATTTTTATACAGAAATGTTATTTTTACCTCTCAAGTTTGCCTTTTATTTTCAACCAATCGCAACCCAGTGACGTTGCTCAACTCACGCCTTTTACTATATGTGTCTCAGTCTTGCGCATATTATCTGTCTCTATCTACCCTGTTCCGAGTGGTACAAATCGATATTCTTTAGTATTGGTTATTTTCAATCCACGTGGACTTGTGAAATAACCCACCTTATTAGCATTTCCCGTAAATATTAAGCAACGGTTTCTCCAACATTCTCTGTAACCATTTGTTATCTGCAAATTTTACGCAGAACATAAAACATTTAAAAATACGCAGGTGTTCAAACATAATACTTCTACGATCTGAATATTATTGGGTTTTTACTAGCTTTTATACATATTATATGTTACTAATGGTCCAATTAACTCCAATTAAAATAATACCCTTTAATTTTTAGTGACTCCTAATCAAATATTAATTATTATCTGTACATTTTGTTTAATACCGGTTACTTAAAATTGAGTTAATCAATATAAATTTTGCACGTAATTTCTATTTGTTTCTTTACTCGGAATAATTAAATTACACGTAGAGCATTTTAATACTGCTTCTTTTTATAGAAGGCGTCTTGTGAATAATTTAAATCTCTTCTCTTTAATGAAACGAATGAATTTTTATGCTTCACGGTTTTAATAACGCGTACCTTTTCCCAAAGCTTCTACACGGTGATTAAAATTATTTGATGTGATTATTTAATTTTCTACCCTGGTCTAAATATGAGTAATATATATATATATATATATATATATATATATATATATATTGTAGTGGTTTTAAAGGGTTAAATTTAGGTATGAACAAGGCAATTTCAAACACCCTGTATAGAGGAAACAACCAAAATTTACGTGCAAAATTTATTTCATTTAGTTAATTTAAAGTAACAAGTATTACCATAATTTTACAAGTAGAGATTAAAATTTAATAGGTTTGTAAAGAAAATAAATAGTATAAGGCAATAGAAATTATTAATTAATTTAATTGAGTTTAATTGAAAGGGTTATAACTAATACGCATAAGAGCATGAAAAATCAATAATACCAAGGCGAAACGCTTTACTAACAAACAAACACGTCAAATATATGAAATACCTTGAAACGCAAACTCCTAGAAATGTTATTTTAAAACGTTCGTTAATTGAACACCTGCGAGTTTTGAAAAGGTCATGTTCCCCTTATTTGTGTAGATAAAAGACAAAATTCGAGATATATTGTGCAAACGGTCGGACGGTTCGCATAAATGCTAACCAAAAGTTTCCTTAACGCGCAGAAGGGATGGACAATCAATGATATGCTTCGGAATGAGACAGGCATAATAGCATTTCACTTCGAAACGCACGTATTCAGTCCACGTGGGTTAGATAGCACGCAGACAGTAATATCGATTTTCTACCACTCAAGCGAAGGTAGAAGAAAACATCTAATATGCATAAAAGAAGAATAGAGTTAATATAGGCGGGGTTTTTAAGACGTCACTGAATATATCATTGGTCTAAATAGTTAGTTGTACAACAGACAAACATGGGAAAATTTGAATGCGGGTTTTTCGGAAAATATCGTATCAACGAGCTAAATTTTAAAGATTTCGAAAACGGTTAAACCAAAATTTGAAGAAGTATTATTTTAAATGAAGAATTTTGCGTGAAGAGTGGCCGAGAGGTGGCATTTTGAATTTATAAATACTCTAAGAAAATTAATAGGGCTGTCTTGGTATTTTCATCGCTTTAGAGTACGTACAGAAATCCACCACGAGCTTGTAAGTATTTAAAATTTTTAAATTAAATAGTACAGTGTTGGCCTCATAGTTTGAAACGCGGATAGTGTCGAGTGTAATTTTATTGAGATGCAACAGATATTTTAACAAGCTCGTGAAGTAAAGTAAAGTAAAGTAACGTAAACTAAAGTATGCAATTATAAAAAAGTGTAATATACTTGGATTTGGATTTGGATGGATCTTGAATGAATAGCATGCAGCAGAACTTAGATGGTGTTCATCTATAAATAGCTAGAGGCGGCAAGCAGAGCAGAACCACGAGACCGAGGGTGCAGGAACTTAACCTCATCGTCAACGGAGTAGGGATCTTCAAGAAATTCCAGGTAACGCATTAGAATTTGCTGTTTTTTATAAACTATGAAAATTATTGTGATGTGTGAGAGTGAACTTTGATGGTATTTTGCATTATTTAGCGTATTGGAAATAATACGTATAACTAACTTTGATTATGGTATTTAAATATAAATCTAAAGGCGTATATAAAGCTTATTAACATTCCTCATGAATTTAAATTTTTATTGTTAAAAGTACATGGGTTTTCTTTTGTGTTTGTAGTAAGAGTATGCAAAGTAAAAAGCATACATTAATCATAATAAACTGGGTTACCATGAGCTCACCATACTCCAGAGTGTACTAATTAGAAATAATTATAAATAAAAAAGAAAAATAGGGTATTATTCTGGGCCCATTTACTCCTGTTACATTCAATGTGTTTGATATTTCAATTTAAAATTCTGGACTTTACAAAGATAGAATTTATTGAGGTGTAACTTGAGCACCGAAATGTAAATAATTTTGAAGTTTTATTTGTAAATAGTGGTAAATAAATATTGTATGATTGTTCTATTACTTTGTGGTTTTTATTGAGAGTGTGCGTGAACGGTAAAGAGTATTATAGTAAATCAAGGTATCCAAGAGCAGGCCCAACTGAGCTAGTCAGTGAGCTGTTGAAGAAATCAATTAAGGTGATGGAGCATGAACCTGGGTAAGAATTTTTTTTGAAAATTCTCCTTTTGTGAAATTTATGACGATTTTTGGTAAATTAATAAATTCTCAAATGTTTTTTTTTACTCTGGCGAGATTGTATACTAGGTTACACGGCAATTTATGACGTCCAATTCCTGAGGCTCGATTCCATACGGGTTACATAACAATATATATATATATATATCTATATATATATATATATATATATATATACACAGAAGGAGGGGAAAAAACACCCAAAGAGAAGAAAACTAAGAAAAGTAAAATTTCCCTAATTTAATTTTTCCACTCTATATAAACTTAGATTCCCAATTTTAAAATTAATTCATTTCAACTGTATGCGTAAATAGTTAGTCTTGATGAATCCTCAAAAACAAGTTTACATTTTGAAGCACAAAAGCAAAGCATTGATTTTCATTCGTGTATAAATAATCATTCTCCAAATACTACAAATAACTTCGATTTTAAGATTAGCGAAGCTAAAATTCATACTTTGCTAAAATTTAATTTCAATACCACAATAAGCGTAATAAGCTGCATTTACTAAAGGGTAAATTGCATAAGGGAATATATTCATAACACTTTATGAGTTTTAAACAAAACCTTTCTTTCAAAGAAGTTAGTTTTGAATTAATTCCAAAATTTTCAAATATTTAACATAAGGATACGTCATTTACTAGAAATGTTCTAAAAGCCATTAAATAATCCGATTATTTTATATCAATGAATAAATGCCCCAATTCAAAAAACGTGCTGCTATAGAAAAATCATAAAACCAAGACAACGAGTTTAGTAGCTGTACATATTACACAAAGAAATAGTAACGGCGACGCTTTGATGCATCAACAAAAAATGAAAGACGTTTTACGATAGACATAAATTATAAAGACCGCAATAACCGCACATAATTTGCTCACTAAAACGCGAAATCCGCATAATGCAGGATGTGTCATGCTTCGAAATAAATCTAGAATGTAATGCAAAAATAAAATATTTAGAATTCTTGTATATAAAGAGGAAGTGATCGAGGATGGAAGTCATTCTTTCTAAAGTCAAACAACATGTAACCTGCGAGCAAAGTTTCACTGTTTAATTTATTTTACAACATGAGACATATACGTTTCGAGTAATTTGTAATTTATTTCATCGGCGTTCCACGAGTAAAATAAAAGTTATCAAACGTAATTATCTGATAAAGTATAATAAAGATTTGTCACAATAATATAAATAATCTTGGTACAAGATAACAACTGCTGACTTTAATCGATTAAAAATAAATGCGCTTTAAAAACAGATATTTCAATGTCAAAATCGGAAATGGGGATTTGAAACAAAACCAGAAAGTATTATCAATGCCGCTAGTTACCATGAAAATGATATTTTTATAAAGCGATATAAAGTAGTATGTGACAATATCGATTGCAAGTATAATTTGTTTTGTTTTCGTAATCTAATAGTAAATTAAGCTAGACTAGGATTTTAATTTTATAAAAATTATTTGTCAAGGAGATAATTTCCAGCAATTTTTGAGGTAAGAACTCGAAGCATTTTGACCTTTATTAAATTGTCTGTCCCGCGTCATTGGCCAATTACACTGACAAACGGGGTAATAAGGGATATGTAAACTATCCACAAAAAAATTAAATAGAATTTTGTACCTCGGATATGACATATTTAATTGTTAACAAGGATAAGGTGAGGATTATTTTAATAAGTAATTAGTAGATAAAAATTTCTGCTTACGTCAAAGCTGTAAATTGTTTATGTTGAATGTAAGAGATTCTTTAGACAATGTGTATAAAGGAAAAATGCTGAACGCTGAACTAGCCAGGAAAGCAAAATGACACGGTATAAAGTGATTTTATAGTTTCTATTGCATCCTCATTGATACAATTCAGCTGTACCAAAGTCACAGGATAATTTGTGGCACACAACAGTAATTGGGTTCTCATGAGCATTCGGGAAGTGGCTTGTGGTTCATATGATGTCATCGTCGACCACATTTACGACAGAAATAATGAAATCGCTTTATTTCTCTGCCAAATTATGGGCTCATATGTAAAAGGTATACAACTCAAACCTAACAGTATAATTTAATCATAGGATAAAAATTAAATTCTAGGTTAAAAGCCTTTACCACCATATGTACATACCATAATTACATCAGGAGTAATGATTTAAAAAAGTATTTATGTAATTTGGTCTTCTAAAATTTTTCAGATTATGTTGGTAAAAATAATTGTGTATTCGTATCTAAAACACAAAGGAAAGTGAAACAATGCCAATAATGACCTTTTATCAATTTTAGATAACAGCCTTCTTTCTAACTTGAATACAAAACAATGTTAGTTAGAGGACTTGTATTATCAATGAGCAACCAAATGTGGTTTGATGAATGAAAGCCAGACTTCAAATAGCGAAAGAACACGGAGCAAAATGTGTTACCTAGTTTAAAAGTGTTGCGAATTTGGAATAGCCAAATATAGTAATTGAAGCATGTATTTACAATTCTGCAGGAAAATTTAGTAGTGCGATAATTGAACATAACAAGTTGAATGTATCTATAAAATTGAAATACGTTTTCCAAATAAATTAGATTTGTAGAATGTAGTAAAATAAGTGACTCAATCAATATTACAATTTGTATATAATTTCTATATATAAAGTAGAATTTATTCAAGTTCGATAAAAATATACCAAATTATATTGTGTATTTTACCTTTAATTATTTCACTAATTATATTAAAAATACAATTAACAACTCCACTAACACATAAATTCACCTCCGAATAAATCAATATATTAGTTTCCACACAGGCGCCAATCTAGTCTACTTTATTGACAATTAGCAAATAAAGACACAGACGGGGCGGTCTACTGATTCTAGGTCCCGGATTCGGATCCCGACACGATCCGCTTGAAAAATGTTAGGCGAGCATTTTTCACAAAAATACACTCTCGTTCGGATGAGAGGTAAAATGGAGGTCCCTACCTTGCTTGCAACAGCAAAGGTTCGGCAAAATTCCAAATTTTCCAGTTAAAAGAAACTCGCTTCCTAGCCAATGTAGTACCTTCGGGTGGAGCATTGGAAAACCATATGTAAGGTTAACTGATTTTTCGAGCGGCTACGTGGCATAGATGGTATGCATGTGACTACTATGCCCAAGGTTCCGCGTTACAAATCTCGACACGGTCTGTTTCAAAAATGTTAGACGAGCATTTTTCACAAAAATACCCCCTCGTTCGGATGAGAGGAAAAATGAAGGCTCCATGTGTGAGTGTTGCCACGCACGTTAAAGATTCATTCCGTGCTTGGAACAGCAAAGGTTCGGCAATATTCAAAATTTTGCATGTAAAATTGTAATTGTCTTCCGAGTTAAAATGCGCATTTTGGATTTTTGATTTTTTACTACAAATAGTTCCAGTAGGCAAATGACGCTATTTTCTTCCGCTACGTGTCTTAGTTGTTGAACTACTAGCTTCCTTCGTCTACAGTTTATTTGTGCAAAACATCCAGTAACTACTTGATTGTCTAATGTGGTATGAGCATAATAGCCATGTTATGTTGTCTAAACAAATTCTTCCATATGTGATTGTCAATTGTCCGTGTAACGCTTAAGTTTAATTATTCCGTCTTGATTGGTCTCTTTGTCGGACGTTCTTTCGTGTTTAATTTTAAGTCGTTGTAAATTCGTAGTTGTAAATCAAATAGCAAAGCTGTCATCCCTTGTCTCGTTATATCCTGTCATAAAACCTCCTTTGTGTCTGTGGAAATTAAGTTGAAAAAAGGGGTAGTGACAGACACTTGCTCATAGACATCGAAGATAAATGGTTGTTGGTTCGGCAAAGTGAGTTAAGTCATTAGTGTATCCGAATGTGATTTTATGCTAAACCCTAAAAAACACAGTGGTAATGCGTACGTAACACGTCCAATAAATATCCATACAGTCCACTTAGTTAAAGAGCAGAAACGACACTTAGAACAATAGAATACGGCTGAGGTAAGTCGATATATAAAATTATATGACCCCTCGCGCATTAACACATCTTAAGTACACAATGTTGATTACAATTTTTAGTTTTTTAAACTTTATGGACATCGTATCGTTGGAATTTGTTCACAGTTTCTGTGTTACGTCGTCATTGAACAATTTGGTAGTGGTTGACAATAAACACCAGTAGTGCGGGTATTCTACAGTTTTCAGTGAAACATTTTATACCGACAGTGGAAGTGCGTGAACACAGTCGCATTCGAACCCTTGCAGAAGACGGTTGTATGAGAGCTTTTGAAAGCGACACCGACACCCAAACGTGCGTGTTATTGGTTGTCCGCGAAGCTTTTGTGTGTGAACTTTTATTGCCCACAGCGGCACAGGCTTTAAGGTATTTATACCCTTCCTTAAGCAGTTGTTGTAGTTGTTTTTAGTTATTACATAACCGCTCCACCGCCATCGGTATTGCTACAAAAAGCAATTGGTCCTTCCCTATAATTAGCATATCTATATCACCTCATTCACCCCATATAAGCCATTGGTCCTTAATACGATCCGAATTCACTAGTTCTATGGTATACGCATGTCCTAAATTAAATACACTTTTGCATTCCAGCGAGCGTTTTTTAATTAATTAATGATTTAGCTTTAAATTTGTGTTCAAACCCCATATTTAGCGGGTTAAAATATGTACAATATTAGCTACATACTTTCGTTAGACTAAAATTAAGTGAAAACAAATCCTTAATATAAAATTTGCTAATTTGCATTAAAAGCCATTGCGCGTTTTTAGTTTCACATACAACCTTTCAGTCGTTTTACAAGTAAAATATTGAACATCTGCAAAGGGTAATAAAGTTGTAAAGCTGAATCTTTCTTGCAAACACGTTAAGCCTCATGTTCCTCTGAGCTTTGATGTAAAGCCGCCCGTAAACTGTAAATTTTATCGTAAGAATTTGACAAACCCTTAGTTTCCACGTGTTGCTTAAGACCACATTGCAGGCCAATAGTCATAAACGTGATTTATGGATTTATGCGCTATTTTACATTTTTCGTGCCTTGAACAACAACCCATAATATTTTAATATTTCTCAGCGCACATCTGAGCGGTACCGTTTTACAGCATTTATTGTAGGTCTTTCAGAATGGCTCCGAGGAAAATACAGGTAGCAGAGCTCGAATTGCTTAAAATACGCATTATAGAAATGTGGGAACTGGGTAACGCTATACAAAGTGACTCAACTTTAAAAACGTTGTTCCTTATTCAAACAAGGGGAGTAAATGACCTTTACCAAATTTCAATAAAATTTTAATTGATGTCTTAGCTTCATGTAACGATGTAGAATTCTTAAATTACAACGCTTTACGGAAGGAAGTAGATTCCGCTTATTATTGCATACTACTGCATCTTGAAACGATGAAAGCACCACAAATCATTGAAAATGCTCCAAGCAGCACGGGATCAAAATTGTTACCGTTAAAGCTCCCACATTTTAATAATGAGGTAACTGAATTTGCATCTTTCATCGATTTATTTGACAGTCTGGTCTATAATAACGCGTCGTTGTCCAATATCGAACAATTAAATTACCTTATCAGTTGCTGTAGCGGGGAGTCTTTGAAAATCATTAAATCGGTACCCAATTCGGGAGATAATTTTATCATTTCATATAACGATTTGCGTGAGCAATTTAGCAATCCGCGTTTATTGGCAACTTTGCATTGGAAAGCTATGAAAGACTTTCCACCTTTAAAATCAGAAGACCCTAAGAAACTTAGGGCACTTATTGATTGTTTTTCAGAGAACCTTGCTGTTCTAACTAACTTAAAGTTTCCCACTGAACATTGGAACTTTATTCTGGTCGATTGTCTTTTAGAAAAACTCGATCCGTTCACTAGAAAACGCTTCGAACTCCAATCGGATCCGAAGCAAATACCCAATTTCGATGATTTGAGATATTTTTTAACTCAACAATGTGCAGCGTTGGAAACCTTTTCTTCAACCGCACCTGTTTCTTATTCGACGACTGTCCATACATCTCACACATCAAGGCCTAAGAAATCCTCAGCGTTTCAGTTTAAACCAAGAGTTTCTTCTAACGTAGTTTCACTGGACACACCAAGTAGCTCCAGTGACTCAAAGAATTCATTTTCGCACCATTGTCCTTCTTGCAAAGGCAATCACTTAATTTATAGATGTCAATCGTTTCTAAAGAAAACTCCGACGGAACGTTTCGACATTGTCAAACGCTTACGCCTTTGTTTAAATTGCTTACGAACAGACCATGCGTCCATGCAATGCAAATCTTATAATTCCTGTCGAACTTGCGCCAAGCCGCATCATACCTTGCTACATTTTGAACCGCAACCTGCTTCTAGCCGTTCAGCTGAACCGATCGCTACACCTATGCATAAAAATGCCAATAGGACGCAGTCAGCCTCTCCTATTCCGGCAAATGTTTTGTCTTCACAGACGAATTTAAATCCTGGGGTTACTGTCTTACTCTCCACTGCTGTTGTGGAAGTTCAAGACCGGTCTGGTAGATACAAACCGATCAGGGTACTCTTAGACCCTGGCTCTCAAGCTAGCTTTATTCGAGACGATTGCGTGAGCAAACTTTGGCTTCCACGCATACGTTCTCAAGTTCCGATTTATGGACTTGGGCAGACAACTTCAGCAGTCAATAGGGTGCCGTCAGCTGCACCATTCGCTCTATGTTAGACTCTGAAAAATCTCTAGAAGTCACAACTTTTGTGCTTTCGTCAATATCTGGCAAATTACCCAGCGTTGAAGTTCCTAATAATTGGGAACACTTATGCGGCCTGCACTTTGCAGACCCGACCTGGAACTCTCCAGGAACTATTGACATGCTCCTTGGAGCAGATGTTTATCCGTTCATCATCAATGGCGGTGTTATACATGGCAAATTTCTTCAGCCTGCCACCATAAATACAATTTTGGTTGGACTATTATTGGTCCCACAAAAGCTTGCAGTCTGATACTGTCCAAGCATTTTTACTTCGGTAGAAGATCCTATCGACCAGACCCTAAGGCGGTTTTGGGAGATAGAAGAGTTCCATCCAAGCCTTATACTTCTCCAGAAGAAGAAAAGGCAGACTTGATTTTTGAAAACACGTTTTCTCGTGACCCTAGTGGTCGTTTTATTGTTGCGTTACCGTTCAACGATACTTTGCCCGTTTTTGATAATTGCTTTGAGATGGCTAAAAAAAGACTATTTTCGTTGGAGCGCAAATTGCATGCTCAACCGGAGCTACGCGCCCAATACAACAATTTCATGCAGGACTATCTTGATGCGGGTCATATGACATTACTCGATTCTCCGCCCGTTGGGAACGATAATTATTTTGTACCCCATCACCCTGTGTTTAAAGAGGAAGGTCATACTTCTAAAATTCGTGTGGTTTTTGACGCCTCTGCAAAGGCTAAAAACAACGTGTCACTTAATGACACTCAATTGGGTGGACCTAGTCTCCAAAATGACATTTCGTCAATCTTACTTAAATTTCGCTCTCATCGTTTCGTTTTTACTTGTGATGTTCGCCAAATGTATCGACAAATTTTGGTTACCGAAGAACATCGAAGGTTTCAATTAATTGTGTGGCGGTTCTCCGCAGAAGAACCCATTCAGACTTATCAGCTTAATACAGTGACCTATGGTATTAAGTCATCGCCTTATCTTTCTTTAAAAACCCTTCAGCAATTAGCCATTGACGAAGGCAAAAGGTGTCCGTTAGCCGCTGAGGCTATACGGTCAAATCTATATATTGACGATTTCGTCGCCGGTGGAGATTCTATACAATCGGCCCGCGAAATTAAAGATCAACTTATCCGACTTTTACATTTGGCTGGTTTTGAACTTCGAAAATGGAGTTCTAATTCAGTTTCTATTTTGGAAGGCATTCCGTCAGATTTTTGCCAATATACTTCTCTCGATTTCGATTCTGACGAATCAATAAAAATATTAGGTCTTCAATGGTCACCTACAGAATATATTTTTTCATTTCGGGTTAAACCATTAAACCCAATATGTACAAAGCGCAACATACTTTCGCAAGTTGCCAGAATATATGATCCATTAGGGTTTTTAGCCCCACTAACACTTTTTGCAAAACGCCTAATCCAGCATCTGTGGATGTTAGGTTTAAATTGGAATGGCATCCCACCAGCAGACATTTCGTCTCAATGGCAGCAATTCCCAGAAGAGTTGCCGTTATTATCGTCATTAAAGTTACCACGTTGTTTACCCCCTTCGGATCTTTTCACTTGTCATTTGCATGGGTTTTGCGATGCTAGCGAGGTAGGGTATGCAGCGGTAGTATATTTCCAGTTCATAAATCAAGCTACTGGAGAAATAACTGTACAATTTGTAACCGCTAAAACAAAAGTAGCTCCAATTAAGCGCATTTCAATTCCACGTTTGGAATTATGTGCCGCCGTTTTATTAACCGATTTACTTTCTTTTATCATTCGTTCTTATCAAGGCTTGATTGACATCTCCGATGTTTCAGCGTGGAGTGATTCTACGGTCGCTCTCACTTGGATACGTTCTCCACCTTTTCGTTGGAAAACTTTTGTGGCAAACCGTGTTAGCCACATTCAAGAAATCATTGCACCTAGCCGATGGTTTTATATTAAATCTTCGCATAATCCGGCTGATCCTGCATCTCGGGATTAATGCCAAGCGCGGTTATTTCATGTTCGCTATGGTGGAGGGGCCTGAATGGCTTCACTACCCTAGTGACTCGTGGCCGCCTCAACCAACATTGTCAACCTCAATTGCTGAGGTAACTACGGAAAAGAAGATCCTAACATTTGTCGCTCAAACAGATCTAAACGTCATTGACATTTTACTAAGTCGCTTTTCATCGTTATATAAAATCCAAGGCATCGTGGCTTACATTTATAGATTTTCTAAACCCATGGCTCAACGTCATACGGGTCCCTTAACAGACATTGAATTACACAATGCTCTCATGATTATCGTTCGGCATGTACAAAATGTTACATTTTCAAAGGAAATAGCTTCGATCAAGGCAAACCGTAAATTACCTAAAAGCTTGCGAAAACTCTCTCCATTTGTTGATCCACAAAATATCTTAAGAGTAGGTGGGCGCTTGACACATTCTTCGCTTTCCGATTTCGAAAAGTTTCCTGCGTTATTGCCTCAGCGGCACCGATTAACCGAACTTATCATTCGGTCAACTCATGAAAGGTATTGCCATCCCGGTGTTAATACCACAGCGTATCTTATCCAACAGAATTTCTGGATCCTTTCTATTAAAAATTCAATCAGAAATTATTTATCATCATGTCATAGATGTTTTCGTACCAAACCGGTCCTGGTAACTCCTCCTATGGGAGACCTACCGGCAGCACGTATTACCCAGATCAAACCGTTCAGTATTGTTGGTGTTGATTTTGCTGGCCCTCTTTAATAAAGGCTAACCGCCTGCGAGGCTCTAAAACTCTTAAGGCCTATATTTGTATTTTTGTTTGTTTTGCCACTAAGGCAGCACATATTGAACTTGTTTCGGATTTGTCGGCAGACGCGTTTCTTGCCGCTTTGCGACGATTTATAGCACGTCGAGGACGCTGTTCTCAAATATTTAGTGATTGCGGTACTAATTTTGTAGGTGCCTATCGTCAGCTTATGAGTTATCTGCATAGTGCAGTAACCTCAGAAAAGATAAAGTGGTCGTTTAATCCACCTAGCGCCCCTCACTTCGGTGGCTTGTGGGAAAGCGGTGTTAAGTCGGTAAAGACACACCTAGCTCGCGTAATCGGCGAACAAAAACTTACCTTTAAGGAACTTTACACAGTTCTTACTCAAATTGAATCTGTTCTAAATTCAAGGCCACTCTGCGCTTTGAGTTCGGATCCAAATGACTTGCGGTGCCTAACACCAGGTCATTTCCTAACTATGGAGCCTCTTTCTGCACCACCAGATGAGGACCATTCAACCAACGTTTTACCATTAAAGAGCAGGTGGAAACTCCTGCAAAAACTCCATCAAGATTTTTGGGCTCGCTGGAGCCATGAGTACTTACATACTCTGAATCAAAAGGTTAAATGGCACTCTAAGGTAGGTGTCCGACAAGTTGAAAAGGACACTATTATCCTCATCAAGGACGACCAGCTTTCTCCACTTCAATGGAAGTTTGGTCGTATTATTAATACTTTTCCCGGTGCGGACGGTATTATACGTGTCGCTGAAGTCAAAACTGCACATGGCACATTAAAACGACCTTTGGTCAAACTAGCGCCGCTACCGGTATTTTAATTTTATTTTATGTTTAGATGTATATACACATTTCTTACATGTATAGTAGTATATTATTTTTACATATTTGTTTATTTTCATATATATATATTTTTTTTATATTTTGCATAGTTGGTAATATCGCTCGCTGTAGTGTACTACCCTATCTTTCGTTACCTGTTTTCCTAGCAAGGTCAAATCCCATGTGATTTCCTTCACCCAACCTACTTCCCTCCTTTTCAAAATTCTATGAATTTGGTGGGCGGTATGTTACGTCGTCATTGAACAATTTGTTTTCAGTGAAACATTTTATACCGACAGTGGAAGTGCGTGAACACAGTCGCATTCGAACCCTTGTAGAAGACGGTTGTATGAGAGCTTTTGAAAGCGACACCGACACCCAAACGTGCGTGTTATTGGTTGTCCGTGAAGCTTTTGTGTGTGAACTTTTATTGCCCCCAGCGGCACAGGCTTTAAGCTATTATACCCTTCCTTAAGTAGTTGTTGTAGTTGTTTTTAGTTATTACATAACCGCTCCACCGCCATCGGTATTGCTACAAAAAGCAATTGGTCCTTCCCTATAATTAGCATATCTATATCACCTCATTCACCCCATATAAGCCATTCTGATATAGACGGCTTAAGTTCTTATGTTACTTTAACTGTCGGTATATTTGGTTATTCTAACTGCAGTAAAACATCATATAGTAGGGAAATATTTACCATGGCCCTAAAATAATGATACAAACAAGCAATTTTTAATTCAAAGATATGTCTACACTGTATTCGAATCCCGATTATAATGGAGATTTTCGTTTGAACATTTCTGTTTTAAAACGAGCTACGTGAATATTTCCTAAACAGGAAAGCAATAGCATAAATTGGCACGATTTGTTTCCATATCTACATTTTACGAAAGCACACTGTAAATTACCTGTTTTTATAATTTTTTATAGGGGTGATTGTTCGCTTAATTTACAATTTTATAAACATAAAGCGTGTTCTATTTATGTTGCTGCTATCTTTTTCATCGGACAATCAAGGGTCGAAAGCAGGGTCCGAACGAAATTATCTATGGCAATATTTTTCACGTAGGGTATATATGTAAATGAGAGGGCAATCTCCCAACACGCGAGAATAACGAAGGAAATGAGGGGGTGCGGATATGGGGTTTATTAATTAACCAGAAGCCTAATCAAGTCTTGGTATACTTTGAATCTACTGTGCATATGAAACCCCTCTGTCTAAAAACAGCTGCTCGCTGAACTGACGCGGTGTTCAAAGCAATTTTATAACTAACTGACCCCTAAAATAAATTCAAAAATATCTCAACACACTCACAAATCGTTTAGAAATGCCGTGCTTGGTACTTACCGACCGTTATTACAGCAATCACGTGTTAAACTTATATTTGTGAATATAACGCTGAACCAATTTATTTTGATTATATTCCTTGTAGTTTTGATTTCATTAAGGGAAATGTCGGGTTGTAGTATGGGTGAACTTGTCTGGTCTGCACTATTATGAAACATGTGTGACATGAAAGTCCAATGTGTACAGATTACGTTACATGACTGGCGTATAAAACTAAATTAAATTTTCTGTATTTTCATATTGCTGGAACAATAAACTGATTGTATGAACAAGAAGCGAGTTGATAGTATTTACTCACTTTTTACATAACACTACAAACAGCTTCGATTGCGAACGTGTTTAGCGGTTTTAAAGAAACGCGTCGATATGGTCAATCAGTATGGCTATAGAAATAAAAATACCGTTTACCACTTCCAGAAAAGTTATTAAAGGTAAACATGAGAATGCTTAATCGAAACGATAGCCGAGTTAAAGGTTGCGACACACTTCAGGAGGCATAGTGATATCCGAAATAATTTCAGCGGGCACACTGCGTTTTCATCTGAAACACATCATGTACACACCGAAAGCTACGTAGCCGCCGGTGTTACAACTAAGCGTCAACAACTATAATTTAGGTGGAAGAAGAAATCGAGAATTACTGTAAATGCGTGGGTCAAACAGGATTTTAACGTCACGATATTCGTTGGACATTGGTTTGAAACTTGAATGTAAAAGAATGTAAATTTGGGTCAAGACAAATGTATGCAAATGTGCTTATCCACCTGGCAGAATGTATATTTATTACATATTTATTACATATCAAATCAATAAATATACAAAGTTACACACTCATTTGGCTACTGAGCTTGTCTTTTTTAAAGATAATCTGAAATATATGTTGGTGAACAACTTTGATTAAAATATTTACCTTAACGCGTTGCTTAAGCTTTTTTGTATTTCAAGAATAATTCCAGAGTTATAACTCTATACCTGACAAAAGTCAAATATTTGTATTTCGATAACGTCCATGACGACATAAATTATAGCTAAAATTACGATTAATTCATATATTGTAGTCCCAGTCGTAAAGTAAACCTACTCAATTACCTACTGGAGTTTAGAGATACTACAATGGTCACTGCTAAAAATCGCGGGAAATATAAAAAAAGCACACCTGACGTAATGTAAGTAGCTGTATTGCTTCTCGAAATATTGTGACAACAGGGGTGCTAGTTTATAGCAACAAGGTTTTATGACGGCAAATTGCCAATTGGTAACAAGCTTAGTAAGACGGGGTTACGCCCCAAAATTTTTATAGAGCACGAGACTAATACTTTTAGACAGGGGGTGTTTGATCAGCTTAGTAGTATCACGAGAAAACACAAATCAATACAAAGTAACTCTATTCGTATTTACCCAAATACAAATACTTACATAAATGTAATAAAGCAAATTCCCTATAGTAAGGGACAAAGAATACTACTATAGTAAGCCTGCTAATCGTAAAAGGCGATTAAAAGGCGCAGTAAGGGGCAGCAGCCTTGCTGGCTAAAAGATATTGGAGAAGAGTCGGTTGGTCTCGGACGATCCTCAATAATTAACAAGGTTGTTGGGGGTGGCCGTGACAAATACGGCTGTTTGCTAAAATCTTTAAAAACTGCGTTGTGGAAAGATATGGGAACCTAGAACCTACCACAATATTTCCCAGGTATGCATGACCTAAAACACGAAATATATATGATAGAGAGCTCACAAGTAAAATTCTGGTCCGGAGGTAAAATACCCCCTCATTCGAATCTCCGGGAGAGGGTACTTGGGGCTCGTCATCGTAAGAATTTAAAACAACGGTTCGATTTAGTGAATAGTGATAGCGTCTTGGAGTGTAAGGTCATTACTTAGAGTAGATAAGTTAACGAATTTATTAGTTGAAATGAGAAAAGGAAAGCTGGACATTTTAAGTATTAGTGAGGTGAGATGGCCAGATAGTAATGACTTTTGGAAAGATAATTATGGAATAATTACAACTTCTTCAACTAATGGACAGGCAGGGGTAGGAATAGTGTTAAGTAAAAGATTAGGACGTAAAGTTAAAGAGTACTTACAATTTAGTGATAGAATAATTATGGTTAGATTGAGTACAAAACCCACAGCCACTGTTTTAGTACAGGTTTACATGCCAACAAATCAGTATGAGGATGAAGAAGTAGAAGAGGTATAGGAGGATATAAATAGTATAGTGAGAAAAGTAAAGGGAGATGAGGATTTAATAGTTATGGGCGATTTTAATGCGTTAGTGAGAGAAGGTAGTGAGGGAAAAATGGTAGGAAAATTTGGGTATGGTAGACGAAATGATAGAGGAGAAAGATTAGTCGAGTTTTGCCAGGAACATAGATTAGTAACTGTAAACACCCTATTCGAACAACATGCTAGGAGAAGATATACCTGGAAAGCGCCAGGTGATAGGGCTAGATACCAAATAGATTATATTTTAGTTAAACATAAATTTAGAAACCAAGTTAAAAACTGTGGTAGTTATCCAGGGCCTGACATAGATAGCAATCATAACTTAGTTAAAATGAAGTGTAACCTAAAATTCAAAAAAATTGAGAAAGGTTAAAAGAGAGGGATGGGATCTAGGTAAGCTTAATGACAGTGAGGTAAAAGAGGAATACAAACAAGTATTAGATAATAAGATCAAACAGATAGCTATAGGAGGGAACGTAGAAAATGGATGGAAAGCAATAAAAAGGGCTGTACATGATACAGCAACACAGATTATAGGTAAAAAAAAAATTGAAGCGAGAAAACCCTGGGTAACAAAGGAAATATTATATTTAATAGAGAATAGAAGAACGATTAAACCTTTCTGAGAATGGGATAGTGAAAGTCAAAAATACAAAAGAGTTAAAAATAAGATAGTACATGAGTGTAGAAAAGCTAGAAATAAATGGATGGAGGAGAATTGTAAGGAAATACGAGATGATTTGAGAGTAGGTAAGACAGACACCGCTTACAGGGCAGTTAAAAAGATTTTCGGGGAATATAGAAAAAAATATAATCGTATTAAAGATGAGAACAATGAGCTTCTAATAAATAAAGTTGAGGTACCAGAAAGATGGAAAAGATATTTAGCAGATTTATATAAAGAAGACAATATGGATGAGTTTAAAAACGACCAAGAAGACGAAGAGGATGTAGAAATAGGGTTCTCAATATTAAGAGAGGAATTTGATAGAGCTGTTAGGGATCTTAAACTAAATAAAGCGCCGAGGATAGACGATATACCCGCAGAATTAATAAAATATGCAAGTCAGAAAACTTTAGACAGATCATATGGACTAGTAAAAGTAATATAACACGGGTGAGGTCTCAATAGATTTCGAAAAAATATTATTATCCCAATCCCAAAAAAGTCAGGAGCTGATAGGTGTGAGAATTTTGGGACGGTTACTTTAACTTCCCACGCTTCCAAAATACTAACGATAATAATTAAAAATAGAGTAGAAGCTTTGACGGAGAATTATTTAGGCGAAGACCAATATGGTTTTCGTAAAGACTAGAGAACCGATACTAATGATTATGGAAATTATCGAAAAAAGATTACAAAAAAATAAAAAGACTCATTTCGCGTATGTAGATTTAGAAAAAGAATTTGATTGCTATTTGGATTGTTATGTTCAGGGTTTTGCGAAAAATAGGAATCATTCCTAGGGATAGCAAAATTATTTACAGTCTATATAAAAACCAAAGCGTAGTAATTAGATTTGATGAAATAGAAAAGGAAGCTAAGATTAGAAATGGTGTTAGACAGGGCTGTATACTATCACCCTTGATTTTTAATGTTTATATTGAGGAGGCTTTAAACTTAGCTAGAGAGAGAAAAGATGTAGGTATTAGTGTACAGGGACAGAAAGTATACATGTTACGTTTCACAGATGATGTAGCCATTATAGCAGTGTCTAAAAAAGAGTTAAGAGAGTTTTTAAATATTTTAGATGAGATACTACAGAGTAACTATAGAATGAGAATTAACTCAAGAAAGACAAAGATAATGACAACTGAGTTACAGCCTAGTTCTAAACCAAAATTAAAAATAGGCAATACCGAGTTAGAGGAGGTAGATGAATTTTGCAATTTAGATAGTATAATCACAAAGGACGGACGTAGCAGAAGGGATACAGTAGCTAGAATAGCTCAAGCTAAAAAAATGTTTTTAAGAAAGAAACACTTACTAGTAGCTAATAGTATTAGTTTAGATAATAGAAAAAGTTTCTTAAAGTCGTATGTTTGAAGTATTCTATTACACGGTAGTGAGACTTGGACAATAAAAGAGGTAGATAAGAAAAAGATAGAAGCTTTTGAAACTTGGTAGATAGACTAACAAATGAGTAAGTTTATAGAAGGATAGGTAAGGAACCCTGAATGTGGAAACAATTAAAGGTCAGGAGAGATAGAATGATAGGGCACTAGTTAAGACACGAGGGACTATCTAGTAAGGTCTTTGATTATAGACTACCAAATAAAAATAGAGAAGGAAGGCCTAGACAAGAACTTACAAGAGGTTAAGGATTTCTGCTACCTACCAAGCCAAATAACATAAAACGGGAAAAGCACAAAAGATATAAAACAAAAACTAGCACAAGGTCGTACTACATTTAACAAGAAAAAGCAACTACTGTGTTCAAAGACGACAAACATAGAAACAAGGAAAAGATTGCTTAAAACATATGTGTAGAGCACAGCACTGTACGGCCGTGAAGCCTGGACAGTAGGAAAAGCGGACAAAAAAAAGGTAGAGAAGTTTTTGAAATGTGGTGCTACAGAAGTATGATGGAGACATCATAGATAGACAAAGTTAAGAACAAAGAGATACTAAAAATGGTAAGAGAAGAAAGAAATATGTGGAAAACGGTAAAAAAAAGAGGAGAGATAGAATGATAGGCCACATACTACGGCATAAGGAATAGTGCGGAATATATTAGAAGCAGAGATAAGAAAAAAGAGAAGTAGAGGCAGACCTAGGTTAGACTATTGCACACAGTAAGTGAAAGATGTAGGCTATAGGAATTTCAGAGAAATGTAGGCTAGAAAACAATAGACGTACGCCTCCAACCAGTCCCAAGAGGAATAAACTAATGACGAAAAAAATAACTGTACTTGTACATGATGATTATAATAGGCAACTACAGGTATTGGTTGTGCAATATTTTCGAATAATGTTAATTATGTGAAAGGATTTACTGGAAAACTATTAATTTGGAAAATGTGTAAGTGTTGGAGAGTCTTGGCAGTCACATGCTGCTTAACCACCTTCGCATATCGTACATTTGATTTTCCAATGCTCGACCCGAAGGTACTACATTGGTCAGGAAGCGAGCTTTCTTACCTGAAAATTTTGAATTTTGCCGAACTCTTGCTGTTGCAAGCAAGGTAGGGATCTTTAACATGGGTGACAACACTTACACACGGGACCTCCACTTTACCTCTCATCCAACCGAGGGCGTATTTTTGTGAAAAATGCTCGCTTAACATTTTTCAAGCGGACTGTGTCGGGATTTGAATCCGGGACCTTGGACATAGTAGTCACACGCATACGGACTACGCCACGAAGCCGCCCCCCTTCACATACCACTGAATCTCGGCAAAATAGGGCATATAATTAGAAAACAATAGAAGGGGAACCGAGCTGTATATAGGCTGCGTGGGAATTTCAGGGAATTGTGTAAACTAGCTCAGAACATAAATAAGTGAAGGCACGTGTCCAACCAGTTTTGAGACGGAAAACCTAATGACGAAAAAATAAGTGCAGAAATCTGATGATTATTAATAACAACCACAAGTGTTGGTTGTGAAATATCTGCAACTAATGTTGACTGTGCGAAAAGATATATATATAATATATATATATATATATATATATATATATATATATATATATATATTGGAAAAAATACTAAATCGGCAAATGTTCAAATGCTGGGGAACTTGGCAGTCACAGGCTGCTTACCCCCTTCACAACCACTGATGTATATGTATATAATTGTAAAACAATAGAAGGAGGCCGAACTGCATATAACAAGAAAGAACAGCGCCTATGATCAAGGACAACAAACATAGAAACAAGAAGAAAATTGTTGAAAGCATATATGTGGAGCGCAGCACAGTATGCCCATGCAATACGGGCAGTAGGAAAAGCAGACAGGAAAACAGGAGCAGCCTTTTGGAATGTTGTGCTTCAGATGTATGAGGATGATAGCATGGACAGACAAAGTTAATAACAAATAGTTTATAGAAATAATAAAGAATATCTGTGGAAAAAGAGTAGAATACGTTCTTAGGCATTTTTGGGGAATAGTATGGAATATACTACAAGCAGAAATAAGAAAAGAAGGTAGATGTAGACATAGATCAGATAGTGATAGATGCAGACTGTGCAAATTTCATGGAAATGTGTAGGTTAGTTAAAAATAGGAAGCAATGAGGGTACGCGTCTAACCAGTGCCAGGACTAAAGACCTAATGATGATGATGGTCATCTGAGATCCATATTGATTCAGACGCATATTAGTGATCACGTGACCCCAAATATACGAGTATAGAGTTTTCTAAATTTCCAATTGGAAGAAAATGGAATAGTTACCAAATTAAGGCAATTTCGTAAATGCCTAATAGAAATGTTGGAAATACAATCAATTTGAGATAAATTGATTAAGAAGGCATCCTCAGTAGCTTTAACCAATGTGCCAGGGTTTTAGACAATTCAAATTGATATTAGTCCAGCAAGAAGTAATACAACTGTTTATTTTACAGCAGCTCAAACTCTGTAACTCCTTGAGCTTGTAACAATTTTTTTTGTTGAAAGAAAAAATTTGCGAATTGAAACAAATTAGAAATCTACAGGAATGAGCGAATAGAAAAAATTTGAAAAAAACCGAGAAGACCGTTTATTTACAAGATTAGGTCGATCCTCAATTTTTAATAAGTCCTTGGTCCCATATGGAAAACAACATGCGAATTGTTATTTTCTAATTTGGTTCAATTGCAAGGCTAAGTTCAACATTTTGTACCCACAATTTGGCATAAAACAATCCCGCTGTTATGAAACCTAGTTTGTAAAGTCATAAATAGCTATTTAATCTTCCAAAAGACCGAGTAAACATCTTATTGTTCAAGAAATGCCTTATGGTTTCCAACTTATTTAATACACATGGTATGTGGGCCTAAAAAAATTTTGTTCTGATAGACTTTTCCCGTTTGAGCTGTCCTGGCAAGTAGTTTTTAAATCCGCTCGCTTCCATAACATCTTTGAGGCTAGAGGGTTGGAAAGTCGTTGATGGTGAGATTTGCTGTCCAAAAGCTTTTGGTTCCTTAATCGATTTTTATTACAACGTATACTTCTAGTAAAGTTAACAACCACGATAATGAGACGGCCAGACGATAGGCCATAGCAGTGGAAGCTATTTGTTAGGCTTTGGGTAATATCTAACTGACCAACATGTTTGTAATCCTGAAGCAGAACCATCAAGTACCTCATTACTCTGGGACCAACGCCTTTTGATAACCCTGCTGGAACCTGTGCCTAACTAGCCTAAAGGTAGCCGCCAACAACTAGTGGTTGAGGGCGAGTGACATTTGCTGGACCCCAAAAGGGTCTATTAATTGTTTTTGCAATCTCCTTTCCCACTATGGCTATGTCCTGAGCCGCCAAGTTTCAGTCTGTAAGACTCCGCACCCCATTGTCAAACAATAATCTTATGCTAACTGATTAAATTTTTTACAAAAGTATACTATTTCTAGAAAGTAATAATGGATCCAAATTGTATACAATTGGAATTTTCAGCAATAACCATTGAAAAATAATTTAAATTACAGTATGTACGTAATTGTCAGATTTGATGCTCATTTAAGTCTTAAGAGACAAAATGTTCTTTAAATGATAATTTTTTTATATCACTAACCCTTGTGAATTGATTTAATTTTTTATTGGATAAAAAGTATTTGTTATACAATAAATACTTTCTGATTTTAACAGGTTTAATTTTCTAAGAAAGGTAATTTAAAAGTTTTGAATTATCCACTTCGATAGGGTTTCTGTATCTATCCTAAAAACTCTTCTTTTTAATACTTGCTTGATACAGTGGAGTCCAACTTCACTTTATTTAGTTTTCCGTGTTGCAAAAAATATTTCAACCCTGCTCTTTCTCATGATCTCCCATGGAATACTAGCCAAGCTAGCCGCCGGAACAGAATGTTCCGAATTGTTGTTTTATCTCCCCTGAGGGGCCTGAGTTGGAAATTTTAAAAACAAAAACGGCGCCAAGCTTCATACAAATATTTTTTTTCAAATGACAAAATTCTGAAAAGATTAATTTTGTTATACAGTGCCAAGCAACTGTCCTTTTAAACCTTTTAAAATTAATTTTTATACACACGTGCAAATAAAACTATAATTAACAACGAAATGGTGTTGCTCTATTTCCAACAGCATCCTTAAACTATCTCTTTTTCTTTATAATTACCCCATGTACAACTTGATTGAAAAAACATTTTACACATACTTTCAAATGTTACAGCAAATCTTAAATCGTTTAATTAAAAATGGCCATTAGAACTTGTACCAAGGAGATCTTCAAATGTGTCACCTTAAAGCAACCAACAATTGTTTATTAATGCAGCATGTACAACAAATTAAATACGATGACTTAACACAAACCACTAGGTATACACGAAGAAAAATAAATTAAACTTTATTGCTGTTGTTTGCTACCTATTATGCATTTATGTATTCATTTAAACAATTACCCCATTATAATATAAATTAAAAAATTTAGGACCACTATTAACTAGACACCTATTCTTTGTAGCAGAACATTAACATTATTCGCTCCATTATAATTTCCTTTATTGTTTCTCACACATCAGCAACAACATTCCAGATATAAATCAAAATCTAGTTTGCAGCCTGTTCATGAGAATGTTAAAATATTCAAGCAATTCGGGCTCCCAATTATCATAAGAATGATTTTTGTATCTGATTTAATACGTCACGTTATACAAACGGTTTATTCTGGTATGTGATCACAAATGATATCCAATTATAATCTTATAAAAGATGTGGTAGATAAGAGATCTAGTCGCCATGGTGGTCTCTTTTGTATACTTACCCCCAATATGCAAGCAAGATGTGCATTAATTTAGTAAGCTTTAAGAAGCTTTGTAACGACTTTTTTAAACTATAAGAAGCTTTTAGGTCAAACTATAAAGCATTAGCAAGCAAGTTTCTTAGCAGCAGACTTGCACCGAGTACGTAGGAAATGCACAATCAAATTTTGTAATTACTGTCAACGGAAAATAAGCTTTGTACAATTTCATGCCAGTCTCCAGCAACGCAGGTAATATGATGTAAAAGAAACATCGATCGAACCAAATTTATATTCACCGCGTAGAATAAATAATTATTTGTCCTATTATCTATTTTAGACCTTAAAATTTCTCGAAACTTTATTGCTTTAAAATTCTCCAAAAAATTTGTTTAATTAAGGAATTTCCTCCAGAGTTGCCCAATCAGAGAACAAACCAATAACGACCTTATGTGTGTTATCACTTGATATAAACGTTCGAGTCAAAAGGACACCTTACGAATCCCTACATTTGCAGTTGAAACTAACCGTTAAGATGACAAAACATTTGGTAGAACTGTCATCTATTGACATAGTTCTAGTACCTCAAAAAATTTTCTTTTCACAATTTTTAGACACTGCTCTTTTATAACAGATCGCGCTTCGCATTTGAGCTGCTCTAGGTCACGTGGCTTAAAATGTAATAAACTACTTCGTAATTATTAATGTTCTTGAAATATTGCATCCAAGAGTTGTTTAAATTTGACGTTGCTTAAAATCGTACTTAAACACTTGGATTAAGTGATTGTTATTCTACAAGTGTTAGTACAAAAACAAGTTCTAACGTGGATATAGTTTACACAAAAAGAAAAGAGTATAAAATACTTGTCAACAAACGAACAATCATAAAATATAAGAAAGCGTAATTCCAGAGGAAAATACTTCAGATATAAAAAGCAGAGATTAATATTGCAGGTTGTATAACAAAGAGTTCTGACTAACTGACTTCGAATAGTTAAATTTCACTTTTTGGTTCATTTGGTAATGGTTGATATCTTCAATATCTATATAAAATGGCTACGCGTTACACCAATTGGTATTATAATTTCGTAAACCGCAAAGATGTCTCAATAATGAGACAGAAAATCATAGAGTTGATGTTGCCTGTCGTTTATATGTATAATTACGAAAGACATTTAGGAACATAAAAATACGAGATTAGTGGCAGTTATATACAAATACACAATTGGAAATTAGTACAAGGCAGACAATACATATAATCCCTTAAAATTATCTAAAAATTGTAAATTATACTAATAAAATTGGTCAGATCTATTTTGTATCCATTACCAAAATGTAGAAAAGTTTATCGAAATTACTATCGTGTATTTAAGACCATTCTGCAATATATACATTTGGAAAACGGTTATACAGGAGCGTCTATTAGATTAAAAATCAAGCATCGACAAGTTAAAAGTAGAAACTGGATAACGAATTATATAATATTTGTAGTTAATTTTTGAGCGCTTACCAATTAATGAAGAATGGTATAAACAACTACAAAAAAATCTCACACACACACACACACACACACACACACACACACACGACTAGAGTAGCTTTAAAAAGACTATTCCTGTTATTCTGCAAACTAGAAAAATAATTTAACAATAACTGTTCAACTGTTCAATAAAAATTAGTGCTAGTATTACAATTATTATAAAATCTTTTGTAGGTCCGACTCTGAAAAATTGTAAGTAGACCTGCGTATTTTAAATTAATGTAACCAATACGGTTATTGTAGGACTTCAAATCCTAGTTCAACTTCAAACTCTGTTCAAATCCTGTATCAAATTTTATGTAACTTCACTTAAATTCTATTAAGGTTGATTCTACAGCAATTTAATTCGTTACAAATTAGTTTCTTTTTTGCATCGTGCTGGGAATGTCTAGTGTTATTTTATTCAAGAAACAAACTCGTCGTGAAAAAAGTTTAGTAGTAATTCAAAAGAGGAGTAGATCCTTATTTGAGGAGCATTTACATTTCTACTGTTGGAAGTTTAGAGTATTGTAAACTGGCGAGACAGGGATCATTTCAGGGCACCAGAGATCAAAGGTTGGATTAGTTTTATGATTTGTGATTCGTTTGTGTAAAAAAACTTTATGAAAATATTCAAATACGCATTTAGTATTTAATAGTTTTATTGTAAAGAGTAGTTACTTTAAGGTTTAATTAGTTCAAAATTTCAAGATTTCACTTAGGAAATTAATTATATAACAAATGACAATTTAAATGTTTGTTTGATAAAAGGTATATTTTTAAAAGAGTAAGTACGGTTCTGAGCATATACTCTGACGCTGGAAGTTCTACGCAAGTTTATTTTGAGTGTAGGTTGAAACTTTAGTGCTTTTTAAAATTTTTATGTAATTTAAACTGCGCTAATTCTCATTTCTCGATCTTATTATTTATAAATAACTGTACTTTAAACATTTTAGTAAATGTCAATATACTAATCTATTCCAACAGGAGAGTCTTTTCATGTTCCAATACCTATAGTAGTCTTGGATGTGCATTTTTAAATTTAGGTTTGAGATTCTGCGTCTGTTGTATAGGTGCAGTATCACAACAGATAATATTTGGCAGCCAGCTCATGAAGCTTCTTGAATAGCTTCAGGAACATCACAGCAGATTATATTGGCGACTTAACTCGGGGGTTCGAAAATCCAACGTCATCAGCTCTAGGGCTTATGAACATAACGATATTATTGGCGACCCAACTAAAGTGGCTCGATTCAACGAAAATAGCTCGATTCAATATTCCAGCTTGATTTTGTAAAGAGGTCAGAAAATAGGGGCATACATTAGTTATATTTAGTTAAAACTTTTATTTAGTGTAAATTTTTTCCAGAAATTTTAGATACAATCGAAGGAGGAAAAAATACGAAGGAATTACTTAGATGAGAAGGAGTGCTGATAAGGTCTAATGATAGCTTTCTAGTTGAAGATGCAAAAAGGAAAGAAACTAAAAATTTATATAGTCAAACAAAAGAAGGCGCCGTTCAAGAAAAAGCAGAACCTAGTATAATAATGAACTTAATGAAAAGTATGCGTATGAAATCAAACACAATCGGTGAGCGTTAAGTCAAAAGTTCAGTCACGAATTAAAATAAACTCAGGAAGAATTCAGACAGGAATTAAAACAAATTAATGATAGACTAAATAATTGTACGTTTCTCATGGGACAGAAGGTTAAGAAGGTAGTAATCTCAAGTATCATGTAGGTGAAAAAGGAAACGCAGAGGAAAGTGAGCTAAATATGAGGGTAAAATTTAGCGAAGTAAAAACAAGTATAACAGCATTAAATCATGAAATTACAAAGGAAGAAATGGACAATTTAAAGAGCGAAGCTGATGAAATTCAAGAAAATAGCTTTGGGCGTGATAGTAATGTTGTTCCTTTAGAACAGTTTTCAGAATTTGATGGATATGAGAAAATTAAGCATAAAATAATTTTAAATGACCTAAAAGTTAACTAGCAACAAAAATTAAATGTATGTTGATCGATGCTGAAAGACAACGAGGAAATTCGGTTTAAGTTGATGGTGATTTAAATTAGTATGCACTTAGAATATGAACGGAAAGTTCAAACTATTTTGGGGGAGGAGGGATAATAAACGATGTTAGAATAGGGATAATTTATTAACAGGAAAGTTTAATGATATATGAGATACGGAACAAACAAAACGCTTGAGACAGAATGGTCACTAAGTATATGAAACAGGAACGCGCAAAGGAAAATGAGACCAAAAATCGCTAGAAAAATATATTGACGATTATAAATTCACTTACTGAAAATAAAGGAATTAAAACGTTAAGTTGATACTGCCAGCCTGATTACAGAAAATTTTATTAAGCAATACAATTTACTGCCCGAGCATGAGCGCCCTGCACTGTAGGTGGAAGAAAAAGACATTATAATTTGAATAAGGGGCCGCTATACTTGCGGCCACGTCCCCAATGCTCCACCCGAAGGGAAGAAAAAGACAGCTGATACTAGAGGAAATAAATGCCAAAAGACGAAAGTTGAACTACATGGAAAATACTGCAGCGATACGAAAACAATACAAAGATGTGTTGAGCAAAGAACACTTATTAGAACAATGAGGAAGAATTAAAAGATTATTTTATGTGCCGGTAGATCGATTTAATTACATCCAAGTTTTAAGAGCTTATGCATTTGTGGCTAGTAGGAAAGACTCTTTTAGTTATGTAAGCGTCCTTGCGAAAAAGGATAGTAGGATACTATTTACGAGGTTTTTCTAAGAACGTGTTTATCAAAATGGCAGATGACATAGCCGAACTAAGGAAGATGGGGATCGTAACATTGGAGCACACCACATGTAAGAGGATTTTGCTAAACATTATCTATTTGCCCAATAAAGAACCTTTCGGATCATTTAAAACCGACGATCTTACAACTTATAAAAATAATAATGAATACTTTTGTCTGGCATTAAGAAAGTAATTCGAGCATAATGGACGAAAATTAATATAAATTGTTGGTTATTTCGAGAAGAGAAAATTCTAATGATCGGTTCCGCTGTTGTTGCAGCTCCTCAGATTGAATTATTTCTCTCTGCAAAATAACCAACAAAGATCTTGAAATTATACACAAATCATGGTTTATGAATATGTACAAAATGAAACTCATGCGTCCCCTATACTCGAAAGTAAGCAACTAACTATCGGTAACTTTTACAATTTGTTTTGCAGAGAGAAATGGTATTATCTGAGGAGCTGCAATAACAGCGAAAACGGTCATTGAAATTTTCTCTTTTAAAAATAACCAACAATTTATATTAATTTTCGTCCACTATGGTCCAATTACTTTTCCTAATGCAAGACAAATTTATTCATTATCGAGTAAACAGAAACGTATTAGCTTCAGTTGGCCAAGTTCCTCAATTAGCATTGAGTGTAGTACCTTCTTAGAAGGTCCACCAGTGTTAAGTAGGTTCGGCCATTTGTTTATTTATTTTTCATCTTGTCTTTTGACTAGTTTTTTAAATTTTGTTTGGCAATGCCATCTATACTATCATGTCGGGGACTTGTAAGATCACTTACAAAAAACGTGCGTAAAGGCAAAAAGCTTAATGCAAGGCATCGCCAGTCGAGCCCAACACGAGTACAAAATCCCGCTCAACAGTGTCAAACTCTCCATGAACAGTGTGATGGCATCCGTAATAACTCATGGGGCCAGCGCATGGCATCCCAGGATGAATCTAGTGAAGCCCCCCGTAAACTCCGGGCAAAGGGGAATCATGCTGCGGTTGATAGGGGCCTAACGCACCACCTCGCAAGAGGCACTGTCCGTGGTACTGGGAATAATGCCACTAGATCTAATAGTAAAACAACGGGCTGCTACATACTTCCTACGGAAGGATCAATACGCCAAGGTAGAGGCAATTATGGAAGCGCCATCACGCAAATGACGTAACATACAGAAAGCCATTATTGTCCAGCGGCAATACAGATGGAACACTAGCACAAACGGGCGACGCTCTCACCACTAACACCAGACATAGCATGCAAACTGAAGACACGTAACTTCCAATTCAGTCGGGGACATATATTTCATGACTGGGCATGGACCATATCCAATATACAAGCACAGATTTCAATTAACTGACACAGACACGTGCATTTGCGAGGCGACGAAAACTCCAAAGCAAGTACTCCTAAATTGCATGGATCTCTGGGACCCACACGACAACGCACACCACACAAGTAAACTAATACAAGACGCGCTTAACAACGGACAAACTGTGACAGACATACTGTGGGATGAAGACCTCTTCCCGTATCTAAATCAACTCACACAATACATGACAAAACACTACACGAAAGGCATGTAAGACAAATACCCTAACTAACTAACTAACTAACAAACAAACAATCAAACACTAAAACAAAGCAAAATTAATACACACAAAATACACAACCACACACAAATTGCTCGAGCGACCAAATGACAACACATAACCTAACAAATATTTCAACGAAAGAGACTACAATAACAGCACAAAGACGTTCCTGGAACTACCAGAGACCCGCCCACTGACGACTTTCCAGGGGTTGGGCTACTGAGGCACCAGGAGCTAAATCATATGATAAATAACAATTCAACTTAATTTAAGTAAATATGTGCAGTCAGACTACGTGCATGTGCATAAACAAGTCTCACCCGGATTGATGAACTTCTGCGTAGAATAAGTTTAGTATTTAATCTAGTTGTAAGCTAATAGATTAGGACTTTTTGAAACTAACACTTAAATTTAGTACCTAAGCTAAATAACAAATAACAGATGTATTAATAGCTCGAGACCTAACTAACCCACATGGCAACTAACCATAATGTAACCTTTTGAGAAAACACCCTGGCAATATCACTTACGACAGCACCACACCTGGGTCTGTACGTGGCTCTACAGGTTTCCGGTTGCCGTTGGCCAGGACACGTGCAGGAATGCGGACTTCTCAGTTTCTGATTTCCGGCTGCCGATGGTTTGGAACCGGAGGGGGGAAGCAGTCCCATTACACCATTCTATGACACCACAACATACAGACAGATACATACATAATTTCGCAACATTTCGCAAACATCACCAGCACAAATACAAATACACTAACACGCAAACACACTGAGACTGTATGTGACCCCTGGTTTGCGGCTGCCGATGGCCAGGACATGTGCAGGAATGCGGACTTCTCGGTTTCTGATTTCCGTATGCCAACGGTCGGAAACCGAAGAGGAAAGCAGTCCCATGACACCACTACATACAGACAAACACATATACACAATTCCGTACTAGCACACTCGCGCGCGCGCGCGCACGCACATACACACACACACACACAAACCAGGGTGATTTCGAACACCTTAACAACAATAAATTTTCATTTTAACTTTCAACAACGGGTTAATCAGATAACAGATCAGGTCTGTTTTAATTTTTTAGATAACAGACTAATAAAAAATAAAGTTTATTAAAAAAAACTTGTAAAAGTTACTGATAGTTAGTTGCTTACTTTCGAGTATAGAGGGTGCATGAGTTACATTTTGTACATATTCATATACCATGATTTGTGTATAATTTCAATATCTTTATTGGTTGTATTGCAGATAGAAATGGTCCAATCGGTGGAGCTGCAATAACAGAGAAACCGGTCACTGGCATTTTCTCTTTTCAAAATAACCAACAATTTGTGTGCTCGAATTACTTTACTAATACCAGACAAAATTATTCTTTATCAAGTAATCAGAAACTGAAAAGTTGGCCAAGTTCCTCAATTAGCATTGGGTGTAGTACCTTGTTAGAAGGTTCGCCAATATTAAGTATGTAATCGGCCATTTGTTTATTTATTTTTATAAGGATACTATCTTCCCAAAAGTGGTGGACATATACAACTATACAACAGTGTGTGTGGGAGAATCAGGATTGTCTTCAATATTAGCAAGTTCTAGCCAACAAGATACGTATGCAGGAGATAGATATAGAGTCACAACTAAAAGATTGCCACAAGCTGCAAGAATCACACGAAGGAATAGATCTAGTTGTTTATGGAATCAAAGACTTTATGTATAGAAACAAACTTCGGTACATTTTGCAATGCGAAAATCTCGACGGTCTCTATGTATTCAAATATTGGCTAAAAAAGGAAGTAGAAGACTTGGGTGTCGATCTGAATTTTAAACTACGGAAAAATTAGATAAAATTAAAACTACCTCGAACAAGCATTAAGAAAGGACTGTTTTCTGTGCGTAACTTGGTATTAAAATTAAGTTTTATTGGGTCCATGCTTGGCTTGTTAAATGTTTCTAAATGAAATTATTTATCTCATGTTAGAATAAGATTTAGAATAGATTTGCTTGTTTTTATTTTTAGAAGACTGTTATGTTGCATATATAAAATAGTTATTTCCAAATAAAAACTATAGGAGTGATTATTATCTGATTCACATTATAAAGTCCAGTTTTTAAAACACATCTAACTCGTAAAAACTATTGCAGGTTTAGAAAATGTTTATAAATAAAGCAGTTATAAGTTTAAGGTTCGGGCGCTGTAACTCTGTAGGGTTTGATTCTATATTAAAATTAAGGGTAGATTCTTGTTCAATTTTTAATAAAGTGTATAGATTAAAATGAGTCACCCAATAAATTAAAGAAAAGAAGTGACTTACCTTTAAAATTGTTAGAGTAGACAAGCTCGCTAAAACGTAATCACTTGAATACACGATATCTGGCAAAAACAAACTTATTCACCCTGTTTCCTTTCCGGTTATATACTATACAAAAGCAATTAAGAATTTTTGTATGCGTGGACAAGTCAACTTTATTAGGTATGGGTTTCTAATTATAGGTTTTTAAACTGCTCATTAATAAACTTTTAGTAATGGGTTTTCAATTAATAAACTATTTATCATTAATAGTATTCGAACTACAGTGATTTGCAAAGCAATTCCAGTTATATTTATTGAGCAATAAAATATTTTGTTGAAAAGTATTACTACAAAAACAATATAGGTGTCCTCAGGCATACAATCACCACGATTGGAAGCGCTAAGCACGAGCTTATAAATAAGACTAGCTTATCCTTTCTAAAAAGAATGTGTACTATTTTTTGGAGGTCCTAATAAGATGGCGTATGTTAAAGATGACAGAGGTATATAGACGGAAGACAGTTGTGATGTCACTGGTTGGAGGGAGAGGCGGCGGCGGCGGCGCTGTCTCTGGACCATCCAATCCTTCTACTATAATACCTTACGATTAAAAATTAGTTTTAGAATCAGAGAGCAACGATTATCTTTTTCTAAAAGTACCCTTTGTAAATAAATATTTTATTTACAGTATTCCTTCTAGTTACTACACCTAAAAACTATTAAAAAATTTTTTTTCATAAAATTTAAAAAAGAGTGAGCAGTTATTGATATAGTTACATTGAAATAATTACAATCAAACAATATGTGAGCAATTCAACATATTTTGTAGTTTACTTAGTAACATTCAATAAATAACAAAAACAGGAGTAATACATATATTCAGCTAGCTGAAGCATACATCTTTCTGTGTTCAGACTACTCATTCCACTAGACGTCCTACAGACAACCAAAACGTTTAGATTTAGTCTTGCTCTGCAATTACTCGGATGGTACACTTTCCAGTTAGATTAATAGCGGTTCAGAATTAATGCTACGTAGTATTCTAAAGTTATTTCGTTTAATGCGTTTATTTTAAATGCATGCAGCTGAAGAGGTTTAATTACCCCACGCAAACAAAGAGACTCTTAATACAGAACACAGATGGTTGAGACTTTCGGACGGTTCTCTAAATTATATTCGATTCCACTATAAAATCGTACAACGCTATAAAAATTTATAGTACATGAAAGTTTTATGACTAAAGCAACCTTTCATTAATTTTGATAATTACAGGGTATTTGAATGTTATTTAAAATAGAATTGATATTACGGACTTGCACGGCCAATTTAGGTCGTTATAAATAACATAAATAATTTAAAAGGGTCGACGGAAATAGATATTTGAGTCTGACGCGAAGCAATTCGTAAAGTGAATTGGAATCAAGCCTCACACCTCTGTCCGTCTCAATTTCCAATTTCTTCCTGTTTTACTGTCTGGTTTTCTTGGCCGAGTCGCATAAACAGCACAGAAGGCAATCCATCTCATGCAGCCCCCGGTTTCCAATAACGTAAGCATGTTGCGTGTATAAAGGGAGAATGCAATATACTGGACTGGCCTATATTAGATACGTAACCCATTTTAGTGAAGGAATAATACATGAAAACGAAATGTTTTATAACATGAAAATGTTACTTTTTGCAACCAATTTCGTTGTTGCAGCATATAATCAGAAATAGGCTGAATAGCAAATGGCCTCTGATTATCCATATTACCATGAAATATGTGAGTAATAATAAATTTGTAGTAAAGAAGGTTAATATTAACTACTAAAACGAACACGCTTTTCCTTTAAATCAATACTATAATAAACGGTAAAGAGAATAGTATACAAGCAATTTTAAAATCTATTATACTCAAAAGGATCTGACTGTGGTTTTCTTTCTCAACCTGGGCAACTGTTTACTTGGGATTGTCACATTGATCGTATTGCCTTAAAGCAACGGTTCTCAACTGGTGGTACGCTTAACTTAGGGGTCCGTGAAAATCTGTAAGGTGTACACGGTTAATTACCAAAAAGTATACAAAATTGTATTGGACCTAGAATTTAATTGCGACAAAAGTTTGAGTAATCATTTAAATCTAAGAACTGTCAGTAAAGCAGCAAGCAAACGCGTCTCTCGTTACTGTTGTGAATTAAATACTAAATTATATACTAATGCTTTTCTTGTTGGTTGTTTATTACTTACATTATAGTATGTCTAATTTAAGTTAGATGGTGTTGTTAAGAAAATAATAAGTTTTTAGTTCTGTTAGTAGTTATAGTTCTACTTTCTCCTCTCTCTCCGATGCATAAGGTTTTTTTTGAAGCAAGTAGTGTAGTGAAAAGTAATATAAGTAAATAGATTGGTATTACATGTAACAATAATAATTAATCTAAATGCATCTATTTATATCAAATTGACTTTATGTTTAACAATAAAACAGTTTACAAAGAAGGTAATTTTCTTTGTATTGGAATAAAATAACAACAGGTTATGGGCCCAGAAGGTAAACAAAACAGGCGTGGAACTAATTTTGAATAGAAAATTAAAAAGTGTATCAATATTAGATAGATAAGAAGTTTTGTGAAAAATGGCAGTGAACATGAACAAAAATAGTTATAATGTAGAATTGCTAAATTCTAATAACTCCCATGCTTGGAAATTTAGAATGTGCACATTGTTAGAAGAAAATGAAATTTTAAAATGAATTAAAAAGGAATTTAAAGAAGAAGCCGAATATACAGATGATAAAAAATGCAAGGAAGGTAAGAAAAGTGAAAACAAGTGCAAATCTATTATAGTTCAATTTTTAAATGATTCACAAATACGAGAAAAAGTACTGCTTTTAATATGTGATAGACTCTAGAAGAAAGATACGAAATGAAAGGTATACCGGGTCAATTAATGTTATGAAGGAAGTTGATTAGCATGAAACTAGAAGAAGATGGAAATCTTGAAGTATTTCTAAGCAAATTCGCTGAGCTGGTGAGACAATTAAAAGCAACAGGGGCTGAAATGGAAGAGCAAAATATTGTATGCAATTTAATGTTAGCTATGCCTCGAACTTTTGAAACTGTTATTACAATACTTGAAAATCTTACCGCAGAAAGTTTATTGTTCGATTTATCAAAATCTAAATTAAGGAGAAAGGAAAGCAGTGGAAATTTAGATGTTGCCACTTGTTCCAATGTTAAACCTGCTGCATTTTTAGTGAAGAAGAATGCAACATGTTAGGGGTGTGGTGGAAAAGGCCATTATAAAAAGGATTGTAAAAACAACAGTCAACATTATTTGAACGGTGGTCGTGGAAGATTTAATGATGGCAATCAACATGCATATTATAGAGGTAGAAGGCAGAGGTAGAAATAATTATCGAGGTGTTGCTGAGAGAAGTTCAACCATGTCAAATGCTCGAGAAGGAAATGCCAGCGGTGGCAATTATGGAGAAGACGTTGAAGATGAAGCTGGTAGTAGTAAAAAAGGTATTTGTGATATTAACAGTTAATAATGACTAAACGGATACAAACAGAATGTCTGTTTATTGCATACTTGCACACTACTGTTTCTTTTTACTTCAGCCTCAAATACAGTAGTAACTGTTGTTATTTTATTCCATTACAAAGAGAATTACCTTCTTTGTAAACTGTTTTATTGTTAAACATAAAGTCAATTTGATATAGATAGATGCATTTAAATTAATTATTATTGTTACATGTAATACCAGTCATATCTATTTTCTTATATTACTTTTCACTACACTACTTGCTTCCAAAAAAAACTTCGTGCATCAGAGAGAGGAGAAAGTCTCGGTAGTAAAATAGCAGTAAAAGTTAGAACTCGTATACTTTGAAAAGTGTTAATATTTTTAACGTTAAGTGTCTATATTTAATAATTTACGACAATGGATAAATTTCTTGCTTTTGGAAAAAAAAAGTGTAATGAAGATGAACACTTTTTGGCATCAACGTCACAAACTGTAAGCAGGCCTATAAATATAGCTGCCGAAAAAATTTTGAAAATAAGAAAACATCAACCGCAAAGCAAGCAAAACATGTAAACGCCAAGACAAGAAAGTATGATGAGTCATATTTACGGTTTGGATTTACATATACAGGGAGCTTAGAAGACCCTGCTCTTTAGTGCGTAGTACTTTCGGAAATTTTATCAAAGAATTCTATGAAGCCACCTCTTTTAAAACGCTATTTTGAAACGAAACCTCAATGCCTAATCAAAAAAAACGTAAAGTATTTTGAATGACTTTTAGAAAATCTTCCGAGTAGAAAAATCGATTTAAACAATTCTCTGGTAAAGAATAAATGAAAACGTTCTTAAAGTTACTTACAAAATAAGCCTCATTGTCAAGTTTGGAAAAAGTCATAGTATTGGTGAAAATCTTATCCTTCCTGCTTCAGTAGACGAAGCTGCAAGGGTAAAAAAACTCCATTGTCAAACGACACTGTGTTACGCTATTCCATGCAGGCAAGAAAGGCAAGTAAAATAAGCAAAGAAAACCGCCCACACCGAACACTGCCACAAAAAAGGAATCCAAAGAAGGCCGCGCCAGCCAAAAGGCGTAGTGTGGGGTGGACCACAAAGATAGAAAAAGAAAACTTCAAGAAAGGAATTTTATTTACACACCTCTAATTTTAAAAAACATGTTAAAAGAAAATGGAAACCAACCCTAGAAGAAAGCAATATTTATCCAACATATCCCAGAGGATTTACATAGTACAAAAATCATCGCAAAAATAATTAATACGCTCCTTAATTACCTCAAACTAACTTTTAACCTCAACCTAATATTTACAAAAAACAACATTAATGTATAAATAGTTTACGGATTGCTCTCAGTCACTTATTTAATACAATTTTTTAAAAACTTTATATTCACATAAAACAGAAATTCCTAAAAATGTATATGCTGACATAGTGTGCATAAGCGCTAAATAAATGCAAAAACGTAATAGTAGACACCAGCGAGAAAAGGAAAAAATAATCATCTACGGGTCGGAATGAATGCATTTCGCCGCAGCTGTAGCAAACAATTATTAAATAATAACATCACGCCTAAATATTACAGTAACTCTAAATTTTTATATAGAAAATTGTATGGACAGCAATTGTTAAACTCAATCAATAGCAGCTATCGCATTAGCATGTTTCTAACTTTAAACCAAAGCAATTACAATTTACCAGCTGTTTCTACACAAATTTATTTATTTCAGTGTGACTTGCAAACCATCACATATACACATTCTGTATATCCCAAAATTACATTGAATAATTAATAGAAACCTGATACCTTCAAAAAGTGCTCTTCCAGACGTCCGGTCTTTGTCCTTCAAAGATCCTACGACCTTAGGACCATCATCAAAGGTATTCGGCAAAACCAGAAACGTCTCCAACATATGGTCACCCAGATTCTGCCATATGTTCCCACCATGATCGACGATGTGTACAAGGACATTTAAATTTTGTAACTGTAGGAAAAACAATGCTTGTGTCTCTAAACCATTGATAAAACAAACGGTCTATGATGATTATAGTAATGGACAATCTGCATATAGCAAAATCTACGTTCACTCACAATTGGGTTAATTATAGTTAAACCGGTGCCAGAGAATGCCAAAATAATTGTTTGTAAGAAAATTCTAGAAGCTCAATACTGTAATCTTAAACTTTCGTGAACTAACCGTTAAAATCAAACACGACGCAGAAATGTACAAAAATGTGTTGTGCTATACTGTATTTGTATGTATATAAACCGATGCGAGGTGCCTTTAAAGTACATTTTTAGTATTTTGAATGGCACGAGCTGTATTACATATATCACAGAGACCCAAAACCCGACCTCTAATATTAGCAAACTTAGAACGAACTACAACACTAACTATTTCAAGTAACAAAATAAACATTTTTATAACGGAAAGCTCTTCTACTTTTTCGTTTTTGCGCCATAAAAGTAGGTAGAATAATAATTTTATTTCGATCGCAATGTCTTTTGTAAACATCCATGTGTACATAGAAGAAACATCAGACTCATTGCATTAAATTTGTGTTGGAAAGTCCACGAAACCTTGTATATTAGAACCTATCATATTGTTTCAACAAGCGAAATACGATAGATAATTAAAAACAAACACGTTTAATGTTTGCTCTCTAGAACCAATCGCCACGCTTCAAAATAACACGAATATCCATCAAATTTAATGACTTACTAGGTAACCCTTAAGATGTGCTGCCTACTTTCGCGTATAAAATTATAGAAAACAGCTGAATGTCGTTATATTAAATAGTTTATAGATAAGTGGGCCATGACTAACCTTTACAGAAATACGTACATAACACATTACAATCATTTAAAAACAAATTATTCTGATAACTAAACCACGTTTTAAACTTATGATAATCTTTAAGGAAAATGCCATATTTTAAGGCTGTATTGAATAGAACAAATTTAAGTACTTTAAATTTATAGTTGAATAGTTTAATAAAATGCATTTCAAATATTGAATAAGCAACCGTTTACTCTGAGAAGGAAGTCGGAAACGTTTAACAAATACGCAAATGACTGTAAATGCAGTAAAGATGTAAAGTTTTTAATTAAGTACCAGCGAAAATATTTGCGTTCATGGACGGAGAATTGGCGATATGGCGCATAACACAAAAGAACAGTTAATACTAGCCATTCGATATAGCCATTGGTTTGTCAAACAGCTCGACGAAACAATATATGTTGCTGGTCCAGTACAATTCATAGTTTTTGTACATGGAATACTTCAAGGTGGAGTATTTGAGGACTTACTATATTATAAGCCACTAATAACTTCTACAAAAGGTAAAGATATTTTTAAGATGATTGATTATGTTTTAACGAAAAACAATCTTCAGCGGGAAAACTGTGTCTCAGTTTGGATAGATGGCGCCAAGGCCATGAGTTGCCACATTACCGGTCTGGTTAGTCATAAAAGATTGTTGCCAACTGTAATTTTGCTCATTGTATACTTCAGAGAAGCGTATGCAGTACCTAACTGAAAAGAAGTTCTTGAACCCAGTGAGAAAATTGCCAACTTCATTAAAACACGCTCTCAAAAATCCCACTACCTTATAGTTCTGTGCCAGGAAATGGGCAGTCTCCAAGACCATTTGTTGCTACATACTGAGGTACGCTGTCTCTCACGTGGCAATAGTTTGTCCCGTTTATTTGAACTCCACAAAGTACTACAAATGTTCTTTACAGAGCTCTAATCTCCATTGCCTCAGTGCCGACTGACTTTGCTTGGTTTTAGAAAATATCCATTTTAAAAAGTTAAACCTATGGAATTTGTCTATGCAGGAGGATAAAGAAGAAAACTGAAGCAATGATATAAAAAATAGTATTTTGGGAAAAAGAACTAACTGAAAACAACTACTGTGAACAGCTGAAAAGGTTTAACTTGTGTTCAAAATAAAAATTAGTCATCCATCTCTGTATTCGCCGATGTCCAAACTCAAATCGCCCTTCAGCTGAAATCATTGCAAGCTGACATTAGAGACTACTTTTCGCCACCAGATAAAACAATGGACTGAATTCGTGATTCATTCTCTTTTGATGCTACAGAAAATCTTAGCAGCTTGACTTGTTCGCAAAAAAAACAGTTAATCGAAATGTCGCGTGATTCTACATTAAAATAAAGGTATTGCAATACTATGTTAATTAACTTCTGGAGCAGTATTGCAGACGAACACAAAGAAGTAGCAGACATTGCTGTGAAGTACCTTCTGGGGTTTATGACGACTTACTTGTGCGAAAAGAGATTTTGAAGTTTAACTTAGCTGAAAAACAATTATAGAAACAAGCTCGATGTTGAGGATGACTCACGACTGTATTTGACAAAACTGGAGCCAAACATCGATACACTTTGTAAACAAAAGCAAAGTCAATATAACTGCAAAGTGGAAAACTCAAAACACCTCTTTAAATTTAAAAATGAATGTTGTAGGTGACTTTATTATAAAGTACTATCTAATAGCCATGTTAATGGTTCTAGTCGGTTTCAAACAGAAGATCAATTATACGTCAGTTACGATTGTTAGAAATTTGGAAAAGGAAAGCAATCAATGACCGATTTTGCTGTATTTGCAGCTCCTCTGATTTGTGTGTTTTTTTTTCACAAAAATCCAACAAACGTCATGACATTATAAACATACTTAAAATATAAATCCGAGTGGAAAAATTCAAAACACCATCCAGCCAAACCATGTATTTATATTTGAGTCCTATTAGTTATTATACAACTTTGGTTGCTTTTATGTAAAGAGAAAAATAAACCGGTTTGACGAGTTGTAAATACTGCACAATCGATTATTTACAAATTACCAACAAACACAACTGATGTATAATTGATTTGTTTGAAACGAACTACAGTGCTCTTATTGATAGTAGGTCGACTTTATAAGTCACATTGTGACGTATTTAATTTTCGGCGAAATTAATATGTCTAGACTTTACATTCTATGAATTTTTTCATTTTTAAATAGAATTAAAGTGTAGCTGCTTTATAGCTTTTGTTTGTTATTCGCTAAATAAACATAAAGATTATTTCTTTAGTCTCAGAAAATTATTCTGTTATTTAAAGTCCAAACCTATCAAAGTTTCTGTTGTTGAAATGAAATGACTCATGCAGTAACGCACTTAGAAACAACGCATTCGCAATGGTTAAAGAAGCGATGTTATAACGTACACCAACATTTGAGGCTATTTTTGTTGAAAGTGTGCTCGATTTATGAGCTTAAAAATGCCTAGCAACGCCACAGCATGGGCGCAGCGCTTCGTCAATAAGGTGCTGATAGACATGTACAGACTTCTGCTTTCGTTAGTGGCTAGTAAAAAATGCCATTTTTTTCAGCGCTAACAAAAGCAGTTATTGTTAAGAGAAAACAAGAAAATTTATTCCTAGGGGAAAGCAAGATGAATTATTATTTGACGGAAACAATTTGAATGACTATTTGGAGAAAGCTACGATTCTTTTAGTTATGAATCAAAATTAACTTAGACATCAGATTTGGATTTAACGTGGATAATCGTAGAGTTAATAATTTGTTAAGTTCAATATATAAAAATAAAACAAATCCGATACTGCTCGAGGCTATAATAAAAAATTTTCGGTGCCTTTTATATGAAGATAACGTTTTTAAAAGTTGGATGTTGCTTGCTGTTGGCCTTGAATAAAAGTGGAAGATGTGCTGAATCGTCTTCGAAATTGTTCTGTTAGGTATCGAACCTTTTAAGAGTTATGAAGGGGATTTTTCAAGATGAGTCAGAAAATTGAAATCTAATGTGCATGTTTTAAATTTTGATGGTTAGAGATGATATCAAATTTATAGTTTGAATATAAAGAATGAATTTTTTTAATCATCGTCATTCTAGAAATTTAACTGTAGAGTTTAAAATTTTGTCATTGCCTTTAATAGACATTCTTTTGTACTTTGATGTAGTGAAAACAGGCGATTTATGACCGATTGTCATAAGTGAAAATACATATGCTATTTGTTCATAAACACACTTGCACTCTAAGTTATAATTTCCATGTACTTTGTGTGCTAAAATTACTTATTATAGATTTTTATATCAATAATTCTATATGAAACATTTGTTTCTTAGTTAACACATTTTTGAAAAGTGAACACATGTAAACAAATACCAGTACTGATTTTCGGCGTTTTATACAAGTAAATATGATTATAATTTTAAAATTGTTTTTGAGTGAAAGTAAATTTTTAATGAACTTAGATCTAAGAATTAAGAAGTGAATACGATTAATTAAATTACTAATATGTAAATAAGAACTCTGATTTTATTATTATAATGCCTAACTGGATTGACCTTTTATTTATATCTGAAAAGGACATATGAAATATGTGAACCTCATTACACATTTAAAGTAACAGTAATAAGATTAAAGGTTACTTTATATACTTTGTGTTAGAGAAAGTGTATCAATAATTTATGACGTTTGGTAATTAGGAGCGCAAATAGTGTATCCAAATAAAATCAGACTTATTTAGAAAATATATGTGGTAAATTGTAGATAATTTATTTATACATTTTGTGTTAATTGCGAGAGAATTCTTGCGTCTCCCCTCAGTCGAATTTATTTTATCTAGGCTCAAAGCTGCGGTGGCGCCCTGTTCCCTTCTGAAATTTTGAGTTACCATATTCAACCCGTGCGCAAGCCCATGCTCGCCGTGAATTGAACCTCTAGCTAGTTGACGATACAGTAGGTGTGCAGATAACACATCGCTAGCGCCCAATTTTGTTTCATTGGCGCGTCTGACGTGGATCATCCACATACGTCTTACTGGCGCCCTACACCATAGTATAGGTATATTAATATTAATGAAAAATATATACTTTTGGACCTACAGCAGGGGGTGTTGAATTTGGTTATATAGACCTTTGAACTTTTCCATTTTATAAAAGAGTTCATAATTCAATTTTCTTGAACGATTTTTCTTATTGGAGAAAATGGAGTAAATATAAAAAAACTTAAGGTCTGTTCTTTTTGCGTTATGGTCTTGCTAACATGACGGTTCTTTTAGATAAAGATTTGCTTAATTTTCTCCAACTGCTGGACAAGTTGAAAATACGATTGCTGCGTTTCATAATGCTTTTTGTCTCCAAAAAACGTTCTCTGTATGATTTTGCTGTAAAACAATTAAGGGCCAATATTATGAAAGATTGTTTTTACTTAGGAATTTTCTGTTAAGAATACAAGCAAACACCGTGTATATAAATTATTGATAGAAGTTTGGACGATAATTTCTCATGCTAATACTACAAAGCGGAAGCAAATGCAAGGCATAATCGTGTAGTTGTTAATAGCACAACTGACACGGTTGGCAAAATCCAATGCAAATGTATCAATGTTGGTACAGTGTAGAACACGATGCACAAACAATCAATCACATATATAACTGTCTACTTTTTTAAAAGCGTTTTTAGTATTACAAGACATCAAGATGTGCGTGAGAATGACAATATTTTTCTTATGACGTTTTTGCCTTAACATTGCTCTTGAATAACGTGTTAATCATGACTGGACCCGCTGCGTCCTCGTTCGCAATATTGCATTTTTCATCTCTAAAGTTGTCTCGCTCGATTATCTCCAGTGACTTCCTTGGACACCTGTTTCTTCTCAAAGGAAACTCGCTCCGGTTCACTTATGGAGTACGATTATTATTATACAAGTTTAATTTATTATTTGATGTATACTTTTATTTAATTAAAGTTAATGCTAGCATTATTGTTTCAGACAGAACGTGTAAATTTTGTGATACGGGTATGATTAATGAACATACCTTAATATGAAGGAGAAATTTACCAACTATACAAAGTATGTACGCCATTAATTTCATGCATAAATTCATGCAATTTGTATACATTACTTTAGGCATGAAATATTATCCCTTGTGTTATTCATGTCATTTCACATCAATTTTAAAATCATAAAGTTTTGTAATCAAGCTTGATGTTACGCAAGGAAATTCGGAGACATTTTGCGTTATTTGAAACTAAAACAGTTTTGTTGCAATTAATGAAGAATATACAGTATTATACACTTAGATATTTGAAAGTATCAACTAACAGCAATGAGAAGTGCTTACGGTAGAAGTTGCATTTGTGGAATTGTTCTAATTGAAAATTTCAATTCAATTAACAGAAATGATAGTATAATAGTGTAATACGAGACATTTACAAAAACAAACAGCTTATGGATAATATCACCGCTAACCGGCAACATCTTATACCTGTACTGTAGCATTTCAGTTTACAAAGCTATTTACAAACAATCTTGAACCATATATTATATGTAATGTCCCCTTTCCTTTATAAACTAAGCACAAATGTCTAAATATTTGTTTGAGAAAGTGAATTATCGTTAATGTAGATGTACCTTTAAACTTTTGTAAATGTTCCTTTAGAAATTGTATTTGAGTTTAATGCGTACTTATTAGTGCATAAGTTATTCTGTTAGTACAACAGATAATGCGTGCGCAGGAGAGATTGTAAATTGTTTTAGTCGGACGGACAGGTTCAACCCCATTCTTGCTTTTGATGTTAGTGTGATAATAACTCAATAAATGGCTTCAACCCGGGTGACCTGAAATCGGCGGATTGCAATAGGTCAAAAACGATGGAAGTTCCCAATAATTAGAAGTATTCATTCCCAATTACTGATAGTTGAAGAGTTGGTCACTTTAAGTTAATTAGAAGTATTCATTCGCAATTACTGATAGTTGAAGAGTTAAGTCACTTTAAGTTTAATAAATACCGTTGCACGTGGTGCATATAAAGTCGTTTGGTTAGTTGGCATATAATAATTCATTCATAAAAATGGAGCTTTGAAATATGAGAATAAAGTTCGATTAAATTTGTAATGGAAACGTGCGATCTTTGCTGATTGGTTCAAGATTTGTTAATGATACGTTGCGCAAAGTAATGTAGTGCTTTGTCTTGAAAAACATTCAGATAAGTTATTTAATTAGTTTTGGTGCTGAACTTCATTAAGGCAAACACTTTTCTTTGTTTGTTATATGTATGCATTTCATAAGAAGACTCCCAAATTTAGTAGAACGTTAGTAGTAGATAAAATAGATGATTGTTGTTTTGTTTTGTTATGAAATTTAAAAGGAACGTTTATATTAACGTGATAAGTGGTCACGAGAGGTCATTGGAATCCAAATTCTACAAATAAATCCCACCAAGATGTAAAAGAATCCGGAAAAAATAAAAATTTCTGAAAATCCATGGTTGCATCCTGTATAATACAAGCGTATTTTTATTCATTAAAGTGCCAAGCAAAAACGCAAGTTCCGCGTGTATAAATAATCACCCTGTATGATATAAGCGTACTGTAAATACACACCAAATAATGTAAGCTGTATATGTAGAAATAACTATTTTTAAGATACCTTAAAACGCATTAAATGCGAACGCATATCGATCATTTTAAGATAAATACAAAAGCTATACGTTTGTAATAAAAATACCCTTTACGTGCATAAAAATAAATAATTTCGTGTATCTAAAACCCTAATTCTAATCTGAGTTGTGTGTATTAAAACACGTTTTATCGTGAAAGCAAATATTTTCTATAAAATGCAATTAATTTGCATTAGAAAGCCATTAAAGCCTTAAATTTATCATATCAATTGACTTTTGTATTACATAAATTCATTTTAAATAAATAATTTTCGGGAATAGACGAGGGGAATTGAGAAAAAATACGTCAATTTCGTATGACCTAAAGAATAAAGAAGCGTTTATTCCAAGAAGCGGCCGGCACAATAAAAACCCATAAAAATCGATAAAAATTATTTATTACCTTTAGCAATTACTAGATTAGTATGTGACGCCTCAATAACCTTGGGTGTTAAACAAAGACGCAACGCGCGTGACTAATACGTGATGACGAAGTAATAAAACGCAGCAATTTGAACGCTAATGAGAAGTTCCCACAAAATTACGACAAATAGGCGTGTATTATTTGGAAATGAAATCACGTAAACACTAGTATACTCTAGAAAATAGATAATTTTATATATAAATCGAAGCGTTTATTAAATACATTCATTCATAAATTCGATCGCGAAAATGTTACTTGAGAAAAAAATTTCGAAGTTAATGTTATGAAATATGCAAAATACATATCGTAATTTAATAATTAGAATGGAACAGTGAATACAGAAGTTAGTTTTAAACGTAACCTGCGTAAATATAAAAATTGGTAAATGCAATTATTTGATCTTGTAATATGCAATGAAGATGTAAAAAGCAATTTAAAATTTTATTGAATAATCACCCCCAGGATGCACATTGGTTTCTAAATGGAAATATAAATAATATAAAGATTTTGTAAACTGGGATTTGACATCAATTAAAGAGTAGAAGCCGAAGATATTTAATACGGTTGAATACAAATTGGAAAAGCCCTTCGTCGATTTTTGCAAGTATGATTTTTAAAAAATATTGTGTGTAACTGATATTTGAGTGTTTGTCATTTAAATCTCTAGTTACTTAATTATATAATAATTTATTTTTGTAAGGGTATATTTACCAGAAAGATTGTGCTCAGAGCTCGAAACACCCTGACCTTTTTAATAAATAGTCTGTCAAGGATTTTTTTGGCCAAACAAACCTTACAAACGTGAGAATCATAACCAGGTAAACTATTCATAAGAGAAGAGATTTAGTTCTGTAAATTTAAACCTAACGAAGGTAAGAAACATTTTTATAGTTAAGTAAATAAGTACTTGTTAGAAATAATTTGATGTTTAAAAGAAACGATGTTGTAAATGTTCTATATGCTCTTGTATGAGAAAAAATAGTTCATACTGTATAAATGCTTTGTGATATTGCTGCATTTGATTTCATTTTGTAAATTATATCATTGCCGTTGAACTAGCCAGGCACAAAGTTAGAAAGAAAGGTAAGTATACAATTTCAAATTTTACAATTTGCTGTATCTGTATCACAACACTATTTTAGCGGCGCATCAAAGCAACTCGTTGTCACAGCACTTTTTTAGTAATGCTCCAACGTGCGGAGTTGTCACAGCAATATATATTTTATAGAGTGTTTAAATATGTCATTGTTTTGAAACCAAAATATTAAGAAATTCATTTATACAAATTTCAAGTTAGCTCAGTAATGCAGATGGCAACTATTATATTTTTGACATGTTGATAGTTCAAGGTTGTAATTATAAAACTAACATACTAGTTTTGAGATAACCTTTTATGTATAATTTTTAAACAAACAACCGCACACTTGCGCCATATTTTATGTACTCTAATTGCCAGATCCGTGAATTAGAAAATTCATTAACTTTGATTCATTATAAATCATCCTTGATATATTTTGAGTAAAGTCAAACTTCAGTGAAGCGTTTTTCGCTTATTGTGAATATCTATTGTAATAATAAAAAAAATCCGATAAAAACCGTGTTTTCCAGTTTCTAATCGTTTGATAACACCAATATTACTTTTTGAACTCTCGTTATTTAGTTAACCAATTAATATTCACTTGCTTTTCCTTATACACGACGAAAACAGTCCTTATATTTTTGTTTCCGTTTTCCTCGTGGGAATTTCGCGCACGCAATACAGCGTGCTTCTTCAGAGGTGGATAAACCTACCTATTACCTTGGACCTAATTGAGGAGGCGATGGTCGCCCCTTTTTATATGGCACCAATTGCGTGGTCCTAGGCCCTGCTGCCCCGCTGCGGCCCTAAGGAAGGTGTGACAGGTTCAACATATTCGACACGTGGGTGAGCGTATATCCACTTTTTTTTATGGGGTTCCATGAACTAGTTGAACCAATATATTTCAGTTTTGTTGGATGATTACACTTTGTGGTTCTAAAATGATTATCATCTGTACGGGGGGTTGACACATTATTGATATTGTAACGATTGTATATACTTGCTTTTATATTTAAGATGACGATTTCGAGTTGCGGTTTTTAGAGTTGTGATTTCTTTTTCTTTGTTTGTTAATTAATATGGGGATAGATACCTAAAAACTGCAGCTCGCTATGTTAAAAATTGATTTTTTTTCTTGGTTCTTCCTAACATGCACATTGAGATTACACTTATTTTTGTTTTCATTTGTTTTTAGTTCTACTGTACTGATATAACATGTTCTTTTTTTGTTTAATTATAATTTTTTTAAGTTGCGTGTGGTTTTAATGAATGAGTGCGTGTATTTTTATTTCAGACCTTCTTTAGTTTTTGTATGTATTATACCTCGTACATTTACCGAATGAGCCCGGTCAATTTCTTTATTTTTTTCTTTCCATTTTTTGTTAGGCTACGTCAATGCACGTAGCATATTATAAGTCTGCTGTATGATTGCAGTGCTAGCAAAAATAATTAGATAACTGAAAATTTGAAATATTCATCATAAGCATCTTTTATTCAAGCTCGTTTAGAATTAATCCACAGCACTTTTATTGGCACCCAACATGACCTCATCAATCCACAGCAATATAAATATATATATATATATATATATATATATATATTGCTGTGAAACCACCAAAATCCGGGTACTCCGCTTTTCGAATCGAGCCTCACGAATTGGGCATCAAGAATGCTGTGAATCCTACAAAAAGCTATTCATTAACTCAACTGTTCCGTTGACCTTCTTCTGTTCATCGCCTCGGCTGCTCCCCTAGATAAACCTTCATCCTCAATCATAAAAAAAACAAACACATTCCTATCACAAACATCAACGTTAACTCTATTTACATCAATATTCACAATACATTAAAATTTCAAAATTAAAATTCAGCATAAATTTCAGTATCAGAAAATTTCAAGATTAAATTTATTATCATTTTAATGTGCATCCAAAATTAAAGTCCTTGTAGGATGCCTCTAATTAATATAACAATATATGCAGACCTGAGTCTGAGTACAAAGGAGCATCTACCACCCTTTACGTTAATTAACCAGGTTCGTCTAATTGAGCTCAAAGACATACCCAAATTTCCATCAAGAACATAAATACTAAATACTCCTTTCGACTTAAACAAGAAAATTTCACCTTAAAATTAAAAATTTGTTGTTAGTACAACTTCATTACTGTCCATTTTAAGTAAATAAATTATAAAGTTATTCAACACACACGAAAGCATCAAAGTTCAAACAAAATAGTATAATTTACCTGAAGGTTACTGCACTCGTAGCTTCAATGTACTTCGTCCCTTTTGTTAATCACACCATTCCAACTGGGTTATATTTAAGGCTTCTGATTCTCAACGCTTTTAAAATTTCTCCACCACCATTCATCTAAAGTTGTTTCAGGGCTTTTCCGGAACTCATCTGTGTATATCTGACCCTTGTTTTGTGGATCCAGACACGTTTATGAACCATTTAATTATTAACACCCCCGAAAAATAGTAAAGAAATTCATGTTTCTTTCACCAATATACGCCAAAACTGCCTACTTTTGTGTATTCATTTGTCGTTGCAAATTTTGACTAATTAGTACAGTGATACTAACTTTATTACCTTGTATCTTCTTGTCTAAGTGCACTAAAGTACACTCATTGTAGCACGTAAAGAACAGACTGTTTCAAATCACCAAAATATACGAGCAAACTGTTTAAATTATTCTATCAAACTCGGAAAACTAAAAAGCACTGTTTAACGCATTGAATCAAGTCGAAAATCTAAGAGAGCTTGTTCATATTAACCTGGGTATATATAGAGGTTAGCCTGTCTGTCGGTCTGGTCCCCAAAACGGACAATTCTTCAGAATTTCGCATGCTAGGTTCCCATTCCGCAGCCCGGCATGCGATTTTTACGAAATTTGCACTCGCATCAGTTAAATCTCAGAAAATTTCCACACGGCACGCAACGTCTGAGAATAACTAATTAAATTTTATACAGAAATCGTTATTTTTACCTCTCAAGTTTGCCTTTACTTTCAACCAATCGCAACCCAGTGACGTTGCTCCACTCACGCCTTTTACTATATGTGTCTCGGTCTTGCGCATATTATCTGTCTCTATCTACCCTGTTCTTATTGGTGCAAATTGATATTCTTTATTATCGATTATTTCAGTCCATGTGGACTGTGAAATAACCCACCTTTAGCATTTCCAGTAACTATTAAGCTACGGTTTCTCCAAGATTCTCTATAACCATTTGTTATCTGCCACATTTACGCAGAATGAGCCTTTTTAAAAATACGCAGGTGTTCAAACATAATACTTCTAAATAACACTTCTACGATTTGCATTTTATTGGGTTTTTACAAGTTTTTATAGATATTATATGTTACTAATGGTTCAATTAACTCCAATTAAAATAATACCCTTTAATTTTTAGTGACTCCTAATCAAATATTAATTATTATCTGTACATTTTGTTTAATACCGGTTACTTAAAATTGAGTTAATTAATATAAATTTTGCATGTAATTTTCTATTTGTTTCTTTACTAGGAATAATTAAATTACACGCAGAGCTTTTTAATACTGCTTCCTATTTTTTTATAGCAAGCGTCTTGTACATAATTTAACTCCCTTATTTTTAATGAAACGAATGAATTTTTATGCTTCACGGTTTTTTAATAACGCGCACTTTTCCCAAAGCTTCTACACGGTGATTAAAATTATTTTAGTGATTATTAAATTTTCTACCCTGGTCTAAATATGAGTATTTTCCCCCTATTTGAATACAAAATAATCCCACTTATTTGAATGCAAATATAAAGTATTTAGACTGCCAAACAAAATTTACAAAAAAAATTGCCTATCTCTCTCTACCCTTATCTATCTATCTTACCTAACTTATATCCAATCCAAAAAAAAATATTTACACCTATCCTATATCCCTATCCTATTCCTAACTCTCACCTAATTCTATAAACCGAAATTATCCCTAACTTCATCCTACTTAATCATCTAATCCTATACATCCTATATACCTATCCTATTCCTAACTTTTAACTAATCTTCACTATCCTTCACTTCCCCCTAACTAATTCTATATACCTATCCTATTCTTATTCTATTCCTAACTTCCCACTAATCTTATAAGAAATATCTACACTTAATCTATCTTATTTTCTTCCTACATTTACTCTTTATTCTCATCCTATATACCTATTTCTACTTATCTCCCATATTTATCCTATACCTAGCTTGATTTTCTATAAACACCTACTGCTACTCTTCTATATACACCTATTCTATCTCTATCCTATTTCTATTCCTATATCTATACTAAATTCACCTATCTCTATCCTTCGTTCATCAATTTATTTAAATCTAACTCTCTTCTTGACCCTCCACGTCTTTCTTCTCACCATCCTAATACTCTTCATCCCTATTTCTCCCACTTCTATATCTATACTTATCATCCTTATTATCTCCAATACAATAAACTTATCATCCCTATTATCCTGACTCTTAAATATTACTTCTTCTTCAGTCCCTACACTTGTCTGTTTCTCATTTATTATTGTTTCCCTTTCTGCCGACAAACCAAACGATACTACTTTACAATTATCGATTTTTCCCTCTACGGAAAATCCTGTGTACCTTCTAGAATTCTTGTATAATGGAATCAGCCAGAATGAATTCCTTAAATCTAATTTACTAAAAATAAACTTGCCACATAATCTCGTCAAAAGTGTGTCCATGGATTGTGCACAATGGAATTGCGGTTTGGTCCGTTGATTAATTTTTCGTGCATCTTTAATTAATTCTGCCTTCACCTGCTCCCGATATGCTGCTGTTGCTTCTACCCCCACTAATTCTGCATGTTTTTGTACTAAAGCTTGAACCTCTACTATCCTATCCTCTGGACATCTTATTGTGTTGATCTGTTTAACCCTATCATCCTCTACCTCTACTACATTAATACTCAACCCCGTCTCATCCTCTGTGACTTCATAACTGCCCTTCCATGGCACTACCCTATCCTTAATCCTTACTACCTTCCTTTCCATATCTATCAAAACCCCTAACTTCATCATACAGTCAACACCTAAAATGCTCTGAAACTTCAGTCCCGGTACAATTACAAACTCCTGTTCACAGCTTAAATCTCCTATATCTATCCTAAGCACCACAACACTATTTACTACAGCAAATTTCTTTTTATTTGGAGCTACTAAATGGCTACGCTTTATAGGCATAATTCTATCACAAACCTTATCCCTAATTTTGCTGACGAATTCCTCCGATATTAAACTCGCCTCTGCCCCTGTATCAAGTAATACTTCTACATTATTCTCAAAATTTCTATATTAATAATTGGCAAACATAATTTTCCTCAGTTTCTGGCTCTACTTCCTCCTCAATTTTGAAAAATTCACGTGGATGTTCATATACATTTACACTGAAATCTAGTGGTCTGTCGCGTTCTAAAAATCCTGTCCAGGTCTGTTTTCCCTACTTGGTCCTGGTCTAGCCGTCACCTCAGCGTATGTCCTAGGCGTTTCCACTCGTTCCGTGTCTGTATTAGCAGTCCCCTTATGTCCGGTGAACTATTCCTTCTGGTAGGTTTCCGGTCTCGGTGCAGGTCCCCTTCCTAAACTATTACTTCTAACGTATGGTCGTCTCTGTTCCCAATTCTGTCGCTGGTATCCGTAACTATTCCCCTTCTAGCATAGTTGTCCCGTCTATTGTCAAACCTAACTGTGTTGATCTGTCTTTCCCTATTATCCCGAGGTCGTCCACTACTTACGTCGTCGTACCTCTGCAGGTATTCTAAAACATTTCTCTGTCCACTATGTTCTGTAGTGCTACGTGTTGTCTTACTTCTACCTCGAAGTGTCGTGATAAATACTTGATAATATGTCGGTCCGTCAGTGGTGGGTTCAGTTGCTTTGCTATGCTATACTTGCGTATAGCATATTGCTCCTACTTCCTGAAAATTCTCCCTTAAATTTCCTGTGATTAAGTCGTCTCGTACCTGGTCTTGTCTGTGGTCACTCCAGTAGTGCTTTAAAAATCTGTCTTCAAAGTCCGTGTAGGTGTCTATGTCCTGTCCTACTAAATTGTACCATGCTTCCGCGTTGTCTTTCAATAAAGCCTTTATCGTATTCAGTTTAGTCTGTTCGTCAAATAAATTTCCCACTAGATTTCTTACACTATTAATAAAAATTTGTGGATTTACCCTGTTATCGCCATAAAACTTCATGTGTTGGTCCAATGATACTCCACCTGTATAAAATCTGGGACCATCCCCCGTTAAACTTGACATGTATTTGATACTACTAACTTCGCGTTCTACCCTGCCTAACTGATCCCTACATGAGTCCGTCACTTCAGTCATTTTTATATTAATCTCTTCTTCACAAAAAATGCGTACTTCGGACCTTAAATGTCCCATTTCCTGTCGAAGACCTGTAATATCACACTCATTTTTTTCAACCCTATTTTCTACTTCCCCCAGTTTCACGGTAAGACTATCTTTAAATTCTGTAAATTCTTTAGTATTTTGTTCAATTTTCCCGCTTATCTGCTCTAATTTTTGGTTGGACTCCTCCCTCGCTCTATTCGATTCTTCTCTAGCTCTATTAGATTCTTCCCTAGCTCTATTAGCTTCATCGCTTAGCAGTTCTAATTTTCTATTGGATTCTTCCCTAGCTCTATTAGATTCTTCGTTCATCCTCTCTAGCATTCTCATTATCATCTCGTTTCCTTGATCCCCTGATTCCGTCCTCGACTGATCTCTACTGCCTCCAGCTTCTTCCATTTTCGAATTTTTCCCACACAATGCACTATCGTCACTTCCAATTTCCATTCCTTTACTCCTTAACCACTCTTTTCTCTGCATACGTTCAAATCACTCACACACTCTCTAAAATACACCTAAATTTATACACACACAGAAACTCTCTCTCTCAGATCGCCAGTTTAAAGGAATAAAATCACAAAAATTTTATTTGGAACTCGAGCCTCACTTTTGGGTCGCCAAAGAATGCTGTGATACCACCAAAATCCGGGTACTCCGCTTTTCGAATCGAGCCTCACGAATTGGGCATCAAGAATGCTGTGAATCCTACAAAAAGCTATTCATTAACTCAACTGTTCCGTTGACTTTCTTCTGTTCATCGCCTCGGCTGCTCCCCTAGATAAACCTTCATCCTCAATCATAACAAAAACAAACACATTCCTACCACAAACATCAACGTTAACGCTATTTACATCAATATTCACAATACATTAAAATTTCAAAATTAAAATTCAGCATAAATTTCAGCATCAGAAAATTTCAAGATTAAATTTATTATCATTTTAATGTTCGAAAACAAGAATCAGCGTTTAACGCGATTTTTTTAGATGCTAACGTCACAAAAGTTCGCTCTTAAAAAACCCTATGGGAGTTAAGAAGGCTGGTCAGTTGCTATTCAGATGTCACCATGCTAATCTGATAATACGTTGTATTCGGTAATAGACGTTATTATAGTAAACAGACGATTTTATTGATGACGTTAAACGTTCATTGTAACTCAGAACGGAGTAGAAAATTACAATGCTTTGATTGGGATGAAGCATACGGAATGATTTGTTACACGTCATTCAAAGCAATTTGCATGGAAAGGTGTACTTGGTAAAACAATTTGAGCGATCCTAGAGCTTTAATTGGATATTACAATCTGGAACAAAAACAATAACAAGCAGATTTTCACGGTAAAATAAAATTATATTGTTTAACATTTTAAAAAAGACATATTTATTGATTAATCAAGTTATATGATAAGATGTTTTGTTTTGTGTGCAAGTCTTTATGTGAGAGTTGTATGTACAAGTCGACAATTTGATTTGAAGAGTAGCAGCCTACGGGAAGTCTTCGCCAATATACAAAGAAATCATTAAACTTAACCAATCAGATATGTTTAAATCGGATTTTAAAGAGGTGTATATTAAATTGTGCGACTTTTCTTGCTAAATTTTGAATAGAATAAGCTTTAATTACGGAGTTATTTGTGAATGAAAAGTAAGAGATTAAGATATATGCGTGCTCATCATAATTATAAAAGAGAGATTTTTGGGACTCTATTTTTAGTATAAGGGAGTGATTATCCAGAAGTTATATTTTCTGATTTAGATTTTGTTCGTAAGCCAAAGCTGCTGTGACAGTTTTGGACTCTATCTTTAATATTTAAAATTTGTGTTGAGAGAAAAACTGTTGTAGATGTAGTATATAGTATTTGAAAAATTGCTTGTAAGAGAATACAATTTTAGTGTGCTTACTTCAAGCTACTTCTTGAGTATCGGCCATTTTCCGATAATTTCGATCGCATAGTGTAACGAATAGCAATCGTGAAACGGATATTTATCGGGTATCTGATGATTATCGGGTAACGGGTAGACAACCCTGTTATTAATTTTGAGTACCCGGGTACAAACATTATCGGGTATCGTTATCCCTAATTTATACATTAAGGAGTCATTAGTCGTTCAAAACTAATTCCATTTTCTACGCTAATCGATCACACGTGCTTCAGATACTAATAAAAGTTAAGTAAAGAACTTACGTTACCTTTTATTACCAATGCTTTGACAAAATGATAATAAGGTATTAAAAACCTCTGATTAGGATAGTTTTTCTTGTTTAGTCTGTAATCAATCTGAGTCGTAAATAAAAGTAGGCAACTAATATGAAAAAATTCAATTGCTATACTAGAACTATCTCAACATTCATGATTAAATATTAATGCATACCAACAAATGGTATAATTATTATTCATAAGGTTAATGACACGCTGGTGGACAGACAGTATCTGACAATTTTACGCTAAATGATTCAGAATATTATCCGATGATGAATAGTCGGAGAACCGTTAAATGTCTTTGTTTCCAATACAATTCAACAGCGGAACGTTGTTAATTAATACCTAGATAGATTATTATTATTATTGTTAATAATATTACAAGCATCAGACTCAATTTTGCAGCTGTTCCGATTAAAACGAATGATGGTCTCCTTTCTTAATTTATGCAACAATCAATACAGTATCAGTAACTGCCTCAAATTAAATTATATCTTCTTTATTATTTATTAAATCTTGAAATATGAGCAAGAAATTAATAATAGTTAGCATTAAAAATTTGGAATGTTGAATCTTCGAATCTTGATACCTTAGAGCAGGAATTCATTAGTTCAAAATTAGTTCAAAAACGTTTGCACTGGTAAAATAAATACAAGAAGTGAAATGCTCATCGGCCTTTTCAACGAAAAACATTTACGCATGAAAAAAGAATAGTAAATTTTATCATCCTAGAAAACTGTTGTCCCAAGGCCGATAAAAATTATGTCGCTGGTGTTTTTATTGGTATCACTTAAGTCCGTCTGGTGAGGAGAATATTCGTGAAGGACTGATGCTTGGAAAAGACAATTCTTTAACGCCATAAGCTACATCTATGTCAAAGGGTTCAAAAGAGGCTCTATCTGTCTGTACGTCACATCCTTCAAGACTGACATACAAATAGACATACAGACAACGAAGTTTCACTATAGGGTTTCTTTTTCATACCGTGAGGTACGGAAACCTAAAAAGAATGTTAACCTGTTAAAAAGGATATTAACCTGTTAAAAAGCTTTTATTTGTCGTACCCCGTACATGTTTCGTATATAGGAGTTACTCGACGATGTTTTGCTTGTTGTGGGTATGGATGAATCTTTAGTTCCAATATTTTAATTTTTAGATTTGAAACCTAAATCAGATGAATCAGAAAAATCGATTCCGTTAAAATATGAAAGAAACGAAACGAGTGGCGAAGAGGTTGTCTTTCTTAAACCAAAGAAGGACCAAATTTCGACTTTTTCGGTATACATCCTATACAACCTAAAATGTTAGAAACAGAAACTCCGATACCTTTTGATTATGAAAAAATTTACCGTACAGTCACTGATAGTGATAAATCAAGTTCTAACCGAGAGTGGTTTAGTTTTAATAAAGTAAACAATAGTTTGTATTGCACAGTATGCATGGTATTTGGCATTAACTTCAAGTCACAATTTTTACGGGGTTTCAATGAATGGAAGCATACTTATCAACGAATTGCAAAACAGAAGAGTCACTGTGACGCTGCACAATCTTGCATGAGAGAAAAATATGAACTATCCATTAAACTTTATATAAATCGAGAGTTGTATGACAAACAGCGTCAAGTAGTAATGAATGGAAGAACAGAAATAGTTCGAATAAGAATGAAGCTGCTTACAACTTAGAAGACGCGTCTGTTATTCATGAAAACTTTTTAGAGATAATTTTGTTAGAATCCAAATTTGATATTGTTTTAAACACCCACGTCACAAAAGCTATTGAAGAAAACATGCAAAATCGAAGTCGTCAAGTCGTTACAAGTGTCGAAGTGGTAAATCTATAAGTTGCATTGGCAAAGGAAACTTAGTAACACTTTTAATTACAAGGTCAACCACTCAAGTTGTTTTAGAAATTGATTATAAATTCTTACAAAAATTTCGGAAGAAGTTCGGCAAGCAGAAATATATTCAGTAACTATCGATACTACCATGGATGTAACAGGGCACGATCAATGTGCATTATTTATAAGATACGTCTAAGGTAATAGGGTTATTGAACCCTTGTTGTGAAGCATGTAACTTTTACCACAGGGGAATATCTGTATAACACGTTGAGAACAGTTTTAGAGGATAACGACATTTCATTGTCAAATTGCATAGCTGACGCATTTGATGTTGCCCTTAACATAAGTGGGAGAACGGAATTACTACAAAACTGATAGAAAACTCTGCGACTCATATTCATACTTGGTGTTAAAGATCATGTGCTTAATTTGGTAACCACTGACTCAACTCAATCTTTAACAGTAGCAGCATCATTCTTTAATATTTTACAAGAAGCTCAAATCTTTTTTAAAGAATCGTATAAAAGGCTCAATTTTTTTGAAAAAATCAGCTAACACAGCTGGAACGCATCTAAAACTCAACGCAATCGGCGTTACTCGTTGGAGAAGCAGAGCGATACCTTTACAAAAATTTTCGGAAGAAAACACATGTGGTTGCAGGTTGGAGAGTCGAGACAGTTTCCACCTCAAAAAAATTGTTTTTTTGAATTTGGTATTGGCAATAAAGGAAATTTCAGAATCGAATTCCTTATATAAACCCATCACAAGGAGTCAAGCAAATAGTCTACTCAACAAGTTTTGTTGCTTTGAAACTGTTCTACTTGCTATGATTTATATACAAATTTTACGATAACTACGTCTACCTCCGATTATTTACAAAACAAAAATTTAGACTACCTTCAGGCATGACGACAAATGTCAAATGCTACTAATAAAAAAAAAGCAGAACAACGAAATTTTGTTGGCATACTACAATCAGCTAAGCGAATTGTACTATAAGTACAGAACTCAAAGAGATGGATTGCGATATATTCTTAGAGGATGCTCTTCCACAAAAAAGGAGAAGGGTTGTAAAGGTGATCCAGAATGAACTTGCTAGAGATGAACAGATTGGCGTAGACGCAAAAAATTATTTTCGTTTAACGGTCTACAATATTGTCGTGGATACTATTGTAAACAGTATTGAAACCAGATTTTCAAATCGTGGAGCACTTTATGCTGACTTGGAATGTTTCGATCACCGAAGATATTCAGTAATAAGTCAGTCACTTCCAAAAGACTCGTCAAGCAAAGTTTGTGAGGTAATTCCGTCACTTGAAAAAGAAAAATTAAAGAAGGAGCTTATGACATTTTCTAAACTTTGACCTGATTTGTCTAAACGCGACTTTCAAGACATTTACTCGAGTAATTCCAATTTTAAATTAGAAACTGGTCCGTAATTTTCAAGTTCAGAATCAGAACACGAAAACAAAAACAAAGAAGTAATTATGGGTATGACTACTGCAAAATGTAAAAAAATCAGTGTAACTCGTGCCAGTCTTGTGTTTATTTAGTTCAACTTTTGTTAGTACAGTGGAGGTTTTCGGTATTTTACCGAAACGGAATTCTGAGTACTTCACCGGTTTTCTGTGAATTAGCGGCTAGATATTCTGGGAGCCAAAACTACGTAAAAAACTTATTTGAACTTCTTTTTTGATCTGGTCGAATATATCCAACAACTTCTCTAACAAATTCTCTTACTTAATATCTGCCAATTCTACCGCGTGCGGAATACATATAGGGTTTTCATACTTCTATATAATATTTTTCGTACCTCCCTTAACAAAAATATGTTTTATTCCACGTGTTATTTTTTCTTTTTACTATTTCTCAGTCTTCCTTTACCAATAATATGTTTCATTACACGTGCTATTTTGTTTTCACTTTGCAGGAAGAATGAAAGTTTAGCTTTTCTACTCTCCTCCTCCACCCTCTTTTGAATTCGGTTATATGATTTCTTCTAGTCAACAAGCTTGGGTTAGACCTCTATCTACCCACTTCCTCACGCACATCAAACGCCTTCCATCTACCTCCCACTTCCCTCTCCTCCGACCTCGTCCCATCTCCCAGCGCTCACCGCCTCCATCTTCCACCGCCCACATCGTATCGTTCAAGATAAAATTTTTAGGTTAGATTGGCGGTATTGGAAAGCTTCCAAAATATCACCTAGCCAAATTCATCAACCAATGATGTTTTTTCTGGGAGAATATTATGTAACAGCTGTCTGCTCTGTAGTCTATTTCCAAACTGAACGTGACTTATTAATATTGTGTTTGTGGCAATTTGTAAAGAGAAAACGAGTAATGACCGATTTCTCTGTATTTGGGGGTCCTCAAGTTGATCCTCCTTCCACTTCACATGACACAACTTGCCATATTAACCAAAATGGCATGTCATGAAAAGAAAATTCGACCCGAAAAGCTATAAAAACAATAAAACTTGTCACTGAATGCTTCTTCTTTACAAATTGTCCACGAACACGATAATTGTTTTCGGTTTGCAGAATTCTCAACACGGCTGTTAGGTAAGAATTTCCTAAAATTTTGTTAGATAACGTTTCGGGAATTTTCACCTTATATTTGTATCACTTAAATTAGTAGCAACTATTATTTCAAGTTTTGCAGTAAAAGCTTTTTATTGTAAGTTAAACTAAGTATGAACTGTTGGGAAAAATAGCGACTTTTAATTTAACGAAAAATTTGCTTTCGAGAAACGTAACTGTGAAGTACAGCTAAGTTTTTTCAACAACACTAAACCGAAATTTTAATTTTAAGATTTTAATCAATTAATTCAACTGAAGTGTGTAACAAATATGGAAAATTAAATAGAACACACTCCTTCCTTTTCCGTGTTTACTGTCACTAATTTCGATGCAAATGGATAAAATATCTTAATTTCTAGTACAATCTAATAAATATGGAAGCCCTTCCTAACAAGCTCTGACATTTGTCCACACAGGAAATATATATTATTAAAATAGCCGATCTCTACAAATTACAGATATTAAAAATACCATCAACGTCTAATATAAATTAGTTCTTATGTTCTACTTGTTGAAATATACAGCATATCATAAGAAACAACCAATATATAAGCGGTTCACCAGTTAGTTTGGAGTTTGACATTCTGGAATGTTAGAAATTTCGATTAAAGTCGTATTGACAAGCATTTAATGGTATTTGATTCAGTGACGGGTTAAAATCGAATAGTGACCAATTACGAGACGCCTGTGGTAGGTAGTGGATGGCTGTATTGTACAAAAGCAATCCATAAACTTTTCTTTAACTGCTTAATCGAAGAAATTTAAATTGCCAAATCCAATAAAACTTTAAATAAATTAAATTTTAGGTTGAATAAACTAGAATAAATTGGAAGGTTGTTCTTGCTGACCTTGACTGTTAAAACACATCCTAAGCACATTAAAAGTTCATCGTAAAACACTTCACAAATACTAAAGCATTTTAATTAAGCTCATTTTCTTACCTATTTTATTTTAAATAGCGAGCGGAGGATGGCATCTCTGAAACAAAAACAAAAGTATTAAAAACTCATTTAACACTGGTACTAATTGAAGGATCGGTAGACTTGCGCACGTAAGGCAAACATCGTATACTTTAAAAATATAATAAAACAGCCATATCCAATTGGTGTTATCTACAGTAAATGTGTTAGCGCTAATAATTGATTATAAACCTAAAACACAAAGATTTTATAATAATAGATTTAAAATACCATTTTGAAGGTGTTGCGTACGTCGCATACCGCAATGCTTATGACAGACCGCCAACTAGTGACCGGGATTGATAGTGTCGTAAGGTTCTAACGAGTTGAATCAACAACTTATGGAACGTATCAAATGCTAGAATTGAGAGACATGCGGATAGATGAACCACCCCCAAGACAACACTATGACATTTCGCACCACAGTCTATTAGATTCTACGAGAACTAATACAAATTGTCCGCCTATATCTGAACTACACGCCATCAATGTTGTTTTAAAACAGAATCCATTACAACTATTCCACCAAAAGAGCAAGAACCGTCTACGTCGGGTCTGGCGGTAACACAAAATCAACCGTCGATTTCTACTAATTATACTCTTTCGACGTACATAGTGCCAATGTGTACGGATAATATGCAACAAGCAAATATTAATGCCAATGCCATGCCATCGAAGGATCACGTTGCTGAAAACACTTACCCATGGCATTGAAATAAGTCGTTACCTGCGTAAGCAGCTTTTCCCACTACTCCCCATAACTATAGAGGAGCTCGTAAATTGTACGATCTCCCAGAATTTACTGGACGCCCAGAAGAATGGCCCATTTTTGTAAATGCGTATTATGAGTCAACCGCTGCTTATAATTTTACGGCTCTAGAAAATACCTTTCGACTGCAGAAATGCATCAAGTGAGCCGCCAGAGAAGAGTAGAAGGCTTACTTATTAGCCCACAAAACTTAAACGACGTCATTGAACAACTACAGTTTAAATATGGTCGAGCTGACATTTTGATAAAGTCTCAATTAGGTAAAGCAAATGAAATCGTGCCCATTGACGAAAATCATTTAGAACGTCTAGTATCATTTGCAACTAAAGTTCAAAACTTAACGTTGTTCTTAAAAACAACAAACGCCACTAGACATTTAAGCAACCCCACTTTAATGGAAGAGCTTATATCAAAAATGCCAATGTCAAAAAGATTTGAATAGTCCGCATTTGCGTTAAATATAAAACCATATCCGACTCTAGAACACTTTAGTGAATGGTTAAAACAGTTGGCAAGAATTATCGGAATGGTGACAGTAGCTACTCCAGTAGCGGAGACGACCAAAACCACAATGCCGCAACTGCGTCGCTCAAAACCAGTATTTCTTGTTACAGAAGGTGAGAAACCAACACCTCAAAGGAAACAAGTTTGTGTTAAATGTGCTGGTTCACACGCTTTGTCAGAATGCCGTCAGTTCTTAAGCTCTTCAATAGACAACAGATGGCATACGGTGAAGGAGCAGAGACTGTGTTTTTCTGTTTGTCCAAAGGACACAGCTTATACCAATGCAGACACAAAAAACCTGCAAAATAGATCATTGCAAGAAAATTTACCACCCAACCCTACATAATAATGTACAAAGTGCTACCGAGACACCAAACGAATCACATCAAGTAATGACAACACAGGCAATGCCGTTCAATTCAAAAACGACCTAACTACTGTTTAAAGTTTTGCCTGTCAAAATAAAAGGTCCCGGCAATCAAACCAAAGACATTTTCGCGCTTATAAACAAGGTTCTTCTGTCACACTGATTGATGAGTCTGTCATCTCCGACTGGGACGTGAACGAAAAAAGAAAACCGCTTACACTCCACTGGTTTGGAGGAAGAATGACGGAAGTTCCATCAATGACAGTACAACTAGACTTTAAAGGAACCGGGAAAGGTAAACGTTGGCACAAGTTAAACGCCTCTTCCGTACCAAGGCTAAAATTACCTTATCAAACAGTCACGCCAGCAATCGGTAGAGCCGTAAAAGAAACACACAGGGTTCGAAATCCGTGAATTCGTCTCTAACTCTAGCTCAGTACAAAACCAATTAAAGGATAGCGACGATAAAGTAGAAGCTGTCGTAACAATGAATAACACTGAAGCCGTAGATTAAGTGCTTGGCATGTATTGGGACAGTAAAGACGACCAGTTTATGTTTAAGCTTCATCTACACAAAGTAATTCCGAAAATAGTTACTGCCGAACAATATCCGACAAAACGAAAGTTCTTAAACCTAGTCATGTCCGTTTACGATCCTTTCGGTATGTTAGCTAATATTCTAGTTTATTGTAAGGTAATGCTTCAAGAACTGTGGCGTTCGGGAATTCAGTGGGACGGAAAAGTCCCACAAATTATATATCACAAGTTCACGCAATGGGTAAAGAATTTAGAACTAGTCAAACAGTTTCGATTAAATCGCTACTATTCGAAAAACCTGTACAGAGCGGATACAGTAGTTGAACTTCGTGTATTCGTTGACGCTAGTGAAGTTGCAATCGTCGCAGTAGGTTACTGGCGGGTAGATACAAAAACGAACATTGATCTGAGTTTTGTGGCTGGAAAAACTAAATGTGCTCCACTTAAACTACTATCCATACCTCGCCTAGAACTTCAGGCTGCACTGTTTGGAAAACGTTTGCGAAACATCATTATTGAAAGCCACCATATCAACCCAGTAAAAACCTATCTGTGGAGTGATTCAATCGTGGATTAAGTCTGACCATAAACAACACTAGGCCTTTGTATCACACAGGGTGGGGGAGATATTAGAAATAACCTGTGAAAATGATCGGAATTGGATACCTACAGACTTAAATGTGGCTGATAGTGCCACCCGAACTAAGTACCCAATAAAATACAGCATTTACAACCAGTGGATAAATGGCCCACATTTTTTTAAATTGTCTAAAGGATCTTGGCCAACGATTACACCAGGGCAAGGCAACTCGATTGTTCCGAAACGGAGAAATGTTACTGTTACATAATACAACCAGTAACGACAGTTATACAGTTTGTGAACTATTCTAATTTTGTTCGGGTCTGGACGGTAGCTGCATGGATTATGCGACCACTTAAGTTAGTACTGCAAAAATATAAGGACAAAAACACTGAAAAAATTTCTACGGAGTTAACCACCTAGGAACTGAAGGATGCTGAAATATTATTATATAAACTAGTCCAGCAGGAAGCATATAGCCATGAAATCAGAGAAATTAAAGCCAATCGAGAGCTTCCCAAATCCAGCAGCATATATATGTACACTGACGCCGCGTTTAAACCAAGAAGGGGTTCTATATTTATACGGAAGAGTAGAAAATGCAACAGCACTACCTGAATTCGGTCGACGTCCCATTATACTACCAAGAAATCACGCCTTTACAAAATTAGTGGTTGCCTGGTATCACAAAAAATTCTATCATCATAACGACGACCTCATTGTTAACGAGATCAGACGGAAATATTGGATACCACACATCCGAGTAATAGTAAAGAATATCCGAGCCAACTGTGGTTCCTGTAAAATTACATGAGTGGTATAAAAACCTCCACTGATGGGACAACTACCCGCTGACAGACTGACGCCATTTATGGAGCCCTTCACGTACACAGGTTTAGACTACTTTTGTTCAATACAAGCTACAGTGGGACGCAGGAGAAAAAAAAGGTGGGCGGCCCTCTTCACGTGCTTGACCATACGAGCAATACACATTGAATTTGCAGTCGAACTGTCTACCGATGCCTGCACAATCTGCATAAGAAATTTTGTTTACCGCCGTGGTGTTCCTATTAAAATCAGGTCTGACATGGGCACTAACTTTGTAGATTCGGATGGTGAGTTACGAAGAGTAATGCACATATTCGATATGAACTACATTCAACGAGAACTTGCCGTGAAAAGAATAAAATAGGAATTTAATTGTCGAGGAAACCCAAGTAGGGGCGGTTATTGGGAGAGGCTGATTCAATCAACCAAAAGGGTGTTAAAGACAGCATTAAAAGAATGAGCCCCCCATGCACAGACATTGCAGTTTCCTAATCGAAGCAGAAAATATAGTAACAGTCGACTCTTAACGCACATACCAGTGACAGTTGAAGAGCCTGATCCACTGTCTCCGAATCATTTCTTGTTAGGTATAACCAATTCCACCCAAAACCCCCGCAGCTTGATAGTGGATATTGTAACCGTAAATAGTACCGCATTAGTCAGCAGCTAAAAAATTGCTTTTGGCGTCGTTGGATTCGAGAATACCTGCCTACTCTGACTAAACGGACAAAATGGATTGCACCACAGAAGCCTCTTGAACAAGGTGATTTGGTTATAATCTGCGACAAAAATTTACCAAGAAGTAAATGGAAACAAGCTAGAGTAGAAGTTACCGTACCAGCTAAAGATGGCCATATCCGCATAATCGAGGTAAAAACTCAAAATGATTATCTACGAAGGCCAGTGTCGAAACTAGCACGTCTAAATGTCCTTTAGTGAAGCACAAGTGGCTTCACGGGGGGGATGTTGCGCACGTCGCATACCGCAACACTTATGACAGACCGCCGTCTAGTGACCGGGATTGATATTGTCATCTAGAGGCGATATACGTATAAAAACAATTTATCGTTTTATGTCAAATAGTTGTAAAGTTCTAATTTAAATTTGAATTGAAAAAGCGAGAAAGAAACAAAAATGTATTGAGTTTATTAGTACTGTACAAGTTATAATTATGTCTTGGTTTAGTGAAATAACAAACACACACATAAATAAACACTGGTGTTGTTCATTTACATTTGTTTTCCTGCCGATAAATATTATTACAAGCCCGTAATAGTAGAAGGACGTTCATAAATAAATAATAATTTTTCGCCGATTTTAATTCTTAGGATTCCTACTAATAAGGTATGCAATGATAATTAAAATCATTATAGATTGCAGTTTGAATTTTATTTTACTACATTTTAGATTAAATGTGATGAAAAATATGTAAAAAGTAAAGTAACTGGATCAAAATTGGTGCCATCGCTGCTGGTGATGACATTAGGTAATTCGATATGAGTAGTATTTGATGCTGAAAAGTTGAAATTAGTGGAAAAAGTGATAAAATATTATCTTTCTCTTCGTTGAAAATTTGCATAGGTCTAATAGATATAATAGGTATGGTATCAGGTACAGCAGATCACGCTCTTTGCAACAGGCTTGCATATAATCATTCTGTAAGTTTTGCCATATCTTAGCCATCACTTTTCCAACCACTTAAAACATTTACTTCCGCATTTTTTAACCTATCGACCAGAGGGCCCTATAAATGCGTAGAAAAGTCTACAAAGTCCATCATCATTAGATCTTCAGTCCTGAGACTAGTTAGACGCGTACCATCATTGTTTCCTATGCTGAACTAACCTACAGATTTCCCTGAAATTTGCACAGTCTGCAACTATCACTATCTGATCTAGGTCTACATCCGCCTCTTTTTTCCTACCTCTGCTTGTCATATATCCCATACTATTCCCCAAAATGCCTTAGAACGTATTCTGCCCTTCTCTTTCTCCTATTTTTTCCAAAGACATCCTTGTTCCCCTACTGTTTCTATAACCTATTTGTTATTACCTTTGTCTGTCCATCCTCATACATCTGAAACACGGCATTTCAAAGGTTGCTACCGTTCCTGTCTGCTTTTCAGACTGCCCGTATTTCATAGGCATACTGTCTGTGCTGTGCTCCACACATATGCTTTCAACAACTTCTTGTTCTATGTTTGTTGTCTTTCATCATAGGCGCTGTTTTTTCTTGTTAGATGCAGTTCGGTCCCCTTCTATTGTTTTACAATTATATGCCCTATTTCTCCGACATTCAGTCCACGCTACGGTGAATTTGTTATGCTTGTTTTAAGCAAATAAATCTAATCGTGAAGATAATAAACATCGATAATTGCTTTTTTCCTCAATTATTCCATGATAAATGTCCGGAAACATAAACCTACAATCGATAGTCTCGAATCAAGATTTTGTAAAGACCCAAGTGAACATGCATTACGAGGGAATAATTATTTTGATTTCACAGGTATCCGAATAAATATAACATGTTTCATTTCTTTAAGAACAAACGTTATTAGAAATTTGTAAAAACAAGAATCAATATGATTTACCCCTGAGCAGCTATAGTTTTTTATCAAATGTACAGAGTCTTATTGCTATGATAAGTTCAAAGTTAAGGTTTATAAAACGCTACATAAGTTTTCAGGGTTAATGTAGGTAAACACATTGTAAATCAAAGATGTCTTCTTCAGATATTTTTGTGTGGATAATTCTCTGCATAGCTTGGTTTCCCAATGTGATATTATTTTGATGTTGTTTTATAAGGATGCTGTATATTTTCGTTACCTAATTTTATTTGCATTGTAAACTTATATTGTCTCTAAGCCAGTGTTTTAAGTTGCCAACATAATTAGAAACAATCTAATATCTTTATGCCTACCATACAAGAAAAATTGCGTGATTTTACTTTTTCGTTTACCGGTATATCATCAAATACTATGCTGGAATCTTCTTTGGTTATATCAACGTCCTATTAAGGTATTGAAGTTGCCATATTCATGATAACCGATCCTTTTTTTTAAGGACTCAAATATACTCTTTAGCGGTTCATATTTTAGTTGATAGAGACTTGTTTTGGGCATTTGATTTCCACGCATTTGAACGTTCCTACAAATACAGGTTGGCATTAGTTTTATATCATTAATTTAAAGGGGGCGTAGAGACCGATAAGACAAACACAACCTGTGGTCTAAAAATAAATTGTTTAGCTACGAACGGATACACAAAAAAAATCCGAACTGTTTTACAACTACTGCAAGGTTACCTAAGTCACGAATCAAATACACAATAACATCATCCTTTAGAGTCGACCAATAAAGTTGAGACATTCTGCAAACATAAATTAGTGAAATGATTGCATTTGAGCTGTCAATCAAACGAAATAACCCAAATGCTCTTTAAACTTACTAAAATCAGTTTAAATTTTTTTAAGCATATGGGGATGATCTGATGGTAATCACGACAAAAAATAATATTACACGATGCGGGCTTGTCGTCTGTATTGAATTTCTGACCGCGTAGTCTCAGTTTGTTGCAATTCAGCGATTATGCGGCATACAATAACCTACTTTAAGTTTATCGCCGCAAACCTCTTGAAAAACGCTGACTCAAAATTTCTGTCCCTGATCGGCGTGCAACTCCACGAGACTACAAAACGGTAGAACACTTCTTTTACCAGCACCTCAGCGACGGTTGCAGCTTTTTGGTTTGGTATAGCTTTGTAAAATAGTCCATAGCTATCAAAATGTACTTATTGCCGCAGTCGGTATCAGGAAATGGACCGGCAACATCGATTGTACCTCTCTCAAAGGAGTTTCTCACGTTGTATTGACTCATTGGAGCCTATTGGTTTCCCAATGGTGCGCACAGCTGACATTGCGACACTACTCTTTGACATCATCCTTGCAGCCTACCCATTAAAATTTTGTTTGAACTTTCTACAGAGTTTTCTTAACGACAAAACGTCCTCCCAAAACCCCATTATGTAGATGTCCTAAAACCTACTACACTCGGTTTTTAGGCATCGTCACTAGAAACGTACCTATCGTTCCACTCTATTCCCCAAGAATCACACCAAGATCTCATTTTATACCTTCAAGCAATCCCATTGTGCCCAGTACGACTTTAGGGTACTACTTAACGGACTAATATCCAGCCAAGATGGATGTTCTATTCTAGTTTTCCTAATTAGAATAACACCTAGGGCCTTGTCGTTCTCCTATTTGGTCCGCAACTGTAGTGGCTGCCAATCGTCGTTGATCACTACACACCGACAAACAAGATAACATTTTACCCGTACGACGCGAACAGTCATTTTTGGGGCAGAATCTGTGCATACCAATCTTCGATCCGTTCGTCGACCCTCTTTAATAATTTCGGCTGCTCAAGTTCTTTCTTGAGCCGCTTACAGGGGTTCTGCCTGTGCCTAAATATACGATTCTGCTGTCGTGTCCCTTTATCTCCAACAGCTGGTTACGAAGTACACGTCGAACCATCTCTTTCAAGCTCCTTTGGATTTTCTCCTCGCTAGACCTACCTAGCCTTAGATGAGAGGCGTCGCTTGCCTTGCCGCCTCAAATACTAAGGCATAAGCCAACGCATCGCGTGAAGTCTTTCATCGGGACAGCCGTAGTATTAGCTCGAATTCCTAGTCGTGTGTTTCATTAATAAGGGTCTGCACCACCATCGGCTGTTGAAGAATATCCGGTGTTGTTGAATAGGCTAGTTTTACCAAGTCAGCAATGTCTGCTTCAAACTCTTGCAAATTTTCGTTGGCCTTTTGCTAACGGTTCTTCACTTGAGCGTGGTGCACTTGCTGCAGATAAGAGTCTTCAAACCTCATTTCCATCCTTGATGCTAAAGTCACGTAGCTTCTATGGTTATAGTCTGTAGAATACTCCAGGCCTCATCACGTAGCGCGACAATCAACACGATTGCCCTTGCACCACCGTTTCAACCGTTAGCTTTTGCAGCAGCCTCGAATTGCTTGAAATATGTCTGCCAAGGTAATTTTCCATCAAATGCGGATGGCTTTATTCTGAACTTTGACGTCGGTTCACATTATTAAATTCTGAGGTGTGCTTTTGTATCATCAGAACAAAGGCTCTGCTGCTGGCACTGTTAGGGAAATAACCTGTTCTTCCATACCCACAACCTCTTCTTAAATTTTACGCGAGTTTTCTAACAATTCCTCTGAAAACTTTGCTTTAAGTTTCTGTAAACCGCAGAAAAATTTGGCTTCCAGCTTTTCCGAGGATTTTGTAATTTTCTGTATAGACTCCTCTCTCACTTTGCTGTAATTTTTGATTAATTTTTGTTCAATCGCTTTTGCATTCTAGCCTAATTGCGCTATAAAATTTTTCTGTAAGCTCACGGCGGTTTTGTTTTTCTGCAAACCTGTCAGTGTTCTGCTGTAATTTTTCTGTAAAATTTGTGTTACTTTTTTCTAATTTCGCTACGGTCTAGTTCAGTTTTTCTGTAGGGTTTACGGCAGTTCGGTCTTGTTTCTCCGCCTTTCCTCCTAATTTAGTTGCCAGGTTCGCAGAGTTTTGGTCATGTTCCTCTGCGTGTTTTTGTACGCCTGACTTGGAAGACCTTCAAAATGAATGAATTTCGCTGCCCATTTCCTGTTGTTGACTGCGAGTTACAGACATGCAAATAGATATACTTCAAGTGAGATTTTCACTACAATCCCACTATCTGACACCAATGTAACGAAAACTCTTTTGCAATAAACAACAACAGTTCTTTATTGTCCAACTAATTATGCAAGCCTTTTCGGCAATGTGCAGTTACAGTAAAATTTTCTAAAAGCTACCACAAGAATTTATTTTCAATCCCTCACTGACAGTACAAATACTAAGTCCTAAGACTACTATGCTATCTTCCTAATTACTTAATATCGAAGCACTATAATTAATTTATGTTAATCACTATATCAAATTTATATCGATCAATATAGTAATGTATACAAGGCAATTTATATGTACGGTTATTTACACTTAATTTATTTCCTATTTCGGCTGTAAAAGCTTTATATTAGAACATATACTGTAATCAAAGCTTAAATTAGAACTAAACTTACTAAAGCTATTACTGCAATTTATATTTTATCCAATCGTTCTAATTAATTCGAGAACATACCAGAACATGCAAATAATATCTCGCATGCACCGATTGTAAGCTTAGTAAAGCTTTTAAATGCAAACTGTTGTACCTCTCAGTAAAATCCATCGGTCGCAGGAACCTATCAGTTTGTGCACAAACGCCTCAATTATATTTCAATCTAATTATCAGGTCAGAGGTAGACTAAACAACGCTACAATATGTTATATAACAAGCACGAGTTATAGGTTATGTAGCATATGTCAAAAAATCATAAATAAATCAATCAAGTTGTGCCGCTTAATCTTGATAATAATTTATGTAAAGCAACGTCGAGAAAAGCATTAGGCTACCAATTTCACCTGAACTATCTTTCTAATTCACTACTATTTTTCAAAATTTAGTGATTTACTCAACAACTATAATGTTGATTTTTCCTACGAGCTGTAAGAGTTATGGAAAGAGATTCAAAGAAATTTCTCATCAATAGGTAGCTTAACTACACTACAACTCTACTAGCTGACAGAAATGTGTTTCAAACCACTTTTAAAATTAATTTCGACATCAATTAAAATGTCAAAAAAGAAATTTTCGTTCTGGATATAATGAGAATTCCTCTTATTAAGACTCTAATTATATATTTCTTACTACATCTAATTAATACAAAACCACAATAGCATGCGCTGAATAAAGCTAAAGTAACCTTATAACTAAAATACAAGACGGCAATTCTGGTTTTCCGTTTATCCAAGTTTCCTGACAGTTCAAACCCAATAAATGTTATAATGAAGCGCTTTATGTATATTTACGGGCTCCGTAAACGAGGCAGATACTCCATTTATAATCTATTACGCGGACTCATAATTAGTTTCCCATTTTAATTAATAATTAAGGAGACTCTTGCTTATAAACTGTCAAGTATCTCCATGCTATGAGATTTATTTTATTAATTTCTTATTTGTGGCACAGCGCTAAAGGCATCTATCTTGTACGGTTATTATTTTATTGCACGGCAGGAATACCAATGCATTTAGAATATGTATAAACATCAAACTGATTTTGTTACGTTGATCGACAGAAAATGAAGTTTTTTTCGAACGAACTTATACGAAAGGCTTCGAAGTTTTCTCGTTCATCCGTACTCTTTACCCATCAGAGGAAATTTTTAGAGAAAAGCGGAAGTTCTAGAATTTGCAAATCCATAGTTACGGTTTTTATAGTCATTATGTAAAAAGGGAATAATTCGGAGATGTTTTTTGTAAAGAACTTCCCGTCGGATACACGCGATTAAAAATGCTGTCAGTGATAGATGGTTGTTGTGCTCAGCGAAATCATTAACATTCAATTCATTTTTAGAACTGCGTATACAAATCAGTGCAGAAGCCATTTGGAACCAAGTTATTTTTTATATCTAGTTACAGTTTTAAAGTAAATTTTGCTAAAGAAGTAGATAATTATTTAGACAAGTTATGCGGATCTTCCTTAAGTCTCCAGCACTAACATGGTTCGTAATAACATTGTCTCCAAGACCAATAATTCTAAAAGTTGAAAATTTTATTCTAAAACGTGAATTGTTTAAGTTGCTAGAAGAGTTGGTAAATGCAGCATTGTCGCAATAAAAATTAGTTTTATTAATAAAATAACCGATTAGAAAAATATGCTACTATAAATAAAATTGATACAGTAACTTGTAACATGTTCATTTTCCAGAACTTCTATAACTGAGTACTTTTGATTCAGAATCATTTTTAGTTTTATAAATATTCGTTTTGATAAAATATTTAACGCTATATAATTATAAAGTGTTCGGTATATTTTTGTTCCTCATAAACAAAGTTTCGCTTTCGTAAAACCTTCAATTTACGATTAGTTTTGTTCAAGTTCAAACATGGTTAACTAAGAAATCGTGCAATTTCGATACAAGGTAACGTCTGATGTTGCTTGTTTCGCTATGCCACATCCATCTACAACGTTCAAAAACTAGTCAGTCGCTTCTTATCTGTCGTAGAGCAAGGATATCTTTCCCGACTACTAGCTCCGGCGACTGGAGAATCGCATTGAGTTTGTGATCTCCTTAATTACAGATAGATAGAAAGAACTTAGGTGATAGTAATCAACGTTTCATAAACTTTTATTTAAATATTCTGTCTAACTTCCCATTTTCTTGCAGCGCAATTATAATAAATCAAATTAAACTATACTAAATTCTATAATGTAATAACAAGAGTTATGTTTAAATCGTTTGTATTCGCATTGTTAGCGATACAGCTATTAATGTAGTAAAATCTTGAAACTGGAAGACACATTTAAAATATGTTTCAAGTGTAACTCATCGTTTATCGTATGAAGATTTCTGTTATGGCATTTATGTGAAAGCGTAACCTGGAGGTGATTTGGATGGAAAGTTCCTACCCCTTATCAGCGTATTGGTCATCAATGTAACTGGTTAGCATTGACCTGACAACTCGTTCCACCCCTTTCGTTAAAATCCGAGATTGATGCTAAGAGGTCCTAATAGGTTTCGGCCGTTATATGGTGTGCCCGTACGTCAATGTACGTCAATGTAACTGGTTAGCATTGGTCTGACAACTCGTTCCACCCTTTTCGTTAAAATCCTAGATAGATGCTAAAAGGCCCTAATGGGTTTCGGCCGTTATATGGCGTGTCCGTACTTCAAGTGTTTATCACATTCCGTGACGTAGGACAACAGATGGTGAGTGTTGGTAGTTAAATTCTTTCCTGATGCCCAATTCCAGCGATTTTACATTTGAAGGTTATTTGATTATAAGAATTTCATTAAAATAAAAGAATAGTCTAGTTAGGGATTCAAACTTACTAGAACTTGCTGTGTTAAAAAGATCTAAATAGAAATTAAATAAACAGTTAACTTTACTAACTATTGCGTACGTAAATTTTATATACCATATTAGTATTAAATCTTGTAATAGTGTAAATCGAAGATATCAGATCTGCTCTCTATGATATTGAGGAATAATGTAAATAAAATCTATAAAATGCCCAAAAATTAATTACGGGCAATTCTGTGATTTAAAGGTCAGCTTATAAGATTTAATTGAAATAGCCCCAAGTTTGAACTTAGTAAATATGAACTAAACATTTTTACAATAATATTTAAGTTATAATAAATGTAAATATTTTTGTATTAACGCTTATTATCGGTATCTTAAATGACACAAGGTATTCATGATTACGGAATTACTAGTCATTGAATCTAGCATGATAGTGTCATTTCAATTTTAGCCGTATTACAGAACAAGAAGGTGTATAAAATTTAGATCCAGCACAGCTGAGGGAAGAGGTACATTTTTCATATTTTTGATGTGTTATCTAGGGACTCAAATAGCGATCCCTTGTAGTTTAAATATTTGACCTTTTCCTGCAGGTACAAGGTTAGAGGTGTGACAACAGAGCTTTTGTGCTCAGATGCGGTTGTACACTAAGTGTTTCTACCTTTTCCTATTAGTGCTTTCTCGTTAGAAATAATAATTAACAAAGTAGTGTCCGCTAGGTATTATGCGTTAATACAACCCCCACCCCATAGTCTTTCAAAATAGCCGCGGAAGTTAGAGTTCCAAGTTAGTCCGGAAGATTCCACAGGTCGTCATTTTAAACGGATTATTTTACAATTTTTTAGAGGCCTTTGTGAATGTAGAGGTGGGTTGTACTTTCTTTGGCAACCACCCCAGGTTTAGTTTTTCGACTTGTAATGTTTAGTCCATCTTAGTTCCAAATTGTAATAACTACAGTCGAACAGATTATGGTATCGTTAAACGCAACACAATGACGCCGCCAACGTGGGCCTCGATTTTTTTTGGAACTGTCAAGAGGTAGCAATCGATTTTTTTTTTGTTATCGTTAGTTGCATTGTCGTACTATATTATTTTGAACTTTATTGTTTTAGTAATTTAGTTATCAGTAGGGCGAAGTTGTGAATTCTGGATTTAATTATTATTCTCCTATTGAATAAACTTTATTAGGCGTGGACAATCGAAAAATATTAAGTCGTACAGATTATGGCAACGTCAAACGCAACAAACTAACTTGAATAATACTTTCGATAATGCAAAGTGGTTGCATATTTTGTTTTATAATAAAAAAATAAAAATTAAAAACACCTCAAGGTTAACTGTGCGATCCACAAAATAGTTTGCTTCCCATGACCGACAAAGATATGAGTCGTCTAATCCTCAAATCAAAAGTTTGACCATTTGAAAAATATAATATTTCACATTTATTGAGTTTTAAATATATGCCATTATTTTTCGATTTAACAAAAAACAAAAATGCTATCTGGTAAAGATCTATTTAGGATTATATGGTAAAAAGATCACAGATTTAATCTATACGAAATGTATATGAAGATTTATTAGAAGGAATTCCAAGTCGGGCCTTTTTCCATTTGATCACTTGAAGAAAACGGTTTTCCATTCTGTAGCCTTAATTATGGAAACCGGAAGTGTTAATCTTAAAAAAGGTAGTGGTAGGTCAAGTGATTATTGAAGAAATCAGACAAGTAGTAGAAAAACGCCAGGTACTTCTGTACATTTAGAGTAGGAATTAGATCTTTTCTATGTAACTTTTAAACCAATTCTTAACCCTTATGTTATCACCTAGCCTATTATAATAACTATGTAGGGAGTCGGGCTAATACGATGATATAAAAGAAAGTAAAGATAAACAAAAACATTATACGGATTCTTGTTATGTTACTGCTGCTACTTGGTATAGATACGCATTGCAATGGTAAGATAGATGTGAATGACTAAAGATGGTTCTACATTATGCAATTTTGATGCAATGCAATACAAATGCAACATCCTGCGCATGCCTCCGAGCAAGTTTAGTCGCTGTTGTGAGTTTAAAGAAATAGAGCAAATCTATTTACTGGCATTTCCTATGCAATTCTGGTAATTTTTTTAGTGATAAACGAGATACCAAATTAGAAATAAATTTATTATAAGCATAACTTATCCTATTCTAAATTAGAAATAAAATTATTATAAGCATAACTTAGCCTATATTTTATTATCTGAATGCCGAACAACATAAATAATCAACCTATAGGAAAAAATAGCTTTCCAAGGTTGCCTCAATTATAGCTACCTTTTTTAATCTGCCAGAACCACTTCTTTATACAGGTCATGTTTTTCGACGTTGTTGGTCAAATCAGGGGGGTATACTTAGCCTAAAGCGTCATGGTGGATGGAAATCATCCACAACAGCAGAAGGATATGTTACAGATTCCCTGGAATGTAAAAATGAAGCTGCTGAGAGAATTTTTAATGGAGATGTAACCACAATCTCCCCAAAATCAAAAGCAACTGAAAATCAAATTGCCTTGGCAATTACTGTCGATGCGACGCAATCTTCATTGGAAAATGTTGATGTTCTAAACGTATTATTAATACAATGGACTCTAATAATATGTCCAGTTTGATAAATGTTGCTAGCTGCACAAAATGCATACTTACGTTCAACATTAAAAATTAATTAAGTTCATCGTATTGGTTTTTGAAAATATTAAATAATTCCCAGCGTTTGTTTAATTATTTTCTAGGTTAAAACAGTTGTAGGATATTTGTTCACTGAGGTGTTTTCTATAAGTTTTTTTCCTACTTCTGAGGGCCGCTTCCACTGCTTCGGTTTAAGTGCTTGACTTGGTAAAGTGTCCAAATTGCCCAAATGGTATCGACGTTTCCAATAATATAATATAAATTTGACAACTTAAGGGACACTCTACTAAGTCAAGTATTTAAGCCAACGCGATGCAGCCGGTCCTAAGTCATTAAACATTGGCTTAAATAAAGTTTAAAATTCAACTAAGAGTAGAGAATTATTTAATGTAGGCTTAAACCCGTAGTCATGGTTTTGTAACCATGACTTCTTTCATTTAGACGACAATCACTTACGTCCCGCTTCACAGCCATTCTAGTAAATGCAACTGCAACTTGCGGAAGGTCGTCTCAGTGACGTAAGTATCTTATACGGATAAAGTAGGGAAAAATAGTATATTACATACTAAGGGATGTAAGTAGCATTTACGGTGACGAGACGGTTTGCAGCACGAGCGAAGCGAGTGCTGCAAACCGTCTCGTCACCGTAAATCCCTTACGTCCCGCGGCATGTATATTATTTTTTCCCTACCTCTAAATTCAAAATCATTAAAAATGCCCTTAAATTAAGTTTAAAATTCAAATAAAAATAGAGAATTATTCAATGTAGGCTTATACCCGTAAACATGGATTTGTGACCATGCCTTCTTTCATTTGGATGACAATCACTTACGTCCCAAGGGAAGTAAGTAAAAATTTACGTCCCGCTTCACAGCCATCCTAGTAAATGCAACTTACGGAATGTGATCTCAGTGACGTAGGTGTCACTTACGGCTAAAGTAGGGAAAAAACTATGTTTTTACTTTTCAAACTTCATTTCTACATTTGTAAATATGTACTCTCAATATATTTGCTGTGGTTTGTTTTGTATTCTTCTTAATTTTCTTTGGGAATTAAATCACTCATAGTTGTTACACAAATGTCAAACTTAAAATTTTTTTATTATTTTGACAACGATCCTAAGTCATGGATCGAATTAACAACTATGAGTGGTCTAATTCCCAAAGAAAATTAAGAAAAATTCATTTGTACAGTAATTATAAAAAATATATTGGTAAAATACCTTGATATGTAGAAGAAAATTAAAACTGAAAGTAGGCAACAAGTTGCTATAATAAATTTTGAAGTTCATGGTTGGATAGTTCATTTCAAAGTATTAAGCGATTCGAACGAGCAAATAAATTATAAAAATACTAATTAGCTTCATGTATTTCGGTTTGTTTTGATTTCAACGATTTATGTTTCTATTTAAAATCCAGCGAGTACGTAGTTAGACAGCCTATCATTCAAGGTCAATTTATTCTTACGTATTGTATGGTTAACGCAGACGCAACTAGCATGCTGTCTGTTAACAAAACCAAGGTTCACAAAAAACAACGGTCATTTTGATACTAGCATTTTAAATGTTTCAAAATGTTTGCGAGGCGTTTTGTTTGGGCGAAAAGAATTCCTTTAAAGATATAATCACAGAAAATGTGGTTTTGACATAATGCTTCAAATGACAACGTTTATTATAATTGGAGCTGTGATATGAGGTAGTCGGAATTTTTATTTGATAGTCGGTGCGAAAGAACATCTGTATCAACAGATGTTCTTATCGCACCGGTGCGGAAAGAACATCTGTTGATACTTGCGTTAATTCAAGTAGTGCAATTATTTCTTTCATATATACAGAAAAACTTATTGAACATGTTCCTTGACAACCTATGTTTCAGTCAAATAGTGCTATTGATACTAAACAGCATCATCATCATTTTGTTTTCGACCCTACTTAAGGTCGGTTTGACGCAGCTCTAACTTCTTTTCTATTCTGTGCTAATCTAAAAAGTTTTACATAACCTTCACAACCTAAATTTCTAATAATTTGATTAATATAGCTTGGTCTAGGCCTTCCTATACTCTTCTATCTTTTTCTTATATACCTGGCTCTACATAGATATTAGCAAACTGATGGTTTTTAAAGAACTCCAACATGTTTACATGAATCCCATTTATAAGAAAATGAAATATTACCTGGTTATCCTCTCCAAAAAAGAAAAAGTGTTAAATTATGTTATAGTACGGCTTAAGCAACGAATCGCTACCAACATGCCAGTCCGCTAACTAATTGTGAGTTATGTCATGGTGACATTTATTAAATTATATGTTATAGTAAGGCTTAAGAAACGAATCGCAACCAACATGCCAAACCGCTACCTAATTGTGAGTTATGTCATGGTGACATTTAGTTAACTGATTTTTATTTATTTATTTATTTTGTTTTGTTTTCAAACTTACTTATAGTCGGTTTGACGCAACTCTAAATTCTTTCCTATTCTGAGCTAGTCTAGAAAGGTTTACATACCTTCACAACCTAATCTTTGATAATTTGACTAATGTAGCTTTGTCTAGGTCTTCCTACTCTATTTTTATTTGGTAGTCTATAATCTAAGACCTTACTAAATAGTCCCTAATGTCTTAACCGGTACCCTATCATACTATCTCTCCTGACCTTTGATTGTTTCCACATACATGGTTCCTCAACTATCCTTCTATAAATTTCCTCATTTGTTACTCTATCTGTCCAACTAATCTTTAACATTCTCCAATAACACCAAGTTTCCAAAGCTTCTATCTTTTTCTTATCTACCTCTTTAATTGTCCAAGTCTCACTACCGTATAAGAGAACGCTCCGTACGTACGGCTTTAAGAAACTTTTGCTATTATCTAAACTAATACTATTAGCTATTAGTAAGTTTTTTTTAGAAACATTTTTCTAGCTTGAGCTATTCTAGCTACTATATCCCTTCTGCTACCTCCATCCTTTGTAATTATACTACCTAAATAGCAAAATTCATGTACCTCCTCTAACTTGGTATTACCTTTTTTTTAATTTTGGTTTAGAACTAGGCTGCAACTCACTTGTCATTATCTTTGTCTCTACTGAGTTATATTTTCATACTATAATTACTCTGTAGTATCTCATCTAATATATTTAAAAACTCTCCCAACTCTTTTCTAGACTCTGATATAATGGCTATATCATCTGCAAAACGTCTATTTTCTGTCCCTGTACACCAATACCTATCTATTTTCTCTCTCTAGCTAAATTTAAAGCTTCCTCAATATAAACATTAAAAATCTAGGGATATACTATACAGCCCTGTCTAACACTATTTCTAGACTTAGCTTCCTTTTCTACTTCATCAAATCTAATTACTTTGGTTTTGATATAGACTGTAAATAATTTTTCTATCCTTATGAGAGATTACTATTATTCGCAAAACCTTGAACATAACAATCCAATTAACCCTATCAAATGCTTTTTCTAAATCTACAAACACGAAATGAGTATTTTTATTTTTTGTAACCTTTTTTCGATAATTACCCTAATCATTAGTATCGGTTCTTTAGTCTCTCTGTCTTTACGAAAACCGTATTGGTCTTCGCCTAAATAATTCTCAGTCAAAGCTTCTATTCTATTTTTAATTATTATTGTAAGTATTTTCGGTGGGAATTAAACTAACCGTTCTAAAATTCGCACACCTATCAGTTCCTGACTTTTTTGGGATTGGGATAATAATATTTTTTCGAAATCTATTGGGACCTCATCTGTGTCATAAGTTACTTTTACTAGCTCATATAATCTGTCTAAAGTTTTCTGACTTGCATATTTTATTAATTCTGCGAGTATATCGTCTATCCCCGGCGCCTTATTTAGTTTAAAATCCCTAACAGCTATGTCAAATTCCTCTCTTAATATTTAGAACCCCATTTCTACATCCTCTTCTTGGGCGTTCTCTAACTCATCCATATCGTCTCCCTTATATAAATCTTCTAAATATATTTTCCATCTAACTGCTACTTCAACTTTATTTATTAGAAGCTCATTATTCACATCTTTAATACCTTTATATTTTTTCTTATCTTCCCCCGAAAAATCTTTTAACTGCCCTGTAAGCCCTGTTTGTTTTTCCTACTCTGAAATCATCGTATATTCCCTTACAATTCTCCTCCATCCATTTATTTCTAGCTTTTCTACACTCATGTGCTATCTTATTTCTAACTCTATTATATTTTTGCTTACTGTCACTATCCAATTCTCTGAAAGGTTTAAACTTTCTTCTATTCTCTATTAAATCTAATATCCTCTTTATCATCAAGGGCTTTTTTGCTTCTACTTTTTTCTTACTTATAGTCTGTGTTGTTGTATCATGTACAGTCCTTTTTATTTCTTTCCATCTATTTTCTACGTTCCCTCCTATAGCTATCTCTTTGATCTTATTATCTAATACTTGTTTATAGTCCTCTTTTATCTCACTATTATTAAGCTTACTTAGATTCCATTCCTCTCTTTCAGCCTTTCTCAATTTTTGCATTTTAGATTACACTTCATTTTAACTAAGTTATGATCACTATCTATGTCAGTCCCTAGATAACTAAACACCCTATGATTTTATTAGTATGCTCTCGTTAGAATTTTAATTATAAAATGGCTTAGTAAACCAGCATCTTAGGACTGCACATTGGTCCTTAAATATAGATTTCAAGTATATTATAAATTTATATTTCTGTTAAAATCTTAAGATCTAGCTAAAAATTAGAACTAGAATTCTATGTTGTTCTAACAGAATGAGGCATTTAATCAGATAAAATATTAAATTATACATCTTAATAGGACCTAATAATCCTTGGTAAATAGTTGTAATTATATAATTCAAAATACTTAACTTAATATAATTATAAATATAACCAACACTTCAGGCCTGAATATTAGTACATAAATACAGATTTCAAGTATAATATAAATTTATATTTTTGATATAACTCCTTTATATCAAGCTAAAAATTAGAACCAGAATTCCAAGTTTTTCTAACAACTTGAGACATTTAATCAGATAAAATATTAAAACATTTATCTTATTAAGGCCCAATGATCTTTTGCAAATAGTCGTAATAATGTAATTTAAAATGCTTAATATAATATAATTATCCACTTAATTTTGTTTATTGCTTTGATTACTAAAATAAAAAAGTAAGTTATAAAAAAGGTATGTAAATTATTCAAAACCTGTGTTTTGAGAATATGGGCTATTACTGATGTTGAATAGCAAGTCCATAAATTTTTAAATCAAACCCCCATTTGATAAGTCACCTTATCTTGCAAAATTTTTGAATTGTGTTTTGAAACGCAACCGCTGTCTCGTATTTGTAATTAATATGCTTTTCTATCAGGCTCAGGTTTTGTGTAATTTTTAACATAAAGCATTTATGCTTTCTCAACATGCGTTCACATCGAGGTTTCTACACTCTAATTGACGGTGTTTTCTAGTTTATATTCGTTATCAAAGCTGTAATCGCGCCTGGCATATCCATTGTTTTAACACAGACACATACTCCTCTCCCCTTGTGTATCATCAAATGATTTAACTACTAACTATAAATCACACTCACCCTGTATAGAAGATTTCAAAAATAATTAATAATAATTAAGCATAATATTTCAAATTTTGTTTCTATATATGCAATTCAAATAATAAAGTATAATATTATTTCTTTTAAATACATTGTAAACGTAACAATCCAGGACGATGACTTAATTTAAAACCTCAAATGAAACAGGTCTTAACATTACAAGACGCTACGTATGCGCTTTTCATAAAAAGATAATTTACCATAGACAATTGTTGTACAATAACCCTGTATTCACCATATATTAAATACTATATATTAGAAGAACGAAATTTGTAGAAGGAAAATTATATATAAGAATTAAGCACCACCAGTTGAAAGTTAAGTTCCAGATTTTATTTAGAAGATAGGAATGTGGTAATACGAGCGTGTAGGTGCAATGGGGCAGGGTGCGAGGGGACGGTTTTTACTTTTGTTGGAACCCTTGCTGCGGTCAAGCACCAAAATGATTTCCTCAAGATTCGTGGATTTTGACAAGCGCATGGGTAGGAATGAAGACAGGTTAAAAGTTAGAACAGAACGCAGCTTCAAGATGTAATGTAGACCTATCTAAAGTGGAAAACTTAAACGGTGCGCGAGCTTGTGTGTAACTTTGTTTGAAAGCTTGGTAAGGAATGTTATCCGTGCGCGGGATTGTGAAACTCTTGTGTACTCCGATAAAAGGACTACCTGTGAGTATAGCTCAAAAAAGTGGATTCGGTGTTGTATTAAGGGAGGTGCTTTTAGCTAAGAAGAACAACAAACTAAAAGCCTTTAACTTAGGTATATTGGAAATCAAACCGTGAGTGAAATATGATCTTTTATGTTTATAATTTGTAATTACTATATCTAGATTTTGAAGGTAAATATATTTCTATTTATGTAGTAGGAAGGTAATAGAACGTGAAACTAATTATTTTGTTCGCCCATGAATTAACCATGGAACTAGCTTTAGCTAAAATTTGAGCATGATATTATCGAAATATTTGAAAATATTAATAAATAAGTACGTATTGATTTTACATGTAAACTTTATTGGTGCAGTTTATTGTGAAAACCTTTTCATGAGAAACGCATACGTACGTCTTGTAATATTAAAAACTGTTTTCATTTGCGATTTTAAAATAAGTCATCGTCCGAGATTATTACGTTTACAATGTATTCAGAAAAGTAATGATACACCTTAATATTTGAATTACCTGTATAGAAACAAAATTTGAAGCTTCGTGCCTAATTAATATTAACTATTTGTGAAATCTAATATACAGAGTGGGTCCATAATTATCCTATCCATCAAAATTTAATATTAATATTTTCTTATCTGATTTATAGTTAAAGTAACACCAACGCGTTACAAAACTTCATTTTTCACTTTAAACAATCTGAACGGAAGTCCTTGCTTTTTGTACGAATTACTCGTTTTTGGTTATCTTACACACAATTCCAATTTTGATTCATCACTGAAAACTACGATTTTCCGTTGTTACACTATGCAATCTTCTCTCTTTACACCAAGTACGCTGTTTATTCTTCTGTCGTACATTAAGAAGTGTTTGACCTAGAGTTGTAGGGAATTTAGCACAATTGTTACGTGCAGTTCCTGCATTCGAGTATTTGCCGGGCTACTTAACTAAATTTTACATTTCCTAATGCGTTCACGGTTATTTGAATATTTTTGAATAGTTTCAACTGCTTCCGAAATTGAAACGATTGCTTATTCAAAACCCTCTAGATTTTTACTAGTAGATATAATTAAATTTTAAATACTGCAAATTTACTCTTTTTCAATATAGTATTAAAAGTGGTATTTTTCTTACCGATTATAATAAGCTTAAAACGTGGTTTTCGATTATTAAAACATGTTTTAGAGTTATTACAATGTGGTTGCCGTGTGCTGCAAGGTTGTTTACAAATACACATAAATTGCTTCTTAGCTTACATCTACACCTTGTTTAATATTAATTATTAAGCGGTTTTCTATAATTTTATGTGAAAATATAGGCAACTTTACATACACATCCTGCAGAAGTCCTTGGGTCGATGTACTTTAGTTTACAACCAAGATGTAAACGTGAGTTTTTCCATCTATTCGCTTGCTGAAACAATAGGATGGATTTTGAATATGCGAGGTTACCAACGGGATTTTCAATGCAATTAGTTTTGATGTTTCTCTTATAGGCAGGTGGATATTTTGGAAAATACCTTTCGTGTGGTTGTTTATCGACAGAAAAATGTTTCGAAGGAAAGTCACGTGGCAAAATTATAACTATTATGTGCATCGTCCTCGCGAGAACAGCACTGAATTCTTTATAGTTATTACTGAAATAATACTATGCGATGGTCTAATTAGAAATATTCTATGTCCCTTAATAAGGGGGAATGTGATTGTGAAACCGTTCAGTCTGTTAAGAGCAGTGAATAACATACGTTCTCTCATTTTTTGTGATGATGGTGTTACATTCTGATTGATAATAAGTCATGCGATCTGGAATTTTTAATCGGTTGTTTTGGGTTATTGCCCTATTGATGTTAGGCATTTCTGATGTGTAAATCAACAATGTTAATGTGCAGCTTGCTGTCCTGTCCGCTTAGTTAGTTCAAACTTTACTCATGTTGTTAGCAATAATAAGAAACGCTCCGACGAGTTTTTGGAACACAGATATGGAGGGTAATGAGATGCTGTGTTTTTTTTATACGAAAAGACGACATTTGCTAATTTGTTGTTAGTATGAACTTTTGTTTAATGAAGGACTGACAAAATATTGCAATTTTGACTGAAAATAAATAAATTGTGTAATGATGTTTTTCTAACTTTATCAGTAATCGCAGGTAAACAGGTGCTGTGGGAAATTAGAAATGCAGTGAGTTCCTACGGTTAATAAATTTATAACAGGGGGTTCTGAAAATTCGTTTGTACGAAGTTGTTCCTTTGAAAGGTGAAATTTTTCCAACAACTAAATTACGGTAAGCAGAAAGTCATACCCAGCTGTGTAGATTGCTGTTTCTTCTTTGCGTCGCTTTGTGGTCTTCCCAGGGAAGAATTGGGTCTGGGTTTTTTAGGTTACTTATCGCACAACGGCAGGCGTTGAAATTCCACTTGTTTCATTCGGATCGTCGGAGCATGCTTGGGACGTTAACTGTATGCTTGGGTATTTATGTAATTATTTATATTGACTGACCCCAAAATAATGTTTCTATATAATTTTTTAGGAGTAACCCTATTGTTTAAGCGTGAAATTCGTACATCATCCCGGACCGCGTGCAACGAAAATGCATTTCAGCTTGTAGATGGTCTCGTTTATTGCTGTAACTATGTAAGCCAATTTTTTTTCTATTATATAAAAATTTTGGTAACTAAGGGCTGAAAATAGTCCACTGTTGACTTTTGTTTAATTCTTTTGTTATATGTACTTGTTAAAATTCAAGTAGAAAATTTAGTTCTGGAGAGGTATACATTATATTTTGGATAAATTATTATTTAGCGTAGATATTTTTTTATACTGTGTAAATCATTCGGAATATGTTTCGGGTAAATGTTATTTTCTACGCTACTTAATGTTCTTTTCTTTTTGTACCATGTTCTTTTACTGGAGGTCTTACAAATGTTCATTTTGGTATCATTTTTTTTAAATTGAGATTTTGAAAATGTTCTTTTTGTATCATGTTTTTTAACTAGAGTTTTGTAAATAAAATTTCTTTAATGAGGTTTCCTGTTTCTTTTTTTCTGATCCACCCTACTCTATGACGTTTTAGCTAGCATGGCATTATCTCTTTATCTCTTTGAATTCTTTTTTCGTACTCGATACTGGCGATTTTCTTCGCTCACTTTACTTTTCTTTCTTGTCCGCATAGAATACCGTAACACAATTTTGATGAAGTTCTGAAGTATTCCAATAAATTAAAGAAGGAAATGCCACATTTAGGCATACACTTCCAACAATATTTTTTTGAAAGTAGCTTCGTTTCATTTAGAATTTATTTCTCTTAATGTCGCTTTACGATTTTGTTCACAAGCTTTCTACTCTTTCCGTTCAAAACTGAAATTGGACGAATTGCACTTTTTCCTTTTGTACCTTGTAACATTCTTTTTAAATGGTTCTAATCGTATTTCATTTTAATGGTGTTTGTATTGGTAAATCCCACCAATAGAGTTAGGGCTATTTCCATCAAGAAATATAATTTTTCCTGTTACATGCATTCTTGATCTAACCAAGGACTATTTTTGTATCTAACATTGTTCACACTCAAGTTAGAAATATCATCCTTACTATGTATTCTAAATTAGTGCAGTTTTATGGTTCATTCATCTTGATTAATAATGTACAAAGTTGGTGCGTATGATCTCGTCGTTCTGGAACGAAGAAAATTTACGCGATAAATTATGCTGGTTTAAAAAATGAAAGAGCTCCATCTCGTGGTTCTAGTTAATATTTTAGTAAGATAACTTGACATATGATACATATGTTAGATAGAGAAAAATAAGAGATAATATGCAACTTAGTAGAAACCGTTAACCTTTGAGTAATAAGATGTCAAACTGATTGAAGTGATTAGTCAATAAAGTTCGTAATAATACATTACCAGGTTGGTTATTTCTACTTTTATAAGAATTGTTTCTTCAGTAGACAACTTCATGTTAAAAAATATGCTAATGAAAAACATCAAACTGTTTGACCAAGTATCAAAAGTCCCTTAGGATCTGGTTAGAACGAATTAAGTTCAAAATATTATTGTTTCTAGTTGTTTCCAAATCTATTTACAGTCGATGAATTCTCAGGTATTCATCGTAAATATGCCAAAACCATCATTTATAGTAACCGTATATTAATAAGCTCTTTTTTACTTAGCAAGTAATTTTGTTCGCCGAAAACGTTTTCCATTAAGTTAAGTAATTTTTGAGGTACTTGTTTGTTTTTGTTTTGCTTATGAATTTTTATATGTACTTGTAATAAAAACATAATTGTGTAATAGTCCTATATTAATGTTCTTCACCACTAGTGTAAAGGTGATAGTTCCAGCCTTGATGTAATAAAATGTATTGCGATTACTCCGAGGAGTGATGAATATATAGGTAATTCAGCATTTGCTTTTCAGCTAGGAGTTAGTTAAATAGGTATGTTGGCGTTTGTATTGTCAACGTTTATTTTAGGTTGATCTTATCATTAGTGTATTAGATTACTCCTTGCATAAATTTTTGAATAGAATTACTTTCCTGATCGCGTGTTTTTGCATCTTCTTGTTATATCTTCTGGGGCTTTTTCCTAGAAATCTTCGCATTTCAAATTTAATAGTGTCCAAGGTGTTTACCGATTAATGCTGGTATTTCACACCCAGTAGCGTTCTAGAACCTACTCAAACACTTACATCACCCTTCCCACTGAGTTAGTCGGTAACTATTCTTGTTAGTACAGTCAAGATTTTTAGTACTTTATCGAGACACCGAATTTTTAGCGTTGTACTTCACCGAATTTGTTGTGAATTACAGCCTACATTTTAAGGTGCCAAAGCTGTTCGTAACGACCTGTACTGCCATGTTTCCATACGATTTAATAATATAATAAAGTGTAGTTACAGACACCTTAAGCGCTCTGGCAATTTATCTCACTTTAATGCCAAAGCATTTTGGGGATCGTTATCTCTACACAGCTATGAATTTTAAAGAAAATTATGATCTTTTAAATTGAATGACATCAACAACCATACATTTTTTTGTTTTTATAGAGGATTATAGAGGGAATGTTCGTGTACCCATCTTATGCTTTTACACTCCAAATAAATTGAGATGTAAACTCCATAAGCGGGAAGACACCGCGGTGGTGTTGGATTCAAATACCAAGCTGAGAGCGAACATCATTCAGCTTAGCAGTTGTCTACTAACTAGACTCTTTCCCTCTCTTCCCTCTAGTGACGGAGACTTCCCCGCAACCGCCTACTCGGCATCTACCTCGAGGAAGCTCGAGGGGTATGTCACATAAAGCCCTTCTTAAGGGTTCTCTATGTCTTTCGTCGTTATCTTTCGTCTTTAATACTTTCTCTATATAGTTAACAATATCGGACTATTCTTCTGAAGATTCCAACATCATTTCCGACATATTATCTAGACTAATACTCCGGCCAACCTTAACATCTACTTGTTTTTTTGCTCTATGCCATCTTCCACATACGAATACCGTATGGTCTGCATCATTATTTGCGTCTTCGCAGTACCAGCATTGACCCGTGTTCTCTTTTCCGATTCTTTTCAAATAGGTCCCAAAACATCCATGGCCTGTCAAGACCTGGGTAAGATGAAAATTCACTTCTCCGTGCTTTCTTGTGACTCATTTGATTATGTCCGGAATTGGTCGAGCCGTCCATCTTCCATTCACTGACCGTACGCTTAAGCAATTCTGTTCAGAGCCTTGCCCTTCTTTGTTGCGCATCTTCCTTGGTCTGTTCCATTCTCGAATTAAAAGCTACTGTCCCTTCCCACATCAGGAGGTCGATGGGGTGCAGGCTATTCACCACCAGAATCGTCTCCGTTGAGGCCGTCCTATAGGTACTGCACACCCACATGACCATTGCGCGTTGGCATATAGTCAGCAGATTAAGGCACCTTTTTATCCTCATCACATCACTGCATACTGGAACCGCGTATAAAACGACATTGCTTTTGTTATCCTTTCAGGCAATATTTGTGCTAAAATACTTTAAAAATGTAATTGAAAAATTATAGTGTTTTGGCATTTAGATGTTAGGGTCGGTACAAGCCTCTTTTAATTTTCAAATGTACTCTGTGAGTTAGGTGAGCCGCCTGCTCTTAAAAATCGCCATTCCAACCTGTTGTATATCGTTTAGCGAGGAACTAGTTTCGTCATAATGCTTATGAGTGCTGTATACAGAAACTTTTTGGTTTCTTCTCTTTAAACCAACCATTTACCTCGATTAGGGTGTAACTTTAGTCAATAGCTGCAAAACATAAAGAAATTTAATTCGATAAGTCTTAAACATACTAGAAAATAAGGGTTGGGAAATACTGGAAATTTTATAAATATTGCCAAACGTCCAAAACTGATTGATGGCTCTTACTTTTAGACACAAGCATTTACACATACAAATATAATGATAAATAAAGAAGATGTATATTAATTAACGTATAAATGCAGATTTATAATAACGCAAGATTTCCATTTCAATCATGTTAAAATATACTTAAATAGAGTTCTAGTTCTATTTAATAGTAACTAGCTTATTTTGCATACAGAAGATTGCACTTTACTCCGAGAAAGCTCTTTATTACATTATCTCCACTTCACTTGAGTGCGATTCGAAACGTAATAAAGATGTCAAAGGAAGGGGCAATCATAAAAATAGTAATTAAGATAAATATCCACTTTCTACAATAGTGGTAGGTGGGTGTTTGTAGTGAGTCCAGCGTCCAGGATATTGTGCTACTGCATTTGGGGGGTTGTCACGGGAAGCACTCTAAAACGCTTTAGCTAATGGGCTTTCATTAAGGCAGGAATGCTTTGTGCATATGTGATGTCCACGCTGATTGTGTACAGTCTGTACAATACCATCATCGCAGATAATTTAATACTGTCCTATGATGTATTTAATTACGAGAGCCTGCCTTTTGATCTCCGGAAAGTACGTTGTTGGTTGGACTCTGAAGCTCCCAAAGGTGCAGTCTTGCATTCATCTCGAGATACTTCTGGTTTTAGTATAGGTGTACGTTAATTAAAATTACTTTGTTGTGCAGCAACTGCGCCACAAAATGCTGACTTAATTTTCAAGATCTATCTCAAGTAATGACTGAATTAGATTCCATTCGCTGAAGTGATCTGATGTAATTACATAAAATACACATGGATTACGTTGCAAAAGAGGATGTCTCCACACAAACCTACGAAATAAAGATACAATTTTACCGCAATTGACGTTTTTGAAAATACTAAACTAAAAACGTCGTACGCAATAGTTATACAAATCGTCGAAATAATGTGTAAATCCGTAAATCTATTTTCAGATAAAATACAGATTGCGTGAGGTGCTACCTGTTGGAAATTATTTCAGCGCACTAATATACATATTTTTACGCATCTCTAGCCTTAGGATATTCCTACTCTAGAAAACCTATGTGAATGTTTGATTTACTATTTATAACTTCCCTGTATCCGACCAAGCATTTAATACCAATGTGTATACTTCAAATTGTAGCGCCATTTAGCCTACCCCTGACAAGAATAATTACATTGAAATGTAATGTAATGTAATGTACACAAAAGATGATTGATAGGTCCCTGCAAGCGATGAACTTGATTGACAGGTACAAGGGTTTGCATTTAAAAGATTGCTTAAACATACGATACATTCGAAATGTTATTTGCATAATTCTGGTACGTTTTAGAATAATCTAAAGGTTTTGAATGTGTATATAAAATGCTACCTTAAATATTGAGTTCAGTTCTAATTGAAGCTTTGAGTACAACTTCAGTTCTAATTTAAAGCTTAGAAAGACGTGATATGAAATAAATTAGTTATACATACTGTTCAATATAAATTGCCCTGTGTGATATAAATTACTGAAGTGGTCGATATAGATTATTGTAATAATCATACTGGGTGCGGCTAAACCGTATCCCTACCTTAAAAACGTTAGTATAAAGTCGGACCGCGTCGCGCAAAGTTGAGAATATCCATTGTACAAGCGTCAAAGTTAACAGTTTTAGCTTATAAACGGTTTAGTCTGTAACACCATGTAGACTGACGCACAGTGCGCTTCCGCCGTGGAAGTGTATATCCGCGAAAATGAGTGCGACATCGCTGCACAACAAGAATTCAGTATCAAATATGAAATTCCTCGAAATCAACAAGTCCCTGATCGAAATTAAATCGCTTTGTGGGTCAAAACTTCATAAAAACTGGACCTATTATCAAGACAGGTGGTGGGTGTCCACGGACAGCTCGGACATTCAAAAACATCGAGATAGTCATGCGCTCAGTGTTACGGTCGCTTAGACGTTCTGCACGCAGACATGCGACCGCTCTTCGCTTCTCAGACCGCACTGTACGAAGAATTCTGCACGAGGAACTTCATTATCATTCGTACAAAATGGTTGTCGTACAGAAATTATCACTTTGTGATGGGAACAATCGAGTTGTTGCCTGTGAAAACAGGCTTGGACATGTACCTAAGTAGGTAATTTTTTTTAGTGACGAGGCACATTTTTACTTGTCTAGCAGCGTAAACAAGCAACACTTTTGGTACTGGTGTGCCAATAACTTGAAACAGATACATGAAAAACCTCTACATAATCCTAAAGACACAGTCTAGTGCGCCGTCTCAGAAATGGGGATAATCGGTTCTTACTTTTTTGAAGAAGGAAATCAGGTTGCTTCCATCAATTCCGAACGCTACATAGCAATGATTCAAAATCTTTTCGGTCCATCCCTTGCAGAACATAATGTGCAGAATGCCTGGTTTCAACAGGATGGGGCGACAGCCTACATGTCTTGAGCATAAATGCAAATTTTGAGAAAAATGTTTCCCGGACGCTTAATTTCCTTGCGAGGCAAGGAAGGCAATGGAAGGCGTGGACGTACCCTGAATTGAAAGTTCGTTAAGACTAGTTTTCGCCGAAGCATAGAGTCGGTTGACGGTTTTGTGACGGTTTCCGAGTATTTTGGAGTGTTTGTCGAGCGATATTCATAGAAAACGAAAACGGTTGGAGCTTTTCACAGGGATTGAAAGTCGGTTATTGTTCTACGGAGAATTGTTGTTGTCCGTTGGAAGTTTACATGCTAAATTTAAACAAGGGGAGGCCAACCGAGGCTATATAATTACCCAAAAAGAAGGATGACACTTTCTTTAATTTTTCATCGTTCCTACGTTCTACAAAGTTACTTGCAGTGAAATATTTAGTGAAGTTATATTTTGTTTGTTAAGATAAGTACACACAAGTGTGTGTAATATGTAATGTACGTTGTATAAAAGTTAGAAGTTGGATAAAAAATTAGAAACGGTACGTACGTACTACGATCTATATTTTGGTTTTGGAGTGTATTAAAATTTGGAAATGAATGGAGAAGGCAGTAATCAGTAATTAATTTGTTATAAATTGAAAATTTTGGAAGTTGCATGTGGATGATTTTTAATGAAGAAAAATTTTGGAGTAGCAGCATGCAGAGAGCGACATTGATGCAAGCGGATAGCGGTTTATGGACTGGAGCTATACTCGACGACATCATCTGCAAGAGTTGGTTGGAGGAAACCTGTTGAAGATTGTTACCAGGTAACAACTTTTATTCAAAACTTGTGTGGTGACTATTTGCAATGATTCTTTTTACTTTTTGTGCTTTGGTGTATTTTTTCTTAATTGTTGAATTTTTTGAACTATAAATTTATGGGACTTTCGAGGTGAATAAAATTTATTTAACAGGATAATTGTTTAATAAGGTTATCGAAGTGAAATATTTTTTTAAAAATAAAATTGTTGTTAGTACGAAGCATCCAAATGTACATAATGGAAAATATAAAAATGTAATATTTATTGACTGTAAATAGACTGTGTTGTATTTGTGAATTGCGTTATTTTGAGTGTAAATGTAGAGTGGATAATCTTTTAGGTTATAGCATGGTAGCAGTGAGACGGTTTTTTTGGAATCAGCAATCCAGGTAAGCGTCTGTGTTAGTATAAGAGTTTTTAATGAAGTAAAGAGGGGCAGAACGGAGCAGCCTAGCCTTCCCAACGGAGGGGCACGAGTAGTTAGAGCATAGACTACACAATACTATATATGTATTTTGTTCACGAAGCAGATTGAACATTGAAATTAACTCGTATAATCCCTGATATAATCGATTATCTTTTTGCATTAGCATACGACGCACAACAATAGTGTATAAGGTAAGACAAGAACATATAGAACGCGTCACAGTATCTGGAACGAGATAAGAGGGTCATAAAGCTCACGAATTTACACGTTAATTGGGCATTCTTGAAAAGATTACATCATAATGTTTGAGACTGTTATGGAAGGGTTCTGGAAAATGGATAAATTAATATATAAGGAGCGCGTTTATCGTTTCATGGTGTCCTTCATAAATTAGTGATTCATTCGAATTCATTGATTCGAATTCATTAATTCGATTTCATTCATTAGAGCACGAAATGTTGTTTTGATTAAAAAGCGCAAGCCGTCGCTATGCTAAGATAGTAATAGAAATATGTAACGCAAATTACATACGAAAATGTAATTATAAGTTACAATAAACAAGAAAAAATTTTCAAGACAACGCTACTTTAATAATTTTATTAAATAATCGAAAAGAAGAGTTAATCAAAAAAAGGTACTTTGATAATTGTTGTTGGAAGTCAAGAATTTTTATTTGGAAAACTTATAAGCTGATTGGACATTAATTTAAAATAAGAAGATTTTAATTACGAAGTGTTTTTGTGAATTCTGTAAGTATTATTTTAGTTTTATTTTTGACTGATATTAGAGTATTTAGATGTAGAGTTTAAGCTAGGCCTAATAATTTTTTTTGGGTGAGGGATGTTTTTTAACAGGAATTTGTGTTCAGAGTTAGAAATACTCTGACCTTTAGTAGATTACATGTCAAGGATTTTTCTGGCCATAACAAATCTTACCAGCATGGAAATAATTTATAACCAGGTAAAACGATCCTCAAAAAGAATAAATTTAATTCTGTAAATATAGTATAAAATAAGAAACAATATTTTTACTTCTTAGAAATTATTTTACGTTTGAAAGAAACGATGTTGTGAATGCTTCTGTATGAAAGAAGATATTTCATATTGTATAAATGCTTTGTGATAGTGCTGCGTATTATTTCATTTAGAAACCTCCATAAATTCCGTTGAGCTACCAACGCAAAGTTAAAAAAGAAGGTAAGTGAATAATTTCAACTCTACAAGTTGCAGTATATTATCACTGCACTCTTTTAGTAACGCTCCCGAAGCGGCCTTATCACAGCTATATATATAAATATATATATATATATATTATACAGGGTGATTCACAAGGTTTTCCCCTGGCTCATGTAGGTGATTCTTGATATTATTTTGAACAAAAAAATGTAAATAAAATAATGGGATGACATCCATAATTAAAGAGTTACAGCAATTTCAAAAAGCAAAACAAAACTTTTTATTTAAGGATTTCACTAACAAAAATGGAAGAAAGCAAACACTTGTTTCATTTTGTAACATTCTCTTGCACGTAAGTGGATTTAAATGGATTTAAAGCAAGTGTTCAAAATTTCCTCCCTGCATTAGAAGGCAAAGATTCGCACGGGAGTAAACCGCGCGCATAGCATTTCGTAACTTCACATGGTCGTTCCTTATTGACGTTGCGGCATCGAGAATGCGTTGAATCACGAGGTTTTCCCTCGGATTATGGAGGCGATTCCTAGTACTATTTGTACATAAAATGTAAATAAAATAATGGGATGACATTCATAATTAAAGAGTTACATCAGATTTTCCAAATATGCCATGGTGTATGGAGCGCTAGTGTTTGCGCAGGACACGATCAAACAGTGTAGTAGTAGACAAGTGAAACGAGTGAGTGGTACGTTCCCATAACAACAGGCACGTTGTTGATACTGCAGTCACTGTTTACTGTTATTATCTCCTGTGTACATTGCAATACCATACAAGTTTTCGTCTCAAGGAGTATGGAGAGATGATGTTCATTTGGGGCTTCTGTAGAATTCCGAGTTCCAAAACATTTAGTGAAACATATCTACATTGCTACAAACTGGTACTCTGCCCAGTGTTCGTATTCAATCCGAAAGAAATCGTGACGTGCAAGAAGAGGAGACATTCTCAATTCAGTAGAGCGTGGTCCGGGTACAAGTACAAGACGCTTAACTACCCGATTCAACGTTTCACAGTCGAAGGTATGGAGAATTCTTCATGAGAACGGACTGTATCCTTTTCATGTGCAAAAAGTGCAGCGTTTAGAGCCACATGATCTTGCCAACCGTTTGCAGTTTTGTAACTGGTTAAATAAAAATCAGCTCTATTGCTTAATAATGTTCAGTGATGAGGCACACTTTACAAGAAATAGAATCAACAACGTGCATAACATGCATGTCTGGACAGACGAAATTCCCCATGCCACGGTAGAAAGTAATTTTCAACATAGTATCAGTGTCAATGTCTGGTATGATGTTATGTGTGACCAGTTACTGAAGCAGTTCATTCTCCCAGGAAATTTAAATGGTGCGATGCACGTTACCTTTTTACAAGAAAAGTTACCGCAGCTTCTCGAGGATGTTCCTCTGAATACAAGACGCCAAATGTACGTCCAATATGACGAGGCCCCTGCACTCTTCCACCACATGGTAACAGCTCATATGAATCAGCAATTTCGACATCAATGGATACGTCGCGGGGGCCTATCAACTGGTCTGCCAGATACCAGATTTAACACCCTTAAATTACTGCATCTGGGGGTGGATGAAAGACCTTGTGTACCAAGTTAGGGTGCAAACACGAGAAGAGTTCATTCAACACATTCTCGCTGCTGCGACGTCAATAAGGAACGAGCATGCAACGATACAAAATGCTGTGCACGCGGTTCACTCCCGTGCGAATCTTTACCTTCAAATGCAGGGAGAAAATTTTGAACACTTGCTTTAAATCCATTTAAATCCACTTACATGCAAGAGAATGTTACAAAATGAAACAATTGTTTGTATTCTTTCATTTTTGTTAGTGAAATCCTTAAATAAAAAGTTTTGTTTTGCTTTTTCAAATTGCTTTATCTCTTTAATTATGAATGTCATACCATTATTATATTTACATTTTCAAAATAATATCAGGAGTCATCTCCATCAGCCGGAGGAAACCTCTTAAATCACCCTGTATATTATATATATATATATATATATATATATATATATATATAATATATATATATATATATATATATATATATATATATATATATATAATATATATATATATATATATATATATATATATATATATATATATATATATATATATTGACGTGATAAAGGGCCACAAGAGGTCATTGAAACCCAAATTCCACAAATAAATCGCACTAAAGATATAACATAATCCGGAAAAACGGAAATGTCCTTAAACTCATTGATGTACAATGCAAAAACGCAAATAGCGCGTGTATAAATAATCACCCTGTATTATATACGCATATTGTAAATAAATAGCAAGTAACGTGTGTTACGTTCAGTTTATACTGTTATGACTTTTATGTATTCCCAAATAAAATATCACATCACCGCTACTTTTCTCGCTTATCCTAACTTCAGAAGGCATGGTAATTAGGCAACCCATGTTACTCGGTAAATGCATAAATACTAAAATTTGTTATATCTAGTTAGCGGTGCTGAACATTTGACAATTGTCATAAGAAAATAATTTTGATACCGTTGTTAGGTTTTACTTTATATTTCGCCTTGTGTTTGAAATTTAAGCGAGCAATTACCAATTCCTATTCGAATTTCTTCCTTTTGGTTAATTGGTAAGTAACCGCCATTTAGTTGTATAGTTTCAAAAGTTAGTGCCTGATTTTTAGTTCGCTTATGGATGAATTTCCGTTGTATTATACAGAAAGTGGATAATTCACTTTATACTGGTACTGTTTCTACTTACCTGAGGTCTATCTTTTGGTTTCTACTTTCCTACTGTACTGGAGTACTGGTTACTGTTTGTGCGGATTTGTTACCGTACTAACGGCGGATGAGGGTTCACAATTCGACTATCCGCAGAGCAATTCGAATTTGTGATGCTGCATCTGTTTTACAGCGCTTTTGGTGAGATCCTTCTAGAATATCTCTTTTTATTACGTTTATATGTACCATGTACTACTCAACTCGTTAAATACACTACTGTATAGTGCTGCTAGGAGCCCGAACTCCGTTACTGATACTTATGAGGTTTGTTCGTGTTAACATAGTTCCAGTCTTCCGCTATACGTCCATGAATTTAAGATTATACTATATGTTAGATCTTAAAAACTATAGAAAACAGAGTTTAGTATAAATATTTCTTTTCTACATTATTACTTTAAATTTCAATTAAAGATTGTAAAGCTGGTGCGTATCTGGAAACGTTTCTACATGTGTATAAAGCTCTTGCAGTAAATTGTAAATTACGAATTATTAGTGATAGGGTCACATAATTATGGTAACCTATTTCTTTGAGTTAAGCATTAACTGTACTTTAAAAATGTTAAAGAAAAAAGTCATACGTATGGTACCTATAAATAATTGTTATTAACATACCCCACTCAACCTTCCATGAATAAACTATCTAGTCAGGCTATTTTACTTTTATTATTATAAATACTGATATCAGACCGATTAAGATGTGGTCCTGGTTTACATTTCTACATAACCTAACCGTTTTCTATTTCAGCTATTTGATATATTCGTTCTGGTTTAATCCTACACCCACTCACAATCTAGGACTACGTTAGTCCGGCATCCTTTTCGTTTATGCTACGGTGGTACCGTAACACGTGTCGTATATGTAAAAAAGATAATTAATTGTAAGATACCATGAAACGCATTAAATGCGAACGTAAAAATCGATCGTTTTAAGATAAATACAAAGCCATTTATTTTACTTATTTCTTACAAAAATACATTTGATTTGCTGTAAATAGCATAAAAGGGTACTAGCTATGCGCTTTTAGTTTAAGTAACTACAATCAATGTGTATTTAAAACCCCTTTTGCATTAAACCAACAATTAAAGTTTAAATTAATTACCCCGTGAATAACATCAATTCATTCTAAATAGAGAATTTTCTAGAACCAAAAAGGATGAATCATCGGTATTTAAAAATACGGCAAATTCGTATAACTTATTAATAAGTAAACATTGTATTCCTAGAAGCAGCTTGAAGATTGAAAATAAACCGTAAAATTCCTGGAATAACCGATAAATAATCGATTGTCTTTTGTATTAGTATGCAACGCCGCAATAATAGTATATATGGGACAAGAACGGATAACACACGTCACGGATAACTGGAACGGTATTAAGTCATAAAACTCAACGATTTTAGACGTTAATTCGGTTTTTCGGGAACCTTACATCACTATGTTCTACTCTATTTGAGTAAGCTTGTGGAATAAAGGAAGCATTTAGTCATTGGGGATGTCATTCATTGATTAAATTCGAAGTCATTCAATTCTGAAGTTAGATTCAAAATGTTATTTTAAAGCGCAAGCGGTTGCTTTGCGGAAATGCAGTAAGCATATTGTAATTTAATAGTGGCGAGGTTGAAATGAATTAAAAAGCAATGTGTTAAGCGTAACTTAGAACGAAAATGAAGATTATTAATTACAAGAGGAAAGGTTGTTTAAGATAAAGCTATTCTTAAAGATTTTATTAAATAATCGAAGAAGAAGATTTAACCAGAAATGTACTTTGGTAATAGCTGTTTGAAATGAGAATTTTTTATGGAGAATCTTGTAAGCTGATTTGACGTTAATTTAAAATAATACGATGATTTATTAGGAGGAACGTGTTTGTAGATTCTGCAAGTAACACTTTTAGATTTATTTTTAACTTATTTATATTTAATGTAAGGCATAATAATAAGAGGAAATCATATAATATTTTTTTATGTAAAAGGGTTTACCAGGAGAATTTGTGATCACAGTTCGAAATACTCTGACATCGCAGGTTTTAGCGATTATGAGTTATAATTATAATTATAACTTTTGGCTATGAAAAAAGGCAGTTGAACCGGATCTCCTCCGTGCCTATTGTTGCTGAAACGACACGAAGACATAAATTGTGAGCTAGCACAAGAGTAGCAAAGTTGTAATATTTAATACAGACACATTATAGGAAGTACATTCCTATAATGCAAGTTAGGTGTAAGACAGGGCCTAATGGCTCTAATCGCGCTTGATGCAGTTTGTATCAAAACTTTGTATCTTATAATGTATATTTAGTTTAATAATAAAGACGTTTCAATTCAATAATGTGTCGGTATTAAATATTACAACTTTGCTACTCTTGTCCTTATGAGCCCCAATTAGGGCGAGAGGATGCCCTCGTGGCTAAAATTGAGTCACTTGCCGATAATTTCTTTTTACCTTGTGTTAATTTAGGACTCATTAAACCTACTTTTCTTTTATATATATATATATATATATATATATATATATATATATATATATATTATTAATTGTAAAACAAATGTGTTTCAAAAGTGTTCATGTTAGATGTAAGAAGAACCTTATGGTACTAATCTCGCATGTACACGAACAATAAATAAATAAAGGCGATTCAATATTCAATATTTTTTAAAGAGGAAATGTTTTTTTGGATTCTAAATCTATGTGCTCCATATAATTACATATAGATAGCTCTCTGTATAAATATTTTTAATATCTTCTAACGCTTTCTCTGCTTCCTTTGACACAGGTCAAACCGCAAATAGGGTTAATCTCTGCTTGCACGTAGTTCTCAAAAAGGTTAATTTAAATAGTTTTGAATTCTAATTAATTAATTTAATATAGACACAAAGCAAATGAAACAGGGCATTTTTAAGCCTCGAGAAAGTCGTTCGTACATGCATGCACTCGTTATTAATCAATTTAAATCTTAAGTACTACTGCATTTAATATGCTGATTGTACAAGCTTATAACATTCCAAACGGATTGAGAATTTTTAATATGTTTACTTATTCTTGGGTGTATTAATTGGCAATTAATTTATATACAAACTTCCTTGTGCAAAAGTGAGAGGCATCATAGCACTGCCTGCAGCAAAAGCAAGATTTCTTTATGTTTCGTAATGAATATAATTAATTTGCACTGTAACATTTGTTTTAATGATTTAAATAATTGTTGCAGAAGAAAGGCGTGTATCCTCATTTACAGTGTTGATCCATAATTAAAGTCCTGCTTATTTAGCAGTATAATCGAACCTAAGTCATTAATTTTAATTGGGTAAAATCTAAAGTTCCTTACGCAGTCACAACGCAATAATTATTATTACACTAAGGCTTCATGAACTAATTAGATAAAAATAACAAGGCAAGGATAGTATTAACGGAAACGGGACCTACATTATCATTTATCATGTGGGATGTATCGTTAATGAAAAGGTACATTTTTCTTTGGATAAATATCCAGTCTGATTTTGTATTATCATCATCAACGCAGTTTTCTAATTAACTTCAATTTAAAGCTGTTATTTACTGAATACTAAGTATAACCTTTCCTGAATCTAATGAGACCCGTTCCGATTAATTCTTATCTCTATAAATTCTTAATTGACTTCAACTACTCATTCGGATTAATTTAATCAAACGATGTGTATATGTTATCTATATATAGACTTTAATGCGTAAAAGCAATAAGTTCGGTTATGCTTATGTTTTTATTTTAAATAATTAGCTTATTAAAAGCTTTTAAAAGATAAAAACTCCAGTAAACGAACGTATATAAGACGGTTAATGCCTTGCAACCCAAAAACACTATTTTTCGGATAATCTATTCAATCTATTAGATAATAGTTCTTGCAACATAAATCTGGTATACCATGAATATATTCCAATTAACTACCAGGGTTCCAGATGTACACAGGAACAAGGGCTTGAATTCGAGCGTCACTCGCCCATTGTTACAGAGTCATAATAATTGTTTTTGAATAAAAAATTGAATATTGCAGGACCATCTGTAACATCTATACGAAACTGGAAACGACCACATATTTTTTGGAACAAAATACTCGCCTTGCCGATTTATACACATTTCTTTTTTTCAATGTCTAGTCTAATATACATGTAGACATGTCATAAATTTTGCAAATTAACGTAAGTTATACTGAGCAATTACACTGTTATACAGGGTTTTTCACGACGACCGTGCATTAGACATTTCTCAGAAAGTATAAGAGATAGAAGTACGAAATTTTATATGTAGTGATTGTTTGACTACCAAGTTGATCTAAAATATTTTCGTTTTGATAACACTTCCGGTTGTACCGGAAGTTAATATTATCTTTGTTATTTTAAATGGAACACCCTGTATATTTTGCATTTTTATATTCTACACAAAATTTTAAGTTAAATTCCTTTAATAAGTAATATCTCAATATTTTACCGTTTTCGAGATATTTAGCTTTTTATGTTTTTTTTTATAAAAAACATACTTTCTTAACAATAATGTACATTTAAATTTACAGTTTAGAAACCAATTATTAGCAGATATGCTATTCAAATGTATGATAAACGTTCAAATGTATTTGTTTCCATTCAACACCATACGAGGTGTCCAAAATTTTTACTTAAAGTTTCTTACATAAAAAATCTGAAAGTCAATCTTTCTAAATGGAACATCCCGTATATTTTGAGTTGGTGATTTTTTAACAGGAATTTTTGAAGACCGATGGATTGCAAATAATGGTCCATTTCGACGGCCTCCGAGAACTCCAGATGGTAATCCACTAGATTTTTTCTTTTGGGGTTACTTAAAGAACGTCGTCTATTCAGATCCTATCACAACCAAAGAAAGATGAAAGATAAAGTTGAAGTTGCTATAAATTCATTAACACCGCAAGCAATAAGAAAAGCAACACACGATAACCTTATTAAAAGAATAAATGCATGTTTGGAAAGAAATGGTGACATTTTCGAGCATATGTTATAGTATAAAGATATAGTATAAATTATTCTTTTATTTTTTTTCAACCTTCATTAAAGTCTTCTACGAACATAATGCTGATATTTATTTTTATTATCGTAGTAGAACCACTTAATGTCATTAAAATCAAATAACTTAAGAACAGTTGAACTTCAGAATAGGACTTGTTACATAAAATTACCTTAAGAATGATTGGACCATATGAAAATATCAAGGTATTGTGATATGGAGCACCGTCCATTTGAAAACATAAGTAATCTCTTTATGGATGGTTTTGTATTATTGGCGGCAACCCCATTTCTTAACATATGAACATAGCTTTCTCCAGTTAAATTTTCATCGTAAAATTCGAGATAAAGGAACGAATCACAATTAATGGCACAAAATACATTAAATTGCCATTTGTCTTGAAAATTTCTTTCACGGACTACGTGTGGATTTTTCGGAGCCCAATAATTGATGTTGTGTCTATTAAAGACTCCGTTTTTGGTGAACTTTGCTTCGTCTGTCCAAATAATGTTTTTTAAAAAGTTTTTGTCCTCTTGACTTTTAGTTAGCAACCACTCAAAAAACTGAACCCTCCGAGGTTAATGTCTTTTAAATGTTGAATGCAGTAAAATTTGTACGGGCGCAATTTGTGTTTGTTAAGTATACGATAAATGGTCACATACGGTATACCTATTTCTCTTTCGGTTTCGTGTAATAAAGCAGTTCGGTAAGCAGAGAAAAATCCTAAAATAGTGATTTCATTGACTTCATTTTCGACTTGCGGCTTTCTGCGTTTAATGTGTAGAAGAAATGCTCCATTCGTTCTATAGTTTTGAAGTAGACAATTAACTGTATTCTTGTTGGGTTTTTGGAGATGCGGGTATCAATCTGCAAATAATCGACAAGTTCGACTAATTATTCTATTACCTTCACCGTAAGTAATTATTAAATATAAGAAATCTTCATTACTATAACCTAATCTTGACATTTTTACTATTTTTTAACGCACATAATCTAACACGTAATCTAACAAAGTAATAATGACAGTTTGATAATTCTATATCACCGTTCGTTTATTTGCCAAAGCCTCTTACGAACATAATGCTGATATTTATTTTTATTATCGTAGTAGAACTACTTGATGTTTTTAAAATCAAAAACTTAAAAACAGTTGAACTTCCGAATAGGACTTGATACATAAAGTTACCTTAAGAATGATTGAACAATTTTAAAATATCAAAATATACGGGTGTTCCATTTAGAAAGATTGACTTTTCAGATTTTTCATGTAAGAAACTTTAAATAAAATTTTTGGACACGTTATATGGTGTTTAATAGATAGGGCTGGCAAAATTCGAAAAAGTTGTATTCGATTAATCCAATTTTGCAGTATTCGCAAATCAATTAAACCGATTAATCGATTTTCTATCGAATATTCGGCTAATCGAATATTCGAATAATCGGTTAATCGAATATTCGATTAATCGAAAATTCGATTAACTGATTAATGGAATAGTCGGTTAATCGAATATTCGATTAACCGATTATTCGATTGTTTACAAATTTTTTAGTTAACTAATTGGCTAGTTCATTAATCGGTTAGTCAATCAATCGTATGGTTGCCTAGATAATCTATTAATCGACTAACCGTTTAATCGACTAATCAACTAGTCAAACAAATTATTTCTAATAATCGTTTGTCTGATTAATTCACTAGCGTGCGGGGTAGTCAATTACAAAATCCACCAAGTCGTGTTTCATTTCAATTTCAAGTATTCTCCATCCAATAGCAAGATCTTGTCCTGAACTTGTACTATGTATGGTTGTATTTTTGTCTTCCCTCACGTTATATCTTGCACACATAGGAAAAAGAGAACTTGGGCTCTATATACGTAATACAAATAATACGGCTACAATTTAGTTAGGTATTATAAGTTCAAGTTAGAAACAAACTTACAAAATCTTTTTAAAATTATGAACTTGCAGTTTAATAAGCAACAACTAAATTATAAACTATAATAGTGGACCCACTCAGGTAATCGGAAATCGAACAGCTATTAATGCAGGCGTTTCCTTACTATATTATTGTACACTTACGTAGATAGTTGATTTTAATCTATTAGGTAATCAAACTGAATTATATATACGTCACGGACCATGTTAGTCAATTAACACAATAAAAAATTATTCTTCCAATTGATTCAAGTCAGTTAATCAAATAACAGTGATTATGTATTTCTAATTTATTTGACAAAAATATATCGTTTGTAATTTTGTGTACAGGTCCGGTTCCTGTACACAGGTCAGAGCACGCTTAAGTTTTATTTTACAACATGTTTGTACTGTTATATTTTTAATTTTACTAGAACTTTCGTACTGTAAGGACTTGCCTCTTAATAGAAATAAAAACAAACCATTTTTCTTTTAACTGTATTTTATTTACCCATAATTTTTAATAGGTGTGTCCTATTGGTCGACTAATCAAATATTCGATTATTCGAATATTCGATTAATCGAATAATCAATTTGTGAATTTTTAAAAACCGCGATTTTCGATTAATCGATTAATCGATTATTCGATTAATCGATTAATCGAATTTTATTGCCAGCACTATTAATGGAATCAAATACATTTGAATGTTTATCATACATTTGAATAGCATATCTGCTAATAATTGGTTTCTAAACTGTAAATTTAAATGTACATTATTGTCAAAAAAGTATATCAGTTTTTTTACAAAAAAAAACATAAAAAGCTAAATATCTCGAAAACGGTAAAATATTGAAATATTACTTATTAAAGGAATTTTACTTAAAATGTTCTGTAGAATCTAAAAATGCAAAAATATACAGGATGTTCCATTTAAAATAACAAAGATAATATCAACTTCCGGTACCACCGGAAGTGCTATCAAAACGAAAATATTTTAGATCAACTTGGCATGTCGAGCGATCACTATATATAAAATTTCATACTTCTATCTCTTATACTTTCTGAGAAATGTTTAATGCACGGTCGTCGTGAAAAACCCTGTATATTACAAATGTTTGTGTATAGACTATATCGCGTGCTGGGTTAAGACCCAATTGCACAGGTCTTCCTTAAAATGCTTCCTTAGCTAAGTGACATCTAAATTTAAATACCGCATTACACACATCATATTTAAGGAAATCTTAATTAAGCAATACTTAAACTATAAAATACTTGGCAACAACGCATATTTCTAGTAAGTTTTGCTTTTTTGTATAACCCAATCTGATAATATCAGTTGTCATTTATCAATAAAATTAATTATTCTGGCGCAGCTAAAATTTTCTTCTTAACCATCCTCCCGAGTCTTTACGTTCGAACGAGTCCCGCAATAGGCTTTTTGAGGTTAGGTTACTGTTAAAAATAGATATTATTAAAAAAAAAATTAATCACTTAACACACATATCAAACAGTCTTGTTTTTTTGTTACTAAAAATATTGCAGACTGTTCTGATATACGTGTTAAGTGATTTGTGTTTTTTAATAATAATATCTATTTCCAACAGTAACCTAACCGAGGACTCGTTCGAACGTAAAAACTCGGGAGGCTGGTTAAGAAAAAAATTACTGCAGGCACGACAGCACGTTGTTTTGTGTTATTCTGGTTTCTAATTATTTTATAAGTTATTGTTTGTAATGTCTTCATCTGAGGAATTCTTGCGAAAACGAAGCCGCGGAGCGAATTACAGTGCCCAAGAAAGAAGCGTTTTACTAAATGCTATTTCAGAGTATAAGCTTGTATTGGAAAATAAAAAAAACAGATCCGCTTACTTGGAGAGAAAAAGATGAAGCATGGAATTCGGTTACATCAGCATTTAATGCACAAAGTCCAGGTTTTGTAAAGCGAGATTAAAAATCTTTACAGAAATATTACGATAATCTTAGGAAGGATGCACAAAAATCTGCTGCTTCCGAACGAATTGAGATGATGAAGACAGGAGGGGGTCCTAAGGTTGTCCCTGTTGAAACGCTGGACAGGGATCTTCTCTTAGACATAATTAACGCAAAAACTGTGACTGGTTTGGAAAATCCGTATGATTCTGACGGAAATGTTATACTAGTAGTGGAGAATAAAGAACAGAATTTGGAAACATATAATGTAAGTTATTAATTTATGAATAATCTAAACTTTCAAGGGAATTTTACTAAGACTAATATATCGACACCCCTATCGAACAAGGACGTTATTCACTTTTACTAACTTTTCAGGACGACGTAAAATGTAAAATCTTTTACATGTAGTTGTATTACAATTAGCATTTGATTTATTAATATTTATTAACATCATTTATAGTCCTCGTACACATACGTCGTTTACACCATTGGTGTGTCTCCCTCCTGGCTTCACCAAAATGTAATAGTCGAACGTCCTTGGGAGTGTCGATATGTACTACTTTTTGTTCTTACAGTGATATATTTGTTTTGATACTGCATACATTGAATACTGGAAAATAAAATTGTTATTAATGTTTCTTTTTTACAGGTGGCCAGTTCTAGTATCGCACCACAATTGGACTAGGGAGATCACAAGGCGAGCCATCTCTAAACACCAGTTTCGAATAAATTATCCCAACTAAAAGACTGGTCCTCAAGGAGACGTCCACCCACCTCGTTAACGTCGTCTAACATTACTGAAAATTACTTACAGCTTGCACGCATTAAACAGGAAATTGCAAAAACTAATTAGATAGTGATACCGCAGAAAGGGTGTTTAAAGACAAAGAAAATATCATTAAATTGAAAGTATTAAATTTAAAAAAAAAAACATTACTTTTAGATGTAGAGTTGAAAGAGTTAGAAGTAAAAAAAAATGAAATTAGAATTAAGTAGATATAATTTGTAATTTTCTTTGTATGTTTATTATGTATTAATTGTATTTTGTTACTATACATTAAACCTTGATATTTAACTTGATAAATTAATTGACAATTTAGAACTTAATAACAATTGATAATTAACTAACATTAAAAGTAACACAGAGAACTACAAATTTGAAAAATATTGATTAACCAACATATTCCTTAGTTGAAAATTGCCATGGTTGTGAATATCTGCTTCTAAAAGTAATCGCTCAAATTCGTTAGCATTTACTTCATCTGGTAATGGTGGAACTTCCTCACCGGTGTTTTGGCAAAGGTTATGCAAAACAGCTGTAGTAATGATAACAGGCATCATGTTATATAGTTTTAAACGACATCCGTAGGCCATAACAGAAAATCTGCGTTTCCAAATGCCAAAAAGATTTTCCACAACGTCTCTGGTTCTTATATGGGATTTGTTATAACGTTGCTCAGCTCTCGTAGATAGATTCAATATTGGTGTTGACAAATATGATCTGCTATTGTATACACTGTCGCCTAAAAAGGTTTTTGATTGAAAACTTAATTTTTACGAATATCCAATTGGTGCTATTATAGTATGCGGTTTACACAAATAACACTTGTCTTATATGGTCTACCGCTACGTTGTGATCTATTTATAAAGGAAAATTTAATCCAATTTACCTAAAGTATAACGTTATTAAAATCTCCTTGTTCCAGGGTTGCTCGTAATGCGCTGCTGTTAAAAATAGTGGCATCATGAGCCGATCCGTTGCCAACAAGCTACAATATCAGTAACATTCATAAATGCGTCTGACACAACTTGCACATTTATAGAAAAATATCCCTTCCTGTTTCTAAATATTTCAGTATCACTGCCTCCTAGTTTGTTGAAAGTATTTCATTTAAAAGTTCATACACAGTGATAACGTACCTGAAAATTGTATACGTATATGGGTGCCATCTATCGCACCAATAACACGAAGAAATGATGCAGTTCTAAAAAATGTTCGCTGATATAATAACATTTCCTCATGTGTCGCTGGTAACTTAATGTAGTTTGGACGTAACAGAGCGAGTGTCCTTAATACTCTATGAATAATGCGACAAGCAGTGGAAATGTCAACTCCTGCAAAGTCTGCTACCAATTGAACCTGACCGCAGGTTGCAAAATACCTCAAGGCTGTTAGGAACTGTTTCATAGGTGATACACTGTTGTTTCTAAAATAAAGATCGAACACTAATTATTATAATATATATTAATAAATTTTGTTAGTTACCCATCATATACAAATTCTAGTTGACCCTCAATTAAAGGAAGAATATGTAAAGCAGTTTCCTTGGTGATTCAAAATCTTTTAAAAACTTCAACGAAGCAATACCATAAGTAAGTGTATTAACCGTAGATATCATATCTACGGTTAATCGAATATCCTCCAACAGGCTTTCCCACTTGGTGGATACAATGTTAAAGATAGCTTTACGTTTGTGCAACAATTCAAGGATTTTCACCTACCTGAAGATCATATTCTCATTTCACTGGATGTAGCTTCTCTCTTTACGAATATTCCTTTGGAGGATATTCGACAAGAAAGAAGCAATACCATAAGTAGGTGTATTAACCGTAGATATGATATCTACGGTTAATGGTATTGCTTCTTTCTTGTCGAATATCCTCCAACAGGCTTTCCCACTTGGTGGATACAATGTTAAAGATAGCTTTACGTTTGTGCAACAATTCAAGGATTTTCACCTACCTGAAGATCATATTCTCATTTCACTGGATGTAGCTTCTCTCTTTACGAATATTCCTTTGTCTATGGTTATTGACAACATTAAGGAAAATTGGAATAAAATCAAGCCCTTTTGTAATATGTCTGAGGACATGTTTTTAACAACTGTCAATTTGGTTTTTAACAATACGTACTTTGTTTTCCAAGAGAAGTTCTACTTACAATTATTTGGAACTCCAATGGGGTCACCTCTGCCACCCATAATCGCTCAAATGATTATGGATAATTTACTGTCGAGTGTTATACCTAGATTACCATATGAGATGTTTTTCTTGGTAAAGTATGTGGACGATATCATTTGTTCGTTGCCAGTCCAATATGTTGACCAAACGTTAACAACATTTAATGATTTTAATGATCACCTTCAGTTCACTTTTGAAATTGAAGTGGATGGTAAATTACCTTTTTTGGATGTTATGGTCATCAGAGATATATCTAATCATCTATTATTTGATTGGTATACTAAACCAACAAACTCTGGCAGATATCTCAATTTCCACTCCAACCATTCTTTTAAACATGATTTATGGCAACTTCTTAAAAGTAAACTCTACAGAAGTTGATATTACGTACAAGAAGCTTCCGTATATACAGAAGTTATCTCCACTTTTAGTACGATTACTTAAACAACCTAAGATTACTATTGTCTACGAATACAATTATTTCATCCAGAATTTGTTTACCAAATTAAAGGATCGTACTCCGAAATTGTTAAACAGTAATGTTGTCTACAAGATCACGTGTAGTTGCAACAATAGTTACATTGGTCAGACTAGCCAGTGGCTAAAGAGTCGTTTAACCCAGCACAGGAGTGTTTGCAGGATAAACTCCAATAAATGTGCGTTGTCCGCTCATGTTGCGGCAACCAGTCATACACCACTTTTCGACAACACCACCTTTTTGGAGAATGAAACCAATTACAAAACTAGGCTTTTCATCGAGTCTTTTTATATTAATAGTGAAATTAATCCTATCAATAATAAGATTGATATTGATAGGGTGTATAACGTCTATTCTGCTTTATATAGTAATGACATTTTTAAACAACGTTAAGTATTTTCCTTCAGGTTATGTAATCAATGCCATTTTCAACGTACTCTGTCACTCCTATAGAATTTGTCATTCTCAACTTTGTCTTTATGTTTTAACCGCCATCGTGGCATGACGTGCCCTTCAGGCAATTTTTTAATTTTTTAATTTTTGACCCACATTTATTATCTGAATCGTGCAGTAATTGTTTTTCAATTTCCTTTAATATAATTGATCAATGTAAGTAGTTAGCGACAGGTTATGTATTTCTTGCTAATTTCGAATTTTCTGTTTCCATTTAGGCTTTGTAAAGGTGCGAAAAATGTACCGAAACGTTAGGTATTGATTAAAATTTTAATCTGTATTCTGTTGTTTGATTTGGACTACATCCCTTAAATATATGTATATATATATGCAAACAAATATTAAGGTTAAGTTGCTAAGGAGAACTAAGCAGTGAATATTTGTGGATTAAATTTGAGGAACAGATGACAACTTAAGTACCCGTTTTTGCAATAACTGGATAAGATAATATAGTTATATGAAACAACGAAATCTCTTGAAAACGAAACAGATCTATGGAAAAGAAATTCAAAATGCCTGCTGCACAAGATAACACACGATGTTTTTTCACCTTTTGGGGAAGGAACTAGAGAAAATGGTATTTGATGGCAAAAAGAATTGAAACAGAAACCCGTTTTGTGGGACAATGCTTAGATACTGAGTTGCAAAACGCCTAAAACTTATAAAAAATCTCCATTTCAGAAATTATATGCTCAATACTTTAGGAGTTATTTCAAATGAAACGGATCGTGGACGAGGTCTAGTTAGTCTGGTCAAACAGGATGTCTTATTTTTCCTAAAATATTATAAATTTAAAGTTATCTTTGATAAACACAAACTAATACGTTTGAAAGAAGTTTCATATTTGTAAACTGTTTCTTTCACTAAGAAATATGCATCATTTATTGTCAGTTTTACTTCAATGTAAAATATCTTGTTGGATGTTACTTCCACGTTCTTCTTGAAGATGTTGGTCAAAAGCTTATTCTTCCTAGTAATACTATCTAAAAGCACCGTAATTTAAAAAATAATTAAATATTATAATAACTAATAGCACATCATCAAGGAACAATTAAAAAAAGAACATTTTAGATCGCCTGCGGTACTAAAATTCAACTATAAACGTATAGAAAAACATTCAAAAAAAACTTCTAAACCACCACATCATAATGTAAATGCTATTCTTTATATAGTTTTCCGGAGGAATATGCAAATAACATTCAAATAATGATTTTTTGCCAGTCCCAACTATTATTATTCAAATGAGCTACTTATATGAACATACAAGTAAGTTTTGTGCACAGGTCACTCACTGTCTTGAATGGTTCAAAAAACTACACCTGCAGTTTGACCATAATTAGGAGGGCATTTGACATTAAAGTAACCGTGTTAGTTCTAAAAATTATCAGTGATAGGGAACGCGCATAATTAATACTGCTATTAAATGTTCATTTAGTTAATTTATTCGTTTTCAGTTAATAATCAGATTCAAAAACATGAATTACCTAAGCTAACCGAAATGTGTTTAAAGAAATGAATATTCATGACAATAATTTCGCAGTAGTAAACAAAATTTAATTAATAGAAACCCAAGCTGCCAAAATGTCTAATTAAAATAACGCCTACTGATGACTATTAGAATTATGGTCTCCTACTAAATTCAGTGGCATGTAAAATTAAAACGGTGCTTTCAATGTTCTATGTGCATATATACAAAGAAAAACAACTAAAATTGCTGTTTGTTTCAAAAACTGTAATGATCATCTTTTGAAAAGTTTTATTAAAACATGCTACGTAGTAGGTCTATAATGTACAATATGTAAATAAAGTAAACAAAAATCGAGATTAAAGAATACGATTAAAAACCATAAAAAACAACTTTTCTTGAGAACTTTAAAACAATTGGACATGATTTAAAATAAGTTTTCACACTGAATCAAAGTTTATTGTGTTTTATTTAATGACTTTGTCCTAAACGACAGAAAAAACTAATAATATTTCCATATATACCGCATAATTCAGAATTATACTTTTTTGATTTTCGTGTAAGCGTATCCAAATTATAATGGTTCGACTCCCACAAAAATCAGCACCGACTTAACCCAGATATGCCTATAGTCCTATATATAGTACGGTGATTAAAACTCCCTCCACTTGATTATAAAGTTGATAATGGTAAAGCCATCTATTTTGCTGATGGGTACTATCGATTGTTTTTCCTATCGATAGTTACAATCAATAGTTAAGCAACAATTGACAGTGGTGATGGAACCATCGATTGTTTTTCCTATCGATAGTTGCAATCGATAGTTATGTAACATTCGATACTTAATGAACTATCTATCGATGGTGTTACCATTAATCTGCAAACATAGCCTTAGCATATGTACTGTCAGATGGGCACAATCGATAGCCTATCGATTTCAAGATTCAAAAACTTCAATGCACTTTTAATATTTGCAGCATTATCAGTGACTACAACTGTAATTTCATTTGTAATAGATCACTCACAAAATACACTTGATAAAATTTTTGATAGGCATTCACCAGGATGACTTTCTTCGACTAATACTGTTTTAAGAACCACTGACTTTAACTGGCTTTCATGGAAAAAAAATGGCACGTTACTGTTAAGTAAGATTTGGTGTTAAAGGATGTCCAAATATCAGTTGTAATCGATATCAAGTTTGATTGTTGCACAGCTTTTTGTGCTGACTTAAGGACTGTACTATATTAGTTTGGAAGATAATTATTGAGACATTGACAATTAAACTGTATCCGGGTAGCGCTACGTTCTAACACGATAAATGTAAAGAACTGGTGGGCGTCTGCGTGATGATGAGTAAAGTTAGTTGGACGCAAAAATTTTATCAAAACATCTACGTTGACTACTATACTATAAATCACTCTTCACTGCCACTGCGGTCAATTACAGAGACAAAGAGAATACAATAATACATGAATAAAAATGGAACATGTGTTTGCTATTGTTGCGCATTGTAATGCATTGCATAATATGCGTAAACGCAGGGCGCCGATAATCGACATCCGACACCAACAGTGCACGTGCATTTAGCTGGGGTCCCGGGATTTCCCTTTAATGATTAACTTAAGGTTCAATAGAACTATCATTTAAAAACAATTGAGTATTGACATTGACAGTTCTGTACTAAGATTTTCTTTGCAGATTATTGGTAGCACCATCGATAGTTCATTAACTATCGATAGGAGAAGCAATTGATGTTCCATCAGTACTATCTATAGTTTATGAGACTATCGATAGTACGCTTCACAATCGCAAGTTATCGATAGTAAAAATTCATTCATTAAAAAAATAATTCGATAGTGACTATCGATAGTACAAACTATTGATAGTCCAATCGATAGACTATCGATTGTGCCCATCACTAATCTATTTGTCTCTTCCAGTAAGAATATTTAGTGGAATCGCATCGACATATTGCAAACATAAATTAGTGAAAATGGAATCGTGTGACATCCGACTTGTAGGGTAAGTATTTTTTACTTCTGTTTATCAAATTCGTTCAAAACCCCTTGTTGCAGCATAACAAATCGTTGATATATTGATGACATGAGTTACGTTTTACGTTATTCTTCCCAATTTCTTGAAACTCGTATTTTCTCATAGAGGGCCTACATGTAGGGCGTTGGTACCATACGTAGCAAGTTGTTAAACTTGTGCTTTATGCAAAAAAATTGTAAAACATTTACTTGGTTTATATAGTTTTTTATATTAGAGGATTAACTGTAACTGAAACCCTTGCGATGGTGGAAGATGACAATTATCCCTGGTTCAGCACATATTGCTTTACTTACTCCTGAAAATTTATGTGGATGGGCTACCGCTGAAGATTCTGATGCTAATACGAGTTATTTACCAGCTAATCAACCAAGAGAACCTGCAGAAATAATTTCCACTCATTCTAATAAAAACCCTGTAAGCAATTTCATTGACGAACAATTTGATGAAGAAGATGACATTCCGCTTGCTGCATTACTTTAGGCTGAAAAGCGTCAAACAAAGGATAAATATAATTGAATAAATAAATATTTGGATATCCAAGATAGTGTTGAATAGCCTATAGACAATGATAATAAGCTAAGGCAGATGTATCGGTTACACTATTTTGAGTTGTTTTTGGTGACAACTATACTGATTTGATAGTGAGAAAGACAAATAATTATGCTTCTTCAAAAAAAATCAAATAATGTTACTCCAACTAAAACAAAATGTTTTTTGGGAGTATTACTTCTAAGCGGATATGTTCAGTTGCCTCGGAGCCGTATATTTGAGAAAAAGACACTCATCATAATGTAGTGGTATCGGTTATATGGATAAATGGATTTGACTCTATTATGAGTCTCCTGCATTTTGCCGATATTAATATTCAACCCAAAATGATAAATTTGCAAAGGTACGTCCTATATTTACGCTTCCAAGTCGTACACTTTGTAAAGTAACTCTTATGCAAGAGCTCGCGATATAGATGAAGCCATGGTCCTTTACTATGGCCGTCAAATATTAAGAAATATATCAATGGAAAGCCCATTCGTTATGGCTACAAACTATGTATCGGTTGTTCTCGTTTCGGATATGTACGAGTATATTGGTTTGAACCGTATCAAGGAGCTAATACTAATATGGGCACCAAATATAGAGAACTTGGAGCAGGAGCAGGTGTGGTGTTACATATCTTGATGTTTAAAATTTTAAATGGCCCAACACAAAACTCCATTGTTACCATGATAATATGTTTATCCCGTTACCGCTTCTAAAAAAATTATCAGAAAGTAATATACGTAGTACAGGAACAATAAGAACAAATAGGTATAAAAATAATTCATTTTCTTTTATAAATAGGAAGAAAAAAACTAAGTGGCGTTATGAGTACAAAATGTGCGACAATAATAATGTAATGGCGGTTAAGAGATTTTCTCAGGGTGAGAAAAAACAATGCATGTTAATCAACCTCACATGATCCATTTATATGATGACACTATGGGGGCTGTAGACCGCTGCGATGAAAGTATCAGTTTATACAGAACTTCCATTAAAGGCAAAAACTGGTATTTTCCTTTGTTAACTCAAGCGATTAACATGACTGTGCATAATGCTTGCCAAATTCACGAATACTATAAAAGCGAAATGGATCATCTTACCTTCAGACGACAAAAAGCAATTGCACTAACAAAAAAAACAAGAATAAGACAGGAAGTTTCAGTAAAGGGGGTCTAACTAAAAAACAAATTGTAGGAATAGTATGGCAGAATAAATCATTTTGTACCTCAATAAAACGAGACAAGATATAGACATTGCGATTACAAAAACAATAACAAGTGCCTGAAATACAACATTGATTTGCATGTAAAATGTTTTGTTTTATACCACAAATGTTAATGCATTTTTTAATAAATATGAAGTATATTGAATATGTAATTGTGTATATACCTGAAAAGAAAAAAAATAATATTGCCATAGTAAATTTTCCTATCGTCCTATATATAGGCCGATATCAAAAGTGTACTTATGAACAAAAATATTTTTCTTTAGTATTGTTTATAAGCATATTAAATCTAAATAACCCACTTTTGACAAAGAAATCGGAAATTTTCCTTGAAATAAAATTTCAGGCATATCTGATTTAAAGACACCGTTCTACAAAGTCCTAAAAATTTGTATTAATTGCATGCAGATTTTGTAGTACTAACTGCATATTAGTAGGTGGTTTGTGTTCCCTCTAGATAAGGTCACTGCCACCCTCTACTTCCTTCCACCAACTCCTTCTCCCACTTCACTCCAGTACCACCTCATTACACCTCCCATCTCACTCCACCTCCCACCTCACTCCACCACCCACCTCACTCAACCTCACACCTCACAACTACCACTTCATACTTTCTACCTCATCACTTGCCACCTCACATCTCCCACCTCACCACTTCCTACTATACCACCTCCCACCACACACCTCCCACCTACACCTGAGTTAGGTTAGGTTAGCTCGATATTATTGAACTTGGCTTTCAGTTGAACAAATAGTATCATTTTTAAATAATCGCTAACACCTGATTTTATTTTTAATATATAAAAAACCCATTGCTTAAGAATTCTTGCCCCACAATTTCAATTTGATTTTAACTGAAAATATTTTCAAGACTTCCATATAACACCAATTAACACAATAAGAAACTGCGTGCGCTTAGCCACCAGCATTTTCCAGAGCATTAGTTGTTGAGGTATTGCCGAGTTGATCAAAATTACAAGTTAAACATGGATTTTTCTGGTGTTGACGTTACAAGTGATGTAAGAGTACCGCAATTAGATCTCAATGAACTAATAGGTAAGACAACCTACGCGTTCGGTGACTTTGCATCAAATTTCCACTATCATAACGTGGAAGTTGGATTTGATTTATACGGTGGTCTACGACCAGTCATACAAATTATTTGCAATAGCAGAAGGTGTAAAAATTATGCTATAAAGATGGACTTCTTTGAATGGATGGAGTTCTGCAATTTTCAATTGGAATTTAGAATCAGACAATTTGTCCAAAAGTAGCAAACGTAAGATTGAATGGTTTATCTGGTGGAGTTTTAGAATTACAACTGGATCGTGAATTCAAATTGACAGTGAATTCAAACTGACATTCGAATTTATTTAATAGTAGTGTATGGGTAGGAAATAAATGTCAAGAAGAAAATTCATATAATATTGAAATTGCGGAAGATCGAAATGTTATTGTTTTGAATGCGTACGGGCGTTTCAAGCTATTAATCATGCGGAAATTAATATGTTATAAAATGGAAGAGTTGAAGTGTACACATTTTCTAGAATTTTACAAAAAGTTTGTAGGTGTTATAAAAATGTAAGTGGAAATACGATAGAAGAAGAAGTGGTTCAAATGTTCAAATGTGATTAGAGAGAGATTCATGCCAGCAATTTTGTGTTTAATGATAGCAGCAATGCTAATTACTTGACAGTGTTGGAAATGATTAAATATTATCCCAACCAATACCTAGAAGATGTGAGTGTGGGACGATCGCTCACGCAAATGTTTAGAGATTTCGCTATCCCTAATTCTCAGATTCCGGTTACCACAGCGGATGCTAGTTAAAAATACACATATATTTTAATAAAATTATAATTTTTTTAGATAAAGTTTGTTTTACTTATTTGTAACGTCAACACCAGTAAAAATTATTATGAATAAACTTTTTATTCTTAGGTTTAAGGTGATATTCTTCGTTAAGGTCGAGACTAATAAGGGTAAATCTACAACTTGTACCAAGATGGCGTGAAAGAACTGCAACAGAAGAAAATGCAATGGTTGTTATAGTGTAATGAAAGATTATGCTCTACGCTGTTTCTCAATCATCCTCACAATTTTTCATATTTAAATGCATCTTAAGTTAATCTTTATATTAAAATGGTATCTGCAGATTTAACAATTCTAAGAGATTTACAAGAACATATATCAACTGATCCGGTGGTCTAGTGGATCAGGCATTTGCTTTGAATGCAGGCGGTCAGGTTTGGATTCCCCTTAAAATAAAATTATTTTTCTAAGAACCATATGTTAATATTGAAAATTTTGTGACGGAAAAATAAAACAGAAACTTCTACAGAAAATTGATTTATATAGCACCTGTTTAAAAGAAATAAAATATTGCTTCTTTAATTGTAATAGTATTTGATTAAAATAAACGTGTAATATTTTTTTCTAAATTTATTGTGTCCAAATTGTTGCTAATTAACAAAAAAATTAAGATTGGGACTGACTAAGAAATAATTTATAGGTAGGATTGCCATGTGTAGAGTATGTCATTTGTCCAGCTTCAGCCATGTTAGCTTAGCGTAACGGGTACAGATATTTTGTACTCGTTATAATCGTAACTTAAGATTTGTTGATAGATTAGAGTAAATAGAGTCGCCGTAGTCAAAATATGAAAAAATTAAAGATTGTTTTAATTTTGCAGGCAGGATCGTTGTAGTTGTTTAAGAGCGTGAAAAGCAACAACGTTTGTTTGCAAATTTGTTATCTGTTTTCCACGTTAAAGTAGTATCTAAAAAAACACCAAGGATTTTAACTGACGAAATTAGTACAATTAAGGAAGGAAGGCTGGTTAGAGATGGTTTGTTTGACGTTTCTTTGAGTGCCCAGATGAATAGCCTGGCAGTTCAAGAGATTAGTTGAAAGAAGATTACTCATACTCTATTTATTAATTTTTTGCAGATCCTGATCTACATTATTAAAGGTTTCGACAAAAGTCATAGCAAAGTTGAATATCATCTACATAACAATAATATTGACAAAATTGCAAACATGTAGATATATCTTGTATATACAAGCTTAATAAAAGTGGACCCAATACAGTTCCTTAAGGAACGTCTATTACCTGGTTAATAATATTTGAAAGACGCCCAAAATTATCTTTCACTTACTACTTTTGCCCTGGATTTCAACCATAAAATTGCTGTGTGGGAAATGTTATTTAAATATTTAAGCTTACTTACCAGAATATCAAAATTAACATTACATTAAAAGCCGAGCTAAAATCTAAAAGAATGGGAATAATAAAATGTTGTCTGTTCATAGCCAGGCGGATATCATCAACAACTTTCAACACAGCAGTACACGTGCTGTAATTTGCACGAAACCGAGATTGAAAAGAATCAAATAAATTGTATGTTCGCAGAAATTTTGTCATTTAGTGAAGTGCAATATATTCTATTGGCGTAGATAGCATTGGAAGAATGCTCATTGGAGGGTATTCATAGAAGCAGGTTGGGCTTAACTTTTTAGGTAGTGACCATACAAGCGAATGATTGAAAGACGTTGGAAAACAAACAGATTGAAATAATGTATTAATGATGGACGTGTTCAAGAATAGAAGGATATATACTAACTTTCATAAAAAGCGCTACAAACGGAGGTTGTTGAACGTTTTAATAAAATTATCAAAACGTAGCTATTTTGATGAAACGGCGTAATGATTACAATTTAAAAATCTAGATACTTTTACTTTTGTTTTTTTCTTCATTTTGTTGTTGTCACTTAGTATCAATTATTTGTAAACAAGGTGTGTAATAACTGTCAAGTTTTCGGTTAGTTTGTCCACTATTGCTTTGTTAAAATTTAAGAATGTCAAGAGTTCGGCAACGTACAAATTAACGGCAACAAAATGATTATGAACCTGACATTATTGGTATGAGAGAGGCCGGACTTTCGTTTAGAAATATTGCTAGCTAAATCGTGATGTTGCAACGGTGGCAAAATTTTGGTTCAGATTTTGGTTCAATTGCTATAGAGTAAATGGAAGGTGCAGGACGAAGAATGCCAATGTCATCTGTTTATCGCCAGACAGAAATTTATGGACTGCACTCGTACCGTCCATTTTTGTGTATTCCTCTTACTCCACTTCACCGTACCCGCAGACTAGAATAGAGCAACAAAAGAGTAAATGTTTAGTGACGAGTCTCGATTTTGTTTGTGGGCCCAAAATGGTCATAGAAGAGTCAAACGTAGACACGGAAAACGCAGTAACTTAACATTTTTTGTGGAACGCCACACGACCCTTACACAAGAAGTGATAACATGGGGTACAATATGTTATGGTAGCATATCACCCTTGGTCTTCATCGATGGTAACTTAAACGCAGTCAGTTACATTCCCAATGTTCTGGAGCCTGTTGCACTTCCATTTTTTCTGGTTTGAAAAATTCCATTTTCCAGTAAGATGTTTAGGATATGTTGGATAGAAGGCTAACTGAATTACCTCATCCACCAAACGACTTGCAACATCTTCGACTTCAGATTCAAGAAGCTTACGATGATGCACAGCACGAAAAAAATGATCACATGGTTGACAATAGAAAAAAAATTTTTTCAGTTCTTTTATTTTCAAATTTTAATCATTTGTTTATATCATCACAATAAGTATTTTGTGAAAATTTTATTAACATTTCAGCATGTGAAAATATAAACACCAACAGAGTGTTGTGGAGCTCTCTTAGTCTGAATAGCGTAAAGCTCTCTTAGTTTTTCGACAAGCAGATAACTCTCTGGGGTTTTCAACAAGCGTACGTCACGCTTAGTTTACAACCAGCTGACGGCTCCAAGAAAAAATGTTATTTGTACAAGAACAAAGTTTAATTTATGTAAGTAAAGCCTGTTATAATTTCATTTGCACTAGCCAAGTTTAAAATTTGGAAGTGGAGTAAATGTCAGTGTGGTCGATTTGGTTGACTACCAACAATTGATAGAAGAGACTAGGTAGTCTGAAGACACTATGGAGTTGGTAGACCAGATGACGTCGTGCTGATATGGTAGCAGTTTGCAGTTCTGAGTGTTGCAATCCAGATTGGGGAAGTTCCTGCAGGTAGCAGTCGTCGATGGTATGATGGCAATCCCGTGGCAGTAATAGAATCCAGGCAACTGTTGTTCTTGTTTGCATACGTGTATAAACAGGTGTTTTTGTGCATTGTGGTATAAGGTTGTAAACTAAAAGGGACAAACTTGGGAAGAGTTACAGATTGAACTTTTTCTGTTGTATTATTTTACTGTATTTTATGTAGAAAAGATTTATGATTTTAATAATATTAGGTGTATGTACAAGGTAAAAGGATATTTTTGGGGGATTGATGTGCAAAAATTAGCACGAAGAATTAAGGTTTTACTATGAACTTGTATTAGATCGGACTTAAAGTAAAGACTGTGATAAAGCCCTGTTACTTTCTATGATAATATAATTGTAAATATTTATCTGGGGTCATTATTATTGCTTTCAAAATGTATTTTGAAATGTGATATCTTAAAAAGGGGATGTATATAATGTATAAATAATGAGTAAACGAGGAGTTTTATGTTGATCTTGGCGTGTAATTTTCTATGAGTATGTTAATAAACTTAAGCGATTTACCATAGCAGAATTTTTTAATAGTTAGTTTTATTTACAGAAAACAGCTGAGCAGCCGTGGCATACTTTAAGTCTTTTAGGTATATAAGCACCATCGAAGGTTTGTAGTATTTTGGCGTCCATGAACGTGGGGCTTCATCAGCTGTACTAAAGTTCGCATTATTAATGGCACCCAGAAAGTGGGGCTTTTTGAATTTAAGAGGCGGACGTCGTAGTATTAATTGACGCCCAAAGGTGGAGCTTTAATAAACCCAGCTTTCCTAGCATTAATTGTCGACCCAAATTTGGGGTTTGATAGTGGCGCCCAATTTAGGGGCGTTAACAGAGAAGCTTCCGCATATTATATATATATTTTTTGCTATGATATCGCCCTGGGCCGATGTAATTAACGTTCAGTTTCCTGCTGCCCGCCACCGCTCTGTGTCTATAAATAACCTCAACTTTAAATTTTAAATACAATTCTTTTTACATGCCTCGACTAGCTCAGTTCAATCCACACAAGAGTGCACGACGGTATGATAACAAAAAAGTTTTTACCCCCTTTTGCTTAGTACAGCTCGGCCAAACGCCCAGTTTAACCCTTAGTTAATTTCTTTATTAATTTCTCCGTTCAATGCTCAGATGCCTATATAGACCAATATTTAGATGGTTGTTTACTCAAATGATTATTTAGTCGATTATGTATTGGATATTTAGATTGCTTAGTTGGTTATCTCGTCGAATATTTAGATCTAATCGAACACTTAGAGCCCTGAGTTGTTCAACATTAAAATTATGTTTAATTTAAAATTTTAACTTACGTTTCAAAGTAAACGGCAAACTTATATCGTATACTTGCACTAGTATTGTTATTTCAAAATTTTTCTATAGCGACTTTCACTAAAATTATAATTATTTAATTTAATATTTTCACTTCGCGTGATATTCTAATTTGAACCGGTACAAAGCGTACCTTGGTTGAAGAATGACTGATTGTTTATCAAATTCGTGTCCTATATAAAGGATCCTCCTCTTCACCTGTATAAGTGGTTTCCCCAGTTTACGTTGTTAATTGAGGCGTTGCACTTTGCCTTATCATGCAGGCCTTCGGACTTTCTATAAAGTTACCATAAAATTCTCGTCGAAATAATTAGTATATCACGTAGACATCTAGTTTTGTATAGTGTATTCCTCTAAGTATAATACCTTTGTACCTTTTTTAAGTCACGTCCGCTTGTTTGTATAGCAATTTATTCAAACTTTCGCTTTAATTTATCACGTAGCCAAACGTCCGTTCTCTTGTTTTGTTTCCTAATCTGTTGGATTTTATTCGTCTTTTCTGATGTTTACAATTAAAGAGATCACGTAGTCAAATTTTTATGTTGACGTAAACTGAATGCGTTTAACTTCCTGCGTTTATGAAACATATTTGTTTTGAATGGGATTCTTTTATTGCGAGTCTGTATGGTTATTTCCTTACACTAATGCGTATTTATTTCAATAAGACTCGTCGCATTTAAAATGTTATTCGTGCGTATTTATTTTCGGTTTTATGCTTGCATTGTTGTTTTAAAATGAATTGTATTGCGTACAAGTTATTTATCTTACTAAATGTGATTTAATTTTTGAAGAATGGGTTTCCTTAGCTTTTTGCTTGATTGGCGAATTGCGTACCTTTTACGATAAAATTGTTTAGTTTTCTGGACTTTAGTGCCGTTTACATGTAGTGTACGATCCTTATAACTCAATATACCCCTAAATAACCCTATTATCATAGCATTTTATATATGAGGAATATAGAACTCGAAATTTTGTCCTTCTCAACAGCTTTTGAGTTAATCTGGCAAACGGATTCTAAAACCACATCATTAGAATTCATCGACAAACGAAAACTGTGGACAAACAAGCGGTAATCTAGAAGATATTACATTTATAGTATTTTATTTAACACTGATATCAATAGTTTTAACTGAAGCAAAGACTTGATTTAAAGTATTTGGATCCATGTTTAAATGTGCTTGTATTGGCGGTTCCCGATACAATAATTTTTTAAAAATTCTATGTTTTGCGTGTATTAATGCTTGCAGATAGAGTATAATGATAACACAACTTAAAGTTCCTGATTAACAGCTTTGTTTTACTACGCAAACGTTTGTATTGTTCGTTATTGACAGGTTTTAAAACTTGTTGTAATATGACATAGCAGCATTCCTTATGCGCCTTTTTGTTGTTTTTGCGTGAACAACCATGATGTGTTAGGCCGAGTCACGCAATTTTTTTTATAAGGAACATGGATATCGTAGAGTTCATGGAGCATAGATCAACATTGTCTGCTGGGTCAATATCTTCCCAGGAGTACATTCTGCATCTGAACTGAGTTTACATAAATCGATATTTTTTTAATTTCTGCAGGTAATAAATTCTTTTTGAAGTTTTGATACTTTAATTAAATGGGAAATAAAAATTGAATCATGATTTGAAATGTCTGATACCGAGGTCTGGCCAAAGGTGAGAGCTATATCTCTATTTGAAGTGATAATATTCTATTGTGGATGACGAATGAGGTAAGTGATGGGTAGTTGATGTGGCAGGAAGCAAAGGTTGCACGCATTTATCATTGTATGAAACTGCCAACGTCCAAAGTATCTTTAAGTACATTAATGTCTCAACCACCCAACATGATGACATCAGAGAAGTTCGGTAAGAGCTGAAACATGGCATCATCTATATCTGATAGAGCACCAAGCTAAAATGGTTTATAGATTACGCCAACAAGAAGTTTCGCATAATTTACAGTGATTTCCACAAAAATATATGCTGGTTTTGTACTATATAGCATGGAAGATTTGAGTGCAATTTTTAAAGTTAAAATCGCTCCGAATATAAAAGCAATCAAACCTCCATGTTTTCCAGTTCTATTACGTGTTTGGTCAGAACTCAGATATTGTTTAAACATTCGTCGCGGCACTGTCTGCTTGAAAAATGTTAAGCGAGACTATGTTACAAAAATACACCCTCGTTCTGATGAGAGATTAAATGGAGGTCCCGTGTGCGAGTGTTGTCACGCACGTTAAAGATTCCTACCTTGCTTGGAACAGCAAAGGTTCGGCAAAATTCAAAATTTTTTCAGGTAAAAAAAACACTTCCTTACCAATGTAGTACTTTCGGGTGGAGCATTGGAAAATCAAATCTAGAGGTTGCTTAACCCTCCTCGCGTACCATTGAATATTGGTGAAATAGGGTACGTTTTTAGAAAACAATAGAAAGAGAAAAGTGTTTAAGATGTAAAAAAAGAATAACACAAGGCCGTGCTGTATTCAACAAGAAAAAGTAGCTGCCATGTTCGAAGGCAACAAACATAGAAAAAAGGAAAAGATTGCTGAAAGCATGTGCATGGAAGACTGCACTGTATGGTTGTGAAACGTGGACAGTAGAAGAAGCGGGACAGATAGAAGCATTAGGGAATAGCGCGGCATATATTAGAGGCAGATAGTGAAAGATGTGGGTTGTGGAAATTTCAGGAAAATGTGTAGGTTAGTTCAAAAGAGAAAACAATGGAAGTACGCATCCAACAAGTTCTAGGACTGCAGATCTAATGATGATGATGTGACAGCTACGCGACTCGAACCGAGTATTCGTAATTATCTAATGAATCGTTCGATGTTAACACAGTTACGCCATGTTCATTCGCTTGGGATTTATAAAGTATTGGTTTTGCATCGCCCACTACAGACATACAGCATTCCGCTTGTGATGAAACTTAGACCTGTTATGGACATATAATGCTAATGAAATTATTGATGTCTTTTACTTAGCTTAACAGATTAATTTTTCTAAACAAGTTAAGAGATGGGGCATACTAGCAAGTACATTTATAGATACATTCGACAACTTCTAGATCACTGCTTTTGAGAAATGCTTCAAACCTGTATGTTCTTATGTCTTAAGCTAATAGACCACATTGGTACAATTAAAATAGCTAAGAATTATAGTCTCTTAATTTATTGCTCTTCGATTCCCAATTAACAAGATAAAACCAACTTCACAAGAACTTTAACGATATGTGTTTACAGAGATGAATATTCATCAAGGTACTATTGCAGAATGAAAAAATTTGAATTAAATAGGGTCCAAAGCTGTTGCCAAATTGCCTAATTAAAATAACACCGTTGATGACCATTAGATTAATGGTATCTTATTAAATACACGTGCAGCTGAAATTAGAAAAAAACTCGTGGTTCATTAATTTATAGAATAGAGGAAAAATAAATGTGTAAAAAAATACAAAGAGTTCAATTACTGAACCGTCATGGAGAAATTGTAGCCAGACTACCTATCTTTCCTTTAAATATTAGAGTAAGAATGTCTGAATACGTCAATTGATAGTTAGTATTCTATGAACTTTAGAGCCTTCATGTATTTATCAATGTTTTATTTAAAGTATTATAGAACATTTCGCACTTCTGTGATATGTAAGAAATATTTTCGGAGGCATAAACAATAGACTTGCGTTTTGAAAACATTCGTTGACCGGCGAGCTTCCGTATAGTCTGTTTTAATTGTATAATTTCAACGTGAAAAAAATGCAAAATAGATAAAAATAAAATGTATCTCTGAATGTGTAATGCCCAGCTTAGAGATTCGTATAATTCTCTGTGTTATTTGTTATAATTGTCGATTTTCACCCCACGGCTATCTTCCATCACTTATATTTTACTGGACACATTTCATTTATAGTTCGTTATTTTGTGTTGTCCGTAACCTTAGCACTAAATTACTCGTTGAAGGATTATTTTTTTGCACCTATGTGAAAAAGTTGTTATTTGTTAGTGAAATGATAATGTTGCCACATGGATTGTTTGATAACGTTCAAGATTTGCTGAATTTACGACGTTCCTGATGCTTTGCACTTACGAATTACGTCATATGGACTGATTTTTGCAAACTCCTTTGAATGAATCGTCCCGTTTGTGTTTGATTGGAAGTTAGGTGCACTTGGCGGATTTCTTCGTCAATCTCCAGCAGTACCACCAAAGGTTTTACTGTTAAAACTATTGATCACACGAAACATGCTTTTACTTCTGTTTTTATGTATACCCACAGTTAAGTGAGTTTCTTGTTCTGGTTGTTGTTTAAGTATTTTTTTGGTCTTATTCTTAATTTTAGTGTTGGTCACATTTGCTATATGTAATTCAGATTACGTTAAAGCTTGGTATAAAGTTGAATGATTTACCCCCAACTACACCCTGTGATCATGGTTAACGTTCTAATTTGAAGAACTTCATCCAACAAACGATCTTTATTGGATTTTACGGTTAGAAGATTCACATAGTACTTCTGTACAAGTTCGAATTCTGTTTCACTTAAAGTTCACCTTTAAACGTGCTGAGAATTTATCAACATGCATCTAATTTGGGCAATTGCGAAGCTGTATTATAGCTGCTGTGGTGCTGCTTGCCTGCTGAGGTTGTAGACCCTTGTTATATTGCATTTTGTATGCTGCTTGAAACCAAATCACTTGGCACTATTAAAATTTTGCATTCTTGATAATCCCCTAGTCAATTAATTTCATTTTAGCAACCATACTTACACTTTTGTTGTGCAGGTGATTCACCTTATATTGAAATCGAACAATTACCCTTTTATTACTGTTCGAATGAGTTTGTTTTGTGACTTACGGAGGTAAAATCTTTCATATTGTGTTTGCATATTTTATATTTAAGTTTATTAGAAAAAAATTATATATAAATTTACTCACGAGTACTTTGTTTAAAAATATCATAACTTGGTTTACATATGAATAGTACCGTGATTTTATGGTCATAGAATCTGTGCACATTTTGGTATCCAATTATTATTTTTGGGTTAACTATAATTTTACTGACTTTATTTTGTCTGGCTCCATGTCCAAATAATTTTAAGATATTTTAAATGTTTTATAACTGAACATAACCCGTAACCGGTGACGTTAAATGTCAAATAACTCAGGTAAAATATTGACGCTTCAAGAACTTCGTGCATTCAGAAACCTTCAAACCAGTTCACAGGCTGCTGTTTCATGGTGCGTATCTCTCGTTATCGGTGAGTTGTTAGTTCATATTCGCGATTTTACATCGCTTTGGGTGTTCCTAATCCAACCTCACCAGATACGTAGTACTTATATGTTTTAATTGATCAAGTTTTCCTTTCAATGGCATTTAAAAGATGGAGAATAAGACCATGTGGCCCTGGGTTTGAAGAGTGGGTAAGAAGTATATCTAATGAAAATAAAAGTAAGTTCAGTGATGATGAAGAAGACGTCGTAGCAGCAAGTCTTAAGAGTGATCATGAAAGTAGTTCAGAACAAAAAGCGTTTGACAATTGGAAAAATTCTGTACCTATTTCTGTTTATCTTTCGCCTGTGCCACGTTCGAAGCCACTGCCATATGTTCCTGAATCAGAAACTACATCATCAGACGACGAGCCACTTGCACAGAAGTAAAAACATCAATGCAAACCAATCCAATACCGTTGTAAGAACGGTTTCGTATGGGCGATACAACCGCCGGACCTAATGCACGCACAAGGCAGCATAATATCATTGCACATCATCCAGGGATATCCTATACTTAGAAATGAGTTTGAATTAGCATTAAAGAGTCTGAAAAATGGTATGGCGCCGGGTACAGCTAAGGTGCAAGCAGAAACTCTAAAAGCCGCTGGACAAGCAGTAACAGAACGTCTCTTCCAACTTGTAAGCTATATGAATGTGATAGGCGAGATACCCAAAGATTTCAAACGTAACATCATAGTAACTATACCAAAAAAAAAGAGGCGCGGATAGATGTGGAAATTTTCGAACAATAAGTTTGACAGCACTCGTTTCAAAAATATTAACTAGAATTGTACAAAGACGAAGAGAAAAACGAGCTGAAGAAATACTGAGAGAAGATCAATTTGGGTTTAAGTGAAACAGGGAAACACGGGAGGCTAATTTTAGCTCTGAGAGTGATAATAGAAAAAACAAAAAAGAAGGGGGAAAACTGTATGGATAGGGTTTGTAGATATGGAAAAAGCATTCGACAATATAAAATGGAAAAAAATGTTCGAAATACTCAAAAAGATTGGAATGAGGGATATACGGATAGTACATTGCTTATACAAAGAGCAAATAGCAGTAATAGAATTAGAGCAAGAAAATAGAGAAGTAAATATTAGGAAAGGGGTGAGACAGGGATTTGCCTTATCCCCATTAAGTTTTAACTTGTACATACAAGAGGCAATGAATACTGTCAAATGCAGGAAGACATTTGGAATTAATATGCAGGGACAAAAGATCGATATGCTTAGATCTGCAGATGACATAGCGGTGTTAGCATCCAGCAAAAAGAGATAGAAGCTCCTCTTAATGAAATGGAAACAGTACTAACGGACAGATATGGTATGAAAATTAACAAAAATAAAACTAAAGTTCTAGTATGCAAAAGAGGGGGAAAATAGATAAAAAAACAAGAATACAAATAGGTAACGAGAACTTACAAGAGGTTAAGGATTTCTGCTACCTAGGAAGTCAAATAACGCAAGATGGGAAAAGCACAAAAATATAAAACAAAGATTAGCACAAGGTCATGGTACATTTAACAAGAAAAAGCAACTACTGTGCACAAAGACCACAAACATAGAAACAAGAAAAAGATTGTTTAAAACATATGCGTGTGTTAAGAGCAAAGAGGTACTAGAAATGGTAGGGAAAGACAGAAATATGTGGAAAACAGTAAAAAATAGAGGAGATAGGATGATATGCCACATACTACGACATGAGGAAATAGTTCGGAATATATTAGAAGCAGAGATAGGAAAAAAGAGAAGTAGAGTTAGACCTAGGTTAGACTACTGCACACAGATAGTGAAAGATGTAGACTGTGAGAATGTCAGGGAAATGTGTAGGCTAGCTCAGAATAGAAATCAATGGAGGTACGCTTCCAACCAGTCGCAAAATGGAAAAACTAATGACAAAAATAATAACTGTACTTACACATGGTGATTATTATAAACAACTACAGATATTGGTTTTGCAATACTCTCAACTAATGTTAATTGTGCGAAAGGATTTACTGGAAAACTATTATTACGGCAAATGTCTAAGTGTTGAGGGATCCTTGGCAGTCACAGGTTGCTTAACCCACTTCACACACCATACATGTGATTTTCCAATGCTCCACCCGATGGTACTACACTGGCCAGGAAGCGAGTATCTCTTACCTGGAAAATTTGTAATTTTTCCGAGCCCTTGCTGTTCCACGCAAGGTAGGGATCTTTAACGTGCGTGACAACACTCACATACGGGACCTGCATTTTAACTCTCATCCGAACGAGGATGCATTATTGTGAAAAATGCTCACCTAACATTTTTCAAGCGGACCGTGTTGGAATTCGAACTCGGGACTTTGGGCGTAGTAGTCACACACATACCACTGAATGTCAGTGAAATAGGGCATATAATTAAAAAACAGTAGAAGAAAATTGAGGTGTATATAGGCTGTTATGAGAATTACAGGGAACTGGGTAGGCTACCTCAGAACATAAATAAGCTGAGGTACGGGTCCAACCAGTTTCAAGACGTAAAACCCAGTGACGAAAAATAAATGCTCCTAAATCTGATGATTATAATAAACAACACAGGTGTTGGTTGTGCGAAAGGATAAATTGGAAAACTATTAATTCAACAAAAGTTCAAGTGCTGGGGGAACTTAGCAGCCAAAGGCTGTTTACCCCCCTTTACGTAACACTGAATATCGGGAAAATAAAGTATATAGCTGTAAAACAATAGAAAGTGACCGAACTGCATCAAACAAGAAAGAACAGCAGCTATTTTCAAAGACAACGAACATAGATACAAGAAGAAAACTGCTCAAAGTGTGGAGCAAAGCACAGTACAACTATGAAACAGGGGCAGTAGGAAAAGCAGACAGAAAGAGATAGAAGCCTTCTGGAATGTTGTGCTTCAGATGTATGAGGATGGTAGCATGGACAGACAAAGATAATAACAAATAGGTTGTAGAAACGGCATAGGAATAAAGATATCTATGGAAAACGAAAAAAGTAGGAGAAATAGAAGGACAGGATACGTTCTAAGGCATTTCTGGGGAATAGTACGGGATATATTATAAGCAGAGATAGGAAAAGATAGGTTGAGGTAGACCGAGATCAGACTTTCGCACACAGATAGACGCCGACTGTGCAAATTTCGGGGAAATATGTAGGTTGGTTCAGACTAGGAAACAATGAGGGTACACATCCAACCAGTTCTGGGACTGAAGACCTAATGATGATGACCGAGAAATGAATTACTAGATTTTAAAGTAAAATTGTTGGCGTCGGTGTACCAGATGGAAATAAACAATACAGCGGAAACGAATCGGGTAGTCGTTGCACACTAAGTTGAATCAAGGGGTTGCTTGAAGATACTGAAGCGCTCGCGCATATCAGTATAATTGTTTTTACAATTTCCAAGAAAAAACTGTAGGGTCGATCTCAGGAACCTGACGCCACCAAAGAAAGTTTTAAAAAAACAAGCTTTCACTTACGCAAGGTATATCTTCAGCGTTACGTGGTCCTTCCATGTGAAGTTTATCCGACGTTGTACTATATTCTCGAAAAAGTTTTACTAAACTATCAATTGTTACTCTAGGAGGCACAGAATAATTAAACAACTTTTATCAAAATATATACGATGAATCTTTCACAATATCTGTCGAGTCAAATAATAATTCACCAGATCTAACGAGTATTTCCAAAAATATGCGTAGGATTGTAAAATTATCCCAAATTACCTTTATAATAATATTCGAAACCCTTAAAAACAATACAAATAGTAATTGTACTATGTACGATATTAAACAAGGTTTCATAAAAAAATTAAATTTCCAGTTTCTATCAGGGCCAACTGAATCTTCGGCTAGCATTTTGCTACATTTTCAACCTTTACCAAATTTAATACTAGGTCACGCTATATTATATTCTTATTGCAAAATTATAAACTCAATTATACTTTTAGAAAATACAAATTTAATATGACCGATGTCGATATCGTATGAAGTAGGCGTATAATAATCATATTAAAAACATTTCTCAATTAAATTCTTTAAAAGTTGTAAATACTGGCTTGACCTGACCGTGGAAGCATGACCCGTAAATATAATGAATGTATTGAGCACCATATAAATATATTACCAAAGGTCACGTAATGAATGTCGTATGTCCTTATCGTAAGTAATTTTATCTGTCGTTCATATATACCAGTAGATGTTTTATAATTGTATGTTTGCGTGTATGTCAGAGATTAGAAAGCAAAAACACAACTACAGCACCGTTTGCGTGGTAAAGATTAATGTTATACACATTAATATCTGATACTATACGTGAGAGTTTATAGAATTAATTAAAGGTATTAATTCAGCCTCGATTTCCTCAAACCAAAATTATATAAAAAAATACAATAACAATAGGGAGATATTTATTCTGCAACAGACTGCCACAAAACTTCTGCTGGATAACATGCGAAATGCATCAAATTTTAGAACAGACACTCATTTATGATTTGAGTTAAAAAAGCGAGTTTATTTTGCTACTATACCGACGATATTGTTCAGTTCAAACATCAAGCCGCTTTATAAACAAAAAGTGACATTTTCACACTTAAACCTAGAACTACAATAGCAAAAGCTTGTGTAGTGCAACGCATAAAAAACAACCATCACCTTACTGATCCAAGAGCCAGTGACTTTTATGACCATGCATCTGCATAAAACGAGAAGAGTAAAGATATTCCACGACTGCCACCACTAAATATGGGTATCACACGATACCTAACCATCAACATTACATGAATCGCCGATATCATTTCTGCTGGAACTTGTCACCGCGGATAGTAAATCGAAAATAGATATAAAGAATTATATGTCAATGGTCCCTACTGTGCTGATGGCAAAAGAAGTCAGTAGGTCGTGGGCTGAAGGTTTCAGCTAAGGACCAGTATTGGGAAGCCTAAGAGTAAGGGCGCCAGAATCTTATCACAAAGAAAATATAGAACCGCGACTCTAAGGTTCCAACTACCACACAAGTTTCCAAACACGATAGTCAAGCCCGCAAAGCGATAACTCAAAAATAATAAAAATAATAGTACTAATAAAAAAATATTCTAGTAGCACGACGATTATAATGTTTAACTTGGGAAATGTAAAGTGCACACAAAATATAAAAATACGCCGTAAGGCATCAACCATACAAGTTCGGCACAAAAACAACAATTCATGTACCAGTACCTAAAGGGTATAAATATGCAACAAAACGGTAGAAATGATATTAATCTAAAAATAAAAGTTTTGCGCTAAGAAAGTGCTAAAACGGTACAATACTATAACAAACACAATATATATATATATATATATATATATATATATATATATATATGCTATGTATTTTTCTCCCCACGTTGTTACGTCATATAAACTTGATATGAAGCCGTACTCGGTGTAATAAACGGTCTACTTAACGCCACCGCTCTGTGTTTCTCACTTTAATTAATCTTTTACTTTTATTATTATGCTACGGCTAGTCCTTTTTTAATCTACACAGAGTGCACAACGTTACGATGATCATTTCTTCTTTTTCACCCCTTTATGATTACCTGTTTGAATTGATAAAACGAAGTCAATCAACATTCATATAATGAAGGAAAATAATATTTACAATTTTAGAAATTCTTTAAATACACCCATCAATCAATTAATATTATATGGATTATTTATCTTAAAATTTATATTCTTTTAGTTTAAAATAAAGTCACCAGAAATAACACCCTTTACAAAAAAATCTGGTACGTTCGAGACCTCTTATGATTTATTACGTAAGTTTAAACGTATGCAATGTTTCTTGTTGACTCTTTACAAGTTTTGGATAAATTGAATAAATTCAGTATTAAAATTTAAATTGAAAAATATCTTAAAATTAAGTAGATCTGACCTGCGATCTCTTGATATATTGTTTCGTGTTGTGGATCAACACCCCCTTGTTGTCTTCAATCGAATACCAATGATCTGCTTTGTCGAACCAATATTTAAGTACAGTTATCCCTTGTTTTCCAAAAATCACCTCGTGCTTTGTTCTATATTTCTCTGCGTATGCTTTGAATCTCTTCCTTTAAATACCACTTGAAATCGTGGGTTACTTTGTATTATGAATTATCCCAGAAATAGTCCAGCATTTGACTGAAAGCTGATTAGAATTGTACCAGAATCCGATTAGAAGCCCAATACGATTATAAATATTTAGTTTAAATTAATTACCCAATTTCTACTCACGTTTTCTAAAAAAAAACGGCAAAAACTCTTCATATATTCTTAACGTAATTGTTGCACAGCACTATTTTCACAATAACATAAATTTTATATATCTGAGGCGTAGATTTCTAATTAAAAGTGATGTGGATTCAACGTGTATCAAGTGTAGACTGAGCTGTCTTATCACCGGTGGGTGTTAAATAGCCTTTTCCCACTACCTCTGGGTTGGGTTTCCAAGCAGTTTTACAGATTGTTTCAACCAACCAGCTTTTGTCTTTAATATTCCCTGTATTTTTAAGCTGTTTTCTGATGAAACTCTCTCGGATTTCCGTGTCATGGTTGTTTATTTGCGATCTTTGATACCTTATTATTTGTTATCGTGGCCAGACTTTCAACTTACGTCTGTTGTTTTGTATAGATAATGCTTTTGGATAATTGTACAAAAATAAATGATGTAACTCTAGTGCTGTTTTCGTTTATGTATTTATTTATTTGAAAGTGCGTTTTCTTATCAAAGCTCTCATGGTTCCAGCGTAATTGCATGAAGATTTCTTAGGTTTTATCTTATCTTCTGCGTATTTTATTTTATAAACCTGTAAAACACTTCTCATCGTCGTTTAATTACATGTACAGTTTTTTCTTTGCTGAATACGCATTCTATTGTTGAACGATATGCTTACTTGCATCGATTAATGTTAATTACGGTCTATATACAGGGTGTTAAATGCTTGCTATTTACATAATGTACGAATTACTTATTTTTCTGCTAAATGAATGCAGTTTTCTGATTCCTATCGCTATTTACAGTTGCTACACGACCCTTACTACTCAATACTCCCCTAAACAACCCCTTATCACAGCATTATATATATATATATATATTATAGTGAATACGACGTGAATGTTTATCCACCCGTTGGGAACACACATACAGTAAATATGAAACTATTTTGAATAAATAAATAATTGGTTAACAAATGACTGACTGGATTGTAGAGACTGCAAAACTAACTATCTGGTAGGTGGCCTATTGATTGAAAAGAACTTATATATACAGGGTTAATTTTACCCCTGCCACGCTGCAACCTATAATGCCTGTCTATATGCATACATTTCAAAATACGCCTGCTTCTATTATATTATAACTAATAAAACTTTTGGAGTATTGTACTTTAATGCCACGGCTTTATGAGACTTAAAACGCTCAGGGTTTAATAATTAAAAGTCTGAATGGTTATATGCAATCACAGTGGGTCGAAGTAATTGTATATTTTAAAACACCACTAATAAGACGGCTTCTAGTTATATTTCTGATCTACTCTCGCGCAGTAGTTAAAACAAATTAGGTTAAATGTGACAGTATGCAAACAACAACAATGTTCAGTATTATAAAGCTTTTGAGATCTTTAGAAAACTGGTCACCTAAACTTTAGGTGTTATAAATGTGGAAATTAAATTATTAAATCTCCTGTAAATCCAATGAACTAGCCCCTGTTTACAGAGATGGACCTCTTCACTGGAGGTGAACAATAATTAAATACGGATGAATGGATTTGCACAATACCTGTGTTTAAAATTTAGCTTTAATATGGGAAATTGTGAAATTACTCATAGTTTTGTTTTAGGTTTTATCAATGCCAAATGATATTTTTGATACAGTATACAAACTTATGTTGGAGATCTCAGTAGTCCTATCTTCAGATGTGAGGGTGGTATGAGAAACATATAAAATTCTGGAAAACTGCTTTACTGGCACACACTCGACTGTTCTTTGTTGATTCGCAGCTTAGTGGCCCCATATCTGCCCTATATGTATTGGATAATCTTCTTGTACCCAGTCGGTTGTATAAACATTTTATTATTTTGCACGTTGATCAAATACTACAGCCTTTAAGTTGAAGACTTTTTTTTTCTAAACACTAGCTTCCGAATTAATTAAATGCTTGAGATAATATAGAAACACGTCTATTTTTCAAAATATTGTAACAACAACCACTATTATTATTCATTGTACATAGCTAGATCACCTTGGTGATTTCTTATTTTCTAAAAGCCAACTAATTACAGAATTATGTTCTACATTCTTGGATCCCTTATTCAACAAAAATCTAACAGTTCAATTCATAAACATCTCATTTACATCAAATTACACTACTTGTCATTGGTTAATAAATATCTGTGCTTTACTAGACATATAAACTATATAGTTCTTATTGGTCAGAATTATCCACTTTTGATTTCTGGTATTTTTCCTGAATTAACTTTGAGTACCCTTTTGATCTCACTTTCAGACGTATTTTTAGATTTGCGTTAAGGCATAGATCTCGACATGAACATCGACTCAACAAAAGCCGTCACAACAAAAGTAGTATCAACAAAAATCGTCTCAATAGAATCCGTCCCACTAAAATGGCATCAGCAAAAGCCGTCCCAAAAAAAGTCCTGTATTGTTAAATATTAAAAATAAATTTAATTAATTGTTTAACTTATGTCTATTTGTAGATTGGCTTATTTTCGTCGCACAATTTCTCACTTTCAAATTTTACTTATTCTGAATTTTGTTTCACTAATTAATTACGTAACTTTCTACTACATTTGAGCATAATTAGTGCTTGGCTGAATATGAACTAAATGTTCATTCATTTTCTATTGAATTTATAAACCCTTCCTACCAATCGTTTCCATTGGTGTGTTTTTCGATTAAGGCTTGGACTTTGCCTTATCTCTGGCAGAACTCGGTATTTTCTCAAATTTCCTGTCGAATTCTAGGTTGACAATGCTTTCTCAGTCACGTAGGCGTTGTGCTATTATATGGTTATTTCTCAGAATTTCCAAACATCCATTGCAATTCCGTCACGTATTTTTATTTTTCGTTTGAAAGTCCAAAACATTATCATATAATTGACCCGTCTGGTGTTTATTTGTTTGTTACAGAATGTTGGTTTTCTGAACAAATGTATTCTTTCTAGTCATGTATTTAATGACGTATTAAGATACGTTTGCATATAGATGCGTTGATAATTTCGACGTAATTATTAAATATTTGGAATGCCAATTTATCTGTTCCCGGATAATTTTATTTGCTGCAATTAGTTGCTTCTGAAATCTTATCTTTACTTGTAAATTATACTTAAACATATTTATACGACGCACACATTACTATTCTAATTAAATGGTATCGTATTATTACTAAAGGAGCTTCTTTCTCATGCATTTAATCAAATATCCTTTATATACAGTGTCCTCGGAATTGACTTTTTGTAGAATAGTCGACTTACTCCTATAATTGATGGAATTATTTGATTTTATTAAAGTTAAAGTTATTTATATCTATCCTACAACCCCTATGACTTAATCTATCCTTAAACTACCCTCTTATCATAGCAATATATATATATATATACATATATATATATATATATATATATATATATGTATATATATATATATATATATATATATATATATATATATATATATATATATATATAGAGAGAGAGAGAGAGAGAGAGAGCGGGGGTGGGGGGGCACGAACGGTTCGGTGCCTACTCAGGGTGCTGAAAAGCGAATTAATAAATAATAATTACGCTTGTTAAAACGCTCACCCGCTATATAGACGCAAACGTTGAACAATCTAGGTTGTATAGTAGTGCGTTCGTTTGTGGCCCTTTTACAGGACATCTGGGGGGGAGTTACAATAATATACTTATAAATAATCTAAAATACAGCATCTGCGCTTCATTAAAATAATAATCCCACCCAAATACACGGCCTACGAAATAATAGAAAAGTAGACCCCGACAATTATACACATACTGTAGGTTCAAAAATGTACACATATCCTTCATAATTAATGACCCCAAAAATTATAAATATACTTTACGTTAACAATGTTGCTAGTTTTCCTTCCAACTAAATGATATACTAAACTTTACTTCTAATTTCAAAAATGTAATACAAATCTGTTATAACCGAACAACTGGATTTAGTTGTAATAAAAGCCTGGCTAATTTCCACTGATAACGTGAACTAATAAATTGGTCGGAGAGACGATGAAAAGTACGTATCAAAATAAATAAGTAAAATAAATAAGTATACCACTTGTATGTTTGTTGTGGTTTGTTTAGTATTCTTCTTAATCTTCTTTGGGGATTAAACCATTCATAGTTTTTAAAATTAAAATAAAATGTCAAACTTGAAGTTTTTATTATTTTGAAAACGATCCTAGGTCATGGATCGAAACATTAATAAAGATAATTTTAAAAACTATGAGTGGTTTAATCCCCAAAGAAGATTAAGAAGAATAAGTATACCACCCTAAAGATCCAGATGACTGGTGTATCCTTACTAGCAGTAACCCATTACTGGATTTTGTAAGCGGCCAGACGACTATTGCTTCTTACGCGGTTGAACTGGTAGGAGTCCAACAGTAAATAATAGGTAAGGTATAAGCAGGTAAGTATGAGTGTGAAACAAAGTAAAAAAAGGACAAGAGAAAGAAGAAAGACGAATAACCGCTAAAACAAAAAAAGAAAATTAGAATACAATTAATGTACATAATAAATATCTACGTTGATCGGCCTTATTGAAGAAGAAAAGAATCGGTGACGCAAAAAGTTCCGCAAACGGTAGTGGACAAACACCGTTAACTAACGTTGTATAACCATAAATCCTCCCACGGAGTTGCTAAAAATCAAAAGCACCAAAAGCACTTTAAAGATGATACAACAGAAAATAGAGCATTCATATTCTTCATTTAATCGCTACAAAGAGAATGACGTTAATCATATAAAATCAACTACACCTACCTGGCGTGACAAGCGGCCCATTAGGAAACGTACATAAACAATGAATTAAAGCAGAATGGAAATTAATTTTGATAATAGACTAAAATAAGTCAGAGAACATCGAATAAATTTTATACAGAAAACTACGCGTAACAAACTTTTTAACCAAGGATCAACCTATCAACCTCAAATATCAGAAATTTATCTCGAAATTTCCGAACATGTGGTGTGTCATTTTTCAGAAACCGAATGGTTAGATTGCATGTAGGATGTGCTAGAAAACATCTTGTTAGAATAAGAAGCAGTAGTGTTGATAGTATTTCGAAAAACAACCGAGTTACTATAGTGTTCTGCAATTGCTATACCACACTCCGAAACCAAGTCTTCCTTGCAAATAAATATAATGCAAGATTAGAAACAAGCAGTCGATAATGATTGAAGCACATAGGGTTTTAAGTAAACTCAAACATACGTATCGTTTGAAGCCATCATATGAACACTTGTTCTATAGCTGCTTTGTGAGCTTTGAATCTTATGTCGTAATAGTTCATTAGCACTACCAACAAAGATTAGTTTACAAGATATTCGCAAAATGACTAAAAAACACACAAGTTTCATTTCAAGATTACTAAAGGAACATCATCATCATTAGGTTTTCAGTCCTGAACTGGTTAGACGCGTACCCTTGTGCTGTGCTTCACAGATATGCTTTCAACAATGTTCTCCTTGTTTCTATGTTTGTTGTTTTGGAACACAGCCGCAGCTCTTTCTTGTTAGATGCAGTCGCCAGCCCCTTTATTGTTTACCAATATAAACTCTATTCCCCGATATTCAGTAGTATGTGAAGGGAGTTAAGCAGCCTGCGGCTGCCAAGATCCCCCAATACTTGAACATTTGCCGAATTAATAGTTTTCGAATATACCTTTTCGCACAATCAACGTAAGTTGAAAATATTTCAAAGCCAACACCTGCAGTTGTTTAAATCATCAGATTTGAGTGTAATTATTTGTTTCGTCATTAGGTTTCGGTCTTGAAACTGTTTGGACGCGTACCTTCTCTTATTTGTATTCTGAGCTGGCCTACACCGTTCCCTGAAACTCCCACAGTCCAGATAGATCTCGGATTCGCTTCTGTGGTTTCCTATTTGTATGCCCTGGTTCATCAAGATTCAGTAGTATGTGAAGGTGGTTAAGCAGCATGTGACTACCAAGGATCCCCAACACTTAGACATTTGCCGAATTAATAGTTTTCCAGTATATCCATTCACACAATTAACATTAGTTGAGAATATTGCAAAACCAATACCTGTAGTTGCTTATAATAATCATTAGGATTAAGTCCAATTATTTTTTCGTCATTAGATTTCCCTCATGCAACTGGTTGCACGTGAACCTCCATTGATTTCTATTCTGAGCTAGTTCACACATTTCCCTGAAATTCCCACAGCCTGCATCTTTAACTATCTGTGTACAATATTCCAACCTATGTCTACCTCTACTTCTCTTTTTTCCTATCTCTACTTCTTTCAGACCTTGGGATTGGTGACAACTTTTTTGTTATGGAAGCATTAATGATCTCATGTCGCAAAACCTTTAGTGCTTCGTTAGTGCTTCATTCTGATTTAAACGTCAACGCCGCCGCGCTTTTTCGAAAAAATTCGATTTCAAATTGCAAAGTTGAAAGCTGGAACTTGGCTACAGATTTTTTGTTATGAAACCACTAATAATCTTGTGTAGCAAAATCTAATATTCTATAAACTGCAAATGCATCTGTGTTGTGGTTTGAAGAACAATGAAGAACATGGGATTCCTTATATTCATTCTACTCAACGCCAGTATAACTATGTTTATTTCGAAAACTTAATTTTGAATATACCGCTACTTCTAATTTCACAATGTAATAACTTGCATGTAAAAATTTTCGAAGGTAATATGTGTATTTTAGATAGATAATGCAAGTAAAGCAAGTAAAACAATAACTACCATTACAAACGGTAGCTTTAACATCGAGATCTTTTTTATTAATCTGTAGCTGTACAAGGGCGTCTAGGAAAATACAATTGCGATTTTATATTTAAATTCTAACTCAGTAAATAGCATTCGCCAATTGTTAAGGAGCCATTATTTTCGTATAAAAATAATCATTATAATTTGTATCCCCATAAGATTCGCATATTTCTGATATCTATATTTGCATGCTGCTAAAATATAGAGCACTCAACTGACGCATGAATCACTAGAGAGCATTAGCTTTCGGCTGAAACGAATTTTTAAATTTAAAACAAATCGCGGCCACTTGTACTGTCGATGCAAAAATGTAAGTGACCATAACTTTTTCATTAGTAGTCGTACGCTGCTGAAATATGAAGCACTAATGAATCACTAACTTTCGGCTATAAAAGTTTTTAATTGAAGAAAGCCCCGGCAAAGTGTAAAATTCCGCCCGAAAATTGTAAATTGTCATTTTCGGCAATACGATTATTTGGCGATCTTCTTTAATACAACACTATAGAGAACTGAAAAAGCATTAACTTTCGGCATCTATAGGAACATTAGTGTTACTAAGTTGCGTTTAACTTCACGCAATATTTCTATTCCTCATAATGGTATTAATTACCTTGAGTGTGTATAGAATCTTCTGCGCTCCAAACTACCATATTAGACTAGTAACTTGCTTAAGTATTCCAAGTTATTCTATCTTAGGATGCAACTTGGGCGTCAATTCGTTTATAAATGCAGCAACAATGCAGTTTATAGAAATGTAGACTCACGAGTAAGGTTTTTATACAAGGCGAGTTACGTTTTGGGCCTTGGGAGCGGTCTTTTATTCTAAGTTGAAAATAAAATATTAATTGAACTAATAATAGGGCGAGTAGCCTAGGTAAACAATAATGCTAAAGTTGAAATACTCAGACTAACTGCCCTGGTCTGGGGCTCCTGGGCTATTTATGTTGTCCCTGGCCCCTCACAATTCTGTGGGAACTTGCAAACTTCATGTCTGCTTATTCTTAATTCTATCATTATACAATGCAACAATCTTAATTGCTAAGTAATCGCGGTTTCTTAACCGTCTGTGACCTGCCACCTGTAGTATCACTATCGTCTGGAATACAATGTATTGCATCCGTTCTCACAACTTGCTTGTGAACTGTTAATAACCTTTCTGGTTTATCCTTGAATTTACATTGTTGCATATACTTAAGTTTCTTTAACAATTTCTAATAATTCTTAATAGCTTCTATTTTATTATACACATATAGATTTGGGGGATACATAACTGGCGTTAATACAGGTAACTAACACAGATTAAAACTTTTCCAATTTACACCACCCTATTTACTCTCTAAGAATAAGTGAACATACCCTATTAAATTACTATATTCCTTTTAATCTCTTAAAAATATTTAAAGACACCATTTGATTCTGAGTCAAGGAAGTTGAATAATGCATTTATTTGCTCTTCTAGAGAACCAGAGTTATGCCTGTACTTTTATTTGATTTAAAATGATTATCAAATCATGCCCTTTCCAATATTAAATATTTTTCCAAAATATGATACTCAATTTGTTTATAACCATTATGCAATTCAGTTGCAAATCTAAATTGATTGAGTTACAATGAGGAAGGAAGAAATGCCTATTACACATGAAGAGAATTGGTTGTTTATGGCAAGAAGAACCGCAGCCGATGGTACCTGTAACTGATACTGGCTACCTTCCAATGCAGGTATAATACATACAACAGTCTATTGAGGTTTTGCTTTCGGTTACTTCGAATGTGAAAAAACTCAAGCCCACTAATTGAGAGCATTTAGATACCAGAATTCAAAAATTTGCAAACCTTCCTAAGATATATGCTTTTCAAACTATGCAAGACAGCTTGGACGCATTTGCTCTACATATCTATACTCTATGAGTTGACAATTATTAAAAGATTGTTTACATCGTTTAAACACTAATCAATTTCACCGCTCCATGGAAGGAAGCACGTTCATCTACAAAATTATAAAGTCAAAGGTGTTAAAATGATTAAACTTTGGGTACCGATATAAGCAAACATTAATTATTCAACTCCAATCAGAAATCTAGAATGGATGTGTCCCAGTAAGCCGCTGAATTGTTAAAAAGTCGTGCCTCCTTAAGATGGAGGTTGCAGAACCTGTATAAATGATCGTCAATTTCTTAAAAGTAATAATTGCTTTTCCTAAAGTTTATGAGACTATATTATTTGCGCCAACCACTTAACTTTTTGTAAATAAAAGTAAATGAAAGTTTAACATCCATTAAGATATAATGGCGATAGAGAGAGCCATTTACACATGTATCCCATCCATCTCTTTGTTGCGGCATTATCACAATTAGTAAAGTGAACCCATTTAATACATTTTCTTTCAGTCTAAAGACGGCCGACACTTTAAGATACATAAATATTTGCTTACGCTAAGTAAAGACTATGATTTACTTTTCCTTTGTGGTGAGTTGGACATGTATATTCTGATTTTTAACAGGGTTTATAAAATATGGAAAGCTTTTAAGCTTTATCATATTTTATTATCCACCTCGCACTTACTTTTGACATAGGACGAGCACCTCAATGCGTGGAATTAACACGTTGTTTCCATTAGTCCACGAAAATAGAGCAGCTTCGTTTTAAAATAATTTTAATTGAACACTGGATTTAGTGTTTTGGCACAGATTACAAATTTAATTTGAATGCTTGAGAGAAGTGCTGAAAATTTATGTCATACTTAAGGTATATGTCGCCAGGATACTTTATGTACTGCTGATCTCTTTTACCATTCATTATAACACAGTACTAAGGCTCCTGGAGGTTATATCTTTTAATATTTTGGCAAAGTTACAGTATTTCAATAGGTAGTAAGATAATAAATATCATAAAACTACAATTTACACGATGCATGACAAAAATATTACTATTTCAAGGTTAAAAACACCCACAGTGAAGTCGCGTATGCATAAATAATTTTGTAAAGTAGTCATGTTATGTCGTAATCACAGCTGTTGAAGGAACAACGGACCTTCTCGTACACTACATCAGGGGGTGGTCACTCTATAGGCGGTGTTAAAATAAAGTTTTTGGCGCCACCAGCCGCATTGAAACTGAGTAAAAATTGAAAATTTTACAGATATCTACTGTCAATCAAAATGAGCTGCGCGCGCTGCGCGTTTCACAAAATGACCACCACACCAACCAACGTTTGTTTGAATTCCGTATCTATTTTTGGTACAGTAGCAGTAATTTCAGACGAAAAGTGTAATAATATCACAGTTTAGAAAGTGTGCATTTTTCTATTGTGAAAACAGGGATGCAATTCGCCATAGATTTCCCAATCCAAAGAAATTTTTGTATGTTTATTACCAGTGGATGGATTTAATTGGAACAGCTTCTCTGAAAAAAATGGATCCTGCATGGGTCTACAAAAATTTACGAATTTGCCATGCTCATTTTGTTCCAGAGGATATTTGTCGAAATACGTATGTAGTTTTAATAAGCATCTCTATATTTTTATTTTACCAATATTTAAATTTAAATATATACTTGTGAAACTTAAGTTTGTATTGATTTGATTACATTTTAACATAAAAGCATAAATCTTTCTTAAGGAAACCACAGGTTTATCTACCCTTTTTAATAAATGGAATGATAAGCGATTTGATAGATCTTTCTTATAACAATTTTGAATATACAGTTAGTAAAATATAAAATGTGGTACAGATATGTAATACATTGAACAAACTCTAAGTGCAGTATTTAACTAAACAAGTATAGTACTCAATAGCAGTGTTCAATGAATTACAATATGATATTACATTTTATATTTACCTAATTTGTATACATTTCCAAGCAAACCATTTGAAATTCCTGCTAAATACGCATTTAATGGCATTTTTCCGCCAGATGGCGCTCATCACTAGTTAAGCTTCAATCTACATGGTGGCGCTAAACTTAATTGTAATTGTTTCTGTACAGTGACGCATCTCTTGTATTATTGGTCTGTGCACTACATTTTTAAACTTTTAAAATTGTCATTTTACGCTTAACTTTTGTATCGCGGCCAACTACTTACCAATATAATAAATTAATTTATTATACCGAAAACATGGAATAATACTATGTACAAAGACAACAAACATAGAAACAAGGAAAAGATTACTATACAGCTGTGAAACGTGGACAATAGAATAACCTGACAGGAAAAAGATAAAAGCCTTTGGAATGTGGTGCTACAGACGTATGATGAAGATATCATGGACAGACAAAGTTAAAAACAAAGAGGTTCTATAAATAGTAGGGGAAAAAAGAAATATATGGAAACAGTAAAAAATAGGAGAGATAAGATGATAGGACACGTTTAAATGGCATGAGGGAATAGTGTGGAATATATTAGAAGCAGAGAAAGGAAAAATCAGTGGTAGAGACGTACCTAGATTACTACTACACACAAATATTGAAAGATGTAGGCTGTGAAAATTTTAGGGAAATGTGTAGGTTAGCTCAGAATGGAAATCAATGTAGGTGCGTGTCCTACCAGCTCCAGGACGGGAAAGCTAGTGATAAAAAAGTAATTGTATTTAAACCTGATGATTATCATTAACAACTACAGGTGTAAGTTTTGCAATAATCTCAATAAATATTGATTGCGCGAAAGCAGTAATTGGAACACTATTTATTCGGCAAGCGTTTAGGTAATGAAGGATCTTGGTACTCGTCAGGTTGCTTAACCCCCCTTTGTGTACTATTGAATATCGGTGAAATAGGGACACTTTTAGAAAACCATTGAAAGGGAAAAGTACAAAAGATATAAAAAAAGTTTAGGACTAGGCCATGCTATATTTAACAAGAAAAAATAGCTTTTACATTCGAAGACAATAAACATAGAAATAAGGAAAAGAATGCTGAATGCATGTTTGGAGCAGAGCACTGTGAAACGTGGACAGTAGAAGAAGAGGTCAGAAAAAAGGTATCAAGCCTTTGAATGGTGGTGTTTGTTATAGAGGTATGGTGAAGATATCATGAACAGACAAAGTTAAAAACAAAGAGATTTTAAAAATAGTACGGGAATTAAGATATCTGTGGAAAATAGTAAAAAATAGGAGAGATAGGATGATAGGACACCAACTAAGGTATGAGGAAATAGTTCGGAATAGATTAGAAACATAGAAAAGAAAAAAAGAGACTATATATATATTGCTATGATAAGGGGTTGTTTAGGGGTGTATAGAGTCGTAAGGGTCGCGTAGTAAATGTACATAGCAATAGAAATCAGAAAACTGCATTTATTTAGCATGAAAATAAATAATTCGCATATTATGCAAATAGCAAACATTCAACACCCTGTATAAGGACCGCAATTAACTTTAATCAATGCCAGTAAGCATATCTTTCAATAATAGAACACATATTCAGCAAAAAAATAATTATACATGCAATTAAACTACTTCAAAAAGCGTTCAATACGTTTATAAAATAAACACGCATGAGATAAGATAAAACCTAGTAAGTCTTCATGCAATTACGCATGTGATAAAAGAAGAAATAATAAAGCGCTTTGATAAGAGGCGCACTTTCAAAGATAAGTTTTAAATACAAGACATAAACAGGAACACGTGGATTTACATCACTCGTATTACATCAGTTATTTATTCAATTCTCCAAAAGCTTTATCTACACAAACAACAGACATAAGCGAAATTAAAGTCCAATAATAATAACAAAACAGGCGGTCAAAGATCGTAAAATAATAGAAATACAAGAATATACGTAACTACAGAATAGTTGGATTAGAAATAAAGCTTGTAAACTTCTAGAAATATCAAAACAAACATGGTTGGTTACAAGATTTCGTACGGAGGTTTTGATAAACCAATCCAAATTTAGATAGCGAAAACTATATAACGCCCAGCGTTGATAAGAAAGGGGAGTCTCAATTTGAAGCACGTCGAACCTGCATCACTGTTACTCGAAGATTTACGCGTCGAAATAAATTATTAAATTCTGTGGAAAGTGGTGTTGTGTAATATTTGATGACAAGTTACGTTGAAGATATATGAAAAAGCTTTTGCCGTTTTGCTGAAAACGTGAGCAGAAATTTGTTAATTAATTTAAATTAAATGTTTATAATAATGTAGGGCTCTAAGAAATCTAATTCACACATCTAAGAAATCTAAGTCAGAAATCCAAGGTGTATCTAAGGCAGAAATTTAAAAAGTATCTAAGGTGTATGTATCTAAGGGATCTAAAAAGGATCTGAAGCGTATCCAGAAAAATACAAAGTAAAGCACGAGGTGAATTTTGGAGACAAGGATTAACAAAATTATTGGTTCAAACGTACGTAAAGGAGTACAAAGCAGAGCATAGTTTTTCAATTAAAGATAATAAAGGAGTGCTGATCCACAACACGCAACAGCAAACAAAAGGGGAAAAAGACTCATCAGGAAATCACAGGTCAGGGCTAACTAGTATAAGGAATCTTTTCAAATTTAAATTTAAACACTGAATATATTTTTGTAATCTGTAAGGAGTCAACAAAAATATTTAATACGTTGAAATTTATGTAAAGAGGATAAAAAGGTTTTGAACGTTCCACATTTTTTTTACAAAAGGTGTCGTTTTTGGTGACTTTAAATTAAATTAAAGGGATATAATTTATGGGATAAAAGATCTAAATAATATTAATTGATTGAAGGGTTTATTTGTCAGATTACCAAATTGTGAAGCGTAGATATTATTTCCTTTCATTATACGAATATTGATTGACTTCGTTTTATCATTCCAAGCAGGTAAGATTTGAAGGGGTAAATTAATTTGATCATCGTAACGTTGTGCACTCTGTGTGAATTAAACCGGGCTAGCCGTAGCATACTTAAAATTAGAATATTAGAACAACTCATATATATATATATATATATATATATATATATATATATATTTCTGTGAAATGTAAATGTTAAAATCGATTAGATAATTCATTGGACAATTTATTTCAAGTTTTCGCATGCAAATAGCAAAACCAACAATTTTTAACGCATTGCAAACCCTTAGGATAGAATTTAATTCGAATAAAGAAGTTTAAGGATGCTTAGATGCAAAGTAACAAAAAACTTTCTAATCAATTGCAGATGTAAATATTTGTTAACGTGCAGTGGAAAAGCGAGCATCTTAAATTATAGCACATTGGATGTATAGTAGTCAAAAGCTTTCAGATTATTTTAGCGTAAAAATCAATAATTCTAAGCTCATAACCAAGGAAGTGGAAATATTAATTTTCATGAATTAACAGGTGTAATAAATGTAAATACCATTAGCGTGCATAATAAATCATAGTTTATAAAATGTAAATATAATTGGTAAACGTTGGAATTTGTATAACTTTCAAACGCTTAATTATAGCAAAAGAGGACAAGTGGCCGTTACAATGTTTGTTAAACAGTGTGTAGAAAGAGATATTTTCCTAGTATTATTTATAAAAGGTGTGAAAGTGTTTTGAGAGAAACAAGCTTAACGGTTATAGGTTCTAGTAAATTCGAATAAAGAGGGGCAGACAAACAACACGTTCTTAGTATTTGTTTACGAGTTTGAAAGTCGTTTTGGTCAAAGATTTCTTAATATTGTTGTAAATAAATTCTACGGTCGCTAGATTCTAGGGATTCAAGCATAAAATGTGCACAAATAACGGTTGGAAGAGGGAGTGTTAATAGCAGGCATAGATACAACAGAAATATCATGTGTTAGATGTTGGGTTGACTTGGAGAGAAAGCAGTAAGATACAGAAAAAATAGATTTAATATGTATGAGTGAGATGCCGCATGTTTCTATAAACATCATTTGCAGAGTGTAATATTTTAGTGGGGAATAAGGTCGATAGGTTACATGTACAAGCTGCTAAAAATAAACAGAGAAGGAGTATCTGATAGGATATATGTGTAAATGAAACCGGATTATTTGAATATTGCTTGGAGAGGGCTATTGCGTCAAGGACAGGAGCAAGTTAAAAATAAAGTAAGGGATATAAGATTGTGTGTGTTAGCTAAAAGGAGACAGCTAGTTCCGTAGAAGGGGTGTTTATTATAAACGTTTGGGAGTAGTGACTAAGATTCGAGGAATTGGATATCCGTTGCGACGCGAAACTTGTGCTTTTGTAGAAAAAATTTTGTATGCATCGTCAAAATTATGAGATTTCGGTGGCGGTTGATGTTAGGGTAGAAATATACAGAGAATTGGTGAAGGCTAAACTGGTGTTTTCGGAATTAAAGTGGCAGTGTTTTAAATTTGTAAATTTCCCAACTGTGTCATCGGTCTCGGTGGCGTAATTGGTAAACGCATTGTTCCGGCAAAACCAGGATACAGGTTCAAGTCCTGTCCAAGACCTTATATTTTCCATCTTTCAATTACTAGCTCGATTTGAAATGATCATTTGGGCTTTGCATAAAAGTCTAAGTTATTATTTCATCTTATTCACTATAATACGATAGTATTTATCAACTTACCTTGTGTAATTAACTACTAAAATATTTATATATATTTAATACTTGGCTTATAGCCATAATTTTGAGCGTAGCTTCCTGTCTATAACTGACATAAGTCAAAAATTGACAATGTCAGATATGATTGACAAAAATGCCGAACGTAATTGAAAGTTAGGTTGATGTATCGTCGTGTACACGATTTAAATTTGTAAATTTCCCAATTGTGTCATCGGTCTCGGTGGCGTAATTGGTAAACGCATGGTTCCGGCAAAACCAGGATACAGGTTCAAGTCCTGTCCAAGACCTTATATTTTCCATCTTTCAATTACTAGCTCGATTTGAAATGATCATTTGGGCTTTGCATAAAAGTCTAAGTTATTATTTCATCTTATTCACTATATATATATATATATATATATATATATATATATATATATTGATGTCACAAGGCCTCGCTTTGGGGCGTTACTAAAAGGCTGATATGAAAAAAACCACATGTTTTGCAGCCACTAAAAGAGTGCTGTGACAAGACCGCACGATGAGATGCCGCTGAAAGGGTGCTGTGACAAGGGTCTCGTTGTGATGCGCTACTAAAAGGCAATATATATATATATATATATAAAGTTTAGGTGGATTTCGACTATAAAGATTTGATATTGTAAAGTAAAAATAAATTTTTCGAAAGCTTGAATTGATTAAAAGAGTTTACTAATCGCCCAAATTGACTACTACCCGATATTTACTTTACAATATATATATATATATATATATATATATATATATTACTCATATTTAGACCAGGGTACAAAATTAAATAATCACATCAAATAATTTTAATCACCGTGTAGAAGCTTTGGGAAAAGGTACGCTTCATTAAAACCATGAAGCATAAATAAATTCGGTCGTTTCAGTAAAAATAAGAGATTTAAATCATGTAAATTATTTATAAGACGCTTTATATAAAAGGAAGCAGTATTAAAAAAGCTCTACGTATAATTTAATTATTCCTAGTAAAGAACAAAGAGAAATTACGTGCAAAATTTATATTAATTAACCCTATTTTAAGTAACCGGTATTAAACAAAGTGTACACATAATAATTAACATTTAATTTGTATTCGCTAAAAATGAAAGGATAGAAGTCAATTTTAGTTGGAGTTAATTAAACCATTATTAATAATAAGCATAAAAGTCTGTGAAAATCCAAGATTATAATACCAGAAAATAAAGCTCTGAGAATTAATATTATGTTTGAACACCTGCGTAGTTTAAATGTCATGTACGGCGAAAATTTTGTAGATAACAAATGGTTTCAAAGAATCTTGGAGAAACCGTGGCTTAATATTCACGAGAAGGTGCGATACGGGGTTATTTAACCCAGATAGTCCACATGGACTGAAATAATCGATAATAAGGAATATCAATTTGCACTAATAAGAACAGGTTAGATAGAGACAGATAATATGCACAAGACCGAGACACATATAGTAAAAGGCGTGATTTAAGCAACGTCACGAGGGTCACGATTGGTTGAAAATAAGATGCAAATATCAGAGGTAGAAACAACAATTTCTGTACAAAATTAATTAGTTATTCTCGGACATGTTTGCGTGCCGTGTGAGAATTTCTGAGATTTTCAACTGGCGAGTGCAAAATTCGTAAAAACCGACGCGCGAGCTACGGACTGGGAACCTAGCAAGCGAAATTCTTTAGAATTGTCCGTTTTGGAGACTCGACCGACAGACAGGCTAACCTCTATATATACCCAGGGGAATATGAACAAGCTCTCTTAGATCTTCGACTTGATTGAACGCGTTAAACAGTGCTTTTTAGTTTTCCGGTTTTAATATTAAATAATTTAAACAGTTTGCTCGAATATGTTTGTGATTTAAAACAGCTTGTTCTTTACGTGCTACAATAAATGTACTTTAGTGCACTTAGAAAAGAAGATACAAGGTAATAAAGTTTAATATCACTGTACCAATTGGTAAAATTCACTATGACAAATAAATACACAAAAGTAGGCAGTTTTGGCGTATCTTGGTGAAAGAAGTATGAATTTCTTTGTTATTTTTCGGGGGTATTAATACTTAAATGGTGCATAAACGTGTCTGGATCCACAAAACAAGGTTCAGATATACACAGGTTAGTTCCGGAAAAGCCCTGAAACAACTTTAAATAAATGGTGATGGAGAAAATTTTTAAAGCGTTGAGAATCAGAAGCCATAAATATAACCCAGTTGGAATGGTGTAATTAACAAAGGGACGATGTACATTGAAGCTACGAGTGCAAGTAACCTTCAGGTAAATTATACTATTTTGTTTGAACTTTGATATTGTTGTGTGTGTTGAATAACTTTATAATTGATTTACTCAAAATGGACAGTAGTGAAATGGTACTAACAATAATATTTTAATTTTAAGGTGAAATTTGCTTGTTTAAGTAGAAAGGGGTATTTAGTATTGATGTTCTGGATTATGATAAAAATATGGGTATGTCTTTGAGCTCAATTAGACGAACCTGGTTAATTAACGTAAAGGGGTGGTAGATGCTCCCCTTTGTACTCTGCATATATTGTTATAGTAATTAGTAGGCATCCTACAAGGACTTTAATTCTAGATGCACATTAAAATGATAATAAATTTAATTTTGAAATTTTCCGATATTAAAATTTATGCTGAATATTAATTTTGAAATTTTAATGTATTGTGAATATTGATGTAAATAGAGTTGACGTTGATGTTTGTGGTAGGAATGTGTTTGTTTTTATGTATGAGGATGAAAGCTATCTAGAGGAGCAGCCGAGGCGATTAACAGAAGAAAGTCAATGGACCAACACAGTTAAGGTAATGAATAGCTTTTTGTAGGATTCACAGCATTCTTGACATCCAATTCGTAGGGGCTCGATTCGAAAAGCGGAGTACCCGGATTTTGGTGGTATCACAGCAATATATATATATATATATATATATATATATATATATATCGAATGTTTTTAATGGGTTTGAGGTCAGCTGGTAAAAAGAAAACTCTTTTTTAATGCCTAAATTTTCGTATTTATTTAATCCTTGATCACAGGCTTCTAAAAATGTTACAAACAACTAGGCTAAATTATATAAATATTAATTGCAACTTACAAGATGAGTTGATTCAAAAATTAACATCGAAATTAAATATTAAACATAACTTTTTAGTTTTTCACTTTTAAATGTAGGAAGGATATATAATTTGTATAAGATGAAATGTAAAAATAGCCTAGTTGTTTGTAACATTTTTAGAAGCCTGTGATCAAGGATTAAATAAATCCGAAAATTTAGGCATTAAAAAAGAGTTTTTTTTTTACCAGCTGACCTCAAACCCATTAAAAACATTCGATATTACTAGAAGGTCATTATCTTTAAATATATTATATATATATATATATATATATATATATAGGGTGTTCCAAAATTGCACGGCACTATTTTAAGGAAGTGTTCTTTAGCACAAAATAAACATAAAACTTCTAATAAACATATACTCTTAAATGTACCCCTATGGAGTAATAACCCCTTTAAGGAGTCTAGATGAAATTGAGTTTTTTTAATTATCTGAAGAACCACAAAAAATACTTTATTCAGATTTTTGTTGCTTACCCATGTTCTTATGCCGAATAAGGTAGGCTTATCCATTTTTCGATAATAAGATCAGGAGCGTTCCATTTGAAGGAGAACGATCACGTTTAACCCCATAATTTCTTTGCGTTCTCAAGTTTGTTTTACAACCACAATATCCAATATAAATTGCAATCTTATACCATATATATGTAACCACGAACAATTTGGAACTGCTAAACTAATCTATACAATTGTAAATTTGATTCTATTATTCCTTACAATCAGAATCTTCAGCTTTCGATTTCAGACGAACTCATGATGTTAGACTCATTGATCTGCTTTACTTAATACCACCCATATATCTTAATAAAGATTTTCACACTAGTTGATTTCGCAACGGTTCTATTTACTGCTATCTGAAAAATTAGACCATGTAAATTACGAATTGCGACGTCGTTTATAAAACAACTTGATTTAGCATACATCAATTAAATTTGAAATTAAAACAAGTTGTCTGTTAAGATGTAAATAATGATCTTTCTTGGCAATATGCATACACTGGAATTCATTATAATTTTATCAATCTATTTATCAAAAATGTTCTTATATCCAGAGAGCTACTACATCATTCAAATTGTGGGTTAGGTCGTTCATTAGATGTTTAATTGGAGCGTTATGTTAGCGATAAATCGAATCACTAAGATAGAGATAATTATTTTCATTTTTAATATTGGCAAACGTGGGTTTAAGTACGCAGAAATAAAGCAGTACTAAAGTTAATTGGCTCTGATTTATTATCAAAGAAGTGTGAGAACCGGAATAGATATTTTGCAAAATTCTTAAAGAAAAGAAAACTTGGTTTTTATTTCCTTAAATATTTATTCGCCCTTTTATTTATTCTATAAAACCTTGAAATAAAAAAATCTAATTACAGTAGAACAAATATGATTGCAAAATCTTCCTTGTTCTTCTATTTAAACACACTGACATTAGAATTTCTTCTACATGTCACTAATTAACCGCATCACGCAATAAAAATTCCTCAGCTAATCGTCTTATATAATTATTGTATTTATAATTTGTTCTGGTATTGCTAATTATTTTCTACGAGATCGACATAGTTAGACCACACATTCTTTATACTAACGAGCTGCAGCAGCTCTTCATTAGTAAAAGATCTTTGTCAGAATTTTGTTTTAATGATCAATTAGGTTTACTTGAGATACGTATTCAGTTAGTTTTTGTTGGACTTTGTGTCCAAGGCTGTTTAAATTTAAACGAACTGAAAATATCTTAGAGGCGTCGTTCCTAACGAACAATTGTGAACAATTTAGTCGAACTGTTAGAATGTGTTAGTTTAGATAAGGAAATAAAAAAAAAGTTATAACCTAGAGTGTAAAATATTAGGTGTTACAAGAGATTTAGTCATTATATTATAATATTAATAGCGTGTATGGTAATTTGCAATTTTCGCATCGTAAATTTAGCGGATATGCAATCAAGCTGAAGATGAGCATACAAAAATGAATAAAAGGTATAAATCCAGAACCAATTAGTGGGGTTTTGCACTACCAAAATCTTATGAACCAGAAAAAAGTTAGCCAAGAGCGAGTCGAGCTCGCACTATTAGGGTTCCGTACCAATCTGCAGTGAGCAATCAATAAACCAAATTAAGCTGTTTTTATTTTTTATGTATATTTAAATCTTATCGAAATTTGATTGTGATAACTGAAAAATGAATATTTTGTCCTACATTGTAATGGTACATTAGTAAATAAATACGTTGTCTATTACTGTGTTTAAAAATTTTTTTCTCGGCAACTATTACACTGTCAAAAAATGTATGACTTAATAGCTACTATCCCTATTAAAATCAAAATTTTAGCTTTGGAAATGTAGGAGAACAAGGGGGGGGGGTCATTTTTAACACATTTTGAGCTATATCATGAAGACTACTGGACCGAAAATTATAAAAAAATATTTTTACAAGCCCTTTAGAATCCTCTTTCAAATGATACTTCCCACAATATATTTATTAAAACTTTTTTTCTTTTGACCGAATTAATCCCCGCTATCCTAATCTAAAAATATTTTTTTCTATTTTCTGACTGTCGATATATGTGCGGGCCATAACGACCTAGCATTGTGCTAAATTTCAAATTTCAAAGCATTGTGCCAATTTTCGAGAAAAACCTCTGAGACAGACGGACGGACAGACACAAAAGTGATCTTATAAAGGTTCCGTTATACCTTATAAGGTATGGAACCCTAAAAAATAGTAATAGATGATATAAAGATACTATAAAATACTAAAATACGGTAGTTAGAGGTTGTTGGGTCTCTTTGTCGCACGTTGTCGTGTTTAATTTTAAGTCGTAAATTTGTAGTTGTAAATCTAATAGTAAAACTGTCATCCTTTGTTCCCTTATATCCTATCGTAAAAATTCCTTGTGCATGTGTAAATAAGTTGGACTAAGGGTAGTGACGAAAAACATTCTCTCATCGATATCGAAGCAGGACAGTCGGTTTTTCGTTCGGTAACGTGAGTTTGTCAATAGTGCCGCGGACTTTGTCGATAAACCCCTAAAAAAAACAGTGCAAGTGCAAAGTAACACGTACTATAATCTCCAATACAGTCCACTAGTTAAGGAGCAAAGAACTACATCGTAGAACAACAAAAACCCGCGGAGGTAAGTCGATATATAAATTTATAAAACCCCCCGCGCTGAACAGAGGTTTTCACTTCTGCAATAGATTTCAGTTTGACCGACTGATTGTCCTAACTAAGATGGGTAAAAAGTAAATTTAAATCAAATGCACTTATGACAGTCCTTTGGGAGATTATTTTTTTCTTAAACACTGCTAGTCTTGTTTAAACGATACCGTGTTGTTCAGCTCAACCAATACGTCAAGTTTTCAAACAAAATAAATTTTAAAGTAGCTTTTACCAACAAAACATTGTCAAAATATACACTCAAAGGTAGTGTTAAACTGTTCGTTCAAAAGTGATATATTTTTACTTAAGGTTTCACTAAAGCTGAATAAAATTATCCTACCTTGACCACAAATATCTAAAAGTGCCTGCAACATTATCATCTAAAAGGGCGTCAATATAGAAAAGAATAACGATCCTTACAAAAGTGTTTTTTCTTAAATCCAATCATATGCTATCATCTATTTCGGTATAAGAAGTTCAAATCAGTTTACATTCGTTAGCAATATAATTAATATACTGTTTCATCTACAAAAAGGACTCAATACTCTAGCAGCGACTTCAAAGGTGATATAATCTTTAACAAACATGTATATTTTGAAAAGGGACAATATGAGCTACAACTTGGCAAGGAAATTCTTTTTCTATAGACCTTCATTTGTATGTAGTGACGTTATCGATGTTTTAAATTGGTTGGTATAATTTTTTGGGTGTATTCTTGTACAGAATTTTCCATACCATTCACCACTTTAGACTTTTGAAAGGGTTATAAAATGAAATTTTAGCAAAAAAATGCAAAAAATTAATTTACGCCGGTGTTTTGAAAAAGATAGTGGCTCGTTGGTACTGTCTTTTACTTTAACACGAGGCGTGGAAACAAGTGGATCTGTAATCTTAATTAAACACTATAAATAAGAGTAGATTCATACTGAAAGTGATAATTTTTGTATTTTCAGTAAATCAGTGAAGAACTAAATTTAAGTACTACGATAAATGTACCAATAGAAATATTATATTTGAAAAGTGTAATTTAAGTGTGTTTGATTTCGCCGATTGAAATCGTAAGTAAAATCTACATGTTTGAATTATTTGTGTAGTGGGGTTATCCTAGGGCTTCCGGTTAACTACTGCATACCTTTTAAGTACTACTCTAAGTATCATTTTGAGTACTACGCAAAATGCGATTTTGGGCACCGCTAGGATTGAATAGAAATTTTTTTAATATTATTGCAAATATTTCTTGGATTATTAATGCTTTCGCAACTTCACTGGATCATCTCTAACTTAGCTGCAAATATTAGTTCTAACCTATTTAGTTTAGTGCTGCTAAAATAGAATTTCTTACAAATTCGGTTTTGGATTTAAACTGGGTGTCAGTTTTGAGCAGTTTATTTTAAAATCATTCCTTAAGAAAGACAATCTGTGTTGGGAAACGGTTTGACTGGACAAAATTTAAAACTACTATACCATAATCAAGATGAGATCAGTTTTTAGGTTTTATGTATTTCTATAAAAGACTACTGGAAATGTGCATTGTGTATCCTATAATTTAGTGCAAAACTTTGTAGTTCTAAGATTTGATTAATTCAAATATTTATTTAGAAGATTATTTACAACTAAGAACAATTTACACACATTTTATGTTCAAAAGTATATTTTTAAAGTGAAAATCTCGGAGTTGAGGGAACTCTAACCCTTAAAGGTCAATCTTAGCCTATGTCGATTGTAATTTGACACTTTGGTGAACTACTAGTAGTTTTTGCGTGATATGCTTTGCACTATTTCTCATTTTTGTTTATTATTAATATTAACTATAAATATTTGTACTCCTGAAATTTTTGTGAAGTTTAATATACCAATTTATCTAAATCGGAGAGAGTTTATGTTCTGCCCACTGCTATTCGGTACTAAAGGAAATTTGCGCACAACGTAGATGCTAACTATCGGAAGACTTCCAATATCAGAGCAATATATATATATATATATATATATATATATATTGCTATGAAATTCCCTATTTTAGGATTATCGAGCCCCTACGGTAGGTGTCAAAATTGCTCTGCTATTCGCTCCGCATTTGGACAAATCAATAGCTGTGCTATTCCCTTTATTATATGAAATATTAATATTAAGGTTTTTACCCCGACTAGCTTACTGAATAAATCTTATTGAATCAAATAAAGCAATTCTAGACCACACCATATAATAATTGATAATATTTGCAACACTCAAAATTTTCCTTTTTGTACAAAATATCTACATTTACCAGATTTATGCGTTTCTGAAAACCAGCAAAAATATCTTTTAATTATATTCAGGGACCTTCGAACGTTCCAAGACGTTTATTCCATTTTCATAAATTTTTAATTAACCTTTTTGATAACTCTTACAAATATACAATGTGTTGCAAATATTAAATCAAAAACAGTTTTTCAATAATAACGTGTATTAAGATTGTTAACCTGGAATGGGTTCTGGAGTTCCATCCTAGTCTATGATCTGCATCCCCTTTGTGTGTCCGCTTTGCTTATTGATATGCCGACCCCATATAAGAATCGCCTCCCATAAATCGCTTCCAATTAAAATCGTACCAAATTACAATACATCCAAAATTAAAATGTACCAAATCGGAATATGTCCAAATTAGAATATGTTCATTTTTAAGTTATCTCCAAAATTAGAATATGTCCAAAGTTAAACGTCCCACATTAAAGCCGTCTCAAATTAAGGTCCCAAATTAAAATCGTCTCAATTAAAGGTTCCAAATTACAGCCGTCTCAATTAAAGCCATCTCAAATTAAAGCCCAAATTAAAGTCGTCTCAATGAAAGCCATCTCAAATTAAAGGTCCCAAATTAAAGTCTTCTCAAATTAAAGCCGTCTATTTATAGATCGGCTTATATTTCGTTGCACAAATTCTCGTACTTTTAAATCTGATTTGTTTTGATTTATTTTTTCACTAGTTACGTGAGTTTTTAACACCTTCGAACATAGTTGTTGCTCAGTTGAATATAGACTAACATGTCGTTCCGTTACTATCGTATATATAAGCCCTTCCTCCAATTGTTTTCATTGGCGTGTTTACAATTTAGGCAGATACTTTTGCCTTATCTAGCAGAACTCTGAATTTTTACAAATTACTTAGTTCAAATCTTCAATGAATGCTCTGTTCGTCACGTCCGCATCCAGCATATTGTAGTATTATTCCAGGACTTCCAACTTTTGGCTTTCATTAACTCACGTATTTGGATGTTTGTTAATTTATCATATAACAGAACCGCCTGGTGTTTATTTGTTTCCACAGAATATTGGTTTTATGAGCGAATGTGTTCTATTCTAGTCACGTAATGATTTTCTAATAATAAATTATTTAGAATGCGTTTACGTTGATATTTTCGACGCAATTGTTAAATATTTGCAATGCCAATTTATCTATGCTTCCCGGTGATTTAATTTTGATGCAATTTATTGCGTTTTAAAATCTTATCTGTACTTGTAAACTACACTTAGACATATTAATGTTCTCATACATTTAATTCCGTATATTTTATATACAGTGTCCTCTTAATTAACATTATGTAGAGTGACCGATTTACTCTAATAATTTCGGAATTATTTGCTTTTCTTAAAGTTGAAGTCGTTTATATTTATTCTACGACCCCTATGACTTAACCTACCCCTAAACTACCCTATTATCATATTATCATTATATAAATATTGATGTGATAAGGAGGTGATAAGAGGTCATTGAGCATCATATTCTGTTACAGAAACCGACCCAAAGCTGAGAAAATTAAAATTTTCAAATATTTAATTTTTACCCTGTATAATATTTCTAGTAAAATATTTCTTTAGGACATAAGTAAAATCCCATGGAAAATAACACGCTCTAGTTACATATAGTGTTGAGACGTATCATTTAATAAACGTTATTTAATCAAAAACGTAATACAGTACATTTATTTACATGCTTTGAAAGACAAATATTCCAGACCCTTCAAAATGATGAATCAATTTGTAAAGAACATGAATTATCTTACGTGAATAAAAACATCAATTAAGTAACTCGCGGAACGCGGTAACACCGGTAGAGACAATAAACCAGATAAGATAACAAGTTAATGGCTGTAAATTATTACAGAAGCTCATAAAATTATAATAGAGTGACGCCAACAATTACTTCCGTACATTAATAAAAGATGGTAAAACTGGCAGGTCATTAAAGATAAAAACACACAATTACAGTTAATTATTACATCATGGAATGAGTCAGACCTCCTAAAATGTAATCGGAATGATCGAGGCCGATGACGTATTTAGAATTGTATTATTTAAAGCCGGTAGATATGAGGAGTATTCATTCAATATTCGGTCCTTTATAGATATGTAATGAATGCTTTTTATGGAGCGCACCAATGAGACATTTCATTACTTCAATATAAACGATAGTTGAAGTTGGTGCAAGGTGACCTGTATTTTAATCTATTAAAATAAAAGTACTTTCGAAAGCTAATAAGATAGATTTTACATATGAAGTCTAATTAAAATGGAAATCTAAAAAAAGAACCAGGAATTTTTGGGTGCAGTTAATTCTAAATGCAAAAGATCTTTACACAGCAATTATGATCAAAGGCAGATGATAATGAAGATATGAATATCAACACAAATTTGACGATCAAAAGAGCAACAATAACTTTATTTTAAACCTTTAAAGAGACAATTTGTGTTATTAATAAGTAGATTAAGCTAGTATAAGATTTTTGCTTACAAAAAACTACTTGTGAAAGGATAATTTTTGTAATTTTGAGGTCAACTCTTGAGATAATTTGAGTCTAACCAAACCTCAAGATTGCTGATCAACCACACTGAGGCGGTGTAATAAAAGAATATTGAAATTATCCATCTTCGTCATAAAGAAAATTTTGTGATCTACATTTGAAATGCTTTGGGGTTTTCTAATTATTAACGAGGATTAGGTGAAGATTTTATTAATGTGTAAGTAGTGATGAAATGTTGTTTCCTTCTTAACTTGCAACAACCCATTTTCGCAAGTCGGATCTTCTCCGTGCCGATTGTTGCTAAAACCTGCGATGTCAGGTGAAACGACACGAAAACACAAATTGTGAGCTAGATGATGCTGTACTTCCCATAATGTGTCTGTATTAAATATTACAATTTTGCTACTCCTGCCTTGATAATCTCCAATTAGGGCGAAACCCGTCGACAGGTACCCTCGTGGCTCAATTTGAGTCACTTGCTAGTAATTCTTTTTTACTTTGTAATATATATATATATATATATATATATATATATATATAATTATTATTATTATTAAATGTGTTTATTCAATAAAGTATGTGTTAACAAAACATAAAGGAACAAATACTAAGAATATGGGCAAAGTTCAACTTGATGGGACAAACCATCAGTTGCTCTACCACTTAACCCACACTGAATTGCGCCTAAAATTGATTACACCAAAATAGAGACTGTCATTTCATCTTCCCCTCAACCAACACATATTGAGAAAAAATACATTCACAAATTTTTTAACTTCGTTTTCTACCAAGGTCCATAACGAACCATAATTTGCTAAGCTATTTGGACGAGAACCCATTTCATCGCTGCCACTATTTTACAGCCCCTTCTTCATTTACCGATAGTTGTCTTTAAGTATATTTAAACTAAAAAGACAAGAATTCGTGTTTTCAGGGCAGATTACTTTACCAAAGAACGTCATATAAAATGCTGATTCCATTAGCTTTAACGATAGATTCAGATTTCATCAGATGCGTCTACCAGGACCTTAATGTATGGCATCAAACAATACCTTCTTTCGGTTTGCATATAGAATGAAGATCGCGCAAAAATCGGGATTTACGACCAAATCGCCACAGAAATAGAAATTAATTACGACGGATTCATAAAAAAATCAAATGCAAATATTAGGTGCCGTTTGTTAGTGTTCAAGAAGGATTAATAGAGGCCGATTCTCTGGCGGTTAAAGCGTAAAGGGCAACAAATTTCGGGATTAGTCCTTTAAGAGGAATCATAGAAAACATTCTTTTAAACTGTCGGCAACAGCAGCTAGCTTACTAGCTTTGAAATCGCAACAAACACATTTCCTTATGGTAAATGCGTTACGATTAATGACTCTCCTACGAAAGTTCTCATCGCTCTGTATACGACGTTATGGGAGGAAATCAGTATTTGTTTGAAAAACTACTTCATCGCCCAACACAAACCCAAATATGAACAAACACTCTTCCTCTGTTCCACTAATTCACAATTTAACTCTACATTCCTTGTCAGTTCAGGAAAGGCCTTATACTAGTCATAATGTGTAAGGTTTCATATCTGAGCACTTCGTCAACATCTTCAACACGTTCATGTGAAGAATTCCTACTTCTAAGCTAGATGGGTGTCGACTTCCTTGAACCGCAAGCACACGTTTGCAGAATATGACGAACAATTTCTAACACTCATGGGCATCCATGACTTTTGCAAATTCGCCCTTTCGTAGTAAACGGACGAAAGGAATGCAGGAAATTCCACGTATTGAAAGGATCAGTTCCATAAATATCACAATGTGCGTACTAAATAAATAGCTGAAACTCAATTTTACACACAGTTGTACGATCGACATTCGGCCATACATTTATGATAAAAAGCATAGAATGATTCATTGCGCGACAACCAAATAAAACTTCTGAATGCCACCTTGACGATGATAAGTAGATTGCAGATGTAAGTTATTTCATTGTCGAGATTTTTGTGGGATCACGCTGTATTTTAGAAAAGAAAAATACACAGGGTATCTCTAACACTGAAGTCAAAACTCACTTCTCATGGGATGTCCCCATTCCTCGTAAAGTTCTTGCTAAGTTGGAAGAAATGAGCATATATGCATTGTTTATCATCAAAGAAAAAAATTGAGATGTACATTTTCGACAGCAATGTATTCTAAATTCCTTCTAGAGAAGGAAAGTACGGGTCCGACTAAGACTAAACCACGTAACTCCCTGTCTTAATAAATAATTTTTACTGTCGGTATTTCGCTTAATTTACACAACAAGTAATCTATAAATTAATTAATTCGCCAGGCAATTTAGAAGGGGCGCGCGCTTAAAAGTATTGCGGGACAATTTCCTATACATCGTTAATTAGACTGCGCTTGTAATTAGAAGAGCTATCGATTTCTGGAAACATCTCGTTTAATAAAACAGCCGTCCACAACAGGCGCCATTAAACTATGGCGCAATTTGCAAGGGATTATAATTTACGAGAAGACATTGATGAATATCGCAAATCGAAACAAAGGATAAATATCTAATAACGAACATGGGAGTACGACACAATCGGGAGTGATTCATCAAAATTTTAATTAATACCTAATCAGGAATGCTACAAAATAGTTATTGTTATTGCCAAGACCTTTAGAGTCGTTTCAAGAATTACTTCGAAATTTGTTGGCAGTAAAATTATCTATTTACGCCGTACATGTGGAATATAACAGCTAGATTGCTCCAATCTAAAGCTTCAAAAATAAACTCAAAGCGTGCGAAATGTAATTAAAAATACAGGCTGGATTTTATGGGCGCGCGTTATTAAAGTAGGCGAAGAAAAATGAGGAAAAGTTTTATCATATCAACTTTTTCTGTCAGAAATTACATTTGTAGATGGAGGTTGAAAATACGTCCATTATTGAATTAGTATTTTATTTGGCTTGGGCGACTACTATTTGAAATTGAATTTGCAATCGACCCTATTCCTTGTTTTCCTTCAATATAACTTCAAACTTACTTTAGCTTCGGTTATTATACAAAAAGTAGATTGGAAAACTATTTCAATAAACTTACTGAAGTCGATATCTTGTTGCCGACAAATTCCTAAAATAAATTACTTACGAAAAATAGAAGACTTATAAAATCCATTGGGGTTATAAAGGTCTAAGAAGCTTATAAATGTTTGAACCCGATATAGGATATTATACAGAGAGTTTTATTTGTATGTATCTGTTCCGGGAAAACATAAACTTCGTATATAAAATAAGGTAATCAATGTTAATTCTAAATAATCCAAATATATATGTTTAAGTGAGAAAGCTCTAATTCTTTCGGTGACACCAACTAAAATCTTTATTGGAAAACCGCTAGTTAGGTGTAACTCCAATTTCTCGAGCAATTAAAAATCGGGGCAGTTACAAATCTGAACTTCAATAAGGAGTGCCACGCTGATATCACCTAGAAAGGTCATGCTTAGCAAATAATTGTTGGACATTTTCTTGTCACATCACTTTTACAATGTTTCTTTCTTATAACTTGTAAACAGCACTAGTAGAGCATAATTGGGGCGACTGGCTCCTCATTTCCTCCCAAAACCCTCATTTCCTCCCAAATTTACATGTAAATTCCCATAAGGAGGAAATGAGGAGGAGGAGGTAGAGGTGGGACTCCCTCCTTGCTCTCCTCCTTGCTCGGACACCCCAACAACCATTTTGATTACGTCACACCCGCATTCTTTATACCCGCGAGATAAATCTTTCTCCACATTTCCACCCACGAGATAAACCTATATTGTTTGGTATCAATTAATATTAGAATTTTCTCAGCTACCCGAATCTTTAGGAATTTTTCAGGTAGCATCACCCCCCAGGGAGCTACCTTGATTTTAAGATTTCTTACCTGTAGCGACTTTTGAGCGTTCTTATAAATTTTTTTAGTCATGCGATACATTAAATTAGTCTACAATTTTATACAGAATTCGAATATGTAAACAGATTTGAAATCGGACCACGCCCTGCAAAGTTACACTTTAAAGCTCTCAAACCTCTAAATTTTGCTCTTTACTCTATAAGCAAACCTAACAAATACTTTTCTCCGTCTAGCCATTGCATCTTTCGGGATAAACCTATCTTGTTTGGTATCAATTAATATTAGAATTTTCTCAGCTACCCAAATCTCTTTAAATTTTTTAGATAGCGCCATCTCCCAGAGAGCTACCCTGATTTTAAGATTTCTTACCTGTTGCGATTTCCGACCATCCTTAAACATTTTTTTAGCCATGCGACACATCTTGCTAGTCTAGAATTTTATGCAGAATCCGAATCTGTTAACAGATTTAAAATAGGACCACCCCTTACCATTTTACACACACCCTCTAAATTATAAATTTCCTGCGGCTCATACCTAAAAGAAAATCTAAAAACCATTCTTAAAACTTTTTATTACAGACAATTTTTACTAATACAGTTTAAATTTGGTAAACCACATTTTTAAATACATATTCACAATTTTTTATTCTTAACCTAGAACTCATACCGGCTTATACTTATTAATATTTATTTCTAATTAGAGCACCTTTTCCAAAGACCAACCGAACCCGCATGTTTCAAATTCCTCTGATTTTGTTCTTATGGTTTCGCTTAAGACCTCGTACATATTTTTCAGATTACTAGAAGACGCTATAACCACATTTTTTGTGTTAAAGATTTCACATCGTTAGTCTCTTCCCCATTTTGGTGTAAACGCCGTAGAGTTCGCAATAGACTTTTACTGCTGTATGTTGTATTCTTTTTCATTAATTAATCGAATAAATCGCTCTTTCTGCTTCCAAAGAAACTCGGCACTCCATCGTCGACACTGGCGTTCTTTATGCGATAGCTAGCCATACGGTTGTTAAACGCTGTGCTAACCATTTCTACACCATCGTCGCTAGTAGCGGTAACTGATGCATTTTTATGTTTGTTGCTCCTTAAGTGTGCGGCATACGTAGTTTTTTTCCATTTCGAAATCGCATACTTTACACATAATTCGTGGTTGTTTCGTACAAGGCCCTTTAACAGCTGGCGGAGTTGAACGTTTACGGCTTAATGACATGCCGTGCTGTTTTTCCTTGTGTCGCTGTAAGCTTTCCATTCTCGTAAAAGCGATACCGCAAGTCCCACAGTTTAAGTACTTTGCTGCCGACGGATGTATAAGCTTAACCGTGGACGATGTTACACCACGACATTTGTTCTGGTGCCGTTTGAGAGCATCCCTCCTGGTTAAGTAGACGTGACAGGGCTCGCATTTAAAAACGTTTGCAGGTACCATTTTAGTACAAAACAAAATCCGCACTATAGCACTTTGGTTAAACTTGTAAGCAAACTAACTTATAACTAAAGAGTTTACTCTTGCGCACCTGCTTTATGCACCCTATAGAATGCAAACCGAAGGTTTCCGAAGACACCCGAACGAAGTTGAGGATTCAGCGGGGAACTAAATGACGTCATAATCCTTGCTGCTCGTCCAATACATTTAGCGCCAATGCATGCACCTGGTTCGCATCGTCGATGGTGCGAATGCCGTTAGTAGAAACATCGGAAACGTCTTCCATGTTATACGGATCGCGTGCATATTAAAAATCCAAAAGGGTGATAGCACACGCACACAAATTGTGTGCAGATCGTGCTGTAGAAGATGCAATGTCTATTATAACCAAAAACTTAATAAAAACACTTTAAACCATTACTAAGGGAATACCAACTTGTTGTCTACAGGATACTTACTAATAAAGCAATTTAATTTTAAATCACTTCTACGTCATATTTTCGGGAATGGCAGGTTGAATATTTTCTTTGGAAACAATCGAAGATTGCCGAAGACACTCGAAGAGTGCACGAGCGCGGCCACTAAACCAATTAGCATTAATACCAAGTATTCCGTACTTTCGTAGGTTGCTCATTTCCTAGAACCAAATCTTCCACATAGCGGTCGGTAGCACGTAATGATTTCTAGAACCGGAAAGTACTCGATATCGCCCAAATAGAGAATTAGATGCTCGATGTCTGTAAAACTTCCGATTCCCTCGTAAAAGGTAGAAAATAATCGGTCAATCATCCATTATACTTTGACTCACCCCCGTTCTGATAATTTACAAACATTTTTCAAACGACAATGGGCTGAGAATTTTTAAACCTCCGAGGGATCTTTAAGTCGTGATCAATTACACATCCGAGCTACGCGTAAACTAACATACTTTGTAGCAACTGTGCACTGTATAATACATACCCCTTATCTGCGCTACTGATATTCTTGTAGTTGCTTAAAAAAGTCACTCTCCTTTTTTACTGTTAGGACCGATGCAAAGCACCATTCAATTCTTTCTTTATAAGTATAGCACATCGCGCACTTTTTTGTCGGATAATTAAATTTTGTTTATGTAGGCCTTTACACTTTCGCTTATTTCAACATCTAATACGATCGATTAACCACTTTCGATTATTCTAACGGATGCCACCATACATTTCGCCGCACCGTTCCTTTTGAATCCAACGATCCTATGGGCATCCACACACTAACACCTAACGTATCTTTCCTACTAGTTGTTAAACAAAAACTACCGGCATCGCCATTGTGGACGTAAACAGATGTTTGTAGATGTGTACGAGAATATGTCATATACATTAATCAGTCTAAGATATTATATTTAGTCCGCGAAAACTGTTATTCTTCTAAACCACAATTAATAATCGTCTTTATAGGTTTAACATTTCTACCATTACCCAATGACTGGTGCTACGTACATAGAAACTTTAGTTTCTTATTGGAGAGAATCCTTATTCTCCCACGCACTGTTGCGTAGCTGCATACCCACCCCTTTTGGGAATATATGCACGTTATAGGTTGTAGCACCCGCGGTTTTACTTAACTACACTTCGTGAGACCCCTTTAATCTTTTTAATCGTATCTTTCTCGCCTACAGTACAGTAGGACTTAGCCCTACTACCAACAAATTCTAATACTGGACCCACATTAAATTCGTCTTTAAATTTCTCTACAATTTTTTTGTCGACAAGTAATATATTGTGTTTATTATTTGCGGGGTAGTCACTCTTTTAAGATAAATATATCTTTTTTTTGGTATCAACTAATATTAGATTTTTCTAGGGACCCCAAATCTGTAAATAGATTTTAAATAGGACCACCCCATACAAAGTTATGCCTTTTAAAGACTAATTTTTACCCATCTTTATTTAACTCCATCCTTAGAACCTTTTTTCGCTACCCAAGACATATTCTTTAACTAACCATTCCCATAGAAATCTAAAACCGCCGTATCCCGCGAATACCACGTGGAGATAACACGTATACTCTGTCAACCAGGATAGAAGCCGGAAGGATTTGGAAGGTGGGAGAAGAACTTAAAAATTATGGAATCTTAAAACTAATATATACAATAGATTTACAAAATCCATACAAATATAAACAACTATCTTATATCTTTACGCCCCCATGCGTAGATTGTTGTACTATTAGGAATGATGTACTTTTTGTCATCTTCCCTCGATAAACTAATTTTATTAATAAGCTGCGTATACAAATCGTATTCTTTTACTCCGGATACATACGCAGGCAAGTACTCGATACTATCCAAATAAAGAATTGGATGCTTGGTGACTGTTAACTTCTGCATCCCTCGTGTACGCCCAAACACATCCCAGCCCGTGTGCACCCTTGCCCATGCGCACCCCTGCGCATGCGCACCCTTACCTATGCGCGCCCTTACCTATGCGCACCCCTCTCTGTGCGACTGCTAGTTCGTGGTAACGTCACAGTCTTTTGTAAATAAAGAGCAATGTAATACTATTCTAAGATGTTTATTCTGACATACATAACAAAATTTAAAAATATTTAATACCAAGCATGGACACATTTAAACTTAATTTTAATACAAAGTTATACACAGAAGACAGTCCTTTCTTTATGTTTGTTTGGAGTGGTTTTAATTTTATCTAATTTTATTCGCAGCTTAAAATTTAAATCGACACCCAAGTCTTCTATCTCCTTTTCTAACCAATAGTTTGATACATATAGACCGTCTAGGTTTTCCAATTGTAAAATGTACCGAAGTTTGCCTATATATTTAAAGTCTTTGATTCCACCGACAACCAGATCCATTCCTTCGTGTAATTCTTGCAGCTTGTGACAATCTTTTAATCGCAGCTTTCCCACTATATCCTGCATACGTATCTTGTTAGCTTGATCGACTTCTTCTTGTCGGTATTGGAGGAAATCCTTTTTCTCCCACACACTGTTGCGTAGTTGCATGTCCACCACTTTTGGGAATATATGGTTGTTATAGGTTGTAAGAGCCTCGGTTTTAAATGATCCGAAAGGTTCTTTACTAGGCAAATATACAATGTTTAGCGCAACCTCTTTGCGTGTCGTGTACGCAAAGATTACGAAACCCGCATTCCTTAGTTCGTCTTTCTTATCTGCCATTTCGATAAATACGTTTTTAGAATAACCTTTTAAAAAATATACGGATTTAGTACCATCCTTTTCCGCAAGGACGTCTACATAACTAAAAGAGACTTTTTTACTAACCACAAATGCATACAACTTGTAGAAACCAGATGTATCTAAGTCAGTCCATCGACACATAAAATAATCTTTTAATTCTTCCTCATTTTCTCTAATAAGATGTTTCTTGTCTAACACATCTTTGTATTGATCGCGTATTGTCGCAGTGTTTTCCATGTAGTCCAATTTTCGCCTTTTTGCATCCATTTCCTCTAATTCCAGTTGTCTTTTCCTTCCACTTACAGCGTATGGTATACATAATGGGGCAATTTTCTTTAGCGTAAACGGGTAGAGTTTGCTACCAATATTTACGCGTTGTCGTACAACCTCTGGACGAATGTTAGGCGTATCTATCAATCCCAATTCCGAAATTACTATTTCTTTTGGAATTGTAGAATATGGTGTTGCAGATTGTGTAAAATATGTACTACCTGCTTTAATGTAGCACTTGTGTATAATTTTTATTTTATCTTGGCTATCTTCCTCTACTATCTCCAAATAATTTACAGGTAAATAGTTAAAACTAAAAGCCGAAAGCACATACTTTATCAATTTTTCCCTTTCTTTTGGTTTATCGGACAACTTAATTTGCAAGCCCGTCAATTTCTTTGTATTGCCATTCCCCCAATACACGTACTGTAGCAGGTTATTATACACTAAACAGCAGCTATTTTGTAGCTTGTCCGATAGCTTACTCCACATTTTGGCAAGTGGTACCGAGTACATTGGCGCCTTTAGGAAGTATAACTTACTATCTTCCAATAAGGTTAAACAGTCTTTTAAGGGTTTATACACCCGTTACGCACTGACATAGCTTCCAATTGCACAGTTGTATATTGTCGCTTCCAATCGCGTAATACCATGTTCTTTGGCCAAAGTAGACGCAAATGTTTCCCTTAAACGTACATCTGGACAACGTAAAAAATCTAGTAAATGATTGCCAAGTTGTTTATTAAAAGGAAAAATTGATAGGTTAGGTCAGCGCCGCCGCGCTGACCTAACCTATCAATTTTTTCTTTTATCTAACCTTGATCCACACAAGTCCAACTAACGTAACCTAACTTCGGACAACACTAGCTAACCTAACTCCTGACAAGTCCACATCCAACCTAGGTCGGAGGCAATTTCACCCTATGGGGCAATTTCACCCTAACCTAACATCCTCCATATATATCTGGACATATGTCGATGCGCATCCCTGCCGACCTAGGTCGGATAACAAAACAGTTCCTAAAGCAGAGAATGTAAGCGATATGGCGGTGTCCGACATATTCGACTATTTTCGGTAATATACGCCTCCACTCTGTAGGATACATAAGGGAACAATTTTTCGTATTCAGTTTAGTATTCGACGGTAGCTAAAACGGTAAACATGAGCGTCTCCAAGGTGATTAACGTTTCTGAACTTCTTGGGAATAAAGTGAAACCGACAAATGAGCGATTTGGATTATGGCTGTTGGCAGAAAATATGTGCAACAATAATCTGGTGACAGATATTGGTAATATTTGTTATGTCGAATTCGAACAGATGCTGACTGGCGGACTACACACCAATTACAGAACCATTTTGTGACAATATAATGTTGGTTAAAATTTGCCACCTTTCTGACACCAGCATCTGCAAACAAAAGGATGTTTATCCTAAAAAAAGAAATTTGTGGTGCATTTAACAGCTATCTACGAAGAAAGTTCAACCGATTTGTTTCCGCTAGGCATGGTGTTAAAGCTAAGCTTCCGTTTTCTCTGGAAAGCACTAACAAGATGGGCCAGAGAGTAAAAGAAATTATCGGAAAAGAAGACCTCGAATGCATTAATAAAAAATTCCAAAATCCTATATGTGTTCCATACAAAGTGGAACTAGCAGATGTTAAGTTGGAAACTTTATTGGAGGAACTACCAGATATATTAGACGAAGACGGAAAAGATTATTTCTATCTTTTTGACATGGATGTAACCCAAGATTTTGCGGGCATATTTAGCAAGATGGAGATGTGTAATTATTTAACTACAAAGCATAACTTTTTCTATAAGGGAGAATACGAAGAAAAGTGTAATATTATAGTTAACAACGATAAAACTGCGGGGATTAATTGTTTAACATGGCTAACAACCAATGCAAGAATTAAGATATACAACAAATTTGTGTGTCAGATAACAAGTCCTGGTGTTAATAAACAACTTGGCAATCATATACTAGATTTTTTACGTTGTCCAGATGTACGTTTAAGGGAAACATTTGCGTCTACTTTGGCCAAAGAACATGGTATTACGCGATTGGAAGCGACAATATACAACTGTGCAATTGGAAGCTATGTCAGTGCGGAACGGGTGTATAAACCCTTAAAAGACTGTTTAACCTTATTGGAAGATAGTAAGTTATACTTCCTAAAGGCGCCAATGTACTCGGTACCACTTGCCAAAATGTGGAGTAAGCTATCGGACAAGCTACAAAATAGCTGCTGTTTAGTGTATAATAACCTGCTACAGTACGTGTATTGGGGGGAATGGCAATACAAAGAAATTGACGGGCTTGCAAATTAAGTTGTCCGATAAACCAAAAGAAAGGGAAAAATTGATAAAGTATGTGCTTTCGGCTTTTAGTTTTAACTATTTACCTGTAAATTATTTGGAGATAGTAGAGGAAGATAGCCAAGATAAAATAAAAATCTTACACAAGTGCTACATTAAAGCAGGAAGTACATATTTTACACAATCTGCAACACCATATTCTACAATTCCAAAAGAAATAGTAATTTCGGAATTGGGATTGATAGATACGCCTAACATTCGTCCAGAGGTTGTACGACAACATCCCGACACGGCCGACTGCTTGAAAAATGGCAGGTGAGCATTTTTCACAAATATTACGCACTCGTTCGGAGGTCCCGTGTGTGAGTGTTATCACGCACGTTAAAGATCCCTACCTTGCCTGGAACGGCAAGGGTCCGGCAAAATTCTAAATTTACAGGCAACAAAAAACTCGCCTCCTGGCCAATGTAGTACCTTCGGGTGGAGCATTGGAAATGTAAAAAAATTAACGGTTGTACAACGCGTAAATATTGGTAGCAAACTCTACCCGTTTACGCTAAAGAAAATTGCCCCATTATGTATACCATACGCTGTAAGTGGAAGGAAAAGACAACTGGAATTAGAGGAAATGGATGCAAAAAGGCGAAAATTGGACTACATGGAAAACACTGCGACAATACGCGATCAATACAAAGATGTGTTAGACAAGAAACATCTTATTAGAGAAAATGAGGAAGAATTAAAAGATTATTTTATGTGCCAATGGACTGACTTAGATACATCTGGTTTCTACAAGTTGTATGCATTTGTGGTTAGTAAAAAAGACTCTTTTAGTTATGTAGACGTCCTTGCGAAAAAGGATGGTACTAAATCCGTATATTTTTTAAAAGGTTATTCTAAAAACGTATTTATCGAAATGGCAGATAACAAAGACGAACTAAGGAATGCGGGTTTCGTAATCTTTGCGTACACGACACGCAAAGAGGTTGCGCTAAACATTGTATATTTGCCTAGTAAAGAACCTTTCGGATCATTTAAAACCGAGGGTCTTACAACCTATAACAACCATATATTCCCAAAAGTGGTGGACATGCAACTACGCAACAGTGTGTGGGAGAAAAAGGATTTCCTCCAATACCGACAAGAAGAAGTCGATCAAGCTAACAAGATACGTATGCAGGATATAGTGGGAAAGCTGCGATTAAAAGATTGTCACAAGCTGCAAGAATTACACGAAGGAATGGATCTGGTTGTCGGTGGAATCAAAGACTTTAAATATATAGGCAAACTTCGGTACATTTTACAATTCGAAAACCTAGACGGTCTTTATGTATCAAACTATTGGCTAGAAAAGGAGATAGAAGACTTGGGTGTCGATTTAAATTTTAAGCTGCGAATAAAATTAGATAAAATTAAAACCACTCCAAACAAACATAAAGAAAGGACTGTCTTCTGTGTATAACTTTGTATTAAAATTAAGTTTAAATGTGTCCATGCTTGGTATTAAATATTTTTAAATTTTGTTATGTATGTCAGAATAAACATCTTAGAATAGTATTACATTGCTCTTTATTTACAAAAGACTGTGACGTTACCACGAACTAGCAGTCGCACAGAGAGGGGTGCGCATAGGTAAGGGCGCGCATAGGTAAGGGTGCGCATGCGCAGGGGTGCGCATGGGCAAGGGTGCACACGGGCTGGGATGTGTTTGGGCGTACACGAGGGATGCAGAAGTTAACAGTCACCAAGCATCCAATTCTTTATTTGGATAGTATCGAGTACTTGCCTGCGTATGTATCCGGAGTAAAAGAATACGATTTGTATACGCAGCTTATTAATAAAATTAGTTTATCGAGGGAAGATGACAAAAAGTACATCATTCCTAATAGTACAACAATCTACGCATGGGGGCGTAAAGATATAAGATAGTTGTTTATATTTGTATGGATTTTGTAAATCTATTGTATATATTAGTTTTAAGATTCCATAATTTTTAAGTTCTTCTCCCACCTTCCAAATCCTTCCGGCTTCTATCCTGGTTGACAGAGTATACGTGTTATCTCCACGTGGTATTCGCGGGATACGGCGGTTTTAGATTTCTAGGGTAATGGTTAGTTAAAGAATATGTCTTGGGTAGCGAAAAAAGGTTCTAAGGATGGAGTTAAATAAAGATGGGTAAAAATTAGTCTTTAAAAGGCATAACTTTGTATGGGGTGGTCCTATTTAAAATCTATTTACAGATTTGGGGTCCCTAGAAAAATCTAATATTAGTTGATACCAAAAAAAAGATATATTTATCTTAAAAGAGTGACTACCCCGCAAATAATAAACACAATATATTACTTGTCGACAAAAAATTGTAGAGAAATTTAAAGACGAATTTAATGTGGGTCCAGTATTAGAATTTGTTGGTAGTAGGGCTAAGTCCTACTGTACTGTAGGCGAGAAAGATACGATTAAAAAGATTAAAGGGGTCTCACGAAGTGTAGTTAAGTAAAACCGCGGGTGCTACAACCTATAACGAGCATATATTCCCAAAAGGGGTACAGATTTGGGGTCCCTAGAAAAATCTAATATTAGTTGATACCAAAAAAAAGATATATTTATATTAAAAGAGTGACTACCCCGCAAATAATAAACACAATATATTACTTGTCGACAAAAAGATTGTAGAGAAATTTAAAGACGAATTTAATGTGGGTCCAGTATTAGAATTTGTTGGTAGTAGGGCTAAGTCCTACTGTACTGTAGGCGAGAAAGATACGATTAAAAAGATTAAAGGGGTCTCACGAAGTGTAGTTAAGTAAAACCGCGGGTGCTACAACCTACAACGAGCATATATTCCCAAAAGGGGTGGGTATGCAGCTACGCAACAGTGCGTGGGAGAATAAGAATTCTCTCCAATAAGAAATTAAAGTTTCTATGTACTTAGCACCAGTCATTGGGTAATGGTAGAAATGTTAAACCTATAAAGACGATTATTAATTGTGGTTTAGAAGAATAACAGCTTTCGCGGACTAAATATAATAGCTTAGACTGATTAATGTATATGACATATTCTCGTACACATCTACAAACATCTGTTTACGTCCACAATGGCGATGCCGGTAGTTTTTGTTTAACAACTAGTAGGAAAGATACGTTAGGTGTTAGTGTGTGGATGCCCATAGGATCGTTGGATTCAAAAGGAACGGTGCGGCGAAATGTATGGTGGCATCCGTTAGAATAATCGAAAGTGGTTAATCGATCGTATTAGATGTTTAAATAAGCGAAAGTGTAAAGGCCTACATAAACAAAATTTAATTATCCGACAAAAAAGTGCGCGATGTGCTATACTTATAAAGAAAGAATTGAATGGTGCTTTGCATCGGTCCTAACAGTAAAAAAGGAGAGTGACTTTTTCAAGCAACTACAAGAATAGCAGTAGCGCAGAGAAGGGGTATGTATTATACAGTGCACAGTTGCTACAAAATATGTTAGTTTACGCGTAGCTCGGATGTGTAATTGATCACAACTTAAAGATCCCTCGGAGGTTTAAAAATTCTCAGCCCATTGTCGTTTGAAAAATGTTTGTAAATTATCAGAACGGGGGTGAGTCAAAGTATAATGGATGATTGACCGAGTATTTTCTACCTTTTACGAGGGAATCGGAAGTTTTACAGACATCGAGCATCTAATTCTCTATTTGGGCGATATCGAGTACTTTCCGGTTCTAGAAATCATTACGTGCTACCGACCGCTATGTGGAAGATTTGGTTCTAGGAAATGAGCAACCTACGAAAGTACGGAATACTTGGTATTAATGCTAATTGGTTTAGTGGCCGCGCTCGTGCACTCTTCGAGTGTCTTCGGCAATCTTCGATTGTTTCCAAAGAAAATATTCAACCTGCCATTCCCGAAAATATGACGTAGAAGTGATTTAAAATTAAATTGCTTTATTAGTAAGTATCCTGTAGACAACAAGTTGGTATTCCCTTAGTAATGGTTTAAAGTGTTTTTATTAAGTTTTTGGTTATAATAGACATTGCATCTTCTACAGCACGACCTGCACACAATTTGTGTGCGTGTGCTATCACCCTTTTGGATTTTTAATATGCACGCGATCCGTATAACATGGAAGACGTTTCCGATGTTTCTACTAACGGCATTCGCACCATCGACGATGCGAACCAGGTGCATGCATTGGCGCTAAATGTATTGGACGAGCAGCAAGGATTATGACGTCATTTAGTTCCCCGCTGAATCCTCAACTTCGTTCGGGTGTCTTCGGAAACCTTCGGTTTGCATTCTATAGGGTGCATAAAGCAGGTGCGCAAGAGTAAACTCTTTAGTTATAAGTTAGTTTGCTTACAAGTTTAACCAAAGTGCTATAGTGCGGATTTTGTTTTGTACTAAAATGGTACCTGCAAACGTTTTTAAATGCGAGCCCTGTCACGTCTACTTAACCAGGAGGGATGCTCTCAAACGGCACCAAAACAAATGTCGTGGTGTAACATCGTCCACGGTTAAGCTTATACATCCGTCGGCAGCAAAGTACTTAAACTGTGGGACTTGCGGTATCGCTTTTACGAGAATGGAAAGCTTACAGCGACACAAGGAAAAACAGCACGGCATGTCATTAAGCCGTAAACGTTCAACTCCGCCAGCTGTTAAAGGGCCTTGTACGAAACAACCACGAATTATGTGTAAAGTATGCGATTTCGAAATGGAAAAAAACTACGTATGCCGCACACTTAAGGAGCAACAAACATAAAAATGCATCAGTTACCGCTACTAGCGACGATGGTGTAGAAATGGTTAGCACAGCGTTTAACAACCGTATGGCTAGCTATCGCATAAAGAACGCCAGTGTCGACGATGGAGTGCCCGAGTTTCTTTGGAAGCAGAAAGAGCGATTTATTCGATTAATTAATGAAAAAAGAATACAACATACAGCAGTAAAAGTCTATTGCGAACTCTACGGCGTTTACACCAAAATGGGGGAAGAGACTAACGATGTGAAATCTTTTAACACAAAAAATGTGGTTATAGCGTCTTCTAGTAATCTGAAAAATATGTACGAGGTCTTAAGCGAAACCATAAGAACAAAATCAGAGGAATTTGAAACATGCGGGTTCGGTTGGTCTTTGGAAAAGGTGCTCTAATTAGAAATAAATATTAATAAGTATAAGCCGGTATGAGTTCTAGGTTAAGAATAAAAAATTGTGAATATGTATTTAAAAATGTGGTTTACCAAATTTAAACTGTATTAGTAAAAATTGTCTGTAATAAAAAGTTTTAAGAATGGTTTTTAGATTTTCTTTTAGGTATGAGCCGCAGGAAATTTATAATTTAGAGGGTGTGTGTAAAATGGTAAGGGGTGGTCCTATTTTAAATCTGTTTACAGATTCGGATTCTGCATAAAATTCTAGACTAGCAAGATGTGTCGCATGGCTAAAAAAATGTTTAAGGATGGTCGGAAATCGCAACAGGTCAGAAATCTTAAAATCAGGGTAGCTATCTGGGAGATGGCGCTATCTAAAAAATTTAAAGAGATTTGGGTAGCTGAGAAAATTCTAATATTAATTGATACCAAACAAGATAGGTTTATCCCGAAAGATGCAATGGCTAGACGGAGAAAAGTATTTGTTAGGTTTGCTTATAGAGCAAAGAGCAAAATTTAGAGGTTTGAGAGCTTTAAAGTGTAATTTTGCAGGGCGTGGTCCGATTTCAAATCTGTTTACATATTCGAATTCTGTATAAAATTGTAGATTAATTTAATGTATCGCATGACTAAAAAAATTTATAAGAACGCTCAAAAGTCGCAACAGGTAAGAAATCTTAAAATCAGGGTAGCTCCTGGGGGGGGGATGCTATCTGAAAAATTCCTAAAGATTCGGGTAGCTGAGAAAATTCTAATATTAATTGATACCAAACAAGATAGGTTTATCTCAAAAGATGCAATGGCTAGTCGAAGAAAACTATTTGTTAGGTTTGCTTATAGAGCAAAGAGCAAAATTGAGAAGATCAGGACTTTAAAATGTAACTTTGCAGGGCGTGGTCCGATTTCAAATCTGTTTACAGATTCGAATTCTGCGTAAAATTTTAGACTAATTTAATGTATCGCATGTATAAAAAATTTTATAAGAACGCTCAAAAGTCGCTACAGGTAAGAAATCTTAAAATTAGGGTAGCTCCCTTGGGGATGGCGCTATCTAAAAAATTCGTAAAGATTCGGGTAGCTGAGAAAATTCTAATATTAATTGACACCAAACAATATAGGTTTATCTCGTGGGTGGAAATGTGGAGAAAGATTTATCTCGCGGGTGGAAAGAATGCAGGTGTGACGTAATCAAAATGGTTGTTGGGGTGTCCGAGCAAGGAGGAAAGCAAGGAGGGAGTCCCACCTCTACCTCCTCCTCCTCCTCATTTCCTCCTTATGGGAATTTACATGTAAATTTGGGAGGAAATGAGGGTTTTGGGAGGAAATGAGGAGCCAGTCGCCCCAATTATGCTCTACTAACACTTGAAGTTTGTTTAATATCTGGATGTGTCAAGGCATCTCCTAGAACTTTCAAGTTGAGTAGACACGAACCAGGAACGCGACCCAAAAAGCATTATCGATTTTGACTTAAGGAATAATATTAACACCCTCAGAATAATACCGAATAATGCTGTTACGTGTGGTTTGTTAATTAGTTGGGCGAATACCGAGCAGCGCATTATTAATCCGCTCCCACGATGGTAAATATTGCATTGGACAGCATAGGATATAAGTCAGTAACCTACTTTGCCCATATAGTTAATTATTCATAAACGATTAATGTTATGCTCGAGCAGCCAAAATTATTACGAGACACAGAAGTTGAATTGCCAATCGTTCACCTAATATCAAAACGACACGAAACCCGATTAATAGCACACGAACTATTGGAGGATTATGCGAAAAAAAAAGATTATTAAAAAGATAATATGTAGAAAATTACATTAGAAGCGTGTGCGAGACAAAGCGCAAGATAAAGGATGCAATAGGTTTGAATTATGATACTTTAATTCTGTAGTATACTGGCGATCTATCGGTATAATTAAGCACAAGTTTTAGAAAACATATGAATTAGTATGAACTGGTACCGCTTGGATATAAGTTCATAAACCGATTAAAATGGACAAAAATGTTCAAATTATCAATTATTTTCATAAAAACTGAAAATTGGTATAGATCTTAAAAACATCATTGCAATTGATCCTATGAATTCCAATTGTGCTAAAACCTTTATTCAAAACAATTTGCACGTGGTTTTTATTCTACAAATTAGAAAAGTAATTTTCTGCATAAGATGTACTCTTTTTACACCCTTTTTCAGGTAGAGTACTTGGTCCAATAGGTATAATCCACTATCTGCACTGATAAAACAAGAAGACGTTTTTATGTAGTTCAAAATGATGTAGTTGAGGTTAATTATCAAACATCATTAGGTCTTCAATCCTGGAACTGGTTAGACGCGTACCCTCATTGTTTCCTATTCTGAACCAACCCACACATTTCCCTGAAATTTGCATAGTCTGCATCTATCACTATCTGCGTGCAAAAGTCTGATCTCGGTCTACCTCTACTTCTTTTTTTCTACCTTCGCTTGTAATATATTCCGCACTATTCCCTAAAAATGCCTTAGAACGTATCCTGCCTTCTATTTCACCAATTTCTTTTTTTCCCCACAGATATCTTTATTACTCTATTTGTATAACCTATTTGTCATTAACCTTGTCTGTCCATGCTATCATCCTTATACATCTCAAGCAGAACATTCCAGAAGGCTCTTTCTGTCTGCTTTTCCTACTGCCCCTATTTCATAGACGTACTGTGCTGTAATCCACACATATGCTTTGAACAATTTTCTTCTTGTCTCTATGTTTGTTGTCTTTGAACATATCCGCTGTTCTTGCTTGTTATATGTTGTTCGATAACCTTCTATTGTTTTACAGTTAAATACCCTATTTCACCGATATTCAGTGGTATGTGAAAAGGGTAAGTAGCATGTGGCTGTTAAGTTCCCCCAGCACTTGAACATTTCTCGAATTAATAATTTTTCCAATATATCATTTCGCACAATCAACGTTAGTTGAAAATATTTCACAACCAACACCAGTAGTTGTTTATAATAGTCATCAGATTTAAGTGCACTTATTTTTTCGTCATTAGATTTTCCGTCTTGAAACTAGTTGGACGCGTAGCTCCACTTATTTATGTTTATGTTCTTAGCTAGCCAATACAGTTCCCAGAAATTCCCACAACAGCCTATATACGGCCCGGTTCCCCTTCTATTGTTTTCTAATTATATGCCCTATTTCACCGAGATTAAGTGGTATGCGAAGGGGGTTAATCAGCCTGTGGCTGCCATGGATCCCCTACACTTAGACATTTGCCGAATTAATAGCTTTCCAGTAAATAGTATCGTACAATTAATATTAGTTGAGAATATTGCAAGACCAATACCTGCAGTTGTTTATAATAATCATCATGTTTAAGCACATTTTTTGTCATTAGTTTTTCTCTTGAGACTGGTTGGATGCGTACCTCCATACATTTTTATTCTGAGCTAGTCTACACATTACCCTGAAATTCCCACATCCTACATCTTTCAGTATCTGTGTGCAGTGGTCTAACCTAGGTCTACCTATACTTCTCTCATATTCCGCACTATTCCCTCATATCTTAGCATGTGACATATCAGCCTATCTGTCCTATTTTTTTTTCCATCTTCCACATATTTCTTTCTTCCCCTACCATTTCTAGTACCTCTTTGTTCTTACCTTTGTCTGTCCATGGTGTCTTCGTCATACGTCTGTAGCACCACATATCAAAAGCTTCTTTCTATCTTTTTCTTGTCCGCTTCTCCTACTGTCCAGGCTTCACGGCCATACAGTGCTGTGTTCCAAGCATATATTTTAAGCAATCTTTTCCTTGTTTCTATGTTTGTTGTCTTTGAACACAGTAGTTGATCTTTCTTGTTAAATGTAACACCACCTTTTGTGCTTTTCCCATCTTGCGTTATTTGACTTCCTAGGTAGCAGAAATCCGTAACCTCTTGTAAGTTCTCGTTACCTTTTTGTATTCTTGTTTTTGGTTTATTTTCCCTCCTTTGCATACTAGAATTTTAGTTTTATTTTTGTTAACTTTCATACCGCATCTCTCTATTAGAACTGTTTCCATTTCAGCTTCTACCTCTTCCTTGCTAGATGCTACCGCTATATCATCTGCAAATCTAAGCATATCAATCGTTTGTCCCTGCATAATAATTCCAAATGTCTTCTTGCATTTGACAGTATTCATTGGCCATTCGATGTACAAGTAAAAAATTAATAGGGATAAGGCACATCCCTGTCTCACCCCTTTCCTAATATTTACTTCTCTACGATCCTGCTCTAATTCTATAACCGCTGTTTGCTCTTTGAATAAGTTTTGTACTATCCGTCTATCCCTAAAACTCATTCCAATCATTTTTAAAATTTCGATCATTTTCTTCCATTTTACATTGTCGAATGCTTTTTCCAGATCTACAAACTCTATATACACACACTGCCCTTTTTCTATTGTTTTCTCCATTATCATCCTCAGAGCTAAAATAGTCTCCGTGTTCCCCTGTTTCGCCTAAATCCAAATTGATCTTCTCCTAGTATTTCTTCAGCTCGTTTTTCCATTCGTCTTTGTACAATTCTAGTTAATTTTTTTTGTCACGTGTGCTGTCAGACTTATTTTAATAAAATTTTCACATCTATACGAGCCTCTCTTTTTGACATAGTTAATATTATGTTACGTTTGAAATGTTTGGCTATTTCGCCTGTCGCATGTATATAGCTCACAAGTTGGAAAAGACAGTCTGTTACTGCTTCTCCAGCGGCTTTTAGAGTTTCTGCTAGCACCTTATCTGTACCCGGCGCCTTACCATTTTTCAGACTCTTTAATGCTAATTCAAACTCATCTCGCAGTATAGGATATCCCGAGTCATCATTTTCAGTGTCTGATTCCTGTTCTAATGCTGTTAGTTCCTCTCCTGCATATAAATTCCCTATAATTCCCTTTCTCTACATTTTCTATAATGACGTTTCCTCTCGCGCCCCTTTTATTTTTGCTATACGGTTTTATATCCCTAAAATTCATTCTAATTAGTTTGTATGTTTCGTCTGTCTTTCCGATTTCCATCTTAGTTTGTACCTCTTTGCACTTTTCATCAATCCATTGTTCTTTAGCTTTCCTGCATTTGCGAACAATTTCCCATTTTATGACTTTGTATCTCTGTTTTCCTGTTTCGTCTGACCTATTTTTGTATTTTCGTCTTTCTTCAATTAAATTCAGGATATCCTTTGTTATCCATGGTTTATTTACTTTTTGTGTACACCCCAGCATATCTCTGTCTGTCATGTCTAAGCTGGATTTAATGTCATTCCATTCTGTTTCTACTTCATTAGTATCAGATTTTTTTCCGGTATCTTTCAACAATTCATTTGACTTTTTTTCGAATCTTTTTTGAATATCTTTAGCTTTTAGTTTCTCAAAGTCAAAGTGCCTTTTTTCCGTTTCTTTTTTCAAATTTTTTAATTTAAGTGCGGCCTTCATAATTACGATGTTGTGGTCAGTGTCTATATCTGCTTCTGGGTAGCTTCTACAGTCTTTTACTTGATTCCGAAACCGTTGTCTAACAAGAATGTAATCTATTTGATATCTTCCTATATTTCCTGGTATCTTCCACGTATATCGTCTTCTAGCATGAGGTTGAAATAATGTGTTTGTGATGATTAAATTGTTCTTGTCGCAAAATTCTACCAACCTATTTCCTCTGTCGTTTCTCTTGCCTAAACCAAATAAACCTACTGCCGCTCCTTCCCTACCCTCACCTACCACTGCATTAAAATCCCCCGTAATTATTAAATTTTCATATTCCTTTAGGTATCTTAGTATGTCTTGGATATGTTTGTAGATCGCTTCTACCTCTTCGTCACTGTAGGTAGAGGTGGGCATGTTTCTTGTATTATTACTGTGATTACCGGTTTAGATTCTAATCTAACCATGAATACTTTTTCGTTCTTTTGTAAGTGTCCTATCTTTTTTCTCATAACTATCCCCATACCCAAAATTCCTTCCTGTGATGCTCCTGTATGAATTACCCTGAAGTCTCCATTACAAAAATACCCCGAACTTTGCTGATCCCTACTATGTCTAGTGCTAACCTACTTATTTTAATATTCAAGCTCTCTAGCTTACCTATTTGCTTCATGCTTCTAACATTCCACGCTTCAACTCGCAAAATGTTCCCGACTCTTATTGTACACTTTTCGAAGTAATCCCTCCCGCAGATCCGAATGGGGGACTATTTTAATTCCGGAATCTTTAACCCCAGTAAATTCCATCATATTTATTACAATTTAAGTACGCTGTGTACTTGGGAGGTAATGTAGTGGTTTCCCGTTGCCTTCCACATCGCGGTAGTGTGTCTTAGACTGACATACCGATCCCCTATGGTCTCTGCCTATCTAAGTACCGAAAGAGCCGCTACCCTCTTTCGGGGACCCGTCTTAGTCTGGTTCCTCACTAACGACCCTACTACTTTAGTTGGACCTGTAGTTTGGCTCTTTAGCTCATTAGAGCACGCAATCCATTTCACCTGTACTAGTAATCTAGAACTTCGGCAAGGTGCAGGTCCAATCGAAATGGTTACAACTGGTAGTAATTTTTAAATGAAAAAAAAACAAACTGACTTTGTAGATATTGTGTAAAGCAAAGTTCACAATGAAAGACATGGTAGAACATAAGAAGAAAACTGATAAAAAAAAGACTATTTATTAGTTAAAATCTAAAAAATATATCAAGAATAGCAAAAGGTGATGACAGCAAATTCAATCCGTATGGTGGCCGGAGAATCTACACCCTTCGCAGAAATAGGTAGTTAACATTTTTCTGTCCACAAGTAGCTCTTTGCCTAATTAATACAAACGTAGTTACCCAGATTCGATAGGGACTTAACTATCACCATTTTGTTCACATATGGGCGTTGCTTCAGTCTTTTACACCAAACCTTTTTAAACCTACACTTTGAAACACTTCATATGCATAAATTAAATTTGCAGAGTAGAACAAACATGTTGTACCAGGAACCAGGGAGACATATTAAGATTTGTTAGCTTTTCACGTGTACTACAATTTTAACCTCGCAGTATTTTACTTTAGATTTCGGCAATGCAAAGTGAATTTACTTGAAATATAGGATAATAACTGCTCAATCGAGAAACCTATAATCTGTAGTACTAGTTTCTTACTTTGTTTATTCTGTCTGCATATTACATCCAGTAAAGTTGTACAATTAAGATACGTGCACAAATTCTTCATAAACATAACATTCTTTAATCTTGGGTGTCATTGAAAATACGACTAACCTGCAAAATGTGGTTTAGTTGATGCCTTTTATAAGCAACTGTCATGTCTTACATTAATTAAATAACTCTTTGCTCGGTGAAGCATTAATTAGCGTTGCTTTCAATTAATAATAATCCCCATGGCATTTATTACGCTGAATACCCGTTTAATTAGCTCATTAGTTGTTTAATTGATGTTACAAACTTTGGAAGCATTCTGTAAATAATGTACTTGTAAATTCTGGAAACCAAACTCAACAACGATATCAAAGTAAAATAGGGATATACACAGTTTAATCCTCGTATAAATTCAGCTTTATAAGAAGCAAATTTCACCAATTATTAATGAACAAACTATGAATTTTCATTTCTAAAAAAGATGTTACACAATTTGCGAAAGGACAAAATCAAAAATATTAGATTTTTAATTGATGGAACTACGAGAGTCTCAAAAACACCCAGAGCAATAACAAAGAATGTGAACGAAGGTTGCTGAAAGCTGTAACAGAACCTGCAATTACACTTCCATGAAATCTCAAGCGTTGGTTCTCAATCTTAACCAAGAAGACTTCTACTTTGGTATTGTTATAACATATAGTCAATTTGAACGTGTAGTGGTTTTTCAATAATATTACAACATACACTAAAAGACCAATTAGACAGTATTTATGTTCAAATAAAGAAAGATCTACAACAGTTAACTATACAAAATGAACATAATACTATATGCAAGAATCAATAGCAAGATGAAAAATAGAACTTCTTTTCCAACGCCTAATTAGTTCAATTTAATTTAACATCAATTATTTTCTAATTCAATTGAACCCTTGAAACTATTAACTTATTATATTATTTCAAAAACTACCGCGGCCAGAAATGAAAATGCCCGCCATTTAGAAAAGAAGCATGTATGCAGCAACTCATATTAAATCTATTATTATGTAATTAGTAATTATTCTACTATTTTGCTAAAATCATATATAACATGAGAAAATATTTTTGTTCAATAAATTTTAAAATATAAGAATAAAGAAAGATTTTTATCAAGTAGTATATTTGAAAAATGTTAACATCTATCTCACCTTAGCTGATAGAGAGTAGTGGCATGTGTTACATCAGTAAGCAATTTTCACCGTACCTGCAACAAACAAAAAATTAAAAACTGAGCAAAACACTACACTTAAGGCAATAATAAAATCAGTTCCATTAATGCTACTTAAAAGAATATTCAGATATAGTAGACACAAAGTATAAAACTATTACATATACATTTAATACAGAAAATACCTATGCAAAGCGTAATATCGACAAAATTGTTTTATATATTGATATGATAACGCTGCACCCCAATGAAATTATACTTTTAGTCTCCTGCTGATCACCACCGCTCTGTGTCTTTTTAATATCCTAAAATTTAACTATGCTTCGGCTAGCTCAGTTTAATTCACACAGAGTGCATAACGTTACGATAATCAAATAATTTACCCCCTTTTCTCTAATACTTTTCCTGCTTTAAATGATAAAACGAAATCGACTAATATTTGTATAATGAGAAAGAAAAAATCATATACACTTCACAGCTTAATCTGTTTTACTGTATGACAAAAATGAACCTATGAATCAAATAACAATAATTTTTAAATTGTTTATCCCCAAAAATTAAAGCTCTCTTTCCTTATTTTAAAGCCAGCATAAATGACACAGTACTCTACTGGAAATTATTTGAACGTTCAAGATCTTTCCCTTTATGTACGAAATTTTTCACGTATTAAAGAAATTTTTGATGACTTTACATAAAATATTCAAATATAATAACTATAGTCAATGTTAAAAAAAATAAAGAGAAAATAATGCCTTATGCTAGATAGTTCTGACCTGTAGTTTTCCTTGTGCGTCCTTCTGGATTATGCTACTGCGTGCTGTGAATCAGTACCTCAATATTACTTTGAATACTTAAAACAATCCTCTGTTTTGTGCGCCTTTACCAATATTTTCATTCGGACATCCACCCAATATTATTAATTTATTTAGTTTCCAAATTTTACCCCGTTTAATCAATACTCTAGTATTTTCTTAATCTCCCTTAAAGTTACTTGGATTTTACTTAGAATTGCGTAATCTCTCTTCGATTTTCGTAGTCTCTCTTAGAGCCCTAAATTATTAATATTTAACTTTAGTTAATTAAAATAAACTTTTACTCGTGTTTTCCAGCAAACGGCGAAACTTGTCTCATATATTTTTCACTATTATTTATTTTAAAATTTACTAACACCACTTTTCACAAAATTCGATTATTTAATTTTAATTTTCACTCGTTGCGTAGATTCTTGAGTACAAGTGATGTGGATTGTGCTCGGCTCAAATCAAGACTGTCTGCTTATCAAATTCGCGTGTTATATAAACTACGCCCCATCTAATAATTCATTGGTTAACGGCGCTGTTTGTTCAAAGTTTACGACGTCATAGAATGTTTTGGATATTTTGGGGTTTTACAGGTATAGGTCTGATAATAACTTGCCGGACGATTTCTTGGTCATGTAGGATAACAGTGGATTTCTACTTTGTATTTATTTCAGACCGTCTGTTTTGATATTATTACAGAAATTTCTAATTCGCCTTGGCACGTAATTTAACTTATGGCTTTTATTTGTCTAAATAAAACTTTGGGATTTGTATTAACTCCATGTAGAAAATCACGTACACGAAATGACGTAAATTAACATATTGCTGTTTACTTCTTGCGTTTCCAAAACGTATTTATTTCGAAAAATGCGTTTCTTATCAGAACGCTATGCTATTTCCTTTCACTATCGCATGTTTAATTTTAATGGGAATTGTATTATGATTTTCTAACTTTTACTGCTTTTAACGTGTATCTATTTACAATTGTATGAATGCTTTTTGGTTTAAGACAAGTTTGATTGCGTGTAGAGTTAAATGATATGCTTCCCGGCGTTAATTAAAGTCAATTGCGCCCCTTATACAGGGTGTTAAAGGTTTCCTCTTTGCATAATTTGCAAATTACGTATTTTTCATGCTAAATAAGTGTAGTTTTCTAACTCCTAGTACTATTTACATGTATTGTGTAACCATTATGACTCAATATACCCCTAAATAACCCTCTTATCATAGCATTATATATAAAACCACGGTTACCCTTCAAACTAGACTTTATCGTAAAAAACGTAGAAGACATAATTTACTCCATACCAAAAGACAAAATCGAAGAAACCTCTACAGCATATAACAATTTCCATCCAAAACTTCAGTTTACCACAGAAGCAGAAATCAACAGTCGTCATTAAAGATTCTAATAATAACCTTGTATTTGATTCGTACAAAAACCACAAATTCTAGCCGCTACCTCAATTTTAACTCAAATCATACTTTCAGACAAAATAAATACTGCCCCAACTTTAAAAACATAATTTCAAAAATTTGCGACCCCTTGTAAAATCTTAACGAACTACAAAAACTCTACTATACAAAGGAGACCTTAAATCTTTAACAAATAAACTAATTTCTCAAACTAAACAAATACAACTAGAAAAAATCATACGAACTGAACTACGCTTGCTTCTCATGCAATTGACAACTTACACCAATTTGATTTTATTAGTATGGATATTTTAGAAAACAATGATAACAAGAGAAACGTAATGGAAATTTTACACATATATAAATATCCTAATACCATAAATTCAAAAACTGACCAAGATGGATCTATGCATATTTACCGCAATTTAAATTGTAAAAGATGAACCTTCTGAATTTTAACAAAAATTTTCTGCCATAACACTATTGTTTAGACTATCCTCACATTTTTGAATAAACTATAATATGGAATGAATAAATATTAAATTACACAACCGATGATGATGATAATATGGAATGAATAAATATTAAATTACACAACCGATGATGATGTTCTTATTCCTACTATTTATTGAAGCGAGACTGTGATGCATGTTTAAACATTAGTTTGTAGTGTTATTTTTCATTTTGAAACTGATTTGGCATTCAGCATATGAAAATACATCAACTAACTCTTTTAAAGTAAATAGTTTGGAATGTAATAATTTTTCAGTAAATTTCAGGAAGTTAAAATTTAATTTTCATAATCTTTCAGATAATTATTAAAAAATATAGTGCATGATAGACATAGAAACTACCGTGTATAATACGGCATTTAAATTTCATATTTTTAAAAAGAAATTCAACCTTCTTATTACATTACAAAGGACGTAAAACTTGAGTATAAGAAGAATAGGATGGGACAGCAGTCCTTCGTTATACAACGAATATTGAAAATTAGGTAACAGAGAAAGGTGATTTGAGTGCGTAGGTAGGAGTGAGATGAAGATAACATGTGATCGTTAGAGGCGTATCTTAGATGTTAATTGTTGTCGACTTAGGGTAAATGCCAAGGTTGTTTTGAGTATCGATTTTTAAAATACCACGAAAACACTAGTACACGTGCGGTAGAAGTTAGCTTCAACTTGATTTTCAGAAAAGTGTTTTTAAATTGTGTAATTAAGAGTGGCGGTTGGAAAAGAATACGTAGAATTGTTGTGTACATGAGTTGTGAGTGTGAAGCGGTTTGTGAAAAGCAAGAGTTTGGCATCGTTGATTTTAGGAATTGTAGCAGTCTTTGGAGGTGGAGGACTTGGATATAAGTCGCAGGAGTTTGATTGGAAACTCTCTTAATTTTCGACGTTCTTACGCTTTTAGTCTATTATTATACTACGACTCTGAGACTCCGATATGCTTATACGGTTGCATAATCTTTTGAACTACAATAAACGTTTTAAGTAAAAGCAATTTGATTTTTTTTGCACTTATGAAAATAATGCAATTAGTATGGAGTAAATGTCGGCGCCTAATCAATTTGGTTTATTATCAAAAGCTATGGCCAATGAAGAAAAGGTTTGAGGTACCGCAGTAGTTTGGTTGACGATAGAGGACCTCGTGGTATATTTGGTAACAGCAGAAGTTGGATGAAGCACGCCAAGTTAGAGTTGTTCGTGCATACAGCAGTTCCAGGCAGCAGGCTCCTTGTGTAAATATGTATCTCAGGTAGCTGTGCTTTATTGTGATACGTGTGTAAATATGTAATTAATGACTGTGGATTGGGTGTATAATTGTACATTAACTAAAAAGACAAAAAAGATGAAAGTTTCTGATGGAATATTTCAATTTGGGTTATTTTTAATAATTTTGTGTGAATAATTTATGGTATTAGAAGTAGTTTATATTATGTACAAGGTAAAAGGATCTGTTTGAATATTGGGGTGCAAATTTTAGCACTAAAAAGTCAAGATTTTACTATGAGCTCGTATTGAAACAGAGTTAGAGTAAGAAGTGTGTTAAAACCCTATTACTTTTTGTAGTTATTAATTGGATATTATCAGATGTAAATATTGATCTTGAAGTGTACTGTTAAGGACGTATAAAGGAGGGGTTGTATATAATTTTACATGAAGTTTGAAAGAGTAAACTAATTTATATTATGGCTTGTCCTATTTACATTAATTGGATATATTAAATGGTGTAAATATTGGTCTTGAAATGTACTGTTAAGAGAGTGTCTTGAAGGAGATGTATATAACTTTTAAATGAGGCAAGAGAGACAGAGAGAGAGGAGAATAATTTTGATTTTAAATTGTATATTCAATTTAGCTGAAGTGTAAATAAATGTTGTCTATTTACCGTAGCAGAATTTTTCGAGTAGGTGGTTTATTTTCAGGAAAGTGAGCAAAGCAGCCGTCGCAAATTTTTAATTAAATTTTAAATAAATATTGTTTATCAAATTAGCTCTTTACGAAACCTTTTTACACCTTTCATAGCAACATAAGCCAGCAAAAAATGTTGTATATTCCCACGAATATCCCCTTTCTTTTTAAACATACCTTTACGTGCTAATCAAATTTTTGTTGAACTTTTACACAAAATATTTAAATTACATGCAACTTTTAAGCTTACTTACATACTATAAATAAAAAAAAGCTCTGACCTTATTTCTCTCCTGTTTTTTTTTGCTGGAGCTTCCTAGCCCAAATCGGTTGTTCGTTCAGCAGCTTAGCGTGTTGACTCAATACTTTGAAATATTTAGCAACAACTCGGAGTCGTTTGCTCAATGATTTGAAGTACTAACCTTAGAGTTTTAATCTAGTAGCTTGGTCTTTTATACCAGTAACGTCGTGATTCTAATTAATACTTAGATATATTATTTGAATATATTACTTGGAGATATTACTTGGAGATAGTACTTGGAGATATTACTTGGATATATTACTTGGAGTCATTAAATTAATAAATTGCAAAAATTTTACTTAATAATTAATTCTAGACTTACGTTTGTCTCAACGGCAGAATCTTATACACATTTATTTCAACGCACTTTACTGATTCACTTAAAATTATTGATTTGTTACTTTCAATTTAACGTTCACTGAATTTTATTTACGTAATAATCTTCTTTGAACTATTACAATCGGCGCGTCGATTATGGAATGAATCTCGTTTATCTGCTCCGGTTAGTTTTCTAGACAAACTCTTTCCCGATGTTGCCCGCGTTCTCACTGGTTAACAGCCCGCTATCGGTTGTTTGTCCCTGGAAAGGCGTTTCAATTATGTGTTATATCTGCAACCTGTCGGGTTTTATTAAATATTGCAATCTATATACGTTCTAATTTGCACGTACATCATGTACGCTTTAAGCTGCACGTAGTCCGTCGCCACTAATATCTTTATTTACATATACTTGTTTTATTAAGTATGGCACTTTATATACGTTCGAATTTGCACGTACTCCTTTGCTTCTAATATGCTTGTTTTAAATGTTTGCCTATACAAACTGGTATAAATTACATGCGTTTATTGACTTGTTTACACGACTGCGTTTAGATTGAAGAAGATTTCATTTCACGGTTATTTTTCTGCAAATCTGAAAAATTTTGTAATTTAGTTTTTAAGCTGTTTTAATGTTCTAAAGATAATTGTATTGATTCCGCGATCATCTATTTTAATGAATGTAGTGAATTTATTACGGAATGAGTTTCCTTTAATTAATTGTAGCTTGTTATTGATTGTATACAGGGTGATTTGTATTTGCTTTTTGCATAATGAATGAATTATGTACATTTTATGATTTAAATGTTTGGTTTTCGTGGTTTTTACGATATTTGCATGAAGTATTCCTCTATTGTGACTTTATATGACCTCAAATAACCCTATTATCATAGTATTTTATATATTATATATACAGGGTGTCCCAAAATTGCTGGGAAATAAAGCTACCAGGTATTGTAGACGTCAAAATAAGTCGAATGGATCCAACATAACCCAAACAACCTGTCCGAAGTGTGTAAAATAGAAACCATGTGTTTATATGGTGTTCAGCATAAGAGCGACTGTAAAATTAAAAACAATTCGTGTGCGTTATCGTGCCATACTAAGGACACCAATCATCTTCCGAATTTTGAGAATATAAAAATTGTGAAGAAAGAGAATTCTTACAAGGGTAGACTTTCTTTGAAAATTGCTCACATTGTTACCAATGTGAATGTCTTGAATTTTAAATCTGGCAAGAGCAATTTGAGCACCATGTATATTTATTTATTAATAAATAGGATATCTAATAACATCATATAAACACATATTTTCTATTTTATACACCTCGGACGGGTTGTTTGGTTTATATTCCGTGATAATTTAGTATCAGTGAACTATTACCGGCAAACCTTGTTGAAATTTATAAGTTATAAGCTCAAATTTATTTTAATATGTAAGTGCACTGTGTGACTTGTTTAGTTGTTAGTACTTATATTCAATTTTTAAAAAAAAATTGTGTGTATACGTTCACCCACGGTATTTTAAATGTTTTTCGTCAATTTTCACACCGTATTTTAACTCACAGTTTTATAAGTAACATTACGTTGTTGCATTGTTAAAGGTATCTACATTCATTTATTTTTTATTACCATGATGAAGATTTTAAACAGATCGAAAGCTTGGTAGAAAACAAAAGAATTTTATTACTTAGTTGATGACCAATAACCTGTTATTTATATTTCTATTTGATACACACCGGGTCGTTGCATCAATAATTATTATATATAGTATAGTTAATAAGATGAAATAATAACTTGGACTTTTATGCAACGCCCAAATGATCAAATCGAGCTAGTAATTGAAAGATGGAAAATATAAGGTCCCGGAGAGACTTGAACCTATATCTTAGGCTTTCTAAGACCATACGTCTTCCAATTACGCCACCGAGACCGATGACGATAATTGGAAGATTTACAAATCTAAATCATGTACACAACCCTACATCAACCTATAATACGTTAGTATTTATCAATAATCTATAAATAACACAACCACTGCCACCGTTAACTACAGTCCCCCTATACTAAAGTTATCAAAATGAAGAAATAAAAGCATCTACTGTGTAAAAATATTTTTACAAAATTATATACCAAAATTTTCAACAAACAGTTGTAAAGTCCAGTTATCAATTAAATAATAAGAAAAAAAATTAAATCAAGAAATTATTTACAAACACTTAAAAGTTACACAGTTACACAGAATTATATTTTGAATTAATGGCTTAAATTAATGCAATTCGGTTTTCCAAAACGATACATATTGCGTGACCGATACAAATAAATGAAATTTAATTATTTAGTACATAGAACAGTAAATGAACTAAATGAATTAAATCACAACGTATAATTAAAATAGGTTCCTGAGCTTGTACAGTCGTCTTATAAAACCTTAAACAAGTCCCCTAATACCTCAAACGCCCTTTTTAATACCACGGACAATGGGTGTTTGTTGATAAATTTTTATAAAAACTTGTTAAGCAGTTTAATATCTTTTACTAGCGTAAAAAATAATTACAAACCAAAGTCTTGTGTCTATTAACCAGAACTTTATAACTTTAATGTCAATCATCAAAGCCCGAAACCTTATTAGTGTGCAAGGGGTTATATTCATAAAATTTCTCTAGTTAAAAACACAGCCTATTTTGGATATAAATAGCCTACTTTTAGTTTGATAATTAATTTAGTTGAATTTTTAGCGTTGTATTATTTAGAACTTCCCATTCAAACCATTGTAATTTCAATACTTTATTTTAATTTAAATCACATTATTATTAAAAATGGCTCCTATTTTGAATTAGCTATCAATTTTATAGATTGTAGTAATAGTGAATTGTGTACCACTCCAAAACTAAGAATAATTAATAATCGTTTTCAAAGTTTTGGTCCAACTTAAACAGATTAGGACCTGAAAGCTCGGCAGTTTGTATAGGAAAACTTAGAGACAACGTGACTTCGCGGCACGCTTATTCCTCGCATACAAGAATTCGTAAAAAAATTGTCTACATTATCTCTGTGTGTCTGTGCCCAATCTATGCCACATTTTAAAACCACAGTGCGGCACGTTTTCTCGGCATGCGACTGTTGAAAAACTATTTATTCCTGAAGACACAACTTAATAAATGCAAATGGCAAATCTCATGAAATGAAGTTTTATAATTTATATACAATGATAACAACAACAACAATATTTTTGATGATATTACACTATGAAATGCATTAGAATATGAAAAATAAATTATATCCATGTTTCCTGGGGGAAAAAAAGGAATTGTAATTTTTGATGAACTTAATTTTTAATACCGATGATCTTACACCAAAAACTCTTTGTCATTTTCACTTGATAGAAGATGCAAAGCCCAAATGATCATTTCAAATCGAGCGAGTAATTGAAAGATGAAAAATATAAGGTCCCGGACAAGATTCGAACATGTATCTTAGGGTTTCACGGCCTATGCGTTTTCCAATTGCACCACCGAGACCGATGACGACGATGGGAAAACTAACAAATCAAAGTCATATACACAACCATATATCCACCTAAGTTTCAATTACGTTTGGCATTTTTGTCAAGCATATCTGACAGTGACAAATTGTGCATAGTTAGCAAGTAGCGACTTTTGTTTATCTGTGTACCAAATATACATTACATTTGATTTTCCAATGCTCCACCCGAAGGTACTACATTGGCCAGGAAGCGAGTTTTTTTTTTACCTGGAAAATTTGGAATTTTGCCGAACCCTTGCTGTTCCAAGCAAGGTAGGGATCTTTAACGTGCGTGACAACACTCACACACGGGACCTCCATTTTACCTCTCATCCGAACGAGGGTGTATTTTTGTGAAAAATGCTCGCCTAACATTTTTCAAGCGGACCGTGTCGGGATTCGAACCCGGGACCTTGGGCGTATGTACCAAATATAGCCTAAAAATTTTAAAACTGAACGATCCTACGCATTTGTGCATCAGATTTGTTTTTTCAGAAATTTCATAAGCAAATTCAAACTTGACAACACTGCATTTAAAAGTAAAAACAAAAATATGCTCGTAGAGCATTTACAGGGAGCAATCGAAATGTGACAAACAATATAGCGTGTTCAATTTAAAAAATACAGATACTGACTATGATGTTTGAAATCTTTGGGTATCTTGCCTAGTGATGTAAAAATACGGTATCAAACTTTTTTGAGTATTAAGTCAACGGTATAATACCATATTTTGGGTATAAAATGGTTTTTTTTTACTTCTTTAAAAATTTTTATTACGAATAAACAGAACTAAAATATGTTACAGTAATGATTATTATGTTCTTTTTCATCATTATAAAATGTCTTCATCTTCCTTTGTAGAATACTGTCTTTTTCTTGTTCCACGTCTTCAGATTAAGAAACTTCCTCATCCTCGGTAATAGCACTATCACTGTCTGCATATATTACATATTCTTCGCGTTCTTCATCCGTAATTTCTACTTCTCCTTCCTCGTCTTCTGAGTTTGAATTTAAAATGCCATGCTCTGATCCGCGACTGTGAGTACTTTGACTAATATGTTTAGTTGCTAATTGCATTGCATTATTGGCTTTCTGATATTCAATATTTGTGACCTTAGGGATCATATTACTAATTTTCATTTTTTTTTAAGTTTTAGATTATGCTTTATGTAAAACAAGTTTTGAAGCAGTCACATTTGTGAGTCTGTTTCGCTTTGCAGTATGAACTTGTCCATATTTAGAAAAACTTCTTTCAGTAGAAGCAGACGTAGGGGGACATAGAAGTATTGTAATCGCAACTTTTGCTAATGCAGAACATCCACAAATACCTGTCCACCAAGTTACCACATTAATTTTGTTTCCGTCTGCCTGCGGTTTAAGACTATCCCATACAAAAGGCTTCGCCCATAAACCTTCTTTGGTTCTGTAAAGAGCAAGATGTGAAATAATATCACAATCATTCAGAGATGTGCCTCAATGTGAATATACAGGTTCTGCATATAATAAATTGTTGGACAGATTTGCAATATATTCCACTGCATTTACACTCTCATTCTCACCAAGCAATTTACCATAACGCGAGGATCTAATAAATAAGCTGCACGGTGAATATCAGTTAATGCCATATCTTTCCGCTTTTTGAGACACTTGATAATAAGACTCCTCTGCTTTAGTTCCTGGAGTTTGAGGTAAAATTTTTTTAAATAGAGCTTCTAGTTAAAAAATGCTTCTACCACAAGTGGGAGATAACATTCCTCTGATTCTAATATTGCAATCCACTTAGTTACTGGTTTTAGGAAAGTGTAAACTAAATTCACTCTGCACCAAAATATTTCATTATCTAGAAGTTTCAAAACCTACTGTTTGTCCGAAATTGTTGACCCTTCATTTGAAATTGCAATTCGTTGCAAGGTATGTTTATTATCCAAAAAACTTTGTAAACAGTGTACAATGGAACCCCAGCGGGTACTTACAGGAAGTTTTAATTTTCTGTTTGTAGGTAAAGGGCTTTCAACTGTTACACAAGTAGAACTAGCTGAGGTGCAGTCACCAATATTATCATTTTGAAATTTGTTGAATAAAGAAGTTGGTACATGGGAATTTCTTACGTCTTCTACAATAGATTTTGCAGAATTTTAACAGATCATTAAAAATCTTCAATTTTATTATGCCACCAATGAGTAGGTTGAAGATGAGCTGCACAGCCGTAAAATGGGATTGGTTTATTTGGATATGCATCTTTTATTATTTCTCACCCTCGTTTCATGTTTGCGGCATTATCAGTTACAACTGAAATTATTCTATCTACCCTAACTTCTTCAAATGTACTTTTAATGATTTTGGCCATATATTTTCCAGTGTGCTTGTTTATGCCTGTGTCAATAATTTTAAAAATTATTGGTTCTGGTGTTGTCAGTACAACATTAATTATCGGTTCATGCCTGCAATAAAATTAAAACGTTTAGTAAATAGTTGTAGTAAATAAAATCAATTTAAAAAAAAATGTTTATTTTAATAATTTAAGTATTATTTACAATTACAATATAGAAATTTAAATGTAAATGTGTCGCCACGTGTATGTGTCTCAAGATACTTATTTTTAGGAATTTGTATCAACGTGCAAAATGTTCTATTATTTACAACAAAGCGCTTTCGACCTATTTTGCACGTCATCGTCGGTGTTTTAAATTTATATAATATTTTAGTAGTTATGTTATCAAAGGTCAAAGGATGTTATTAAAATGTATAAAATTAAAAATAAAATTAAGGAAATTATAAGTTTTTATTTAAAAATTTTAAATGACAATCATTCCCCTAATTTTATTTTTAATTTTATATATTTTAATAATATCCTTTGACTTTTGATAATATCACTACTAAAATATTTTATAAGTTTGAAACACCGACGAGGACGCGCTTACACTCGAAAGTACTTTGTTGTAATTAATAAAATATTTTGAATGTTGACTAAAGTTCTTAAATATATGAAAAGTAAAAATAATAAACAACCCGGTTGTGTAATCGTAGAAGTGCTTAAAAATTTATTTTAAACAAAAAATAGTAGTATTTATAGGAAAAATCCAATTGCAAAGATAAAAACCGAGCAGCAGCAATTTTTTCAATTACCATTAAATGAATCCTTTCATATTTTGCTTGAAGAAGAGACGAAGTTAACATAAAACAGACGACAGTTTAAAACTGGGCCCCAATTTCTTAAAAAACTCTTGCCAATAAACATTTTCTGTAAAACTTAAGGGCGTCCCAGTTGCATAGCAGGTTCTTGCAAGTAAACTCCAAAATTCATCCTTTAAATAAATTATTCGGTTAGACTTTTTATCTATTTGTATTTTACTTGCTCCTTTTTATTTATACTGTCCATAAAAGAGATTAGCAATTCTGATGTTGATCTAAATGATGAGCTCGAGCACAAAGGTAAAGGTGTTGACGACGTTGATGTGGATGAATATGGTTGATACGAATAAGAAGAAGAAAGAACAGCCTCTATTGCTGTACTTAAGTTAATAGTAGTTGACAAAAATTGATCTTCTGCATCTGGTTCTATATTTGGACAAATTGGTGTAGTATTATTGTCATGGTGGCTAACGGTGTGAACACGAACTTTATGGCAACAACACAAAAATGAACATAGTGATGACAATGGCGGAGTTGGAGCTCTAAATTGCATAGAAATTGTAGAAGACTTTTAATAATTTTGGAATATTTTGTTTTTTTTTGTTAAATATTTCAGTATCAGTAGAATGTTTACACTTCAGCAAATGGTGTGCCATTCTCACATTGTAGGTGTAGGTTGTATTACAAAATATGCATGTATAACACTTTAGCTTTCCTTTTTTTGAAACTTGACGTTTAAAAAACTTGGAAACAGTTTCTTTGTACTTCTGTGGTCTTCCCATTATGTACAATGTATTATCTACACAGTACACATTCAGCAGGAATTCAAAAATGTAGTATATCAAATATCATTTATCAATAATAATAATTCAATATTATAATAATATTGCAACTTCCTTAAGCACTTAGAGCACTACACTTAAACACCAACCTAAAAACAAAACATCACATGCTAATTTCAAATTTGAGGTTATGATACACTATTTATTTGGTTTTGCTAAGTGTGAAATAGGAAAAATTGCTGTTCTCATATTGGTATTATACTATCTTAAATGGTATTAAATATTTTATACATATTTTTCAAAACAGAAAATACACAGTATAATACCCATTAAAAAACCGAGGTATTTTATGTTTTATGCATACCGCTTAATACCGTTTTATACGGAAGTTTTATACCATAGTATTGTACATTTCTACAACACTAATCTTGCATGTATCATACATATAGCTTTCAAGTTGAAAGAAACATTATGTTACTGCTTGTTAAGCGCCTTTGAAAGTTTCTGCTTGCAACTTATCTATACCCGGTGCCTTACCATTTTTCACACCCTTTAATGCTAATTCAAACTCATCTTTAAGTATAGCGTATCCCAAGTCGTCCTGTTCTAGTTCTGCTAGTTTCCGTCCTGCGTATAAATTCGCTGTATATTCTTACCATACAACCCTTTTCTCTACATTGTGTATGATGATATCTCCTTCCACACCCCTTATATTTTTACTATACTGGTTTATATCCCTAAAATTCTTCCTAATTAGTTTGTATGCTTCATTTGTCTTTCCTATTTCCATCTTAGTTTGTACCTGTTTGCACATTTCGTCAATCCATTGTTTTTTAGCTTTCCTGCATTTGCAAATAATTTCCATTTTATGACTTTGTTAACCATGATTTCTTATTTTCTTTTTGTGTATACTCCAGAATATCTCTGACCGCCATGTCTAAGCTAGATTTAATGTTATTCCATTCTATTTCTACTTCTTAGTATTAGAAACTTTCCCGATATCTTCCAGCAACTTATTTGACTTTTTCAAATCTTTCGTGGATATCTATATCTTTTAGTTTCTCACAGTCAAAGTGTCTGTTTCCGTTCCACGTGCATCGTCTTCTAGCATGATGCTGAAATAATGTGTTCGTGATGGTTATATTGTATATGTCGCAAAATTCTATCAGCCTATTTCCCCTATCGTTTTTCGTGCCTAAACCAAATAAACCTACTACCTCTCATCCCCTACTTTACCCTACTCTCACATACCACTGCAAAATATTTATGAGTAGTACTTTAACAGGTATGTAAATATGTTCCATATATAATATACACAAAGTTTGAATTTTAGTCAAACTAATGTCTTGGATACAACTTCAAATTTGCAACAAGGGCTTTAAGGCCAAGAAATTAAAATAATCAATGCATTTCAACATGTTTTTAGAAATGTTTTCACGTATTAAGTAAAACAACTAAACCCAAGTTAAGTAATACTCAAAAATGTATTTAATTCATTAATATGTTAACAATATATTAGCAATTTTAACTTATGCTTCATCAATTCACAGTCATCGTCTTCTTCACTATCTACACTGATAATCAATGGCAGTGAATTTTCATAGTCAAATACTACTTCCATATCCCACCCGATTGTATCTCCTTTTTCTGTATGGCGTGTTTGCCCACATGTCAGGTATTGCAGCAGCAAGACCTTTCCTCCATGTAGCTAGTGACTTCTCAACTGAGGTACCACTGTATCTAACGTGATCTCTATAGTAACTTTTTGTTATACCCCAAATGTGTTCTATGGGATTAAAAATACAATGGTATGGTGGAAGTCTCAAAAGTGATTGACCGTAGCGTTCAGCCATTTGATCATTTGCATATGTAACTTTAGGCTTATAAGAAATAGCTATGTAAAATAATATAACTTATTGTTTCACTAATGTTATTAATTCACATTTTGTCATTATACTATCGTAATAAATATTATTTTCTTGCAGCCACTTTTGAATATCGGCTTTTTCCAAGAACCGGTTAGTGCCTTATTGATTTGCTGACTATGGTTGCTAGAATTTTCCGTTGCAAAAGTTGATGGCTTGATTAGATTAATTAAAAGCTGATATTTAAATCAATGTTAAAAGTTGTCCGAATTCATTTCGCCATGGTAGTCACCCTCCATAGTTTTTGAAGCAAAGACGAGTTCGGCATTAGGAATGAATTCCTAATCACACCCAGCCTGAAGAACTATACATCTAATAAAGACACACATATTTAGCAAAATCTTATATTTCAATGATTACACAGGCCAATAAATTTTAACTTTTTGAAAGTTGATTTCGATCTGACATCTGATTTTGTATAGTTTTGATCTGCTGAATTCAAATCCGAGTGTCATTTTGCCCTATCGCGTAAGGTTTTTATCAATTTTGAAAATACATTAATAAAAAATTTGTTTAAACTAAACGTTACTTTTATTGATACAGAGACAAAAACAAATCACAAAAAGTAAACTAAATTGAAAAAAGTCTTAAAAATCTTTAATTTCTTTTCTTTCCAGAAGATCTTTCCCTCTTGGATGAAACACTTCGTTTAGTGGATTTTATTCTGTATTCCATCCAGGGTCGGATTGTTCCTTTTTATTGACCAGCAGTAATCAGTCATCATTGAAACTTTCTACCGTCCTTGATACCTGCGTTCCATTTCTTTCATGTCTTCGTAGAACCTCTCACCTTGCTCCTCACTCTCGTCACCAAAATTTTCGGGGAAGTAATCAAGATGCGACCGTAAAAAGTGAACTTTTATGCTCATATAACATCCCAATTCCATAAATTTCTGTAACATGCTTTTCACAATTTCCTTGTAGTTAGGATCCTTGCTGTTACCCAAAAAACTCTCACTAACATTAGCAAATGAAATCCATGCATCTTTCTCAGTTCGCTCATGGTATTAACAAATTCTTGATCTTTCGTTAATCTCCTTATTTGAGGACCGATAAAAATTCCTTCCTTTAATTATGCATCTGAGATAGCGGAAATTTTTCAACAAAGGTATTTGAAACAGTCTCCATCTTTATTTAATGCTTTAACGTATTGTTTCATTAATCCATGCAGTGTAGGTAACAAGATTTTTTGTGGATCAACAAGACTTTCGTGCAGAACATTTTTTATCCGGGAGTCAAATAGTCTCTTATCCAGTCCGTTTTCTTCCAATGTTGATGTCTACTTCAACTGTTCCGCTCACACAAAAAACATGGGTACTTTGTACACCATGACTGCTGTCCTAGTAAAAGTCTCATAATTTTCAAATCCCCACAAATTTTCCAACTATGATCAATGTATTTGATTTTTTCAAGCATTACATTAAGATTTTCGTAGCTTTCTGTCATTTGCACTGAATGGGTAACCGGCACCGATGAAAAAACATTCCCATGGTGCAAGATATCAGCTTTAAGGCTTCTTTTGGAAGAATCAATAAAAAGCCTCCAATCATCGGGATTGTATTTGCCCTCAAGTTTGTTTATCAGACTGAAAATGTCGGTGCAATAAACTGGACAACCACTTTTTTCAAAATAACCTGAATACTCGGACTCACGTTCCCACTTCTGCCAGTAAATTTTTACTTTGAAGTCTGGATGCTAACATTTTAGAAAGATCCTTTGGAAGACCTAAGTCTCTAACTAAGTCGTTAAGTTCGGTCTTAGAAAATAACTGCGGTTGCGTAGAAACGCTCGATATTTCACTGGAATCGGTAAAGTAGTTTTCATCAACTTCAAATTCAGAACTGCTTGTAACATCTTCTAAATATGTTGGTGTCTTAGGTATTGGTACGTCTGGACCATGTAGCACTGGCTTAATTGCAGACTTGAGGTTCCAATAGTGCCGGCTTTAAAGCTCCAGCTTTTATCAACAAATACAAACTACCGTAACCCCTCTGCTTTAGCTTGAAACGACATCTTAAAATGTCACCCTCTTTGAAACGACATTGGGCACTTTCATCAATCCACAACGAGAATCATCTTTGTTATATTGAAATCCCATTTCCTTTAAAATTGTTAGCAAAGAAGTTCTACCTCCTTTAAATATGTCTCGTACACAAAGATTTTCTCGTAGCGTTGATACAGTAATGTACTCCTTTGAAATACAAAAGTTATTCGTTTTTCAAAGGTCTTTAAAAATGACTAACTGTTTGTATACATCGAGTAGATTACGTTTGTAATTGCATTTTTGTCAAAACCATCTATATCAACGACAAGTTCTTGGGTGGACGTATTTTTTTGACCTGTTAGCTCTTCCCCCTTTTTGGACCTAGCCCCAATGCTGTTTACAGCTCCTATACTAATATTTAATGCTAATGTGACTCGCTAAAATAAACAACTTTTAATGAAACTGTTTAGTCTACTTAACCTCATCAGATTTGAAATTATTCGAGTGGAATCAAACACATAAATTCAGAAATTACTTACGTCTCTTATAGAAGAGGTCCATTATTATCACGTTCTTTCTCAAAATTATAAGTATTCGCAGGTCAAATAAAAAATTTTAGTTCCGAAAAGAAGTGTTTTATAAAAGAATCCAAAAAGATAAACGATAAAAACAAAAATAAACAAGAACCAGCGGGACAACGAAATGACAGATGTCGAATGACAAATGGTTGGATTTGCAAGAGAAATTGGTGAAAACACCGTACAACTTGATAACCTTGGTCTTAAATGACAGTATACTTCAAGCGTAATTCTAGGTATTCATTTTCATACAGTTGCCCACAGTTTATTACTACATTTGAGTTAACCTAAAGTTAATTCGAATGGACTACACATACAACTTTTATTTGAAGAATTTTTTATGTATATGATATTCAATGAGATCTTGAACTTTCTCGCACTGATAGGCTACCCTGTATATACACACACTTAGAAACTTTTTCCGGAAACCATTTTTCTTTTGTTTTTGATATTGGAAAATATGAGATTTATTAAACCTCGAACTTGTTTTTTGGACCACCACACATATTTTCTTGATTAAGTTGGATATCTCGAAAGTAAAAAACTGAAAATAGATTAATGTTATGGATGTCAATTTGAAATTATAAAAGCAAATGTTGGGATATCTTAAAACTAACCACTATAAAAGAAAATCTATTGCAAATTGTTGAAAAGAATTCTATTAAATTTCCATGTGCTAGGATATGCAACTTGAAACACATTGTTCTTCCAGTGGAAATTGTATTTTGAAATTTGTGTACAGTAATTAATAATCGCTCGTGCGTGCTCCCACTTGAAACATGATTTAGATGTTAATTCTTCATTATTTACAAACCTTTATTATAAAGGACATTTTAAATATAACATGCCTATTATAGTGAATGACTGCTCTAAACAACCATGTAGTCTATAGTTAGTTGAAAATGCAATTCATGCCAATGAATAAGATGGTTGTGATATTGATTTCCCTTGAAGTTGCTCTATTATTATACATCTGTTGGAATTGGTTTAGGTGTTTAAGTGAGACCTAAGGGTGTGATTGAACTTGCTGATTTACATTTTTAAAATTCATTACATTTCAAATGGTTGTTTATTTACATTAACATTTAAAAAGTCCAAAGTTTGTATATATCAATTAAAAGATATGTGTACATCCAATATTAAATGAGGAAGTTACTCTACAGAAACTGATACGTTTTTAGCTAAATACTAATAATGTGTGGCATTAGAAAAGTAATTCAAGTATAGTGAACGAAGATGAATTAAATTCTTGCTTATTTTGCACAGAGAAAAACCAATTACCGGTTTCGCAGGGGTTGCAGCTCTTCAGATTTGCGCATTTCTCGTTGCAAAATAACCAACCAAGTTCTTAAATTATATAGAAACCGTGGTGCATTAATAAGTGCAAAACATTTTTCATGCATCCTCTATACTCCAATGTAAACAACTAACTATCGGTGACATTTTAAGTCTCCGGCATGATAGTAAAGATGGCTGTGGTTACAGCTGAAACAGCTTTTAATCAATTTTTTTAAAACTGACATTAGTCATCAGTCAAATATTATTCATCAATTAACTGAGAAAACGGTAACTCAGATTATATTGGAAAAACGAAGCAATTATTAAAGAAACGAATCAAACCACACAAAACTAAAAATATTACCCTAATATACTCCATCATCCAACTAGTCAACATAATACAAAATGGCTGACAGTAAACAGCACGTAATTGGCGATATGGCCAATTTATGCAATTACTACAATAAAAAAGTTTGAAATAAGTGTGTGGTTTGCCAGAAATACAAAGTTTATATGCACTCATCATGTGGAGAAAGACATGGGGTTTCTGGCTGGTTCTGTCATTAGTAATAGTATTTTGAATGTAATAAGTGTCATAAACATTGTGGCTCTAAGCAACTTCATTTGGGACCTACTATTACCCCCACATCTAATTCAATCACTGCTTCAGATACTGAACTTCATGATGTAACATTAGATGATCTGAGAGAAGATCCTAATGCAGTGATAAACTTCCTAGATATCAGTGTTTAAAGATATTATTAATTCGTTAATCATCTACAACACGAAGTCGCTCTTAGTAGAGCTTAAAGATTTAAAAATCGAAGTTGATAACTTAAAGTAAATTAACATTGATCTATTAGACTTCTTACCGACGAACAAAACTCAAGTGGAGTTATTCCAACTGTGTTTTATGAAAGCAAATCTGTTGCCGATAATCTGGATAATTATATCTTGAACAATGTTCTGCTTCAAGATTTGTCTACAAACTGATGACTATGATCTCACTTGGTTTCAACAAGATGGTGCCACGCCACATACTGCCGCGATGTAGATCAATGCCGTTACAAAGCTGTTTCCTAGCAATGTTATTTCCATCAAAGGAGATATTCCTTTCCCTCCACGATCTCCTGACCTGACATCCTTGGATTTTTTTCGGTAGGGATACATAAAGAGTGCCGTCTACACCGATCCGGCACCAGAAACCATCCAAGACCTAAAGGTTTGCATCGCAATGCTATACGCGACATTCCTGTAGACATGTGCCAGCGAGTTTTCCGCAGCTTGCGCTCTAGGTTAACAAACTGCTACAAACTAAATAGACGGCCAACAATTAACCGTGTTCTGTTTAAAAAATAAGATCCGCATGCTTTACGTGTTTACAATTACAATATAACGTTCTATAGGTGAGTTTTATTGTTTTAAAACCTTAAATACAATATTAGTTACCCAGTACATAATACAAACTTTTAGAAAATTTCTACGACGCACACGTCAAGTTTTGAAAAAAAATAAAATAAAAACATTGCTGAGGCTTTCTCCTCTCATATTCTGCATAAAAACTAGTATTAGGAATTTATGAATATTAGTTCAACGTCGTCCGAACAAGCATTGCAATTTCCGATAACCTGTAACTAAAATTGACATCATCATCACTAGGTCTTTAGTTCGAGAACTGGTTAGACGCGTACCCTCATTGTTTCCTATTCTGTGCTAACCTACACATTTCCCTGAAATTTCCACAGCATGCATCTTTCACTATCTGCGTGCATTAGTCTGATCTAGACCTACCTCTGCCTCTTTTTTCCTATCTCTGCTTGTACTATATCCCGCACTATTCCCCAAATATGCCTTAGAACGTATCCTGCCCTTGAATTTCTTCTATTTTTTTTTGTTTCCGCATATGATTTCAACAGTTTTCTCCTTGTTTCTATATTTGTTGTCTTCGAACATAGCCGCTGCTCTTTCTTACTAGATGCAGTTCGGTTCCCCTTCTATTGTTTTACAAATATATACCCTATTTCTCCGATATTCAGTGATATGTGAAGGAAGTTAAGCAGCCTGCGGCTACCAAGATCCCCATCACTCGAACATTTGCCGAATTAATAGTTTTCGAATATATCCTTTCGAACAATCAACATTAGTTGAAAATATTTCAACAACAACACCTGTAGATGGATCAAATAATCATCAGATTTAAGTGCAATTATTTTTTTCGTCATTAGGTTTTATTTTTGAAACTGGTTGGACGCGAGTTATGTATCCCCCAATTGATATATATATATATATATATATATATATATATATAAAAATAGAATAATTAGCAAATTATTAGAAAGTGTAATAAAAAGTTAAGTGAAGTGCAACATTGTAAATACAAGGACAATTTGTAAAGTTTATTAACGTTCATGAGAACGGATGCGCTACTTTGTATCGCAGACGATAGTGATGCTGTAGATATCAGGTCACAGACGGTCAGGTACCGTGATTACTTAGAAATTAAGATTACAACATTGTAATTATAAATAGTTTTAAGCATAAGCAGACATTAGATCTGCAAGTTCCCACAGTCATGTGAGGGGGTAGGAACATTATAAAAAGTCCGGGAGCTCAAGGACCCGGTAGTCAGTCAAGTGATCCGCTTTTCCCATTTCCTACATCTTTCACTATCTGTGTGCAGTAGTCCAACCAGAGTGTACCTCTACCTTTTTTTCGTGTCTCTGCTTCTAATATATTTCGCACTACTTCCTAATGCCTTAATATGCGGCTTATCATCCTATATCTCCTATTTTTTACTGTTTTCTACATATTTCTTTCTTCTCTCTACCATTTTAACTTTGTCTGTCCATGATATCTTCATCATACGTCTGTAGCACCACATTTCAAAGACTTCTATCTTTTTCCTGTCCGTTTCCCCTACGGTCCAGGTTTCACAGTCGTACAGTGCTGTGTTCCACACATACGTTTTAAGCAATCTTTTCCTTGTTTCTATGTTTGTTGTCTTTGAACACGGTAGTTGCTTTAAAAGTCACTTTCAAAATTATCTATTGAAATAAAACATTGTTTAACTACAATACATGTATTCATACCTGTTTATTTCTGGTATAATCAACCTGCACGTGCCGTGTTTTGCGCTCGTAGTCCAGATAGATGGCTTTTCCGTAAACAGGATCAGTCGTATTCCAACAATTATGTGAGTAACATGTCCTTTAAAATAAATAAGTTAAAATACGACCTCCGCATAGCCCTTTAAGATATTTGCTAGTCTTCGTCGATGGTATCGTAAACTGGACAATGTGCACAACATTCATATTACGATTTATTCTACGATTTAATTTAGGATATTTTTTGTAATTAATTCTATGGACGACCCTTAATACTCTACGATTTAAAGATTATATCAATACAGTGACTTGATAATTATGTGATATTTGGAAATTATGGATATATTACATGTGATTTTCCAATGCTCCACCCAAAGGTACTACATTGGCCAGGAAGCGAGTTTTTTTTACCTGGAAAATTTTGAATTTTGCCGAATCCTTGCTGTTCCAAGCAAGGTAGGGATCTTTAACGTGCGTGACAACACTCACACACGGGACCTCCATTTTACCTCTCATCCGAACGAGGGCGTATTTTTGCGAAAAATGCTCGCCTAACATTTTTCAAGCGGACCGTGTCGGGATTCGAACCCGGGACCTAGGGCGTAGTAGTCACACACATACCACTACGCCACGGAGCCGCCCAAAATTATGGATATAGCAGTCATTGATTGACAGTTTAGATACAGATGGATTGACGTAGTTTCTATCTTACTTGTTGCTAGAACAACAGCTGTTCATATAGAGAGCATGTTGTTGGTAAGCTTTCATCCATAAGAAGGCACTGTTAATCAAGATAAATCGTTGCAGTTTGGTAACACGTTTTTGTTATTTAACATTAATGTCATGTTCCTAGGTAAGTCGAATTTTTATTTATTTAAATTCTATCATTTTGCATTTTAATGTTTATTAAGCTTCCGTTATAATTTAAATTTAGCTATTTAGAAAAACATACTTTCGATAACATAATTATAACAGTAATCATACTCTATATGAATTTTATGCGTTGATAACATTCCGATTAAATTAAAAAACTAATGTAGAATATTTTAGTTAAAATCTGTTCTAATATCTTATGTGTCTATTTTGTGAACAAATTGAAAATTTAAATGCAATAAGAAATATTTCAAGAACTCTTAAGATCTATTAATGATTATATGTACATCGAACTCAGATCTGAATATGATAAAAATTTAATAAATATAATAGCCATTTTTATAAAACATAACAACTTGATACAAATTCAACTAAGATAATACAAGGAAATTTATTTGATAAGTTCTAAATATCTACAACCCGAAGAGAATAATCTTTATTTTAATAGATGCACATATAATACCTTTTTCAGGCTTTTTGTTAATTTATTAACGTAACAAATTATTAAGAAAGGAATCTTATGATAAAATTTGACAAATGAAAATTGACATTTCCATATTTCTATAAACCCCCTGTTAGCCTCATCCCGTTGAAGTTAGAATTCAGAGTTGTTCCGGAAGTCTACAGAAGTACTTACTGTTAATACGGATAAAACAACATCTATGGTTAAACTTCTGAGAGAAATTTAGGTGGTTATGTTCTTATCTCACCTCACCCCAATTAACTTCTTGAACAGCGACTCCGCTGTTTGTATTTTGTCCCAGCTGTTTTACCCAAAGCAGTAAAAACAGATTAGATGGTATTTAGTCTCACTTTAATAAAAATAGTTGAACCACAACAACACCTAAGAAGAAAAAATATTAGAGGGGATGGGGCATATCCCTGTTTCACACCTTTTCTAATAGTTACTTCTCTACATTCCTGGTGTAATTCTATTATCGCTGTTTGCTCTTTGTATAAGCTATGTACTATCCATCTATCCCTAAAACTCATTACAATCTTTTTTCAGTGTTTCAAACATTTTTTTCCATTTTACATTGTCGAATGCTTTTTCCAGATCAATTGTTTTCTGCATTATCACCCTCAAAGCTAAAATCGCCTCCCGTGTTCCCCTGTTTCGCCTAAACCCAAATCAATCTTCTCCTAGTACTACTTCAGCTCTTTTTCCATCGATCATTGTACAATTCTAGTTAATATTTTTGAAACGTGTGCTGTCTAACTTATTGTTCGAAAATTTCACATCTATCCGCACCTCTTTTTTTTTGGTATAGTTACTATGATGTTACGTTTGAAATCTTTGGGTATCTTGCCTGTCTCATACATATAGCTTACAAGTTGGAAGAGACTTTCTGTTACTGCTTGTTCAGCGACTTTTAGAGTTTCTGTTTGCACCTTATCTGTACCCGGCGCCTTACCGATTTTAAGACCCTTTAATGCTAATTCTAACTCACCTCTAAGTATAGGATATCCCAAGTCATCCTTTTCAATGTCTGATTCCTGTTATAATGCTGCTAGTTCCTTTCCTGCACATAAATTCCCTATATATTCTTTCCATCTAACTAACCACTTGCTCTACATTTTCTATAATGAAGTTTCCCAACGACTCCTTTATATTTTTGCTATACGGTTTTATATCCCTTAAATTCATGCTTCGTCTGTCTTTCCTATTTCCATCTTAGTTTGTACCTCTTTCCACTTTTCATCAATCCATTGTTCTTTAACTTTCCTGAATTTGGAAATAATTTCCCATTATATGGCATTGTATCTCTATTTTCCTGTTGCGTCTGATCTGTTTTTGTATTTTCGTCTTACTTCTATTAAATTCGGGATATCCTTTGTTATCCATGGTTTCTTATTTTCCCAATATCTTTCAGCAATTGATTTGACGTTTTTCTAAATTTTCATGAATATCTTTATCTTTTAGTTTCTCAAAGTTAAAGTGCTTTTTCTCGTTCCTTGTTTGAAATTTTTAAATTTAGGAGCGGTCTTCATAATTACGATGTTGTGGTCGGTGTCTATATCTGCTTCTGGGTAGCTTCTACAGTCGTTTACTTGATTCCTAAATCGTTGTCTAACAAGAATGTAATCTATTTAATATCTTCCTACATCTCCGGGCATCTTCCACGTGTATCGTCTTCTAGCATGATGTTGAAATAATGTATTTGTGATGGTTAAATTGTTTTTGTCGCAAAATTCTACCATCCTATTTCCCCTGTCGTTTCTCCTGCCTAAACCAAATAAACCACTACTGCTCCTTACCTACCCTCACTGCATTAAAATTCCCGTAAAGTTTATATTTTTATGTCCTTTTACATATCTTAGTATGTCTTCGATATCTTTGTAGATCGTTTCTACCTCTTCCCCACTGTAACTAGAGGTGGGCATGTATACTTGTATTATTACTGTATTTACCGGTTTAGATTCTAATCTAACCTTAAGTACTCTTTCGTTCTTTTTAAAGTAGTTTTCAACCTATCTTATTTCGCATAAGTATCCCCTATCCCCATAACCAAATTTTCTTCCTATGATCCTGTATGAATTACCCTAAAGTCTTCACTCCAAAAATCCCCCGCCTCTGGACACCGAACTTCGCTGATCCCTACTATGTCTAGTGCTAACTTATCAGTTTAAATTTTCAAGTTCTCATGCTTCATACTTCTGACATTTCACGCTCCAACTCGCAAAATGTTCGCGACTACTTGGGAGGTAATGTGGTGGTTTCCCGTTGCCTTCCACATCGCAGTAGTATGTATTAGAATGCCATCCCTACCCTTATGGCTTCTGACAAACTAAGTACCGAAAGAGCCACTGCTCTCTTTCGGGGACCTGTCTTAGTCTGGTTCCTCACTAAAGACCCTACTACTTTGGTCGAACCTGTAATTTGGTTCTTTAGGTCACTGGAAAGCGGAAGCCAGTCCACCCGTTCGAGTAATCTAGAACTTCTTCAAGGTGCAGTTCCATTCGTAATGGCTAAAATTGACAGAAATCATAAATTAATATTCCGAAAATTGTCAAGAAAAGAACTTCTAGCAACAATTGAATTTAATAAAAAACCCTTAATCAGACTACTTTGAACTAAATATTCATGTCGATCAGTAATTGCTCACCATCAGTATCAACAATTTTAAAAACTTTAAAAACACCAGGTTGTGTTGGAATCCTTTCGAGAAATTTCGTTTCACCTTATAGCCTGAAGTGAATCTTTCAGCATAGAATATAATGTTGCTTTGGACACCATATGATGTTCTTCACGCCGCAATTGAATTGTGCTGTGAAGATCACAAGCCTGTGCGGCGAGGAGAATACCCATCCGGTATTCAAAGCAACGTCAAATAATTGTATATTGAAAAGATTCACTTCAACACGCGTAAAAATAAGAAGAATATCTCAGGAAAAATTCCTGTACAATCTGTTGTTGCTACTGATGATGACCATCTATGAGTCGAAATATGCACCTACTTTAAAATAGTATCTGCATAAGAGATTTCTATGATATCTAATTCGAACAGTGCCATAAATTTCCCAATCATCATTAGAGTAACAATGTTAATTCTGTACTGTATAAACAAGTTCAAAACAGGAATGGATCATGATCAATTTAGGTGCTTCATTACATTGTTCTAGATATCACATCCATGTTAATATATTATGCATATATATGTTAAAGCTTTATAGAAAATTTCCCCTACATTCAATAAACAAGAAATCAAGTTTAACACAATAGTCTCTTATTTTTCAGTAATAACATATTTGATGCTGAAGTTGATATTTCCTTTAAGAGCTAAGTGCTTAATATGTTTTGCGTGTGCAAGCAGCTCTTAAGCTCCCCCAGTATTAAATAATAATTTCTATATCGTTGACCAAACATTAAGCAATTGCCGGAATCCCATTTATAATAGAGATTTGTGTCGGTCGTTATGGAACCGGGATGCAGCATTGTACCCAAGAATGTGAAGAATAGGGGAGACCAATATATTTCAGCGGCAATGAGTTTGATGGCAGTTTATAACACAGGAGGGAATCCTGTACCGGGCCGATCAGCCAAGCGAACATCCGGCAGCTCGTACTCATTGTTCTTCTATTCCCGATTGCGACTTGTATAGGTTCACCCAAATATTCATTTTCGTACAGAGTATTAAAATTATTAAACTAAAATAGAATATTAAACACCTACAAAAACTTCATTTAACTTTTCTACTATAGGTTTTTACGTTTTTTACGCAACAACGAATACAGTGCATTATTAAAACGATTTTATTCCTCCATCGTCCTGTAATATTTTCCATGATTATATTATAAAGTACAAAATAGAAATTAAAATATGATTTATAACGGTAAGGGTAGTAAGGCTCTGACAATATACATTTTTTTAGAATCAGTAGCTACGGTTAAATTTGCAAAAATTAAAATATAACTACAGTTGGATTATAATTAATTTACATATACAGTGTCTCATATACGAAAAGATAACATTGATAAATCAGAAACAGCAAGAGATACAGAGTCGGTTAAATCGGAAAGGAGGTGCCGAGTGTAATAAAATGATTAAAAAAAATTAACACTATCTTATGTCATTCTCATGTTATACAGGGGGGAGATGCAATTTTTTGTTTGTGGGAGCCTATCAATTCTATGCTAAAAAATATTAAAATATGGAAGAGGAAAAATTTTTTATATATTCAATTTTGAATAAAATGGTGTCATCAAATTTTCACTGCAACGTTTCTCGTATAGTAATGTTATCCCATTCATCATTCATATATGAAACACTTTGTATACATATATGTATATATATATATATATATATATATATATATATATATATATATATATATTATAGAAATTAATAAGATGAAATAATAACTTAGACTTTTTTTAGTAAAGCCCAAATGATCATTTCAAATCGAGCTAGCAATTGAAAAATTTAAAAAAAAAAAAAAAAAAGTCTAAGTTATTATTTCATCTTATTAATTTCAATACGTAAGTATTTATCAACTTACCTTGTGTAAAAAACTAATTATAATATTTATATATATATATATATATATATATATATATATATATATATATATATATTGCTCTGTTTTCTCAGGAAGTCGGGCCCCACACTTTGGGCGTCATAAATATTTGCTGAAAAGAAAACTTACTACACCAATTTTCCTCCTAAATAAATTTTTGAATCCAAGCTTTGATTACTAGATATTTTGATTTAGCACCTTTTGAAGATGCTTTGAAAACTGATATTCCACGACTAGCTTTGCTCACTGCTTCTTCAGAGATACTCACCACAGCTACTCATCCTCTCAACAACCTGTATAATTAATAATAAAGAAAATAAACAAATAATCCGACAAAACATACAACCCTTTTATTCTAACAAGACAAAAAAAGTAATTCACATCATCTCAGTATATACAATATGGATCTACGTAAACATTTTATAACCCTTCTCGGTATTAAAAAGAAATCAACTTAATATCCCCCCAATTTTATGCTCCTCTACATTTCATTATGTTAGTTTAAAGTAGATGGGCCTATCCTGGAACCTTAATTTACTTTCCTCTGGTCTATGGTGAGCTCAGTATAAATCTTGTTATATTTGTGTGCTCAAATTGTAGCACTGAAAAATTATGCAAAAGACCCGTTTACCTCTTACATCAGTAAAATATTATACAAGCATTTACATCCAGATTTATAATAAACAAGTTGAAAATGCAAGGCATTGTCGCAACGAACTTCCAAATGTAGACTTACTTTAAAACAATTTAAAGAAATTAAAATTATTATGTTGTAATAATTATAAGTATTCAGATAAAAGACCTATTTGAAATTTTAATTTTCCCGACGGAATATCGCGGGGGCACGGCGTCCCCGTGGTCCGATTTCAACTGACATCAAAACTTAAGCTCAGGACACTGAGCTGAATCGATTGATGTATCACACATTGATGTCCGACCATTAGAAAGGCCTCGGACGGACAGACGGACAGACAGACGGACGACAAATCGATTTCATAAACGAACGAAGTTCGTTGAAAAAATTGTCGTTTACATATGACAATAAATTAATTTTCAGTTCATAAATATTTTCACTACAATAAACTCAACTCACTAATAGTTAAATAAATCCACACCAGCACAACAGTTTAAGCAAAACAAAAATTGTTACCTGGAGAGTATTCCGCTTCCATATCACCACCTCTGTAGATGCCTTCCACAAGACTGCACGTACCAGGATGACTCCATGTTACTGGTTTACATTTTGAACAGCAATTCCATTGTAAACTCGTTGTTCATCCAAATCATCAACAATTCCTGCCGTTCCAGATCCAAGCATCACCTCGTCTTCCACGCAATGTGCATCAAGCACCCTCGTTCAATTAGTAAATAAATCTCTACTTACGAGTCATCCTGCTTCAATTATAACGATTTACTACGGCTCACTCCGTATTAAATTAACTTGCACCTACTTGTGCATAAAAACACTTGTAAATCTTAGATCGGACTGCACTTGTCACGTGGTTTGAAGCTAGGATGATATTCTTGTAGACTTGGAAAAATAAGAGAGAGCAAATGCCACCTTCAGCAACGCTTATATAATCACCACCCACTTCGGTTGTCTGTATTTTTGTTATCCATTCCTCGTAAATTTTCAAACGGCCACTCAATTCTACAAAATCCCCTTGCACGTAAATATAACCGTCTTTCAAAATCCAGAAATCGTCAACATAACACTTCATTACCGCGAAAAACTATCTAGCCAAAACCAACCGTTCAAATATTCTTTGAAATTTTCCCTTTCTGTCACGTTCACACAAATATAATCACGCCTATCGTGTACGCGTTCATCCAATTATCTCCCTCTCAGCTTTGTCTATATTTCCTACCTAAAGTGTCAACGTTATTTCTGCCTTTCTGGTATCTCCTTCTGTCCTGTGTTTTCTGTCTTGCTTGTAGCCCTTCTATTACAATATTGTTCACGGCTATTTCTCCCTTCCCTTAGGTGTGCCTTGAAAAATCGATACCGTCCACAAACATGTTGCATCCACGTCCCTCTTATAGCCTTTTAAAGTATACTTGTCTAACACGCGCTTCAAAATGTTTGTCACTTAAACACCTTATATCTTTCATCTGCCTCTGCTACGTATTAAACATTGTCTGTCTCTTGATTGTATCGATCTGTTTTGCACTAGTAGACCATTGTTGTTAGCCTTGTATTTTTCCGTTACACAAACTACCTCGAATTATTCTCAACGTAAACAGGCTTTTACGATAATGTTGTTATTTACCCCAATCGTCTGTTCTATAATGTCCTTGACGGCGGTTTTAACGTGTTTTCCAATATTGAAGCTTGTGGCGTTCTTCGAAAGCTTCTAACTTTTGCTATATTTAATAAATGTATCTTGTGTAAATTATTGATTTTTATACTGAAAAGCTTTAATCCTATTGATCTTTGTACACGATTTTCAACCTTGCCGTCGATCTTCATTGTTGTCATTGTATTATATTAACATATACAAATTAAACCTACATTATAATATGCAATTTAATCCCAATCTAATTATTAAAGCGTTTTAAATAAATTATTGATTTCTATGTACATGGTACCTACAAATAAATAACTGCTTGGCCTATTTACACCTATCTAAGCCTATCCAATCACAGTTATATATATATATATATATATATATAAAACCGTATAGCAAAAATATAAGGGACGCGGATGAAACGTCATTATAGAAAATGTAGAGAAAGTAGGTAGATGGCAAGAATATATAGGGAATTTATATGCAGGTGCGAAACTAACAGCATTAGAACAGGAATCAGACATTGAAAATGATGACTTGGGATATCCTATACTTAGAGTTGAGTTTGAATTAGCATTAATAGGTCTGAAAAATGGCAAGGCACCGGGTACAGATAAGGTGCAAGCGCCAACTCTAAAAGCCGCTGGACAAGCAGTAACAGAACGTCTCTTCCAAGTTGTAAGCTATATATATATATATATATATATATATATATATATATATGAGACAGGTGAGATACCCAAAGATTTCAAATGTAACATCATAGTAACTATACCAAAAAAAGGCGTGGATAGATGTGAAAATTTTCTGACAATAAGTTTAACAACACGCGTGTCAAAAATATTAACTAGAATTGTACAAAGACGAATAGAAAAACGAGCTGAAGAAATACTAGGAGAAACAGGGGAACACGGGAGGCTATTTTAGCTCTGAGAGTGAAGCTGCTCTTAATGAAATGGAAACGGTTCTAACAGAGAGATACGGTGTGAACATTAACAAAAATAAAACTAAAGTACGAGTATGCAAAGAAGGGGAAAATAAATAAAAAACAAGAATACAAATAGGTAACGAGAACTTACACGAGGTTGAGGATTTCTGCTACCTAGGAAGCCAAATAATGCAAGATGGGAAAAGTGCAAAAGACATAAAACAAAGATTAGCACAAGGTTGTGCTACATTAAACAAGAAAAGGCAACTACTGTGTTAAAAGACAACAAACATAGAAACAAGAAAAAGATTGCTTAAAACATATGTGTGGAGCACAGCATTGTACGGTTGTGAACCTGGACAGTAAGAGAAGCGGACAAGAAATGTAGTGCTACAGACATATGATGAAGATGTCATGAACAGACAAAGTTAAGAACAAAGAGGTACTAAAAATGTTAGGGGAAGAAAGAAACATGTGGAAAATAGTAAAAAATAGGAGAGATAGAGTTATAGACCTCATACTACGGCATTGGGGAATAGTGCGGAATATATTAGAAGCGGAGGAAAAAGATAAATAGAGGTAGACCTAGGTTAGACTACTGCACACAGATAGTGAAAGATGTAGACTGTAGGAATTTCAGGGAAGAGTGTAGGTTAGCTCAGAACAGAAATCAATGGAAGTACGCATCCAACCAGTCCCAAGATGGATAAACTAATGACAAAAAAATAACTGTACTTAAACACGATTATTATAAGCAACTGCAAGTATTGGTTGAGCAATATTCTCGAATAATGTTAATTGTGTGAAAGGATTTACTGGAAAACTATTAATACGGCAAATGTCTAAGTGTTGGGGGATCTTGGCAGCCACAGGCTGCTTAACCCCCTTCACATACCTTATATGTGATTTTCCAATGCTCCACCCGAAGGTACTACATTGAAACCCTTCACATACCACTAAAACTCGGCGAACCAGGGCACATAATTAGAAAACAGCAGAAGGGGAACCGAGCTGTATATAGGCTGTGAGGTAATTTCAGGGAACTGTGTAGGCTACCTCAGAATATAAGTAAGTGGAAATTCGTGTCCAACCAGTTTTGAGACGGAAAACCTAGTGACGAAAATATAAGCGCAGATAAATCTAATGATTATTTTAAACAACTACAGATGTTGGTTGTGAAATATCTGCAACTAATGTTGACTATGCGAAAAGATATATTGGAAAAAAATATTAAATCGGTAAATGTTCAAATGTTGCGGGAACTTGGCAGCCACAAGCTGCTAACCCCCCCTTCACAACCGTTCATTTACATTTCCAATGCTCCACCCGAAGGTACTACATTGGCCAGGAGGCGAGTTTTTTTGTTGCCTGGGAATTTAGAATTTTGCCGAACCCCTGCCATTCCAGGCAAGGTAGGGATCTTTAACGTGCGTGACAACACTCACACACGAGACCTCCATTTTCTCATCCGAACGAGGGCGTAATTTTTGTGAAAAATGCTCACCTGTCATTTTTCAAGCAGTCGGCCGTGTCGGGATTTGAACCCAGGACATTGGGATCCGTAGTCTTACGCTTACTACCCCCTTCACAACCACTGAATGTCGGAGAAATAGGGTATATAATTGTAAAACTATAGAGGGGGACTGAACTGCATCTATCAAGAAAGAACAGCGCCTATGATCAAAGACAACAAACATAAAAACAATAAGAAAATTGTTGAAAGCATATGTGTGGAGCACAGCACAGTATGCCTATGAAATAGGGGAAGCAGACACAAAAACGGTAGTAGCCTTTTGGAATGTTGTGCTTCAGATGTATGAAGATGATAGCATGGACAGACAAAGTTAATAACAAATAAGTTATAGAAAGTAAGGGGAGAATAAAGATATCTGTGGAAAAAAATAGGAGAAATAGTAGGGCCGAATACATTTTAATGCATTTTTGAGAAATAGTATGGGATATATTACAAGCAGAGATAGGAAAATGGAGGGAAATGTAGACCTAGATCAGATAATAATAGATGTAGCTTGTGCAAATTTCAGGGAAATTGGTAGATTAGTTCAGAATAGGAAACAATTAGGGTACGCGTCTAACCAGTTCCAAGACTGAAAACCTAATGATGATGATGCTTTTCTTACTGTCTGGCTCGAGACGCTTCAGTGTTTCCCAGTTATTTATATCACTATAAGATAAACTTTTGTAATGGTATTACTTTGTACGATTTATTTATTCTTTTCCACCATTTGTCAGATTTCCACTGGATACAACTTGACAAAATATGCATAAATTCCACTTTGTTCTTTCCAAGTAGTTACACTTCAGTGGCAATCTGGCAACAGGTATGAATGCTTGATCAGTTTCAGACTTTTCAGTTATAATAGCTTCATAATCTGGGAGAAAATTGTAAGTATTATGATATTGGTTGTTAGGTATGCTAAATAGTGGTTAGGTGCATTGAGTAAAATGTGTAAAAATGTGGACATTTTAAAAAATGGGAGATGGATTGAATGTATAAATCAATCAATGACTTTTGAATTCCTTGACCACAAAAACATAATTTGACACCCAGATCAAGTTTTAGGTTCAAAAGTTTCCAAAGTATGAACAATCAAATATTTGCATACGCCATTTACCAAAATGGCGTCCAGAAAAGAGGGTTCCACTTATACACAGTGACCATGGATCAAAATATCATTTATACTTCTATAATACACAATCTTGCATGGTGGTGGCTAGTTAGGTTTCAGGGCGAGCCAACTTTGTAATTTGACATATTTTACTAAATGCGCCTCCCCACTAAAGTGGCAATTTCTAGTATAATTCCAGGATTTGCAAAAATGTGCAATAATTTGCGGGTTCATCCGTTCCATTAATTATTAATTAAATGTAAGTGAAATCATAACAAAAAAATGAAGGAATTTGTTTAATATGCAGACACACGAGTTTTATTAATTTTCTGTTTTACTGTAGGTAGGGTAGCTTAATTCAGAAAAGGCGACAAGACTAGAAATAGTTTGAAAACACTGAATTAAATATAGCATGTTTACTATAAGGGATGTTCGCCCGAAAATATTCTTTTCTTTTATATACTTGAATGTAGGAGAATTTGGAATTACACCCTTAGCACTCCGAACCCTATATATGTTTTAAATAAGATTTGCGATAAGACACATTCCACCCTTACACCCTTGCTGTGATAGTTAATCCTCCCTCGTTATCCATTTCCATTGTATTGTTTGCACTTACTAGAAAATTATTGGTAAGTAATATAGTAGAAAAACAAGTAACGGCAAACTCAACGGTATTAGAATTTCACAGCCCTCTGGCACTTTACAAAAGAATGACATTTCTATAACAGATGATGGGTAGAAGAACTAAACGACCTAGTGCTAAGGAATTCTACCTGGCGGTCTGATCACAAAAATTGTTATACTACTTCATATATTAAATGCTTTGAGAGATTCCTAGATCTACCTCGAATACTGCCAATGAACCTTGGAAAATGCACGCCACAGAAATAAACTTAAGGATTAAATAAAAATTGTTTTGAGACTGTTTGAGTGAGGCATAACAATACCTAATAACTACAATTACGGCTTTTCTTTAATTAAAATACTACACTAAGGATTTTTCTGAATAAGAAATACATTCTTCGTGACCAGACACTGCAATCAAATTCATTCCACTTCCACACGAAAGAGATATCTAACTTGCTCGTTTAATTTTACACGCTATAATAAGAATTCCTGTTAATTATTACCTAATTTCAAATAGTTTATGTCGTAATAAATAACAGAGTGCATGTAACCCAGAAAGCATCATGTTGTATTCCTTGGCATGCTTGTTAAATATGATGATACCTTTGAATTTTAAAATGTTTCAATAATAGCAGTTTGTACTCGTAGAATGAGGTTGTTCTGGATCAAACTAATTATAGTATAGAGCTTTATTTTATACAACAGGCACATTATACAGAACTGAGAAACTTATAATGCAAACCATTAGCAAACCGGAATTTGCCATAGAATAACTGCATACAGCAAAGAATAAAAACCAATAAAATTTTCTGTTTTATATAATGGATTAACAGTTTATGATATAAGGGACTAGTATTATAAAGTAGTATTACTATTACAAAAAAAAACGCATGCGCAGTCAAATGCTCATTCGTGATGGTGCATCAATGCCATATACATTTTTATTTTTGCAAAGAAAATAATATGTACTCATCAAAAGTGAATCGTTATCTGATATCAAATTTGTCAAAGTTTGATCAACTTCAGCATAAGAGAAAAAAATATTTACTAAAGATGGTTTTCTACAAATAATTCTCATAAAAGTACTACCGGAACACCTATACAAGTTCTCGGTATAAAGTATCTAGTTTAATAAATATTCTAGAGGCGAATAACACAAAAGAAAGAATCAGAAATCAAAACATAAAATAAAAACTTAAATAATACAAAAGAACTTATTTTGATAGCAAATATAACGTTCTAGACAATTAAGAAGCCAATCACTTAATGGTTAAAATTATGTTCAACTAGCTCTTACGCCAGAGGCAGAGTACAAGCGTTTGTGGTCTGGCTCTGAACTTCACTTCAGCGCAGAACAATAAAGAGGAAGCGGAATGGTGGGACGGGTTGATTTACTGTAAAAGATTAAAATGATTGGGCGTCTTTATACCTTTGAATTAGGGGTGGTATAGAAACTCAAACAATAACCAAAACACCGGACAATCATAAAGGGTGCCCGTAAAAGAATTTTCAACGTTAAATGTGAATAACTGACGTATGCGGTGTTGGATGGGCTAGGAAGGGTATTCAATCCCCGCGAGAGCCGTGCGGATTTCAGTAGCCATGGATCGTTGGTCGGCAGAGCACCGTGCGTTTGCTATTGAGGCATATTTTAAGAATAACGATTCTCCCGTTCTCGCACAGAGAGCGTTTGCAAGACATTTTAATATTCGGCGTATAAGTGAGGGCCCGAGTACGCAACTTATTGGTAATTGGGTGCGAGGTTTTCGTGAACAAGGTCCTGTAGCGGGACACAGACCAGGAGCATCAGTAAGAACAGTAAGAAATGATGAAAACATTAAAACAATTCGGCTTGACGTGGTCCCCGGCGCTCGATACGAAAACGATCCGCATCATTACAGTTAAAGAAAGCACCTGTACACCAAATAATCAAAAAAGATTTAGCGTTTCATCCACACAAAATTCAGATCACTCAAAAAATTAAGCCAAGTAAGTGACTATAGATTGAGACTGGCGTTCAGTAGGACCATGCTCGATCGTTTTTCCGGTCCACGAGGTTATAAAAACATAATCTATTCCGATGAGGCACATTTTTTACTGGATGAATCGGTAAATAAGCAGAACTGTCGTTATTGGACTTGGGCAAATCCAGTATAGTTGCATGAAAAGCCACTACACTCAGAAAAAGTTACTGTTTGGTGTGGAATAAGTGCAAAAGGAATTATCGGCCCTTATCTTTTCGAAAACGCTGTAACGAATACAATTACCTGCTTCATAAATATACGTTTTTGTTCTAAATATCTATTTAACAAATATCCATTATTAGACAGAAAATATTAATTTCCGATAGTAACAATATATTACCAATTCATACATAGAGCTCGACCTATATTTAAAGGCTCGAAGTAAAATTTAAGATTTCTTCTATCTGTATGTGTATTGATACAATATTTCCTTTCTGCGCGTGCTTGGATAATAAAATTGCCTCGTGGATAAGGTTCATCATTTTCCATCCGAATGTAATCAGCGAAGCAAGTGTTGAAACCTGGGCTAGCAGGTTTGAAAAAACATGCTGTCCCAAAGAGAGGTGCAATGGTGTCGACGGATACCCTGGCCTCGATTAGTTGTTGTATCGACGCAAATTTTGTGTAAGCATGTAATTTATCAAATTGTGGAGCGATAAATCTTTCGTATATAATTATTATGGAACACAGAAGCACTATTGGTTGTTAGTCGTATTGAAAGTACAAAGTCTTAAACGTTGCTATGCAAGATGGTGGAAGTTTCGGCAGATGTTGTTTTGTATAGAAGTCAATCCCGTGCATGTGCCAGCCGCGCGCATCTGCTTTTGTAAGTACTCAAGATGGTTGACGAACTTGGATGCCTACTAGAGTATTTGTGGTGAGTCATCCCCAATTTTAGATCAATTTTCATTTCATGGAACCATTACTTAAAATGTACAAATAATTGTTGTAAATTCTATGTTTATTTAAATAGGTTCATGAAAGTTTTGTAAAATTTATATGGTCATTTAAATTAGACACGTAATATTTTGTTCAGAATTTAATAGTTGGCTATTCCAAAAATGCTCTTAAAAACACAAAGAAATTTCTATATGATAATTTTTGAATTTACAAGGTTATGCAAAAATGTATTCGTAACTAAACACGTGACACGCTGATATTTGTTTGTCACATTATAAAATATAATTTTTTGGCAGTACACTTGAAGTATAGTTTAATTCAAACAATAAGTGTTTTTGACCCTTGATTCCATCAATTAAATCAACTAAAAATGTAGTTCTATAATCTACCAAAAGTCAGCGGCTAATTTATTGATTGTAAACCAGAAAAGGATCCTATTCAGGTATCATCTATAGACTGTAGAATAATAATGAAAACACTATAAATAAATTTTTAATTATAAAATTCATATAAATAAACAGAGACTAATACTAGACCGTAATAAAAGTAATTATCTCGAAAGTTTCAGTACGTATAAAATTGTACAAATGATGTATATATTTTTTTTGTAAATCAATAGAAAGAATAATAAGTTGTTTTAAAGTTTTCTTTCATTGAAGTTATCAATAATTTTTCTATAGAAGCAAACAACCACATTTATAAATTTTTTGTAGTGAAGAAAGATATATTATTGGTGTTGAGTTTAAAAATTTTTTGAAGTATAATTCTGACTAGTTGATCTTTTTATAATTTATTTTTTTGTGATAAAGTGACTAGCCTCTAATGAAGCCCTAGTTCAAAAATGTTTAGAACTGATCAAATTTTCAGATAGTACGAGATCGTCGTTCCCATTCCAGTTTGCTGGATCATAAGTAAGTATTATTTTTCTCTGTTTTGCTCGTCAAAGATATTTTTTTTCTTTTCAAAGATTTCCGTATCTGATCTTCGGATTGATTCGTATTATAACAATTATTAAGATACGGTGGCGTCCATTAAAAATTCTTTTATTATCGTATACCATCCTACGACCCTAGCTCATAGCTCTGCCCTAAGTTGAAAAAACTTAGCTGGCTGAAAGATCTCTTTAGAGGGTCCTTTTTTTACTCAAAGCCATTTACCATTCTCTTTACCCTGGGCTTAAACCTTAAACAGGAACCCCTCATAATCTATTGAGGCTCTGCCGCCTATAAGGTAGAGTAAATACACTAAATAAATCTACAGAGAAAAAGTGTGTAATAACGCAAATAACCAAACAGCAACAGTAAATTCTCAAACTTATTCGGCTATGTTGGAAGACTTTTTGGAACCCCAGTTGACGAACATTGAGTGGCTAACGAATCCCCGTGGTTTTAGCAAGATGGTGCAACACCACATACTTCCCGAATATCAATGAACATTTTGAGTCGCATTTTCACAGGAAAAGTCATAAGTCGATATGGCGACATCCCCTGGTCCCACAGGTCACCGGACCTGACGCCAGCAGACTTCCTTTTATAGGGGTTCCTTAAGTCAAGAGTGTATATCGACAAACCGCGAAATTAATTGCACCTGAAACGAAATATTCGCAACGAAATTTCACAAATTTCGCAAGCAACGTGTCAGAAGGTGTTTAAGAATATGGTATTTCGTTTGCATGAGTGTATACGTCTCCGCGATAAACATTTGACTTCAATTATTTTTAAGAAATAAATCCGCATTTCTGTAGTTTATTTTGAAATAAAGCAATTTCCATACACGCTTACAGGATTTTTCATATTTCATTATACATTATTCATATTTCATTATAAAGTTAAAAATTCTATCGCGGACACCCTTTACTATCTCACAACTATCTACTCTATCTCAAAACACTATCAACTATCTCAAAAAAATGTAAAGAAAATAATGTAATAACAGGTAGAACCAACTGAGTGTACTGAAAGTTTAAATGGAGCCTCTGTTTATTTTAGTTCATCACGTTGCACTTCGCTAGTACAATCAATAATCAATAAACGGTAACTTCGATTCGAGTTTTTCTAATAAAAAAATTTTCTTTGTCATTACATTTTTCAACTAAAACCCTCAAATAATACTAAAAGAGTAATAAAATGTCACAGTCAAATTGAGACATATATTCGTTAATCATTACTTAATATTTTTGAAAATCACAGGAAACTAAATGATAATTAAACAATTATTCGCTCAATATTAGTACTGAAATATCGAATTCTTCACCTTTATAAACGCAAAGTGCATTTACTTTCATTTTAAATCAATCCCAAACGGAATTAACAAAATCTAAATATTGAAATTGGTGTTGGTCATTGAAAATGGCATAAAACAGTTATAAATCATTACCAGCAAGATTTGAGAGGCTCATACTTAAAAGACATTAGTCTGAAAGACTATTTTAATTTTTGCATTTAAAAGTTATGAAGTTGTTCATATTTCTTTATTTGTCAATGTTAACCAACATGCAAACAAACCACCATATCTTAGTGTGATATTTTCCTAAAATTCGTTTGCAATATATTGACAGAATAAACACGAAAGAAAGATTGAAATATCACTTGCCACCATCTGCAGGTTCGTTTAACGTAGCAAAAAGATAACGTAGACATCATCTTACATAAGTTGTATTTACTAATAAAGATCCCAACTCCTGGATTCGCCTCATAAATTCATCTAATTTTGGTATGAAGAGTCCAAATCTAAAGATGAACAACTACACGAGTACCAGATATTTAGATACTGCCGTGGTGTCTTGACAAAAAAAACGACCACGGCATGTGTCTTAATCGTCGATGTTCTTGCAATAAACCGTTATGTTAAAACCATTAATATCTTATACTAGAAATTAGTCGTGCATTATTAAGGATGAAATAACTATCAACTAGCTGCAAGCAATTTTCAAATCCATTCCCCAGCGAACTGTTATTTTGAATCAAACAGAAGACGGAGATCGAATGATCAGAAGATGTCGTTCTAACCTAACCACTACGAAAAGCGTCGGATTGATGTTTGCGCACACGGCGTATTGTCTCATATATAGGGAACTGTATGGGCAAAGGCCTACAAGAGCAATCAACAATACTTGATGCTTAAGTTGTAATGCGGGTATACAATAATCAGGGAGCGTTTATAAACTGTAATTAACTAGGTTTAATAGGCAAACATAATGATAGGTTTTTTTTAATACGTTATCAATGTTATCCCAGATGCAAAAACTGCTTAGTCGTAGTTTGCATTACGTACAATTATTTTAAAGATTGTCCTGAAAACAAAACGCGTAGGCAAATAGTAATCGTTTCTGCGTAATTTATTAAAAGCAAGAGCAAATTCTATTTTAAGCACAAATCGGAATAACTTCAAGCACTATGTTGGACGCGTTTCAGAGATACATATAACTGAAGATTACATTATTCAAACACCAATTGATACTCTACTGATTGGTGGAATCTAAATTAAATACATATAAGTCCACCATGCACGCACACGTTTGCACAATTTTCATAGGTACAGATAAATACCCACATACAAATAGACACCACAACACGCTCGCGATCGAACACACGCATACGTAATAACGCGCGCACGCGCAAACATACACACTTACACATGCGCAAAAACGTACATGTATAGTATTATTATTGGAAGGCGGGTGACCTTAAAAAGACCTACGCGAGGCGGGGCCATTTTAATAATTAAAATAAAAAAGGTGAAAGTAGAAAACATCGTCTGAATAACCAGTGTTCTAAGAGCAAAAAATGCTGAGCAATCAAAGAATTTTTTTTTACTAGTTTTTTGTTGTCTTTTAGCTCCTCTATACATAAAAATGATATAAGATCAGTGTTTGATGTGATACCTTCTGTAATATATAGAAAAAAATACTATTCTAGTATATCGTACCCTATGGTTACAAGATAAGTCTAAAGTTGTGTACATTATTGTTATCTTCCAACGTAGCTATTGATGCATAATTTGTTTTTAATTTAAATTATAAGGATAATCCATTCCGACTAGACCTGCACCTTGAAGAAGTTGTAGAAAACTAGAACGGTGGAATGTCTTGCGTGTTCCAGTGATCTAAAGAGCCAACTACAGGTCCAACCAAAGTAGTAGGATCTTTAGTGAAGAACCAGACTAAGATAAGTCCCCGAAAGAGGCAGCAGCATTTCCGGTATTTAGAGTGGCAGAGACCATAGGAGTCGGTATGACATTCTAAGGCACACTACTGCGATGTGGAAGCCTACAAAAAAACCACCCCATTACTTCCCAAGTACACAGCGTACTTAGATTGTTATTAAAGATAATGGCATCCTCTAGGGTAAAAAATTCCGGAGTTAAAATAGTCCCCCATTCGGATCTTTGGAGGGGACTATTTCGAGGATGTGATCGGAAAGTATAAAAAGGAATCATTAACATACTGCGAGTCGGAGCGTGGAAAGTCAGAAGTATGAATCAAGTAAGTAAGCTAGAGAACTTGAAAATTCAAATGGATTGGTTAGCATTAGACATAGCAGGGATCAGCGAAGTTCGGTGGTCAGAGGCGGGGGACTTTTGGAGCGGAGACTTTAGGGTAATTCATACAGGATCAAAGTAAGGAAATTTGGGTGTTGTGATAGTTATGCGGAAAAAGATAGGACAACGTGTAGTAAACTACTTACAAAAGAACGAAAGAGTACTCGTAGTTAGATTAGAATTTAAACCAGTAAATACAGTAATAATACAAGTACACATGCCCATCTCTAGCTACAGTGAGGAAGATGTGGAGGCGATCTACAAAGATATCGAAGACATACGATACGTAAAAGGACATGAAAATTTAATAATTACGTGAGATTTTAATGCAGCGGTAGGTGAGGGTAGGGAAGGAGCGGTAGTAGGTTTATTAGGTTTAGGCACGAGAAATGACAGGGGAAACTGGTTGGTAGAATTTTGCAACAAGAACAATTTAACCATCACAAACACTTTATTTCAACATCATGTTAGAAGAAGATAGACGTGGAAGACGCCAGGAGATATAAGAAGATATCACATAGATTACATTCTTGTTAGACAACGGTTTGGGAATCAAGTAAAATACTGTAGAGGCTACCCAGAAGCATGACACTGACCACAACATCGTAATTATGAAGGCCGCTCTTAAATGTAAAAATTTGTAAAAAAAGAATAGAACAAGGCACTTTGACCTTGAGAAACTAAAAGATAAATTTATCCAAGAAATATTTGAAAGGAAGTCAAATGAATTGCTGAAAGGTATCGGGAAAATTTCTGATACTAAAGAAATAGAAACAGAATGGAATAACATTAAATCCAGCTTAGACATGGCGGCCAGAGATATTCTAGGGTATACACAAAAAGAAAATAAGAAACTATGAATAACAGTGGATATCCTGAATTTAATAGTAGAAAGACGAAAATTCAAAAATAGGTCAGACGAAACGGGAAAACAGAGATATACCAAGTCATAAAATGGGAAATTATACGCAAATGCAGGAAAGCTAAAGAACAATGGATTGATGAAAAGTGCAAAGAGGTACAAACTAAGATGAAAATAAGAAAGACAGACGAAGCATACAAACTAATTAGAATGAATTTTAGGGATATAAAACCATATACCAAAAATATAAGGGACGCAGGAGAGAGAAAATTAGAAAAAGTAGTTAGATGGCAAGAATATATAGGGAATTTATATGCAGGAGAGAAACTAATAGCATTAGTAAAGGAATCAGACATTGAAAACGATGACTTGGAATATCTTATACTTAGAGATGAGTTTTAATTAGCATTAAAGGGCCTGAAAAATAGAGATACTACAAATGGTAGGCAAAGAAAGAAGTATGTGAAAAACAGTAAAGATAGGAGATATAGAATGATAGGCTACATACTATGGCATGAGGGAATAGTGCGGAATATATTAGAAGCAGAAGGAAAAAAGAGAAGTAGAGGTAGACCTAGGTTAAACTATTGCACCCAGATGGTGAAAGATGTAGGATGTGGGAATTTCAGGGAAATGTGTAGGCTAGCGCAGAATAGAAATCAATGGAGGTACGCATCCAACCAATCCCAAGATGGAAAAGTAATGATGAAAAAAATAACTGTACTTAAACATGATGATTATTATAAACAACTACAGGTATTGGTCTTGCGACATTCACAACTAATGTTAATTGTGCGAAAGGATTTACTGGAAAACTATAAATTCGGCAGCTACAGGCTGTTTAGCCCCCTTCACATACCACTGAATCTCGGTGAAATAAGGCACATAATTAGAAAACACTAGAAGGGGAACCGAGCAGTATACAGGCTGTTGTGGGACTTTCAGGGAACTGTGTACGCTAGCTCAGAACATAAACAAGTGGAGGCACGCGTTCTACTAGTTTCAAGACGAAAAATCAAATGACAATAAAATAAGTGCACTTAAACCTGATGATTATTATAAACAACTACAAGTGTTGGTTTTAAAGTATTTTCAACTAATGTTGATTGTGCGAAATGATATAATAAAAAAACTATTAATTCGGCAAATGTTCAAGTGCTGGGGGAACTAGGCAGGCACAGGCTGCTTATCCCCCTTCACATACCACTGAATATCGGGAAAATTGGGTACATAACTGCAAAACAATGGAAGCTAACCGAACTACATCTAACAAGAAAGAACAGGGGATATGGTCAAAGACAACAAACGTAGAGACAAGAGGAAAATTGTTCAAAGCATATGTGTGGAGCACAGCACAGTACGTCTATGATATAGGAGCAGTAGGAAAAGCAGACGGAAAGAGATAGGAGCCTTCTGGAATGTTGTGCTTCAGATGTATAAGGATTATAGCCTGAAGACAAGGTTAATAACAAATAGGTTATAGAAATAGTGGAGGAAGAAAGATATTTATAGGAAAAAAGAAAGTTGGAGAAATAGAAGGGTAGGATACGTTCTAAGGCATTTTTGGGGACAGTACGAGATATATTACAAGCAGGGATAGGAAAAAAGAAGTAGAGGTAGACCGAGATCCGACTTTTGCCCGCAGATATATGCAGACTGCAAATTTCAGGGAAATGTGTAGGTTAGTTTGGAATAGGAACCAATGAGGGTACGCGTCTAACCAGTTACAGGACTGAAGACCTAACGATAATGACGAACTATTTGTTGGAACGAAAAGATAAATTTAATGTAGAGTTCATGCTATCTACCACAAAGCAATTCGCCAGTCGTGTCTCAAGATAAGGAATCCCATCTTAACTCGACGGTTGCTTATTCACGACTAACCTCATTACGTTTCGCCCGGTTTATCCGACGATAAACAACGTACGTTAAAACAGGTTTTTAGAGATGGCTCCTAATATTAAAGCATTATATACTGCGTAATACCAACCCCTAATTGTATTTATTCTATAAGAAAACGTCAATGCTATTACAGTACGCGAACAGACCGTAATATTGTATTAGCAAGTAGAAATTTTAAAATGTTACAATAACAAAGGGAAATTTACACGTATCTTTGATTAAAGGTACATTTTTAAAGAAGTATGGACGGCAGAAAGGGTACTTTGGTACTGGACGTTCAACGAAAGCTTATCCTGGGCGTGAGTTGAAACTTTGGTAACTTTTTTTTATATTTTTATGTGCTTTATACTGCACTTACTTTCAGTTGTGTCTATATTATTACTTGTAAATATTTGTACTATAAAAATTTTAACAAAAGTTAATATACTAATCATTTCGAGCACCGAAGTCTTTTTATGTTCTATCAACTGAAATAGTCGAAGAAGTAGTTTCTTAAATTTAGATTTGAGATTCTGCGTCTCTTGTATAGGATAGTAAGGCTATCTTCAATACCACAACAATATATATTATGTGACACACCCGGGCACATGTATATGGTGCACCCTTCCTTTTTACAGGTAGGAATGGGTATACAACAGAGTCTAAATAAAACTCCGGCGGGACTAGCGTCGACCGTTTGTGGCTGCGGTAGATTGCAAAAGACTATATCTCAGGGGTTTAGAGAACAAAGTTAAATTTTACCCAGACAAGTTAAAGGGATGTAATTTAGAACGTGACAAAAGAAAATACCTTAATACAACTTATATATTGACGTTTAGTTAATAACATTAATAAAAAAATTAAATATATATCGTTATTTTCTTACAACCAAATTTTCATACGATAAAATCACTAAGTGGAGTATATATATCTACACTCTTATAATTTTAAATTTTGTCTCAAACTCTACCAGATAAGATATTACAAACTCTAAATTTATTGTTGTAATTAGACACAATTTCAAATTCGCGTTTGAAATAAAAGGAAATCATAAATACGCTTTGTTGTATTTAACATTAGTTAAGAGACTTTTAATTAAACATTTAAATTGAAGATTACCTCAATACGCACAAAAAAGGTTTCATGAAAGCTTTTCTGTTTACAACTCTTTAGGTTATATAAGAAAGCAAGCAAAGATAATATTAAATTAGTTAAGGTAATCGATAAATAAAGTTATGACTATATTATACATGCATAATTTTTCAGATAATTGAGATTTAAAACGGAACGCATGCACGTCGTTCCGTCACGAAATAAATAAGATAAACTACCTGTATTCCAGATATATGAAAGGAAACGTATACTTAAATGTTGAGCTTTCGGCTTGTTCAGAACTATAGGATCTTCTTACTCTTTGTTGAGACGAACACCATCGTTAATTATTTTGGTTGTTAATCTCAAAACTTCTAATTTGTAAGAGCCAATCCTTATTTGTTATTTGTTTCATCAACGAACATTTGATTTATTTTAGAAGGTACTTAAAACGTCAACATTACATTCTTGAACGATAATAGATAATATTTGTAGGTAGTAAAATTAATGCATAGGCTTAGATAGCCTAGCATAGATAATTAAATTCTCCATCAGAGAATATTTTACAGGAGAATATATCACCTGAAGATACTTCAGGAAGGAATATGTCACGGGAAAACATGCCATCGGAAGATATGCTACGGGAGGATGTGATACGGTAGGACCCTAGAAAATAAACGTGTTACAAAAACGAAATATTGCAATACGTCACGAGGAACAGTCTACAAACAGCTTAGCGTCCATTAATATTTTGAACGGGTTATCCAGGTAGGCTTTTTTCCTAAGCATTTTGCTTATATTCTAAAACGATATTTATGTATGATAGGAAGTATAAAATAAAAAACACCTTTTACATACCAGGTATGACATCAGGGCCTTATAAAGGACATCTTTATCGGAAGACGGCATGTGCTCAAAAAAGACCGTTAGATATGAAGACAAACTAAAATTTTTGTTCTGGTTTACAGATAACCACACTTTTTGAGAAGGGGACAAAACACGAAATTTATGGATATTATTCAAAGGTTAACCAATAGGAAAATTACTAATGAACTTAATTATTTATATTATTTATACAAAAGAAAGAACATTAAATTAAAACTAAAGATCGATGTATATAGTGTATTATTTAATAATACTAAAGGGAAATGTTACACAAATCAAAAATGACTTGAGATTGTAAACGGTATTAGTATAAAATTAAGACGAATAATGCTTTTATATTGAAGGAAATGGGACCACAATGTAACATGGCAAGAGAATGGTAAATTGACATGTTACAATGGCATTTAGAAAGATCCTGTTTAATTCATGTCAGTCCAAAACTTTAGTAAAAGAGCTTGCTCAAAAGTTCTCAAGGATACAGGCACTTCTCTTTATATTGCTGCTATACAGTATATAACCCAAAAATTAAAAATTCGCATACCTATAGTTTGAAGCAGTTAACATTCAATGCTACGTTTCATTAATTCATCAAGAACAAAACAGCCACTGATTGTATTCCAGCAGATTGCTATGAATCGCATCATTAAAGCGAAAATCGATTTGAGGTGGGTACGTTTATCTGATTCGATAGTGCAACGTGTTTATAAACTTAGATTTGGCATATGAAGTGGTTGGTTCGTTCGGTTACTACAATTAACTGCATCCCGTTCCACCCACCCTATATCGTAGACTATCGCTGTGGCGTGATTACACTCTGTTGTCTTGAGCAAATTGATTAAAGCTCAAATTAAAGTTTTTGCTGTGCGATGATTAAACATAGATGCCTGGATTGCTGTAATAGCGTTTTAATTAGAAACTGCCCATAACAATATCGAGTGTTGAAGCAATCACGGCCGCCATTCATTACAGAAACCGACCAGTTTACACACATGTATATCTATCACAATAATTGCTGCAGGTAAATAATTATTTTTTTTAATATCCTAATTAAGCGGTAAAAGGATATAAATCAATCTCTCAGTTTTCCATAATAATGAACCCAGAATGTAACAAGCGCAAGCTCGATGATATATACGCTGGCTGCAAAACAACGCTGGCTATAATCACATATTGGCAATTAGTTAGGGGGACTAAATTGACCACCATCATTATACTTGGGTGATTTATTTTAAACGATTCGACACGCGTTAAATTAGAAATTAGTTGAATTGGGTCTTACAATGTACTTTTGTATCCTCAAGAGCCCGAAGAAACAAGCTTTCAACAATACTTCAATTTATTGCAAATGAGAACTCAAAACCTTTGTAGTATGTATAAAGCTTGTTCATAAATTAGAATGTGCCGTTTTGGGTTTTCTAGTCACATTTCTGTAGTCTTTCATCGCAATGTTTGAATACACACATGCCCAACTTAAACATCTAACTGTACGGTTAAGTCCAAACGTACTTCTTTAAAAACATCAGTAAAACACCTAAGGTGTGTTATAAATAAGGTGAAAACACGCAATAACTTCGATTATGAAAAACTCGCACTTTTCTCTCGTGACAAAGCAACATTACCAAATAACTTACAAAATTACGTCATTTGTATTCCTTATCAGTGAACGTTAATTTTTCAAGCATAAAATAAAACTAAAGTTTTTAGGGGTATGTGAGTTTCAACTTTGCCTATCACGCTCATTAAGTTTAAAACATACGAAAAACTTTTTTGTATGTTATCGACCACCTTCGCATTGCAAATAATATTGGATAACTGGATCTTTTTCTAGAACGTCATTCAATGCATTTCCTCTTACTGCTGTTGAAAAAAACGTGGTTTCTAAATCTATACTCTATAGTACGCGTGTTGAATGCTATTGGGTCTAATGCAATATGTAAATCTAAGTTGCAGTACAAATACCTAACAGACACTTCTTAAGAGATTGAATTAAGCTCTAGTTCCATTCGCCCAAAAATAGTTCTCCTTCAGCCGTTCCCAATTATCATTATCTATGTTATAAAAATCCATAGAGTATATTGTTCTAAGCCTGATTCATTGCACTGAAATTATCCATTTGAACAACTTCAATCAGGTTCTCCTAGAAACCAAATACACAAATTTTGATTATTGACGGTATAGGGACATCTATAAAAAGAAAGCAAATAAACAATGCTAAAGTTTTCAGACTGCACACTGAAGCAATTCAACAAAGAATGCTGTTGGTGACTTGATTAAGATTACGACCTACAATCTTGAAACTGAATCTCAAAATCGGTTACAAACAGAAAAAAGCCTATCAATATATTAAAATATTATGTTTTTGGCCATTTGCAGAAAAAGAGCAATATTCGGCCAATTAAGCATCATGTTGATAAATTCTCTCTCTACAAATCGCCAACAAAACAAATAACCATTCAGATGCTACTACTTTTTAGTTAAGCTATCAACCAATGATGTTTTGAAGATTATGGCAAAATCTTAGATACTGCTCTTGAATCGTTTCGGTCTTACCTATATGAACACGAGCAGTGTTCACAAAATGGTAGGGTAAATAGGAGCAGTCTATCCACCCACACCTCCTCCATCTCCACCTACATACATCACCTCCACCTTTACCTCCACACACCACCTCCAACTCTACACGTTATCACCGCCTCGACACATCACCTCCACCTTCACGCACAACTTCAAATTCAACACAACACCTCCACTTCCACCTCCATGATTCACTTCCACAACCATACATCAACTCCACGTCTATGTCTGCACATAAACTGCATACAGTACCTCCACCTCCATATATCATCCCCACTTCCAAACATGGCCTATACACGTCACCTCCACCTCCACACAAAAATTCCACTTCCACACACATCCTCCACCTACAAACACAACCTCCACCTCCACACAACAGCTCCACCTCCACCCCACCTCACCACACGTTTCACTTTTCACAAGCTGGACTTATGTTTATTACACTCGTTTACTAAATGACGTGAAACTAGTCAAACCGTGAATGGTTGTGACTAACCTGAGGTAGATAGGGTAAAATTGCATCGTGGTGTAAAATTGCCCCACCAAAATAGGGTGAAACCGCCCCGTATGGTAAATTGTTGCTCGCCAGAATAAGGTAAAATTGCCCCGTAGAGTAAAATGACCCCTCACCAAAATAATATAAAATTGCACCGTAGAGTAAAATGGCCCCCCAACAGAATAGGGTGAAACTAACCCATAGGGTGAGATAACCCCACCAAAATAGGACCACACTGCCCCATAGGTTAAAATTGCCTCCACCAGAATTTGTTTAGCATGGGTTGCCATCTAATATACCTGCAAACCAGATATCGAAAAACAATTTTTCTATATAATAGAAAATTTGCAAGAACTGTCTTTAAAATATAAGTTTATAAGAAATTGGGTTTACGCTGGAATCATGTTTGGCGATTAATGAAGCATTTTGTGCTCATTCTGTGTGGATACACTCATTACAATTAATTTTTTAGGAAAAATTCCGTAAAAAATAATAAACATCTTTATTTCTATTCTCCACTCAAACGAATAGTTCTAGAACTTTCGTTAGATGAAACGATTCTATTATTATACTATTGAACGAAATTTAATATTTCTGCATCTAGATAAAATCTCAAGGTTTCTATTTTTGAAAATTTTTTGTCCGCGTAAAGTCATTCCAAAGAAAAATTTTCTAAAGGTTTAATTTTTGGAGGAATATTCAGTATGAGAATCAATCTGTTGTTCGTAGTGATGGGTCCACGACTAATTACTTCTCGTGTTGTATCACTTGCGTCACAACAATGCGATCAATTGAAAAGAGACTAGACTCCTGGCGGTTCAATCTAGTGTCGGTGTGCTATACAAAGAAGCGAATTCTATGACGTCCATGACGCACTAAGCCATCGAACAACTTTAGTTAAGGTGTATAGTTTTTAGAAATGATGTTCACAACTACGCATATTTTTAATAACTTTTCAAATTTTATGCTAGAGCAAATAATTGAACCGACATATAGGATTCTGGGAATTAAAACTTATAATACAATTTAGAATGTTTTCTGAACGACCGCAGTAACTTTTTTGTGTACTGTTCATTGTTCTAATTATTTTTGTATCGTGTTCATGTACGTGTAGATGAGATTGGACATGCTTAATTTTTGAAAATGCCCTTGACACCCAAAATATTGTTCTTTTTAAGATTGCTTTCTTCGGCGAGAAACAGTATTTTGGCTGTCAAAGGAGCATTTTCAAAAATTCAGCCTGTCCATTTTCATCAACATGCACCCAAGAATACGATACAACAAGAATTAGAACAAAATACAAAACACAAAAATAGTTATAGCGCTCCAACGGGAGAAAACATTCTTTATAAGACTGACTTCCTCCGTGCGGATGCTGTAATTTTTTTGTATACTGTTCTTTGTTCTAATACTTTTTGAAATGTATTGCTGGGTGTGTCTAGATAAAAATAAACACACTAAATTTTTGAAAAATGTTCTATTTTGGTGTGTCTGTATATTTGCACGTTGCATTGTTAATTGTTCTAATTCCTTTTGTAGCGTGTTCTGTGCGTGTGTAGATGAGAATGGGTAGGATGAATTTTTGAAAAATGTTTTTATTTTGGTGTGTATGTGTATTTTTTCACGTTGGATAGGTTTTTGAGGAATATTATCTTCCGTACGGGCGTTGTACTTCTTTTGTGTATTGTTTATTGTATCGCATTCCTGTGCGTGTAGATGAGAATGTATAGGTTGAGTTTTTGAAAATGCACCTGGCAGCTAAAATGTCGTCCTTTATTATTTTTAAGAATGCTTTCTTCTGTACTGAACAGTATTTTGGCTGCCAAGGGGGCAGTTTTAAAAATCGAAGCTGCCCATTTTCATCCGCACATACCTAGTAATATGATACAAATAAAATTAAAGCAAAACAACATACACAAAAAGTTGGCGGCGAAGCCAACTTATGCAGTTAGTACCAGGCAACTATAAAATCACTATACATGTCGGTAATATCGTTAACAATTGTTTGTTGCAGGTAACGTGCAACCCGACTGAAAATGCACACCCACCTCTAAAAAATCCGATCCAAAACCAAGATGCTCCTGTATAACATCCAACAATCCCTCCGAAGACTAATCCTTAATAATATCCTTATCCCCATCATCCGCCACTCTGTTGACTCTAGGTATCCCTTGACACCCCCCCCCACTTGAGTAAAATTCTAAATTCGATCATACACCACCTCTACTGCAGCCTTACACACCATCTTAAAAATCCCCCCCCAGACATCCAGCTACACCACTTCGTTCAAACCCGCAACCTAAAATTCCTTCGTCCAATCCATCTCCACAATGAAACATTATCCCCAGACATATACCGTAAAATCCCTACTTCCGATATCAAGACCCGTATTTACAACTCCCTCCTTCAATCCTGACAAGAATCATGATCCCACTCCAAATCCGACAGATACACCCACCTAATATTTCCTACCATTACCGACATCCCCAACCACATACAAAATTTCAGCCGCACAACTATACAATTCCTGACTGGTCATGGCAAATTCCGCTCCAAATTACACTCCCTCCACTTAATCCCCTCTCCATTATGTCCATGTAACCATCTTGATTCCCTAGAAACTCCTGAACAACTCATACACCATTGCCCCACCCTCACTTCCATCCGAAACAAATTCAAACACACCATCCAACTAGACCTATACTCCCCACTACCTAATTTAAAATGCCTAGTCACACATTTTCCCCTTCCTCTCCACGACTTCTTAAAAGAAATCCTAGACAACAAACCACCTATACCCCCACCCTAACCCCGAACCTGCGATTTAAACTCTTCAAACCAAGTGGAAATTACATCTGAACCAAACATCTCCATCCACCCTGCCCTGGATCAACTTCAAGATGTCAGCAGAAGGTCATAAGCGAGTCACGCAGAAGACCACCAGAATTTAAGTTCATTTGTTTTGTTTTATTTTATTACTATTATAATGTACAAGCTAGGATGGCCCAATGGCCTGAGTATGGCTTAAAATAAATAAGATTTTCACTCATTCACTCACCGTGCAACAAAACTAATAAGAAAAGAATGAACAACCGTTATGTGTGCTCGTCTGCGTGGATTAACGTATGAACAGGCGCAGTCAGATTTCATCTGTAGATTTCAGAAACCTGACTCCACCAAAGTACCTATCAAGAACATGGTTAACAAATTCAAGCAAGTAGGTAATGTGGCGGACAAATAACGGCCAGCGAGACCACCGATACCACCGAGGATTGTGCAATGTGTGTAGGGGAGATCATCAGTTGCAGTCCCTTCGCATCGACTAGGAAACTAAGTAAGAGCTCGGTGTTTAACAAAGCACAGTGTGGAAAATGCTACATTACACATTGAAGAAACTTGTATATCACATCCAGATAGTTCATACGCTTAAGGCGGAACACAATGCAGCAAAGCAAGCTATGTGCCATGACCTCCTGGAAGCTGTCTAACATGGTAATTTGTCCTCTTTAGCGATGAAGCGACATTCCACACATGTGAGCAAGTTCATAAATTAGAATGTGCCATTTTGCGTTTTCTAGTCACATTTCTGTAGTCTTTCATCGCAATGTTTGAATACACACATGCCCAACTTAAACATCTAACTGTACGGTTAAGTCCAAACGTACTTCTTTAAAAACATTAGTAAAACACCTAAGGTGTGTTATAAATAAGGTTAAAACACGCAATAACTTCGATTATGAAAAACTCGCACTTTTCTCTCGTGACAAAGCAACATTACCAAATAACTTACAAAATTACGTCATTTGTATTCCTTATCAGTAAACGTTAATTTTTCAAGCATAAAATAAAACTAAAGTTTTTAGGGGTATGTGAGTTTCAACTTTGCCTATCACGCTCATTAAGTTTAAAACATACGAAAAACTTTTTTGTATGTTATCGACCACCTTCCCATTGCAAATAATATTGGGATAACTAGTTCTTCTTCTAGAACGACATTCTATGCATTTCCTCTTACTGCTTTTGAAAAAAACGTGGTTTCTAAATCTATACTCTATAGTACGCGTGTTGAATGCTATTGGGTCTAATGCAATATGTAAATCTAAGTTGCTATACAAATAACTAACAGGCATTTCTTAAAAGATTGAAGTATGCTCTAGTTCGCCATCAACCCAAAAATAGTTCTCCTTCAGTCGTGCCCAATTATTACACAGGCCGACATGATTTTTGGTGTTTTGAATTTGATAAGTGTCCTTAGCTAATACGGATACGTTGATTCTGAATGTGAATTTGGTTTGAGCCCATCTCACCAAGATTTTTCACAAAATTAAAAAAACCTTGTGAGATATTTTGTACTAGAGCAAAGAAGTACCTTTATGATATTTCCTAAATTGCATTAAAATTATTTCTTTAAAATACTTGCTACATCGATAGAAAATATTTTAGTATAATATTATGTTTATTTCATTTCAACGACAACACTTTTATTTCCTCTCCTGTCAAGGTCAACTTGATGGCATCGGCAGTTGTTTACGAAATAGTTAGTTAGCGTCAGTTGTTTCTAGTATCGAATTGTGTTTTGTTTTCCGAGTGTTTAGTGCGTCATAATATCATCAAGAAAGTGCAAAAACAGTCCTGATATATCTTGTTACGTGTGTGGTGATTTAACGATAGCAAAGCATCAACGAAACAACAGAATTTATCAAAAAAGTTTATCACGCTTACTACGGTGTAAAGCTTGGTGATCAGGACAAACCTTGGGCTCCACTCAAAGTATGCTTTCGGTGTGTCGAACTACTGAGAAAATGGACAAAAGGTACACGTAGCTCTTTACCATTTGGTATTCCTATGGTATGGAGGGAACAAAAAAACCATGGAGACGACTGTTACTTTTGCTCCTGCGATGTCGAGGGTTTCAATTCGAAAAATAAACATTCTATTTAGTATCCTGATTTACCGTCTGCTAAACGACCTGTACCTCATAGACCAGGAATTCCTATTCCTCCACCTTTTCTTCACACCATCCAACAGCAATCATCAGATAAAACTTCAAACAAAAAAACCGATGAAGACGAATTCAAACCTGATATAGACCAACCTCAACAGTTTATCCAAGCAGAACTAGATGACTTAGTGAGAGACTTGGGCCTATCAAAGGATGATGCACAAATCTTAGGATCACGACTGAAAGACAAAAATCTGTTGGCTCCAGGAACCACATTTTCGTGGTATAGGCATCGTGAAAAAGAGTTTGCGGAATATTTCTCTCAAGAGGGTTCACTGGTGTATTGTAATAATATTCCTGTTTTAGTCATGAAACTGGGAGCTGACAATTACGATTCCACATCATGGAGGTTATTTATTGATTTTTTTAAGGGAAGTCTGTAGGGTGTATTGTTGCACAATGGTAATACTGATGCCTCGGTGCCTGTTGCTCACTCCATGCATCTCAAATAAACGTATGAAAATCTTGAGCTGTTGCTAAATACAATATAGTAAGCGAATATTGTTGGCAACTCTGTGGAGACCTCAAAATAATATCCATGCTTTTGGGTCAGCAGTCTGGATTCAAAAAGTATCCATATTTTTTGTGCGAGTGAGACAATCGAGCACGAAATTTACATTACGTTAAGAAAGAATGGCCACTCAGAGAAAGACTTGTACTTGGACAAAAAAATGTGCTGCGTGATGCATTAGTTGACCCAAAATTAGTTCTTTTGCCTCCCCTACACATAAAGTTAGGATTGATAAAGCAGTTTGTCAAAGCTTTAAATAAGCAAGGTGACCTGTGCGATAAATTTCCTGCACTTTCTAAAGCTAAACTTAAAGAAGGAATTTTTGTAGGCCCTGAAATTCGAACCTTAAAATCGGACAGATTGTTCCAGAATACAATGACCCAGGATGAATCTGAAGCAGTTCTTTCATAGAAGTCATAGAAGGTTTCCTTGGAAACAACAAGTCTCCAAACTACAAAGAAATTGTAGCCAACATGGTCGAAAATTATAAAAAAACTGGGATGCAATATGAGCGTCAAACTTCATTTTATGAATTCCCACGTTGACTCTTTTCCCGAAAATCTTGGAGCTGTCAGCGAGGAACAGGGAGAGAGGTTCCATCAAGACATAAAGGAGATGGAGAGACGTTACCAAGGAAGATGGAATATTAGAATGATGGCTGAATACTGCTGGACCTTGAAGAGGAACTCGCTCACAAATATCCACAAAAAAAACTACAAAACGCAGTTTTGAAGGAAAAAGAGAAGGATTTTATTCAAAAAAAAAAACAACTATTGTCTAACGTAGATTATACTGCATTGGTTTTTTTAACGAACAACTCAATTTTGCAGTGTGATTTTCTATTAAATATAGTTTCAATAAATATTTCCCAATATTTTTGGCAGTTTCTATGAAAAATTCAAACACACTCTTCCTGAAAACCTGACGTGCTGGAAAAAAACTAAGCACAGATTAGTGATCAGCACACCCCATTTACTATAGGACACCTATTAAACTTGAAACACTTTTTCATGGAAAAAAAATGTAGGCCTGTTATAAAAATCTATAGAGTATATTATTCTAAGCTAAGTATCCGACTCATTGCACTCAAATTATCGATTTGAACAACTTCAATCAGGTTCTCCTAGAAAGCACGTACCTTCACGGAACAAATTTTAATTATTGACGGTATAAGGACATCTATAGACAGAAAGCAACTAAACAATGTTAAAGTTTTCAGACTGCACACTGAAGCAATTTAACAAAGAATGCTGTTGATGACTTGATTAAGATTACGACCTACAATCTTGAAACTATCTCAAAATTTACAGAAGAAGAGCAATCTGCGGTCGATTTCGCATTAGGTTGATAAATTCTGTCTACAAATAGCCAACAAAACAAATAACCATTCAGATGCTACTATTTTTTAGTTCAGCTCTCAACCAATGTATCTTTTGAAGATTATGGCAAAATCTTAGATACTCGTCTCGAATCGTTTCAGTCTTACCAATATGAACACAAGCAGTGTTCATAAAATAGCCGGTTGGCGAAAATAATAAAAGTAAGCTAAATAGAGACAGTCTATTCACCTCCACCTCCACCATTTCCACTTACATACATCAGCTCCACCTTTACCTCCATACACCACCTACAGCTCTACACGTTACCTCCGCCCCCACATATAACCTCTACCTCCACACATCACCCCCACCTTCACGCACAACTTCCAACTCAACAAAACACAGCCATTTCCACCTCCACGCAACCCATCCACAACCATACATCAACTCCACATCTACCTCTGCACATAAACTGCACACAGTAATTCCACCTCTACATATCATCTTCACTTCCAAACATCGTCTGTACAAGTCACCTCCACCTCCAGACAACAATTCCACCACCACACACAACCTTCACCTACACACACAACTGCCACCCCCCACACAACAGCTCCACCTCCACCCTCACCTCACCACACGTTTCACTTTTCACAGGCGGGATTTATATTTATTACACTCGTTTACTAAATGACGTGAAACTAACCAAACTGAGAGGTTGTGGCAAACCTGAGGTACATTGGGTAAAATTCACTGTGGAGTGAAATTGTCCCACCAAAATAGGACGACTGTCCCGTAGAGTAAAATGGCCCCTCACCAAAATAGGGTAAAATTGCCTCGTAAAGTAAAATGGCCCCTCAACAGAATAGAGCGAAATTGACCCGTAGGATGAAACTGTTAAATAACCTCACCAAAATAGGGCCAAACTGCTCCTTAGGTTAAAATTGCCTACACCAGAATTAGTTTAGCATGAACTTTCATCTAATATACCTGCAAACCATATATCAAAAAACAATTTTTCTATATAATAAAAAAATTGCAAGAATTATGTCTTTAAAATATAAGTTTATTCGAAATTGGGCTTACGCTCGATTATAAGGGCAGGGTTTGTAGCGTAGGCCCGGATTTTGGGATCATGTTCGGCCATTTATGAAGTATTTTGTGCTCATTCTGTGTGTAAATACTCATTACAATTAATTTTTTAGGAGAAATTCCGTAACAAATAATATATATCTTTATTTCTACTCTCCACTCAGACGAATAGTTTTAGAACTTTCGCTAGATGAAACGACTCTATTATGATACTATTGAACGAAATTTAATATTTGGGCATCAAAATACAATCTCAACGTTTTCTATTTTTAAAGATTTCTTATCCGCGTAAAGTCATTCCAAAGAAAAATTCTCTAAAGATCTTTTTTTGGAGGAATATTCAGTATGAGACTGTCGTCAGTGGTGATGGGTTCAGGCCTAATTACTTCGCGCATTGTATCACTAGCGTCACAGCAATGCGATCATTAGGAATGAGACTAACCTCCTGACGGTTCGATCTAGTGTCGGTGTGCTATACAGAGGAGCGAATTCTATGACGCCCATGCTACTGACGCATTGAGCCGTCGAACAACTTCTGTCAAGGTGTATAGTTTTTAGGAATTATGTTCATAGCTGCGCATAATTTTAATAACTTTTCAAATTTTATGCAAGAGCAGATAATTGAACCGACATAGAATTCTGGGAATCAAAACTTATAATGCAATTTAGAATGTTTTCTGAGCGAACGTTGTAACTTTTTTTGCGTACTGTTCATTATTCTAATTATTTTTGTATCGTGTTCATGTACGTGTGTAGATGAGCTTGACGTGTTTAACTTTTGAAAATGCGCTTGACATCCAAAATATTGTCCTTTTATAAGAATGCTTTCTTCGGCTAGGAACAGTATTTAGGCTGCCAAAAGGACATTTTCAAAAATTCAGCCTGTCCATTTTCATCCAGATGCACCCAAGAATACGATACAACAAAAATTAAAACAAAATACAAAACACAAAAATAGTTATAGCGCTCGCAAGGGAAAAAACATTCTTTATAACACTGATCTCCTCCGTGCGGATACTGTAATTTTTTTGTATACTGTTCTTTGTTCGAATACTTTTTGAAATGTATTGCTGAGTGTGTCTAGATAAAAATGGACAGCTAAATTTTTGAAAAATGTTCTATTTTGGTGGGTGTGTATTTTTGCACGTTGCATTGTTTATTGTTCCAATTCTTTTTGTAGCGTGTTCTGTGCGTGTGTAGATTTTTGGTGTGTGTGTATTTTTGCACGTTGCATTGTTTATTGTTCCAATTCTTTTTGTAGCGTGTTCTGTGCGTGTGTAGATGACAATGGGCAGGATAAATTTTTGAAAAATGTTTTATTTTGGTGTGTGTGTGGACAAGTTTTTTGTGTATTGTTTATTATTCTAATTTTTTGTATCGCATTCCTGTGCGTGTAGTTGAGAATGAATAGGTTGAATTTTTGAAAATACACTCGGCAGCCAAAATGTCGTCCTTTTATTATTATTTAAGAATGCTTTTTTCTATAAGGAACAGTATTTTGGCTGCCAAGGGGGCAGTTTCAAAAATCCAGCCTGGCAACTTTCATCCGCATACACCCAGCAATACGATATAAAAAGAATTAGAGCAAAAAACACAATACACAAAAAGTTGTGGGCGATGCCTACTTATGCAGTTAGTACCAGGCAAATATAAAATCACTATACATTTCGGTAATATCGTTAACAATTTTTTGTTGCAGGTACCATGCGACAAAACTAAGAAGAAAAGAATGGACAGCGGTTGTGGATGCTCGTCTACGTGGATTAACGTATGAATAGGCGCAGTCTAATTTCATATGTAGATTTCGAAAACCTGGCTCCACCAAAGTATCTATCAATAACATGGTTAACAAATTTAAGCAAATAGTTCATGTGGCGGCCAGCGAGACCACCGGTACCAGTAGGGATTGTGCAATGTGGGGAGGTCATTAGACGCAATCCCTCCTCATCGACTAGGAAACTAAGTAAGGAGCTCATAGTGTTTCACAAAGCACCGTGTGGAAAATGTTACGTTACACATTGGAGAAACGTGCATATCCCATCCAGATGTGCATAAGCTTGAGGCGAAAGACAATGCAGCCAAGCAAACTATGTGCTATTACCTCCTAAAAGCTGTCTAACATAGTAATTTGACATCTTTAGCGATGAAGCGACATTCCACACATGTGAGCAAGTGAACACACAAAATTGTCAGAAATGGTTTAACGAGAAGCCGAATGCGTTACAGAAGTGGCAACGCTAATTTCTCGTGCACAAATTTAACTGTAGCCTCTAATTTGTTTATTAAATATTAATTCTACTTCAATATGTAACTAATAGTGCGAGAATGTACTGCCCAGAAATTTACACTATTTAACTATATTAAAATGGTTTGCCAAGGTATTTAGCAATTCCATCTCAATTACTCAAAAGTGTGTGAAGTTAAGTTCATGTCCAATAAATTTAAAATGTTCATTACTTTGTGTATTAGAAACTGGAAATGGTATAATGACTGTGTATATTGCCGCATTAATAACTATTATGCTATTACAAACAAAGGTGCGTAAATGAATTGTATATTAACAATACTTTTTGGAAACAATGAATGAAAGCTTTTGCGGAAAATTTCCTTAAACTCACAAAGTTAATAACTTCTTGTAATTATTAAACTATATGATTTTTAAAAGCTAAACATTTTAAAAAGTTTTTTAAATAGAGCGGAAAAGAAAGGTGCATGTCAGGTATGTATATAAAACCCCACACAAAGGTCCCAACCTGGAACTATAAATATTTATAAAACAGCCAAGTGTTCTAGGAAGGTAATTAATTGTTCAACATGTCTTTATTAACCGATTAGAAAATCTTCCACTTAAAACTATTGTTATAAAATGTACTTCAAATAACTGGAATAGATACCTGCTGCAGTTTATAAACGATCATTATATTTCGTAAGCTTCTTGCTTGACACTAACATTGACACATTATTGACATGATGCATCTCTGTAGTCTTCCGCCTGAACTATCCACATGCTTAATGAATGAAAGTTGCAGACCAAAGTTGCCTGTTTCCTATATGACTACTGCTGGCTGTTGTTCTTTCTCTGTATTTTCCAATAGCTACCAAATTTTTCTTCTAACCTATGTACACTGTGGTAAACTGCCGCAAAGACGACACCAGATTAAAAGAAAACTAGAAAAAATGGGAAAAATTATAAAGAGAAAAAATCCACATACAACTAAAGATAAGCACATGATTAAAACAAGTAAATGCTAAAAGCGAAATTATGCGAATAAACCGTATCCTTTTTAATATGCTAAAAGCTTAGCATTGTGGAATCTCAAATGCCAACACATCCTAAACCTACGGAATTTCCAGAGAAAAACAACTTGTGCGTCGGCGGTTAGTCGTACACACAGCAGCAATTGAGTCATTTACGTTGTAGACGTAACTTTGAAATAAGTCGAAACATGCAATATCTTCTGGTGAAGAAAGTAAGAGTACCCATTATACTTAATCTAGAGAAGATTTCATAAATTTGAGAAGTGATAGCAGGAGTTCCGAGAAAGGATTTAGTGATCGTGTGAAAAATATAATGAATTTGGAAGTCGCCGTATATGGAATGAAATTAAATAACTAATGATCCTCCTGTTCTGCTTCAAACCCGAAAACAGGAACAAATTTGATAAAAATGCAATACCATTCGAGTAACATGAAATATTCTTCGACGATATTGTGATTCGCAATCCGGTAACTGAAACCAATGGATAGTTAAATCGGAAGACAACGCCAAAATATCCCAAAATACAAATTTTAAATCATAAAAATTTGCAGACGTTAGTAAGGAAGAAACGAGAATTTTTATTGTTCCAAACGTGAATCAATTCGCGTTCCAATTTCAAGAAAAAAACAACATGTGCGATGACAGTTGTACATCAGCAATTAAGTCGCCTAGGTTGTACTCCTAAATTTTAAATAAGTCGAGAAGCATGCAACATCTTCTGGTGACGGAACTGACAATACTCATTATAGTGAATCCAGTGAAGATTCCGTAAATATGAGAAGTGACAACAGCAGTTCTGAGAAAAACTTCAGGGATAGGATAAAAAAGACGATGAATTTGCAAGTTGTGTGTGGAATAAAATTGAATGACTAATGTTCCTCGTTTTCCGCCATGTTACCCTTTTGCTTTAACCACGCTTATGCCTCGCTTATGTCAAATCTTTGAGTTGAATGGCACCTAACATTTCCGTATTTAGAAAGACCCCCTGTTAATCTCATCCCGCTGAAGTTAAAGTTCAAAGTTGGTTCGAAAGTCTCCAGAAGTACTTATTGTTAATACGGATAAAACAACATCTATGGTTAACTTCTGAGAGAAATTAAGGTGGTTCTGTACTTATTTCGTAACACCCTAATCCACATCTTTAATTAAGTTACTCCACCCAATAACATCTATAGAAATAGAAACAAAAGAATGAGAGAAAAATATAGTTTTGCAATATTAGTGTTCTTATGGCTAATGTTTGTTTATGTTTAAGCAATAGCATACTTAACGACTGCCTACGTGAATTTTAAGCAGAATCACTGTCCTGATCACAGGTTTTGGCATCCTCTTGTTATTTTTTCTGGGGCTTTTCCCTAGAAATCTCTCGATACTAGATGGCGTCTAAGATACTTCCCCATTAAAACATATTCACATCCGATAGCATTCTGGGACTCTCTTCAGACACTTACTTACACCACCCATCCCAGTAAGTTAGTCGGCAACCATTTTTGTCAATTCAGTCGAGATTTTCGATATATTAACGAAACAGGATTTTAGCGAAGTACGTCACAGCGTTTTTTTGTAGATTACCGGCTAGATTTTCTGGGGTCAAACCTGTACTTAACACGATATGTAAAAAAAGAACTGACCCTATCTAATGAACTGCCGTAAAATTCCATTAGTTAATTGTATTTATAATATATCGAAAGGAAGAATAATCGAGTGAGTAAATGCAAGGATTCTGTATAGCAGCAACTCAATGTACGGTCAATAACACGGCACTCCAATTTTATCAATAATAAATATTGCATTTTTAGCACGGTTACTGACTTTGTATTGTACATTTATCTTGATTCAATTATTACACAAATATTTACCGTTTAATAGTTAGCAGTTTTACTCGAAGAACCCTTTCACCACAAAATATATTTCTCTCAAAATTTTCAGGTTTCTATTGTGATTTACACGTGACAGTTAAATCAACAATTACTAATATATTCGAAAAAAGCTTGTCACTGAAGCCGCTTCAATCATTACAGTAAAAAACTTTTTAAACCCATAAAACAGTTATATATTTTAATTTTTATTCGTTACTACATAATCTTATTGTGTACTTTCCAATCGTATACAGAATTTGCAGTTGCGGAATGCAAAGCAATCTATTAGAATGAGAAGATGAAGATTCCTGAAATAAACTCTTGTAGTTCTATTTATACACGCTAGACAATATTGTTCAGATAATTTCTGAAGCTATTTTTGGTGCTGTTTTAAGTATATTCTCAGAGAACTAGTATTATTATATCCTAAGAGTGCATGAGAACCAGAATAATAATTATATTTCAAAAGAGAAGTAGTGATTATTTAAAAATTACCGTTCACCATCGGGAATTATTCAAGTATTTTTAAAATTTACGTATTGTAAACTCCTCATACGTGTGGTGGCAAAAATACTTCCTTCTGCATCGTAGTAGACTTAATTGACTAATATTCAACTTAATTAATAATATCTAATCACTTACTTTTAAATACCTCAAACGTATTGCCTAAGCCTTTCTCGGCCCCAAGGTCTTATTGAGAACAAATATAAATAAATAGAAACATGAAAACCATAACGAAAAGTGTATAGAGATTCAAAGTTTTCAAAACATGCTTCGAGTTAATACCTCTATTAATAACTGCTTTAATGTAGCTAATATTGATAGTTTGGAAATTTATTTGTATATTTAATTATGCTTCAAGAAATACATTTGTAACAATGTAAACATTGGAGAATTGGTCCAAGAATTTAAAGTTTTAAAAGCAGACACAAAACAAACGGTTGTAAAAAATTATAAATAAATATCTATAAATAAATAAATATAAGGGAATGAGTTGGTGCAATTTTTTAAAGAACGTACTGATTATTTTGCTGTTTCGAGGTACACTGAATTGAAAATAAGCATTCAAAATTTGAATAAATGCATGTTGAAGGGATACCTAGATTCCAAATCCGCATGCATAATAATTGCACAAGTGGAAAGCAATGATAAGCACTTACGAAACAGTTAAGTCGTCTGCTCATCAAGCCTGCGTTGACAAATCAATAGAAGTACCTTCCTGTCAGTTTTTGCGTGCTACAAAATGAGCCAAGCAGCACAATTGGGTTTAAAACAGAGAAAGGGCTAAATACAGTAACTGTAAAAAGATTCCATAAAACTTTAGTTTCGGTAAAACAAATGAGGATCGAAGCGTCCAGAGTTAGTTACTGAAGCGTGTTGCACAAATTGATCAGCAGCTTCGCAACAACGGAAAATTATGTTAAATGTGAACAATTTCAAAGTAATTAGTAAGTAGATACTCCGTGCGAGTTCTGATTCACTTCAATGCCATGATGCCACCTGCAGTCAAATCTGTAATTATTTTTCTACATTAATTAAAATTTGCATAATGTTTAACTAATAGGTCGTGAATGCGCTGATTCTAACTAGGTTCAAGGTCAAAACGACCTATCTGTGATATGTGTAGTTGAGTCTAGGGTAAATGGCCTTTAGTATGTAGAGATTTACAGCTTGAAAGTGATGTGTAAAAGGTGTCAAGTCAAATGTATATATAAAATATGAAATAAAGCTTGAATCACCCACATTATATAATACTGATATTCTTAAATAGTTAGGTAATAGCAAAATTGCAACCTTTGTAGATGTAAAATGAAAAATTTTTTATATCGGATTGTTAAGGTGTTTTAAAGCTGCTTTTACAGTTAATCCTTCAGCATTCCTTATTTCCGCTACCCTTCCATTCCTATATAGCGCAAGGTGCTGTATGGAACAGTGACAGTCGCGAGAGTGGTGTTCAGACTTTGGTCAAGCTGCAAGTGCATCCGCAATCAGCGGACGCGCGTTCGCTGCTTTTTAATAAGTGCGTGTGTAAAACAAAGCATTGCACATTATCAATCTTTCATTATACAGTCCGCTATAAACACTTTGGAATGGTTCATGACCTATGGTACATGTCATGGTAGCAGATAAAGCAGTAAGTTCGAATATTAATTTATTTACGCGCTGTATATCGTACACGGATGTTGGTATAATAATACAGATTGTAATCCTAAGAAGAATTATAAACCGCAAGTTAATCAAATGTTTAAATATGCCGATAGTCTACGTTAACGCCAGTATTTCGAAGCAGACTTCTTTGGAAAAGTAAATGCAAGCTATTCAAATGACTAAATCTGCAGACATGTTTAACCAAGATGTATTATATAAAGATGAATGTAGATAAAAGGTTTTGCAAATCCATAGAAACTCATACCAATTATGGTGGCGTCACATTGCAAAATAATGCTATCGAGTGTTCTATTTTTAGATCATCGCCAACGTTACTAATTACATGATTAAAAATATCAATGTGGTGGTATTTCAAAAAATCCTTTAAATTTTCAAGTAATTCTCGCTAAATTAAGTGTTTTGTAGATAATTAATTCAACCTTATCTGCTACATCTGGCGACAAATTATCAGATCTAGAGAGGTGTTTGAAACTAGCTTTCATAACAAAATAATGTCCTGTATTATTAATTCGAGCACTGTTTATAATAACTAGATAATTAACTATCTAATATTGTATTTATTTACCTAACTTCACATATTGGTGATTAGACACAGCAGTAGAAATAAGCCATCGTAAAACAAACGAATAAATAATATACAGAATAATAAGCTAGTTTGATTATAACTGCAGTAGCATCCTACCTTTAAATGTAGTTAGAACTTTTCATCCAATTCCAAGTGCTTTAGTTTACCCTCCTGAAACAAAAAAAAATGCATTATTAAAACTGCCGCACAACATTTTTTTTTAATATAAGAACGAGAACTATACTTTCACAAGGAGCTTCCTTACTTATAAAACCTTGCACGCACGTTATCATTGAAATAGGTGTCAGAATGTTGTGTATTTACTTTAGTTTCAATATTTTAAGAAGATTGCTTTGTTTTCGCAAACAAAAGCTTTCGATTTTAGATACGTATTACATCTTTCTTAACAAAGAATTTATCACTCTTTCTTAATTATCAGTTACAATCCACTATGTCGCTCATTTTAACTAGCGAATTCATTTTAAGCAATGCTTAGCTCATTTTAAAATAAGCTGTGTACGTAATATTGCTAGCACCTTGTGCAAAAAGAATTTGAACTGCGCAAAATATGTTAGTTTTACCTAGACAAAACAATCTGATCTGCAAGCGTTTTCCGTGCTAATCATAAGTATTATTTAAGAATTATTTATCCAAGTTTAAATGTTAATGCACATCATTCCGGCAAAAATTAAACAACGGATATTTGCAGAAAAAAAAGATCTACTTCATTATAATATACAGGATTTTTGATAGTTGCACAAGTGCTTAATTTTTTTCTATATTCATGGTAAAATTAAATTTCCAGACATCCATAATACATTATTTACAAAAATTGCTTATTGTAAAAAAATTTCAATCCCAATATTAAAGGGATTTTAATTGCAAGTTAATGCGCGTTGGCCTTTCTCCAGAAAGTAGTATAAAAAACTAATCATCATCATCATTAGGTCTTCAGTCCTGGAAGTTTTCTATTCTGAGCTAATCGACACATCCTGGAATTTCCAAAGTCTACATTTTTCACTATCTGCGTGCAAAAGTCTGATCTAGGTCTACCTCCATCTCTTTTTCCTATCTCTGCTTGTAATTTATCTCGCATATTCCCCAAAAATGCTTTAAAACGTATCCTGCCCTTCTATTTCTCCTTTTTTTTTTGTTTTCTACAGATATCTTTATTCCCTTACTATTTTTATAACCTCTTTGTTATTAACTTTGTCTATCCATGATATCATCATCATACATCTAAAGCACAACATTCCAAAAGGCTTCTACTTTTTTATGACTGCTTCTCCTACTGCCCCTATTTCATAGACGAACTGTGCTGTGCTCCACACATATGCCTTCAACAATTTTTTCCTTGTTTCTATGTTTGTTGTCTTCGAACATAGCCGCTGCTCTTTCTTGTTAGATGCTGTTTGGTTCCCCTTCTATTGTTTTATAAATATACACCCTATTTCCCCGATATTCAGTGGTATGTGAAGGGGGTTAAGCAGTCTGCGGCTACCAAGATTCCCCAACACTTGAACATTTGTCCAATTAATAGATTTCCAATATATCCTTTGGCACAATCAACATTAGTTGAAAATATTTCAAAACCAACACAGGTGTTTATAATAATCATCAGACTTAAGTGCAATTTTTTTTTCGTCATTGGGTTTCCGTCTTGAAACTAATTGGGCGCATACCTCCACCTATTTCTATTCTGAGCTAGCCCGCACAGTTCCCTGAAATTCCCACAGTCTAGATACAGCTTGGTTCCCCTTTTTTGTTTTCTAATTATATGCCCGAGGTTCAGTGGTATGTGAAGGGGTTAAGCAGCCTGTGGCTACCAAGATCCTGCAACACTTAGACATTTGCCGAATTAATTGTTTTCTAGTAAATCCTTTCACACAATTAACATTAGTTGAGAATATTGCAGAACCAATACCTGTAGTTGTTTATAATAATCATTAGGTTTAAGAACAGTTATTTTTTTCGTCATTAGGTTTTCCATCTTGGAACTGGTTGGACGCGTACCTCCATTGATTTCTATTCTGAGCTAGCCTACACATTTCCCTCTGGCAACCAACGTTACTCTTCCTTTATTTAATTCACAAGTCCATATGTTTATATCACACTTTCTGGTTTCTTATTTAAACGCTTGTTTGATAAGAATTCCCCGAATGTTGCTACTTTAATTGTAATTAGGTAAAGCGGCAATGGTATCTTTGAAAGATAGAAATATGCTCAAACTTATATTTCTACTCTACATGGAATGTGACATTAAAGAGTATAAACTAACAAAATTAAGGGCTATTAACTGCAATTAATTGATTTTCTTATATCATTAAACAAACCTCACGCTATCGTAACATAAATAAATTTTTAAGATATGTAATTTAGCATCATTCGGTATTTAACTTAGAATAGCAAGTTTTATCATCAAAAATTATAGAATTAACGTCTTTGTACTTATAAATAGAACACATTTTAAAAGTATCAAGTTTTACTTGATAATCTTACATGCTTTCAAACGAAATTTGCTGAGTTTATCCAGGATGCTAGTGAAAACATAGTTGGTTTGGAGTCATATAAATCGCATCTGCGGCCAGAATGCCTTTTTGGATCGTCGGTCTCGTACGCACCGTCTAATCTGGACACTTCCACGCGATTTGTTGAAGGATTAGGATACATTGCGTAAACGCCGTAAGGCCAGATCTCCTTACGTAGAGTTCAATAGATAGATGTTCCATTCCAGGGTTTCAATGTGCGGCAATTCAGGGTATAACTAACCTACTGCCACTTATAGTATTCACTAAATTTCTTGCGTTGGAATTAATTCTAAATAAAATTAATAAATTTTGTGAATTAAAATGCCATAACTAAATCGATAATGGTTGGATTCGATGGAAAATAACCGCACGTTGTCGCGAGATAACGTTAGAAGAGTAAACACTTGGTTGGAGATTACCAGTGTTTCTAAGGTCAACCATTCTGGAGCAGCATCAGGTGTTGCCATTCGTCCACTTCTGAATAGGTCGGATTCGCTCTATATTGAATGTATAAAAAAACGAAAGCGATTTATTTCCTTGTATGTTTTCGGAGATCATGAGGTTACACGTCATTTCTTGAAGCTAAACATTTTAGTAAGAAGCAACTTCTTTTCTAACGTGATATCTCAATTTTTATAGAGTAAAAGAACCGTTATTTTTCATTTCTGTTATAAACTGAAAATATAAATTTTTGAGTGATTGTGAACTCCGAATTAAAATTTCTATTAACAAGAATATAACTTTTAGTAGTTTGATTTTTTAAATTAAAGCTAAATATGTGTCTTAGCTTGTTAATGTCTTAAATGTGAAGCCATTCAGATCTGAATGGAATAAAACAATTTTGTAATATTAGATTTCATTAATACTGCCTAAGCGTTAACGCAGTTTGATAATTTTTAAACAAGAAGTTTATGAGGAACTGGAGCTTAATATTTATATATTGTTAATTCTCAAATAGCTTCATAGGGAATATTTGCCCGCACTTGCTTTGTGTTGTAAAACTGATTATGATCCTTTTTATTACACAGATATCACTTTTTGTAAATACGATAATTATTGAAATTTACCAATAAAGTTAAATATTTATTTAAAAAGAATTCCTTATTTCTGAGTGGTCTGTGACCATAAAGATAATTCTTCAATATTAGAGTATTGGTGGATGATTTACATTCCAGCAAAGTGTTATTTTGTATTTATTTGTTTGTATGTGGAGAAGCACAAACGGTGGTTTTAGTTTAATTAATTAAATATATTTTTTTCGGGAATAGAGTGTAAAGGGTTAGTAGAACAGTCAATTTTATTGTTAAAATTCATTTAAGAGTCGAAGGGTTTCTGCGTTTCCCTAGGACTCTTGCTTTTGTGTTGTTATAGCGTAAAGGCCGTGCCGCCCTTCCTTTTAATGTTTTGAGTGACGAAACAAAATCGGTTCACAACCCCGTCTCATGCCAGAGTATTGAAGTAATGTTCAAAGTTAGCCGTTTACCTATATAGGAGTTTCCTTTTTTCTTAGCCACTTGCCAACCAACTTTACCCTAGGCTATCGTCATATTCAGGAAACTTCCATACAATAGTGATTACCATGAATAAAAAAATGTATTAGACGTAGCACAAACAACGTGGGGCGTGCGAAAAAGCAATATATAAACATTACACTGCTGTCGCCAACGTGGGGCTACAGATAAGAAGAAATTTCGTTACACTATTGTTTCTTATAAATCTAGCAGAGGATGATTTTCCAATAGTTTAATTATACATGTATTACAATCAGTATATATATATATATATATATATATATATATATATATATATTAAACATGACACAAATGTTAATTGTGTTCCACAGAATAACAGAACTTATTTTTCTTGATGAAGAATAGTTAACCTCGCTATATAAGCAATTTCTGAAAATCTATTAAATGTGTAACTAATCACATTGAGTTGGTGCCGGAATCGGGATAAACGTGAATGCCAAATTTCTAATTAAAGGAATCCCTCAGAAATCTGAGAGTCTGTGGTTAGTGCTAAAATTAAAATATCACTCACTTAATGTAGTAGCAAAATTTAAAACTTTTGAACATAAACTTGCCTCAACTTATAAACTTGCGCTAAAGATCGAGGGATAGGTTTGAGTTTGTGCTAAAATAAATAGTGCGGACTCACTATACGCTGTGGAAAAACCTAAAGGTGGCTTATTGGAGTATAAAAGTTGCTTTCCGGTTAATAGTCACCACGCTTATCCTTCGATAGTGTTTGAAGACCGTACTAAAATAAATTTTCAGCTCGTTTTTTCTGGTAGAAACAGTTAGAAGTGGCTTTTTGAACATAAAGCGTACTCCCTGGCTAAAAGGACCACCAGTAACCTGACCTAAGTCTCTAGTTTTGGATAAATGGTTTGGCAAAATTTCTGGAATAGAATTTTCTGATTTCTTTGGAAATAAAGGTTGGTTCTAAGTAAAAATTCTTCCAAAAATATAATTCATGAAAAAAATCTTTAAAGGAATTCGAACATGATTGGGTTCGCTCTAAAAATAAGAAGACTGACTAGATCTAGCTACACCCGTTCAAAGTAGTAGGGAGGATCCAGAAGATCTGTAAAGAGATCTGTCCTTGAATCGTTGCTACCCACTACTCCTGGATATACAAAATTTTAAAATAAAATAAATTTGCCTGGAAGGAAACATGGTTGGAGATCAGACATACCTGAAAAGCTAAAGCCAAGCACGCCTAATAGGCTCGTCATCTAAGTCAAAATGGCCACTTCTTTCACTGTCATTTATTTTTTAACCCACTTGCTGATGAAACTTTGGAGCCTCTCTTATAATTAGAACGCTGAGATATGAATCTGTATATTCGTTTGACTGGAATTTGACTAACAGGATTGTACGAGCATACATTCACTCTCGCGCACGCACGCACGTCTACCACCGAAAGCACGCCTTCACATGACCGCATATGCAGCACGTATGCATGCACATCAAGTCTTAACCATTTTTTCGTACGCATAGGACTTCAAAGCATATGAATTTGTTGAACTTGGTACATCCAAAGCTTGTTATGACCGTAAAAATTTATGTACATGCCTCGTATGGAGTCAGAAACCCTTCTGAAAGTTAATTCAAATCAAAAGTGGAGCTTTTCAATTTCATCGTGCATGGCAGAACTTACAAAAATCATTTGCGTAAGTTCCCTGCAGTACAATGTTAAAAGAAAAGAGCTTTATTAATAGATTAATAAATTTCTATTTTAAAGGACGCTATTCTGCACTAAACCCAATGCCATTCAAGCGTTTAAAAGTAAAAGAAGCGAAACATACAAAGTGAAAGCACAGAATAGAGAGCAAAAGCTTTAGATGAAGTTTATAATTAAATTTTTTTATTGTATTTTTGAGAGTGTTATACTTCAACCCTACTATAGTGGTGAGAAAAGTTGAAAGCTGTTACGTTAAGTCGGATAATATACAAGCATTCTTATGAGCATGTAGAATAGCGTTAATGTAAAAACTTTGTCAATTTCACGGACCAATTATGTTTCAAATAAACCATTTACTGAAGTTTGACTGACACCCTCTAACTTGGCTGAGAGAACTAACAGGTCCCATTATACTCGCTCTTAGATCGTTGCAGCAAATCCATAGCTTTATAGGTTAATTACATTATCAGGGAGAACAGCACTGATAAATGCGTGTGTATGAAATTCTTTGTTGAACTATCCGGAACGTAATTAAGCTCATTTAATTAAACTGACAGCGAACTAATACTATGCATCCTCATAAATTGAAATTTCGTGTACAGTCTCATAGGCATAATGATATATAAACATTCCTAACCCACCAGTTTATCCATTGTTTGTTAGGTAAACCCGGCATTCCAGTTCACTATTTAGAATATTTATGGCTAATATTGCAAAACTTTTAGACCAAGTAAAAATATTGCAATACCGTGCGCGGTTTTGCGGTGGAGCTCTCTACAGCGAATGTTCTTAAAAAGAGAAAAATAGAAGCAAATATTTTTAACCCTTTTGTACAGGGCCCTTTTTTTTACAAGCATACAGACGTGTAAAGCAGCAGGTCTTAAGTGAAATGAGAAATTGTGATTGAATCAATCAACAAAAGTAGGACAATCTAGCTCAAAAGTAAGATAACTGGAATAAGAAATGTTCTGAAGTAGGTTTCGTCGTTATCATCCTTGTTTAAATGGACACTTAAAAGCAATTTCAAAGTAGTTCATTTCCCTTAGACGCGTAAACGACGGAAATTTTGTATAGTTCATAACTTGAACGAGGAAAAACGTATTTCGCATAAATGCTAACTTCTCAACTGTTGAAATAAAAAATATCATTAATTCTACAAAAAAAATTTTTAATGTTTTTAAAAACTGTATTGCTCCAAATGATCAATCTATATTGGAGTAGATGGGGCCAATTATCCGCAGTTTTTAATTTCCCAATTTTATTTTTGTACTATCCTACGGAAACTTTCAGGAAAAATAAATTTCAAACTACAAAAACACCATAATTACACAAACGCCCACATCTTGTGTTGAAACATGCAATTTGAAATTTTCTATGAGATGTCATTGCAGATGTGGACGTTTACCCCTTTTGTCAAAAAATCAAAAAGTGTGTAAAAAAAAAGTACATTATTAAGGTTATAACGCACAATTTTACAATAAAAACTATGCCATAATAATATAAAAATAAGATGAATATTACGTCCGAATTATCTCAAAAACAAATTAAATCATAATATGGTTAAGCTACAAGCAACTCCCTTTCATAGCTTCAAACAATATATAGTGTACAAAAAAACACTTCCTCGTTTCATTAAATTTCAATGTTTGAAGGACTCTAACAATAGCCGTCATATCCTTTCTGATGAACTTCAGTAACCTTCATCACATAAATCTATAGGTGTCCTTTGTGTTCCCATAGATTTTCACACTCCTAAAATATTATGCGCGAGTTGACGATGGTGGTCATTTTCGTTTTCTTGTCGTCTGAGGAAAAGTTCAATCTGAATGCCATTATGTATGATGAGTCAGGTGATTCAAGAGTTCATGATCATCATCATTAGGTCTTCAGTGCTGGAACTGGTTAGATGCGTACCTCCATTGTTCCCTATTCTGAGCTAACCTACACATTTCCCTGAAATTCCTAGTCTGCATCTTTCACTATCTGCGTGTAATGGTCTGATCTACGTCTACATCTACCTCTCTATTTTCGTATCTCTGTCTGTAATACATCTGGTACTATTACAAAAAAATGCCTTAGAACGTGACCTGCCCTTCTAAGCCTCCTATTTTTTTTTGTTTTCCATAGATATCTTGCTTCCTCTACTATTTCTAGAACCTCTTTTTTAATAACTTTGTCTGTCCATGGTATCATCATCATGCATCCGAAGCACAACATTCCAAAAGGTTTCTACCTTTTTAGCGACTACTTCTCCTACTGTCCCTATTTCATAGCCGTACAGTACTGTACTCCACAAGTAAGCCTTTAACACTTTTTTCCTTGTTTCTAAGTTGGTTGTCTTTGAACATAAACCCTGCTCTTTTTTGTTAGATACAGCTCGGTTCCCTTATATTGTTTTATAAATATATACCCCATGTCAAGGATATTCAATAGTATGTGAAGGAAGTTAAGCAACCTGTGGTTACCAAAATCTCACAACACTAGAACATTTACCAAACTAATAGTTTCCAATAAATCCTTTCGCACAATCAACATTAGTTGAAAATATTGCAAAACCACACCTGTAGTTGTTTATAATAACCAAAAGGTTTTCCGTCCTGGAACTGGTTGTACGCGTACCTCTACCGATTTCTATTCTGAGCTAGCCTACACATTTCCCTGAAATTCCGACAACCTAGATACAGCTTGGTTCCTCTTCTATTGTTTTCTAAATATATGCTCTATTTCAACGATATTCAGTGGTATGTGAAGCAATTTGTGGCTACCAAGAAGCCCCAATACTTAAACATATGCCGAATAAATACTTTTCCGGTAAATCCTTGTGTAAAATTAACATTAACAATTTAAGAGTTGTCACCTTTTTTCCGTCTTTGACAGCGAACCAAATAACGTTTTCTTGCGTTTCCTTTATTCTTTTCTTTTCAGGTTGAATTTTCTTCAAGTGTTGCTTTTTTGGAGCACAGGTTATCTGCGTTAACTTTAAACTATGTCCTAAACTTTTCCTTGTTTCTGAAATTTTTGGTATAAGAATGCATGAACATGTGTGTATATCACTAGCACTAGAAACACGTACTTGACTGAGAGTTGCGCCATAGTTTCATCCATAATAGCAGAAATAGTATTACTCTCAGCATCACTTTCATTTATTTCAGCTAAAAGTATCAACTAACTCCCAGTGCTACTTCTGCTCAATTGGCCAAGGTACATAGAATGAAAGAAAATGAATCTGTTTTCTTCTACCATAGCCATGTTTTCTAATCCTTAGTCTGTAACCTCTGAAGGCAAAAATTTTTTAGCACTAAATATGTTTCTGTTTAAGGGATATATTCCCGTAGGCTTAAAACCTTGGACGGTTTTCTCTACTGTAGCTGCGTTCAAAAATGTAACTGAAAACAGACTAGCAACGTCATAGATAAAGAGTACTTTACGTGTACTTTACCAAAAGTATCATCTAATGCCTAAAGGAGCCTAAAAAAGTTTTTGTCAAGTGGCTGTGTTTTATAAGTGCCATGTAATGGGAGCGTCAAAAAGTGAATGCAATTTTCTTTAGCATAGGTTTGTGCATTCTAAACTAATATGGGAAAGATTATTGTCTAATATTAATAGCAGAAAATTTTTCTTAGGTGATTTGTATTTTTTGTTACATGTTCAAGCCATTTTACAAAAGCTATCATATTCATGAGGCCCTTATCAGTTGTTCATATCGCATTCAACTGGCCCATCCTCTATTAGGAGGAAATTCAATCTTTTCCTAGTAAAGAGAAAGAATGGAAGTACATGGTGACTTGAGGCACTTACTGCACACAGCCGTATCTGTTTGATCTTGTCCGGAACCTTTACATTCGACTTCCCGGTGCTCCACCCAAAGGTACTACATTGGCCAGGAAGCGAATATTTTCTTATACCTGAAAATTTTGAATTTATCCAAACCCTTGCTATTCCAAACAAAATAGAGATCTTTAACATGCATGACAACACTCACACATGGAACCTCTCATTCGAACGAAGGCGTATTTTTGTGAAAAATGCTCGCCCACCATTTTTCAAGGATCCGTGTCGGGATTCGAACCCGAAACCGTAGGATCAGCTATCACACGCCAACCTGTCCGATCCACGGAGTCACCTACAGATTTTGATACTTTGTCCTTTCGATTCGGTGCAACATACTTGGTACTGCTTATAGCCTTCTTCATATTATTTATGCGATGTGGTGAAAATTTGCGATCTCATAAAATTTTCTTTAAATTATTAAAATACTGGATTTACAGACATCCTGTTAAATCCCACAATTCTTGCTACACCTCTTTCTTGGCAAGCTTTTATTTGAAATGCTGTGGTATCCCATGTTTATCAGCATACGAATATATCAGAAAACCGAGTGATCTGTGCGTCAGACTAAAGAAACGCTTATCAGGTTCTTTACATTGTTCCACTAAATGCTATTCTTGCTGTTTTGTGAATGCTAGTCTAAACTTTTTAAATTTTTTCGAGCCATGCCCTAAATAAATAAATAAATAAATAATTCTAGGCATATTGCCCTGGTTGCATCCTTTGTTGATCGATTCTATAGTCTGCCCCAGAAGAGCACTGTTTATGGTTTGCTTTCCGTTTATAATTCCTAAAACACACGATAAGTGTTGTATTGCAAAGTAATAAATGGGTATTAGAATGATTACTGCTTAAAATAGCTTTTCTAAGGTACAAATATTGCCATAGGAAGTTCAAATTAAGTTAATTGGATTATTTTTATTTTAATTTATTATTAATTTGCTCTGGCTCAAAGTCAGCAGTGATTGTTAAGTAGTTGCGTGCGATATCAACGCAAATACATTCTGAAAATTTCTGAGATGCGCACATTATTCCTGGGGCAAAAGTGCGTAAATATTTTTTTTAAAAATATTGTTTAAAACAAGTTATAGCCGACTAAAATACAAAAGCATTCTTTGATTGAAAACAGTGTGTAAATACGTATTCTCTTGAAAAATATCAGTTAAAAACAATTTAATTTCATTTAAACACACTGAAAAGACCGTAAGCGGGTTCTGAGGTGTAAAGACTTATCCACATTAAGAATACTAAATTTCTTCAATTCACTTTTAAAACGTTATTTAATCCAAAACGAAAAATACCACATTTGTTTGCATTCTTTTAAACAGACTACTTTTCCAGATTGTTCAAAAATCCGTTATATTTACGTTAACAAGCTAACGAATACACGTCAATTCGTGGAACGCGATAACACCGGCAAAGATTATAAAACTACATAAGATAAGTTTTAATTGCTATGAATTATTACAGAAGCTCTTAATACTATGATAGGGAGGAGATCCAACCATTATTTTCATTCATTCATAAAAGATACGAAAATTTTGTGATCGCAATAAATTTTAAATTTAGAAGACATTAAAGATTAGAACACACGAAATTGCGGTAAATTGTTACATCATGGGATGATTCACACCTCCTGAAATGTAATCTAAATTTGAGAACGATGACGTATTAAGATTGTGTTATAAAGAAGCCGAAATTTAACGAGGAACGGGCATTCAAGATTTGAACATAAGTCATTCGACCTTCGATCATTGATTGATAGTTACTGAATAGCTTTTTATAAACGCAGCGACGACATATTTATTGCTCCTATATAAAAAAGGTAATTGAACTAGGTACTAGGTCACAGTCTATTCTTAAAAGTACTTTCGACACCTGATGAAGCATATTTCAACGTATGAGGATTAATTAAAATGGAAATCTAGAAATTGAAACCAGTAATTTTTTAATGCAGTTAATTCTAAATGGAATATCTTTAGATAGCAATTATAATCAAAGTGGTAATGGAGATATGAATACCAGCAACAATTTGACGTAAGTATAACTTTGTTTTATACACTTAGAGAAACAATTTGTGTATTATTAAGTAGATTAGCTTAATATAAGATTTTTGCGTTACTTGTAAATGGATAATTTGTGTAATTTTGAGGTAAACTATCAAGGTGGTTTGACCCTTACGACCATATCTGCTCAAGGTTTCTGATCAGCCACACTAAGGTAGGGTAAAAGAAGGATGTTTATATTATCCATCAAAATTTTAAAGAAAATTTTGTGACTTACATATGAATGAAATGTTTTGGGGTTTTCAAGTTATTAACAATGCTTAGATGAAGATTGTATTAATGTGTAAGTAATGGTAAAAAGTTGTTTCTTTCTAAACGTAAGTCCAAATGTTAGAACTTTATAGTATTTGACTTTGTAGTAACTATGGTTGTATGCAAATTGTAACACCGGTCAAATTCAAAATATTTTGTTTTTTATTTATGTTATAGAAATGAAAAATATAAATTCTGCCATGCCGCCAAAAATCAACTAAAAAGTGGTTACACGCGAATAATCTTAATTTAATGGAATGGCTCTCGAGCAGTCCTGACCTAAATATTATTGAAACTGTATTATGGCACAAAATTAAACAACAGCGGAGTGACGATCCACAAGGTACAGTTATAAGAGTGCCAAAAAAAATTCAAGAAATTTAGGATAAATTTGGCATCAACGAATGTCGAAAATTATTTTTAACAATGCCTTTAGAAATTCAGACGGCAATTAAAGCTAAAGAAGATATTAAAATACTGAAAATATGTTGTGTCCGGATATTAAGTTATCAGATAATCTTCAAGTACGCTGTAGTTAATTAAAATAAAATATAATTTTACAAGTACACATAATGTTTCTCGTATGAAAGTACCTTGTTATAAATGTGTCTTTAACCCTGCAGTGGTGGCGCCTTTTGTCTAGGATTAATAGTGGCGCCAAGTCTGAGAGACCGATAATTTTAAAAATTTTTGGAAAAATAAAAATAAATAAAATATTTTCACTACAGCTATTATTTTATATTAAAAAATATTTCCTTCTATTCTATTGTAAAATTTGTTAATAAGAAACATTTCGAAAGCCAAAAATTAAAAAATATAAAACCTCCATAAACGGTGAACAATAAGACAACATAAACAAATCAATTAAAATTTATTGGTAAAAACTTGAAAAAAACTCAACTTGTTATTTTCTTGACTATAATATACAAAACATATTTTCTTTGTAAAATTAGAGTTCTTGCTTACAACTGGAGCACATGTCATAAACAAATAAATTTTTTACAATTTTGACAAAAGTAACGCGTTTTACTGTCCCTTGTAAATATATGACTTCGTTTTTTACCTTTGGATGTTCAGGATCGCCTCTAGAAACATCAGATGATGTTGCAGCAACGTCTTAACGTCTGTTGGAATATTTTTTAGCATAGAACGACGTTTTATATGTGCCTCTGCTAATTCAACCAACAATTGTTTTAGATATATTCTTCTAGTCGAACTATTATCAGAATTATGGGCCATAAAAATCACATGTGAATTTATACCTGCAATATTCATTTGGGCATATGTGTATAACCATCTTCCAGTGTTTCGAGGTATCAACGGTTTCAACACCACCTTTAGTACCGTTATAGAATGTGATTATATACGGCTTACACTGCTTATCGATGGATTCATCTATTGTATCACTACAGTGTAAACTCGACGCAAAAAAAACATTTTTTCACTTTCTAAGTATTACGACCCAATTGTAATTTCTTCCTGATAACCAAAAAAATACTTGAATTGACTGGACGTTGTTTGGTGTTTACAAATTCTGGTGGAAGTTGCCTTTTATTTTCACGTATACTGTCCCCAAGAAGTTAAATTATAGTTGGAAACAGATTTTTGGCCGAATTTTAATTACGGCAGTAGTAGCGCCAAGTCTACTGGACCCAAAACTACCACCGACCAGCTGAATAAAATATCTAGCACGCAACATTTACGGCACCCCTAGTACGAAGGGTGCTCGAATATATATCAGGAATGAGTAACAAAAACAAAACTTAAAGTGTGAAAACTTCTTTGCTATTTTTTAAAATATTCTTCACGATGATTGATACACTTTTGCATACGTTGTAATCAATTTTCATACCATTTTTTTCATTCAGATCGAGATATCTCCAAAACATGGGTTTTGAACCCATCAACCGCCTCTTCTGGTGACAAAAATCGTTGTCCACACAGTTTGTTCTTCACGCGTGGAAAAAAAAGAAATCATTAGGTGCCAAATCAGGACTATGGATGACCCATCAATCCGATGTTTTGAGTGCTCAAATGGTCACTTGTTTGAGCCGATGCGTGAGAGTTCACATTGTCATGATGGAGAATGATTCGGCATCGCCAGTTTATTTTTCCCATTTCTCCGAAAACTTATGGCAAGCAAATGGTTGTATACCAAGTAGAATTAACTGTTCTACGATCCTCTAAAGCAACGGTCGTGACATTCTGAAGAAACAGGCAACCATTTTCTTCGACGTGCTTCGAGCGCGGACAACTTTTGTTGGATTTCGTTCATCCTGGACATAGATTTTTCACAGCTAAATGTTCATGTAATATCGGATGTATGCTTGCCATACTAATGCCTAGGGATGCCTGAATCTCACAATAAGTCACATGACGATCTTGCATTATTAATTTGCGCACAGCATCGATGTCTTCTGGCACAACAGCCGATTTTGGATGACCTTCATTAAATTCACCCACTAGCAAACTACGACCACGATTTATACCAACGATATACAGTGTTTTAGTTGGAGCTTCTTCCCCAAAAGTCGAAATAAGTAGATTTAGGCACTGTCGTGGAGATAATCCACGTCAAAAATCGTAAAAATCATCGTACGAAAATGTTCACGAGTTAATTCCATTTTTTGGGCGAGACGAAATTTTCAACTCAATCATAACAAAACAAATAGGGTGAATATGGCAAAGTGTTATAAATATGTATACTGTCAAAAATGACAAACTTTAGGTTAGAAATGTCAGATCGTACCTAGCAACACTAGAGTTGTCAGTTCCCGATATATATATATATATATATATATATATATATATATATTCGAGCACCCCACGTACACTATATGATAGGAAGGTATTGAAAGGCGAAGGTTGCAAATTAATCCCCACTCTTTTTATACCTTATGTTATAGCGCTCAGGCCCGTGAGAGTGGGCGCCATCCACTGCAAGGTTAAGTGTGTTCAAAAAGAGTTAACTCTAAATGATTATCCAGTTAACGTAAAAATAGCAATTTATGAAAAATCATCAAGTGTACCAATAGTTGTTAGGCTACGGACGAAACATAATTCGAAAAAATACGTCATCCTATTCTTCCATACCATATTCAGTCTCCTGTAGTAAAATAAACAGTATTGCATGATTTATGATTTAATAATGAATATAAGAAGATAGCGGCTGAAGCATATTCTGCAAACAACAACAAAATTTATTTTTTGAATAACAAACAATTTATGGACGAATGGAAGATGTATTAAATTAAAACCTGATTAAGATAAAAAGATTAACTTAGCTATATCTTGTGATGATAACTACCTTAAGACATAACTTCCAGATCTACCACCATATTATTCGTTTTACTGTTTCTAAGTTATGCTTCGATTATGGGTAATAAACTATCCTACTTTATTAAGAAACCAAGTCTTTAAACTTTTTGCACACTTACATTATAATATTTCAACAATTCTTGTAACTGATAGTTATAAAGTATTAATTCCTCTCTTACAGAATGTTTACGGTCTATTCAGCAGCAGCTCAATGTGCATACGATGGAACATACGTACATAATGTTATATACAAATTTAATTCATAATTATTAAATAGCGGCACGCAATTTGCAATAATACAACTTGTGTATGTTTTCTATAAAAAAAGAAAAGGTTAATGCATATTGATTAATCTTTAGAAATATCAATGTTTACAGGAACGGTTTACATACTGTCACCATGCTTAAGGTAAACGATCTAATAGCTGTTCTTCAGTATTTTTATTATTTGAATCTGTTATTATTTTTGGTTCTAAGGCCTCTATATACAAGTAGATAAATAGACAACACGTGATCTTTATAGAAACTAATTATTACGCAAGTAGGGTAGAACGGGAAGAAGGAGACACCTTCCAAGTTCAAGGCGGATTTAACTCCACGTTGGAAAAAATTGTCGCTTTGCTAGAGTGAATAAACACAATTTCTAATAAAATTTTTCCTAATTTGGCACAACACTATTTTGAATTCATAATGAAAGTCTAAAACTTATGGTGCGGAGTTGGTTAAAATAGTGAAAACTACAAGCAAAGCATGCGATGTTCCTACTAAAATATCTGCACAGTAGTTACAATTTAGAAAATTCTGTTTGCAATAAATATAACTGTACTGCAGCATAGAATGCCTAATAGTTGAATAATTATACGGAATAGAAAAATTTACTAAATTACTAGTACAGATTGCAGAGACATATGTAGTGCCCAACAGTTGGCACCCAGTAGTTCATCAAAATCATGCCAAAATAAGAAAGAAAAATAAAAACTTGGAATGCATAAAAAACTAGAGCATGCGTATTAACCACATTTATTAACCGAAAGAAGAAGCGTAAATTTCGAGTTCAACACATTAAATTTAAGAACGCAGCTAATAAATGCTATAAACTATTTTACAATCAAAACCAAGAAAGGTGTAAATTATTATTGAGCATCACATACTCATTTTGCTTTATCGAGAAGTTTTTGGTAACGAAGGAAATATAACCAACTATATAAAATATTTTCACAATAAAAGAATTTCTATGCGTTTTTGATCATAGAGATGCACCTTTTCTTTAAAAAAAGTGAAATATATTATAATTTCTAGGTATAGCACGGTTTAATAACAAGAACTGGAGAATGTAAGAAAAATTGATTCAATTTACATCTTGAAGTAATTTTACACATGTTTGTATAATATGGTAGTCAGTGCAAAACGTATGCTGCTAAGATATAGTGAAAGACAGAACTACCCCTCAATGTGTTTTAATAACACTTACGAACAAGCAGCATTAGCGGATTGAAGTTGTCCAAATATTCCATCAAAAATACTGCATAACAAAATGCATAATGAAATGCGAAGTAAATTATCATAGACTTGATCTTTTAACATGTTCTTTGACTATGACAAATCTTGAATCTGCACTAAACCTCAACAAAATCTGCACGGTATAAAAGTAGTTAGTGTACACCAATTTCCCGACTCTTGGACCAGACGAACATTAACAACATACACACTCTAAAAATTGGTCAGTTGAATGGGATGAGGAGCGCAACGGTAATGAAGGAAATCCGCAAGCCTGTGGAGGAACTAACCCTTGATCTTGTCTAGATACTTAAACGCCAAGTCATATCATCACCCGACACAACTCTACTCTGTTGTGAAAACCTTAGTTACACGGTGCCAGAGACTAACTGACGACAAAAATAAACAAGAGAAAATACGAAAGTTACGAGAAGCGCCCCAGAAGAATGGATACTCACACCAAACCATTCAGAAGTTACTATCAGCCAGGAAAACCAAACCAGAATCGAACTCACCACTAACTAAGCACACTTACCATTCATTAAAGGGACAACAGACCGAATCAGCAGAGTTCTATGAAAATATAAAATAGTTACCTCATTCAACACTCATAGAAAAATCGGTGCAATCCTAAGGAATCCCAAAGATTAGATCCCATTAGAAGATCAAGGAGTCTACGAAATACCGTGTCCAGACTGCAACAAATCTTACATTGGGCAGACACAAGAATTAGTGTTAGTAAGGAAGAACATAAAAACGCAATAAAGAAGAACGAAAAGATCTCATCGCTAGCTCAAAACTACAGGTCACAACATTGACTTCAAGAATGCTAGCTAAGATTGAGCACTACACCTCGAGAATAATCCGAGAAGCTATTGAAATAGAGATACGCCCACATAGTCTCAATACAAGGAATGACTCCCAAAGATTGCCGAAGGCATTGAACCAGCAATTACTAGTCTACGCATCATTAAACAATCAGAAAGGAGCATTTTGTTAAATCAACCGTGTAGAACAACTAAACAACACGCACCAGGACCAATAACACCAGAAATGAAGCAAGTGCAACGGAGCATATATTCTAACTAGTATATATAGCAGGACAAAGGAACACTTCTTCATTCACTGCTCAACCTACAGAGCCTGAAGATGGCAGATGTGATTTTGCCGAAACGTCGCCAAATAGACAGCGGTTAATTTTAGAACCAGTCAGCTGTGCGGAATAATATCTAAAAAAATTGACGAAGCAGACAACGTGTGACCCTTTTTCTTGAGAAGAAGTCTAAATAAATAATTAACATTATATGTGTTTATTTTGTTTTCATAACCAGACGTTTCAACCGTCGCTACATGGTATTTATCAATGATGTTTTTCTTTTCTATAATATGATACATGTACATTATACCTTAAAAAATTTTTACAATATGCTTACCAATAAACGAAGCTTTTTTATATATTTGTTATAAAACAGTCTTTTGAAACATTCATTGAATGATGTGGTACAATTACTACAATTCACTTTATTTAAAATTCTATAAAACATTTTCGACACAGATTAAAATTTTGTTATTATATATAAAAATTATGTATTATACTACCTTGATGCGAGTTGCAAAACTCTTAGTTAAATTTAATATTAAAATTTCTTAATAAACATGTAGATTAAAATGTGTAGTACAAAGTTCGATTGAAACTAATACTTGGTTTATTGAAATTGACATTTCTTGTCTCTCGATAAAGACACATTTTAAAACAGGTTAGAATAGTAATATTTTCTACATTTATGTACATCTGTATTATTTGGTAAATTTTAACTTATGTATAACCATATATATTATCAATGTATTTATTTATTTACATACATACCTATACTATATATGTAAATAACCTGTACATACTTCTATGCGCAGACATACGCCTACTTATTCTACCTTGCCTCCATATATGCAAAACAAGCACCTCTTCATGATAATTCTGTTTTTTTATTTTAATAGATTGTAATAAATTTTACTTAATTTGTTATTATCCATTCTATCATTGTCTGATGTTGGATGTTCAATAATATACACCATCTCTAGGAATTCTCGAATTTTTTGGTTTGCTTCTGTTTTTAAAATTGTTGTTTTATTGAATTTGAATTTATGTTGAACTTGTTTCTCGTGTTGGTTAGAGCAGTTTGGTTATATATATCATATTTATGTCCTTTTAGTCTTTTTTCTAGATGCTGTATACTTTGCCCAATGTATATGCAAAAACGTGATATATAAAAATAAATTCCACATTAAAGATTCGTTTCAATTCAAAGAAAATATTAAACAAGTGGTTATACCGGATGACTATATTCTAATAGCGTTAGATGTAAGGTCGTTGTATACAAATGTACCAATAGAGGTAGTTATACAACTAATAGAACAAAAGAGGGCAGAAATTAAGACTTATACAAATATACCACAAAAGAATTCATAAAAACAACAGAAATAATATTATCATCAACTTATTTTACATACAATGATCAGGTATATAAGCAAATAAACGGTTGTGCTATGGATTTAGCGCTGTCTTGTGCGGCAGCACAAATGGTTTTGGAAGACTACAGGAAAAAATAATAAAACAAATAAACTTCCCACTACCTTTCCTTTTCCGGTACGTGAATGGCTGTGTTTGTGTCATTCCACAAGATAAATGTAATTATATAATTAAACTTTTTAATAGTTTTCACAAAAACAATCAATTCACAGTTGAAGTGGTCCATTCCAAAAGAACCACTGGAATAATTTGTAATTGATAAGAGCTATTTAAAAAATTTTTAAATAAAAATTATGCGGTTAAAGAAACAGAAAGATGTAGAACTTACTGTTATAATAGGACTACATATTATTTATTGCAAAATGTGATGCATATACCTTGAGGCGAGTTGCTAAACTCTTAGTCAAATTTAAAATTAAAGTTGTATATTAAATGTATATTAAAATGTATAGTACAAAGTTCGATTAGAAACTAATACTTGATTTATTGGAATTTACATTTCTTGTCATTCAATAAAGACAGATTTTAAAACAGGTTACAATAGTAGTGTTTTCTACTTTATGTACATCTCTGTTATTTGGTAAATTTAAATTTATCAATAATCGTATATCAATGTATTTATTCATTTACATACGTAGCTATATATGTATATAACCGGTACATACCTCTACGCACTCACATATGCATACTCACTCTACGTTGCTTCCGTATACGCAAAACAACCAACTCTTGGTGATTAATTTTGCTTTTTTTATTTTAATAGATTGTAATAAATTTTACTTAATTTATTAATATCCATTTTATCATTTTCTTATGTTGGATATTTAATAATATACACCATTTCTATGAATTCTCGAATTTCTTGGTTTGCTTCTGTTTTTAAAATTGTTGTTTTATTCAATTCGAATTTATCTTGGGCTTGTTGCTCGTGTTTGGTTAGAGCAGTTTGGTTAGATTTATCATATTTATGTCCATTTATTCTTTCTCTAGATGATGTATACTTTGTCCAATGTATACACAATTGCAATTATGTTGACCACGGAATCTTATTGATGGTGTGCGTTTCTTTTATTCTTTTGGAGTGATGTCTTTTAATTTACTAAAACAATTCTTTTGTTAAATTGAATCCATTGTGAGTAATTTTTATATTATGTTTTATTAATAATTTTTGTTGCTTTCGGATAAATTTTGCACATACGGTATGGGTGCGTATTTTAGTATGTAGTTTGTGTTATAATATTTATTAATCTGTTTTTTAAATATCTGTTCAATTAAGTTTAGTGAGTAATTATTTTCTTGTAATGTGTTTTTAGCATTCCTAATCGATTTCCATTTATATTCAGGGTCTGATACTTTGATTGCCCTGTCAACTTACGACAGACTTTTATGGGAGATGGGATTTTAATTACTAGCTCGTTTTGAAATGATCATTTAGGCTTTACTTTCACAAGTGTCAGAATAGTTTTACAACTCATAAAAATGCTCACGCACACAATACTGTATGCAATTTTTTGTTTCGTCATGTTCTCAAACTAAATGTTCCTGGTTTAATAAATTAGTTAAATAAACAAATGACCTGTTACCTACCTAGCACTGGCGGACCTTCTAAGAAGGTACTACACACCCAGTGCTAATCAAGGAAGTTGGTCGACGGAAACCAATCCGTTTCCAATTAAACATTAACGAATAATTTTGCCTAGCATGGAGAAAGTAATTCGAGCATAGGGGATCGAAATCAATATATAAATTGTTGGTTATTTTGCAAAAAGACAAGCCCGTGACCGGTTTCACTGTTCTTGCAGATCATCAGACGGACGCATATCTTTTTCCAACACAACCAACTAAGTTCTAAAATAATACACAAATTAAAGTGTATCTATAGTGCAAATATTTCTCATGCGCTCTCTATACTCGAGAATAAGCAACTAACTATCGAAGACTGTTTCCAGTCTCCGACGTGATAGTGTAGATGGCATTGCCAGACAAAATTTAAATAGCTAGTCAAAAGACAAGAAGAAAATTAAATAAACAAATGACCTGTTACCTACCAAGCACTGGCGGACCTTCTAAGAAGGTACTACGCCCAGTGCTAATCGGGGAAGTTGGTCGACGGAAAACAATCCGTTTCCAATTAAACATTAACGAATAATTTTGCCTGGCATGGAGAAAGTAATTCGAGCATAGGAGATCGAAATCAATATATAAATTGTTGGTTATTTTGCAAAAAGACAAGCCCGTGACCGGTTTCACTGTTCTTGCAGATCATCAGACGGACGCATATCTTTTTGCAACACAACCAACTAAGTTATAAAATAATACACATATTAAAGTGTATCTATAGTGCAAATATTTCTCATGCGCTCTCTATACTCGAGAATAAGCAACTAACTATCGAAGACTGTATCCAGTCTCCGACGTGATAGTGTAGATGGCATTGCCAGACAAATTTTAAATAGCTAGTCAAAAGACAAGATGAAAATTAAATAAACAAATGACCTGTTACCTAACTAGCACTGGCGGACCTTCTAAGAAGGTACTACACCCAGTGCTAATCGAGGAAGTTGGTCGACGGAAACCAATCCGTTTCCAATTAAACATTAACGAATAATTTTGCCTAGCATGGAGAAAGTAATTCGAGCATAGGGGATCGAAAACAATAAGGAATATATTTTTCTACCTTTAAGGCATGTTCTAATAAATGCAACTATTCAATTCTATCCATTAATTCAAAACTGTTTCACAAACTGTTACCTGTTATTCGAAGTTTAACGTTGTTTTTATTTATAAATAAAACCTGCATCACATTTTGCAATAAATAATATGTAGTTCTGTTAAAACAGTATGTTCTACAAATCTGATGATACACCTTTCTGTTTCTTTAACCGCATAATTTTTATTTAAAAAAATTTAAATAGTTCTTATAATTTACAATATATTTTAGATTTTAGATCTTTTAGAATGGAATATCCTGTATTGCATACTTGATTTTAGCATATCTAACTAAATTAAAAGGATTAAATTGTAATTAAATACCAAATATACATAGGAATTTTTATTAGCATATAAACTCATTTATAATTATTTTGAGTGTTATAAATTCATTTTTAAATCTTAGTGTCTTACAAGATTTGTCCCAAAGCGTCAAACGCTAATGCAGACACTTGGGATTCCTAACAATCAAAGATGAGCCTAAAAGTTAAAAGGTGGCCACCAAATTACAGGAACAGTTGGTACTTGCGGTCTGAGCTTAAGAATTACCTTATGCGGAGAAACATGAGCTAGGGTCATGAGCGATTTTGTTGAGCAAAAAAAATTTAGGCGCCATGTATTTATGAAAATACACACAAAGGAGAAACCTCAAGGGAAACGCAGAAACCTTTTGGTATGAATAAAAAAAAAATTAATTACTAAACCTCCTCATCAATGGACCCACGGCTAGAGTGCATCTAAAAACATATTTAAACCTGAAAAATAAACAACATAATAAAATTATTAAGGAGAGAACACTTTCTGCGTTCTGACAATAAATATTTTCTTTCGGAAATCATGCGCACTCTGAAATAAAAATTAGATATTTAAAGTGAAAAATATGTTTACTAAAATATATCCTTTATAAGCATTTTTAATTTCAAAAATAAGTTTAAAGATCAAAAGTCATTCAATTTTTAAGATATGCTAAAGCAATTAAATTATTTACAACAAATGTTGTTCCAATTAAACAAGTCTGGCATGATTGGATCACAAACACAAAATCAATGACAGGACAAGCTGTTTGTTATATGATAAAATTTAGCATCAGGACAACAAATAGAAAGTTTTTCTTGTAAACTTTTATGAAAACTAAAACATAGTTAATTTTGTAAATATAAAATTCTGCTTAGAGCTGCTGCAAAACCTCCAATTTCAAAACTTATTTCACTTGACCGAACGAAATGCAAGTACACTCATAACAAGTAATAAACTTAAAATTTACATACAGGCCAGTCTATCCTTCCAACAAACATTTGAATATTAAAGCCGCAAACCAAAGCACAGAACTGTTGATACTCCGTATAACTAACAGCAACATAACTTAATGTCGTGAATCCTAAAACGACAAACGAAAATTTTGTACATCCAAGTAAAACGATACAGTTGTAAAAGCAAGATGTTTGCTAAATCTTTGAAAAAGCGTGTACATACCACAACGACAATACATTCTAATAAATGCACGCCCTGTTATTGTGAACATCTGGCGTGCTGCTGGTTGGATTTCCAGCTAAGTAGATAAATGCATAATTATTTAAGAGGAGTAGATCCAATAAAAATGTACCATAATAACAAGAATGGAGTCGCTTCTCCATTTAAGAGACTCGTTTTAGAAACCAATACATTAGTTCTGCATTCACTTTTAATATAATTTTCGCTTTTTGTACTACCGAAGTTAATAGGCGAATTTATTATATCTATGAACCAATCCTTCCTTTTAAAGAAAAGGCTCCATTCTAATACTTTAATTTGCACCATGCCAGTATGTATAAATATCAAAATTAAAATATAATGAATGACCACATTCTGCTGTTCATTGTCTTATTTTTCTAACCCCACTTCCGTGCGCTTGCGCTAATACCTGTCAAAACATACAACTCAGAAGTGGTAAATGCATTTTCAAACACACTTGACTTGAGAAGCAATTAAAATAAGAACCAATAGCGAACACGAACTGCTAATGACAAAATACACAATAAAGAAGGGTACCACAATGATATTAATATTTATATACACTATTTAATACTTAAAACGAACTGTAAAACCAAATCAGCATAATTTGATGTAGCGACAGCGTAATCATATATCTAAATTTGCTTCAAGATTTTAATATGTTACACTGCCTCTTTCCGAAAAGAAAAACAAATGAGAGGTTACAAAATCTAAACAGCCAAAAAAACATTTTGTTACAACTTCTTAAAAGGTTTAAGAATTTAATTAAATAAATTTACAAAAAGATAAAAAAATAAAGCTTAACTCGAAGTCTGACTTGAAATAAAAACCTAAAGAATTAAATTGAGAGGGGGTGTATACTAGACAACAAGTAATATACATTAAAATAATCGATTGAGTGCAATGATAACTCCGCGTACCACACGTCCATGAGGGGTCTTAATCAGGAAATGTCAAATAAGTAAGTCCAACATTCAAAAGCTACAAAAAATTTAAAATAAAATAAAAGTGCAAGTCTAAAATACTCATACAAATGCCAAAAAATTCAAAAAAAAATCCCAAACTTGTATCAATAAGTATTAATACCAATTTCGAAAGAAATCTATCTAATATTTTTATAAATCTATTAACATTAACCTTATAACGAAATCTATTTACACTAACATTATAACAATATCTATTTACATAAATACAAATGTATTTATCAGCTTACTAAAAAGAAAATCTCCAAATGCTGAAAAATAACTACTCAGAACAGAACCCCGTCTCATCAAATTTAAATCACTAAACTCTGTGATTGTCTAGTCTTGCACAGACACCATCACAGAACATTAAACTTATATTAAAGCATTCCGCTTCCAAAATAAATTCTACCTAACAGTGTAGTCAAAGCAAACGCTACTGTAAACCGCTCAACCATCATACTACTATAAAATCTTCATATCTAAATAAGATACATTAAAACTCAAATTGACCCACTTCAAAATATACTAAAGACATCGGTCTTTACTCATCATATACAAAATTACTTACAGGTAAGCAGTTCCTCTACGTACCTAACCAGAATTTAAAAAAATACCAAAAAAAAACCTCAAAGAGAACGTGAAACGCTCTTTTTATCTCAGACAAACTACCAAAAGCGAAGTGGGCTAATTAACAAAGTATCTTAACTATCCATTAGCAGCTATAACATTCCAAAAGCATAAACCTAAAACATACAAGTATACATTCAGTACTCCAACTGAATGCAAAAACTTCAAATCACAAAAAAGAAATTTTTTAAGACTTGCAAAAATACACTAACTAGAACAAACACAATGGAAAGGCAAAAAGCATCTGCTAATTTTAACAAAGATATCAAGAGTATCACTTAATCTTCAGAAGCGTCATCAGGATCCAAAGCAGAAAAGGATTTCAAATCTTTAACGTGCCATCTACCAACTTTTGATCCATCAACATTAGTCAAATCGTATACAACACCTGAACGCTTCTTTTTGACTATACTTAATACAAACTTTGAAGCAAGTTTAACTGTAAACTTACCACCTGCACTAGAGAGTACTTTATTCACTCTCGCCACTCTATTACCAACTTTAAAAGAGAGATTTCGCCTTCTCAAATTATTTTTTTTACACGAACGTTCCTAGCTAAATGTAGTTTTGTACAAACATCTTTGAATACCTTAAGGACACCTTGACTGTCCGAAACGTACAAAGGACGACTATCAGGTACGACTTCTAAATCTTTTTCAAGAGTAAGACCATCACCAAAAAATTTGGCACTAGACATTTTTAGTTTAGTTTTGATGTGCGAGAGTTTCGCGCCATAAATTTAAAAAACTTGTGGCGCGTGTATTTCCGTCACGTCAGAAGTGCGTTGCGCGGAGATTCGCGTCAACGCGTGTGGGGGAAAAAAGGGGGAAGTTTCCGAAAGACGCTGGTACGTGGTGGTTTTGCCTTGAACATCAAGAAGAGTGGTTTGGTTTTGGTATCGTATCGTATCTTATCTTTAGTATGTAGATTCCTTCTCTTGCTTATCTTTGTTTATTGTTCCCCAAACCCGTTCCTTATCGTACCTCTACATATAGAAAGAAGAAGACGAAATTTGGAAGCAACCTGGCCGAACCGCAGTCCACGCATGAGAACCATCTTTAAATTCGAAAGGAAGCCCTGCAGTAGCTAGCCTGGAGCAATCCCGAAGGACGCTGGCGAACCATCTTTAAATAATCCAGAAGGGAGCCACGAGCAACCCTGAAGGAAGGGATTCTGTAGGAAGCGGTACCTATTCATGTGAGTACTTCGTTTTTTATAAACTACCTTTTATGAATTTTACATATTTCGTCATTACGTGTAATAATTTGCATATTGTGTGACGTCATTGACAGATGGGCGCGCTAATTTCCATGCTATAGATTAGCGTTACCAACTGCCGTTGTGTCGCGTATACCGCGTCGACGGTTATGTAAGAAACACGCTTTAAATATAAGAGAGTAACTCGTAGATTCATGTTTAGCAGAATTTATAGCATATTGGATCTGTGGCAACTCAAGATCGCATGAGTCATGCTCATCAACATATGAACGGATAGCTGTACCAACAGTACTATTGAATCTTTCGACGAAATTACACTGGGAAGAATATTCAGCAGTATACCTAATTTTCAGAACTTCTTATTTATCACACAAAGATTTAAAAAATCTACCAGATAACTGTGGAACATTGTCACAAATAATGAATTGCAGAACTCCAAATGTAAGAAAAACTTTTTCTTCTAAGAAAATCTATGAGATGCGCTTTAGCATTACCTAAGGGTTGCAATATGATAAACTTCGAAAAACAATCACCTACAACCAACAACCATTTATGTCCAGCCTTGAAACGAGGAAATGGACCCATAAGATCCACAACAATACTCTGAAATGGAAATTGCAGTTCCTTTTCTTTTCCCATCATACCAAGAGGACTCAAATTAGAAGATTTTTGCGCACCACACGTTAAACACTTGCGATAAAATTTTAACACATCAATGTTCAGTTTGGGCCAATAAAAATGTTCTTTTATTTGTGCCATAGTTTTTAAAAACCGAAGTGGCCTGCAATAGCTGACATGAACGAATTATTTCCTCATGTTGTAATATAGGAATAATATTCGATGAAAGAGGTAGATTAGAAGGTAAAAATTGAAATACAACATTATTTTCAACTTTCTACTGTGTATATTCTTCAGGCTTAAACAAAATCTTTTCGGGCAACGACACATACCATGGATCCAAATTATCTAGGTTAACTTGAACTAAATTAACAGCATCATTTTCTACAGGAAGAGCTCGACTCAAACAATCCCGAACAATATTGAACTTCCCTTTACGATGCATCAAATCTAAAGTGTGCTGTCTTAGGTGAATAGCCCAGCCCACCTGACCATTTTCCAGTTGGGTTTTGGAAGTTGTTAAACCACAATAACAAAAAATGGTCAGTCACAACAGTGAAACGGGTACCCTCTACCCAAAGACGAAATTTTTCTATAGCAAAAATCACTGACAGGCACTCCTTCTTTGTATCCGAGTAGTTACGTTCCGTAAGAGATTTACTTGCATATGAAATTACACGTTCTTCATCACCAATCGTTTGAATAAGAACGGCACCAAGATCTGTATGACTAGCGTGACACTCGACGATAAATGGAACAGAATAATCAAGCTGTGACAATAAAGGAGCAAACAACAAAGCTTGTTTAATCTGCACAAATGACGATTCTGCCTCAGGATTCCGATCAATAATTTGACCCTTCTTTTTCTTCTTAACTAAATCATTTATAGGCGAAACTAATGCGGAAAAATTGTTTGTAAATCTACGATACTAGCTGCACATGCTAATGAAACGTTTTACCTCAGTTGTTGTTTTGAACACGGAAAATTAACCACGGGTGAAAAATTTTTTCTGATGTTCTAAGAGAATTTGAACCTATACAATCCAAAAATTTCAAAGTTTTCTTAAAAAATTCACACTTCTCTAAATTTATAGTAAGATCGGCGTTCTTAAGGCGTTCGTTTACTTCATTTAACAACTTAACATGTTCTTCAAAAGACGATGAACACAGAATGATATCATCCAGGTAACAAAATACATTGAGTTCAAATTGAGGACCAAATATTGCGACTACTTTCGTTGTTGCGTTTGCGCACTATTTTTCAGCCCAAAAGGTACGGTAACAGATTTATACTGACCTCTAGAGATCAGGCTGAAAGCAGTCTTGCCTTGAGCACTCTCAGAAAGGGAAATTTGCCTAAAACTTTTTCTAAGGTCCACACTACATATAAAATTTGCATTACGTAACGAATTAAGTATTCTATCTATATTTGCCATCGGATAATCCTTCCATCAAAACAAAGTCTATATTCACCAGAAGACTTCTTTACTAAGAGCACTGGAGAATTCAAGGGTCTCTGACACAGCACAACCACTCCCAAACGAAGCATCTGATCTAACTCATCATTCAAAATTATCCATTACTATTTTATGGGTACGACCCAATCTATCAATACTACTAATTTCATTGAAGGAATTGACAACAGATTGAACTTTTAATTTCTGAACATCAAAAAGGTCAGCTAAATAAAGTAAATAATCTTTACACTTTAAAGGTACAGAAGAATGTCCTATATACGACAATTGATTTCCAACATCACCCTGTACATACCAGGAATTATTCTTAAAATATAAGTCCACATAATTTCGCAAAATCGCTACCAAAAATAAATGCACGTGGCAAAGAAGGTACTACTAAAACATTAAAGACATGACACTGATTTCTTATACAAATGGGCAAGTCAACTGCGCCTACTACAGGCTTTAAAGTTCCATCCGCAGTAGATACACCTTTTCTATCAGAACGAAAAATTTTTAATTTCAACCCTTCAACTAAAGAGATAGCAAGAGACCCAATAATCGACGTGGTACACCCGGAATCCAGTAGACCAGTGACGTCTCTATCAAACAACGTAACCATAACATATGGACAATTATCACAGGGCTTCTCTATAAATAACGAATCGGTCTTTGGAGTATAGGACGTGCAACAAAATTGTTTAACTACTTTAAGCCACTCTCCATTCTTCTTTACAAAAATATTCTTTCTGATTACACAACATAACAGTAGCATTTTGAAACGAAGCAGGATGTTACAAGTGACATTATCTAATGAATTTAACAACAGAGGTAATAAACTAATCTAACTATTCTTTTCGATTCATTAATTCAAAAATACTTTAAAAACCTGCCACCTGTACCTCTAGAAACTTTAATTTATAAATAATTTTTTTACATTTTATATTAAATATTTTATCAATAGATAAAACCTGCATTACATCAGCAATAAAAGATATATAATACAATTAAAACAATCTATTCTTCACGTGGTGGCTTCAGCATTCACTGTGAGTAGGGTATAATTGGGGCGACTGCCGCCACATTTTCCCCAGAATCCCACATTTCCCCACACATCTGGACCAAATTTACATGTAAAAACCCACTATAAAGTCTTATTTTAGATGAATCTCCACCTTGCTCCACCTGACTCCGCCTTGCTCGGACACCCCCCCCCCAACCATTTTGATTACATCACACCCGCATTCTTTCCACCCGCGAGATAAATCTTTTTCCACACTTCCACCCACGAGATAAACCTATCTTGTTTGGTATTAATTAACATTAGAATTTTCTCAGCTACCCGAATCTCTAGGAATTTTTTCGATTGCATCACCCCCAAGGGAGCCACCCTGATTTTAAGATTTCTTACCTATAGCGACTTTTGAGCGTTCTTATAAATTTTTTTAGTCATGCGATACATTAAATTAGCTTAGAATTTTACACAACCCGAATCTGCAAACAGATTTGAAATCGGACCACACCCTGCAAAGTTATACCCCTTTAAAGTCTGGAACCTCTAAATTTTGCTCTTTGCTCTATAAGCAAACCTAGCAAATAGTTTTCTTCGTCTATCCATTGCATCTTTCGAGATAAACCTATCTTGTTTGGTATCAATTAATATTAGAATTTTCTCAGCTACCCGAATTTCTAGGAATTTTTTAGATTGCACCATCCCCAAGGGAGCTACCCTAATTTTAAGATTTCTTACCTGTAGCAACTTTTGAGCGTTCTTATAAATTTTTTTAGTCATGCGATACATTAAATTAGCTTAGAATTTTACGCAGAATTCGAATCTGTAAACAGATTTGAAATCGGACCACGCCCTGCAAAGTTACACATATACCCTCTGCAAGATAAATCTTTCTCCACATTTCCACCCACGAGATAAATGTACTTTGTTTGGTATCAATTAATATTAGAATTTTCTCAGCTACCCAAATCTCTTTAAATTTTTCACATAGCTCCATCCCCCAGGGAGCTACCCTGATTTTAAGATTTCTTACCTATAGCGACTTTTGAGCGTTCTTATAAATTTTTTATACATGTAGCACATCTTGTTAGTCTAGAATTTTATGTAGAATCCGAATCTGTAAACAGATTTAAAATAGGGCCACCCCTTACCATTTTACACACACCCTCTAGATTATAACTTTCCTGCGGCTCATACCTAAAAGAAAATCTAAAAACTATTCTTAAAACTTTTTATTACAGACAATTTTTACTAATACAATTTAAATTTTGTAAACCACATTTCTAAATACATATTCACAATTTTTATTCTTAACCTAGAACTTCTCATATCGACTTGTACTTATTAATATTTATTTCTAAATAGAGCACCTTTTCCAAAGACCAACCGGACCCGCATGTTTCAAATTCCTCTGATTTTGTTCTTATGGTTTCGCTTAAGACCTCGTACATATTTTCCAGATTACTAGAAGACGTTATAACCACATTTTTTGTGTTAAAGGATTTCACATCGCACTTCTCTTCCCATTTTGGTGTAAACGCCGTACAGTTCGCAGTAGACTTTTACTGCTGTATGTTGTATTCTTTTTTCATTAATTAATCGAATAAATCGTTCCTTCTGCTTCCAAAGAAACTCGGGCACTCCATCCTCGACACTGGCGTTCTTTATGCGATAGCTAGCCATACGGTTGTTAAACGCTGTGCTAACCATTTCTACGCCATCTTCGTTAGTAGCGGTAACTGATGCATTTTTATGTTTGTTGCTCCGTAGATGAGCAGGGTATGCAGACTTTAACACCTCCATCTCGCACGCTTTACACGGATGTTGGTTGTTTCGTACAAGACCCTTTAACAGCTGGTGGAGCTGAACGTTTACTGCTTAATGACATACCGTGCTGTTTTTCCTTGTGTCGCTGTAAGTTGCCCATTCTCGTAAAAGCGATACCGCAAGACCCACAGTTAAAGAACTTTGCTGCAGACGGATGTATAAGCTTAACCCTAGGCGATGTTACACCACGACATTTGTTCTGGTGCCGTTTGAGAGCATTTTTCCAGGTATAGGAAGCACCGCAAGAGTTGCACTTAAAAACGTTTGCAGATACCATTTTAGTACAAAACAAAATCCGCACTATAGCACTTTGGTTAAACTTGTAAGCGAACTAACTTATAACTAAAGAGTTTATTCTTGCGCACCTGCTTTATGTACCCTATAGAATGCAAACCGAAGGTTTCCGAAGACACCCGAACGAAGTCTCGGATTCAGCGAGGAACTAAATGACGTCATCTTGTGCCAATCCTCGCAGCTCGTCCAATACATTTAGCACCAATGTATGCGCCCGGTTCGCTTTGTCCATGCTGCGAATACCGTTAGTAGAAGCATCGGAAACGTCTTCCATGTTATACGGATCGCGTGCATATTAAAAATCCAAAAGGGTGGTAGCACGCGCACACAAATTGTGTGCAAGTCGTGCTGTAGAAGATGCAGTGCTACTATAAACAATAACTTAATAAAACATTTTAAACCTTTACTAAGGGAATACCAAACTTGTTGTCTACAGAATACTTACTAATAAAGCAATTTAATTTTAAATCACTTCTACGTTATATTTTCGGAGATGCCAGGCGTGATTATTTTCTTTGGAAACAATCGAAGATTGCCGAAGACACTCGAAGAGTGCACAAACGAGGTCACTAAACCAATTAGCATTAATACCAAGTATTCCGTACTTTCGTAGGTTGCTCATTTCCTAGAACCAAATCTTCCACATAGCGGTCGGCCGCACGTAATAATTTCTAGAACCGGTAAGTACTCGATATCGCCCAAATAGAGAATTAGATGCTCGATGTATGTCAACTTCCGATTCCCTCGTAAAAGGTAGAAAAAACTCGGTCAATCATCCATTATACTTCGACTCACCCCCGTTCTGATAATTTACAAACATTTTTTCAAACGACAATGGGCTGAGAATTTTTAAACCTCCGGGTGATCTTTAAGTCGTGATCAATTACACATCCAAGCCACCCGTAAACTAACATATTTTGTAGCAACTGTGCACTGTATAATACATGCATACCCCTCCTCTGCGCTACTGCTATTCTTGTAGTTGCTTAAAAAAGTCAGTCGCCCTTTTTACTGTTGGGACCGATGCAAAGCACCAATTTTTTTTATACTTTCTATAGCACATCGCGCGCTTTTTCGTATGATAATTTAATTTTGCTTCTATAGGCTTTTACACTTTCGTATAGCGGTCAATCGCACGTAATGATTTCTAGAACCGGTAAGTACTTGATATCGTCCAAATAGAGAATTAGATGCTCGATGTCTGTCAACTTCCAATTCCCTCGTAAAAGGTAGAAAAAACTCAGTCAATCATCTATTAAACTTCAACCCGCTCCTGTTCTGATAATTTACAAACATTTTTCAAACGACAATGGGCCGAGAATTTTTAAACCTCCGAGGGATCTTTAAGTCGTGATCAATTACACATCCGAGCTACGCGTAAACTAACATATTTTGCAGCAACTGTATAATACATGCATACCCCTTCTCTGCGCTACTGCTATTCTTGTAGTTGCTTGGAAAAGTCAGTCGCCCTTTTTACTGCTAGGGCTGCTAAAAAACACCATTCCATACTTTCTTTATAAGTGTAGCACATCGCACACTTTTTTGTCGGTTAATTAAATTTTTGTTTATGTAGGCCTTTACACTTTCGTTTATTTAAACATCTAATACGACCGATTAACCACTTTCGATTATTCTAACGGGGAACCACCATACATCCCACCGCACCGTTCTTTTTGAATCCAACGATCTTATGGGCTTCCGTACACTAACACCTGACGTATCTTTCCTACTAGTTGTTAAACAAAAACTACCGGTATCGCCATTGTGGACGTAAGCAAATGTTTGTGGATGTGTACGAGAATATGTCATATACATTAATCAGTCTAAGCTATTTTATTTAGTCCAAGAAAATTATTATTTTTCTAATCCACAATTAATAATCGCCTTTATAGGTTCCACATTTCTACCATTACCCAATGACTTTAATTTCTTATTGGAGATAATTCTTATTCTCCCACGCACTGCTGCGTAGTTGCATGCCTACCCCTTTTGGGAATATATGCTCGTTATAGGTTGTAAGACCCTCGGTTTTACTTAACTACAATTCGTGAGACCCCTTTAATCTTTTTAATCGTATGTTTCTCGCCTACAATACAGTAGGACTTAACATTACTACCAACAAATTCTAATACTGGACCCCCCATTGAATACGTCTTTAATTTTCCCTACAACTTTTTGTTGACAAGTGTTATATT